>CM053033.1:134181903-135544082 GCA_028564925.1 Lithobates sylvaticus
GCCACCATCAAAACTGCCCTATCATATTCCTCTATTATAAATCAGTACATGGTGTGTCTGTGCTCTCCCCCAGGCTCTGTAATCTGAGATGCTCCAGCTGCCTCCCCCCACTGCCCATCACTGTGTATAAGAACCTTTGGTAACCATGGAAACAAAAATAGACAACAAAAACTGGGATGCCCTAAATTTAATGAAATTTAATGAAATGATCACTAAACTCAAACAGCTTTTTCACAAAAACTGTAAAAGATATCAAACTAAAAAGATATAGTCAGATATAGCCAGATAGTTAAGCAGAGCCAAAAAACATACGGAATAATAATAAAATTAAAAAGATTAATAAATAAAAACAAATAACAATAGTGGGACTGCTGAAGCATTCCCACTAATAACTAGAAAATGCATTTCCTGGAGAAAATGCGTGGGAATGCTGAATAGCATCAAAACTGCCCCATCATATTGCCCCCATCAAAACTGCCCATCATATTCCTCTATTATAAATCAGTACATGGTGTGTCTTTGCTCTCCCCCACCACCCATCACTGTGTATAAGAAGCTTTGCTAACCATGGAAACAAAACAGACAACAAAAGCTGGATGCCCTAAATTTTCTGAAATGATCACTAAACTTAAACAGCTTTTTCACAAAAACTGTAAAAGATGTAAAACTGAAAAGATATAGCCAGATAGCTGAATATGTTGTGAACATTTTAAAGTTTGTTTGGCATCTGTAGGTGAAAGTATGAAGGAGCTGAAACATTTGGTAGCGGAAAAAGATTTTAAGGATTTTAAGCATGATCTCATTGACTTCAATGTTAACAAAAAGGGTTAAAAAGCTTAACATTTTAAAAGTTGAATGGCTTTAATAGCTGAAAGTATGCAGAAGTTACGCAGAGCCAAAAAACGTACGAAATAAAAAGAAGTTGATGATGATTAATAAAAAAAAAAAATAAAAAAACAAATAACAAATAACAATAGTGGGACTGCTGAAGCATTCCCACTAAATAAAATTGAATAACAATAGTGGGACTGCTGAAGCAGTGGCGTAACTAGAACCCTCAGGGCCCCGATGCAAGAAACCATGGAGGGCCCCCCCCCCCGACCTCCGACAAAGCTCTTTACTCCGAGCCCGATGTTGGAACACCAGGGCCCGGTCACAAGTGGGTGGCTGCATATAAAGGAACCGATTTCTTAATTTTTATATAAAAACACACACACTGTGCCCATCAATTGCAGCCACTGTGCCCATCAATTGCAGCCACTGTGCCCATCAATTGCAGCCACTGTACCATCAAATGTCGCTACTGTGCCCATCAATTGCAGCCACTGTACCATCAAATGTCGCCACAGTGCCCATCAATTGCAGCCACTGTACCATCAAACGCCACCACTGTAGCATCAAGTGTCGCCACTGTGCCCATCAAATGCTCTGCTGCTGTGCCATCAAATGCCGCCAGTGTGCCCCTCAAATGCCGCCACTGTGCCATCAAATGCCACCACTGTGCCATCAAATGCCACCACTGTGCCATCAAATGCTGCCAGTGTGCCCATTAAATGCTGCCGGTGTGCGAAAAAACGGCCACTGTGAATCCCCACAGCCCACTCGCACACCCACACACATATGCATGCACCCCCCCCCACACACACACACACACACACATGCATGCACCCCCCCCCACACACACATGCATGCATGCACCCCCCCCCACACACACATGCATGCACCCCCTCACACACACATGCATGCACCCCCCCCCCCCCACACACACACACACATGCATGCACCCCCCCCCCACACACACACACATGCATGCACCCCCCCACACACACATGCATGCCCCCCCCCAAACACACACACATGCATGCACCCCCCCACACACATGCATGCCCCCCCACACACACACACATGCGTGCACCCCCCCACACACACACGCGTGCACCCCCCAAACACACACACATGCGTGCACCCCCCCACACACACATGCATGCACCCCCCCACACACACATGCATGCACCCCCCACACACACATGCATGCACCCCCCACACACACACACATGCATGCACCCCCCCACCACACACACACACATGCATGCACCCCCCACACACACACACACATGCATGCACCCCCCCACACACACATGCATGCACCCCCCCCCCACACACACATGCATGCCCACCCCACACACACACATGCGTGCCCCCCCCACCCACTCCACACACACACACACACACACACATGCGTGCACCCCCCCAAACACACACACATGCATGCACCCCCCACACACACAAATGCATGCACCCCCCCACACACACACACATGCATGCACCCCCCCACACACACATGCATGCACCCCCCCCACACACACACACATGCATGCACCCCCACACACACACATGCATGCACCCCCCCACACACACATGCATGCACCCCCCCCACACACACATGCATGCACCTCCCCCCCACACACACATGCATGCACCCCCCCCACACACGCATGCATGCACCCCCCCACACACGCATGCATGCACCCCCCACACACGCATGCATGCCCCCCCCACACACACACATGCATGCCCCCCCACACACACACACATGCGTGCACCCCCCGCACACACACACATGCATGCACCCCCCCACACACACATGCATGCCCCCCCACACACACATGCATGCCCCCCCACACACACGTGCATGCACCCCCCCCCACACACACACACACGTGCATGCACCCCCACACACACACATGCATGCACCCCCCACACACATGCATGCACCCCCCCACACACACATGCATGCATGCACCCCCCCCACACACACACACATGCATGCACACCCCACACACACACACACATGCATGCACCCCCCCCCACACACACATGCATGCACCCCCCACACACATGCATGCACCCCCCACACACACATGCGTGCACCCCCCCACACACACACATGCATGCACCCCCCCCACACACACACATGCATGCACCCCCCCCCACACAGAACATGCATGCACCCCCCACACACATGCATGCCCCCCCACACACACGCATGCGTGCACCCCCCCCCCCCACACACACACACATGCATGCACCCCCCCACACACACATGCATGCACCCCCCCCCCACACACACACACACCCACCCCACACACACATGCATGCACCCCCCCACACACACATGCATGCACCCCCCCACACACACACATGCATGCACCCCCCCCACCACACATGCATGCACCCCCCCCCCACACCACACACACCCCCCACACACACATGCATGCACCCCCCACACACACACCCCCATGCACCCCCCCCACACACGCATGCATGCACCCCCCCCCCCACACACGCATGCATGCACCCCCCCCACACACGCATGCATGCACCCCCACACACGCATGCATGCCCCCCCCCACACACCACACACCCCCCCCACACATGCATGCCCCCCCACACACACACACATGCGTGCACCCCCCGCACACACACCCCCACACATGCATGCACCCCCCCCCACACACATGCATGCCCCCCCCCACACACACATGCATCCCCCCCCACACACACGTGCATGCACCCCCCCACACACACACACGTGCATGCACCCCCCCACACACACACACGTGCATGCACCCCCCACACACACACATGCATGCACCCCCCACACACACATGCATGCACCCCCCCACACACACATGCATGCATGCACCACCCCCCCCACACACACACACATGCATGCACACCCCCCCACACACACACATGCATGCACCCCCCCCCCACACACACATGCATGCACCCCCCACACACATGCATGCACCCCCCACACACACATGCGTGCACCCCCCCACACACACACATGCATGCACCCCCCCACACACACACATGCATGCACCCCCCCACACAGAACATGCATGCACCCCCCACACACATGCATGCCCCCCCACACACACACATGCGTGCACCCCCCCCCACACACACACACACACATGCATGCACCCCCCCAAACACACACACATGCATGCACCCCCCCCAAACACACACACATGCATGCACCCCCCCCCACACACATGCATGCACCCCCCCACACACACCTGCATGCACCCCCCCCACACACACACATGCATGCACCCCCCCACACACACACACATGCATGCACCCCCCCCCACACACACACACACATGCATGCACCCCCCCCCACACACACACACATGCATGCACCCCCCCCACACACACACATGCATGCACCCCCCCACACACACACATGCATGCACCCCCCCCCCCCACACACACACATGCACACCCCCCCCACACACATGCATGCATGCACCCCCCCCCCCACACACACACACACATGAATGCACCCCCCCACACATGCATGCACCCCCCACACACACATGCATGCACCCCCCCCCCCACACACACACACATGCATGCACCCCACACACATGCATGCACCCCCCCCCCACACACACACACATGCATGCACCCCCCCCACACACACACACACATGCATGCACCCCCCCCCACACACACACATGCATGCACACACCCCCCCCCACACACACACATGCATGCACCCCCCCCACACACACACACATGCATGCACCCCCACACACATACACACACACACACACACACACACACACACACATGCATGCACCCCCCCACACACACAGGCATGCACACACATATAAAGACACATACAGATACAGTAGATAGTCTTATAAAAAAAACGTCAGACATACCTTCTTCCTGCCGGGTACTGCACTGTAGGGGGAGACAAAGAGCACAGCACAGCACACAGTGCTTTCACTTTAGGTATGTGAGGAGCTCCCTGCACAATGCCATTACAGCTCGGCTGACGATCGGGGAACTCCTCTCAGCCTCCCCTCCTATCAAAGAGTACAGGGGGGCCTCAAGGCCCCCCTGCAGCAAGGGGCCCGGTCGCCATGGCGATCTCAGCGACCCCTATAATTTCGCCACTGTGCTGAAGCATTCCCACTAAATATGCAGCATGAAGGGGGTTAAGGTACTGTCACTGATGCATTAGTGACTAGAGGCAGTTATTTAACCCCTTTGTGCTCCTGCATTAGTGGCACCAGTGGCACTGTTTATTAACCGCTTCATGCTGCTGCATAAAGGAGCACAAAGGGGTTAATTAACTGCCATTAGTCGCTAATGCATCAGTGACCAGTACATTAACCAGCTTCATGCTGCATATTACAAATACCATTGGTAATTAACCACTTGCCAACCCGCCGCAGGTAGCAGCTACAGACACTGAGATGTAGATGTATGTCACTGCTTGTTTCAGGGTTTCGGGCGCATTCCACCGCCTGCCCACTCCCATGCGATTGTACACAGTGGGAGCCCGTCAGCAGATCCCAGCCAATGATTTACAGCTGAGACAAGTGGAGCTGCATGGTCAAATCACAGCCCAAAGCCCTGTGTTGACAATCAACACAGGGCTTTGTACAGAGGGAACGATCATATTTTTTTCCATGCAAAGCAGAGATAAGAAACAAATCGATCAGTAGTAAAAAGCAGCACACATTTTACACATTACACATTGTTAGGCACACAATTAACCCCCTTTATTGCCTCTGATGTTAACCTCTTCTCAGCCAGTGTCATTTGTACAGTGACCATGTATATTATTATAATAAATCAATATATGGTGTTGCGCTCCCAGGAACTGTACCAGATAGTTGGACTATTAATGGTATACAGCATAGAGAAATATATATAATAGCACAATCAATAAATACACATGGATATACATATATATCAAATATAAAAAAATATATATAAAAATATTGACATCAAGTTGTGACTAAAGTGGCTAAAAACATGTGTAAATAATTAAATAGTGATAGATTGTGCAGGTTGCTAAATGATCAAATGGATTTATGCAAAGTTGCTAAAAAAAGTTGCTAAAAATCACATGCACACTAAGCAGTCTAACAAGTGGCAAGTGAAAAGGAAAAAATGAATAAAGTTATAAAGTGCATAGAGGTTGCAAGGTGACATTAATATAATCGCATGTTTACAAATAAACGCATTCAAAGCTCATGGTCGCATCAGAGTTCATAATCGCATGAAAGTTCACAGTCACATAAATGTTCATAAAACGCAAAAGCGTGAAATGACGTGACGGGAGAGAGAAATAAATGGAATAGTGGTGCTGCAATAATGTTAGCTCTGCGACTCGCACTGGTGCAAATGCAGTGTGAAAAAAGGAAGAGAGATGGTGAATCTTGAAAAAGTGACACTGTGGGTAAAGGTGAATCTTGAGTAAGTGACACTGGATAAAAGGTGCTTTGTGCTCCTGTTCTTCGGTGGTCTTGGACACCCGAGGGTGTCCTAGATAATTACCTTACAGCTGTAAGGTAAACAGCCTTGAGCAAACAGCCAGGGAAAACCAGGGAAATGTATGGCCACTCCAGGGGGATGGGATCTGGTCAGCAGGGCTCTTCCTTCTCTGGTGCTGGGGCTGGGTGTCACTTCAAAGACCGGGTCCACTCAACGGGCATCACCCATAGTAATATAGGTATAAGAGACAGAAGAGGGCTATCTGGTGTAGTATTTTCTTAAAAATCTATTTATTTTGCAGTAGCATAAGCAGATAAAAACTCACATTTACAATAAAAATCCAGTCAGGGTAGGAAAACGAGCGCCGCGCTCGTGTCTGACGTCACGACACGCGTAGGACATACGGACACCGGAAGTGACGTCAGACACGAGCGCGGCGCTCGTTTTCCTACCCTGACTGGATTTTTATTGTAAATGTGAGTTTTTATCTGCTTATGCTACTGAAAAATAAATAGATTTTTAAGAAAATACTACACCAGATAGCCCTCTTCTGTCTCTTATACCTATATTACTATGGGTGATGCCCGTTGAGTGGACCCGGTCTTTGAAGTGATACCCAGCCCCAGCACCAGAGAAGGAAGAGCCCTGCTGACCAGATCCCATCCCCCTGGAGTGGCCATACATTTCCCTGGTTTTCCCTGGCTGTTTGCTCAAGGCTGTTTACCTTACAGCTGTAAGGTAATTATCTAGGACACCCTCGGGTGTCCAAGACCACCGAAGAACAGGAGCACAAAGCACCTTTTATCCACAGTGTCACTTACTCAAGATTCACCTTTACCCACAGTGTCACTTTTTCAAGATTCACCATCTCTCTTCCTTTTTTCACACTGCATTTGCACCAGTGCGAGTCGCAGAGCTAACATTATTGCAGCACCACTATTCCATTTATTTCTCTCTCCCGTCACGTCATTTCACGCTTTTGCGTTTTATGAACATTTATGTGACTGTGAACTTTCATGCGATTATGAACTCTGATGTGACCATGAGCTTTGAATGCGTTTATTTGTAAACATGCGATTATATTAATGTCACCTTGCAACCTCTATGCACTTTATAACTTTATTCATTTTTTCCTTTTCACTTGCCACTTGTTACACTGCTTAGTGTGCATGCGATTTTTAGCAACTTTTTTTAGCAACTTTGCATAAATCCATTTGATCATTTAGCAACCTGCACAATCTATCACTATTTAATTTTTTACACATGTTTTTAGCCACTTTAGTCACAACTTGATGTCAATATTTTTATATATATTTATTTATATTTGATATATATGTATATCCATGTGTATTTATTGATTGTGCTATTATATATATTTCTCTATGCTGTATACCATTAATAGTCCAACTATCTGGTACAGTTCCTGGGAGCGCAACACCATATATTGATTTATTATATTCTTTTCTTGGTACTGTTTGACCTTTTCGGTGTTGCTGCAAACCACTTTGTTTATTCATATACTCACCCCATATTAGCGCGGAAATACCATTACCTCTATTGCATGTATATTATTAGCACTGATGAGTGTATTAGTGTCACTGGTGATGTCAGTGGCAGTTAATCAGTTGCCATAAAGTATCGGTTAGTGTCACTATCACAGTCCCACTATAAGTCACTGATCGCCACCATACTAGTATAAAAAAAATTCCAGTATATATCCCAACGTTTGTAGGCGCAATAGCTTTCACACAAACCAACTAATATACTTATTGGGATTTTTATTTTTTTCCAAAGAATACATTTTTGCCTAAATATATGAAGAATTTTTGATTTTGTTTTAAAGCAGAAAGTAATTTTTTTTTTTTTTTTTAAATATACGGTCTATTTTTGTTCATACAATAAAAACAAAAAAACCCAGTGGTGTCCAAAAGAAAGTTTTATTTGTGTGAAAAAAAAATTCTATAGATTTTGGGTGCAGCATTGCTTGACCAGTGTAGCCAATATAATACCATTAAGCTGATAAAACCCCTTTTAGCACCCCTTTTATTACCCGCCCCTAAAATAAGAGACCACACCTTTAATTGGAGTAAAATGGCCGCAAGGCCTGATTTTATTAACCAAACCAAACCAAAATCAAAACTCCAATTTTATTTAAATATAAATAACATATAAAATAACCAATATAAATAACCAATATAAATAACACAATAACATAATTAGAAACAACATGTTTCAACCCACCCTGTTGGTCAGTGACAGAGCTAAGTGCATATAGCAAACACCCATGATATCAATCGATATCCAAAAATACCACCAGGGGGCACTGCGGGATTTTACCGAAACCACGTAGGCCTCCTTCTGTACCGCCCTGAGACCATTACCTTACCCGCAGTGCAACAACCAGAGTAATCATCAACAACGCTTGATGTACTACAAAGGAGGGGCCATATACTTATGAGCCCCCCACCCACTTACCACCTGTATACATGCTTCCGCCACTGACCAACAACAAACACGCCAACCTACATACTGCATTTTTTTTTTTTTTTGCGCTATAAACCAAAAAAAGGGACAGTTTTGAAAAAAACATAATATTTTTTACTTTTTGCTATAATAAATATCCCCAAATTAAAAAAAAAAAAAAAAACGATTTTTTTTCCTCAGTTTAGGCCGATATGTAATCTTCTATATTTTTGGTAAATTCAGTAAATTAATGGATTTACTAGTAATGGCGGCGATCTGTGATTTTTATTGGGACCAGACAAATCGGACACTTTTGACACTTTTTTGGGACCATTGATATTTATACGGCAATCAGAGTTAAACATAGCCACTGATTACTGTATAAATGTCACTGGCAGGGAAGGGGTTAACACTAGGGGGCGATTAAGGGGTTAACTGTGTTCCCTCAGTGTGTTCTAACTGTGGGGGGGGGATGGGACTGCCTAGGGGAAGAGACTGATCGGTGTTCCTATATACTAGAAACACACGATCTGTCTCCTCTCCCCTGTCAGAACGTGGATTTGTGTTTTTACACACACAGATACTTGTTCTGGCTCTGTCAGGAGCAATCGCGTGTGCTCGGCGGACATCGCAATGGATGATTAGATACAGCATAAAAGGCAGGCAGCGAAAGCTCAAAGTGCAGGCAGAGGTTGGCAGCAGGATATCAGGCAGTTGAAAGATATAACAAAGTCTTAAAGGCAAGACTAGGTCAGGATAGGTGGAGAGCAAGCATGGTTAGGATTAGCCGTTTCAAATACAGGAATCAAGCAGAGATCACAGGAAAGGGTATACAGGTAATGCTACAGATCAGATAGCAATGCTGTCCCTATATAGGCCGATGGCTAACATGCAGGAGTTCTATGTTTTCTCACATGAAAATCCCAACCCACCTGGCTGCTTGGTTAAGTGTCCCAGAATAAGGGATTGAGCTTAGCTGGTTTGCACTGTCTCAGAAAAGCTTCCTGGTATTGAATCTGGCAGCGTTCTCCTTTTTGGGCCCTGGTGGTGTAGAGATACTCACACGGTCCCTGGAAATCCTGCTGCTTTTGAGAAGACTGCTGTTCAGGCATCCTGCTGTCCAGGTCCTCCAATGCAAGCCAGGTGTCCCGTAGAAGAGACTGTAGGGTAGTGGAGATCCCTCTGTCCTTCTTTCCTCAGCTCCATCAGCCCCGGGGGTCCCCTCCCAAGCTACACAACGCAGCCTCAATCCTTCATCTTCCACCTGACTCTCCTGCTGGCCAGACTCCACAATATTTATGGACTGACCCAGCCACCCTGCCAGGCCTCCTGCCCGGGGATTTGCCAGATTCCCATAAATATGCAGATCATGGCCTCCTGACCTCCACCCACTAGCTTCTAAAGACTTCTCCAAGCTTCTAGAACCAGGGGGAGGTACCAGAGCCTTGACCTGTACAACCCTCCAGCCGGACCTACAGTAACCCAACCAATTAACCAGACTCACAAAGGCTACTGTGAGTCAAAATACACTTCCCTCACTCTAAACTGTACACTAGAGGGTGCTACATGTTTTTTTGTCAGAATTGCCAACTTCCTGTTGTAAGGCTGACAAAAGACTTAAACAGGGCAGTTGGTCATGCATGATTTGAGCTGCAGAGTAGAGTACAAACCTGTACATTTAGCTGACCTGAAGAAGTGGGGGGCTAAGTGAGGAAATGGACAAAATGGTTGGAACATATTGAGCATTGCATGGGGGGTCCACAGACACAGGATTGTCCTATATCTGGATGTCTTCATTACAAACCAATATATATTGATTCAGTATGTACATGTGTATATATATATATATATATATATATATATATATATATATATATATATATATATATATATATATATATGTTACTGTAAGAAGCTATGTAGGGATGTAGGGTAGGGTGCAAAATCTTTCGATGAACTGCTATCTGGCGATAATGGTGTTGTTCGCCTTTTATAAGTGATCACATACCCTCTTTTCTCAGCTGTATAAGAGCTGGGGGGGGGAGTAACAAAACTACACTGAGCTTTGCAGTGAAAGGCAGTGGGGGGGGGGGGGGGGGTCAGGACAAGTCTGATCATTGGAGGAGAGCAGGCTGAGTACCCAACACAGCTAGAGATACATTTTTATGCAAGTATATGGCACAGCAGGCACATATTTGTGTTTGCATACTCTTACAAATGCATGCATTTTAATATGTTTTTTATGTGTTTGTTTTCACACATTTTTTCTGTTTGCACTTCCAAGAATTTAGGTGAGCAGCTCCACAAATTCCATCAAGAATGCCATTCTTGTGTCATAACAAAGATGTGACAAGAAATGATTTTCAAGAGCTACAAAAATGGAAAAACTAGGCATTCCTGAGGTTTCATCTATTATTATTATTATTATTATTATTATTATACAGGATTTATATGGCTATATACCGTTGGTAAAAAATAAATATAAGACCCGCCCTCTATATTTTCTACCCCCACTGTGACAAATGTTAGTGGGAATTTAAATATTAAATATACCAGTGAAGAAATACAAAAATGAATAAATTTGCGAAAAACAGTTGCTACTTATGTGAATATAAAAATGTAAAGCCTGTAATTCAACCTAAAAATGAAATATAAATAGGAAAAAACTAGTAGCGCTAATGTAAAAAAATCTCATACAAATTTCAAAGTACAAAAAAAGTGATATATAAATAATTGAATAAAATTACTTAAAAAACAATAAATACAAGTGATACACAAAAAAAGTCCAAAGTTAAATCCAATTCGGTGATTCCAAATATGTCCAAAAATCTTCAATTAGAATCTTTAAAGAATCTGAATCAGCCACCACACCACGTGTTTGTGACACCTCTCAGGGCCAGATTAAGAACATCATGGGCCTGGTGCTGAGGATTTTGGTGGGGCCCTTTATAAACAATAAATAAATAAATAAAAATGCAAACAATTTTTTGTTATAACAAATTAAATTAAAGAGAGAGAGGGAGGATGAGAGAGAGAGAGAGAAAGGGGATAAAAGAGGTGTCAGGGGTCAGGGAGGGAGGATGAGAGAGAAAGGGGGGATGAGAGAAAGAGGATGCACATGAGCATGTGTGGGAATGACATCAACGCAGCCCGGCCAAGGCAAGTGACCGAAGGCACAGAACCCGTAAGGAAGACCGGGTGAAGATGGAAGCGCCCGGGCCCCGCTGGATTGATCACAGCACAGCACTTGAGGGCTCAGTCTGACAATTTAATTGTACCCTAATGTGCTAATATGCTGTGCATACTTGTACATTATGGCATAACCTACCTCAGGGTCTCTAAAAAGTAGTAATGTTAGAAAGGTTTACTACCGCTTGATTATCACAGGAGCCTCTCATGGGGCCCCCTACTGACCCTGTGGCCCTTAGGCAGTGCCTAAGTGCATAGTTGCCAACATTTCAAAAATATTTTCAGGGACACTTTTTTTACAAGTGCTATATTGAGAGTAGCTGACGTCCCCTATGTTCCTCTATATGTCACAATAGTAATTACAAAATTAAATAAGTACTAATAATGGGGCAGAACAAATATGAGGACTGAGATTTCCTTTAGTTGAACTAACAAAAATGTGCCCATTCTAGAGCTGGTAACATTGAGGATATTCAGTATAACTTTAAAGAACTGTTTTTGTGGGTAAGAGGCATAGGGGAGGAGTATGGATGGTATAAAATTGGGAAGCATGTGCTGGTGAGGTAGAGGAATGTGGACGATCTAACAGTGGGCACTAGTTACATGAGAGGAGTGTGGAGGGTATGGCAGAAGGCACTATGTACAGCAGAGGAGTGTGAAGGGTATGACAGTGGGCAGTATGCACAGCAGAGGAGTGTGGAGGGTATACCAGTGGGCAGTATGTACAAGAGAGGAGTGTGGGGGGTATGACAGAGGGTAGTTTGTACCGGAGAGGAGTGTGGAGGATATGACAGTGGGCAGTATGTACAGGAGAGGAGTGTGAAGGGTATGACAGTGGGCAGTATGCACAGGAGAGGAGTGTGGGAGGTATGACAGAGGGTAGAATGTACCGGAGAGGAGTGTGGAGGGTATGACAGTGGGCATTATGTACAGGAGAGGAGTGCGGAGGGTATGGAAGAAGGCACTACAGTATGTACAGGAGAGGAGTGTGAAGGGTATGACAGTGGGCAGTATGCACAGCAGAGGAGTGTAGAGGGTATGACAGTGGGAACTATGTATAAGAGAAGAGTGTGGAGGGTATGACAGTGAGCAATATATACAGGAGAGAAGTGGGGATGGTATGACAGTGAGTACTATGTACAGGAGAGACGTGTGAAGAGTAGGACAGTAAGCAGTAATTACAGGAGAGGAGTGTGGAGGGTATGATGGTGGGCACTATGTACAGGAGAGGAGTGTGGAGGGTATGACAGTGGGCACTATGTATAGGAGAGAAGTGTTGGGGGTATGACAGTGGGCACTATGTATAGGAGAAGAGTGTGGAGGGTATGACAGTGAGCTGTATGTACAGGAGAGGAGTGTGGAGGGTACGACAGTGGGCACTATGTACAGGATAGAAGTGTATGACAGCGAGCACTATGTACAGGAGAGGAGTTTGTAGGATATGGCAGCGGGCGCTATGTATAAGAGAAAAGTGTGGAGGGTATGACAGTGAGCAGTATGTACAGGAGAGAAGTGTGGAGAGTATGACAGTGGGCACTATGTATAGGATAGGAGGATAAAGTAATCTGGGATGGAAAAATGTAAAGGTTTGTGGAAGGATGTTTAGTGACTGCGTAGTGGTTAAGCGGGCCATACATGGATTGAAATTACACCAATTAAGCAGAGACCAGCCATAGTCGATCTATGTATGAGCTAGCTGGTTTTACACAAGTCAACCTATTAACCGACTTGAGTACAACCAACCTGTCAGGTTTTCCCCAAAACAATCAGTGCTGCCAGCTATAGTTAGCAACATTAATTGTATTCACTGGCAGAACACAATAACACTGCAGAGGTGATTCCCCCATTCACAGGTCAGCAGGTGAGAGGGTGTGTGGGGAAAGGCTGGGGAGAGATACTAGTCAGTGGCTGGGTAGGCACTGGTTAGTATCGGAGCCAGATACACACAGGTTACATATGCCGCGATCGTTAGAGCGAAAGCAATAATTCTAGCACTAGACCTCCTCTGTAACTCTAAACATGTAACCTGTAAAAAAAATGTAAAGCATCGCTTAGTACACAAAAAAAAATCGTGCTAACTTTAGTGTTTTTTTTATGAACGAAACAGTTTCTTTCCAAAAGAAAAGTTTGAAAAATTGCTGCGCAAATATCGTGTAACTTAAAAAGTTGCAAGGACCATTTTATTCCATGGGGTGTCTTCTAAAACAATATATATATATAATGCTTGAGGGTTCTGAGTAATTTTCTAGGAGAGAAGTGTCAGAATTGGCCTGGGCGGCAAGGGGTTAATTGTCATAAGTAAGAGTTCATCCTCTCAGTCTGCTGCAGAGTGTTCCAGCTTATATTTAAACTGGCCGCTCTGTATGTAGCTTCTGACAGGCTGCGCAAGTAGCCCTGTATCTCCGGAACCATAGATGAAAGCAGCCCCACTTTAACCAGTGCTGGAGTAGGTTTTTGTCTGCCTACCCCCCAAATGTGGGGTCTCTGTGACTCCTAATCCCCGAGCTACAACCCTCGAAGTCAATCTTTTTTTTTTTTTTTGGATTTTTTTTTTTGGGCAAATGGGCCTATCTTGAGAAAGGGGCCTGGAGCTGAAGCTCCAATAGCCCCTATGTTAATCCAGCCCTGACACCTCTCCCTCTGAAGAACACACTCACCAGCTCACAATGCCTCCCACTCTCGTGTTTGGCTGCAGCGTATTTTACCCACTTCAGGGGTTAATAGTGACCATCCACTCGATCGGCTTATTGTATATTAATGGGACTCCTCCCAGTTTGAGGGGTCCAGTCCAATCCCGTGTCCTGGGTTAAAGCTGCACAGACGGTGAAATCTTCTGAACAAGCCATGGAGGATGTGGTTAAGCAGCTGGTACTGGCTAATAAGGATGAGCCGAACACCCCCGGGTTTGGTTCGCACCAGAACCTGCAAACGGACCGAAAGTTTGCACGAACGTTAGAACCCTATTAGTTACAATGGACTTGAATGTTCGAAATCTAAAGTGCTAATTATAACAGCCAATATGCATGTTATTGTTATAAAAAAGGTTTGGGGACCCGGGTCCTGCCCCAGGGGACATGTATCAATGCAAAAAGAAGTTTTAAAAACGGACGCTTTTTCTGGAGCAGTGATTTTAATGATGCATAAAGTGAAAAAAAAAGTGAAATATTCCTTTAAATATGGTACCTGGGGGGTGTCTAAAGTATGCCTGTGAAGTGGCATGTGTTTCCCGTGTTTAGAACTGTCCCTGCACAAAATGACATTTGTAAAGGAAAAAAAGAAGCCATTTAAAACTGCTTGCGGCTTTAATGTCATGTCTTGTCCAGGCAATATGGATAAAAATCTTTGAGAAAAATGGCATGGCTACTAGACATGGGAACTGTCAAAAAATTTGTTTCGTTTCGTTCCGTTTCGTATATAAAAAAATTTGTAATTCGTAATTCGTGTACGAAATTCCATTCAAATTCGTACGAAATACGAATTTCGTACGAATCGTAATTTTTTTTTCGAATCGTTACGAATCGTTAGTAAAGTTACGAATCTTTACAAATCGTTACGAATCGTTACGAATCGTTAACGCGGCTAATGAATTGTCGGTTCCCGTAACACAGAGAACAATTCAAATCCAACTACAAATATCGAATTTCAACTAATACGAAAGAAATTATTATAGCGGATATAACGAATGCTTCGAATGATTCGAATGAATTCGAGATTCAGTATATGTAATATTGAGAACTGTTCCTGCACAAAGTGTCATTTTTTGCAGGAAAAAAAGCTATTTAAAATAACTCGCGGCTAATGAATTGTCGGCTCTGTAACACAGAGAACAGTCATTCATTGATAAAAAAAAAAAGCGTGGGGGTCCCCCCAAATTCAATAACCAGGCCCTTCAGGTCTGTTATGGATATTAAGGGGAACCTCAGCCAATAAAAAATGGCGTGGGGTCCCCCCTAAATATCCATCCCAGACCCTTCAGGTCTGGGATGGATTTTAAAGGGAACCCTGGCCAAAAAAAATGACGAGAGCGCCCCCCTCCTGAACCGTACCAGGCCACATGCCCTCAACATTGGGAGGGTGATTTGGGGTGATTTGGGGACAAGGGCCTCATCCCCACAACCCTGGCCATTGGTTGTGGGGGTCTGCGGGCGGGGGGCTTATCGGAATCTGGAAGCCCCCTTTAACAAAGGGGACCCCCAGATCCCCCCCCGTGTGAAATGGTAAGGGCCATTTCACCAAAAAAGTGACAAAAATTGTAAAAATGACAGGAGACGGTCTTTGACAATTCTTTTATTAAAATCTTCTTTCTTCTGGTCTTCCTTCTTCCTTTCTTCATCCTTCGGTTTCTTCATCTTCTCCTTCCGGCATCTTCTTCCATCTTCTTCTTCCTCCGATCCGCTTCTTCTTCCTCCGGTCTTCTCGTCCTTCTCGTCCGGCATCTTCTTCCATGGCGTCGGCATCTGTTCTTCTGTCGGGCCGCTCCTTGCAATGGGAGGCTCCTGCTGTTTGAGGCTTCGCTCCGGCTGACAGGTCTTTTATAACGGAGGGCACCTGGTGACCCCGCCCCCCTCTGACGCACGGGGACGTCATGGGGACTTCCCTATGGCTTTCCCCATGACGTCAGAGGGGGGCGGGGTCACCAGGTGCCCTCCGTTATAAAAGACCTGTCAGCCGGAGCGAAG
Source organism: Lithobates sylvaticus (assembly GCA_028564925.1). Taxonomy (NCBI): domain Eukaryota; kingdom Metazoa; phylum Chordata; class Amphibia; order Anura; family Ranidae; genus Lithobates; species Lithobates sylvaticus. The sequence goes on from CM053033.1 coordinate 134,198,544, forward strand.
CTGGAGCGAAGCCTCACACAGCGGGAGCCTCCCATTGTGAGGAGCGGCCCAAGAAGAGATGCCGACGCCATGGAAGAAGATGCCGGACAAGAAGGACGAGAAGACCGGAGGAAGAAGAAGCGGATCGGAGGAAGAAGAAAATGGAAGAAGATGGAAGAAGATGCCGGAAGGAGAAGATGAAGAAACCGAAGGATGAAGAAAGGAAGAAGAAGAAGAAAAGAAGAAGAAAGAAGATTTTAATGAAGGAATTGTCAAAGACCGTCTCCTGTCATTTTTAAAATTTTTGTCACTTTTTTGGTGAAATGGTAGGGGTACTTTTGTACCCCCTTACCATTTCACACAGGGGGGGCGGGATCTGGGGGTCCCCTTGTTAAATGGGGCTTCCAGATTCCGATAAGCCCCCCGCCCGCAGACCCCCACAACCAATGGCCAGGGTTGTGGGGATGAGGCCCTTGTCCCCATCAACATGAGGACAAGGTGCTTTGGGGGTCTCAGACCCCCAAAGCACCCTCCCAATGTTGAGGGCATGTGGCCTGGTACGGTTCAGGAGGGGGGGGGCGCTCTCGTCCCCCCTTTTCCTGCGGCCTGCAGGTTGCGTGCTCGGATAAAGGGTCTGGTATGGATTTTGAGGGGGACCCCACGCCATTTTTTTTGGGCCGGGGTTCCCCTTAAAATCCATCCCAGACCTGAAGGGTCTGGTATGGATATTTAGGGGGACCCCTACGTAATTTTTTTTTTACATTTGAAGCGGGGGTTCCCCTTAATATCCATAGCAGACCTGAAGTGCCAGGTTATTGAATTTGGGGGGACCCCAACGCTTTTTTTTAATAAATGACTTTCAATGAATGACTGTTCTCTGTGTTACGGAGCCGACAATTCATTAGCCGCGAGTGATTTTAAATAGCTTTTTTTCCTGCAAAAATGACACCTTGTACAGAGACAGTTCTAAGCACGGGAAAAATGCGCCCCTTCACATACATACTATACAGTAGTATGCCTGTGAAGGGGCGCAGGTTTCCCATGCTTAGAACTGTCTCTGTACAAGGTGTCATTTTTGCAGGAAAAAAAGCTATTTAAAATCACTCGCGGCTAATTGCCTGTTCCCGTAACACACAGAGAACAATTCGAATCCAACTACTACCAAATATCTAATTTGAACTAATATGAAAGAAATTATTATAGCGGATATATACGAATGATTCGAATGAATTTGAGATTCACTATATCTAATATAGAGAACTGTCCCTGCACAAAGTGTCATTTTTGCAGGAAAAAAAAGCTATTTGAAATCACTCGCGGCTAATGAATTGTCGGCTCCGTAACACAGAGAACAGCCATTCATTGAAAGTCATTGATAAAAAAAAGCGTGGGGGTCCCAAAATCCATACCAGACCCTTTATCCGAGCACGCAACCTGGCAGGCCGCAGGAAAAGAGAGGGGGACGAGAGCGCCCCCCCCTCCTGAACCGTACCAGGCCACATGCCCTCAACATTGGGAGGGTGCTTTGGGGGTCTGAGACCCCAAAGCACCTTGTCCCCATGTTGATGGGGACAAGGGCCTCATCCCCACAACCCTGGCCATTGGTTGTGGGGGGCTGCGGGTGGGGGCTTATCGGAATCTGGAAGCCCCCTTTAACAAAGGGGACCCCCAGATCCCGGCCCCCCCCTGTGTGAAATGGTAAGGGGGTACAAAAGTACCCCTACCATTTCACCAAAAAAGTGACAAAAATTGTAAAATTCACAGGAGACGGTCTTTGACAATTCCTTTATTAAAATCTTTCTTCTTTCTTCTGGTCTTCCTTTCTTCATCCTTCGGTTTCTTCATCTTCTCCTTCCGGCATCTTCTTCCATCTTCTTCTTCCGATCCGCTTCTTTTTCCTCCAGTCTTCTCGTCCTTCTTGTCCGGCATCTTCTTCCATGGCGTCGGCGTCTGTTCTTCTGTCGGGCCGCTCCTCGCAATGGGAGGCTCCCGCTGTGTGAGGCTTCGCTCCGGCTGACAGGTCTTTTATAACGGAGGGCACCTGGTGACCCCGCCCCCCTCTGACGTCATAGGGAAAGCCATAGGGAAGTCCCCATGAGGCCCCCCTGTCAGCCGGAGTGAAGCCTCACACAGCGGGAGCTTCCCATTGCGAGGAGCGGCCCGAGAAGAGACGCCAACGCCATGGAAGAAGATGCCGGACGAGAAGGACGAGAAGACCGGAGCAAGAAGAAGCGGATCGGAGGAAGAAGAAGATGGAAGAAGATGCCGGAAGGAGAAGATGAAGAAACTGAAGGATGAAGAAAGGAAAACCAGAATAAAGAAGATTTTGATAAAGGAATTGTCAAAGACCGTCTCCTGTCATTTTTAAAATTTTTGTCACTTTTTTGGTGAAATGGTAGGGGTACTTTTGTACCCCCTTACCATTTCACACAGGGGGGGGCGGGATCTGGGGTCCCCTTGTTAAAGGGGGCTTCCAGATTCCGATAAGCCCCCGCCCGCAAACCCCCACAACCAATGGCCAGGGTTGTGGGGATGAGGCCCTTGTCCTCATCAACATGGGGACAAGGTGCTTTGGGGGGGACCCCAAAGCACCCTCCCAATGTTGAGGGCATGTGGCCTGGTACGGTTCAGGAAGGGGGGTCTCTTTCGCCCCCCCCCTCTTTTCCTGCAGCCTGCCAGGTTGCGTGCTCGGATAAAGGGTCTGGTATGGATTTTGAGGGGGACCCCACGCAATTTTTTTTTTTTGGCCGGGGTTCCCCTTAAAATCCATCCCAGACCTGCAGGGTCTGGTATGGATATTTAGGGGGAACCCCACGCCATTTTTTTTTTTGGCTGGGGTTCCCCTTAATATCCATAGCAGACCTGAAGGGCCTGGTTATTGGACCCCCACGCTTTTTTTTTTTTTTTTATCAATGAATGACTGTTCTCTGTGTTACGGAGCCGACAATTCATTAGCCGGCAATAGCCGCGAGTGATTTTAAATAGCTTTTTTTTCCTGCAAAAATTACACTTTGTCATTCGAATCATTCGAATTCATTCGAATCATTCGTTATATCCGCTATAATAATTTCTTTCGAATTAGATGAAATTCGATATTGGTAGTTTGATTCGAATAATTTGGAGCTAAATTCGTAAACGGAATTTTTCCTGCAAAAATGACACTTTGTCATTCGAATCATTCGAATTCATTCGAATCATTCGTTATATCCGCTATAATAATTTCTTTCATTTTAGTTGAAATTCGATATTTGGTAGTCGGATTAGAATAATTTGGCGACGAAATTCGTAAACGGAATTCATATTCGAAAAAATTCGTACTACGGATTCGTAAATTCGTACGAATTTCGAAAAATTTGTACGAATTACGAATTCGTACGAAACTAATCGCACATGTCGCACAAAGGCTACCCCCCCTACCCCAGCCTATTTCCAGCCCCTTTGGGTCTTGTATAGATATTAAGGGGAACCCTGCACCCAAAATAAAACCCTATACCTAAAACCCTATATACTCTGAACCGCAGTATACAGGTGGTGCAAACAAGACAGGGACTGTAGGTATTGTGGCAGAGCGAAGCTCTGTCCCTTTGAAATTAGAGGTAAAGGAGATACAGAGTTTGCATATCTACAGACTATAGAATTTAAATGGAGAAAACTGCTCTGTCAGTTTTCTTCAGGTTTTGCTAGTTCTGGATGGGATCTCCAACTGTGTCCGGGTCTTGAGGATGGCAAGCAAGGTGTGTGCCCAGCTGCACACAGACCATATAATGAGGGGCTAATGAGTGGAGGATGGTGGAGTGTGAGCAGCTTGCTGCTGCTGTATGAAGACAGACCTGTGGAGGGGTCATCCCTGTGTAAGGGGTATTCTTTGCCCAAAGACTGGGAAAGGAGGGACAGCCTTGAGAGTCGGGAAGACTAAGGAAGCCAGTGAGTCCAGGGGACTGGAAGGAATCAACTCTGTTGAGAGCAAGCAGAGGAACTGCTGACAAGAGAGAGCCAGGTGGCTTGGTATGTCTTTCATTTATGAATGCTTAATGAAGTTAAACCCCTGCGTGGGACTTCTGGATGGACTTTTGTGTTTTTCCTTTTTCAATAAACGTGGGCTACCAGGCCCTTAACTCTAAACGCCTGTCTGATGAGGACTCACTGCATTAAAAAAATGCATCTTTTCACTTGAGTTAAATACCCCCATGTTACAGTATATACTGTATGTATGTATGGACTGTTGGTGTATATTGTGCTGTGCTGGAAGCACACAAAACACACTAACTCCTGCAGATGGCTGTCTTAGGTGACAACAGGGCAGATACAGTGTAAGGTGGTTTAGTGTGCTACTGCTGTGCTATACTCACACAGCACACACACACACTAACTCCTGCAGATGGCTGGATTGGTAGAGAACAGCACTGAGAAGAACACACTATCCCTGCCTATTTTTCCTCTATCCCTACACTTTCCCCACAAGCAAAGGCTGAGAAGAATACACTATCCCTGCCTATTTTTCCTCTTTCCCTACACTTTCCCCACACAGAAATGATTCACATATAGTGTGTACATGTACAGTACACTGTCACTGTTCCTCAAGCCGGAACACACTACATGAGGCAACCGGCGCGGCGGCCTTATATAGTGTGGGGCGTGTACTAAACCCCCTGAGCTATAATTGGCCACAGGCATCCTGCCTGTGGCCAATTATTGCTCTCCTCGCCGCTGGCTCTATGATTGGCCAAGCATGCGGGGTCACAGTGCATGCTTGGCCAATCATCAGCCAGCAATGCACTGCGACTGGTGCAGTGCATTGTGGACCGTTCGCATCACACGAATTTGATGCAAACGGCCCTCAGAGTTCTGCCCTCGACGAGCGGACGAACGGCCGATGTTCGATTCGAACATGGGTTCGAATCGAACACCGGGCCCATCCCTACTGGGTAATACACAAGCACAGGCCCGCCTTCAGGAGGCCCAGCAGGCCCTGGTACAAGCACAGGCTTGGCAGGAGCAGATCCTGGTGCAGACAGTCGCTGTACAACAGGAAACAAATTGCTTACTGAGTGAACAGATAGCAGGATTACGAAAGGCACGTGACCGAGCAGGCTGAAATGACGAAAGGTGACCCCGCTGTACAGAGTGACACCAGTGGACCCTGCAAAAGATGACGGCCTTTGACAACATGGAAGCATACCTAGCAATGTTTGAGCGGGTTGCAGCAAGGGAACGTCTGCCTGATAAAGACTGGGCAGATGTACTGGCTCCTTTCCTGACCGCAGACCCCCAACAAGCGTACTGTGACTTGGCCCCTGAATCAGCATGCAATTTTAAGCTCCTGAAAGCAGAAATCCTAGCAAGGATGAGAGTGACTGTCGCTTTATAGGCGAACCGAGTCCATGGCTGGCGCTTTGACAAGGCTAAGCCTGCCCGTGCGCAGCTCTACCACCTGATGCACTTGTTCCAAGGTTGGCTGAAACCTGAGGAAAAGACACCCACTCAGATTGTGGAAAGAGTCGTACCCGATCGTTTCCTGCATGGGCTACCCAGGGAGCTCCACCTATGGGTAGCTCAGTCCGAGCCTCAGTCCCTGGATGAGATGGCTACAGCTGTTGAGTGCTACAGTTGTGCAGAAAAGTTCCAGGAGAGTCCCTCTGTCACAAAAGAGCTGGCCCATTTCAAAGAAGTGCGTTCCAGCACCAATGTGGCTCCCAGTGATCGCATAGTGGCTGCTCGGAGGCATAATACAACTACCAGGATCACCCCAGGACCTAAGCTTCCAGAGAACCGACAGGGGGAACCCTGTGAGGTTCGCTGTTGGTCCTGCCATCAACTGGGTCATTTGCCCAAGTCGGGAAGAACCAATGGAGTGCGTCATGGGCCGCCGTCGCTCCATGTATGTCCATGCATTATGTGCTGCAACCAACCTAAGTCCGCATGAGTGTGTGGTGCGGGAACATTTGCAGGCTGCGCAAAATGCCCAGAGTTGTGTATACAACGATCTGCCAAGATTAGAGTGTTTAAACCTGGGGATCGGGTGCTGGTCTTAGTGCCTACCGTGGAGCGTAAGTTTCTCGCCAAGTGGCAAGGACCCTTTGTGTCAGGGAAATGGTTGTGGGCAACTCCGCCAGTAACCGTCATAGTGGCGCCAGACATGTTTCTGTGCGCTTGCGCGCACGCAGATGCGCGACTGCCAGGACACAGCAGTCTGTGCGCCCCGATGTGTATGCGCGCGCACCCGCGTGCGTGCATGAGCGCGCACACAAAAGCACGCACACGAGCACGCACTCGAGCGTGCACGATTGTAGGCACACCCCCGGCCTATTTAAACCAACCAGTGACACTTGTAATTTGCTGGATTATCAACTCTGACCCCGGCTTGTTGACTATTCTTCGATCCTCTGTCCCCTGTGTACGACCCGGCTTGCTCCTGTACTCCGCTCAGACTGTCTTCTGGTACCCGACCCTTGGCCTGGCTGCGGACCCTGTTTACCCTTCTGCTTCCGGCTCAAGACTTCTCTCCGCACGGCTACCATATTGCTACTCAGCACGCTCCAGCTATCTACAGCCAATCAGCCAGCCTGCAGCATCTCTGGCAACCCGTGCACCTTTGGGCACCGCATTCCCTGTATCACTCCCAGGGAAGTGCTGCACTCAGCCGCAAGGGACGCCCTCTCAGCAACCCGGCCTCACACCAGAGACTTGACACTTTGAGATAGTTGAGAGGGTGGGCAAGGTCAACTATAAAGTCCATCAGCCCACCAAACGTAAACCCTACCAGGATTTACCACATCAACTTGATCAAACCATGGAAAGATAGACAGGTTTTGACAGTCTGAAGGTCCCGGAAGTCCCTGATGCTCAGATTAAGAAGGTAGGGATTGCAGAGGCTCTCTCCCCTTCTCAAAAACAGGAGTCCTGGGAGTTTTTGCAGAGGAATCGAGACATTTTTTCAAACCTACCGGGCCTAACCTCGGTAATTGAACATAATCTCATTACAGACCCTGGCGTTCGAGTAAACCTCAAACTCTACCGCATACCCAAAGCTCGCCGGAATATTGTCTCGGCCGAGCTTAAGAGTATGTTGAACCTTGGGGTCTTTGAGGAGTCTTCAAGTAGCTGGTCCAGCCCTATAGTCCTTGTACCCTAGCCGAATGGAACCTGGCGGTTCTGCAATGACTTTAATTAGTTAAATGATGTCTCCAAGCCAGATGCGTATCCCATGCCCTGGGTCGATGAGTTAATCGAGAGATTAGGACCGGCCCGGTACATCACCACTCTTGACTTCACCAAGGGATACTGGCAGATCCCGCTTTCCCCAGAGGCTAAAGAAAAAACTGCATTTGCCACACCCGAAGGCTTATGGCAGTATGCCCGAATGCTGTTCGGGTTACATGGGGCCCCAGCCACTTTCCAGAGGGCCATGGACTTCGTCCTGAGACCTCATAAGGAATTCTCAGGAGCCTATCTTGATGACATTGTCATCTTTAGTCAGGACTGGGAGAGTCACTTACCGAAGGTCCAGTTGGTCTTGGATGCACTCCGAAGGGCGGGGTTTCCAGTGAAAAAAGAGCAAGGTTGGGTTGGAGGAGGCCCGCCACCTGGGGTATGTTGTAGGCAGGGGTGTGATTAAACCCCAACTACACAAGGTGGAGAATTCAGAAATGGCCCCATCCACTCTCAAAGAAACACGTGCGTTCTTTCCTTGGCATTGTGGGCTGTTATAGGAGGTTTGTCCCCAACTTTGCCAGTCTAGCAGCGACTCTGACTGATCTCATCATTGGAAAGAACGCAACTGTTGTTCAGTGGAGTGCAGAAGCAGCGTTCTGCCGGTTGAAGCAAGCTTTGTGCCAGGAACCAGTGTTGGTAGCTCCCCACTTCCAAAAAGAGTTCCTGGTCCAAACAGATGCCTCAAAGTTGGGTCTGGGTGCTGTACTGTCCCAGATGATTGGGGGGGATGAGCACCCTGTTGTGCACTTGAGCCGGAAGCTCACGCCAGCTGAGAGGAATTATTCCATTGTGGAAAGGGAGTGTCTCGCAATAAAATGGGCTTTGGAGACACTCCGCTACTACTTGTTGGGTCGGCCCTTCAAGTTAGTGTCAGATAATGCGCCCCTTAAGTGGATGGCCCAAAGGACTTCAGGTTTGTAGTGGTACATAGACCGGGAAAGGTACATCAGAATGCGGATGCCCTTTCCCGGGTCTACTGCCACTGGATTCGTGGTGTCCAGACCCCCGGCCTGGAACAGAGGGGGGGGGGATATGTAGAAGGTCAGCCTGGGGCAGGGTTAAGAAGGGGTTAATCGAAGAAGGCAGGTACTTCCCTTTCAGACCTGCTTATTGTCAGGTGTGCTGAAAGTGTCAGTGAGGAGCTGTTTGAGTAGGAGAGAGAGACACAGCAGGACGCTGTGTGAAAAGGTCCATTGCTGGATGGTGTACCTGCTGGGTGAGCTTAATCACATAAAGACTGTAGCTCTGATTGGAGCCATGAACTTTTACCTGTAAGCCTGTGTGCTGCTAAACTGTGAGCTGTACCTGTGTGCACAACCGTGTGGCAAGACAAGTCTGTCTGGTCTTATGTTTACTTTTTGCCATTTTGCTGAATAAAGCCACTTTTATTTTACTGGACTGTCTCTGAGCCAGCTCTTCACCCCTCTGATCCCCTACAAATGTAATAAATGTGATCAAAATTCACAAATACACAAAGTATAAATATTATCAGATAAATGTGTCAATATTGCAAAAAGAAAAAAAAAAAAAAGACATCAATAATCACTGACCACAACAATTGAAAACTAACAAATTGAATGCATACAAATTCGCTCAAAGTCCACAAAAAAGATCTGTTCAAAGTCCATAGAAACGCATTAAAACGCAAACCAATATTAAAAAAATGAGGTAACTATTTTAGAAAGCATGCCTGGAGTTTTTAGTTAAAGTACCTGTAAATCCTAACAATGAAATTCTTATTTGCTTCCTTTTTTTTTTTTTTTTTTTTTTTGTTTAATTCGTTTTTATTAAGAAATTTTCGTTTACAAAGAATATAAACAGTGGAATAACATACATGAAGGTTATCAAAATTAGCATAGAGGTATGTACATGAATTACATTGTCAGGTGTGTATCCTGGAAAGTCAGGGTATCATATCAAAATTTTGTGAACACAGAACAGGTGAAAAGCTGTGCGATCTCATGTAATTAAACCTCAGAGAACAAGTAGGATTCATGGGAAAGAAAGAAATAGAAGGGAGGGAAGGGAGAGCCGAGTCGTGTCTCTTGAGAAGATAAGATTGGATAGTCACGCCATTAGAGTTCAGTAAAATATCATACAGTGATCAACAAAGGGGGGGTATACACAACTAACACTCGGTCGGTCAAACTACGCATATCCTCAGGAATTATCTCACATTATAGTTGTTGCATTTTGTCCAAGAGACCCAGAGTTTCCAGTGGTAGTCAAAGGTGCGTTCGTTACCTAGTCTGCTTGCTAAGATCTTCTCAAATGTAAAGTTGTATTGTACCATATCAAGTACTTCGTAAACATTGGGAGCTAAGTTTCTTCTCCACTTTCTTGCAATGAGCATTTTAGCTGCTAAAAGGATATGGGTAACTATTCTGCGGCAGTCAGGTGGGTAAAGCTCTATGCCAATATTGAGTATGGCTAGAGCTGCTGTGGGGGGGGGGGGGGGGGGGGTTAGCATGTTGGTTACTGCAGAGATAATGCGAAACAACTTATTCCAGAAACTTTTCAGGTGTTTACAGGACCAGAAGATATGCATAATCTGACCAACTCCTCCACAGTTCCCCCAACATAGAGGAGACAGTGTAGGAGAGAACTTTGAAATCCTGTATGGTGTTAAGTACCATCGTAAAGTAATTTTATGTGCTAGTTCCCAATGGTTGACACATTTAGAGGCTTGATAGACATGTTTGATAGCTGTAACCCATTGAGCGGAAGTGAATGAGGTTCCTAGGTCTGATTCTCACTTCATATGTGGTGTAGATTTGTTAAAGGTAAGTTTGTTTTGTAGGAGATTGTAGAACAATGAAGTCCCTTTCCTATTCCCTTTTTTAGTGGTAAAGTACTGCCAACTTGGTGTGTGAACTAGTATGTCCGGTGAATTGAGGGAATTCAAGAAGTGCGAAACTCTAATATACGTAAAACGCACAGTGTGCGGTAAATTGAATTCAGTCTGTAGTGTTTCGAAGGGTTTAAGGGAACCGCTTTGGAGTATCTGACTCAGGACAGAGATTCCTTTGGTGTGCCATGTTTGAAGGGGAATGTTTGAAATTGCTATTTCTAGGGCTTCCAATGGTATCGGGATGGAATTTTTCTGTGATGGGGGGAAAATTGTCGAATGATAAGATCTCCAGGCTTCTAAGGAGGCCTGAATGGTGAGAGGCAGTCCTTTAAGGATGCCAGGTTTCCAAGTGTCTACGATAAGTAAGTTTTTAAGCTTGAGGGTGTGAGCATAGAATTGTTCGATTTTTACCCACCTATTGCCTATGTCTGGGTGAAACCAGCAGCGCAGTTGGGCCAATTGTGATGCTACCCAATAGTCTTTAAGGTCAACCATACCCATGCCACCTGCAAACTTATGCTTCAGAAGCAGGGTGTGGGAGCTGCGTGGTTTCATATTTTTCCAAATACGGGTTTTCATAAATTTAGTAAGTGTCATGAAATGTGCTCGTTTGGGTAATATGGGGAGCGTCCTAAAAATGTATAAAATTTGAGGTAGTACGAACATTTTGAAGGCAGCTAAGCGACCCATTCAGGAGAATTCGTATTTAGTCATGTTTTGGGCTTCCTTTGTTATTTTGTTGATAAGAAGGGAATAATTAATGTCTGCCATTTGTTTGATGTCTGCTGTCAATCGTATTCCTAGATATGGGATCTCTCCTGTACTCCATTTGTAGGAATAGGATGACTGAATGGTGGTGCGTAGTTTTGGGTCAATCCCTAAATCTAAAATTAAAGATTTGGTAAAATTGACCTTGTAGTAGGATATTGCACTAAAGTTTTGGAGAATTTTGTGGGTAGCTGCTAGGGAAGTCTTAGGGTTCGTCAGGAAGATAATTATATCGTCTGCAAATAAATTTATGACGTGGGAATCAGCACCCAGATTGAAACCTGTAACTCGGGGTGATGCCCGTATTGCCTCTGCCAGGGGTTCAATTAGCAAATTAAAGAAACACGGAGACAGGGGGCAACCCTGCCTTGTTCCGTTCGTGATTGAAAAGGAAGAGGAGAGCGTATTAGAGGTATAGACCTTCGCTGATGGAGAGGAATATAATGCTAGGATAGCTGATAATATAGGACCGGAGAACCCAAATTTTTTTAGGGTTGCCTGCATTTATTGCCAATGGATACGGTCGAATGCCTTTTCCGCATCCAAGGAGAGGAGCAGAGAAGGCACCCGACCGGTCCCGGCATAATGAATCAGGTCTATAACCCGCCTAGTCGCCTATGTCTGGCGTCCTGTAATGAAGCCGGTTTGATCCAAATTTATGAGGGTAGGTAGGATATGAGTCAATCTATGGGCAATAATTTTAGCATACAATTTGAGGTCAGTATTTAATAAGGAAATAGGCCTGTAGTTAGCTGGGTATGATGGATCCTTTTCGGGTTTGGGAATAGTAACTATATAAGCTTGTAGCATTTCTGGTGGGAAAGAGGCAGAGGCTGCCGCCGCCCCGAAGACCGGAGAGAGATTCAGACTGAGCACATCTTGGAATTGCTTATAATAGTCGTTGGATAGACCGTCTGGTCCAGGTGATTTACCTAAGGGTAGTGATTTGATAGCCTTACAAATTTCTTGGGGTGTTATAGGGGAGTTCAGCTCAATAAGCTGGTCTGCCGACAGAGAAGGCAGATGAAGAGATGCTAAAAAGGACGTAATTCCGTCTTGTTCTGGCTGTATGGTATCAGGGTCATTTTTTAAATTGTACAGTCCACTATAATAAGCCGCAAAGGCATCCGCGATGCCCTTCGGGTCCATTATTTTAGTTTTAGTGTGGGGGTCTACGAGATGTTCTATTTTAGATTGTAGTTTTCTAGCTTTCAATCTGTTGGCCATAAACTTGCCCGCTTTGTTTCCTGAGGAGTAGGTAGTTAGTTTAAGAGCTTTGATATATTTATCATGTTGTTCTAGAAGCATCAACCTCAGTGACATTCGGAGTTTAGTTAATTTGTTGGCTAATAGTTGGGATGGGCTGGTTTTGTTGGTAGTTTCCAAGGAACGAATCTCTCTCAGTGTCTCCTCCAGCAGCCGAAGCCTCTGCCTCCGTATGCGTGAACACATCTGAATAAAAATACCTCTAATAAAAGCCTTATGGGCACACCAGGTTATAAATGGATTTGATACAGATTGAGAATCGATATTGAAAAACTCTCGTAGTTGTTTTTCGATATCAGCCACATTCTGCGCAGAGTTGAAAATTTGTGAGTTAACTCTCCATATGTATGCAGGATTGGGTGTGTGTTCTTCCAGTACCGATATTGAGACAGGAGCATGGTCTGACCATGTTATATCATGTATACTGGAAGAAGACACAGCCTGAAGTAGGACCTTGTCTACTAAAACCATATCCAACTTGAATACGAATTGTGTCTTGCTGAGTGGAAAGTAAAATCTCTCTCCTCAGCGTGTTGGCATCCCCATACATCATACACATCTTCCATATGGAACAGAGGTTGGAGCGCTATATGAAAACGTGAGGGCTTAGCTGTCAAGTCCATTTCTGGGTTGGCTGTCAGGTTAAAGTCCCCACAAATAATCAAGGATCCTCTTCTGGACTTGGTCATTTTTGAGAAAAGTTTCTTGGCAAATCTAAGCTGGTGTTTGTTCGGTGCATAGGCATTAACGATGGTATACGGCCTTCCATTAATGTCGCATAAGAGGATCAGAAATCTACCCTCTGGGTCTTGAATGAGGGTGTGAAGCTTGAAGGCCACTGTGTTTTTTACCGCAATGAGCACTCCTTTCTGTTTGCAAGAGGCAGAGGCGGTAAATATGTGTGGGAATTTTTTGTGTGCAAAGGTGGGAGATGCGGAGGCTTGGAAATGCGTTTCTTGGATGCAAAGCACATCACTTGCCAATTTGAGGGCTTCCTTCCACAGGGAGGCTCTTTTAGCTGGATGGTTCAAGCCTCTTACATTAAATGATGTTACAGTGAGCGGCATAATGGTGGGAAAGGTACCTGATAGATGATGCTGTATGCATTTGGAGAATCGTGGTTCCGGCGGTTGTGCGGTCCAGGAGTGCTGTGGGTGTCCTCATGACTCTCTTTGGATCTCAGGAGACTGTGCATCTGGCGAGACAACTCAGAATGGGAAAGGAAAGGAAACAAAAGGGGATAAACATAACTTTTGGTTAAAAAGAGAAAATCGATCCCACAGGGGATCTGATTGCAGGAACGCTGCACAAAACTCGTGAGGGGAGTTCACGTGGTAGGGCTCCAATGAGCCGGGGTCATTTGCTGGAAGATGTGCTTAAGGTGATGATCTGGAGGCGACGTCATCTCGTGGTTTGTAGTGTTTCCTCTTGTGAGAGACGATTTGCCACTCTTCTTGGTCAGACAATTTAGCAGGCGGCTTGTGGGTAGGTGCGTCTTGTACAGGGAGAATGTCCCATTTGCGGAGCAGTGCAAGCCCTTCTTCTAAATGAGTGATCACTGATGAGGTGTTGTTCCTGGTGATGACCAATTTAGTGGGGTAGCCCCAGCGGTATGTAACGTCATGGTTTCTTAGAGCTTTGGTGATCGATAGAAGCGATCTACTTTTCTGCAAGGTATACTGGGAAAGGTCTGCATACAGTTGTAGGCGAGAAAACCGCTCAGGCAAATGTTCTTTCTTACGGAAGTAAGTCATCAGCTGCTCTTTGACATGGAAGAAATGCACCCTCATGATCACATCTCTAGGCACATCGTCGGATATGAAGGAGGGTTTTGGCAATCTATGGATTCTATCGATTATCACTTCAGCAGCTAGTATGTTGGGAATAGCTGTTTGGATCAGATCGCATGCGTACTGGTTTAGTTGGTGCATTTGTACAGATTCAGGGACGCCTCTGATCTTTAAATTGTTTCGTCTTAAGCGGTCCTCAAGGTCTGTGATTTTTTCTCTCAGCGACTCTATTTGGTCATCTCGCTCATTATGTGCATCAATGAGCTTGTTATGAGAGGAAGCAAATTCGCCCAATTTGTGTTCGATATGGTCTACCCTGCTGCCTATTTCAGTTACTTCAGATTTTACTGTGGCCACACATTGCAGGATGTCAGCAGTTAAAGAGGCTTGCAGTGACACTAGCATATCTTTTAAAACAGTCTCTGATACAGGTTGGTTGGTGGCAGGGAAGGAGTTAAACATGACAGGCAGCTCTGCTGTGGTGTTAGCAGAGTTACATCCAGGGCTTACCTCGATAGATGAAGAGCTGACCGAGTGCCTGGGCTTGCTTTTTGCTGGGCTCTGATTTGGTGTAGACACCTCCGGTGATCGGGGTTGTGAGGCAATCGAGTGCCCTGCTGAGCTAGAGCTGTGTGTTGCGGGAGCCGCCGGCGCCATCTTGGCCTCGTGTGTGGGGCTTAGGGGGCTTAGGGGGAAAGAAGTGCGGTAATTTCCCCGGTCCGGCCGGTTCTTTCTTCTTTCTGCCCATATCGGATGAATGCTGGGCACTTCAGGAGTAAGGGGATGCTTTTTCTGTGGAGATCCGTCGCCTCTGTGCGCTGTGAACCCCGGCTGCCTGGAGGAGCTACGGTCTCATGCGTCCATCCAGCAGCGCGGTAGCCACGCCCCCCTTATTTGCTTCCTTTTGAACTGTTCAATATGCCTTTAAAAATATATTTTTATATCTGTTTTATACATGCAAAAAATACCTGTTGATCACGTCAAAAATGTAGAGTTGTCCTGTGCCCTGTGTGTGATCTGAAGGAGCCTAATTATCCCTCCTAGTTCTTATCTTGGGCTATGGAACAATTAGACCCTATGTTGTTGAGATGAGTAGAGTGGAAGTTACATAGTTGGTAAGGCTGAAAAAGGACACAAGTCCAGTCTGTGTTTGTGCGCTTTTATGTCAATATTACATTGTATATCCCTGTATGTTATGGCCATTTAGGTGCCTATCTAATAGTATTTAAATAATCTATGCTCCCTGCTTGAACCAATGCTTGTGGAAGAGAATTCCACTTTCTTATCGCTCTTTTCTTCTAATTTTAGTGAATGGCCGCGAGTCTTTTTAAATGCCCTTTTGCAGAAAAGTTTTATCCCTATTGTGGGGTCACCAGTACAGTATTTGTACATTGAAATCATATCCCCTCTCAAGCGTCTCTTCTCCAGAGAGAATAAGTTCAGTGCTTGTAATTTTTCTTCATAACTAAGATCCTCCAGTCCCTTTATTAGCTTTGTTGCCCTTCTCTGTACTCTCTCCATTTCCAGCACATCTTTCCTGAGGACTGGAGCCCAGAACTGGATGGCATACTCCAGGTGCAGCCGGACCAGAGTCTTGTAGAGTGGGAGAATTATCGTTTTATCCCTGGAGTTAATTCCCTTTTTAATGCATGCCAATTGGCTTTGCTTGCAGCAGCTCGGCATTGCATGCCATTGCTGAGCCTGTCATCTACTAAGACCCCCAGGTCCATTTCCATCCTAGATTTCCCCAGAGGTTCTCCCCCTAGTGAGTAGATTGCATTCATGTTTTTGCCACCTAAATGCATTATTTTAACATTTTCTACATTAAACCTCATTTGCCATGCAGTTGCCCACCCCATTAATTTGTTCAGATCTTCTTGCAAGGTTTCCACATCCTGAATCCTGAGAAGCTATTGGCCTGCTATGCTTTGTATTGTCTGCAAATACTGAGATTGAACTGTTTATCCCATCCTCCAGAACATTTATGAACAAAATTAAATAGGATTGGTCCCAGGTCAGAACCCTGGGGGACCCCACTTTCCACACCGGACCATTCCAAATACTCCCCATTTATCACTGCCCTCCGAACTCGCCCTTGTAGACAGTTTTCAATCCAGGTACTCACCCTTTGGTCTATGCCTTATGTACTTAAATAATTTCTTGGGATTTTTTTACTCTCCTCTGCTACGTGCCTTTCGTGTTCTATCTTAGCCGCCCTGATTACACCCTTACATTTCTTATTGTATTCTTTGTACAGTTGGAATGCTGATGATGACCCCTCGGCCTTGTATTTTTTGAAGGCCTTCTCCTTTGCTTTTATATGAATTTTTACGTTGGTGTTAAGCCATCCAGGGCTTTTATTAGCTCTTTTAAATGTATTACCATATGGGATGCACTGGCTAATACCCTTATTTAATATGCTCCTAAAGCACACCCATTTTTCCTCCGTGTTCTTTGTTCCTAGGATTTTATCCCAATTATCATCTTCTAGCAAGGAGCATAGTTTCTGGAAGTTGGCTCTTTTGAAATTCAGTGTCTTTGTATTCCCCTATGCTTCCTATTTGTGTGATTTTTTGCTAAAACAAATTGACCTGTGATCGCTGTTTCCTAAGTTGCCCCATATTTCTACATCCGCGATCAAGTCTGTATTGTTAGTAATCAGTAGGTCTATTAACGCAATAATTCTTGTTGGTGCATTTACCATCTGACCCATGAAATTGTCCTGTAAGACATTTAGGAAATGGCGAGCCTTAGACTAAGTTTAGCAAAGGACAGCTGAGCAAGGCTAAGTGACTTTCTGCACAGTGTTCAAGCATCCCTACACATAAGTCAAGCCCCTCTGTGCCCCCAGCACCTGTCTGTGCCTTCTATGTTCCCCTGCTTACAATGACTGACCCCTATGTCATCAGAGACCCTTGCACTCCTATGCCTTCAGAGACCCTTGCACTCTCTTGCTCGAGTAACACCTGCACTGCTGCACCTCCAGTGACCCCTGCACTCCTGTGCCTTCAGTGACCCCTGCACTCTTGAGCTTCCAGAGACTTTTACCTCTGTGTACCCTAGCACCTCCTGTATCTACAGTGATTTTTGTGTCTTCTGCGACCTATGGATCTTCAATAAACTCTGTGCTCCAATATCTCCAGTGACCCCAGCATCTCCAGTGTCCCCAAAGACCCCTGTGATCCGTTGCCTCTAGTGAATCCTGTGGCTCCAGTGACCCCTGTGCTCCGGTGTCTCCAGTGACTCCTGTGTCGCCAGTGATACTGCACTACTGTGTCACCCAGTCTCCCCAGTGCTTTCTCTGTTGCCAGTGACTCTAGAGCGTCCAGTTCCACCCAGTGACTCCAGAGCATCCCATGGTATCCTGTGACTAAAGTGCACCATTAGAACCTCTGTGACACTGACGTTTCCATGCAGCCTCAGGTATGCTCCTGTATTTCCTGGACCATAGCTCCCTGTGGATATGGACCCCTGTCCATGATATTAAGACACTACAGGGCCACTGATAAGGTAGTGCAGCCAGCCCTCCTGTACTGGGCCCAGGCCCCATCAGTTCAAAAGGGGGGGCCGGGCACCTGCAGAGCAGGAGGGCCGGCTGTACTGCCCTATTGCTGTCACTTGTGGATCCAGTGCAGCTGAGGCTGCAGAGGAAGGGACTGATGAAGCTGTCCTCAGTCCCTTTCTCTGTCTCAAATGTGAGAGATATTTTACCAAAATCCCACCTCAAACAGGGCAGTTAAAAAATTTAAAAATAAATAAATAAAAAATCTAATCCTAAAAAAAAAATGTAATTACAAAAAATAATTTAAAAAAATTAAGGACTTGTTCAAATGTTTTATATTGCACCTGCAGAGCAGCGTTATTCAATTGAATGGGTATTTATTGATGAGGGTATAGTTTTTGCCATGGTTGCGAAGCATAGCATCGCAGCCATGGCGTTTAAGCAAAAATATAATTTGATATTTTCGGAGGTGGGTAGTGGGGGGGGGTTGTCAGGTAGGCTATATGGGGCCCCGTGATTTATAACAGCCAGTGTGTGTATGCCTTAACATGTGTGATTGACAAATCTCACTTTTAATTTGACTGACTGGATCAACCGTTGTTTCAATTCTAAAATATGGTACAATAAAACCTTCGCTTGTGAGCATAATTTGTTCCGAAAACATGCTTGTAATCCAAAGCACTTGTATATCAATCATTTTCCCCATAAGAAATAATGGAAACTCAAATGATTTGTTCCACTACCATTTATTCATAGGTCTTTCAGTTTGTAGTTCATATAAAAAGATTATAGCAATGTGTAACCATTAAATGTCCATCCACAAATGTCAGCCTCCACAAGGGGATTAGAAGCAAAACCAGTAGGTGCTACAAAGTATAAAAAAGAAGAGAGGCACCTCTAAGTGTAGCAATATGGTTACATTTAACCACTTCAATACAGGGCATTTTCCCCTCCTTCCTGTCCACGCCAATTTTCAGTTTTCAGCGCTGTCGCACTTTGAATGACAATTGCGCGGTCATGCAACACTGTATCCAAATTAAATTATTATTATTTTCTTTCCCCACAAATAGAGTTTCTTTTGGTGGTATTTGATCACCTCTGAGGTTTTTATTTCTTGCACTATAAACAAAAGAGTGACAAGTTTTTAAAAAAAACAATATTTATTATTTTTTGCTATAATAAATATCCCAATTTAAAAGAAAAGTAAAAAAAAAAAATTTTTTTTAGGCCGATATGTATTCTTCTACATATTTTTGATAAAAAAATAAAAATAAATCGCAAAAAGTGTATATTGATTGGTTTGTGCAAAAGTTATAGCGTCTACAAAATAGGAGATAGATTTATGGCATTTTTATTATTTTATTTTTTTACTAGTAATGGCGGTGACCTGTGATTTGTATCGTGACTGTGACATTGCGGCGGACATATCGGACACTTTAGACACTATTTTATTCACATTTATAAAATGATCAGTGCTATAAAAATGCACTGATTACTGTATAAATGTCACTGGCAGGGAAGGGGTTAACATTAGGGGGCGATCAAGGGGTTAAATGTGTTACCTAACCACTTCAGCCCCGGAATAATTTACCCCCTTCCTGACCTGAGCACTTTTTGCATTTCGGCACTGCGTCGCTTTAACTGACAATTGCGCGGTCGGGCTCCCAAACAAAATTGACATCCTTTTGTTCCCACAAATAGAGCTTTCTTTTGGTGGTATTTGATCACCTCTGCGGCTTTTATTTTTTGCGCTATAAACAAAAAATAGCGACAATTTTGAAAAAACACATTATTTTTTTTACTTTTTGCTATAATAAATATCCACAAAAAATATATAAAAAAAAACTTTTTTTTTCCTCAGTTTAGGCCAATATGTATTCTTCTACATATTTTTGGTTAAAAAAAATTAGCAATAAGCGTTTGTTTGGTTTGCACAAAAGTTATAGCGAATATAGGGAATAGTTTTATGGCATTTATATTGATAATTTTTTTTACTTTATGGCGGACACGTCGGACAAATTTTGGCATGCTTTTGGGACCATTCACATTTATACAGCGATCAATGCAATTAAAAATGCATTGATTACTGTGTAAATGTGACTGGCAGTGAATGGGGTTAACCACTAGGTGGCGCTGTAGGGGTTAAGTGTGTCCTAGGGAGTAATTCTAACTGTGGGGGGGAGGGGCTGTGTGTGACACTACAATGATTACATCTAGATTACAGGGAGCTGTGATCAGTGACAGTGTCATTAGGCAGAACGGGGAAATACTTGTTTACATCAGCATTTCCCCATTCTCCCTCACCATGAGACGATCGCGAGTGTCCCCACGGACATCGAGTCCGCGGGACCCGCAATCACGGTCACGGAGCTCCCGGTGGGCGCGCACCCCCTAGATGGCCGGGAGGACGTGTGAAAGAGGACCTGGTGGATGGAGAGTGTGATGAGTCTGAAGCATTATGGGTGGAACTGCATATACCGTATTTATCGGCGTATAACACGCACCGGCGTATAACACGCACCCCAAGTTTAGGAGGGCATTTTAGGGAAGGGAAGTTTAGGGAAAAAAAAAAAAACTTACATTTAAGCGTCATTTGCAGCCTTGCCCAGTGTCATTTGCAGCTTGCCCAGTGTCATTTGCAGCTTGCCCAGTGTCATTTGCAGCTTCCAAGTGTCATTTGCAGCTTGCCAGCATCATTTGCAGCCTTGCCCACGTTTAAATTTCCCGCCGCCGAGACAGACCGCGCGAGCACCGCCGAAAAAGACCAAAGCGCCGCCGAAAAAGACCGAAGCGCAGCCGAAAAAGACAGAAGTGCCGCTGAAAAAGACAGAGCCGACTCTTCGGCTCCGCTCGCAGTCCCGCCTCCCTGCTGTTGTTTCGGGAGCGAGCGCAGGGAGGCGGGACTGCGAGCAGACCCGAAGTGTCGGCTCTGTCTTTTTCGGCGGCGATTCTGTCTTTTTCGGCGGCGCTCGCTATATTTCGGCACACAATTTTTTTTTGTAATTTTTGGGGGGGATCGGCGTATAACACGCACCCACGACTTTCCCCCAATTTTAAAGGGGGAAAAAGTGTGTGTTATAGGCCGATAAATATGGTAGATGTGTGTAGTTCAGTTAATCATTAAGTTAATCATTGGAGTTTGTTATAGACCACCCAATGTTAACGAGGGGGTGGAGGCTCCTTGCACAGATGGAAAGGGCTGCAAGGGCTGGGACAGTGATAATAATGGGGGGTTTTAACTACCCAGAAATTGACTGGAGTAATGGCACTGCTGGGACAGTTAAAGGACAAAAATTTCTAAACCTATTACAGGACAATTTTATGGTGCAGTTTATTGAGGCCCCAACTAGGAATGATGCTCTGCTAGATCTGGTAATCTCAAACCATGCAGGGCTTATTACTAATGTTCAGATAAAGGAACACCTGGGTAGCAGTGACCATAACATGATTTCATTTGATGTTAGCTGTAAGCAAGAAATACATACGGGAAAGATAAAAACACTTAAATTCAAGAGAGCAAATTTTCCAAGGATGAGGGCTGCTCTCCAGGACTTGGACTGGGAGGGAATATTGGCATCAATGAGCACAGAACAGAAATGGGAATTCTTCAAAAAGACTGTTTGGGACCTCACTGCAAAGTATATTCCCATGGGCAATAAGTTTAAAAGGCTTAAAATAAAACCTATGTGGCTCACGGTCAAAGTTAAAAAAGCTATAAACAATAAGAAAAGAGCTTTTAAAAAATATAAAAATGAACACACACTAGTGTCGAATAAATGTTACAAAGAATTTGACAGAATATGTAAAAAGGAAATCAAGAAATTTATCAAATTCAAAACGAACAACAGATTGCAAAAGATAGTAGGACAAACCCCAAAAAAATCTTCAAATATATTAATAGTAAAAAGGTCAGGTCTGAGCATGTAGGTTCTTTACAAAATAATCTAGAGTGGGTGACTGGGGACAAAGAGAAGGCTAATTTATTAAATACTTTCTTTAGCTCTGTGTATACAAAGGAGCATGGAAGAGCTCATGTCCATAATGGGGGTGGTCCACAATGGCTCAAAAGTGGAATGGTCCAGAAATATTTAGACAGAATAAAGGTGAATAAAGCACCTGGACCCGATGGCATCCACCCACGGATCC
The DNA here is from genome assembly GCA_028564925.1 of Lithobates sylvaticus. NCBI lineage: Eukaryota > Metazoa > Chordata > Amphibia > Anura > Ranidae > Lithobates > Lithobates sylvaticus. The sequence goes on from CM053033.1 coordinate 134,220,058, forward strand.
TAAAAGAATTGAGCTCTGTAATTTCAAAGCCATTGTATCTAATTTTTAGGGACTCATAAATGATGGGAATGGTACCACTGGATTGGCGCAGGGCAAACATGGTGCCTATATTTCAAAAGGGAACAAAGTCTTTACCAAGGAACTATAGACCTGTTAGTTTAACTTCTATAGTTGGGAAGATACTGAGGCATTTAATAAAAGACCACATAGATGAGTTCTTGCTGGAAAAAATTTTTTAAGCAACAGACAGCATGGATTCATGAAAGACAGAAGTTGTCAATCAAACCTGATTTCTTTTTATGAGGAGGTAAGTAAAACATTGGACAGAGGTGTGGCGTTATACCACATACTTGGATTTTGCAAAAACGTTTGTTACAGTTCCGCACACACGGCTCATGTGTAAGATAAAGTCTACAGGCTTGGAAATATCAGTTTGTAAATGGATAGAAAACTGGCTAAAAGACATAATTCAGAGAGTAGTGGTTAATGATTCTTACTCTGAATGGTCTAAGGTTATCAGTGGTATACCCCAAGGTTCAGTGTTGGGACCAACTGTGGGTATAGAATTGGATATTTGGGATTGTACGATATTTTTTTTTTTTTTTTTATGGTTGAACTTGATGGACCTGTGTCTTTTTTCAACCTGACTAATGACATGGACATTCGTTGTACTGTTCATTTAAGCACAAGAGACTCCATTTTGTCCTCACTGCTGAAATGTGTTCCGTAACCTTCACCTAACACACAGACACATCTCCTCTAGAAGACTCTCTACTCCCCCCCTCCCCTAGCCATGTTTTACTTTTGCAATTGTTCTATTCGCTAGCTTTTAATAACGTATTTCTATTTGTTAGTTTTTAATAACATCTCACACCACCCCTTTCTTATCTGTGTATAAAATAACATGTAATAATAAATTTCGTCAGAACGGACATTTTAAACACAGTGATTGATTCCTGTGAATCTGTTCCTGCAGCTGCAGTATTAACTTTTATTTTAGAGTCCCAATCAGAAATTAGTCATAACAGTTTTGGCGAGTCAGATATCAGGAGTTTGGCAGAGTTTCCAGAAGGAACCGCGATTCGATCGGGATCATCGGGAACGCAGACCTCTAAATGCCGGCTAGGTAAGCTGTCCTTAAGCTTGCTATATTTCTGCCTTTCCTATGTATTCTATCTGTCGGTTCTCAAGGAAACCAGACCACTCTCGGACCTTTCTGGTTGGGTAACGTGTGTGTGTGCATGCGTGTGTGTGAATGTGTTTGTGTCCCCCTTCACGGGTTGGACTGTGTGTGGATAGGGAGAATCCTCTGCAGTTCCCTGCGTTGACTCCTTGTGGGCGACCTGGGTCAGAGGCGCATGGTAGGGTCAGATAAAACTCACGGAGAAGAGAAGAGACGAGACGAGGAGGGTCTCTTAATGAGTGTTTTGTCTATTGTCATAAACCCCTTCTATCCACGTAGATAAGTGGAGACTATCCTTGTAAATCTGCAGATTTGCTGTACTATTTGTTTTAGAGGCAAGAGGGTATAGGCACTAGTAGAGAAGACTGGCCAGTCATTATGGGCATTAAAATAAGTAAGGGAATGAAGGGTAAGAGGCCTTCAGATAATGCCCAGCGCAAGATGAGCGCTAGAGAATATATGAACCAAAGGTACGGTTCCGCCTATACTGAGCCCCTAGATAAATGGGTAGAATGGACAAAGGGAACAGCTAAACCTTTAAAATCTGAAGGGACTTTTGATAGTAAGTATGGCAAACTTTTCTGCACGATTATGGCCCACTACTGTGCAGTGAAGGAACGTGGAGAATAGCTTGCACATGGGAGACAGAAGCTAAAGTAGCAAATCAAACTGGCTTGACGGAGATGTTTAATAAAAGTACTGCCCAAATTTACTACGTTTGGCCAGAAGACTCTGTAGAAGAGGACCCCCCACCTTATGTGGCTGCCAGTTTGGCTTTAAGGGGTCCAAGAACAAAAGCAAAAGAATTAGATTACATGGAACACACAAAAGATGAGCTGGGCAATATAGTAGAGAGCAGAGGTTTAACAGCCCCGTATCAACCTACAAAGAGGGATTTGTCTCATATCCTAGAAACGGATGATTGGCATAAATCAAAAGGCACATATGCAAAACTAGATCTCTCTGAACTTAAGGCTTTGGCCAGAGAAAGAGAGATAGATTCTGAACTTCCAGGGCAAACCATAATTTCCAAATTGTGGCAGCAAGATGAAGAGAGAAGGAAGGGAGAAACTGCCCCTTCTGCCCCGGTCACAGAGCAATCTGCTTCAGTTTATCCTGTCAGAACCCAATTAGTTTTTGAAGGTAATGCTGTTGACAGTAAGTCTCAAATTAAATGGCATGTACCTTTCAGTCCCCAAGATATGAGATCCATATTAGAGGGACTGGGAGACCCTAGAAAGAATCCAATTGGGTTTGCAAACAAACTTAGTGCTGCACAGGAAGCATATGAGGCTTCTGCTACTGACATTCATCAGCTTCTTATTAAAGCAGTGGGAAGCAACATGTCTGGCTATATACTTAAGGAATGTGGTGTAGACATCAAAACTCTAGGTAAGATGGTTAGTGGACGGGAGGTTTGTGGGAAATTGAAAGAAAATTTGCCCCAAATATATGGACAAACCAGACATGCTGAATTTATGAATGCCAAGCAAGGGAAAGAGGAAGCAGCAGGGGCTTATTGGAGGCGGTTAAGCGATATGGCTGAGGAAGCAGGCATTAATATAGAGGAAGAGAAGGTGGGAGAAACTGCAAGTCCATCTACGCAACTGGTGAAACAAAGGTTTCTTGATGGTTTAATACCCCAGTTGAAAGAGAAGTTGTTCACAGCAAGGCCTGAGGCAGGCAATATGTCTATTCGAGACGTCCTGCCTATCCTGTTATCCATAGAAAACAGGATTAACCAAAAAGACAGCAAACCCAGAGAGGAAGAGGAAGAGGAAGAGGCAAAGGCAATTTCAGAAATCATGGCGATCGGGGACCAATCATATGCTACAATTGTGATGGGGAAGGACACATAGCTAAATTCTGCCATCTTCCTGACCGTAGACTAGAAAAGAGCTTAGAAGCACCTCATGCTGATCCCAGTACAAAAGCAGTGGATCAGGCATAGGAAAATGGCATACCAGTATCAATCATGTTAAATAGAGGAGACAATGGTCCCGAGACCAGAGTAAAAGTATTTTTACAAGAACTCCCCTATCCTGGAGGAGAAACAGAATTAACCTGTTTAATAGATACTGGTGCAAGCCGAAGTGTTTTTAATATAGAGGACTTACCTCCAGGATTATTATCTACAAATGTTATCTCTGGTGTTGGCCTAACCGGGACCTCTACTGATTTGGTCGAGTCCAAGCCACTTAAACTCAGGCTAGGACAGCAAACAGAAATTGTCACTAAAGTGTTAGTTTCAGACACAGTTCCTACCAATCTTCTGGGAGCTGACATTTTGAACCAAATTTTAGCAAACATAGACTACACTCCTACAGGAGTCCAAGTGGTCAGTAGTCTGTCAGGAGAAGTTTTAAATTCTGCCTGTGGAGTATTTTTAATCCAAGACTCCACTCCGCCATTTCCACCAGAATTGAAAGTGATTCCCACTGAATTATGGGCCACCAGCAAATATGATGTAGGTCTGCTGGATTGCACCCCAGTCATGATAAAAATAAAACCAGGATCCCATCTCCCACAGATTAAACAGTACCCACTGAGTATTGCTCAGACTGAGGGGATAAAGGATCAAATCACTAAACTGAAAGCAGCACGGGTTGTTGTACCAATTAAGTCCCAAGTCAACACACCCCTGTTCCCAATTGCAAAGAAGCCAAACAAGAAGGGTGGGCAGGTGACATACCGCATGGTGCATGATTTGAGAGCCATTAACAATATAATTGAGGCAGATACCCCGATCGTGCCCAACCCCCACACTTTACTAAGTGGAATACCTGCCTCCAGCACCTACTTTACAGTGATTGATCTTGCAAATGCTTTCTTTTCGGTGCCCCTGCACCCAGATTGCTGGCACCTTTTTTCATTTACCCATGATGCCCAAAAGTTAGCATGGACAAGATTGCCCCAAGGCTGTGTGAGTAGCCCCTCTGAATTTAATACTGCGTTAAAGCAAGTATTGGACCAATGGTCCCCCTCACACCCAAACACAGTTTTGCTTCAGTACATAGACGATTTGCTTATTTGTTCTGATACAAGGGACATTTGTAGCAAAGAAACAGTAAGCCTTCTCATGTTTCTCTATAACAGTAACAACAAAGTTAGCAAAGATAAGCTACAATACTGCCAAGAGAAAGTGATCTTCCTGGGTCACTGCATTTCACATGGAATCCGTCACCTAACCCCAGATCGAGTTAAAACTCTACAAAAATTTGAAAAGCCAAGAAATGTACGGCAACTACGTGCCTTCCTGGGGTTAGTGGGTTATTGTAGGGACTGGATTCCGAATGCATCAGAACTTTTGGCTCCTCTATATGAGGCTACCACTAGAAATCCTTTCAACCTCACATGGGAAAATGAATTGCAGATGAAGGAGCTTATTAAAATTTTGTCTGAAGCTCCCGCCATTGGACTTCCTGACTATACTAAAACTTTCTCATTGTTCTGTCATGAAGTCAATGGATTTGCTGCAGGTGTACTCACCCAGCTACATGGAGACAAACAGAGGCCTGTGATGTATGTATCGGCCTCATTAGACCCCGTCATCAAAGGCTCCCCCAGTTGTATGCGAGCCATAGCAGCCTGCATTTTGCTGCTAGACAAAGTAACTGAGCTTGTACTAGATTCTGCTCTGATCCTGTATGTACCACATGCAGTACAGGAAATCATGAATCAAGTAAATACCAGACATGTGTCTGCCAGTAGATTTGACAAGTACCAGTCTGCTCTTTTTGCTCCATCGAATTTAACAATCAAACGATGTGTTACTTTAAATCCGGCAACTCTTCTTCCTATAATTGATGAGGAAGATGCAACAAATGGTACTGATGTAGAACCCGAGAGTTTCTCTCATGATTGTATGGCTCTGATGGAGGTAGAAAGGGCCTCTGTCACACCAGCAAAAGATGAGCCTTTATCAGATTGTGACACACACTTATTTGTAGATGGTTCCAGATTTTACACTGATGATGGTCAGCCACACACAGGGTTTGCTGTAACCACTACAGACACCATTTTACATCAGGAAGCATTGATACCCCAGATGTCAGCACAGGAAGCAGAGTTGTGTGCTGTAGTCAAAGCATGTCATCTCCTAGAGAATCAAAGAGGAAACATTTACACTGACAGCAGATATGCATTTGGAATAGCTCACGATTTTGGGCCTATCTGGAAAGCACGGAATTTTCTGACTAGAGACATGCAAAACTCATAGAGCGGCTATTTGAGGCCTTTCAGAAACCAGCAGAAGTTGCCATCTTGAAGGTAAAAGGGCATGCAAGGGGAAATGACATGACAGCCAGAGGAAATGCTTTGGCGGACCAAGCGGCAAAGGGTGCTGCCCTTATGGCATTTGGAGTCACACCCACTGTAGGGGTCGCCCAGGTAGCGGGGTCAGATTCCCCTCATCAAGAGCAGTGGGATGTAGAAACTCTAATTCAGTTGCAGAACCAGGCCCCTGATGAAGAGAAGGATAAGTGGATAAAATGTAATGCTACCCAAAATCAGCAGGGCCTGTGGAGCGCTGACAACAGGTGGTGTCTACCCAGGAGTTTGTACCCAGTTTTAGCACAACTGGCACATGGCGTCAGTCATCTTGCTAAGGGCGCGATGGTGGCACTTACTGACTGCTATTGGATAGCACCTAGATTTAGTGCATTTGCAGCCAGGTTTTGTGCTTCATGTCTCACTTGTGCTCTGCACAATGCAGGAAGGCCTGTCCATGTTCCCCAAAGGCATTCTCCTAAGCCAGATTTCCCTTTCCAAAGAATTCAAATAGACTACATTCAGATGCCCAGAATAGGCACCTATGAGTTCGCTTTAGTTTGCATTGACATGTTTTCGAGCTGGCCTGAATGCTGGCCAGTAGCCAAAGCAAATACAAAAACAACAGCAAAGAAAATTTTGAATGAAGTAGTTTGTAGATATGGAGTTCCTGAAGCTATTGAGAGTGACAGAGGAACCCATTTTACTGGGGAAGTAATGAAAGAGGTAATGGAAGCCCTTCACATACAGCAAGCTTTCCATACACCTTATCATCCACAAAGTAGTGGTAAAGTTGAGAGACTTAATGGAATTTTGAAAAACAGATGTGCAAAAATTAAAGCAGATACGGGAAAAGGATGGGTGGAAGCTTTGCCATTAGCCCTATATTCTGTACGAACTACCCCTAAACAACCACATGGGCTGTCCCCCTATGAGATTTTATTTGGAGGGCCACCCAAAACAGGGCTATATTTTCCCCAACAGTTGCAGGCTTCTCACTCTAGTCTGTTAGAATATGTTCAGATTTTGCAAATAACTTTGAATAAAATACATGAAGGTGTTTATAAATCTATCCCCGACCCAGATTCTGTTTCAGGTATTCACAGAATCCAGCCAGGTGACTGGGTAGTGGTCAAGCGACACGTCAGAAAGCCACTAGAACCAAAATTTGACGGACCACATTTGGTGCTTTTGACGACCAGTTCCGCTGTCAAGTTGGAAGGAAAGCCTACCTGGATTCACGCCAGTCACTGCAAGAAAATCCTGAAGTGATGATATCCTTTGAAAAAATTATGATAATGTTTCTTTTCTTTTTGTTGTTTGTGAGAACTGAGACATGGGAAAATAACCCTTTCATCCAAATGTTAAAATTGTATGCAACCCATAGCAACGCTAGTAACTGCTGGGTGTGTTCTCACCTAAATCCCCAAACAGGAACAATACCCATGATAGCAGTGCCTCTCAAATTCACTGATCTAAACAGGACCAGAATAAATGGCTCATACATGGTCCCCACAGCTAATGAGCACAGATCAGTGACTTTGATGGTTTCAAAACAGATAGGCACTCCACAGATTTGTTTAAACATTACATGCCCATTTAAAACTAAATGTACACGGTTGGGCAATTCAGATTGCACCGGAGCAAAAATTACAGTTTATGGAGGAAACTATGGTCAATATTATCATATCCCAGATCCAGAACTAAATAGAACCCTTTATAGTACAAATTGCTCACAGTTCCCAATATGTCAAAATATCGGTTACCTGGGATTCCATGTTATTGCTTCCAGTTATTTAGAAGCAGGCATACCATCCATACGTAGAGGGTTATATTATATATGTGGAAATAAAGCTTACGCCTGGCTTCCTGCTAATGTTACAGGTACATGTTATATTGGGAAGTTAGCACCTGCTTTGGCTGTTCGCAAAGATACAGTGCGTCCAGATCAAAGTCCAGAATACCCGTTAGTGTTCAAAAGAGAGCTGTTCACTGAAGGTGACATGGCATGGTCATGGTTCCCTTCCTGGACAGGATGGGGAATTGAAGCAATGAAAAGAATAAATAATTACACTAGAATTGTAGATGAAATTATTAACCTTACAACCACTGATATAGGTTTATTAAGTGAAGAAATGGCTCAGATTAAAAAAGTAGTATTAGAGCACAGATTGCTAAGATAAGAGAACTACAGAATAAGGCCAGAGATATTGCTAAAGATGGATGGAACCCCTTTAAGGGTTTAGGAGGTGTTGGTGATTTTTTATATAGCATAGCAACATGGTTACAGAAACTAGGCGCTTACATTGTGATGTTCCTATTTCTCATATTTGTCATTTACTTCCTCATCAGGCTGTGCCTCTGTGTGACTACCCGCTGTATCAACAAATTGTCCACCAGCCCTGATGAACCCGTTGTTATGAGAAAGCTAGGAGAGAACTGAACAGGACGCCGCCTCTCTGCGCCAATGTAACAGGAGTTACCAGCAATCGGCTGAATGTAACACGGAGAATAATGGTGTCAAATAAACAAAAGGGAGGAAATGACATGGACATTCGTTGTACTGTTCATTTAAGCACAAGAGACTCCATTTTGTCCTCACTGCTGAAATGTGTTCCGTAACCTTCACCTAACACACAGACACATCTCCTCTAGAAGACTCTCTACTCCCCCCCTCCCCTAGCCATGTTTTACTTTTGCAATTGTTCTATTCGCTAGCTTTTAATAACGTATTTCTATTTGTTAGTTTTTAATAACATCTCACACCACCCCTTTCTTATCTGTGTATAAAATAACATGTAATAAATTTCGTCAGAACGGACATTTTAAACACAGTGATTGATTCCTGTGAATCTGTTCCTGCAGCTGCAGTATTAACTTTTATTTTAGAGTCCCAATCAGAAATTAGTCATAACACTAACTATGTAAATATGTAACGTCATATGACGCCTGCCCAGCTCGTGGAGCGCAGTTTGGAAGGGTTGACGTTGATGATGGTGCGGAGGACGGTCTAGATGGTCTATGTGGACAGCTTTACCCTGGATGCCTGCATACTTAGATGTTTGTTTTTTTTAATCATCAACCATGTGAGTTGATAAATGTTGTACCTTCATTAAATGTAACCATATTGCTACACTTAGATGCGCCTCTCTTCTCTTGTATACTCAGTTGTGACATGATGCCACTTGTATATCAAGACATCGCTTGTATATCAAGTCAAAATATATTAAAACATTTTGCCTGTCTTACAAAACCCTCTCAAACCAAGTTACTCTTAAACCAAGGTTTTACTGTACATGCATATGTCCAGTAGATGTGTGCATTTCTGTTAGGTAAATATTTTGTGTTTTATTAAATTCTGGAACAGCTAAAGCCAAGTTTTTCTTCTTCTAGTATGATGGCATCATGTATATATAGTATGTGTACATATTACAGTTTTAATTTAAAGCTGAACCCAAGGAAAATAGCTAAATTCATTACTAAAATATGTTTATGAGAACTGCATACCTCCCAACATTTTGAGATGGGAATGAGGGACACCTACTAGCAAATGTATGTAGGCATAGGACACGCCCCCCTGTCATACCCCCTTAAAGGAGAATTAACCCCCAAAAAAGGTTAATTAAATCCACAAGTGCTTTTTTTTACCACTACTATTCCTTTATATTGGCTTTTAAAATGTACAAATACTGCAATTTAGAATTTGGATGAAATGTTTAGCACTGGGAAACACTTTTTTAAAGATAAAAAGTGCATTTTATATACAACTATATAGATCAGACCAAAATGAGGGACAAATGAGGAGGAATGAGGGACAGAAGGACATTGCTCCAAATCAGAGACAGTCCCTCAAAATCAGGGACAGTTGGGAGGTATGGAACTGTTTGACCTGCAAAAAAGATTCATCAAAACCTGCAAAATAGTTAAGCCATTAAAACTCACTTTTTTGTACTGTAGCTTTGTCACTTTCCAGTCTCCAGCTTTGATGGGGTAGAGGAGGTAGGTAGTAACTGGTTGTGGCCAGAAGAGCATAGTGGAAGAAGACTGCAAGCTGTTCATGGCAGAATATGGAGGGGAGATAGGAGTGACAGCTGACCATAGAATGGAGGAAGCTTAGAAGCTCAGAAAAGCAGCTTATCAGGGTGGAAAGAGAGAAGAGGCAGAGCGAGAGGACAACATTCATTGAGAGAATAAGAAGGCAGAGAGTAGATCATTAACAGGAGAGCAAAGAGAGACGGAGCACAGCCTAATGGTATATCAGGGAGAGTGAAAGGGAAAGGGAAGGCAGAAAGGTAAAGTAGAACTCCAGCCTAACACTAGCTTTTCTTAAAAATGTTCTCTACCCCTCCTGCTACCTATGCTGACAAATCTGTGTAAAAAGGTCTGTATACTCACCTATTTTTACTATGCTCTGTTCCAGTCACATGATCCACCGCTCTGGCTCCCTTTGTGTCAGTCATTGAGGCTGCAGTTGAGAGAAGGGAATACTGACAATGGTTTGGACATGAGCCTATGAGTGATGTTGTGGCTCCTGGAACTCCCAGCCCTTGTCAAACGTTTCCTTCTCTCCCCTGCAGCCGCCGTTCACTGACACAGTGGATCATGTGAGCGTGTTGGGGGAGTTCAAGCCCATCATCCCCTGGTGGCCAGCCACTCTGCCACTGTGCCCATCAAACACAGCCATTGTGCCCATCAAAAGCACTGTGCCCATCAAAAGCTCCCAACTGTCCCTGATTTCGAGGGACTGTCCCTGATTTGGAGCAATGTCCATCTGTCCCTCTTTCCCCCTCATTTGTCCCTCATTTTGGTCTGATCTATATAGTATATAAAATGCACTTTTAATCTCTCAAAAAGTGTTTCCCCGTGATAAACCTTTCATCCAAATTCTAAATTGCTGCATTTGTAAATTTTAAATGCCAATATAAAGGAATAGTAGTGATTAACCCGGCGCATCATGGATCACGGTAAATGGCCGCTTATAGCGACGACGGAGCATCACTGGTAAACAAACTGGCGTCATTTCATGATGCAGGTTCCTCTATCCCCTCTCTGTACCGATCGGTACAGTGTGAGAGGGGAGAGATCGTTTGCAGCGCTGTGGGCACTACAGATCCAGCCCACAGCGATGCTCAGTGCCCAAACTCTGCCATACTATGCAATACTCTGCCAATACTCTGCCAATACTCTGCCAATACTCTGCCAATAAATTTTAACAGAAACAAAGAATTTTACTTTTATTTTTTACCAAATTTTCAGTCTTTTTTGATTTATAGCCCAAAAAATAAAAAAAACTGTGGTGATTAAATACAACCAAAAGAAAGCTCTATTTGTGTGGAAAAAAAGGACAAACATTTCACATGGGTACAGTGTTGCATGACTGAGTAATTGTCATTCAAAATGTGAGAGCATAACATAACAGACTTGTGCAACATCTTAAATACAACTTTATTAATAAATACTTCTCCTTCTCACAATGATGCTTTCAAAAATGGAAAAAAAAGTAGCAGACATCCAAGTATAGATTCCCCCAGTTCACTGAATGTGAATGACCAATTGTAGGACCCATTCAGCAACCCCAAACATTTCAAAAGCGAAACCTTTTTCATCAGAGCTATCTAACCTGTGAAAAATTTACATTTAAATGGTCTTTCCCTTGTTCGAAAAACACCCCTAAGACCCTTCCCTCTAATTTACATAAAGGGTTTATCCAGTTTACATCCTTATTGAATGACATTCCAAAACATGACGGATCTAGGGGGGTGCTGGGGTGGGCTGTGCCCCCCCAGATTTCAGTTGTGCCCCCCCAGGCCAGCCCTCCCATGGATGTTTTGCCTGGCCTGCGGGACTTCTTCCCACCATTTCCACCATTCACATACTCATGGCCAGAAAAAGGGGAGGGCAGCCTGGAGCATTGAAGTCCTGAAAGTAGAAGTGACAGAGAGGAGACAGTCGGGAGGTGCTGGCTGTGCTGTGCTTTCCCCTCCTGCCAGAAGGGCGCTCCTCCATGCGGAAGGTTAATCTTACATCGGGCTGAACACACAGCTTGATTACCCGCCCCTATGTCCTCCAAGAGCTGCTCATTTCCCAGCAGCAGGACATGTGGTTGGGGGGGGGGGGTAATCAAACTGTGTGTACAGCCCAATGGAAGAGCGATCTGTCGCATGGAGGGATCACAACACAGCTCGCACCTCCTCACAGCTCTGTAGAGGTTTCCCCCCAGTAAGGTGAGGGGGAGGGGCTTACAGGCAAATTGTACACAATAAAGCAAGGGGGAGAGAACAATCATTTATGTTTTAGATGTTTGTGGAGAAGGGGGATGGGGGGCTATTTGTGCTAGGATGGGTAATTTGATTTGGGGGGGATTTGGAGGAGGAGGTTGGGGGGGGGGTTGGGAATTCCTGCTAGGGGGTAAAATGGGGGATATGTGCTAGGAGGGGGGTTTGGGGGATTTGAGCCAGGAGGGGGGAATTTTTGTGCTTGGGGGGTGGGGTGGGGGATTTGTGCTAGGAGGGAAGATTTGGGAAGAGAGGGAGGATTTGTATTGGGAAGGGTAATTTGGAGGGTATTGTGCTAGGAGGAGGGATTTGTCCTAGGAGGGAGAGGATTTGTGCTGGAAGGGGGGATTTGAGGAGAGGATTTGTGCTAGGACGGGAAATTTGAGAAAGAGGATGTGTGCTAGGAGGGGTCATTTTTTTGGGTGACGGAGATGTGTGCTAGGTGGGGGTAATCGGGTGGGATATAAGCTGGGAGGCAGAATTGGGGGGGGGGGGGCAAAGATTTATGCTTTGGAGGGGGATTTGAACCTGGGAGGAGGAAGAATTGTTGAATGTTAGGGGAGAATTTTAGGGGTGAGTCTGCTGATTAGTGTATGCTCACACTTGGGGCGGGGGGTGCATGTTGTCAATTTCACCATAGGCGAACAGTACATAGCTGAGATTGGATTTCCTTACACTGTGCAGATAAGGACTGTGTCTGTAAGGGGATCTGATCTCAGCTATGTTCTGGGGAGGAAGAGATCGTCTATGTTCTGGGGAGGAAGAGATCGGAAGAGGGTGGCAGGAGGAGCTCTGCTGAATGCTGTCTCTTATACACTCCCCTGCGGACCCCTACACACTGCCATACTAACCCCTGTACACTGCCTTGATAACCCACTGTACACTGCCCTAAAAAATTATGGCCGCTGTACTCAGCTCTACAAACTGCTGACCCTATTCTCTGCCCTGGTGACCCCTGTACACTGCCCTACTGACTCTAATACACTGTCCTGCTGACCTTGCATCCTCTGCCCCTTTGACATTTTTTTACTGCACTCCCACATCAGACAGGCTAGATCCGGTCCTAAAAATGATAACTTTGAACATACTGTATTATAGATATTATAGATATAATACAGCACATAGTTTATATTGATACCACAGCAGTATAATCCTGATTGTCAACTCATCAAAACTCCTTTATAACTGCTATCTATTACATACCGCAAAGGACTATTTTCCCAGTGTCATATCCACTGCCATACAGTCATTCCTTCCCCATTATTTACTCTCATGGTTTTATACTATCTAAATTATATGATATATTCATGTTTTTAGCCCCCAAATATATGACTATACATTCATCAATTTAATGTTTGATTTGCCATGTGGTTGCCCAGTCCTTAATTTTTTTGGCTGCATTCTTTTTTCATTGTAGGCTTTTGTCCCCTTATTTTTACATGGTGATCAGGCCAGTAACACATTTCCTGTCTTAGGCCACTTTTCACATTTTCTGATTAGGTTTCCGATTAGGTCTGCCTGTCAGTTTTTCAGGCAGACCCGATCGGACCCTCCAGTCTCCTTTATGGAGCCGCGGGTGTCAATGGACATGTGTCCATTGACACCCACGACATCCAATCCTATCCGCTAAAAACAGATATATGGGGATCTGTTCCCCATCCGTCTGGCAAATTGGATCAGATGGCAGTTGGGTATAAACGGACAGGCAGTGTGTTTACATCTGACCATCCATAGAGGATGTCTGTGTGTCAGAGCAGACACAGACCAGCCATTTGCCTGCTTAGCGAGGATCAACAGACAGATCAGGAGGGCTCCAATGGTGTCAGCCCCATGTGGCAGGGGCCTTAGGGTATGTACACTCTGGATATAGAAACAATGGAGACACCTATGAACAGCAGCTTTGACAGTCTGGGGAGAGGGTAGTGTTTGATGCACAAGCAGATTTAGATGAGCTTGACATAAAACTACAAACAAAATCCTGCTAACACTTTTTTAAGTAGTTACAAATAGGGTTGAGCGAACCCGAACTGTAAAGTTCGGGTCCGTACCGGACTTTAGGGTGTTCGGGTCCCGGACCCGAACCCGAACAATTGACTGTATGTTCGGGTTCGGGTCCGGTGTTCGGGGATTTAATGTTGCTTTTTAAAATGTCTTTTAAAAGCACTCGCGGCTATATGAATTGATATTCATATAGCCGTGAGTGCTTTTAATACAGAGAACAGTCATTGAAGTCATTTATTTTTAAAAAGTTAGTCATAAAAAGTGTTTGGGGACCTGGGTCCTGCCCCAGGGGACATGTATCAATGCAAAAAAAACGTTTAAAAACGGCCGTTTTTTCGGGAGCAGTGATTTTAATAATGATTAAATTGAAACAATAAAAGTGTAATATTCCTTTAAATTTCGTACCTGGGGGGTGTCTATAGTATGCATGTAAAGGGGCGCATGTTTCCAGTGCTTAGAACTGTCTCTGCAAAAAGTGTCATTTTTGCAGGAAAGAAAGCGATTTAAAATCACTCGTGGCTAATGTGTATTGTCGGCTCCCGTAATACAGAGAACAGTCATTCATTGAAAGTCATTCATTAAAAAAAAGGAATTGATAAAAAATAAAAAATAAATAAAAATAAAAAGCGTAGGGGTCCCCCCAAATTCAATAACCAGGCCCTTCAGGTCTGGGATGGATATTAAGGGGGACCCCAGCCAAAAAAAAAAATGGCGTAGGGTCCCCCTCAAAATCCATCTCAGACCCTTGAGGTCTGGGATGGATTTTAAGGGGAAACCCAGCCAAAAAAATGGCGTGGGGTCCCCCTCAAAATCATACCAGACCCTTATCCGAGCACGCAACCTGGCAGGCCGCAGGAAAAGAGGGGGGGGACGAGAGCGGCCCCCCCTCCCTGCCTGAACCGTACCAGGCCACATGCCCTCAACATTGGGAGGATGCTTTGGGGGTCTAAGACCCACAAAGCACCTTGTCCCCATGTTGATGAGCTGAGTTGCTGAAAGCTAAAGTATAGCGCCTCATCCCTTAAATTAAGTCAAAATTTTGTTCCATGAACAGATTTGGGACTTTTAGGGCGCAATAATACAAAAAATATTGAATATGAAAAATAGTTTATTGAAAATCACAACATAACTTAATATTGCACTTTTGACATCATATGTCTATGAAAACCAGTTAAAAACAATACATCACTGAACAGAGATGAAGTTTTCATTTATTGCTCTTTTTCTCAACATGTTTCACCCAAATTTGGGCTTCCTCAGGAGAGTTAGGTAATGTCATATAATATTTACTGAAATAGAGAAATACAGTCAGACATTGAACACACAAAATTTACACTGCCTAGGTAGAATAGTATAGAAATGAACATCACGTAAAAGGGGAGTGGGTGGAGCTTATGGGCTCATATGCTAACCTGGGTGTTCCGGGAGAGAATTCCGCAGTCCACATAAATGCTGAATGCATGGGGTTGTAATGAGTGCATCATAGAGAGGGAAATAATATCCAAAACTATATCAGTTTTGCAATCCATCTATGGGGTATATTAGTAAAGATGCTTAGATTATTATGGTGTTGAAGAGAGTAAAAATAGATATATATTATCCCAAAATGGGGGACCCACCTGAAAAGTATTTGCTTGATATGCTATTTTGAAGGTAATAGGAGCATATAGACGAAATGCTCATGACTGCCAAGAAGGAAGTCCAAGTTTGAATCTATGAAATATTTTAAAGGGAAATTCTTTAGTCCATCAGGGAAATATCATACATACATTCGATCCCTGAAAACCTTTCTCTTTAAAGAAGCCTATCCTGCTTCTAAATAACACTGTTTTACTTCCTCCATCAACTCATCCCCCACAGCTACTACCTCTTGTATCAATTGACCCTTTTTTAGATTGTAAGCTCTAACGAGCAGGGCCCTCTGATTCCTCTTGTACCAAATTGTTATGTAATTGTAATGTCTGCCTTTATTTTGTTAAGCGCTGCGCAAACTGTTGGCGCTATATAAATCCTGTATAATAATATAATAATAATAATATAATTGCCATCAACAAACCAAGAACAGATCACCATGCCCTAAACATATATTTACCTATGTTGAGGGTTTGCATCCACTCAGGGTGCCAGCCTGGATAGGAGACTATCCGGAAGATAGGGAGGTCAGAGTGAGGTACTTAAACCCCTTAAATAGAATAAAAGAGGCATTTTAGTGATCAATTCCCGGTAGAAGTAGGTGGCAAATAGTCTGCTAAGATCTCTTACCTTTACCAAGCATCGTTTTGGGAGTGAACCTCTGCTGAGCTGCACAATTGGACAGCCCAAACAAATCCCCTTAAATAACCCTCTCCACCGCCGTTGGTGAGGTCAGGTGAGGACAGATAGTGTCACAGAAGGTGCGCCAGGCGCACAGGAAGTGACAGCCGTGAAACCGGAAGTGCCTTCCTCAACAGGAAGCCAGATGAACTGACCTCAGTGCTGAAAGCAAATAGGAATCACAGGATGTAAAGCCACATCTGATGAACTGTCAGCAAAGGGAGTTGTAGGGAAATGGACTGACAAGAAAGTCAATACAAAACAGCAGAAGGATATAGAAGATTTATATCCCTAAGCTGGATGTGAGCAGTATTTAAGAATGGATTTGGGTCACGAAACAAATCCATATCAGCTTGGAACATAGTTGGAATTATGTAACCAAGAAAACGGCTGCAGTTTGCGCATGCGTTTAACCCCGAAGTGACTAAAGCGGCGCCAGTTGGGAGTCGAATTGACTTGTAGGGTCTAGGGACTCCCAGCGACGCCTCTAGTGTCCATATGAGGCTACCATTCATTCGATGTTTCACAAATGAAGTTTTTTGCGCTAGAATTTGTACCAGACTTTGATCGCGGAGGTGACATTGATAAAACTCTATTACAAAGAGAATCAAAATGGATTCATAACCTTAGAGCCACTGTCCATCCTGGCCTGAATGAATCTCTGAGCTTCAAACCCTTTTTATAGGGCTAGGTCGCCATTGTCAATTTTTCTTATGAGATTTTTTCTTTTCTTCTCATTCAAAATTAAAATTATTATGTGTATTCATTTTATACTTTTTGAGTATTAATAAAATGATTTTTCAGATGTTCATCACGTATTGGGTCTGTGCTGTGTTTGCTGACCTGAGGGTTTATGGCAAGATCCACCGCTTCACTGTATTATTTCACAATATTGGCCATGTTCTGTCATGGTCCCTTTAAGGAGCAATTTTTGCAGCCTTATATACATGTGAGGCTAAAATGTTTTGAAATGGGGCTTGATTGCCTCATATGGACACTAGAGGCGTCGCTGGGAGTCCCTAGACCCTACAAGTCTATTCGACTCCCAACTGGCGCCGCTTTAGTCACTTCGGGGTTAAGCGCATGCGCAAACTGCAGCCGTTTTCTTGGTTACATAATTCCAACTATGTTCCAAGGGAATAGGGGTAGCTGATATTCGTGACCCAAATCCATTCTTAAATACTGCTCACATCCAGCTTAGGGATATAAATCTTCTATATCCTTCTGCTGTTTTGTATTGACTTTCTTCTCAGTCCATTTCCCTACAACTCCCTTTGCTGACAGTTCATCAGATGTGGCTTTACATCCTGTGATTCCTATTTGCTTTCAGCACTGAGGTCAGTTCATCTGGCTTCCTGTTGAGGAAGGCACTTCCGGTTTCACGGCTGTCACTTCCTGTGCGCCTGGCGCACCTGCTGTGACACTATCTGTCCTCACCTGACCATTTGGCGCCAAAACGGCGGTGGAGAGGGTTATTTAAGGGGATTTGTTTGGGCTGTCCAATTGTGCAGCTCAGCGGAGGTTCACTCCCAAAACGATGCTTGGTAAAGGTAAGAGATCTTAGCAGACTATTTGCCACCTACTTCTACCGGGAATTGATCACTAAAATGCCTCTTTTATTCTATTTAACCACTTGCCGACCAAGGACGTCATATGACGTGCTTGACTTTGAGTGGTGATATCTGAATGATGCGTGCAGCTATTGGCATCATTCAGATATCATTCTTTCCGGCCGGCGATTCTGTGCACCATAAGAACGATCATAGCGGCAGTTCCGCTGCCTGATCGTTCTTATAGGTAGCGGGAGGGGACGTCCCCCCCTCCCGCCGCCATCCGGTGCTTCTCCGGGCTCTCCCGTGCCATCGGGGCCCGGAGAAAGAATCGCTCGCCGCCGGATGACGAGCATAGAGATTTCCGGTGACCAGATGGTCACCAGTCATCTCTATGACTGTCGGAGGACCGGGCGCGACGTTATGACTTCACGCCCCGGTACCCGGAAGTAAACAAAGCCCCGATCTCATGCTTTCCAGCCTGGAGGAGAGATGTGGGGTCTTATTGACCCCACATATCTCCATAAAGAGGACCTGTCACATACATTCCTATTACAAGGGATGTTTACATTCCTTGTAATAGGAATAAAAGTGATCCAAAAATTTTTTTTTTTTAAAAGTGTAAAAATAAAAAAAATTAAGTAAAATAAAAAAAATAAATAAAAAAAAAATAATTAAAACGCCCCTGTCCCCTGTAGCTCGCGATCAGAAGCTAACGCACACGCAAGTCCCGCCCGCATATGTAAACGCCACTCAAACCACACATGTGAGGTATCGCCGCGTGCGTTAGAGCGCGTGCAACAATTCTAGCACTAGACCTCCTCTGTAACTCTAAACTGGTAACCAGTAAAAAATATTAAAGCGTCGCCTATGGAGATTATTAAGTACCGAAGTTTGGCGCCATTCCACGGTAGTGCGCAATTTTAAAGCGTGACATGTTCGGTATCTATTTACTCGGCGTAACATCATCTTTCATATTATATAAAAAAATTGGGCTAACTTTACTGTTTTGTTATTTTTTAATTCATGAAACCGTTTTTTTTCCAAAAAAAAGGCGTTTGAAAAATTATTGCGCAAATACCGTGTGAGATAAAAAGTTGAAATGACCGCCATTTTATTCCCTAGGGTGTCTGCTAAAAAAAATGTACTCAATGTTTGGGGGTTCTGAGTAATTTTCTAGCAAAAAAATGATGATGTTTACATGAAGGAAAATAGGCCAAAATAGGCCCGGTAAGCAAGTGGTTAAGGGGTTTAAGTACCTCACTCTGACCTCCCTATCTTCCGGATAGTCTCCTATCCAGGCTGGCACCCTGAGTGGATGCAAACCCTCAACATAGGTAAATATATGTTTAGGGCATGGTAATCTGTTCTTGGTTTGTTGATGGCAATTATATCTGTATGATATTTCCCTGATGGACTAAAGAATTTCCCTTTAAAATATTTCATAGATTCAAACTTGGACTTCCTTCTTGGCAGTCATGAGCATTTCGTCTATATGCTCCTATTACCTTCAAAATAGCATATCAAGCAAATACTTTTCAGGTGGGTCCCCCATTTTGGGATAATATATATCTATTTTTACTCTCTTCAACACCATAATAATCTAAGCATCTTTACTAATATACCCCATAGATGGATTGCAAAACTGATATAGTTTTGGATATTATTTCCCTCTCTATGATGCACTCATTACAACCCCATGCATTCAGCATTTATGTGGACTGCGGAATTCTCTCCCGGAACACCCAGGTTAGCATATGAGCCCATAAGCTCCACCCACTCCCCTTTTACGTGATGTTCATTTCTATACTATTCTACCTAGGCAGTGTAAATTTTGTGTGTTCAATGTCTGACTGTATTTCTCTATTTCAGTAAATATTATATGACATTACCTAACTCTCCTGAGGAAGCCCAAATTTGGGTGAAACATGTTGAGAAAAAGAGCAATAAATGAAAACTTCATCTCTGTTCAGTGATGTATTGTTTTTAAATGTTTTCATAGACATATGATGTCAAAAGTGCAATATTAAGTTATGTTGTGATTTTCAATAAACTATTTTTCATATTCAATATTTTTTGTATTATTGCGCCCCAAAAGTCCCAAATCTGTTCATGGAACAAAATTTTGACCTTGTACCCATGTTGATGAGGACAAGGGCCTCATCCTCACAACCGTGCCCGGTGGTTGTGGGGGTCTGCGGGCGGGGGGCTTATCGGAATCTGGAAGCCCCCTTTAACAAGGGGACCCCCAGATCCCGCCCCCCCCCCCCCCCCCCCCCCCGCCCCTGTGTGAAATGGTAACCTACCATTTCACCAAAAAAGTGTCAAAAATTGGAAAAATGACAGGAGACGGTCTTTGACAATTCCTTTATTAAAATCTTCTTTCTTCTGGTCTTCCTTTCTTCATCTTCTCCTTCCGGCATCTTCTTCTTCCATCTTCTTCTTCCTCCGATTCGCTTCTTCTTGGCCTTCTCGTCCAGCATCGGTGTCTCTTCTGGGCCGCTCCGCGCAATGGGAGGCTCCCGCTGTGTGAGGCTTCTCTTCGGTATCTTCTTCCACGGCGTCGGTCTCTGAGGCTTCTCTCCGGTATCTTCTTCCAGGGCGTCGGTCTCTTCTTGGGCCACTCCTCGCAATGGGAGGCTCCTGGTGTGTGAGGCTTCGCTTGGGCTGACAGTTATTTTATAACGGAAGGGGGGGGGGCACCTGGTAACCCCGCCCCCCTCTAACGCATGGGGACGTCATGGGGACTTCCCTATGGCTTTCCCCACGTCACGGGAAAGCCATAGGGAAGTCCCCATGACGTTCCCATGACGTTTCCCCACAAATAGAGCTTTATTTTGGTGGTATTTGATCACCTCTGCGGTTTTTATTCCTTGCGCTATAAACAAATTAAGAGGGACAAGTTTGAAAAAACGCAATATTTTTTACTTTTTATTATAATAAATATCCAATTTTTTTTTTTTTTAAACAAATTTTTTCCTCAGTTTAGACCGATACGTATTCTTCTACATATTTTTGGTAAAAAAAAAAAAATCGCAATAAGCGTCTATTGATTGGTTTGCGCAAAAGTTATAGCGTCTACAAAATAGGGGAAAGATTTATAGCATTTTTATTATTTTTTTTTTTACTAGTAATGGCGGCGATTTGCGATTTTTATCGTGACTGCGACATTGCGGCGGACATATCGCAATGCATTGATTACTGTATAAATGTGACTGGCAGGGAAGGGGTTAACACTAGGGGGCGCTGCAGGGTTAATATGTTCCCTATATGAGTGATTCTAACTGTGGGGGGAGGGGACTGACTGGGGGAGGGGACCGATCGGTGTCCCTATGTACAAGGGACACACCATCGGTCTCCTCTTCTCTGACAGGACGTGGATCTGTGTGTTTACACACACAGATCCATGTCCTGCTCAATTACCGGGCAATCGCGGGTGCCTGGCGGTCATCGCGGCCGCCGGGCGCGCGCATCAGCTTCCCAGCTACGCGGCAGGCGCGCGCCCCCCCTAGTGGCCAAAAAGTGAGCACCGTCATATGACGGCGGCCCGCCACAAGAGCTGCACCGTCCTGCCGTCATTTGACAGTGGGCGGTCAGCAAGAAGTTAAAGGGGGCTTCCAGATTCCGATAAGCCCCCCGCCCGCAGACCCCCACAACCACCGGGCATGGTTGTGGGGATGAGGCCCTTGTCCTCATCAACATGGGGACAAGGTGCTTTGTGGGTCTTAGACCCCCAAAGTATCCTCCCAATGTTGAGGGCATGTGGCCTGGTACGGTTCAGGCGGGAGGGGGGGCCGCTCTCGTCCCCCCTCTTTTCCTGCGGCCTGCCAGGTTGCGTGCTCGGATAAGGGTCTGGTATGGATTTTGAGGGGGACCCCACGCCATTTTTTTGGGCTGGGTTTCCCCTTAAAATCCATCCCAGACCTCAAGGGTCTGGTATGGATTTTGAGGGGGAACCTACGCCATTTTTTTTTTTTGGCTAGGGCCCCCCTTAATATCCATCCCAGACCTGAAGGGCCTGGTTATTGAATTTGGGGGGACCCCTACGCTTTTATTTATTTTTTTTGTTTTTTTTATTTTTTATCAATGACTTTTTTTTTATGAATGGCTTTCAATGAATGACTGTTCTCTGTATTACGGGAGCCGACAATACACATTAGCCGCGAGTGATTTTAAATAGCTTTCTTTTCTGCAAAAATGACACTTTTTGCAGAGACAGTTCTAAGCACTGGAAACATGCGCCCCTTTACATGCATACTATAGACACCCCCCAGGTACGAAATTTAAAGGAATATTACACATTTATTGTTTCACTTTAATCATTATTAAAATCACTGCTCCCAAAAAAACGGCCGTTTTTTTTAAGTTTTTTTTGCATTGATACATGTCCCCTGGGGCAGGACCCAGGTCCCCAAACACTTTTTATGACTAACTTTTTAAAAATAAATGACTTCAATGACTGTTCTCTGTATTAAGGGGGACGGGAGCCGACACTTTATTATAGCCGTTCGGGTCCCCATTGACTTCAATGGGGTTCGGTGTTCGGGGTCAAGTTCGGTCCCGAACCCAAACTTTTTTCTGAAGTTCAGCCGAACCTGCCGAACCCGAACATCCAGGTGTCCGCTCAACTCTAGTTACAAATGATTTTTTTTTCCCTTTTGGGATAAAGAGAGTGTAGCGCTACTCCTATAAGAGCCACAGAAATACTGTCGAGGGCTTTCCCACAAGCTTCGCCCCACAGCCAGGCACACAGGCTCATTTACAGCTTTCTTCAATGTTCAGTCTAGGGGTGTTGCTTTTTTTTGGGGAGAACTTGGATAGGATTGAGGGAATTAGGTGGTAAACTCCAAAGATAAGAACTATGTACAACTTGAGGTCTTAGGTATTCTTTCAGGACAAGCTATATTAAAGTCTGTGCTTGTAGCAAACAGTGCACTTCAAGACACGAAGAGCAGAGTCCCTTTAAGCAGATTAGATAGAAAAAGCTCTTCAGGACACCAACTAGTGTCCCCTTTAACTAGTACCACAGCTGACTTTCTAGCATCAAATGAAGGGTAAAAGCACAAAGGTCCCCAAGATCTCTCAGAAGCGTCTATACTCACACAAGGCCCAAGGAGAGCTGGTTGCTGCCTTCCAACTCCCAAGCGACACCTTACTCCAGTAAAACCAGACTAGATATTCAGCAGACAGCCCCACTCAGTCAGCTTTCTTCCTGGCTCCAGGGTACCAGCATCCCAGGCCCTCAGGCCCTCAGGTCCCCAGTTATGACAGCAGACATAGCAACACTGCCTAGAAGGGCAGCATGCCCTCAAGACTGGACTAATCCTCTCCAGGAAAAGACCCAGAGCCCAGTGTCCTCACAGAATATATACAGTCTCCCAGCATGCCATCATGCCTCTCTGGGATTGGCCAGGGCTGTAACAAAATTCATGCTGCCATAACTCCACACCTATCATTCAGAAACTTCTCAAGCTCCCTGAATGCAGAGGGAGCTATCAGCCTGGCAGCAGCTGAATACACTGAGCAGACCTGACTAACAGGATGCAGCTGCACTGAGTACAGTGAGCAAACTATGCTTTTAGCTAACAAACAATTATAGCCGCACTGGTACACAATAATTCAATCTATCTTAACCTAGTACCTATCTAGGAGGGTACTACAGTAAGAAGTAGGGGAGGAAAGGGGCAGGACTTCTTGGATTACCTACATCCTCATCTAGGGATGCAAGACTCTGGGCAACCCCTGTAAAAGTACAGGCTACTCCTCAATTCTCTTTTCTCATTTATCTAATGGTTGTTGGTAACTCAAGTTGGCCGTATACTATACAATGTGATTTACAATCTCTCCACAATCTCCTTTAAATTTACCAACACTATGTCCCTTTTTTCCGGCATTGCACTCGACAGACTCTACACCTTTATTCCACCTATAACGACAGTGGCCATGAGGATTAAAACTATAGGACAGCTTCTACTATGATCCTGTCTGGACAAAGTCCCACCAAACAGTACGGGAACATTGCTCTGGTTGGTCACATCCTCCATGAGCTACATTTTTTAAATTAAGTGTGATGCAACTTGCTGTAGTAAATCCCCTTTAAATGACTAAGAGCAACTTTTGGGAACACAGACCGATCCATTATACCCGGGTTGGTGCTCCCACTCTGGCCCTGACGGATACCTTTATCTTAGTACTTGAATCTCTGTCTACTGCCAGTGAAATTGTTTTATGTTTGGGAATTTGAAGTGTTGAAGGCCACTTGGCCACTTGAATGGTCCCTGAGGAAGATCTATACTGTATGTGTAATTGAAACGTGTTGGACATCAGTCTGCGGGCCTCCTTCCTTCCTTCAGCTGGTTTTCATACCTGTTTCCCATACATATACTTTTATCGTTGGCTATTTATGTTTTTCATGTTGTATTTTACTGTACCGCATAATACATTTTGTAATTTTTATACTTATTACTGCCTGGCATCCACTTAAAAATCTTTTTCTACTATCTGCATTCGGGATGGGACGTACAGGCAGTTTAGTCATTTAGATGAGTTTAGTCATTTAGATGAGGTACAACTTTCTTTCACAACACTATGTAATAGGAGGACACACCTCAATAATCCATTCAATGTGTATCACATCAGTCAGGACTTTGCTCTACACAGTAGATGGGGGGATCTAAATGAAATTGTACAATTATACTGTATAGTGTATGGTTAACATAAAGTGTTACTAAAGGCAAAACTTTTTTTTAAGTTTTGGATAGAGTGCAGAGGGATTAGAATGCTTCTAATTTTTTACTGCTGTCTGTGTCCCCGTTCACCTTCTCTATTTGTCCTGTTTACCATTATCATTGAAAGTGAAAGTAAAAGAAATCACAATATTTGGGTTGTCCCCAGAAAAGTAATAGAGGGGAAATCTTCATATGGGGACACTAGTTCTGGTGACCTTGGGGGGCCCCAAGGAATCCTTTGAGTTGCAGGGATTTCCTCTCACTTCCTGTTTGGCTCTGGGACCGGAAGTGAAGGAAAATCTCCACAATGGGAAACAGGTGGAGAAAAAAAAAAAAATCTGACAGGGGTTATAACCCTCCATTGCTTTATCCAAAGTGAAAAAGTTTTGCCTATAGTTCTAGTTTAAGTATTGTGCTGTCTCCTGAGAACAGAATGACTGTAAGGTTGTATGTATGGAGTTGACTGATTGTTCAGAAAAGCACTGGACAAGGCCTTCTGTTTCTGGGCCTTTCTAACATTTTTTGGATACATCTACTGGCAACCTGTGTCATTGTTTGGTTCTGTGGCGACTCATTGCTGAAAGGCTCAAAGCAGGTGTCTCTATAGTAGTGAGTCATTGCATAGGCCAAAGTCTCAAAGCACCCCAAGGAGACCTTGGCCCAAAGTATCTCTTTGTGCTCAGGAAACCACCCCCATGTTCAGGCAGGAATGGGTTAAAGAATACTCATGGTGACCACCATGCAGCCCAGCATGGGGAACCCCTCCCTTACACAAAACTTATCCTTGGGAGCAGTGTTAATCACCCTACTCTTGAATATGGTCCTGAATGCCATGTGCCATTAAAACCGAGCTAGAACTGTGGCTATTTGTCCCAGCACCATTTCAAAATGAGACTCAGAGGTTCCTACCTGGCCTGGCCAACATTAGCACTGACATTAGCGCTGCTACTGCTGTCTGTCAGTAAAAGCTGGGATACAGTGTTAAGCTCAGGAGCAGAATCAATCAACTCCTGGGCTTCCAATCCTGCTAGAGACTACTCCATAGATGCACTCTGCAGCTGGGGCTGTAAATGCAATGCTTCCATGCTGTATTTACATAGGAAATTACTTGACATCACATGTTACTTCATGGCAACTCTTATCAATCCAAATGCCAGAACAGAGCTTCAACAACTTTTCCTGCAGAAACAGATCACTGCAATAGTGATCTATTGCTGACTGATTGTTGGTAGCAATAGATCACCATTAGATTTAAAGATGAATTCCATGTGGGGATATTAGCATTTCTCATTAGTGGGTGTAATTTTTTGGGGTTTTATCAGATGCACGTTATTGATTATATAAAACATATACACAAACAAAAAGACATACATGTGGTGTTGGACTAAACAACGTCCAACAAAAAAAACATAAAAACGGGAATGAGCAAATTTTCCTGGGTTCAAGTCATGGGGGGGGCGTGTCCAATCCTTCTTGAAATCCACAAAGCCAAAGTTTAGCAGCACACCCTACTAAAGCACATCTTGACACTACATTATGGCCATTTTCAATGTTAATAGTAGAGTTATTATCAAAAAAGAGCATGGGAATCTGGTTATTGTCATTGGGGACATTTACCAAAGATAAAAGTACCGTAACGCGAAGAGAGGGTTCTTTTAATGCCACTTTGAGGGCAACATGGGAAAATCAACAGTTCCTTTAATTATATGCTTGGGAAATGTTGTTAAGCCAATTTTAGCGTGTGGTGTTATAGAACAGTACAATGTTCATAGACAGTGTCAGCAAAGCTGGGTTCTGGGATCACATATTATGGATGTGTAATTGTTTTTTTTTACCGTTCACATTTACCTGAAAAAAAAAAATCTACACTAACCACCTCAAAGTCCAGCAGTCTGAACTCTATATTGTTGTCCAAGTTCTATGCACTACAGCCCCTCCCCCATAATATCTAGCAGAAAATTATTGACTTTGCTTAAGGGATGGATTCCCATCTGCAATTTTTTTTTTTAACTCATGCTATTATAAATATATATTTCTTTTATATATATTTACATTTGTTTTCTGTGTTCGTGGTATAGGTGCAGAGGTTAGGCTGCACACATCTGAGGCCAGGCAGGTGTGTAATTCTTTATTTATTTAATTATAATCAAGACACTTGAGGCATAGCTACAGGGGCCTTTGGTCATAGCCTGCCCGCACTTCCACAACACAGGTGGAAGGTCAGTCAGCAGCAACTGATGAGGAAATTATAAAACCAAGGAGAAGGCAGGCATTAACCCCCCCCCCCCCCCAAATAAAGGAGCCAGTTGTTTGCAAGTGCTGCTAATGCATTTTTTTTCTTCTCCTCCTTTCCTTATGCTAATCCTGTAAGCCCTGCAAACTGGTTATGAGGAGTCTGCAGCGTTAGAGACCGCTGCTATCTCCAGGCTGGTCCACAGACCCAAATCACCCACATGCCCGGTGTCTTACTTCAAAGCTTGGCAAAATTACTGGCTTTGCAGCTGCTCCTATTTAAACTCATGGAATCAACCCTTTCCTCAAGTTGATGGCCTGTGCTACACCACAGTAGCAGGTACCTAGCCACCACTATTTTGCCTAAAAGCAACCCCCAGCTGCCATAATTTTGCTCATAAGGCCACCCCTCTTTTCCACCAGCATGTGGAATGCAATAAAGCCACTGAAGACAGAGGGGGAATATGAGGAGGAGAGTTGGAGTGCTGGCAGTGAGGAGGATTACAAAATGGGGCCCCTCCCTAACCCCAGGAGATGTATGTGGTTGAGGTGAGATTGGAGGGGAGTCAGGGTTCTCTGCTGCGGGCAATTTGTGCAAGTACCCCCAGAGTTGGATCATCAAATAAAGGGACCACTATTATTAGTTGGCCACCCTTTTAGATTCCTGAATGGGTAAAATGGCTGATCTACTGTCACCATCCAAGATGGAGCCCAAAATAGGGCAACTTCTTTGCAGCATGTCCTGATGGTGGCAGGGTCCCCTATAATGACCAACTTGCCTCTGATCCCTGAAAATATTTTTAGGCAGAATTCACTGGCAGCTCCTGAACCACATGATCGCTGACTACACTGAAATATGGATAGGAATATGCAGGTTGGGTGCTGACAGTGAGGAGGAAAAATGGGGCAGTCTCCATATTATACATTTTTCTTATCTATATAGTCAGGGCAGTGGAGGCATAACTGCAGGGATAAAACCTATGACCATAGGTTACCTGTCTTTCCACAGGGAGAAGGGCAGGCAGCAGCAAAAATTAAATATAGTCTATGGCAAAAAGCTGTCAACCTTTCCTCAAATCAGGGTGTGTATTTTATTTTGCAAGGTTCTTTTTGGGGCCACATATCATAGACTTGTTACATATCTGCCCTTTGTTTGCAGCTTGTCACCAAATACTTGTATGGTAAATTAGTTTACCATTACATTTGGGAGACCTCTTTTATTATAATGCCAATCAGTGTCTAGACAGATGCCAATAAGTGCCCATAAGCAATGACTGCCAGTGCCATCAGCGATGCCCATCAGTGCCATCTATCATTGTTCATGAGTGCCACCCATCAGTGTCCATCAGTGCACATCAGTGCCCATCAGTGCCTCCTATCAGTGCCACCTATAAGTGCCCATCAGTGCAGTCTCTCAGTACCCATCAATGTCGCCTATCCCATCAGTGCCGCCTATCAATGCCCATCAGTGCTACATATCAGTGCCCATCAGTGCCCATCAGTGCTGCCTATCATCAGTGCCACCTATCAGTGCCACCTCATTGGTGCCACCTCATCGGTGCCGCCTGATCAGCGTCCGTCAGTTAAGGAGAAAACTTACTTATTTACCAAATTTGATAACAGAATTAAAGAAAAACTTTTTTTTTTTTTTTTTATTTACGGTCCTTTTTTATTTGTTTTTGCAAAAAAAAATAAAAAAGCCGAGGTAATCAAATGTGGGAAGAAAATTATAAAAATGTTGTTTGGGTACAATGTGGCATGACCGCGCAATTGTCATTTAAAAAGTGACAGCGCTGAAAGCTGAAAATTGGCTTGGGCAGGAGGGGGGGGGGGGGGGGGGGGGGGGGGGGGGGGGGGGGGGGGTTGCCCAGTATTGAAGTGGTTAAAGGACAATTATACAAAAAATAATTAGTTAAAGAGGAGGGCCCACAAAAAATTAAAATTTTAAAGTCAGCAGCTACAAATACTGCAGCTGCTGACTTTTAATAATCGGACACTTACCTGTCCCAGGGTCCAGCGATGCGGAGGAATGAGGCCCCCCTCGTTCCCCGCTCCGCTCGCGGCGCCAGCATTCTTAATGTGGGCACCCGGCTGTGGCTTCACAGCCGGGCACCCACTGCGCATGCGCGAGCGGCGCTGTGCGCCGTGATTCGACGCTCACTCATCTGGGACACGCGACAGATCCCAGATGACTGTGCGGCGCTAGGGGAAGTGACGTCAGTGCCCGGGCACTGAAGGTGGCAGACTACGAGGGACCCCCTAGCAACAGGCATTTAGAGGTGAGTAAAACATTTTTTTTTTCCAATTATTTTTTTTTTCTTTTTTTTATGATTTTTAAGACAATTTTATTTTTTTGGTGGCAACACCACTTTAAGCCCACAAGTGATTTTTTTTACCACTTTTTTTTTTACCACTACCACTTTACCACTTATTCCTTTATAATAAATAAAAAATTTTCCAAAGCAGCAATTAAGAAATCGGATGAAAGGTTTAGAACTGAAACACTTTTTGAAAGATAAATAGTGCAGTTTATGTACAACTATATAGATCAGACCAATGACATCACCCCGGCTCGGTGGCGCTGCTGGAGGACTTAATTTCAAGGTAAGACATGTACGCAGCAGTATTGAAGAGGAAGCGCAGTACATCCATGACAGGGTACAAGGAGCTTAGGGGAATAAAGGGTTAATAATTAGAGGGGTGGTTAAGGAAAGTGTGGCACTTACCAGATTGGAGGATGGTTGCAGATGGGAGGAGTGCAGCAAGTCATTGCAGTAGCTGGGTGGAGCAAATTCAGCAGTTGGGGGACAGCAAGCGAGGAGAAACGTTGGGACGTTGGGCTCTGCAGACAGTCAGGAAAAAAATAGCAAGATGAGTGGGCTTGAACAGCTTTGGACACAGCTCAGGGATGCAGCGGAGACACGCACCATGGACTGGCTGCAGAGCCAAATTGCTGCTACGCTGCAGTGGGTAGGGCAGGGTCCTTCCACAGCAAGGCCTGCTTCCACACGTGCTCGGAGGTCAAGACCTCCAGAGCGCCTGAGCCCAGATAATACCCCCAGGACACAACGCCGGCTTGGGAGCCCCAGTTGGGCCCCTTCAGGCCCTTCCTGCCCCTCCTGCCAAGCAGACCCTTCCGTCGGCGGGCAGGGGGCCTGGGAAAAATCCCTAGTCCTAGGGAGCGCGAGACACAGCTCGTTGGGCGCCGGCCTTGCCATGGAAGCGGCCGGCAGCTTGCCTCGTGGTGGCGCCATCTTACCTTATGAGGGAGGCCCGGGAAGTTTAGTTGCAGAGCGGTGGTCGGGAGGCCCCGCCTCCTGGCTCAGCTTGGGTCTTGGGAGGGCTGGCCAGAAGAATGCCTGTGCGGAGGGAGCCCTCAGAGGGAAGCCAGCTTCCCATCAGTCAACAGCGCTGCAGTACCCAGACCAGGGGTAATGACAGGAGAAGAGCAGCGAGTGCAGAGAAAAGAGGAACAGGCGGGCAGCAGCAGCAGTGAGGAGGGAGAGCTGACTGAAGTTTCCCAGGTGGCTGCGGTGGTGCCAGGACAGACGGCTGGAGGGTCTTCTCGCCTGAGACAGCCTAGTAAGATTATTTCTTCTCCTTCTCTTACACTTACATCTGTGTTGCCTTCTGCAAGGGGGGGGGGGGTTGAGTGCGGGGCCAGTGTGCAGGATACACAGGGGGGGAGGGAGAGGGGGGCTTGTGGGAATCCCTTAGGGAGCTACTGCGCCGCCTGGAGAATGGGGCTCCGCAGCCCTCGGCTCCGGTTAGCCCCTGAGTAGCAGGGAACCATCGGTTAGGCTGGACACACCACAGAAGGCAGCAGTGTCTGTGACAGCGCAGATGGAGAAGGACGTTGCGGGATCATCGTCAGGAGCGACGACGAAGGACAAGGAGGCAGAAAAGGTGCGATTGGAGGATGCAGCACGATGCTTCGAGGGACCTTTAGGGGCACATTTGAAGAAGGAAGTGCGGGACAAAATTTGGAAGGACAAGTTTGTAGAAATATTTTCCCTGCTCCCGTTGGAAAAGTTTAATTTAGATCGGGTAAAACCAGATGAGAGTAAGAAGTAAAGGAAGAAAAGAGGTACAGACTGATTCCGCGCACGTTTGCAAACTGGTTGCAGGCGTTTGTGATTTTTGCGAGTGTGATCGGGGGAAAAGGCCCCGAGAATTGTTCGGCATTATTTTGCTACCTAGAGGCGATTAGTGAGGCCCACAGGGTGTATGGGGGCTTAGAATGGCTTCGGTATGAAGAACAATTTCGTCAGCGGAAGGCTTTGCGCCCTTCAATCAGGTGGGACAACAAGGACATTAGTCTTTGGATGAAACTGATGACGTCATCCAGAGCTACGAGTCAGTTTTTTCCAGGTGGGGTCGGCGGCGCCTCCACCGCAGGATCGCTGGCCCCTAAAAAGAAAGGGGTATGCTGGCAGTACAATGAAGGAACATGCCGATATGGCAATTCATGTCGATACAAACAGTATCCGAGTGCTCGGGGTGTAGTGGGGCTCACCCCTTCATGCGTTGTTTCAGGCAAGGAAAGGGTCGCCCAAGGAGACACTGCTGGAAAAAGGGATGGTGGGGTTTAGAGAGGGTTTCAGGATTCCGAGTACAGTGCGGAAGGGCCCGCCGGTCTCGGAAAATTTGCGGTCGGCACGTCTGCATCAGGAGGTGGTGTCGGCCAAGTTGGCTAAGGAAGTGGCATTAGAGCGCATGGCGTGCCTGTTTGCTGCCCCGCCAATGCCGGGTTTAGTTGTTTCCCCGTTGGGAGTTGTACCAAAGAAGGAGCCGGGTCAGTACAGGATGATTCATCATCTGTCCTACCCAAAAGGCGGCTCAGTGAACGATGGTATTGACCCGCAGGTATGTGCGGTTACCTATACATCTTTCGATGCGGCAGTCTTGTGGGTTAGAAAATATGGACAGGGGTCACTCATGGCAAAAACTGACGTGGAATCAGCATTCAGATTGTTGCCGGTGCACCCAAAAAGCATTTATCTGTTAGGATGTTGTTGGCAGGGGTCATACTTTGTTGACCGTTGCCTGCCTATGGGCTGCTCAATTTCTTGCACATTTCTGGAGGCTTTTAGCTCGTTTTTTCAGTGGACCGAGTGCAGGGGTTAATTCAATTATCCATTATCTGGATGATTTTCTGTGTATAGGCCCGCCGGATTCTCGATCTTGCGGAATCTTGCTGGGGACAGTGCAGCACTTGGCAGAGAGGTTCGGAATCCCGCTGGCAGCGGACAAGATGGAGGGCCCAAAATCTGAGCTGGTTTTCCTAGGGATCACTATAGATTCTATGGCCATGAAATGTTGATTGCTGGAGGATAAGCTGGTGGCCCTGAGATGGGAGGTGAGTATGGCGAGTAAGAGGCGCAAGCTTAGATTGAAGGAAGTACAATCGCTATTCGGAAAACTGAATTTTGCATGCAGAATCATTCCCATGGCACACATATTCTGCCGGCGAATGGCGGCGGCCATGGCAGGAGTGAGGATGCCCAATCACTTCGTACGATTGACTAGGGAGTTGCAGGAGGACTTGAAGATTTGGGATGCCTTTTTGGCATCCTTCAATGGGCGGTCAATGTGGCAGGTGGGACCGGTCAGCAATGTGGACTTGGTCTTGTTCACGGACGCGGCTGGATCTGGGAGATATGGTGCGTATTTTCAGGGCAAGTGGAGCGCAGGGCCTTGGCCAGAGAGTTGGAGGGAGGCAGGTTTCCTGCGAAATTTAGTTTTGCTGGAACTCTTTCCCATCGTTCTGGCAGTGGAGCTATGGGGGGAAGAGTTATGTAACAGGAAGGTGAGGTTCAACTGCGACAATATGGGGGTGGTTGGGGCAATTAACAACATTTCGGCCTCGTCCCCCCCGGTCGTGAGGTTATTACGGCAACTGGTGCTCGGTTGTTTGCGCATAAATGCATTTGTTTATGCAGTTCATATCCCTGGGTCGACAACAAATTAGCAGAGGCTTTGTCTCGTTTTCAGTGGGAAGAATTTCGCAAGCTGGCACTGGAATCAAATCGGGCTAGGGATCATGCCCGCCAGAATTGTGAAGAATTGCGTTGGAGTCACCCCAGGATTGATACGGCAGTCCCTCAGCGCTGGAACATGGAAGGCTTATTGTAAAGTATGGCAGGAATGGTTGGCTCTGATGGAGGAGGTAGGTGGGTCGGAGGATCCAGAAGAGATACAGACATGGGTGCTGTGTTTTATTTGTCACAATTATTCTAGGGGTGTTTCTGGGGCAGCGATGGGTACGAAGATGGCTGCTTTGGCCTTTTTGTTTCAGTTGGAGGGTCATAGGGATTTTACTAAATCTTTTATAGTCCGCTGGGCATTAAAGGGTTACAGGAAAGGATCCCACAAGAAGGACTCCAGGCGCCCAGTGTCATTTGCGGTGTTGGGGGTCAATTATGGCAGTCTTGGGGAAGGTGTGTTCCTCCGTCTTTGAACAAATACTGTTAAGGGTGTTTTTTTTGTGCTGGCGTTTTTCGGGACTTTCAGAATCAGTGAGCTGGTTTCGCCTTCAAAGCGGGTGGCGGGAGGTCTGCGGTCAGGAGATGTGCAGTGTTCGGATATGGCGTTTCAAATTTGGATCAGAAGATCAAAGATGGATCAGGAGGGTAAAGGAGTCATAGTAGAGTTGTTTAGGGGATTGGATACCAGGCTCTGTTTGGTTGCAGCCATGCAGCAGTTTATGGCTATCCGCCCACCAGGGGAGGGGGCGTTGTTTGTTCATCAGGATGGTTCGTGTCTGTCTAGATTCCAGTTCACGGCAGTTTTTCAAAAGTGTTTAAAGGCGGGTGGTCTCCCTCCAGGGGAATACGCAGCTCACTCTTTTAGAATTTGGGTGGCCACAGAGACGGCTCGGTGGGGACTTCCAATGGACGTCATGAAGAAGATTGGCAGATGTGAATCAACTAGATATAAATTGTATGTTCGGACACATTTACTGTGATTATTATCTTACCTTTTGTATGTTTTCTTTGGTTTGGCGGAGCTGCTGGGTATGATTTTTGTTATGTCTTTTCAGATCCCCCACGATGTCTCGTATGGATAAGGGGACATTCGTATGTTTTTTGGGGGGAAAGAAGGGCGCATGTCAGTCCGAATGGAGGCAGCTCAGCTTGACCAGAGAGGAAGGCATCGTTAGATGGATTGGGATTCCGGGTATGATGTGGCACAAGGTAGTCCCTTAAGTGCATCACTTTTCCAGGTTGGACAGGTCCCCAGATATCCTGGTACTTCATGGGATTTTCTTAGGCTGCGGACGTCCTTTCCGGACATGATTGTGGTGTGGTCCGATATAGTGGCCCGCATGTCTTGGAGGGGGGCCCGTTCATGGGAAAAGCTGAACAAAACAAGGATAAAAGTTAACAAGGAAGTGGGAAGGTTCATTGCCCGTAATGGAGGAGTGGTTATTCGGCACTGGGAGTTGGAGGTGGACACCTGGAGATACTTGGGAGGGGACGGGGTTCATCTGAACCCGGTTGCGATTGACCTTTGGGCCTTGGGGTTGGAGGACGGCATCCGTAGGGCATTTTTGGTGTGGCTGCAGGCACAAGTGTAAGGTTTCACACTTGTGCCGCGGTGGTGTTGGGTCCTTGGCGACAGTTACATATATATGGATATATATAGAAAATGGGGCACTTGAAAATGTTGGGACCCATCCCAGATATGGAGTCCTTCTGGTTGGGCTGGTGTCAGTCTGGAATAACGGCTAATAAGTTGGGGGTCTGTGGTCAGTTAGCGAGTCCTCAAGGCGAGTTGGTGGCTGGGGACAAAATGCTAACAAAGGAATTACAGGCTCAAAAAGTAATAGGGGGTCGTCAGGGACTAGCAACCTATTACTTGGAGTTTGTAGCTGGAATATTTGAATATTTTAAATTGTTTTAAATATATAAAATAAAAGTTGACAGTTTAATGGTTTTTGTTTAATAAAGGCTGTTAAGGCCATTTACATCCAAACAGGTGTCCGTGTATTCATTCAGTAGAATTAAGTAGGGGCATGCATGTTTTGTTGGGGCAGTAAGGTATCTGGCTACCCTAGTCAAGACATGTACGCAGCAGTATTGAAGAGGAAGCGCAGTACATCCATGACAGGGTGCAAGGAGCTTAGGGGAATAAAGGGTTAAGAATTAGAGGGGTGGTTAAGGAAAGTGTGGCACTTATCAAATTGGAGGATGGTTGCAGATGGGAGGAGTGCAGCAAGTCATTGCAGTAGCTGGGTGGAGCAAATTCAGCAGTTGGGGGTCAGCAAGCGAGGAGAAATGTTGCCTCCCTCCCGCTCTGATTTAAGGGTCCAGGGTTAGACTTTAGTAGGAGCGGTGGCGTATCTGGCTACCCTAGTGAAGTCTTTCATAATGTGCTAATATGTGATGCCTAATAGCACATTAAGGTATCTGGCTACCCTAGTGAAGTCTTTCATAATGTGCTAATATGTGATGCCTAATAGCACATTATGTCGTTACCTTGCAGGGGGAAATCTTTAGTTTTTTTCTTTTTAAGTTTACCAAGTTTACTTTAAGTGTCCTTCTTTTTTTTTTAAATCAGCGGCTACAGTATTTGTAGCTGCTGACTTCAAATTTTTTTCATTGACTGAAGAACCGCTTTAATGTTCACTAAAAGATGTAGATCAGCGTTAAGTGAATATTTGTATATGAGAATGCTTTGTAAAATATTTGAGAATCTTGACAGAAGCAATTATGTGTGTACATTCTTATCTCCTTTGCTAACCCCTTCCCACTGTCCATACGCAAATTTCTGGAAAAACAGAAGTGGGACTGTGCTCCCACATATATGCACCACAAATTTTTGTCAGGAGTTCATTCGATTGGTCACAGTGCTGGAGTGTAAGATTTAGCAACAAAACAATTGTTTTCTATGTGTCCTTGCACTGAGCCTGCATTGATCATCCCAGATCAAAGCAGCTTAACCACTTGCCGATGGCCGCATGTACATATACGTCCGCAGAATGTGGTTGCTTTGCACCATCGGCGGCGCACGCGCGACCCTGCTGCGGGTTCCGTGAGTAGGATCGCGGGTCCTGCGGACTCGATGTCCGCGGGGATACCGGTGATCGTCTCACGGAGAGGAAGAACGGGGAGATGCTAATGTAAACAAGCATCTCCCCATTCTGCCTAGTGACACTGTCACTGATCATAGCTCCCTGTGATCGGGAGCTATGATCAGTGACGTGTCACTTGTAGCCACGCCCCCTAACAGTTAGAATCACTCCCTAGGACACACCTAACCCCTTCCTAGCCAGCTAGTGGTTAACCCCTTCACTGCCAGTGCCATTTTTACAGTAATCAGTGCAATTTTATAGCACTGATCGCTGTAAAAATGACAATGGTCCCAAAAATGTGTCAAAATTGGCCGATGTGTCCGCCATAATGTCGCAGTCACGATAAAAATCGCAGCTCGCCACCATTACTAGTAAAAAAAAAAAAAAGTATTAATAAAAATGCCATAAAACTAACCCCTATTTTGTAGACGCTATAACTTTTGCGCAAACCAATCAATAAATGCTTATTGCAATTTTTTTTACCAAAAATATGTAGAAGAATACGTATCGGCCTAAACTGAGGAAAAAAATTGTTTTTATATATATTTTTGGGGGATATTTATTATCGCAAAAAGTTAAAAATAATGTGTGTTTTTCAAAATTGTCTCTCTATTTTTGTTTATAGCGCAAAAAATTTAAAAAGCGCACGCGCGACCCTGCTGCGGGTTCCGTGAGTAGGATCGCGGGTCCCGCGGACTCAATGTCCGCGGGGATACCGGTGATCGTCTCACGGAGAGGAAGAACGGGGAGATGCTAATGTAAACAAGCATCTCCCCATTCTGCCTAGTGACACTGTCACTGATCATAGCTCCCTGTGATCGGGAGCTATGATCAGTGACGTGTCACTTGTAGCCACGCCCCTTAACAGTTAGAATCACTCCCTAGGACACACCTAACCCCTTCCTAGCCAGCTAGTGGTTAACCCCTTCACTGCCAGTGCCATTTTTACAGTAATCAGTGCAATTTTATAGCACTGATCGCTGTAAAAATGACAATGGTCCCAAAAATGTGTCAAAATTGGCCGATGTGTCTGCCATAATGTCGCAGTCACGATAAAAATCGCAGATCGCCACCATTACTAGTAAAAAAAAAAAAGTATTAATAAAAATGCCATAAAACTAACCCCTATTTTGTAGACGCTATAACTTTTGCGCAAACCAATCAATAAATGCTTATTGCAATTTTTTTTACCAAAAATATGTAGAAGAATACGTATCGGCCTAAACTGAGGAAAAAAATCGTTTTTATATATATTTTTGGGGGATATTTATTATCGCAAAAAGTTAAAAATAATGTGTGTTTTTCAAAATTGTCTCTCTATTTTTGTTTATAGCGCAAAAAAAAATTTAAAAAACGCAGAGGTGATCAAATACCATCAAAAGAAAGCTCTATTTGTGGGAAAAAAAGGACGTCAATTTTGTTTGGGAGCCACCTCGCACGACCGCGCAATTGTCAGTTAAAGCGACGCAGTGCCGTATCGCAAAAAGTGCTCTGGTCTTTGACCAGCCAAATGGTCTGGGGCTTAAGTGGTTAAAGCACATGGTATGAACCAGCCCTTAGAGTAGAGCTCATTTACTGTATATGAGAATTTTTAACTTTAGGCTTTTTTCCATGCTCCACAAATAAACACCCCCAGGCAAATTGTAATATGCGATTTTAAAAACGATATAGCAGCGCTGAAACGACTGCTTTGTTAT
Source organism: Lithobates sylvaticus (assembly GCA_028564925.1). NCBI lineage: Eukaryota > Metazoa > Chordata > Amphibia > Anura > Ranidae > Lithobates > Lithobates sylvaticus. The sequence continues at coordinate 134,257,382 of CM053033.1, forward strand.
TCAGTTGTGTGATTGTGACAAAACCTTCTTGAGATTATCCTTTTTTTATCGTCAACTTCCTAGGAAGGCAGTGTGGCCCTGGACTATTCTGATACACAGCTTTGTGAATTGAATTTTGGTGAACTTTTTTTTTTTCTGCAACCAAAGGCTGTGCTTTTATATGGGGACAAAAGATCTTGCTTTAACTAGGTCTACGTAAGAATCCTGTATGACTACGGTCCACTTTTACATTCACCTGACAAGTACTGAAACCTTCTTAAGATGTGCATGAACCTCTTCCATTTTGTCACTGTAACTTCATCTGATAATGGGTGAGATCACAGTCACTGAGGTGTGATAATTGTACTATAGAGGACTGCATCAATCCTTCTATCACAACCCCTCCTTCCCTTCTGTCTTGTCGAGCCCAGGGCACCGACTCATAAAATATGATTTATTTTTTTCTTAAAATCAGAGGAACAAGCACAGTGTGAATGAACACATGGAAGCCATGGATGACAGTTGCTTTAGTTGCTGTACAAAGCCACGCTCCCACTTAACCCAACTAACTGTCTATCAACCACCAAGAGCAAATTTCATAATCACAAGGACTAAGGAGACAGTAACCAAAAAGTGAAATACTTTTCTGGCTTATGTACAGTAGATGTGGAGTTACTCCAAACAAAAATACACTGTTTATGTGTATGCAGTTTTTCTATTTGAAAAAGACAATTTACAGCCCAAGCGGGGGGGGGGGGGGGGGGATCAAATTATCCCTTGCAGTGGGGCTGAGCCTGCACTGCAAGGGTTAAATTGCTAATTTTGTCAAGGAAGAGGAGAAGCGATTTTACTTACCTGATCCTCTTCCTTGGCAGTGGGAACTGGTCCAGCTGCACGGGGGGGGGGGGGGGTGGTTTGTTCTCAGGTAAGTAAATCTTCTTTTATGTGCCCTCTCGATCTAAACGACCAATTAATCCTTGCAGTGTGGGTGCAACTCAACTCAAGGGTTAATAATAAATTTTCCCAGAGCTGGGCTTTAAGATAGGGTTTTTTTTCACTCCATAAGATGTACCTAGGTTTTAGAGGAGGAAAACAAGAAAAAATGTTCTGAACCAAATGGTGTACTAAAATATTTACCAGTGCCCATGAAATGCAGCCTTACCAGTGCCAATAAAATGCAGCTTGACCTGTACCATAAAATGCAGCCTGACCTGTACCATAAAATGCAGCCTGACCTGTACCATAAAATGCAGCCCGACCTGTGCCATGAGATGCTGCCTGATCTGTGCTATGAGATGCAGTTGACCTGTGCCATGAAATGCAGCCTGACCTGTGCCATGAGATGCAGCCTGTTCTGTGCCATAAAAAAGCAGCCTGACCTGTGCCATGAGATGCAGCCTGACCTGTGCCATGAAATGCAACCTGACCTGTGCCATGAGATGCAACCTGACCTGTGCCATGAGATGCAGCCTGACCTGCACCATGAGATGCAGCCTGACCTGCACCATGAGATGCAGCCTGACCTGCGCCATGAGATGCAGCCTGACCTGCGCCATGAGATGCAGCCTGACCTGCGCCATGAGATGCAGCCTGACCTGCGCCATGAGATGCAGCCTGACCTGCGCCATGAGATGCAGCCTGACCTGCGCCATGAGATGCAGCCTGACCTGTGCCATGAGATGCAGCCTGATCTTTGCCATGAAATGCAGCCTGATCTTTGCCATGAAATGCAGCCTGACCTGTGCTACCTCCACCTCGCACAGACTGACATTCCTTATACATCTGCCTGTCACTCCATTTGGCCGTTTGGGCTGCTCTGTCTTCAGTCTTCTGTAAGTGACAGGCCCAGTGGGAGATCACCAGGCGCTCGCGGGAGACGGCCGTGCCGTCGCTGGCCCGGTATTGTAACATTGTTTGACGCAGGTTTTTTTTTCCACCACATTTGGGGTACCATTGACCAAGGCCGGGACAAGGGGTGGGCAGGAGGGGCGGCTGCCCTGGGCACTGTGGTATCATGTGAGGTGAAGGAGGCACCACAAGGAGATGGGAGGAGGGGATTTGTGTTGGAAGGGGGAATTTGTAGGGTGGCAGAGGGGAAATTTGTGGGGGTATGCTAAGAGTGGTAATTTAGGGGGCTTTGTGTTGGGAGGGGGAATTTTAGGGGTAGAGAATCTGTGCTAGGAGGGGTGATTTTTTATGGGGGGGGATTTGGGGGGCAGAGATTTGCGCTGGGAGGGGGTATTTCAGCAGGGGGAATGATTTGTACTCGGAGGAGGGGAAATTAAGTTTAGGGGGAGTGAAAAGCATTAGTGCTCAGTTCTTTTGTTGAGGAGGATTTTTGTTGTCACATAATTCTCATACATTTTAAGGGGGCGGGGGGCGCAGTTTGGCATGTTCGCCCTGGGCTCTAGAAGACCTAGTCCCAGCACTGCCATTAACAGTGCATGGCAAAACAAACATGACAGGTGATTTTACGCGTGTTCACAAAACGCTTAAGTATGATAGCAGTCTCTTGTGTTAGTATTTTAATTTGGTCCTCCCTAGAGTGCTGTGGTCTACAGCCTACTGGTCAGAGGTCCGCAATGTATAACCCCAGCTCTAACTCTATACAGTAGGGCTTTGCAAACAACATCTTGGTAACAATTATATTTTGTACTCCTAGGTCTATAGTTTAAGCAACACCTAAGATATTTTAATGGATTTTTATAATTATTTATTTTTATTGTTATGCAGGATTTTTTATTGCACTGACAGTTTGAGCAGCAGTTTAAAGAATTAAGGGAGACAGAACAGTTAGAATAACTGTGAGGAATGGGCTGAAAGAGAAGGTCAAAGTACAGTTTTTTAGTGATGGTGGGGTAGCCTATCCTAAAGAGATGAGTTTTTAGCAGATACCACAAGACACCTGCTGTTACTTGCATTAGGTATAGGACCCTCCTCTGGGGGGCTCCTTTATTGTAATTTAAATCACTAAAACGATATAGAATTAAAAAAAGTAATTTTCAATATTTTGAATTTTGCATGTATTGGAATGTGTATATAAGAGCTTCTACAATTAATTTTTTTATAAACTTTATAATATATTTTCTATTTTAGTGAATTTTCTTTTGTGATACGCCTCATTTAAAGTCCCAGAATTTTTGTTTGTATGTATACTAGGGATGGAGGCATGTTACGATGGTGCTGTCAGATCACGTTCTTCTTATGTCTAGAACCATGGAGAGCTCAAGCGGGAAATGATAAGAGAACCACATCTTCCCATCAGTATACCCCAGGGCCTAATCCAGTTATTTTGGAGAGTAAAGCCAGCCATAGACAGTTTGATTCCAACCATGTATGGACAGGCTGAATGTACCCAAGATGATCAATCAATCAACATGGGTACAACCAGCCTGTTGGGTTTTACATGTGATTATTGCTAGTGGCTGTTATAGGCACTAGCAATAGTGACTGTGTTCTGCCGACTGGGTGTCTTCCCCTGCCAGGAGAAAGCAATGGCTCCACGGGAGGGATTCCCCCATCAACACTGACAGTGTTGCAGGAAAGAAAATCGCTCTATGGCCAGCTTAAAGTATAACTAAAGGCAAAACTTTTCATTTAGTTTTGGATAGAGGGGAGATGGATCAGAACATTTGTCTGTTTTTATTGCTGTCTGTGCCCCCATTAGGGAGATTCACCCTCTCTATGTATTCTGTTTACCATTATCATTGAAAGTGAAAGTACTGTAAAAGAAAGAAAATCCCAAATTTTGTGTTGTCCCCAGAAAAGTAAAAGAGAGGAAATCTTCCAATGGGGACACTTGTTCCATCGGCGTGGGGGTCCCCAAGAAACTCCCTTATTTTGCAGGGATTTACTCTCACTTTCTGATTGGCTATGAGACAGGAAGTGAAGAAAAATCTCTGCAATGAGACACAGATGATGAAAAAAAAAAATCTGACAAGGTTTATAACCGTCCCTTGCTCTATCCAAAACGAAAATAAAAGTTTTGCCCATAGCTCTACTTTAAAGCTGGCCATAGATTATGCAATGTTCTTTCCTTCAATTCAAAGAATGAGGGAATCCCTCCCACAGCGCTATTGTATTCTAATGCCCTGTACACGCGGTCAGATATTCCGATGGAAAAATCTGATCGTATTATGTACGTGTGTGGGCTCTAGTGGACTTTTACCGTCTGAATTTCCGACGGAAAAAATTTGAGAGCGGGATCTAAAATTTTGTCAGTTAAAGCGACGCAGTGCCAAATCGTAAAAAGGGGCCTGGTCCTTTGGCTGCAAATTGGTCCGGGGCTTAAGTGGTTAAATGTCTTTTTTTTTTTCCTTTACAAATGTCATTTTGTGCAGGGACAGTTCTAAACATGGGAAACACATGCCACTTCACAGGCATACTTTAGACACCCCCCAGGTATGATATTTAAAGGAATATTTAACTTTTTTTTTTTTCATGTTATGCATCATTAAAATCACTGCTCCAGAAAAAACTTCAGTTTTTAAAACTTCTTTTTGCATTGATACATGTCCCCTGGGGCAGGACCCGGGTCCCCAAACCCTTTTTAGGACAATAACATGCATATTGGCCATTATAAATAGCACTTTAGATTTCAAACGTTCGCATCCATTGTAATTAATAGGGTTCTAAAGTTCGTGCAAACTTTCGGTCCGTTCACAGGTTCTGGTGCGAACCGAACCCAGGGGTGTTCGGCTCATCCCTATTCATCATCATGCGCGATGTGGCTATCCGGATTGTGTGTTTTGCGGGAACACGTGGGTCTTGCACATATCACTTCCATTTCAAAATACGCAAAGGGATGAATAGCTGCATGTGATCTGGACTGCTCTGGATGTCACATAGTGCAGAGTGTAATTGTGGGTGAAGCTGCTTCCAGTTGGTATAATACATCACCATGTTTTAAGAGAGTATTTTCATACTTTGCTGATATTGCATGAACTCAGAGGATTGATTTTAAGAAATATATTACTGCATACTGCCCAACACAGTGGCTAAGTGGTAAGCACCACAGGTCTACCTGCAAGGAACTTGTGTGTTCTCCCTGTGCCTGCACAGATTTCCTCCTGCACTCCAAAGACATTCTGGTAGGTAAATTGGCACTAGTATGTGTATGTATGAATATAAGTTAGGGACATTAGATTGTACGCTCCTTGAGGGCAGAAACTCATGTGGATGTAAATGTAGCACCCTCTACCAGAAGCTAGTAAGGGGTTATTTTACTAGGTTGTTCAGCACAGGCAAATTTAGGCAGGCCTATGCTGCAAGCTAGGCCTGTCTGTTTTGATCTGGGGGCTGGGAGTGGTTAGAGTAGCAGAGGGTGTGACCACCTGTGCTCCAGTCTGAGGCGCCTCCCCTGCCTCCAGGGAGAATGTTCTGGAAGAGGAGGCTGGGCCTAGAGCTGGAGTGGCAGGCAGCACATGTGGGAGCCCTGACCAATCCCTAACTGGCATTGGCAGGAGGCGGGAGGAGGCTATATATGCTGAGGTGACATGCTGCTGGGGAGAAGAAGTCGACTGGGTGACGCGAGGAATGGAGTGCTAGGCAGCCTCAGGAGCACACCCCCATCAGGGGGGGTGTAGCGATCGCAGAAGGAGGCCCGGGGAGAACTGTGAGGGAACATTGCTTCTACACGGTCATTGGCAATGTCTCTGTCACCACGCAGTTGGTGGCAGGGAACTCCTGGAGCAGAGGGGCAGGAGAAGCTGTCGGAGTGCATGGTCCGGGCAAGTTCCTCATCGAGGACTCGGGACTGGAAGGTTGGTGAATGTTACCACAGTGGATGGCTGGTGGTGCCAGGGAATCTGGAAGGGAACTCTGCTTCTACAAGGTCAATAGCAGAGTCTTTATCATGCACACGGTGGATGGTGAAGAGTCCTGGATCAGAGAAGAGACTGTGGGGAGTTGTGTCAAATCAGTGTAGCCGGCTGGCACATGGTTTGCTAGTTGGACTGGCTTGGAGCAGTAGTCCATTTCCTAGAAAATAGACTTTAACCTACTAGGCCTCCAGGGAGAGGTTCTGCAGGCCTCAGGCCTAGTAGCGGCGAGTCGCCAGAGCCAGTAGAGGGGCTTATTCAGAGTGAGTTCTTTATACCCATTAGAAGAGGATGTGTTATATTTCAAATGTAATTACAAGTTGTGCAGGAGGAAACCAGTTGTGCAAGAGGAAGCAAGTTTTGGGCAGGAGGTGAAGAGATCTAAGACCATTACTTTTATATGGTCAAAAGTGATGTTTCTATCCCTCACACGGTGACGGATGGAGAGCTCTTAGGAACAGTAGTCTGCATGGAGATGCAGAGAGAGCAATAGTCTGCATGGAGCTGCAGGAGAAGGCTTCTACTTAGTCAAGTGTTCACATTCAATCTTCAGGTTCTAACTATGATCAAAGTATACTGAAATCTGTAATTATGATGGCAATCATTAATTCTATGGGCATTCTATATCCCAATCCCTATCCAAGTTATACACCATGGCTACATATGTAAAGTGCTGTGTAAATTGAATACACTATATAAGTACCTTCTAATAAATTTATATTTTTTAATATATTTATAAATGATATAAGGTCTGGGATTAACAGTACCATTTCAGTCTTTGCATATGACACCAAGCTATGCAGTGGAATAACGTCCTTACAGGATGTCTCCAACTTAAAAGCCGACTTCAATGCACTGTTTAATTGGGTGACTATGTGGCAAGTGAGGCTTAATGTTGATAAATGTAAAGTTATGCACTTGGGGGCTAAAAACATACATGCATCATACATACTATGGGGGGAAAAGCTAGGGGAGTCAATGGTGGAGAAGGATCTATGGGTTTGGTAGATCATAAGTTTAAGAGAGAATTTTGCCCCTGTACAAATCATTAGTAAGACCTCATCTGGAATATGCAGTTCAGTTTTGGCCACCAGTTCATAAAAAGTATATCGGGAACTGGAGAAAGTGCAGAGAAGGGCAACCAAACTGATAAGAGGCATGGAGGAGCTCAGCTATGAGGAAAGATTAGAGGCACTGAATTTATTCTCTTTGGAGCAGAGGAGGTTAAGCGAGGATATGATCATCATGTACAAATACATATGTGGTTCATATAGTGAACTTGGTGATGCGTTATTCACTTTAGGGTCATCACATAGGACAAGGGGGCACTCTTTACGTCTGGAGGAAAAGAGATTCATCTCCAAATACGGAAAGGTTTCTTCACAGCAAAAGCTGTGAAAATGTGTAATAGACTCCCTCCAGAGGTGGTTCTGGCCAGCTCAGTAGACTGTTTTAAGAATGGCCTGGATTCTTTCCTAAATGTACATAACATACCTGGATACTAACATTTATAGGCAAAGTTAATCCAGGGAATATCCAATTGGTGATCTAGTATCCAGGAGGTACTAGAGCCGGGCCAGGTAGATTAAATGCAAGGAAACTTTTTTTGGAGGGGAGATGTGTGCAAAGGTAGGGGATGGGGGGTGGCAGTGAGATGTGGACAGCCAAGAGAGCTGAACCCTGCACATTGTGCATAGCACACCCCTAAACCTTGCACTCTATATGTAGCACACTCCTAAACCCTGCACTCTGTGCATAGGGCACCCCAAAACTGCACATTGTACTTAGCGCACCCCTGAACCCTGCACTTGGTACATAGTGCACCCTCGAACCCTGCACTTGGTACATAGCACACCCCTGAACCCTGCAATCTCTACATAGGGTAGCCCTGAACTCTACACTCGCTACATAGGGCACCCCTGAACACCGCACATAATGCACACCTGGTATTTATTGCCCCTTTAAGATCCTCCCACTGTTAGTGCAATTTGGCCACACCCATCGCTCGATGTGGTTCATCAGGGGTTGACTTCCTACCCCTATTCTCTCAGACAAAAAGCCCTGGGTAAATTATATAAGCCTACAGATACAGTCGGCCCTTTGAGAGCAACTATAATGCTGATGCGGCACATGGGAGGTGCCTTTACTGACTTGTTTTTTAAGACTGCATTATTCAAAGTGGTTCTAACTATCACTTCTGTCATGTAAAGGTGATAATACAGTGATCAACGATCAGTTTGTTCTGCAGATTGGGGCAACGTGGTGTTGGGGGAAAAAATCATCCTTCCGCCATCATCTGGCTGAACCAAAAAGATAAAAATAAACGAAAAGTGTTAACAAATGCAAAGGTGAACTAATGCCAGACACAACCCCGATGTCTGCTGTATATACCTTTGTGATTGCTGAGCTGCCAACACCCCTGCATCTGGTCCAGCGATCTGAGGATTTGAAATCCTTGTTCTTCTCTCTCTTTTCCAGTGTTAGTTTACCTGTACATTTTTTATGTAAAGGTGAACCAACACTTTAAAGTGGTTGTAAACCTAGTTACATCACTTTTACCTACAGGTAAGCCTATAATAAGGCTTACCTGTAGGTACTAGAAATATCTCCAAAACTGGTTTAGGAGATATTTACCATAAACACCAACGTCATCGGCGCATACGCACTGAAGAAAGGGCACGATCGTGCTGTTTCTAAAGGGCCCGTGCCGTGACCAGCGGCTCCAGCCAGTCACAGAGCCGGAGTCCTGGGCCTCGGAAGGAAGAGGGGTGAAGATGGATGCAGTCACCAGCAGGGACATCGGGGGCTTTGTTTGCAGGTAGGTGCAACATAATGGGCTAGTTTGCAATGCATACTAGCCCATTATGCTTTTACTTTGCAGGGAAAAAAGAGGAAGTAAAACCCATCAGGGTTTACTTCCTCTATAAGTGACCCAGAACAAATGTATTCTTTTTATACGTTAGGACAACTCAAATGTACATGCTTATTCTGAGTCAGTGACTAAATGGTGAATTAAGAGTCAAAGAAAGAGGCCTGGAGCCTAGACCTGTAAAAACAAGTCATGGCGGCTGCCATGTTTCTATCCTGACAGATTTTCTTTTAACGTGTATCGTGTAAGTAAATAAAACATTGAAATTCAAAGAAAATATGCTTCCTCCTGTGCAGGGTTTGTCTCCTAATACCATTTTATAATTGAAAAGTGTGGTGCATTGCACTACAGTGGTTTTCCAATCAATTCCAGTGTGTAAATCCTGCTCCTCCGATCTCACTCCACAGGATACACACAATTTTCTTTCAACAGATGCTCTTTTTTTCCCCCTCTAACACAGTTGTTCTTCTATACTTGATAAAGTTTAAAATAAACAGGTCCCGGGGTGAATTGCAAGCATTACAATTGGATTGGCATCTAAACAGTGAAGCAGTTGGTGCCTTGGAGCCAAGGGACAGAAAACAGCAGGTTTTTGCTGGAGGGGACAACTACGTTATTTCCCTCTTGGTCCACAACAACTAAGCAGATGTCCTAGAATTATTATTTTACCTTCTAGTAATTTTGCTTCTCTTATCCTCACAGGTATGTGATTGCTTCTTTCACAGATGTGGAGTGGTGTCATCCTGGATCTGCAGCGCCATCTGCTGTAAATTTACCAGACTGCAGCTGAATTCTTACTAACATTATTTTATGTAACTTTTTAATGTCTCGTTTTCATGAAACGTTCCATAAAGTGCAGCCTTTTTCAATGTTTTTAACATTAAGGAACCCTTAAAAAAATCTTTCCAGTCTCGGGGAACCCCCTGCTAATAACTACTTTATCCAGAGCTCATGGTACATAAGCATAGCTCCCAACTGTCCCTGATTTTGAGGGACTGTCTCTGATTTGGAGCAATGTGCTTCTGTCCCTCATTCCTCCTCATTTGTCCCTCATTTTGGTCCGATCCATATAGCTGTATATAAAATGCACTTTTTATCTTTCAAAAAGTGTTTCCCAGTGCTAAACCTTTCTTCCAAATACTAAATGGCTGCATTTGTACATTTTAAAAGCCAATATAAAGAAATAGTAGTGGTAAAAAAAAAAAGCCCTTGTGGATTTAATTAACCTTTTTTTTGGGTTAATTGTCCTTTAAGGGGGTGTGTCCCATGCCTAAATACATTTGCTGGTAGGTGTCCCTCATTCCCATCTCAAAATGTTGGGAGGTATGCATAAGTATGAATGTCACTGTGTACAATACTCCTTGTATTTGTGGTCCTTGGAAGGAATCCCCCCCTACAGATAGCTATAAGGAGCATTGTTGTCCAATCCAATCTGAGTGGAAAACAATGCTCCATGTTCAAGGAACCCCTAGCAACCCTAGGGTTCCACGTAATACTATTTGCAAAAGGCTGATCTAGTGTTTTTGTGTGCAAATTGATTTTTTTTCTTCAAAGAGAAAATCCATCACATTTTGCATTTCTGTGGATTGAGTTATCCAGAGAAATTATTTTTTTTTAAAAGTTGTATCCTCCATAAATTAATTCTGGAATATTCTGTTTACCTTTCTAAAGGATGGGGTTATACTTTTCTGACACAAAAGCTACTAAAGAAATGGTTATAGCTGACATGTTCTGTTCAAAAGTCCACTACATAGCTCCTAATGTCTATTAATTATCTAGCTCAGTGGTCTTCAACCCTGTCCTTAGGACCCACTAACAGGCCAGGTTTTAAGTATTACCTTGGGGAGATGCAGACTAGCCACTTAAGCCCCGAACCATTTGGCTGGCCAAAGACCAGAGCACTTTTTGAAATTCGACACTGCGTCGCTTTAACTGACAATTGCGCAGTCGTGCGACATGGCTCCCAAACAAAATTAATGTCCTTTTTTCCCCACTAATAGAGCTTTCTTTTGGTGGTATTTGATCACCTCTGCAGTTTTTATTTTTTGCGCTGTAAACAAAAAAAGAGCATACATTTTGTAAAAAAAAAAAAAAAGCATTATTTTTAGCTTTTTGCTATAATAAATATCCCCCAAAAATATATATAAACATTTTTTTTCCTCAGTTTAGGCCGATACGTATTCTTCTACATATTTTTGGTAAAAAATCTCACAATAAGCGTTTATTGATTGGTTTGCGCAAAAGTTATAGTGTCTACAAAATAGGGGATAGTTTTATGGCATTTTTATTAATATATTTTTTTTTACTAGTAATGGCAGTGATCAGCGATTTTTTATGCATTAAGGTGAAAGAACATGAGGGTTTACAACCCCTTTAACAACTTTTCGACTGCTGCACGCCAATATACGTCGGCACAATGGCAGCAGTGGGCAAATGGGCATACCTGTATGTCCCCTTTAAGAGCCGGGGATAGCAGGCACTAAAAAATTTAAAATAAAAATGCCATAAAACTATCCCCTATTTTGTAGACGCTATAACTTTTGCGCAAACTAATCAATAAACTCTTATTGCGATTTTTTTTTATCAAAAATATGTAGAAGAATACATATCAGCCTAAACTGAGAAAAATAAATGTTTTTTTATATAGTTTTAGGGGATATTTCTTATAGCAAAAAGTAAAAAATAATGTGTTTTTTTCAAAATTGACGCTCTTTTTTTGTTTATAGCGCAAAAAATAAAAACTGCAGAACTGATCAAATACCACCAAAAGAAAGCTCTATTTGTGGGAAAAAAAACAGCTCAATTGCACCACTGGACTCAATGACACAGCCCTCAGTTGGTTTAAATCATATCTCACAAACAGGACAGAATACATTTCCCTGGGCCACTTCAAATCGAATACGCATACAGTTACTTGCGGTGTTTCCTAGGGTCAGTTCTTGGCCCCATTCTTTTTATTCTCCACCTCACTCCCCGTGGCCAAATTATTAGCTGCCACAAAATTTAATTTCACTGCTATGCCGATGACACACAGCTATATGTAAATGCAATAGCTGAAACCCCACCTTCACAGTCATCCCTATCAGTACTCACTACCTGTCTGGAGGAGATAAAATGGAAAATTTATATCAAATACTTACCGTAATTTTCCTTTCCTGATGGACTCCATGGCAGCCTACGTATGGGTTAATCCCGCCTCTCCTACCTCATAGGACCCCACTCCCATAAATCTTTGCTCCTAGCCAGGTACCGTGTTCCATAACTTAGCCTACTCCAGCAATGGGAGGGAACTCCTGCTGCCATGGAGTCCATCAGGAAAGGAAAATTACGGTAAGTATTTGATATAAATTTTCCATTTTCCTGACAGACTCCATGGCAGCCTACGTATGGGAAATAACTAGCCATACACTTCCGGGTGGGAAATATTGCTGGTTTAAAGAAAAAAGGTTTAATTGGCACCGTCAACAGATAAGACATTCAAACCAAAATTAACTGAGGAAAGAGCCGCTGGCTCAACACAATAGTGTGTCATAAATGTATTTAATCGATGACCACGAGGCTGCTTTGCAAATCACTTCTGCAGACACATGACGGGAAGCTGCCCAAGACGTTGAGACACTCCTAGTTGAGTGGGCCGTCACTGCCTCTGGAGGAACCAGACCCTTAGCCGTATACGCCCTTTGAATAGCCTGGACGATCCAGGCTGAGATGGATCTGGAGGAAGCACGTAATCCTCTGTTCTTCCCTTGGAAGTAGATAAAAAGGTAATCCGATTTCCGGAAAGGAGCCGTCGTTTCCAAATAGAATCTTAAGATTTCTCCGACATCGAGAGGATGGATGCTAGAATTGTCAGGTGAATGGAATGTTGGGAGCACTATTTCTTGATTCTCATGAAAGACGGACGTCACTTTGGGGTTTGATCCCAGCATGGGGATCAAGACCACTCTATCAGGAAAAAAGGTGATAAATGGTTCTTTGAAACCCAGAGAGCTGATCTCAGATACCCTTTTGGCAGATGTTATGGCCACCAGGAATACTGTCTTGAGAAAAAGGTCTTTGATGGACAATTGATCCATTTGCTGAAATTCTTCTCCTGAAAAGAAGTCCAAAACGAGGGGAAGATCCCACTTGGAGAACCTTGGCCTCCTTTGAGGTCTAAGTCTTGTTGCACCCTTGAAGAATTGCCTGACGAGAGGATGTTTTGCCCAGGCAATGCCTGTAATTGCAGAAATCGCGGAGACTTGAACTCTAAGAGAGCTAACGGCCAAAGGCAACTCCAGGCCTGACTGCAGGAAACCCAGAATGTCCGATATTTTTGGGTCTTTGAATGAGCCCCCAACAGTAGAGATGAAACTCACGAATCTTGCCCAGATTCTTTGGTATACCCTATTAGTACCCTCTCTCCTGGCACTCATCAGGGTCTCAATTGCTGTGTTCGGACACCCCAGAGCTGTTAACCTTTCCCTTTCAACCACCAAACCATCAGGTGGAGATGGGATGGACATGGGTGAAGCGATGCTCCCTGTAGCAGGAGATCCGGCCTGGAAGGAAGAGGGACTGGGTCCCGACAACTGAGCTGCGTCAGGAGAGGAAACCATGGCCTGTTGGGCCAGTATGGAATTACCGCTATTATTTCGGCTTCTTCCCAGCGGAGTCTTGATAGAAAACGGAGAATGACCGGGACTGGGGGAAAGGCATACGCCCTGAGAAACCTCCATTGGTCCGTCAACGCATCTATTCCGTAAGCCTGGGGACAACGATTCCTCGTGTAATACTTCTCGAGTTTCGCATTGCAGGGTGATGCGAAGAGGTCCACCTCCGGTGTTACTCCCAGGGACAGAATCCAACTGAACACTTCCGTGTGGAGGGACCATTCGTTGTTGTCCAGGGATACTCTTGAGAGGAAGTCCGCCTGGACATTCTGGACTCCGGGGAGATAGACTGCCGATAGATTCGACAAATTCGCCTGGGCCCAGACCATAATCGGACTGACCTCCTTTAGCAGGTCGAGACTGCGTGTGCCCCCTTGTCTCTTGATGTATGCTACCGCAGTCGTGTTGTCCAGTCTCAACAGAACCGAAGCTCCTGATATCAGGTGACGGAAGGCTTGAAGAGCTTGAAAGGCAGCTCGGAGCTCCAAGACATTTGACACTATACCTTGAGATGGGAAATCCCATTTCCCCTGGGCTACTTCTGACAGACAGAGGGCTCCCCAGCCGCTGTTGCTGGCATCCGTCGTCACTGTGATCCAGGAGATTGGCGCAATGGAATGGCACTTGAGGAGATTCTCCTGATGAAGCCACCAAGGAAGACTCTCCTTCATGGACGGGGTCATTCTGATAAAGTGATCCTGTGACTCTGGGACCCATTGCTGAAGAAAACCCTTTTGGAAGGGCCGCATCTTCCACTGTGCCCATTTTACCATGGGAGCTGTGGCTACCATGGTGCCGATAACCCTGAGGCAATATGATGCCCTGAGGCGAGGACATGCCAAGGCAAGACAGATTCTGTCTTGGATTACTGGGATCTTCTCCATGGGTAAGGAAATGGTACTCCTTACCGTGTCGAACTGTGCCCCAAGGAATATCAGGGACTGGGTTGGATCCAACTGACTCTTCTCCCTGTTCAACAACCAGCCGAACTCCGTCAAGACCGAGATGACTTGGTCCCGATGTAAAAGAAGCTGCTCTCTGTCTTGCGAGAGCAGGAGTAGATCGTCCAGGTAGTGGTGTAACCGGACACCTTTGACCCTGATTAGGGCTACCACTGCCAGTAATACTTTTGAGAACACTCGAGGCGATGTTGTCAGCCCGAAAGGAAGACAGGTGAACTGGAGATGTCTCTGCTCCACTGCGAACCTGAGGTATTGCTGAAAATTCCTCGCGATTGGCACATGAAAATACGCGTCCTTCAGGTCTACTGAGACCATCCAATCGCCTGGCTGAATTGTTTGACTTATGGTCAAGAGAGTCTCCATCTTGAATCTTTCCTTCTGGATGAAGGAGTTCAAATATGTTAGGTCGATGACTGGCCTCCATGACCCGTTCTTTTTGAGAACCATGAAGAGGGGGGAATATACTCCCTGAAATTTTTCCTCCACTGGTACCGGAATGACGGCCCTTTGAGATATCAGGGAGTCTGTATAGGATAAGAGAATTTCTCTTTTCTCTTCTGATTTTGGTAGAACTGTGGGAATAAAGCGGTGTGTAGGTGGGTTGGTGAAAGTCCAGGTGTGACCTGTAGAGATGGTTTTGATTGTCCAATAATCTTGGACCGAGGCTGCCCAGACGTGCTGGAAACGGAGTAACCGTGCTCCTACCTGCTCCACCTGGACAGGCTCCATATCAAAAGGACTTAGTCGCATCACGACCCCCGGAAGATGTGGCCTTTGTGGACTTCTGTCCTGAAGGTTGGTTTCTTTTCCAGTTTTTCCTGAATTCCCTACCAGGTCTGTATCGCCGTGCGTCCCTAGCACGCTCCTGATCCTGTCTGGGTTGAGTTCTTCTCTGGCTCAAGAGACGACGATCCTGGGGTAGGAAACCCGACTTACCCCCAGTAGCGCGTGTGATGGCCGAGTCCAGCTTGTTCCCAAAGAGGGAAGAACCCTCAAAGGGAATTTTGCACCATGCCTGTTTGGAGGCAGGATCCGCTGCCCATGGACGTAACCATAGAGCACGTTTAGCTGTGACCGAGGATAGCATGACACGCGATACTAACCGGATAATGTCCAGGGATGCCTCCCCCAGAAAAGCCGATGCCATCCTTAATTCATGCACTGGAGAATTCCTGACCACATCTTCGGATATACTTCCCAGGATTGCACCCACGTCATCTGTCCAGGCTTCCATGGCTTTTGACAAAGCCGCAAGAGCTAGGGCCGGTTTGCAGGCCATCCCTGCGGTGATATATACTCGTTTGAGATCAGTATCGATCTTCCTTTCCAGACCATCTCTGAATGACACTGTGTCTTCCAGTGGAAGCGTAACATGTCTCACCAATCTCATCAGTGCGGCATCAATGAGGGGGGCTGAATCCAGGTATTTCACCTCCTCACTCCTGAATGGGTACATTTTCGCCACTTTGGAGATTAAAGAGTTCTTTCTTTCAACCTTCCCCCATTCATCAGATATGATTTCACCTAGTTCACCCAAGAAGGGGAAATTCGGGCGTTCTTTTTTCAGATGCTTGAAATACTTTTTCTGTTTAGAGGGCATCTCTATTGGTTCTTCTCATTTCAGCGCGTCTTTAACTGCCCTGACCAGATGAGGAACCTGGGAGAAGTCGAACCCCGCTCCATATTCATCCACCTCAACCTCACTATCGGAGGATCCATTTGATGAAAAATTGACGTGAGAGGGACCTGGAACTTCAAGTTCCACTACGTCCGCGGCTGAGGCTGGTGCTGAAGGAGGAATGGCTGTGTGGGCTGAATCCGTCCTACTCAGAGATTCCTGCACAACCTTTCTAACCAGTGCTTCCACCTGCTGGTCTCCTGCACCTCTCTCCTTCACAGCTCTGGAGTAGCATGTTTCACATAGGGATTTGTCCTCCGGGACATGAGCCCTACACCCCCAGCAGGCTTTTTTCTCTGAGCGACCGGAATGGCGGTGGGAATCACGTTTAGATCCGGACCTTGACCTATCCGTATGATGTCTAGAAGAAGACTTTGATTTTGATTTTGATTGGTCACGCTGTGACCTAGATTTTTCTTCACGTGCTACTGAATGATGATCGGACCTAGAAGGGCTGAGAAAAACAACAGGAAAAGAAAAATACTTTTATAATTCCCCAATCCTTAATGACCCATGCAAAACAGGCAGAGGGAAAAATATTCCGTCCTACCTGCGGCATAAGGGCTGACCACTAGGCGGCGACGACACATCCATGGCAACAGAACAGCAGAGACTGCAGGTGAGATATGGGCCATAAACATTCAAGAACAGCATAACCACAGAAACTCATAGACATATGAATAGAAAGCACCCAGCCTACCTTCCACAAGTATTGTCAGTACAAGAACCGACGTCTGCAGTGTCTGTATGAAGCCAGGGCATAGCTGTATCTGACAGCTATTTGAATCTGCCGCCTGGATGACGTCACGGCGCTCCGAGCGTCGTCGCACGCCGCCCCCCGACGTCCGCGCGCATGCGCGGCCACCGCTGACCCGTCGAACCGCGCAGGCGCAAACCAAGCCTCGATCTGGATCGAGGCCGTGCGCACGCGCAGTAGGAACGAGCAGCGGCGGACTGGAACGCAGATGCGCTCCAGCCGCCATACCAGGAAGACACAAACAAAACAGAATAAACACAGGCTGCCATGGAGAAACAAGTGTATATACGATACCCATCCAGCACGAAGATGATCCGACCTGACCCTCCAAGTGCCTCCTAGGCGACCACGACCGGGTATCGATGGGGGGGGGGGGGGGCTCCTGCTAATAGCGAGGACGATTGGCCAAACTGCCGCTTGCCAGTCAATGACTGGATAGTAAGCTCTTCAGGGCACCACAACATCACCCGTGTCCACCCTGCTAATAGCTGGGTAACTGGACTGCAACACCGCCATTCTTCCATCGCCAGCGCAAGGGGAAACGCCAGGCCTGGATCAACTACTCCTTAAGGTAAGAACTACCTCTTTAGTCCTAAGGAGGAGGACAAAAAAGGAACACGGTACCTGGCTAGGAGCAAAGATTTATGGGAGTGGGGTCCTATGAGGTAGGAGAGGCGGGATTAACCCATACGTAGGCTGCCATGGAGTCTGTCAGGAAAGGTATGGATGGAGCACAACTTTCTTCAACTAAACAGTTCCAAAACTGAAGTAAGTCATCATGATTGGCACGCCTTACCAGACCAAATCATCATTCATAACCAGGAAGAGAAACAGAAGGCGCCACTCTAAGTGCAATAAATAGTGGAAATCTTCAATGTAAAGGGTTAAAAATAGCTGTACTCACAAAAGTACTATGTCCAAGGGCGTGTGAAACTGAGATGGTGAGCCGGATGTCCATGGAGGGTGTAGAACAAGCGATTTCCGTATCTTGGAGGGCTGTCTTGTTGCTAAAAAAGAGCTGGGGCATCCACTGCTGACACTTCCTGGTCAGTGGAGCGCACACCAGCAACCAGGTGGATTGGTTTACTTCCGGGGGCAGGAGCCGGAGGCAAACGTTTTCAGAGCATGCGCTCTTTCCTCAGGCCTAACAGGGGCAGTGATTGTGCTTGGTTTATGTGGGAGATGGTCTGCTGTGATTGGATACTAGTTTTTGTATTGGGATGGTGGCCAGCAGAGGACACATCGAGTCAGTCACATGACTGAGGCTGGCTCTAAAATGTAAAAGAGCAAACAGGAATGGCGATGGGATAGTGCTACACCGGATGGGGGACATCATATTTTTTGTGTATACTAGACGGCGCTGCAGCATGCTGGCGCCGCTGTCTGTGTAAAAAATTTTTTTATTAAATTAAATTGCTATTATTATGGCAAATGTGTGAATTAATAAAAGGCTGATGTTGACATAATGCTGAAAGGAGTGTACTGTATCATTGGTCACGGAAAAAAATTGCATTAGGGTATGCACTCCAAAGCTCAAACACACATGCGTGTGTGTATGCATATACATGTAGAACCCCCCTGGGTATACTGGGGGCAGGCCGGTACCTCCAGATACAGGGAGCGGACTTGCATTCACCCCAGGGCTGAGTCCATGGCTATAATGGGAAGTTAGAACAATAAGGGCGCCAGTCACTTTAGGTACTTTTCAATGCTTTAATGAAGAACTTTAAAGAAATAGCAGTAAAGAGGTTGAGGGGGAGTTGCAGATACCTTTTTGTAGTAGATCGCTTACAGACTCTTCAGAATAAAGGACAAAAAGACATCTTTCTCTGAGTAAATCTTGTATGGCCAGGTAGATCTCTGCCACAGATCTAGCCACCAGCAAGATGTCTGGATAAGCCTCTCTTACAGACTTAGCAGCAAGCATATGTCTGGATTAGTCTCTCTCACAAACTTAGCAGCCAGACAGTTGAATTGTAAAACAGCTTCCAGTACCAGAACCTTTAAGACAACCCAGCAGTACTGTAAGGATAGTTCAAATGTAGAACAGCTTCTTCACAGTACCAGAACCTTAAAGCCATCCGGCGGTACTGTGAGGGTAAATTAGGTGTAGGTGCGTCCTCCAAGTAAGTTACCAGGCCCTTCTGAGAGACCAGCCTTCATCTTGGCTCTCTCCAGCAAGGGTCCTCCCCTGGATTTCCTCAGCTTGGCTCGGCTTCTTCCATTCAGGCAAGACAGCCTAAGGACCACCTCTGCAGTAGTAGGCCCCAGACAGGCGTCTTGCCCTACTTGCACAGCTTGCAGTGACGTAGCCTCCAGGCCTGGAGGGCCACGAGGTCAGGACTAACTAAAGCACATGGCATCTGTCCCATAACTACCCCCTCCCAGAATACACAGCGGCAGGAACCTCCTACTGGGCTGTTTCTGGAAAAGAATATGTATCACAGCTCAACCTTGTTGCTATTCTCACACTGTCCTATGGTACCAGTGACACCTACTGGCAACAGTGGGGAATGCACAACACAGTCAAGATTAGAACAGATCCAATAAACTACGTACAATTAATCTGAGCTGGTTACAGTTCAGCAAACTAAATTTTACAATATAGCCCCACATTTTAGGAACAAGGGGCTACATACAGTATCTCACAAAAGTGAGTACACACCTCACATTTTTGTAAATATTTTATTATATCTTTTCATGTGACAACACTGAAGAAATTACACTTTGAAGTAGTGAGTGTACAGCTTGTATAACAGTGTAAATTTTTTCCCCTCCAAATAACTCAACACACAGCCATTAATGTCTAAACCGCTGGCAACAAAAGTGAGTACACCCCTAAGTGAAAATGTCTAAAAAAAATGTCCCCAATACAGCTGAAAGGGGCTGTTCACATGCTGCTTTGTATCGCGTCTGTGGCAAAATGAACACAGTAGGTTGCCTTGGTCATTCAAATCAAGGTGCAAATTTTGGGCCTCAAGATTATTTAACCTTCCAAAATATTATATATTTTCTGAAAGCAAAGACCTTGCAGAATAAAAAGGTGAAAGTAAAAATTTTGTATATTGCATGATAGTGCAATTGTTCATCAAACCCACATTTTCAGTAAAAAATTGACTACACAAACACAATATACAGTGTTACCTAATGTTTCAGTAAGAGCCCCCTGTCCCTATATAAGTGGCCGCGCAATGCGTCCCGGCCATTACAAGTGGAGACAGCGTCGTGTCAACATCGGGAACAGAAAGAAGAAGAAGCAGAAGGCGGCGGCGGCAGCGGCGACAACATCGATGAAGCAGAAGACCGGGCCAACGCTAGTAAAAGAGCTGCAAGAAGATAGCGGAGGCCTGGCAGAACAAACGCAGAGCGGGACAAGACCCCCGAAGTCGGAAGATGACCCCCGAAGTCGGAAGAAGACCCCTGGAGCTGTCTAATAAAGTACTTTAAAAACCTGTGTTGTGTTTTTTTTCTTAAAACTTTTTCCCTCAGGTGAGTGGGTAGGGGTACGATGTACCCCATACTCATTCACATAGGGTGGGGGGGCCGGGATCTGGGTGCCCCCTTATTAAAGGGGGCTCCCGGATTCCGATAAGCCCCTCGCCCGCAGACCCCGACAACCAACGGCCAGGGTTGTCGGGAAGAGGCCC
This sequence comes from Lithobates sylvaticus, assembly GCA_028564925.1. NCBI lineage: Eukaryota > Metazoa > Chordata > Amphibia > Anura > Ranidae > Lithobates > Lithobates sylvaticus. The sequence continues at coordinate 134,277,745 of CM053033.1, forward strand.
TTGTCCTCATCAACATGGAGACAAAGTGCTTTGGGGCGTGGGGCCCCCCCTTCCCCAAAGCACCCCCCCATGTTGAGGACACGCAGCCTGTTACGGCTCAGAAGAGGGGGGGGTGCTCGCTCGTCCCCACCCCCTTTCCTGACTAGCCGGGCTGCATGCTCGATAAGGGTCTGCTATGGACTTTGGGGGGGACCCCCACGCCGTTTTTTCAGTGTAGGGGTTCCCCTTTAAATCCATACCAGGCGGCGGGGCTAGCAAGGTGTCAATCTCACCGATGGCGGCATTGACTTCCTTGGCTAGTCCCATCTACCTGGAGTGACGTCAGACTTTACTCCGTGTGTAGGCAAGTCCGTTCATTTCAAGAGTCCGGGGGACCTCCGCCAAAACTCCGGCGGAACTTGTCCGCCGGAAAAGTCTGGGCGCGTGTGGGCAAGTCTGCGCGTTCGGAGAGTCCAGCGGACCTCTGCTGGAAAGTCCGGCGGGTTGTCCGCCGGACTAAGTCCATCAGACTAAGTACGCCAGATAGTCCGATCTTGTGTATGTGGCATTAGGCAGTCGCACTGCAAGTCTTGCTGCCTCAGTGTGAACCAGCACTTAAGTAAAACAGCCGACGTTGAATTGAGCAAATACTATAGATATCATACATGTCAAGCCTTAAAAATGTACACGCCCGTGAACAAACTATGGTACCCAAAACTTTAATATGCTAACCTTTAAAAGTCTTTACAGGTCATCAGTTTAGAGTTAACCCGTAAATGATGATGCTCCAATGTCAGAATAAAATAGAGAAGTGGCCCCATGGGAGTGTCACCCCTAACACCCATTTGTTTTATAAATACATTTTACTCTTAATAGAGGGCTATGGTGATTGTTAAGTACATGACTCGCTTTGGCTGCTTTGCTGGTTCTTTCTGATTTGTGTTTCAGGTGAAAAGCTGCCTGCTGTTGCTAGGAAGATTTACCTCAGCTGCTGAGCTCTGGATTGGTAACAAATCCTTTGGTGGGAAACACCAAGCCAATAAGTGTAACCTGGGTGGAGTCAGCATTTACCTCAGGTCTCTCAGCTGGACTCCTCAGCCTTTTTTTTGGATCTTTTGACCTGCTCTACCACCCTCCCTCCCTCCCTCCCCTTTGTTAATTCCCCTCGTTGCGGTCCCTCTTTATGTGGGTAATGTCGACCACCTTTGTGGGTGGATAGTGGTTGGTATGCTGTTACTTAATTTGTATAAGATATTGCTGCATGAGTCTTAGTGACTAAGCATGTTGGTCTGTTATTGGTTCGAGAAACAAAAACTAAAAGGTGGAAAAATCTGCGCTCAGTAGATAGTAATCAAGGCAGCTGAACACTAAAACCCAGATACCGGGCATAAACTGTGATTAAAGGAAAAAAAGTGCAGCACTCACAATAAAGATTAAAGAAAGTGACTATTTAGTGTATAATTGCAATACCTAAACATGGTGAAAAAGATATATATATTACTAGAGTATGATCAAATCATGAATAACCAAACCCCAAAATAGTGTGAAAAAACATACATAAAAATAAAAATAAAAAATCTATGTATACGCATAGAAGTGATAATATTAATACATTCAAAATGGTGCAATAAAGTCCAAATAAATATCCATATATCCTAAGGACAAAAAAATGCTATGGAAAGCGTGATGTGAACAAAATAAACTCCTTCAAGTCGTGTTATAGGAATAACATGGGCAGTATTCAATTTGACCACGTAGATCTCAACAATTAATCGTAAGATATGAATAGAGGCTTACCAGACTGATGGTCATAAAAAGCGTAGCAAAATGAACAATCGAAGCCATCCAGGTGTCGATCTCTGCAACAGCCGTAGCCTTTTCCCAGGGACTGGATGCTTGTAGTACAGCAGATATTCCAGGAAGTTGCCCAAAAAGATAAATAAGAGGCTCCAAATTGTGTAGTAGGTTTTAAAAAGGGAATCCTTTAATAAAGCTTCATCGAGCATTAAGGACAATATAAAACTGCCATAGGTACACACAGATAAAATTAGAAGAAAAACGCCAGCAAAGCAATAAAACTGACAGCGCTATTGAACATAAGGAAAAAACTCTATCCAAGAGTTTTAAATCGCGATCGCGCATGCGCAGGACGTGTGGGCGTGGTTACCCGACGATCGTTTCGTCACAACGGGACGTCATCAGGGGTTAACAACAGTTCTGATTGATATTGAAGGTCGATCTTTTGGGTAATGTTGCCCACTTTGTGGGTGGACAGTGGTTGGTAAACTGTTATTTGGTTGATATAAGATATTGCTGCTTGAGTCTTAGGCCCCTTTCACACCGGGGCGGTGAGCTGCGGTGACGGTAAAGCAGCGCTATATTTAGCGCTGCTTTACTGTCATTTTCACCGCGGTTTTCGGCCGCTCGCGGTGCGGTTTTACCCCCCGCGAGCGGCCCGAAAAAGGGTTAAACACCCCCCGCAGATCGCCGCCGTAGCCACGGTATTGCCGCGGTAACCGCGGTATTGCCGCGGTTTTACCGCGGTCTCCCATTGTAATCAATGGGAAGGAGCGGTATAGGAGCGGTGAACACACCGCTCCTATCCCGCTCCAAAGATGCTGCTAGCAGGACTTTTTTTGTCATCCTGCTAGCGCACCGCTCCAGTGTGAAAGCCCGCCGGCTTTCACACTGGAGTTAAAGGGGCCGGATTTTTTCATGCGGTGAACAGGCGCTATTTTTAGCGCTGCACCGCATGAAAAACGCCCCGGTGTGAAAGGGGCCTTAGTGACTAAGCAGGTTTGTCTGTTAACGGTTAACAGCGTTTCTGTTTGGTATTAAACGTTAAAGTTCATTTCATAATTTTAAATTGTTTTAAACCCAATAGGGTCCGCGGACTAAACTTTTCCACAATCCTTGTTGTGTGTTTATTTTATATTTTAGGTATGTTCTTATAGTATAATGGGTATTAATGGGGTGTACAATCCCATTATGCTCTCATTCTGGCATGATACCTATTCTTTCGAGCAAGTGTTCTTCTCCCCAGCCTGCTGGCAGCAGGCAGACTTCTCTACTCAGCCCGTGGTTTCTTTCTTAAGAAAATTAATTGTAAGACTTTGATGCACCCAGAATGTATTTAGCTAATTTAACTGCTTGCTGACCAGCTGGCATCATTATAATGCGGCAGGTTGGCACGGCTGCGCAAATCACCAGTGTATGGCGGGCACTTTAAGAGCTATAGGGGGCGTGCGCCTGTCCACCGGGTACCCGCGATTTCTCTTCAGAGTGCTAGAATGGGGATCTGTTAATGTAAACAGACAGATCCCCGTTCTGACAGGGAAGTAGAGAGAGATCCGCTATTGATCAGGAACAGCAATCTCTCTGTACTCCGTCAGTACACTCCCCCCACAGTTAGAAACACCTCCCTAGGACACACTAAACCCCTTGATTGCCCCCTAGTGTTAACCCCTTCCCTGCCAGTGACATTTATACAGTAATCAGTGGCTATTTTTAGCTCGGATCGGTGTATAAATGTTGGTGGTTCAAAAGTCAAAAGTGGTTCAAAAATGTCAAAAGTGTCTGATCTGTCCGCCGCAATGTTGCAGTCCCGCTCAAAATTGCTGATCACCGCCATTAGTAGTATAAAAAAAAAAATTATAATAAAAATGCCATAAATATATCCCGTATTTTGTAGGCCCTAAAAATTTTGCACAAACCAATTAATATACACTAATATACACGATTTTCTTTTTACCAAAAATATGTAGAAGAATACATATTGTCCTAAACTGATGTAGAAATTAGTTTATATATAAAAAATGTTGGGGATATTTATTATAGCAAAAAGTAAAAAATTGTGTTTTCAAAATTGTCGCTCTTTTTTTGTTTATACTGCAAAAAATAAAAACCGCAGAGGTGATCAAATACCAGCAAAAGAAAGCTCTGTTTGTGGGAAAAGAAGGACATCATTTTTGTGTGTACAACGTCGCATGACCGCGCAATTGTCAGATAAAGCGATGCAAAAAATGGCCTGGTCATTAAGGGGGTAAAATCTTCCGGGTCTGAAGTGGTTAAACTGGAAGTTTAAAGTAGTATTAAACCCAAAACCAAAAATGTAATTGTTAGGTTTCCTGTATTGTCCTCTGCATCAGCTCCTCTTTCCCTCAACTGGACTTTGACGGTCAATGGAAAACTCTCACCCTTTTCCCCCCTTGTCTGTCCAGACAGGCAAAAAAGACACCATACACCGTGTGTGGTTGAAAAAAGAATGCCTTTACTTCCCGTTTCACAGAGCATATACAATACAAAAAAGGGGGAAGAACGCAATTGAACAACCAATCACATTCAAGCATTTAAGCATTTTGTTATACAATTCAATATTGATCTGCAAGATTCATAATATTTCTTCTTTCGGACTCAACATCATATTTACTCTAAAAATGTCTCACGCAATATATGTGCTTGATAAGATTCTCGGTATGTTTTAATAATATAGCATACTTGTTATGGGAAGCAGACCCGTTACTAGAAGCCATGAGAACTAAAACTTGTTATGGAAATGTGTGAGTGTGAGATAAACAGAATTTACAGTGAGTTTCTACAGAAAAACAGAAAAACATCTTTGTTACAATACTATTAAATCTTGAAGGGTAACTCTACACTTCCCACGTTTCCTTACAATCCCTCCTTTGATCATAGGAGACTTTAAGAAGTCTCCGCTGATCACTCATTGTACCACCTATATCCTACCCTTAAACATGGTCATGGCTGTTTCAGACTTATCAACTAGGTTCTTTGATTTTGCTACTTTACTTATCAGGCAGAACACCAATTTGATTGTCACATAAACGGCCAGAGCTAAAATAAGTATCGTGAGGAGTATCATACCCGCTTTCTTAAAGAAATTCATAATGTTTTCCCAAATAGAACCGAACCATCCTCCTACACCTGAAAAGGGATTCCATGAGTCCATTAACATCCCAAATCCATCTACCTTTGTGAGGGCATTGTATACGCCCACCCCACCGAAGGATGCAAAGATTTTGTCCCACCAAGTGGTTAATTCCCTCTTGTGTCTGCCAAATTCAAGGTGACCGTGGGCAGGTTTCATGGACACAAGTGTGTCTGACCCTGTGGTCCCCATTAGAGGGATCATTTCCACAATAGTACACCAACCTGAAGTTTTTCTGTCCATAGGGTAAGGGACGGTGGTATGGCACCATAGTTCACAACAGACCATCCATCCGTGGGGAACATGAGGGGTTTGAACCACTTGGGGGGGGGGGGGGGGCGCCCCTAAGTCTTGACCTTAATCCCACTAAACACATCCAATCCCCCAAAGAGGGAATGCTATCTCCACCTTGCCTTATCCAGGGGCTGTCCATGTGTGTGCTGTTTATCCATTCAGTAACCCGTGGATTGTTGGATCCCCTTACACATTTACATATGTCATATAGGGACATGTTACCTATGCTTTCATCAGGGTCCAGGATATTAAAAGTAGCTAACCCGTGGGAGTGGTGTTTATAACAGGGACTTCCTGGGTGGTATTTAGTAACTGCTCTAGGGTGATAGGCCTTCCAACCATAGGGACTAAATGTGGACCTGTGGATAAGTATGACTCCTTTCCATGTATGTTGCTCTGGCATTCACTACAACAGTACCCTCACCCAGCCCGCACGAGGAGTTTAGCCAACACCCAAAAAATAAGAGTAAGAATACAGTGATGGTCATTTCAATTGAAAAAAGAAAGACTGTCCAGGTGGTGCATTTTCTTGGCTCACGGGGAAAGTCTATGGTAAGAATGGTTTGGGGGGTTAAGGGGTTTTGTGAGAGGGGGCATGGGACAGTAGTGGCTGAGTCTCTTCTTGTGGGCCGCCTCCATTTCCTTTCCTGTCTCCTTTATTTGTGGGCTATTCTTCAACCTTGATGCATGGATCCATTGCAGGCTTTGATCCGTCAGTATTGCTGTCCTGGAGACATTGAGGACTTCAAATGGACCTTGGAAGACGGGGGCCTGGTTGTTTGCGGACTGCAAGTTGTTTGATCAGTACTTCATCCCCCGGGACGAAAGGATGTGTTGGTTCTGTGGAAAGAGGAAGAAAGGTGACAGCAACCTTGTCATAAGTTTCAGCAGGGCTACTTACCAGATATTTCACGTACTCTTCCTGTAAGGAATATAAGTTAGATTCCTCGCCTATCTTAGGGGCTTTTTGAGCGGGTCTTCCCATAAGGATCTCAAAAGGGGGACAGTCCTGTCCTAGCATGGGGGGGGGGTGGTTCTTATCTGGGGGTGGGCCTTTCAATTTGTCTTTAATGTTTCTATTCATTCTCTCCACTACTCCTGCACTCTGGGGGTGATAGGGATGTGGAGCTTCCATTGTATCCCTTAAACACCTGGTAGCTATCCCTGCGGTCTCTCCTGTTACAGGAATAACTTCCGGCCATGAGGAAAATGGCAAAATGGAGTATTATTACGCAAAGATATTTGATATTACCTTTCTGTTTGGGCATGTGTGTCAAATCAATCTGTAAGTCTTTTAATGGGCCTATGTGTCCCTGAACATTATTCTGGACACAAGTTAAGCAAGTTGCTGTAGGGGTTTCTTACGTATGTGCCCGGGGCCATGGAGATAAGATAAAATCAAAGGAGCTACTGTTTCTGGAATATCTATGATCCCCTCCTTGTTTGACCACAAGCCGTCCGGGTTGTGTGTCAAACCATGTGACTCCCAACAGGTAATGTCAGACAATTCTTCTGGCTCGGGCTGGGAAACTTGGGGACGAAAAAACTGTAGAAAACAATTGGAGGGTTGATTGCCTCCTTAGCAGTAATTTTGGCTGCTGACTCTTAAGTTGTTTCCCTTAGTAATATCAGATTTGTCATAGGAATGACCTATTACTTTTATGACATTAATACATTTTTTTTGTTTTTGTTTTTTTTTTGTTTTTTTTTTTTGAGGGTAAATGGAGTGCACTTAATAAATCCTCTACCCAGACTTGATTTGAGATTTGCTTATTATCCGCTGTCTTGTACCCGCGGGCCTAAAAGACCCCAAAAGTGTATCTACTGTCAGTGTAAATGTTTACTTTTTGTCCTTTGAATAATTGACAGGCACGTGTCATAGCATAGAGCTCTGCCTGTTGAGCTGAAGTCGCTGCTAGTGGTTTCGGTTCTTATATTATGTCTGGTAAAGTTACTACAGCATACAGTATCGCTTAGAACAGCTGCCGTCAAAAAAAAACATTTATGTAGTCAGTAGATGTAGAAATGTTTTGTAAAAGGTGTACTACAGTATGTGTTGTGTACAATGTAGTATCAGTTCCTAAAGTGATTTTGGATGTTTCCTTTACTGTCATGTTTACTGCCACAGGCAGTAACAGCTTGTAGACAAGCTGGCAGTCTTTGTATCTGAACGGGGAGTTTTTTGGATAGATAAGCCACGGGTCGGTAGTGGGTACCATGCGCTTGGGCCAGTACGGCAGCCAGCGCAGGGCCCCTGACTATACAGTAAGGCCCCTTTCACACTGGGGCGTTTTTCATGCGGTGCAGCGCTAAAAATAGCGCCTGTTCACCGCATGAAAAAATCTGGCCCCTTTAACTCCAGTGTGAAAGCCGGAGGGCTTTCACACTGGAGCGGTGCGCTAGCAGGATGACAAAAAAAAAAGTCCTGCTAGCAGCATCTTTGGAGCGGGATAGGAGCGGTGTGTTCACCGCTCCTATACCGCTCCTTCCCATTGATTACAATGGGAGACCGCGGTAAAACCGCGGCAATACCGCGGTTACCGCGGCAATACCGCGGCTACGGCGGCGCTCTGCGGGGGGTGTTTAACCCTTTTTCGGCCGCTCGCGGGGGGTAAAACCGCACCGCGAGCGGCCGAAAACCGCGGTGAAAACGACGGTAAAGCAGCGCTAAATATAGCGCTGCTTTACCGTCACCGCGGCTCACCGCCCCAGTGTGAAAGGGGCCTAAAGCACAAAGGATTTCTTATGATCTGGTAAACCCAGTGCTGGAGCACCGGCCAAAGACTGCAAAGGTCTGTGTCATTTCCTCGGTGTAACAATTGCCTGGGGGCAGTGGCTGCAGCAGAGGGGTGCAAGGATTGAATCAAAGAAAAGTACAATCTGGGATCCACTGCCTGCAGTAGACAATAGAGCCAAGAAAAGATAGGAGCGCTGCCTTATCTTTGGGGTCGAGACAGGTCAGAGTCTTGACTCCTTTTGGGGACACTTGCTTGGTCCCGCCTGAGATAATACATCCTAGGTATTCCACCCTCTCCCCGCACCACTGGATCTCTTTTATGAGACACCAAGTGACCCTTAAGAGATAAGTGAGTCATCAGGCTTTCAGAGTCTTCTGCACACTGTGCCCCGCTCTCACTACATAACAGTAGGTCATCTACATATTGCAGGAGTACTGATCCCTGTGGGAGCACCCAGTCATCCAGGGTTAGTTTTAACACCATGGAAAATGCTGCAGGACTGTCCACAAAGTCTTGAGGAAGACGGGCCAAAGTCAGTTGGCCCGAGCCAAACAGGCAAAGGCAAAGATCCTTTGGAAATCCTTGTGAACATCAATGCTAAAGAAAGCATTGAAAGTCTAGTACCCTATATACAGTGGAGGAAGCGGGGATGTTTATAAAAATTCCCGTGATGTATGAGGCTAGTGGTGGAAGTGGTTAAATACATTTGTTCACCCCCCTCAAATCCCCCTAGCCTCCACTCGCCGCTGGCTTTCTTTACTGAATGTGTGTATTCCAGGGACTGATAATGGGTTTTAGAATGCCTTTCTGCATGTATGTGGTGATCTGTGGTGTACTCTATACTTCGTCAGCATGACGGTGGTATTGTTTCTGAAAGAATGGTATGATGTTTGGTTTGAAAGTAGGGACATAAGGAGTGCATTTGACATGTCCTACGTCTGTTTTTGACTTTTCCCATATCGGGTGAGTCTCTAATGCTGCTTGTATGGTCATAAAGTAAAACGTAATTAATTTTTTTTTTTTTTTCTTTTTGGCATAGTCAAGTCACATGTTGATGATTTGGCAGTCATTCCCCCTTGTAGGTCAAATTTAACATTACCCCTAATGAAGACATGAGGTCTCTTCCCTTTAAACATAAGGGGCAGTCAGTGAGGATGGCAAATGTTTGTGTGTAACATCAATCCCATTAATTCCCATAGAGTGGAGCAGCCCTCGGTACAATTTTTTATTTTTTTTTGTGACAAAACGGGTGTCATTAAGACAACTCGTATTAGCCCCTGTGTCCACTAAAAAACATACCACCCATCCCTCAACTTTAAGGACTACCCGTGGAAGTGTTTTCCAGTGGGAAGAGAAGAAATGCATTACCAAGGAGGGAATCTGCTCCGGGCACTCCTATGGATGTTGATGAAAGGGGTTATTGCGAGGGTTGTCATCATTGTACCCTGGCCAATCCATTTGAATTAATTCTACAGTGTTTCTGGGTTCTGGCTGTTCTCTGGGGGGCCAGGCCGCCTTGACTACAGGACGGCTATATTCTTGGTGCATTCGGCGGCCAGGTTGGTTTTGGCTGTATTGTTGGTGTTGCAGGGAGAGGCCTTGTTGTGTTGGGGAAGGATATTGCTGTATTTGATAATTGGGAAATTTACGCTGATATCTGCCTCTGGAAACACTCCACCCCGTCCTTTGAAACCTACCCTGTCCATTTCCCTGGGTGTTTCTTCTTGGTGGACAATATTTTTTCCAATGGGAGGGGTCTCCACAATGAAAACAGCTTTGATTTGGGTATTCTTGTGTTTGCAACGTGGAGTTATCAAAGGCTGGGAGCATGGGGGTGGGAGTCCCTGAGGTCTGGGCGAATAGTCCTCCTTTGGTATTAAAAAAATCCAGAGGAGGCCCTTTTCTTTACATCATCCATAAACTGTGGGGGGGGGGGGGGGGGGCATGGTTGCCCACTCAGTATTGACCAGTTTAATTACCTGGGTCACCTTTTGGATCTCCATTGTTCATGGCAGTGCTGACAAAAAGTTGTGGGCTATCTACATCACATGTCAAATAGATCTTATAAAGCCGGGACACAAAAGAAAAAAAATCTTCTCCTGGCTGCTGTTTACATGAGATTAAGTCATGTATGGGCATTTCTGGTTTATAGGCTTTCCTCCATGCTGCCAGGAGATTATTCCAAAATGTGGGCCAGTTTTCCTCAGCTTCATATAAATTACTAGCTTTGAACCAATTTGATATTTTTAAATCCGCTGAACTTTCGGGATCTACAACATTTACTATGACTTCTAAGTCTTCTTGTGACATACGTGCCCCCTCACAATATCTCTTTAGGAAATTAACTGCTGCTCGGGGGTCTTTTCTAGGTTTGGGACATGTTTCTTTAATTTCCCTGACAGTACCTAACGGGAGCGGGATTTGGACTTGCGTGGTTCCCATGGTAATGAGAGGCAAAGCAAGTGTGGCAGATGTTGTGTCAGTTTTCTCAGGGTCAGTGACCACTGGAATTTTGATTAAGGAGGTGCTGGTGTTGTCATCCTCATCACTCTCCAGGGCTGGGCATTCTTCATCAGTAGACTGGGGTGAATTATCTTTGTTAGGGGAGGATAATGAAGGATAAAGTCTTTCTTTTGGCTTTTTGTCATTATCCGTTTTAATCATAGCATACGGTGGAGGTACTGGTGCCAAACGCACATAATCCCTTGAATCCCCTATGTCATAACAAAGGGGTTGGACAGGGGCAGAGGCAAGTGTTGTTTTTTTTTTTAGGAGGCTTGTCTAAGGAAGGATGAGGCTTCTCTAATGGATGAGGGAATTGCTTCTTATACTCTTTTAATGCTTTACACCACATTTTATAACATTTAGTCATATATTCTTTATCATAAGGAAACGGTGGATAATTATACTGCTTATGTTGGCCACAAATCTTAGTGACTTCTTCCCATTCCTCCGCAGAACATGGGCCGCACTCACTTAGCCCCGCAATTTGTAGAGCATGTGCTCTGGTCAATATGTTTTTCCAGAATGGTTCAGTATAATATGTTCCATAGTTTCCAGACACGAAATCTAAAGGAGTGGACTGATCCAGCTTACCTTCTGAACCTCTCTCTCCCGGCAGATTTCCCATGTTTACAATTCTTATACTTTATCTTATATTATAACTCTATTTATACACATCAGCTGCAGAACATACAGTTAATGACTTAGGACAAGCCACAAAAGTTTCACCCGTTCCACATTCAATAGTACCTATGACACCTTTAACAGTTAAAGCTTCTTGAAATTAAAAAGTTTTTTATTTCTTGGCAAAATGCCAAAAAAGACCCCCTCTGGCCAGAGGTTCCCCTGCTTATAAGCAAGCTTTGTACGTTATTACTTTCCTTATTCCTATAACCAAACAATTTTTATTTATATTTCAAATTTCTTGGCAAAGTGCCAACAGGTTTAAACAGTACTTTCAATTGCTGTAATACTAATGCTGCAAACAATTCCCCACTATCCGTTACGGTTGGTGAGATATTAGCATTTGAACCCTTGTTGGCAAAACGCCAAAATATCCAAAATTTGCACCTGACTTCCCCTGCGCAAAAGATGTCAGTGGCAAAAGGAATTATTCACATAGCATGTTTTGATCAAAAGTTAGCCTCACCAATCCATGTATTACCCCAGAAAAATGTTACAACGTCCCTGTTGTCATGATGTATCAAAGACCCTCCTGGGACACAAAACTATTATGTTTATTAAACCTGGTAATAACCTCCGGGAATACTAGCAACCAAATAAGTATTTGATCCCTCATACACAAATAATAGGTTTGTTAAACACTCTGGGTAGCGTCCTGACAAAAACACCTAAACATTACTTCAAATATGACATTAAAATGATTTAGAGGTTTCCAATGTGGGTGGATCGGGGGGCGTAGGCACGTTCTGATGTGAGGGAGGGTGAGTAGGCGGTGATCTGCCTGCTCCAGGATGTACTGCAATCATTCAGGTAGAGCTCTGACTCCTGACACCTGACACCTGATACTCCCTGCTTCCTACATTTCTACTCCATGTGGAAGCCGACACTGAGTTTGCTGAGATTGCTGATTTGTAGTGTGGTGTGGAGGAGATGAGATGAGATGAGAAGCTGGGGAAGGAGATCATCTAAAAGCCGCTAAAGCAGCTAAATTTATTCACCATAATCTATCAAGGAAAGTGATGGCACAGAGGAGCAGAGAGGTGGAGGAGTGAAGGAGCAAGGACGCACTATATCCCATCTGCTTGTCTGGGTATGGACAAGCTTTGGTCTACCCCTACCTTGGCTGTTTGTTTCCTCTGCTGTTCCCCCTGCTGTGCCTGCCATACCTGAGGTCAAGACATCTCTGCATGCTGGGCTGTATGGGTGAGCGGAGGAGTTTCTGAGTAAATACAGGAGGAAAAAAAAAAAAACACTGAATACCTGTTGATATCCCCTCCTGACTTATAGAAATTTGAAGCAATCTGAAGCCTCAGCTAAAAGTTCACTGGCTCATGAGTGTGGCTATATGGCTATTAAATGCAATATCTGGGGCATCAGAAGTCATGATATCAGCTCTTATCAGTAATAGTAGGCACCTGTCTTCTCTGGAGAAACAAGGAAGATAAAAGCAGTGGCAGCTGTGGTAAGTGTTTTATCCTCTCTCACTTTCTTCAAGGACTCTGTATACTCACTTTGTCTCTGGACTATTTAAAAGATTTGCTGCATAGTATTTAACACTACCTTATGCTGCCATATACTGCCATACATTACTAAAAACTGCCAAACTGCTAAACATTTAACTCAGCATTTTATCGCACTGATACTCTGCTGCCATATACTGCTACATTCTATTGCCATAAAAACTGCTAAATTACTAAACTGTTTTAGCAGCGTATCGCAATACTGTCAGATGTCATATATTATCAAAAACTGGCAAACTGCTGCTTTAAAAAATTAATGCACTGCTGTCTCTCTGCTACCTCTGCTAAATGTGATAAACTGTAACCAAATATTTTCTTGGACTGCTCAAAGACACGCTACATTGTTGCTACTGCTACATATAAAAGCCTCATACAAATGCCATAAAATTATCTGGTTTTCTACCAAAGCCTGTTATATACTATCAAAAACTGGCAAACTGCTGCTTTAACAAATTAATGCACTGCTGTCTTTCTGCTACCTCTGCTAAAAGTGACAAACTGTAACTAAATATTTTTTTGGACTGATCAAAGACATGCTACATTGTTGCTACTGCTACATATAAAACCCTCATACAAATGCCATAAAATTATCTGGTTTTCTACCAAAGTCTGTCATATACTATCAAAAACTGGCAAACTGCTGCTTTAACAAATTAATGCACTGCTGTCTTTCTGCTATCTCTGCTAAAAGTGACAAACTGTAACTAAATATTTTTTTTGGACTGCTCAAAGACATGCTACATTGTTGCTACTGCTACATATAAAAGACTTATACAAATGCCATAAAATGATCTGGTTTTCTACCAAATTCTCCAACTAAATGTGTTGGTTTTGATCTCAAAGACTGACACCAGTAATTGAATTATTGTTAATTTTGCTGTGGATACTGATAACAGCTAACTGGATAGTATTGTGGAATTGTTGATATTTACGGATATACAGATCTAAATAGTTATCAACTATAAACTGATGTGTAAAGTATCAATTGTGAATTGGATACTATTAACAAAACAACTGCTGACAATTTATAAACAAACTCGGCATGCTGATGGACTGTTTTATTTTTCACTAACTGCTGAGTGAAAGTTATATGACCAGAGTTTCAACGGCTGATGGTGACATGTGTCCTGCTTGTATATAAAGACATGTCTAATTGCCATTAAATAAGGGAAATATTGAGGAATGAGCTAAAGGAGACTAATCATACCAAGCCGTTAGCATTGTGAACAGCTGATAAACTACTGCCACTCCTAAAAAGCTGCTAATGGACTTCATTCAACAGGGGACAACCACAATCTGTCACTAAACTGTTGAAATGATAAGTGTTTAAATGTAATAAATTGCTAACAGTTAGCTAACACAGTTCACTATTATCAAATGAACAAATGCTATGTGGCATGAACTATAACCACTAAAAACTTTACAGAGTTGTAGATCGATTGATAGTTGATCCTGCCCCTCCTTCTTTAAGGAGATTAGTGGAATATGACACGGCAAAGGAGGAGGGAACAGGAAGCAGAAATGGAGAAAGCATTGAAAACCCAGGAGGAGTCCTATACAGTAGGCCCAGATAAAAAAGAATCCATGAAAAGTCAGAAAGAGCTGAAAAAGGGGCCTATAGGAAACCTGGCTACCCAAGGAATAGACCCCCTCAACCCAGCAAAACTAATTTTGCAAGAAAGTGGTGAACCAGTGGTAAACTTGGACACAATGGAAAATTGGCAGAAGGAGCATGAAACAGTACAGACATCTCGAATCCCACGAGTTTCATGGGGGTTGAAGGGGAGATCGACTGCAAATACGTCTGGGATATCAATAACAGACCCCACTGGATGTACAGAAACACCAGATGACGAGATGAACAGACAAATGGATGAAAAACAAATAAATAAAGACGTAAATATACGCTGTAGTACCCCAACCCCCCTGGTAATGGTGGAACCAACCTTGAGGGACGTTCTTATGGCAGTACAGGCTTGTAATAATTCACTGTTATCATTAACAAATCAGATGTTAGAACTAAAAGGAGACATTGCAACTATGAGATATGAGAATCAGAAAATATGTGAAAGAACTACTGCGGTGGAAACAAGAGTAGGAGAATTGGAGGACTCAATACCGTTGATAAAAAAGGATACACATTTGATAAAAACACAGACAAGGGATCAAAATCAAAGAATGGAAGAAATGGAGAATAGACAAAGACGCAATAATGTCCGCATACTAGGTCTACCGGAACAAGAAGAAGGCCAATCAGCTGTTACATTTTTTGAAAAATGGTTAATGGTCATTTTCGGGGTGGAAGGCTTCTCTAAAACGTTTGCAATAGAACGAGCACATCGCATAAGAAGCCGCGCCCCTTCCACCGGAGATAGACCCAGGCCAATTATTATTAGATTATTGAATTGCCAAGATAGAGATAATATATTGTCTAAAGCAAGACAGAGAGGCAACATTGAGCATAAGGGCCATAAAGTATCCTTCTATCCGGATTTTTCGGTGGAAGTACAGAAGCAGAGGGCGAAATTTAAGGATGTCAAACGGCGATTATTTTCACTAAAGATTAAATATGCAATGTTGTTTCCGTCAAAATTACGTATTACAGATCGGGATGGAGTTCAATTTTTTGATACACCCGACGCAGTTAGTACATGGCTGGATGGAAGAAAGGAATAGCTTAGGCATAATTATTGAAGAGTAGATAAGATGGAGTCAGATGAGAGGGGGATTTTTCACCTTCAGAGTCTACCTGTAGTCTTTTTTTTTTTGTTTTTTCATTTTTTTTTTTCCCAGGGCGGCGGGGGGGGGGGGGTTATTCCTCCTGCCCCACCTGGGTAGTTACATGGTACAGCCGTAACGTTGGAAATGGCTACAGTGGGCCCCCAGTATGGGTCCCGTGTGGACAAGAAGTATGTTGTTGTAGCTGATTCCCCCCCCCACTAGGGAGGGACTTTCAGCTTGGGATGATAGTGTCCAGATACAGATTGAAGTGAGTTGGGAGGGGGGAGGGGGGGGGGGGGATGGAAGTAGTAGGATTTTATGGAGTGAAACAGGGTTGGGGAGGGGGGTGGTTATAAGGGTGGGTGGTGTGTGTGGGTGGGCTCCCCCATTTTTTTATTTTTTTTTTATATATATTTATTTTTTTTTTTTTTTTTTTTTTTTTTCTTTTCTTTTTGCTCTTCTTTTTCTTTTTGCTGCTCCTCCTCCTCCTCCTCCTCCTCCTCCTCCTCCTGGCCTTCTCTCTCCCCCCCGTCTTCTATCCTTCAGGGATTACGGTTATACCCCAAAAAACTCTTATTCTTTATTCTTGTCTTTACTTTTTATTTTAACGCAAAATGACAAGTAAAATTAAAGTGATGTCTTGGAATGTCAGAGGATTGGGGGATAACAGAAAGAGAAGCGCGGTAAAAGAACTAATTGAATTCTATGATCCCGCAATAATCTGCCTGCAGGAGACACATAAGGGGAAGGAGGATGACAAAATGTTTGATAAATTTAAATATAAACATGGATTTCATGCTATATACTCAACATACTCCCGTGGAGTTAGTATTTTGATCTCAAACTCTATTAGGTTTACCTGTAGGCAGTGTATTAAAGACCCGATTGGCCGATATTTAATGTTGTTATGCTCCATAAATGATAGAATAATCCTCTTGGTAAATGTGTATATTCCCCCACCATATAAGGACGATGTGTTAAAAAAGGTTTTTGAAAAGATGGCGCAATGGCCTGATGTTCCTACAGTGATAATTGGGGACTTCAATAATGTATTAAATGAAGAGCTGGACAGACATAGCAACAAAAAGAGTAATGGAGGGGGAAAGACCACAAGATGGGCCAACCAGATACAAGAGATGGGTCTATCAGATGTATGGAGAGTAAGATACCCGGATAGTAAAGAATACTCATGCTACTCAAGTACATATAGATCATTATCCAGAATCGACATGGCTTTGGGAAATGGTCATTTTCTCCAATTAGTCAAAACAATTCAGTACGAATCAAGGGGAATCTCGGACCACTCCCCATTAACTTTGACTTTAGAGTGGACGGAACAGTTGATCCGGCCAATGTGGAAAGTTAATCCACAGTGGCTGTCCCTGATTCCAGAGAGTAGTAAAATAAAACATCTGCTAATGGGCTTTTTTGGAGATAATAAGGGCTCAGCTTCAGCGTTAATGGTGTGGGATACAATGAAAGCATACCTCAGAGGCTTAATAATTAAAGAAATATCTAAAATTAAACTAGCCACAAGACAGCGGGAGGAAGAGATAACCCAAAGAGTTAAGCAGACCGAACAAGACTACATATTAGATTCTAATGAGGAGAAATTTAGAGCATGGCAGGACGTACAGATGCTATATAAAAATTTGATTATAAATAAGGCCGAAAATACTAGATTCATGCAGAACCAAAAGCACTACGAAATGGGGGAACAGGTGGGTCATATGTTAGCAATGATAGCACGGAACCAGGAAGGCCCATCCAGTATAGTTGCCATTGAAGACGAAAAGGGGATAGTAAAGTATGATACAGAGGGTATCCAAAAGATATTTGTAGATTTCTATTCACGGTTGTATGAATCTGAAATCCTAAATGTAAAGGAAAAGACTGAACAATTCTTAGACAAGTTAACTATGCCCAAATTGAATTCAATGGAAAGAGAATCCTTGGATACCCCTATAACTATGGTAGAGTTGGAGGAAGCAGTGGGACAAATTCAAAACAATAAATCTCCAGGGATGGATGGACTCCCCGTGGAGATATATAAAATATATGGTCAGATCTTGATCCCAGAACTTCTTGAAGTACTGAATGCAGCATATATCACACGGGAACTCCCTAAATCAATGATGGAAACAATAATAATTATAATTTTAAAACCGGATAAAGACCCACTAAAGCCTGGCTCTTATCGGCCAATATCTCTCCTTACATCTGATGTTAAAATACTAGCCAAGGTCCTAGCAAATAGATTGTCTAGATACATTGATACTCTGATCCATAGGGATCAAACAGGCTTCATCCCCTCCAGATCAGCAGCCACAAACATTCGTAGGCTCTTTCTGAATCTACAATTACCAATGGATAACGGGGGAGCTGGTGCCATCCTGTCATTGGATGCTCAGAAGGCTTTTGACATGGTAGAATGGGAATATCTATGGATGGTACTGATTGCCTTTGGCATAGGCCCAGGCTTTATAACCTGGCTAAAAATACTATATAAAGACCCCAGGGCAAAGTTGAGGATCAATGACACTATGTCACCAGCTTTCCCGTTGTCCCGGGGGACTAGACAGGGTTGCCCTCTGTCCCCCTTGCTGTTTGCATTGGCAGTGGAACCACTGGCCGCTGCAGTCAGACAGTCTGCGGGGATAGAGGGATTCCAACGTGCAGGAAAAGAGGATAAAATAGCTTTGTACGCAGATGATGCCTTAATTTTCCTTAGTGACCCCACAAAATCCTTAGAGGAACTCATGAATCTTGTATCTGCATTTGGACAGCTCTCTGGGTTTCGCATCAACTGGGAGAAATCGGTGTTAATGCCGCTACATAATGTAAACACTTCTTTACCAGACTGTGCTAAACAAATTCAAATAAAACACAGAATTAGGTACTTAGGGATTGAGGTAACACGGAAAGTGGGGGATTATATTGACCTTAACCTTAGACCATTATTGACTAGGCTCAAAGATAAATGTCAGACCTGGTGCAAACTTCCATTAACCGTGATTGGAAGGGCAAATCTTATAAAGATGGTCTGGGCCCCACAATTATTATATATTTTTCACAACTGCCCGATGTGGATAGCTGCATTTTGGTTTAAAAGGATAGAATCGCTTTTTCGCGAACTTATCTGGAAGAAAAAATATGCACGTATTAAACTAACAACTTTAATGCTGGCCAAAGATGAGGGGGGACTCGCTATTCCACATCCAAAAAAATATTTTTTGGCCTCACAAACCCAGCATTTCTATGGCTGGACAGAAGTAGATGAGAATGATCCGATACAAGCATTATTACTCCCACTGGGTAAAGGATACTCATTGATGTCCCTACTAGAGACAAAAACTTTTCAAAAAGATAAGAAATTCATAACAGGCGGACTATTTAATAAGGTATGGCTAGCAATAAAAAAGATTACTAGTATTGCTGGCTATACCTCCTATACACCAATATGGAATAACGCAAATTATGAGGAAGTACAGAGATTGGAGGGATTTGGGTTTTGGCAAACTCAGGGGCTGAGATTTGTGGAACAACTGTTTTGGAATGATAATATAAAATCATTTGAGCAAATATCTGAGGAATTTAGGATTCCAAGACAGAGGTTCTTTCAATATCTCCAGCTTAGACATGCCTTTTCATGACCAGGCCCGTACATCTGTATTTATGCTTAACGAATCCAAAATAACAACACTGTTGAAGAAAAGGGACCAAAAGAAGGGACTTATATCTAAAATTTATGAGATAATGCAGAAAAAATTTGAGGAAGAGGTAGAGGTGCCGGCTAGGAAGCAATGGGAGCGAGACCTGGGAGCACTGACTGATGCTCAGTGGTCGGAGGTCTTGTCTGCGATCCCAAAGGTATCACTGTCGGATACTCAAAAACTAACACAAATCTTTATTACGCATAGATCATACTATACACCTGAGAAATTATTTAAGTGGAAACGCAGAGAGTCCCCTTTATGCCCTCGATGTAGTGGCGCACCGGCTAATTTAATACACATGTTGTGGAGATGTCCCAAACTCCATCGATATTGGCAGGATATAATCCAAAATATAAATAGTGTACTAGGAATAGAAATGCTATTAGATCCAAATCTATGCTTATTAAATATAGTGGCGGAACCAAATATCTCAAAAAATATCCATACCGCACTGACGAGAGGCCTATTTCAGGCACGAAAACTAATAGCCCAGAAATGGATATCTATATATCCTCCGACGGTTGAAGAATGGAGAACACAAATAAAAGAAACTATATTAAAGGAGGAATTTATTTATACACATAGAGGGAGTCGGAAAAAATATAGGCTAAACAAGGGACACACAGGAGTATATCATACTCAAGGGGGAAAAAAGTTTTACAGTTTACGCCACATCCTATAGTAGAGAGAATTGAGGGAGAATCCCCTATGGGTTGGACTTTTAAGGCGTGAAATTCTTTATTTTTGGATGTTTTGCATCTTTTGTAATAAACGTTTTTCCTACTTTCAACAATTTTTAATTTTATTTGGGGTTATATATTTCACGCCTTAAAAGTCCAACCCATAGGGGATTCTCCCTCAATTCTCTCATAGAGGGAGTCGAGACAAATTTGATGCTATTTGGAAAAGATGGGTAGAGACCTGGGATAATGAAAATAAAAGATGAACCAACATGGGTAGAGGTTGATATTTGGAGGGGATGGGAGGATGGGGGGAGGGCTGAGGGGGCTGGAGGAGGTGAATACAGGTGGGGGCGGCAGAGGAAAAAATTCTCCCTTTTTTTTTTTTTTTTATTTTTTTTTTTTATTTATTATTTTATATTTTAGTATTATTATTATTATTATTATTATTATTATTATTATTATTAAATTATTTGTATTATTTAAAAAAAGTTGAATTTTTTTTTCTGGTTGTTTTCTTTGGTTGGGGGGGGGGGGGGGTGAGTGGGTGGCTGGTGTGGCAGATGAATGCTAGAAGTTTATGTATCTGGGATGAAATGTATGCTTAAATGTATAACTTGTATTGTTAAGAAAAGAATTAAAATAAAAAAAGTACTGAATTAAAAAAGTGGTTGAAAAAAGAATGCCTTTACTTCCCGTTTCACAGAGCATATACAATACAAAAAAGGGGGAAGAACGCAATTGAACAACCAATCACATTCAAGCATTTAGTTATACAATTCAATATTGATCTGCAAGATTCATAATATTTCTTCTTTCGGACTCAACATCATATTTACTCTAAAAATGTGCTTGATAAGATTCTCGGTATGTTTTAATAATATAGCATACTTGTTATGGGAAGCAGACCCGTTACTAGAAGCCATGAGAACTAAAACTTGTTATGGAAATGTGTGAGTGTGAGATAAACAGAATTTACAGTGAGTTTCTACAGAAAAACAGAAAAACATCTTTGTTACAATACTATTAAATCTTGAAGGGTAACTCTACACTTCCCACGTTTCCTTACAGTAATATGTTGCAGCTTATCAATCATTAGATATGGGGGCTGCATTTGTTTTCTTTTGAGGCCTTTTCCCCTGTTTTTGCCTGGTGATCTGGCCAGTAACACACCTCCTGTATTAGATTGTCTCCACTCTGGATGAAGGAGCACAGTAGCACCTTTGGACAACAGGATTGCCAGTCTGAGGGGGAGGGGAGTGTTAGATGTATTAGCAGATTAAATGCACTAACAAACTGAAGCCAAACTCTGGCTAATACTTTATAATAAGTCACAGCAAGCAGTATTTTTTCCCTTTGGGTTAAAGGTTTTTCATAAATAAATGCAGATCATTGTAAGCACCCCTGCTAGTGTTAAATAGTTTGTCTCATTCTCCTGAAGAGTTTGTTCTTTTGAAAAAAGAGCAGACTTACTGGCTGAATCACTAGATGAAAATAGAAAAAAGAGAGTCTGAAAAAGAAAACAAATGCTTGAAAAAGCTCAGCACAGCATTTTTTTTTACTGATCTAGAATGTAGCCCATTGTTTGCAATATGTCTGAATACACAGGCATGTAAAACAAGCTCTGCGTCTTCTTGAGTAAAAAAATTAATAAAAATAGAAAAATCTGCATTCCTGGTCAGTATTTAGCGTTAGTACGCAAATGCACACATATGAGCAGAAATATTAATACATTTTCCCAAGGAATGTATTGTGTGTGCAAACGCACATATACGTGCAAATACATGCATAAATATGCGCAAAACAAATGCCTGAAATTACATCCAAAAAAGCAGATGCTCAAACATCAGTACCGCATGCAAGAGGCCTATGAATTGAAAAGCTGCACTTGTTTGCGTTTTCGTTTAACCACTTAGCAACCGCCCACCGTAGATATACTACCTGGTATGTGATCTGACACTCCCAGGTCTGGTCGCGTACGTGCGCGCTGGCGACCTGCTCCCCCTGTGACTGGACATAGCAGGAGCCAATCAGCGTGTCTGGGGGATGCGACGTCCGTCGGGACCCGCTGATCGTTCAGCTGAAAGGCAGATCGCCGTTCTTTGCAGGGACGGCCCGTCCATTAAGGGCGCACACGCACACTCACCCCCTCTCTCCAGCCATCCCCTCTATGTAGAATAAATAGATTCATGCGTTGCATACCTATCCATGGCCGCTGCCACCACCCCCTATTCAGGCACCTGGCCCCTTTTCGGACTCTGGGCGTCTGAATTCCAGCGGCAGCGGTGTTTCTTTTTAAGCACCTGATTAGAGCCATAGGCTCTAATAGGCTTCAAAAAAGGTGGACTTGGAGCGCAGAGCATTGCGCCCGGAGCCCACCCAGATGTGTTAGAAAAGCAAATGAATATTTGCTTTTCTAAAACTGAACCGCCTCTCCACCAATCAGGTAGCGCGGGTCTGATACCCGTCACCTGATTGCCTTTAAGGGCAGGCGCTGCTATTGGATGCCTAGTAGGAAGACGAGACACATGGACACAGCTTGCCGCTGCCTGACCCGCCACCAAGATGGGGTATGTGCCGGTCAATCAGCGGGCGGGTGGGGGTCACAGTGGCAACATTTGATGGGGCACAGTGGCTGCATTTGATGGACCCAGTGGTGGCATTTCATGGGCACAATGGTGGCATTTGATGGGCACAATGGTGGCATTTGATGGGCACAATTGCAGCATTACATGAGCACAATGGCAGCATTTAATGGGTCAAAGTGGCTGCATTTGATGGGCACAATGGCTGCATTTGATGGGCACAATGGTAACATTTAATGGGCACAATGGCGGCATTTGATGGCCAGAGTGGCTGTGTTTTATGGCACAGTGGCTGCGTTTGATGGCACAGTAGCTGCGTTTGATGGCACAGTGGCTGCAATTGATGGCACAGTGGCTGCGTTTGATGGCATAGTGGCTGCATTTGATGGGCACAGTGAGGCTGCAATTGATGTTTTTTTTTCTCAGTATTTTTCAGTTTGTTTTCATCCCCCCAAAAATTTTGAGCACCAGCTGCCACTGTTTCTGTGAGAGGGGAATGTGCTGATCCTGTGTTCCTGCTAAGCAGGAACACAGATCTTTACATTCCCCCAGTCAAAGCACTCCCCACATAGTTAGCAATCACTCCCAGGGAACACATTTAACCCTTTGATCGCCCCTGATGTTAACCCCTTCCCTGCCAGTGTTCACCGCTCCTATACCGCTCCTTCCCATTGATTACAATGGGAGACCACGGTAAAACCGCGGCAATACCGCGGTTACCGCGGCAATACCGCGGCTACGGCGGCGCTCTGCGGGGGGTAAAACCGCACCGCGAGCGGCCGAAAACCGCGGTGAAAACGACAGTAAAGCAGCGCTAAATATAGCGCTGCTTTACCGTCACCGCGGCTCACCGCCCCAGTGTGAAAGGGGCCTAAAGCACAAAGGATTTCTTATGATCTGGTAAACCCAGTGCTGGAGCACCGGCCAAAGACTGCAAAGGTCCGTGTCATTTCCTCGGTGTAACAATTGCCTGGGGGCAGTGGCTGCAGCAGAGGGGTGCAAGGATTGAATCAAAGAAAAGTACAATCTGGGATCCACTGCCTGCAGTAGACAATAGAGCCAAGAAAAGATAGGAGCGCTGCCTTATCTTTGGGGTCGAGACAGGTCAGAGTCTTGACTCCTTTTGGGGACACTTGCTTGGTCCCGCCTGAGATAATACATCCTAGGTATTCCACCCTCTCCCCGCACCACTGGATCTCTTTTATGAGACACCAAGTGACCCTTAAGAGATAAGTGAGTCATCAGGCTTTCAGAGTCTTCTGCACACTGTGCCCCGCTCTCACTACATAACAGTAGGTCATCTACATATTGCAGGAGTACTGATCCCTGTGGGAGCACCCAGTCATCCAGGGTTAGTTTTAACACCATGGAAAATGCTGCAGGACTGTCCACAAAGTCTTGAGGAAGACGGGCCAAAGTCAGTTGGCCCGAGCCAAACAGGCAAAGGCAAAGATCCTTTGGAAATCCTTGTGAACATCAATGCTAAAGAAAGCATTGAAAGTCTAGTACCCTATATACAGTGGAGGAAGCGGGGATGTTTATAAAAATTCCCGTGATGTATGAGGCTAGTGGTGGAAGTGGTTAAATACATTTGTTCACCCCCCTCAAATCCCCCTAGCCTCCACTCGCCGCTGGCTTTCTTTACTGAATGTGTGTATTCCAGGGACTGATAATGGGTTTTAGAATGCCTTTCTGCATGTATGTGGTGATCTGTGGTGTACTCTATACTTCGTCAGCATGACGGTGGTATTGTTTCTGAAAGAATGGTATGATGTTTGGTTTGAAAGTAGGGACATAAGGAGTGCATTTGACATGTCCTACGTCTGTTTTTGACTTTTCCCATATCGGGTGAGTCTCTAATGCTGCTTGTATGGTCATAAAGTAAAACGTAATTAATTTTTTTTTTTTTTTCTTTTTGGCATAGTCAAGTCACATGTTGATGATTTGGCAGTCATTCCCCCTTGTAGGTCAAATTTAACATTACCCCTAATGAAGACATGAGGTCTCTTCCCTTTAAACATAAGGGGCAGTCAGTGAGGATGGCAAATGTTTGTGTGTAACATCAATCCCATTAATTCCCATAGAGTGGAGCAGCCCTCGGTACAATTTTTTATTTTTTTTTGTGACAAAACGGGTGTCATTAAGACAACTCGTATTAGCCCCTGTGTCCACTAAAAAACATACCACCCATCCCTCAACTTTAAGGACTACCCGTGGAAGTGTTTTCCAGTGGGAAGAGAAGAAATGCATTACCAAGGAGGGAATCTGCTCCGGGCACTCCTATGGATGTTGATGAAAGGGGTTATTGCGAGGGTTGTCATCATTGTACCCTGGCCAATCCATTTGAATTAATTCTACAGTGTTTCTGGGTTCTGGCTGTTCTCTGGGGGGCCAGGCCGCCTTGACTACAGGACGGCTATATTCTTGGTGCATTCGGCGGCCAGGTTGGTTTTGGCTGTATTGTTGGTGTTGCAGGGAGAGGCCTTGTTGTGTTGGGGAAGGATATTGCTGTATTTGATAATTGGGAAATTTACGCTGATATCTGCCTCTGGAAACACTCCACCCCGTCCTTTGAAACCTACCCTGTCCATTTCCCTGGGTGTTTCTTCTTGGTGGACAATATTTTTTCCAATGGGAGGGGTCTCCACAATGAAAACAGCTTTGATTTGGGTATTCTTGTGTTTGCAACGTGGAGTTATCAAAGGCTGGGGGCATGGGGGTGGGAGTCCCTGAGGTCTGGGCGAATAGTCCTCCTTTGGTATTAAAAAAATCCAGAGGAGGCCCTTTTCTTTACATCATCCATAAACTGTGGGGGGGGGGGGGCATGGTTGCCCACTCAGTATTGACCAGTTTAATTACCTGGGTCACCTTTTGGATCTCCATTGTTCATGGCAGTGCTGACAAAAAGTTGTGGGCTATCTACATCACATGTCAAATAGATCTTATAAAGCCGGGACACAAAAGAAAAAAAATCTTCTCCTGGCTGCTGTTTACATGAGATTAAGTCATGTATGGGCATTTCTGGTTTATAGGCTTTCCTCCATGCTGCCAGGAGATTATTCCAAAATGTGGGCCAGTTTTCCTCAGCTTCATATAAATTACTAGCTTTGAACCAATTTGATATTTTTAAATCCGCTGAACTTTCGGGATCTACAACATTTACTATGACTTCTAAGTCTTCTTGTGACATACGTGCCCCCTCACAATATCTCTTTAGGAAATTAACTGCTGCTCGGGGGTCTTTTCTAGGTTTGGGACATGTTTCTTTAATTTCCCTGACAGTACCTAACGGGAGCGGGATTTGGACTTGCGTGGTTCCCATGGTAATGAGAGGCAAAGCAAGTGTGGCAGATGTTGTGTCAGTTTTCTCAGGGTCAGTGACCACTGGAATTTTGATTAAGGAGGTGCTGGTATTGTCATCCTCATCACTCTCCAGGGCTGGGCATTCTTCATCAGTAGACTGGGGTGAATTATCTTTGTTAGGGGAGGATAATGAAGGATAAAGTCTTTCTTTTGGCTTTTTGTCATTATCCGTTTTAATCATAGCATACGGTGGAGGTACTGGTGCCAAACGCACATAATCCCTTGAATCCCCTATGTCATAACAAAGGGGTTGGACAGGGGCAGAGGCAAGTGTTGTTTTTTTTTTTAGGAGGCTTGTCTAAGGAAGGATGAGGCTTCTCTAATGGATGAGGGAATTGCTTCTTATACTCTTTTAATGCTTTACACCACATTTTATAACATTTAGTCATATATTCTTTATCATAAGGAAACGGTGGATAATTATACTGCTTATGTTGGCCACAAATCTTAGTGACTTCTTCCCATTCCTCCGCAGAACATGGGCCGCACTCACTTAGCCCCGCAATTTGTAGAGCATGTGCTCTGGTCAATATGTTTTTCCAGAATGGTTCAGTATAATATGTTCCATAGTTTCCAGACACGAAATCTAAAGGAGTGGGCTGATCCAGCTTACCTTCCGAACCTCTCTCTCCCGGCAGATTTCCCATGTTTACAATTCTTATACTTTATCTTATATTATAACTCTATTTATACACATCAGCTGCAGAACATACAGTTAATGACTTAGGACAAGCCACAAAAGTTTCACCCGTTCCACATTCAATAGTACCTATGACACCTTTAACAGTTAAAGCTTCTTGAAATTAAAAAGTTTTTTATTTCTTGGCAAAATGCCAAAAAAGACCCCCTCTGGCCAGAGGTTCCCCTGCTTATAAGCAAGCTTTGTACGTTATTACTTTCCTTATTCCTATAACCAAACTATTTTTATTTATATTTCAAATTTCTTGGCAAAGTGCCAACAGGTTTAAACAGTACTTTCAATTGCTGTAATACTAATGCTGCAAACAATTCCCCACTATCCGTTACGGTTGGTGAGATATTAGCATTTGAACCCTTGTTGGCAAAACGCCAAAATATCCAAAATTTGCACCTGACTTCCCCTGCGCAAAAGATGTCAGTGGCAAAAGGAATTATTCACATAGCATGTTTTGATCAAAAGTTAGCCTCACCAATCCATGTATTACCCCAGAAAAATGTTACAACGTCCCTGTTGTCATGATGTATCAAAGACCCTCCTGGGACACAAAACTATTATGTTTATTAAACCTGGTAATAACCTCCGGGAATACTAGCAACCAAATAAGTATTTGATCCCTCATACACAAATAATAGGTTTGTTAAACACTCTGGGTAGCGTCCTGACAAAAACACCTAAACATTACTTCAAATATGACATTAAAATGATTTAGAGGTTTCCAATGACCAGTCCTTCTGGTTAAAAACAAGGTTTTCAACCTGCTATGGTATGATATTAATACAATATATGGGAGGGATACTGGGCAATTTTAGCAGGTATCCTTGTCCCCTATATTTTGATACCTAATACCGTTCTTTTATATTAATACCCGGGATCTTGGTACATCTCATCAGTTTATCCCGATTTCCGGGATCCTGGTACTCGTCAATTATCCCAATATATGAGTGAGCTGTGCTATAATTCTCCTGGGATCCTAGACCGGCATCCCAGCTTAATGTCCCTAATCTCCCTATCTCTCGGGACCCGGGATTCTGGTACACCTCGTCAGTAATCCCAATTTCCGGGATCCTGGTACTCGTCAGTAATCCCAATAATGTCCTTATCTCTAAGGCAAGCTAATCAAATTAAATTAATCAATTATGCCTTGAGTTCTATAATGCGACGGGTTATAACATTGACAGAGTAAGCTGTTCAAAAAATACTTTGAAAAAGTAATTTTAAAGAAAGCTTACCTGTAATGTACCCCACTTATTCTGGTACCATCTGTTAGGTTTCCTGTATTGTCCTCTGCATCAGCTCCTCTTTCCCTCAACTGGACTTTGACGGTCAATGGAAAACTCTCGCCCTTTTCCCCCCTTGTCTGTCCAGACAGGCAAAAAAGACACCATACACCGTGTGTGGTTGAAAAAAGAATGCCTTTACTTCCCGTTTCACAGAGCATATACAATACAAAAAAGGGGGAAGAACGCAATTGAACAACCAATCACATTCAAGCATTTTGTTATACAATTCAATATTGATCTGCAAGATTCATAATATTTCTTCTTTCGGACTCAACATCATATTTACTCTAAAAATGTGCTTGATAAGATTCTCGGTATGTTTTAATAATATAGCATACTTGTTATGGGAAGCAGACCCGTTACTAGAAGCCATGAGAACTAAAACTTGTTATGGAAATGTGTGAGTGTGAGATAAACAGAATTTACAGTGAGTTTCTACAGAAAAACAGAAAAACATCTTTGTTACAATACTATTAAATCTTGAAGGGTAACTCTACACTTCCCACGTTTCCTTACAGTAATATGTTGCAGCTTATCAATCATTAGATATGGGGGCTGCATTTGTTTTCTTTTGAGGCCTTTTCCCCTGTTTTTGCCTGGTGATCTGGCCAGTAACACACCTCCTGTATTAGATTGTCTCCACTCTGGATGAAGGAGCACAGTAGCACCTTTGGACAACAGGATTGCCAGTCTGAGGGGGAGGGGAGTGTTAGATGTATTAGCAGATTAAATGCACTAACAAACTGAAGCCAAACTCTGGCTAATACTTTATAATAAGTCACAGCAAGCAGTATTTTTTCCCTTTGGGTTAAAGGTTTTTCATAAATAAATGCAGATCATTGTAAGCACCCCTGCTAGTGTTAAATGGTTTGTCTCATTCTCCTGAAGAGTTTGTTCTTTTGAAAAAAGAGCAGACTTACTGGCTGAATCACTAGATGAAAATAGAAAAAAGAGAGTCTGAAAAAGAAAACAAATGCTTGAAAAAGCTCAGC
Organism: Lithobates sylvaticus; assembly: GCA_028564925.1. Taxonomy (NCBI): domain Eukaryota; kingdom Metazoa; phylum Chordata; class Amphibia; order Anura; family Ranidae; genus Lithobates; species Lithobates sylvaticus. The sequence continues at coordinate 134,306,447 of CM053033.1, forward strand.
ACAGCATTTTTTTTACTGATCTAGAATGTAGCCCATTGTTTGCAATATGTCTGAATACACAGGCATGTAAAACAAGCTCTGCGTCTTCTTGAGTAAAAAAATTAATAAAAATAGAAAAATCTGCATTCCTGGTCAGTATTTAGCGTTAGTACGCAAATGCACACATATGAGCAGAAATATTAATACATTTTCCCAAGGAATGTATTGTGTGTGCAAACGCACATATACGTGCAAATACATGCATAAATATGCGCAAAACAAATGCCTGAAATTACATCCAAAAAAGCAGATGCTCAAACATCAGTACCGCATGCAAGAGGCCTATGAATTGAAAAGCTGCACTTGTTTGCGTTTTCGTTTAACCGCTTAGCAACCGCCCACCGTAGATATACTACCTGGTATGTGATCTGACACTCCCAGGTCTGGTCGCGTACGTGCGCGCCTGCTCCCCCTGTGACTGGACATAGCAGGAGCCAATCAGCGTGTCTGGGGGATGCGACGTCCGTCGGGACCCGCCGATCGTTCAGCTGAAAGGCAGATCGCCGTTCTTTGCAGGGGCGGCCCGTCCATTAAGGGCGCACACGCACGCTCACCCCCTCTCTCCAGCCATCCCCTCTATGTAGAATAAATAGATTCATGCGTTGCATACCTATCCATGGCCGCTGCCACCACCCCCTATTCAGGCACCTGGCCCCTTTTCGGACTCTGGGCGTCTGAATTCCAGCGGCAGCTGTGTTTCTTTTTAAGCACCTGATTAGAGCCATAGGCTCTAATAGGCTTCAAAAAAGGTGGACTTGGAGCGCAGAGCATTGCGCCCGGAGCCCACCCAGATGTGTTAGAAAAGCAAATGAATATTTGCTTTTCTAAAACTGAACCGCCTCTCCACCAATCAGGTAGCGCGGGTCTGATACCCGTCACCTGATTGCCTTTAAGGGCAGGCGCTGCTATTGGATGCCTAGTAGGAAGACGAGACACATGGACACAGCTTGCCGCTGCCTGACCCGCCACCAAGATGGGGTATGTGCCGGTCAATCAGCGGGCGGGTGGGGGTCACAGTGGCAACATTTGATGGGGCACAGTGGCTGCATTTGATGGACCCAGTGGTGGCATTTCATGGGCACAATGGGCACAATGGTGGCATTTGATGGGCACAATGGTGGCATTTGATGGGCACAATTGCAGCATTACATGAGCACAATGGCAACATTTAATGGGTCAAAGTGGCTGCATTTGATGGGCACAGTGGCTGCATTTGATGGGCACAATGGTAACATTTAATGGGCACAATGGCGGCATTTGATGGCCAGAGTGGCTGTGTTTTATGGCACAGTGGCTGCGTTTGATGGCACAGTAGCTGCGTTTGATGGCACAGTGGCTGCAATTGATGGCACAGTGGCTGCGTTTGATGGCATAGTGGCTGCATTTGATGGGCACAGTGAGGCTGCAATTGATGTTTTTTTCTCAGTATTTTTCAGTTTGTTTTCATCCCCCCAAAAATTTTGAGCACCAGCTGCCACTGTTTCTGTGAGAGGGGAATGTGCTGATCCTGTGTTCCTGCTAAGCAGGAACACAGATCTTTACATTCCCCCAGTCAAAGCACTCCCCACATAGTTAGCAATCACTCCCAGGGAACACATTTAACCCTTTGAGCGCCCCTGATGTTAACCCCTTCCCTGCCAGTGTCATTAGTACCGTAACAGTGCATATTTTTTAGCACTGATCACTCTATTAGTGTCACTGGTCCCCAAAAAGTGTTGTTTATTGTCCACCGCAATATCGCAGCCGCTAATCGCCGCCATTATATTAGTAAAAAATGTATTAAAATATCCCATAGTTTGTAGACCCTAACTTTTGCGCAAACCAATCAATATTCGCTTATTGGGATTTCTTTTTTTTTTTTACCAAAAATATGTATCAGAGTACATATTGACCTAAACTAATGAAGAAATTAGATTTTTTTTTTTTTTTTTTATTGGGGATTTTCTATAGCAGAAAGTTAAAAATATAGTTTTTTTGGAACTAGTTGGGATGAAAATATTCACATCATTACACAAAAATACTGCCTGTTGAGAGTTATTTACTTTTTCTCCTCATAGTAAACATTGTACAATTGCCATTATCTATTTGTGTTTGCTTTGTAATGATAATAATTCTATTAATTGGTGTGATATCAGTCCAGAGCTCCCATGCTCTTGTACTGAACCTTACGCTCTTTATTTTTTGATGAATGACAGCTTCGAATGGAGTCGCCCAAGTTACTAAAAATGTAGCCGTAGGCATCCTTAAAGCAGCGCCCCCTAATGCATCATACTGGTCATCATACACTGCTAGAGGGAATTAAGTGAGTAAACTCTTTAAAAACTTTCATAGCTGGAAGGAAAACGTGTGTGTGACAGGTCCCTGAGGCAAGAAGATTAACATGTTATATAATGCAAAAAAAAAAAAAAAAAGTCAAGCATTGTTTACAGTCCATAAAAAATGCTCTCAGCTGTTTGGAGTCAGTAGGTGTCTGTAATAACCCCAAACATTTTGTTCTTTGACTATGAAAATAGACATCTCTGCACAATTTTTTATTTCTAAAATGGCATAACACAAACCACAGTCCCTTTCAAATAAGATAGCATTACTTATTACTCTTACTAAGATTTACTATATATATATATATATATATATATATATATATATATATATATATATATATATATATATATATATATATATATATATATATATATATATATATATATATATACCCCCCCCCCCCCCCCCCCCCCCCCCCCCCCCCCCCCCCCCCCCCCCCCCCTATATATATATATATATATATATATATCTCTATATATATATATATATATATATATATCTATATATATATATATATATATATATATATATATATATCTATATATGTGGAAGGCCAACATGGTGGCCTGAATTTATGGGAGGAGCCCGGGAGGGTATTTAACCGGCCCACTCGCCTGTGGTCTTCGTCGGTTCCGGTGCGCGATATACTACGTCATTAAGGCCGACTACTCGATTTCGCTAGCGTTCGTGAGTACCAGACGTCTCGTGGATTGCTCTCGTTCGAAGGTTTTGTACACTGTATCTGGCTCGGCGGCCACAGGTAGGGGTCTCGTTTGACCAACATTTCACTTATGAACGTTACTTACCTTGTCACGAATCTCGTTGTTCACATACGCACGAGTCATTCATTAGTACCCGCACGTTGCATCCGTACCGCTATCTGCATAACAGTAGCCGGTCGCTTACGCATCACCTGATTCGGAATCAGTCGCAGTAACATTTCATACGGTCACATTTCAGCCATTTCACCATTTCAGTCATTTCGCCATTTCACGGTCCTGCACCGACACGCCGTTCGAATCTAGCCACATCCGATTCGTCCCGGTATGTCCCAGCAGTGGAACCCCATTTCAATACATGACCCAGGGAGCGGTCGTTTAGCCGCAATTTCTCGACTCACCGGTCGAAAAAACACCTCTGTCATGGCATCATTTCACTGTCACGTATCACGTTCCGATTCAAGTCTAGGCGCACCCCGGTGCCTCGATTCGTACCGGCACGCCCCAGGTGCTCCCAGGCCCCATTTCATTTCGTGCTCCAGAAGTACGGTCGCTGTCAGTCGAAAAAGTTTTAGGCTCACCGGTCGGCGCCTCTGTCACGAGGAAAACATTTCACTTCACGAGTCACGTTTTGATTCGAAACCGGTCGCACCTTTGCGGATCGGTCTTCGCCTCCAACGTACCCCAGGTTTGTTGGCCCCATTTCAGTAACCACCCCTGAGTCTGCTCGTCGTCAGTCGTGAGACCCGACCGACCGTTCAGCACCTCAGGGAATGGTTCCCCTCATTTCTCTCACCGCCAGGCCGCACCTCGCTTCGAACCCAGTCGCGCTGCGCGCCGGTTCGGACCGATGCGCCCTGAACATCCGTTGGCCTCATTTCAGTACATGCTCCAGAAGTCTGGTTCGTTTTACAGTCGCCATCGCGGCTCGACCGTTTCATACTCCTGTCATGCCGATCAGTTCGCTGTCACACAAAAACGTCCCGATCCGAATCCGATGGCATCCACCATGCATCAGTTCGTCTCGACGTACCCCAGTCGAATTTGCCTCATTTCATTCCAATTCTCGACCAGTGTCACTCAGCAAGGCACACTCATAAACGACACCTTGCGCCCACGACATGGCACAAACGTTCCTCATTCCACCCCGATTCGAACCCAGCCGCATTGCGCGCCGGTTCGTACCGATGTGCCCTAAACATCCGTTGGCCTCGTTTCAGTACATGCTCCAGAAGTCTGGTTCGTCGACAGTCGCCATCGCGGCTCGACCGTTTCATACTCCTGTCATGGCAATCAGTTCGCAGTCACACAAAAACGTCCCGATCCGAATCCGATGGCATCCACCATGCATCAGTTCGTATCGACGTACCCCAGTCGAATTTGCCTCGTTTTCGTTCCAATTCTCGACCAGTGTCACTCAGCAAGGCACACTCATAAACGACACTTTGCGCCCACGACATGGCACAAACGTTCCTCATTTCACTCCAAAAAAAAAAAATAATAAAAAAAAAAAAAAAAGAGGATATATGCATAGACGGGGGACACACCCCACGAGGCACACCTCACCAGCTGTCTTTGTTCCCTTCTCTAGGTCAGTCCAAATTCAGTAGGTCCACCCTGCAACAGGTTGGACGGTATTTCTCCAGATTAAATATAGAAACTCACCGTGTACACACGTCCACGTACGTGCGCACACCTGTCCTTTCGAAGACACAGCAGCTGGGTACGTATGTTTACACTAGGAGAGAAACAGTCTTGGCTTATCTCACCCCCCTAACAGGTCCGGTCGACCTTCTCGCGACCTCAGAAGCCACATGACATCGCCTCAGGGTACAGCCCATCCGAGGACCATGTCCCAAGCGGGCAGCGAGGATCTCACCGCCCCCTTGTCACCTTCCCCAGTGTCGGTAAGCGACAGCAACCAGTCCCTCAGGGGATGGGCCATCCCCAGGCTGACGGCAGAACTTAGACGCAGGGGCGTGCCGTCCCCCGCCACGGCCAGGAAGGCGGAGCTCTTCAGGCTCCTGTTCCCTCCTCCTGCCATGGCCGGGCCCAGCGCTCAACAAACTTCCTCCGGTCTATATCTACGGTCATAGCACAACTCCACACCATGGTGTCGTCCTTGGCGAACACAGTCACGGACGTCCAAGCCAGAGTGACTCTCCTGGAAGCTCACCCGGCCCCGGCCGTCCCCAACCCTGCCGCAATGCAGCCTCTAACACCAGTCGCCACAGGTACCGCAGGGACAAGTCCCGTCGTCTGCCCAGCACACCTGATTCCAGCCAGCATTAAAGAAGGACATACTGGATGGCAAGGACGTCAACCTCGCCTCCCTACTCATATCGGTCCACGACCTAGCCGAGAACAAGGCCATACCTGGGGAGATGTCTCGGTGGTCCTCAAAGCTAAGGACCCCAAACTCAACCACAAATTGTCCGTCACAGAATTTGCGTTGACATTTGGGATGCTTAGAGACGTCCTATGTTCAGCTTCCCCCGGCAGAAGGGAAGAGTTGGACTTATATCTCCACACCGTGGTAGACTTGGGTTACAAACACGGCGGGTTCTCGTTCTACGACTACCACCGTTCCTTTTCCGCAAAAGCAGCCGCCAGGATGGCGCAGTTCCAGTCACCCACGGACTGGAGCCTAAATGGACACAGAATTATTCTGTCGCCATTTTGCCGGCCTGCGCGCACCGTTGTGCGCAGTCTGCCAATCCTCCACACGCACCGCCACCTGGTGCTCCAGTGTAGCAGCCAGCCGCCCGGTCGAGTTTCCCTCGACCTCGGCTTCAGCTCAAACCCGCCAGCACCGGCACAGAAACCCCAAGTCGACAAACTCGGACGCCCTGTCCGGACCATGGGAGGAGCGGCCATCTGTAATAAATTACAACTACGGCTTGTGCAACTTCAGCCAATGCAGGATGCTCCACATGTGCGTCGTATGCCACAGGGCGCACCCGAAAAATGTATGCAAAGTCAAGCCGAAAAACCTATGACTGAGCCGCATAAACGTCCACGATTAGGAGTCTATCTTGACTCACACCCCACCCCCTCACTTGCCATGTTCCTCATACAAGGATTCACGGTGGGCTACCACACCGGCCTTGTCTCCCTGCCCCACACTACCACGAGTGTAGAAATCTCAAATCAGCGGCCACCGACGAGCAGCAGTAGAGGAACTACTCCTAGCCGAGCTAGAGCGAGGTTTTCGTCGTAGGTCCCTTCACACAACCCCCCTTCGACACCTGGAGAGTCAGCCCTATTGGGCTTGTCAAGGGCAAGTTCTTGAATGAAGTTCGTTTGGTGTGCGACCGGTCTGCGCCTCGTTCTTGCCGCATCCCCGGCCTCGGCTCCATGGTCCCCTCCGAGGAGTTCTCCTTGAGATACGCCTCCGTCGACATGGCGTTCCAGGCTATCCTCAAAACAGGCATAGGGGCCTGGCTGTCCAAAGCCGACATATCGGACGCCTTCAACCTTCTGCCGTTTCACCCGTCTCTCTGGTGTTGGCACGGTATCAGGTGGAGAGACAGGTGCTACTTTGCCGCCAAGCTCGCGTTCGGCTCCAGAGTAGCCCATGGCTCTTCGACACTTTTCGCTCAATCCCTCACTCGGATTCTCCTACACACGGCCTATGCACAGAAGTCATCCACTACCTGGATAACTTCTTACTGATAGAGCAGCCCAACGTGTCACCAGTAGGCCTCGACAAGTTGAGAGTCGTCTTCCAGAACATCGACATCCCCATAGCTGAGCACAAGGTCGACGGACCCGCACACTCCGTCACCTTCCTCGGAGTTGTCTTGGACACATGCTCCATGCAGGCCAGCCTCCCCTCGACAAGTTGACCCGCATCAGGGCAGTTCTTTAGGACTTCACCCGTACGAGAGGATGCTCCAGTCATTACTTGGCATACTCAATTTTGCCATGCGGATCATCCCTCAAGGTCGTTCCTTCATCTCACGGCTCTTAGTCTACCTGTCACAGGCACAAGACCCCGCTCAGATCCTCAACCTGGATGCCGCGGCCATAACAGACCTAGCGATGTGGGAAGAATTCCTTTCCTCGTGGAACGGAATATCCAGGTTTATCCCCGCCATCTCACCCCGCTCGCCACAGGTGGTGACAGATGCCGCGGCCTCCACGGGCTTCGCAGCCGTTTTTGGCTTCCGTTGGTTCACTGGCCCTTGGCCCCCGCAGATTCTCTCCCTGTCCTACAACACTATCCGCCTGTACCTGGCCGGCGTACAGCACTTTTTGGCCCTTCAAGATCCCACTAGACCGTCAGTCTTCTCGTCCCACGCCGTCCGAGCCGTCCTACGCGGTGTCCAGAAGCAGCAACCGGCAAACAGAACCAAACGTCGCCCCATCACGAGTGCCATCTTCCGCGAGATGTCCGCCATACTCGCTGGTTCCCCCTTTGGTGTCCTCCTCAGCCAGGTCATACAAGCCGCCATCTACCTGGCCTACTATGGGTTCCTACGTCCCAGCGAATACACCCGTAACAGCTCGACCAGCCAAACCCTGTGCAGACGCCACCTAGTTCGCCATCAAGACCACTTCGTGCTCCACCTCAGCGTCTCCAAGACTCAGCAAGCTGGCCACGGGGTGGACATCCATCTATACAGAACCGGCAATTCCTGGTGCCCAGTGACGGTTCTCAACTGCCTGCTCTCACTCCCGCCAGAACAAAGGGACACCGATCCCCTTCTGCCTTTTCCAGTCAAACCCCTAAGCACCTGTCAGTTCATGACACACATAAGAATTCTCCTCCGCAACCTACGCCTCAACCCCAGCGAATACTCCGGTCACTCTTTTCGGATCGGGGCCGCCTCAGCCGCCTCACAGCAGGGGTCCCAGGCCACATCATCCAGAGACTCGGCAGATGGAAGTCAGCCTGCTTCACCCGGTATATACATGACCCACAGGCGGAAATGTCACGGGCCTTCGCCCAGCTCACGCAGTAGTCAATACTAAAAGGCAATATATATCTTCAAACCCTACCTCAGTTTTTGCCCCCTTATTTCTGGCGTACTGTCCATAGACCAAGGCACACTTCAGGTCTCCCTTTTCATGTTATAGATCTTATTAGTTAAGTTATTTCCCTTCAGATACGTGTCGGCCATAGGGCTTCAACCATAAGTGGAAGGCCAACATGGTGGCCTGAATTTATGGGAGGAGCCCGGGAGGGTATTTAACCGGCCCACTCGCCTGTGGTCTTCGTCGGTTCCGGTGCGCGATACCCACCCTCCCATTCCCCCTTTCAAGGGCATTTCTCACAACATCACCCTCATCAAATACTCATTTCTAATCAGGGTATGCCCCCTTATTTCTGGCGTACTGTCCATAGACCAAGGCACACTTCAGGTCTCCCTTTTCATGTTATAGATCTTATTGGTTAAGTTATTTCCCTTCAGATACGTGTCGGCCATAGGGCTTCAACCATAAATATATATATATATATATATATATCTATATATATATAGATATATATATATATATATATTTTTTTTTTTTATTAAAAAAAATGTAATTTAATTTTTTACATTCATCTTAGATAAAACAAAATAGAGTCAGGAAAACAGTGCCTATCAACACTCAGCACTTGAACACTGATTAGTGTAATAAAAGATTTACCCAAACTGGTGCACACAGAATCTGGTGCAGCTATGCATAGTAACTAATCATTGTCCAGATTTTGTCAAAGCTTATGCCGCGTACACACGTTCGGACTTTGTCCGCCGGGGGGACTTGCCCACACACGCCCAGACTTCCGAGCGTGTGACTTGCCCACATGTGACCCTGTCCCCTTGTCCCTATATAAGTCCCAGCACAGCGCGGCTCTGGCATTCCGGCCAGAGACAGCGACGGGTCAACATCGGAAGAAGAAGAAGAAGGCGGCGCCGCCGGCGCGGAAAAAGACGACCGCACATAGGGTGGGGGGCCGGGATCTGGGGGCCCCCTTATAATTCCGATAAGCCCCCGCCCGCAGACCCCGACAACCAACGGCCAGGGTTGTCGGGAAGAGGCCCTTGTCCTCATCAACATGGGGACAAGGTGCTTTGGGGTGGGGGGGCCGCACGGCCCCCCTTTCCCCAGGGCACCTCCCATGTTGAGGGCACGCGGCCTGGTATGGCTCAGGAGGGGGGGGGCGCTCGCTCGTCTTCACCCCTTTCCTGGCCTGCCGGGCTGCGTGCTCGGATAAGGGTCTGAGATGGATTTGGGGGGGACCCCCACGCCGTTTTTTTCGGCGTGGGGATTCCCTTTAAATCCATGCCAGGTGACGGGGCTAGCGCGGCGGCATTCACTGCCTTCGCTAGCTCCGTCTACCTGAAGTCACGTGCTAAATAAACGGACTTTCCGATGAGCGGCAAGTCCGTTCATTTCAAAAGTCCGGCGGACTAGCCTACTAACGGCGGGATTGTCCGCCGGACTACCAAGTCCAGCGGATAATTTTAAAACAAAACTTAAAACCTAGTCCGCCGGACTTTTGGCGCCAAAAAGTCCCCCGGCGCCCACACACGAGGGGATTGTCCCGCGGGATAGTCCCTCCGTGTGTACGCGGCATTAGTGTTACTAAACCCAGGACTAGGGATGAGCTTTGTGTTTGAGTCGAACCCATGTTCGACTCGAACATCGTCTGTTCCGCCGTTCGACGAATTCCGAACATTAGGGCCGTTTGTGCCAAATTCGAGTGGCGCGTCACGGCCCATAATTCACTGCGGCATCGCAGTGCATTGCTGGCTGCTGATTGGCCAAGCATGCACTATGATCCGCATGCTTTGGCCAATCACAGCGCAGAAAAAACGGAGAGCCATGATTGGCCAAAGCCAGGGTGGCCTTGGCCAATTATGTCTCAGGGGGGTTTTCTACATGCCCCACACTATATAAGGCCGCCTGCGTGGCGGCCTTGTGTAGTGTGTTGCGGCGGTGGTTAAAGACAGACAGAGAGAGAGAGACAGTGTCATTTAATTTGAGTTAGATAGAGTTAAATAGCGAGTCAGTTAGCTTCAGTTACAGTGTGTAGAGGATATATATATGCATCCAGGTGTGTTGTATATATATATATATTTATACACTGTATTCAGTTTAGCTAGATCCGCTCCTGGTATTCTCTTCATAATATACTGACAGGCTGGGAGCTGCAGTATTTTCACTTAGTGTACTGTGTCCTTTGCACGGTGTGCACCTAAAACTTTACCTGAATACAATTGCCGGTGTTCTCATACAAATACAGGCAGGGAGCTGCAGTATTTTGTTTTAGTGTCCTTTGCACAGTGTGCACCTAAAGCTTTACCTGAATGCAATTGCGGGTGTTCTCATACAAATAAAGGCAGGGAGCTGCAGTATTTTGTTTTAGTGTCCTTTGCACAGTGTGCACCTAAAGCTTACCTGGATACAATTGCCTGTGTTATCATACTAATAATACTACAGGCAGGCAGTTGATTCTGCTAGCTGCAGTATAATCAGTATATATATATATACGTTCCTTTGTGCAGCTACATCTCATTGCAGGCCATTAGTATGTCTGGAAGGCCAACAAGGAGAGGCAGACAGTCACAAACCAATAAAAGAGGGCAAGCAGGCTCTGTGTCTAGAGTCAACAGTGCTGGTCGTAGATGCATCCTCATCAGCACGTGGCCGTGGAACACGTTGTCCTTTTTTTCGGCAGCTGGCCACGTTGAGCCGCAACATGCCGAAGACTTAGTAGAGTGGATGACCAAGCCGTCCTCATCCTCCTCATCCTCTCTCACCCAGGCTCAGGGTACTTTGTCTGGCAAAGCAGCTGCCAACACGGCCTCTTCCCTCGGCTCAATGGCATCAGTCACTCCTTCCCTAGCCCCACCATGTCCTCCTAAAGAGTCCCCCGAACTGTTTGACCACAGTGTTGAGTACATGCTCCAGGGGGATGCCCAGCGTTTTGAAGGCTCTGATGACTGTACCCAGCTAGAGGAAGGCAGTAACGTGAGCCCAGAGAGAGGGGGTGCCCAAGAAGGACAGCAATCTGGCAGTCATGTTCTCCCAGCTGCAGCATACTGCCAGGTTTGCTCCAGTGATGAGGAGGCAGGGGATGATGAGTAGCGATGGACAAACTTCCGACGGAACGTTTTGAGAACGCGATCCGCGAATGTGCCTAGAGTCAACAGTGCTGGTCGTAGATGCATCCTCATCAGCACGTGGCCGTGAAACACGTCCTTTTTTTCGGCAGCTGGCCACGTTGAGCCGCAACATGCCGAAGACTTAGTAGAGTGGATGACCAAGCCGTCCTCATCCTCCTCATCCTCTCTCACCCAGGCTCAGGGTACTTTGTCTGGCAAAGCAGCTGCCAACACGGCCTCTTCCCTCGGCTCAATGGCATCAGTCACTCCTTCCCTAGCCCCACCATGTCCTCCTAAAGAGTCCCCCGAACTGTTTGACCACAGTGTTGGGTACATGCTCCAGGGGGGTGCCCAGCGTTTTGAAGGCTCTGATGACTGTACCCAGCTAGAGGAAGGCAGTAACGTGAGCCCAGAGAGAGGGGGTGCCCAAGAAGGACAGCAATCTGGCAGTCATGTTCTCCCAGCTGCAGCATACTGCCAGGTTTGCTCCAGTGATGAGGAGGCAGGGGATGATGAGTAGCGATGGACAAACTTCCGACGGAACGTTTTGCGAACGCGATCCGCGAATGTGCCCCGCGAACGGGCTCCATTCAAAATAAGGGCAGGCGAACCTTAAAAACCTCCAGGTCATATTTGCAGCCACAAAATACTTACTAGCTGTGCACACATAGTCCCACAACATGGACACCGACATACCAGAAGTATTAAGTGAATCTGGGATCGACAACGACAAGCATTCTTTTTTTATCTGTGAAATTTTGTCAATTGAAGGCCATGGAGGAGAGGCAAGGTCAGGCCAGGCTATGAAGGGGGTGCAGGAGATGATCATGATCAGTGCCACAGTCAGGGCAGCACAGTCCTGTGCTAGTGTCCCAGTGTGCCAACCTGTGCTTGAGCCCCTGACCCCTCCCTCTGCCCGGCCCTTACCCCACCTATGCAGGGCTCCACTGCGGTGGTCCAGAGGTGCCAGTCCAGTGCTGATCCTCAGCCATTGTGTTGGCACTGCCTGCTGATTGGCTTCTCCGCTGCTATCTCCCTCACTGACACCAGCACCGAGATAGAACACTGACACCAGCACCGAGATAGAACACTGACACCAGCACCGCGATAGAGAGCACTGACACCAGCACCGAGATAGAGAGCACTGACGCCAGCACCGAGATAGAGAGCACTGACACCAGCACCGTGATAGAGAGCACTGATACCAGCATGGACACCATCAAGTCGCTGCGGGACCCAAAAATATGACACCGCTCAACCTCTTCAAACAGGAGGGTACGTTCATATAGTACGGTGTGCTTTTTTTCTACAAGTGAGCCAAAGGTAGAAAAAAGGTCCATGTGCTAGATCCGTGGTCATTAACCCTGTCCTCAGGGCCCACTAACAGACCAGGTTTGCAAGATAACTGAAATACATCACAGGTGATATCATTTGCTGCTCAGTGATTGCAGTATTCTAGTCTGCATCTCCCCAAGGTAATACATAAAACCTGGCCTGTTAGTGGGCCCTGAGGACAGGGTTGATGACCACTGTGCTAGATTATATAAATTATTTATAGAGTTATGCATATACATGGTCTACTGGTCACATGTGTTGAATTCCTCCGAGATCCATGCCTCATTCATTTTTATAAATGTGAGGTAGTCAACACTGTCGTAAGCTAGGCGAGTGCGCTTATCGGTCACGATCCCCCCTGCTGCGCTGCACGTCCCTTCGAACAGGACACTGGACGAGGGGCAAGCCAACAGTTCCATTGCAAATTGTACAAGCTCTGGCCAGAGGTCAAGCCTGCCCACCCAGTAGTCCAGGGGTTCATCACTTCTCAGAGCGTCCACATCGGCCGTTAACCCGATGTAGTCAGACACCTGTCGGTCTAGGCATTCCCTGATGCTGGATCCGAATGACACCTGTCGATGGGTCGGCTGAAAGAATGATCTCATATCACAAGTGACCAACACATCTTCAAACCGCCCTCTTCTTGCAGGCGCTGTTGGATTGGTACCCGCAACTCTTTCTCTGGGAGTGGAAATTCCTCTGCCAGCTCACGCAAAGGCAGAATGCAGCATTTCTCTAAGCAAGGCCTGGAAGTGCTCCATTCTGACAGCCCTCTGTGATGGTGGTAAAATTTCTGCCATTTTGTGTTTGTACTGGGGGTCTAAGTACGTTTCCACCCAGTACTGGTCCTTGACCTTTATGCTTTTTATACAGGGGTCCCTGTTAAAACACTGGAGCATGAAGGCCCCCTTTTGCACTAAACTGGAAGCGGTGTGGTGGCCTGGCTCCTGCTCATCATCCAGGATAATGTCCTCCTCGTTCTCCTCTCCCCATCCACGGACAACAACAGGGATCCCAGAAAGGTTTAAAGCATGCTCTTCTTGCTCCTCCTCATCCGCCCCGGCACCATCCTCCTCTGACTCCTCTTCAGACTCCTGTTGTTGACTTGTCTCAGATAGAGTAGCCCCCCCTGGGAATTCATCCAGCATTGCGACTTTCTCATCTTCCTGCTCCTGCTCCTCGACGGCTTGATCAATGACACGACGCAATGCACGCTCCATAAGGAAGGCGTAAGGTACGATGTCACTGATGGTGCGATGGCTGCGACTGACCAGTTTGGTGATCTCATCAAATGGCCGCAGAAGTCCTCATGCGTCGTGCATGAGCCGCCACTGGCGCGGTGAAAAAAAAAACAAGCTCCCAGAACCTGTTCTGCCGCAGAGTTCGTACAGGTAGTCGTTAACTGCATGTTTCTGCTGGAGCAGCCTATCAAGCATATAGAAGGTTGAGATCCATCGCGTCGGGGCGATCACAAATAAGATGTCTGACCGGCAGATTGTGTCGCCGCTGAATGTCAGCAAGGCGAGCCATGGCCGTCTAAGATCTTCTGAAATGATTTTCCTTGCCTGCCGCAAGATGTCCTGGACCCCAGGGTATTTGACAATGAATCGCTGCATGACCAAGTTTAAGACGTGTGCCATGCATGGCCAGTGTTGGTCATCTTACTTTAAAAAAAGTAATTAGTTAAGTTACAAATTACTTCTCCCAAAAAGTAATTGCGTTAGTAACTCAGTTACTACATTGTAAAAGTAATTAGTTACGCAGCAAAGTAACTGTGACTTTTTTTTTTAATATTCTATACGTGTAACTAAGGGGCGGGTCTAGTATTACTGTAACCAAGGGGCGCATTTATTATTATTGTTATATATCGTGTAACCAAGGGGCTGCTCTATTATTACTCTAACCAAGGGGCAGATCTGTTATAGCGTGTAAGCAAGGGGCGGGTCTATTATTATTATATCGTGTAAGGGGCGGATTTCAACAGAAGAGGGCGAATGTTAAATTAATGGGCAGAGCTCGATATATAACAATAATAATAAATGCGCCCCTTGGTTACAGTAATACTAGACCCGCCCCTTAGTTACACGATAGATGCCCCTTGCAGAGTAGCACGAGCATCAGGAGCGTGCGGCATCGCCTCGTACAATTACATGTTAACTGTGCCTGCGCGGTGTAGAGTTCACTCAGAGCTGTTTAGGTTCGGCAATTTTCGGAAGCTCCGTAGTCCTTCGTACTGCGCTAGCGCTGCGCCTGCGCAGTACAGGGGGTCCTTATTCGGCGGGGGAACTTTTCCGGCAGGACACCAGAATTACACTACTGCCATGTAGTGGCGGTAGATGTAATTGGGGTAACTAAGCCAAAGTAATGGGAACTGAGTTACCATGAGGGGAAAAGTAATCAGTTAGATTACTTGTTACCCTCTAAAGTAACTGCGTTAAGTAATTCAGTTTATTTTAACTCAGTTACTTACATCACTGTGCATGGCACATGTGTAATTTTGCCCTGTTTCAACGCGCTAAGCAGATTGGCACTGTTGTCGCACACCACTTGACCAACTGTCAAATTGAGCGGTGTTAGCCACTGATCTGCCTGTGAACGCAAAGCTGAAAGGAGTGCAGGGCCAGTGTGGCTCTTGGCTTCCAGGCACAACAGATGCAGCACAACATGGCAACGTCTCACCTGGCATGTCGAATAGGTTCTGGGGATCTTGGACGGTGCAGCGGAAGAGACGCTAGCAGCGGAAAAGGAGGAGTCAGCCGAGGAGGAGAGGGAGGATGGAGTAGGAGGAGGAGAAGAAGAGGCAGACCTGCATGCAATCCGTGGCGGTAAAACCAAATCTACACGGGTGCCACGGGTTACATGCTTGACGGCCGTCAGAAGGTTCACCCAGTGGGAAGTAAAAGTTATATACCTTCCCTGTCCGTGTTTGCTAGACCACGTGTCATGAAGATCCTGCCAGAAACTTAAACCCGGGCCGTCCCGGCCCTCAGATTCCACTGCGCATGCGCATGCGCGCCCGGGCGCGTGCACGTGTGCAGCCGTGCACAGGGAGACGGGCGTGCGCTCTAGTTAGCG
Source organism: Lithobates sylvaticus (assembly GCA_028564925.1). Lineage (NCBI taxonomy): Eukaryota > Metazoa > Chordata > Amphibia > Anura > Ranidae > Lithobates > Lithobates sylvaticus. Next base: position 134,322,036 of record CM053033.1, read on the forward strand.
CCAGCCAGCCTATTTAAACTTGACCTGAGCAGACGGTCTTTGCTGTCTGCTCTACGGCGTTGTGGTGTGTGTAATCTGATCCTGATTTATCTGTCCTATTGACCCGGCTTACCAGTGACTACCCAGCTATCTGCCTGTACCCGACGCCGGCTTGTTGTGACCATCCTTCTGCCTCATCCATTGTACCTCAATACCAGTTTGATTCCTGACCTGACTTTCTTGATGAACTCTGATTACCTGCATTGTCCCTGTCCGGTCTGCAGTCTGATCCCTGTAATGAACCTGATCATCTGCATTGCTCCAGCCCATTCAGTGGTTCTGTTTCCTGCTCCCAGTCTGATCACCTGCACTGATCCAGCCAGTGCCATAGTCCTGCTTCCTGTTCTGCTATCCAGTCTGCTAAAGCTGTTTGTCCAGATCCAGCCAGCTCCGCTATCCTGTATACCTGTGAGCCTGCTTACCTGTTCAGTTCCGGCCTACTCTGCTGACCAGTCTGCTAAGCTGTCCATCCAGATCCTTCCTGCTCCGCTGTCCAGTCTGCTAAGCTGTTTGTCCAGATCCAGCCAGCTCCGCTATCCTGTATACCTGTGAGCCTGCTTACCTGTTCAGTTCCGGCCTACTCTGCTGACCAGTCTGCTAAGCTGTCCATCCAGATCCATCCTGCTCTGCTGTCCAGTCTGCTAAGCCGTTTGTCCAGATCCAGCCAGCTCCGCTATCCTGTATACCTGTGAGCCTGCTTACCTGTTCAGTTCCGGCCTACTCTGCTGACCAGTCTGCTAAGCTGTCCATCCAGATCCATCCTGCTCTGCTGTCCAGTCTGCTAAGCTGTTTGTCCAGATCCAGCCAGCTCTGCTATCCTGTGTACCTGTGAGCCTGCTTACCTGTTCAGTTCCGGCCTACTCTGCTGACCAGTCTGCTAAGCTGTCCATCCAGATCCATTCTGCTCCGCTGTCCAGTCTGCTAAGCTGTTTGTCCAGATCCAGCCAGCTCCGCTATCCTGTGTACCTGTGAGCCTGCTTACCTGTTCAGTTCCGGCCTACTCTGCTGACCAGTTTGCTAAGCTGTCCATCCAGATCCATCCTGCTCTGCTGTCCAGTCTGCTAAGCTGTTTGTCCAGATCCAGCCAGCTCCGCTATCCTGTATACCTGTGAGCCTGCTTACCTGTTCAGTTCCGGCCTACTCTGCTGACCAGTCTGCTAAGCTGTCCGTCCAGATCCTGCCAGCTCTGCTAACCTGTTTACCTGTGGTCCAGCTCATCAGTCTGTATCCAGTCTTCTCTGCTATCCAGGCCTCCACCGTGTCCGCTAAGTTGACTTGGTCACTCTACCGGTCTGTTGATCCTGCCAGGCACCCGTGCTCCTCCTCACTCCTGGGTCTCCTGTCCCCACACCAGCGAACCAGGAGTGGGAGACGCAAGGGAGGTCTCTCTCTGCAATTTCGGGCTCGCACCACCAGGTACGTGACACCACGTGTCTGTGATCAGATGTATCCTGGCACCGACACTTTGTGCCAGAGATACATTCAGTTGCCACTGAACATGGCCATATAGCTCTGGGATGCCCTTCTGTGAGAAATACTTCCTTCCTGGGACCTTCCATTGTGGTGTTCCAATGGCCACAAATTTTCGAAAGGCCTCCGAGTCCACCAGTTTATATGGCAGTAGTTAGCGGGCTATCAGTTCTGACAAGCCAGCGGTCAACCATCGGGCAAGAGAGTTATCCGGCGTCATCATTTTTTTTTACGCTCGAACATTTGGCCAACGGAAGCCTGCCTTTTTCCAGAAAAACGTGAGGACGGCATGATGGAAGGTGGAGTGGAGGACAATTCTGAGGAGAGAGGAGAAGGAGAAGTAGAAGAGGCTGGATGGTGTGAGCCTGGAGTGTGGCTTTGTGGGTTCTGACAGCGTTGCTCCAACTGGGCTCGGTGATGGCAGCTTATGTGCCTTCTTAAGGCGGTCGTCCCTAGGTGAGTGTTGGGCTTACCGCGACTTATGCGTTGACTGCAAAGGCTGCAGATGGCAACACTATTGTCAACAGCGGACACGTTAAAAAAAGCCCACACTGTGGAGCCATGTGCCGGCGTCCTGGGAGCGCCAGATGTGACCGTACATGGTTGATGGCTCGCTCCTTATACATTAGCAGTCTGGTTTGTCTCTCCTGTGCATTGTAAGTTCCGCCTGCTTCTCCTCCCTATCTGCTGGTCCATCTCTCCCTCTGAACTCCCCTCCTCTTCCTCTCTTGTGGGCACCCACGTGACGTCCCTAGACACGTCATCATCGACGTCACCTTCCCCACCACTATAATTAGAGATCTCGGAGTAGGCAGCAACAGCGGGGACCAACCTAGTTGGGCTGATCTGGGTACTGTCGTCAGACTGCTGAGTGGCGGTTTTTGCTACCTCCTCTTCCTGATCCAATGCCAAGAATGGCTGCGCATCGGAAATGTCTTGTGATGATGGATCGGAAAATAATTCCTGTGACTCAAGCGGAGGGTATATGGTGGTGGTGGTGTTGGTGGTAGTGTCTTTGGGGGTGCACACAGCAGACAGTGAAGAGGATGCAGATCGAGAGGATGAGGAGGGTGCAGAAGAGTAAGGCTGAGTGAGCCACTCAACCAAGTCTGGTGCGTCTGACGTAATCAAATGCACCTTCTGCAACTTCCTACTTTGGCTCACACCAGTTTGTCACTCTTTGTAGTATCGCTGCAGAACCGCTCAGCAGTCACAATGCTGCACAGTAGAAATGCACTATAATATGCTTTCTATATTTGAAAGTATATTATAAGTGTATTACAACCCTATATACTGTACACCTATACCAGTCCTTAAAAGGACTTTTGTGGACCTAATAGTAGCTAGCTAGTGAATTACAGACTGTCCCTGCTCTAAACAGCAAACTCTATCCCTACACTGAGAAAAGACAGCTGCAGAATCTGTCAGCACTGCAGTGAACTATAATATGCTTTCTATATTTGAAAGAAAGTATATTATAAGTGTATTACAACCCTATATACTGTACACCTATACCAGTCCTTAAAAGGACTTTTGTGGACCTAATAGTAGCTAGCTAGTGAATTACAGACTGTCCCTGCTCCAAACAGCAAACTCTATCCCTACACTGAGAAAAGACAGCTGCAGAATCTGTCAGCACTGCAGTGAACTATAATATGCTTTCTATATTTGAAGTGCAGTACTTGGGACACCGGGTGGGGTGTGGGAAACAAAAGCCTGAACCCGCCAGTCGAGGCCGTGGATCAGTGGCCAACCCCCCGTAACAAAACCCAGGTTTTAGCATTCCTAGGAACGGCTTGCTACTACCGCAAATTCGACCCGAACTATAGCACCCTGGCCAAACCCCTCACACACCTTAATAGAAAAAACATACCCCGCCAAGTAGTATGGGCCCCAAAGTGTGAACAGGCATTCCGACAGCTCAAACCGGCCCTGGTTAATAGTCCCGTACTAGCTGCTCCCAATCCATCTAAACGATTTCCGGTTCACACAGATGCTTCCATGTTTGGATTGGGAACGGTATTGAGCCAGGCTGGAGAAGATGGCGGAGAACACCCCGTAGTTTACTTGAGCAGGAAGCTTCTCCCCAGGGAAGTGAGCTACGCCGCCATAGAAAAAGAATGTCTGGCTGTGGGCCCTAAAGAAGCTTCAGCCCTACTTGTACGGACAGCAGTTCATCCTACTCACAGACCACAACCCGTTGGTATGGCTAAATCGAGTGGCAGGGGACAATGCCCGGTTGTTGCGCTGGAGTCTGGCAACCGTATGACTTTACTATCCACTACCGCCCCGGAAAACAGAACGGCAATGCTGACGGATTATCACGGTAAACTGAACTGGAAAAGTGATCCGTGAGTACTCCCCGGACATCCCCAAGCCGATCCGTTAAGGATCCGACTGTGTATGCTGGCTTGTGGGTAAGGGGGAGCAGTGTATTACAACCCTATATATTGTACACCTATAACAGTCCTTAAAAGGACTTTTGGGGACCTAGTAGTATCTAGGTAGTGAATTACAGACTGCCCCTGCTCCAAACAGCAAACGCTATCCCTACACTGAGAAAAGACAGCTGCAGAATCTGTCAGCACTGCAGTGAACTATAATATGCTTTCTATATTTGAAAGAAAGTATATGTAGCGGATCCTCAAGTCCGCTGGGAAATCCTTGAAGCTGAGGAAGTGCTAACTTATCCACGGCCACCTTTTACCCCCCCCCCCAGTAACTGGACGACACACAGTTCGGGGAGTCAAATGAATACTTTATTTTAGCCACAGCTGGCTTTTATATGCTTCCCCATGCAAGGGGTTTCTTAACTCATTACCCAGGGGCATTCCCCCAACAATAAAACCTTGCCCTACACATGACTAGGAGTGTAATTACATCTCGTAGCAGATAATAGGTGGATTCATTAACACACTAAAGAATAGGTGAATGGAAAGCTGCCTTAGACCCTACTTAACCCAATTTACTTATTCAGACATCAGTAGACATTCCGTCTCCACCTCTCCTGGAATGCCCATACTAGGAGACAGAATTCCTGGCCATCAACATCACAGTGTAACGGGGACTAGATCTGTATATTTCGCTACAGTATATTATAAGTGTATTACAACCCTATATACTGTACACCTATACCAGAAGTTAAAAGGACTCTTGTGGACCTAATACCGGTAGTAACTAGCTAGTAAATTACAGACTGTCCCTCCCTGCTCCAAACAGCAAACTCTATCCCTACACTGAGAAAAGACAGCTGCAGAATCTGTCAGCACTTCAGTGAACTATAATATGCTTTCTATATTTGAAAGAAAGTATATTATAAGTGTATTACAACCCTATATACTGTACACCTATACCAGTCCTTAAAAGGACTCTTGTGGACCTAATAGTAATAGCTAGTGATTACAGACTGACTGTCCCTGCTCCACACAGCGTCCTTTCCCTACACTGACAAAAGACAGAATGTAAAATGGCCACCAGATCAGGTCTATTTATAAGGTAGGGGGAGGATGGAACTCGGTGAGATGTGGAGAGCAGACGTGTGAGGAGTGAGCTCCCGCACACGCCCGGACCATACAATGCAGCGCCAGAAACTCCCCGCCTGCTGAGCAGAGGAAGCCAATCTGGGAGGAACGCACCGCCGGAGGGGAGCGAGGGAGGCACAGATTAAGCAAGACACGCTACAGGCGATACAGCCTCCAGGAATCCCCGCACTCGCCCATCACTTTCCAGCAGGTCGAGGCACGCTGAAGCCTGTAATCAGCAGCCGATAGCTAATAGCACATTGTGAGGCTCCACGAAACAAATGAACAGCGGGAAGGACGAGTAAGGGGGGCTGACACACGCCACCTCCGCCATTTCCTTTACCCTCTACCCTCTTCCTCTAAACCATCGGCTTACCTGTCACATATTGGAGCAGTGAAAGTGCTCAGAAATACTCAGAGCCCTCAGAGCCCCATGCATGGACATCACTGCTGGATCCCAGGACCCCATAAGGTACTATCCTTTTATTTTTTTATAGCCCACTGCTGAACTTCACTGAAAGCTAATGCAAAGGCAACCGCAAAGGTAACCAAACAAATGACTCTCTGCCGTATGTAATGGTTATTGTATTGATTAACCCTGGCAAACCCTGCATATATCTCAGTTCATAACTCAAGGCAAACTAAGCTGCATTATTTATGCAAAGATCTGCTGGCATACTCAGATAAAGCCACATTGGAAAAGAGGGGAAGGTCAACTGATTTCGGGCCAATGAATTTGGAGCTCTGAGCGCATTGGAAATAGGGGAACTGTTTCCAAAGCAGTATCAATCTGAACTTAACCCTGCATCATATTCATAGTGGGAGATAACCTAAGCTGACGGGGGAGTAAATGGCCCCCCGATGCGGGCGGCACAGCAGCCGATCGGAGGGGGCAGGAACATGACCGGAGGGCTCAGGGCTTATATGACCCCCCAGACCCCTCTGTCCCCCCAGACTCCTCAGGGTGGGAGCACAGTAGCGGGACTTAAAAAGCAACTAAGTAGCTCCCCTGAGGTGGCAAGAAGACAAGGGATGCAGGAGAATGGTGGCAGAGGATCCCCGGGGCTAACATCATGTAAAACACAACCCCACAGTAAACTATCTGGAGGCAGACAGCTGTTGGAGGTGAGCAAAGTAGAATCTGGGGCGACGTATCAGAGAGACCTGGAGGCAGTGATGGAGCAAGAGGGGAACCTACATATTATAAGCACCCCTAAATACATGAAAGATCATGGAGGGAGGAAGGATATAGGCTTAAGCATGGACAGTGGCAAGAGGGAATTTCCCGAGCTGGGACATACTCCTTCGGCGGTAGGAGAAGCAACATTGGTACAACTAGGGGAAGAAGTCCAGGGGACGTACGGGAATCCCCCAAACCATCTCACCCATCCCCCCTATTCCCAAGGCCTTCAATATGCTTGCCCTGATAGGGAAGATACAGATTCCCCACAAGCTTTAATAGATAATCCAGGCGGAGAACAAAGAGAGGAAGATTCAAGTGGAATGGGGGTGCCAGAAGAGAGGGATATAGGGGGAAAAAAAACCCAGGCGACAGAACCCCCAAAAGAACCCCCAAAAGAAAAGTCACAAGTGCTAGAGACAAACAGACAGACGGGAAGACAGGGAGAACGGGTAAAGACCGAGACTCTGAATTTACGGAACTAAGAAGCCTGATAAAAGCTCTACCAACAAAAGAGGACATACAAGGCCTAATAGCATCAGTCGACAGGGCATGCAAGCAGTCAGCAGAGGAATTAAAAGAAGAGATAGGGGCAGTGGGCTACCGAGTGGAAAATTTGGAAGCGGAACAGGACGAGATAAAAATCGCAGTAGGAGAAGTCCAAGGGCTTATCAAGAAACAAGAAGACACATTGAACTCTTACAGAGACCAATTAGATGACTTAGAGAACAGAGACCGCCGCCAGAACATTAGGATAAAAGACCTACCTGAGGCCCACAGTAATAAGGATCTACCCGAAACAGTACAGAGGATCTTTCAACAGATACTGGGGCTTAATGGGAAGGAGCACATCGAGATAGACAGAGCACACCGCATAACTTACCGGGCTTCCCAGACAAGACAGAATAAAGAAAGGCCAAGGGATATAATTTGTAAAATACATAATTACACTGAAAAAGAGAAGATCATGAAGGCTGCACGAGAATTAGCAATAATTAACTTTGAAGGGGCGGAGATATCATTATATCCCGATATCACACGCAGGACACTAATGCAGCATAGGATGGTATGCCCCCTGTTGGAGGCAATGAGAAAAAAGAAATAAGATATCAATGGGGATACCCTTTCTCATTAATAGCAACGAAAAATGGTAAGACTGCGGTGTTACGCACTAAAGACGATTTAATAAAGTTCTGTGAAACACTGGAATTACCCCAAATAGATTTTGAGGACTGGAGAGTCGATACTAAGACGAACATAAAACAACCCCCGGCGCAATGGTCCACTGTGACAAAGAGATGAGGAGGGGTGGGGGCAAAAGGAACCACCTTTGCCCCCCCCTCCTACTCTTCTTCCCCCTTTTTTTTCCTTTTTTTTTTTTTGTTTCCCCTCCCCCTTTCCCCCATTTTTGGGAAGGGAGGAGGGAAGGGGGAGGGAGGAAAGAATGTTAATATGGACTTAAGTTTGAAATGTAAATGAGCCCAACAGGCGGTTCTGTAAGGACTGCACAAGAAATTATGGATGGCTTTTACAGTTGGGGGCTTGTACAATGTGGGAATATGTTCTTTTCTACTTGGTCAAGGGGTAAGCCAATAAATATGCTGGACGGAGGTGGGGGGGGGGTGAGGGGAGGGAGGATGAGGGGGAATAAGAAAGGGAGAAAAAGGTGTACTGTAAGAAGAATAATAAAAGCAATAGGTCCGGGCGGGGAAGAGGGCTCTAGGGTAAGGGTGGGCTAGTTCTAACGTTGTTGATACAATTAGGAAGGTCCGGAGGTCAGACTAGTAATCTGCAGTATGCGGATAAAAGGGAGGGGGAGGGAAGGGCAAGGGTCGCCCGGGCAGGGGACCCCCTCTATTAGTGGGCTCGGAATAGGGAAAATGGGCCAAGGGGAAAAGGGAATAGGAAGACAGGTTGGGGAACAGAAACTCCCAGAAAAAAAAGAAAAATACCCAAATGCAAAAGCGAAAAATAGAGAAGTGTATTTCAAAGAGAAACTAGATGAGGGATAAGGTGATGAAAATAATGACATACAATGTGAGAGGGCTGAACTCTCCCCAAAAAAGGGACCGCTTGTGGCACGAGGTGAGTCACCAGGAGGTGGACATCATTTTTCTACAGGAGACTCACTTCGGGCCAGGACCGGTCCCCAAACTACCAGTATTTCTATACAATCAGTGGTTCCATGCTACGTCCCCAATAGCGAGAGCAAGAGGAGTATCCATAGCTCTGGGGAAAACTTGCCCCATGAGGATAACTGAGGTGCAGGCGGACCCGGAAGGAAGGTTCATATTTATAAAAGGGGCTCTCCTGGGATCAATTTACACGCTGGCATCCATTTACGCACCAAATGTGGGCACGGCAGAATTCTTACTGAAAACATGGAAAAAGCTAGATGGGTTTAAGGAGGGGTGTGTGATTCTGGGGGGGGACTATAACATAATTATGGACCCCGACTTAGACACTACATCCCAGAGAACTGGACTACAATTCAAGATATGGAAACGGGTGAAAGAATATTTGAAATGAGTGCACTGGGTAGATACCTGGAGAGCACTTAATGAAGGAAAAAGAGATTACAGCTATTTTTCTAAAACCCATGGGGTATACTCAAGGCTGGATATCTTGATGGTAGACCAGTATTATCTGGATAATGTACAAGAAGTGAAAATAGGAGCTATAACAATCTCGGACCACGCCCCAGTAGTTATGAGGTTCCGATCGTTATCCGGAGGTCAGAAGGAAAGAACTTGGAGATTAAACGAGTCACTATTAGATGACAATCAGATATCAGAAGACATAGAAAATAAACTGGTGGGCTATTTTGAAGAAAATAGACCGGGGGAAACATCAGAACAAGTAAGATGGGACGCCCATAAAGCCGTGGTAAGAGGAGTATTAATAGCCCATGGAATTAGGAAAAAGAAAGAAAAAAAAAAGGAGCTGGAGGAATTGATTGGAAAGATATATAAAATGGAACAAAAACATAAAAATAGTATGAACCCGGAAGAAGCCAGACAGCTGGAAAAATACAGACTAGAGTATAATTTGCACCTGGATAGGAAAACGCAAAATAAATATAGATATGCGGCGCATAAATTCTATGAAAATGGAAATAAATGCGGCAAGCTGCTGGCTAACCAACTTAAAAAACAACAAGAAATTTCCCACGTACACGGCATCCAATCCAGGGACAAATTAATAACAGATAATAAATCGATAGCAAAAGAATTTGGAAATTTCTATTAAAAACTATACTATTTTTAAAATGGATGAGGGAGATGGGGATAAGAAGGAACAAGCTGAAAGAATTAGGGAATATATCAGAGAATCCTCACTGCCGAATTTGGCTCGAGAAGTGGTAGAGGGGATGGAAGTACAGATAACCGAGGAAGAGATAAAAGGCATAATAGAAAGTCTCCCTAATGGCAAGAGCCCAGGCCCTGACGGGTTGACGAGCGCATATTATAAAAAATTTAAAAACATACTGGCAACACCGCTAAGTGAATATTTTAATCAGATAACAGTTAACCAGAGAATGTCCCCGGAATCCCTGACAGCCTTCTTGACAGTAATCCCAAAACAAGGAAAAGACCCGAAACATTGCTCTAATTACAGACCCATCTCTCTTCTGAACACAGACACGAAACTATTAGCAAAGATCCTAGCAAACAGACTACAAGAAAAAATAACAAGGGTGGTGCATAACGATCAGACAGGTTTTATGGTAGGTAGAGAGGCTAAAGACAACACTATAAGAGCTATACACCTGCTACACTGGATGCAGAATGGCCCCCAAAAGAGCCCAAGAGTTATTCTGTCAATGGATGCCGAAAAGGCCTTTGACAGAGTAAACTGGGTCTTCATGCTAGAGGTATTAAGGGAAATGGGACTGGGAGAGCGGATGATGGGATGGGTGACAGCACTATACACCGGACCAAAAGCACGGGTTAAAGTAAACGGGGCACTGTCAGAAGGATTTGAAATCTCAAACGGTACAAGACAGGGCTGCCCACTGTCCCCCTTACTATTCTCACTGGTATTAGAACCTTTTCTATGCAAAATAAGGGAGAACAGGAGGATAAAGGGAGTAGAAATGGGTATAAAGGAATACAAGGTCTCAGCATATGCTGATGATCTACTGTTCTTCCTGTCACAAGAGTCAGTGAGAGAGGTAATGGGGGAGGTGAGGAGATTTGGAAATCTCTCAAATTTCAAGATTAATGTGGAGAAATCGATAATACTACCTATACATATATCAAGAGACTTGAGAACAAAAATACAAAATAATTACCCATTTGAGTGGCAAGAAAAATCACTGTTTTATCTGGAAGTATATATTTCAGCAGATGTAAAAACAATGTTCGAACAAAATTATAGCCCTCTATTAGTAAGGATAGAAGAAGACCTGAAGAAATGGAAAGGAAAGATATTAACTTTATTCGGCAGAATAAATACGATAAAAATTAACATAGTGCCTAGGCTTCTATACGTCCTATACACACTACTAATCCCATTACCCCAAATTTTTTTTTAAAAAATACGGAAAATATTTACGGCTTTCATATGGGAAAACGGGAGAGCAAGGCTAGCACATAAGATTTTATGTAGGAACAAGGGAGAAGGAGGGGTAGGCCTACCGGACATGCTAAAATATTACAGAGCAATGACATTAGTTAGAATCCTGAACTGGTGCCATGATCAGGATAACAAAGCATGGGTGCTGCTGGAAAAGAATATGGCCGGCAGAGACTTAGCAGGGGCACCATGGATACCAACTAAAGATAGGGGGCTATCGAAATGGATATCACCACTAACGAAGAACACGCTGTCAGTATGGGACAGAATGAATAAAATGGGAAGATATGCCCCGAAAATATCACCCTTAGCCACATCCATGGTTCCCTCCAGGCGAGGAAAAAGGAGCGCTAGGACCCTGGGAAACAGAAGGAAAAACGATGAGTCTAAAACCGCTGGGCATGTGGATGGCTGGGAGTAAACTTCTTTTGACGGTCCAGCAGCTGGGGCAGGGAAATTTGCCTGGTACAATCGAACGTCGGTGTACTGCTAGCAGAGTGCCCGCAAGTACTTGGCTGTGACACACCTAATTCTACACCTTCATTCCTCTCAGTGCAGCTTTCAGAGAGGACTGAAGGTATAGTGGGGTTGGAGATCCCAGCTGATGAGGAGCAAGGAGAGGTCTGCTTTGTTTTTTGGTGTGGGTCTTTAATGTGCGCTTGCCAACGAGCTGCAGGGCCAGATACAGGGTAAGGTGGTTTAGTGTGCTGTGTTATAGTCACAGAGCACACACACACTAACTCCTGCAGATGGCTGGCTGGCTGCCTTAGATGACAACAGGCCAGAAGGGCAGATACAGGGTAAGGTAGTTTAGTGAGCTGTGTTTTTGTCACAGAGCACACACACACTAACTCCTGCAGATGGCTGGCTGGCTGGCTGCCTTAGATGACAACAGGCCAGAAGGGCAGATACAGGGTAAGGTGGTTTAGTGTGCTGTGTTATAGTCACAGAGCACACACATACTAACTCCTGCAGATGGCTGTCTGGCTGGCTGGCTGCCTTAGATGACAACAGGCCAGAAGGGCAGATACAGGGTAAGGTAGTTTAGTGAGCTGTGTTTTTGTCACAGAGCACACACACACTAACTCCTGCAGATGGCTGGCTGTCTGGCTGCCTTAGATGACAACAGGCCAGAAGGGCAGATACAGGGTAAGGTGGTTTAGTGTGCTGTGTTATAGTCACAGAGCACACACACACTAACTCCTGCAGATGGCTGGCTGGCTGCCTTAGATGACAACAGGCCAGAAGGGCAGATACAGGGTAAGGTGGTTTAGTGTGCTGTGTTATAGTCACAGAGCACACACACACTAACTCCTGCAGATGGCTGGCTGGCTGGCTGGCTAGCTGCCTTAGATGACAACAGGCCAGGAGGGCAGATACAGGGTAAGGTGGTTTAGTGTGCTGTGTTATAGTCACAGAGCACACACACACTAACTCCTGCAGATGGCTGGCTGGCTGCCTTAGATGACAACAGGCCAGAAGGGCAGATACAGGGTAAGGTAGTTTAGTGAGCTGTGTTTTTGTCACAGAGCACACACACACTAACTCCTGCAGATGGCTGGCTGGCTGGCTGCCTTAGATGACAACAGGCCAGAAGGGCAGATACAGGGTAAGGTGGTTTAGTGTGCTGTGTTATAGTCACAGAGCACACACACACTAACTCCTGCAGATGGCTGGCTGGCTGCCTTAGATGACAACAGGCCAGAAGGGCAGATACAGGGTAAGGTGGTTTCGTGTGCTGTGTTATAGTCACAGAGCACACACACACTAACTCCTGCAGATGGCTGGCTGGCTGGCTGGCTGCCTTAGATGACAACAGGCCAGAAGGGCAGATACAGGGTAAGGTAGTTTAGTGAGCTGTGTTTTTGTCACAGAGCACACACACACTAACTCCTGCAGATGGCTGGTTGGCTGGCTGGCTGCCTTAGATGACAACAGGCCAGAAGGGCAGATACAGGATAAGGTGGTTTAGTGTGCTACTGTTGTGCTATACTCACACAGCACGCACACACACTAACTCCTGCAGATGGCTGGATTGGTAGAGATTGAGAACAGCACTGAGAAGAATAAACTATCCCTGCCTATTTTTCCTCTTTTCCTACACTATTCCCCACACAGAAATGAATCACAAGCAGATATAGTGTGTACACCGTACAGTACAGTCTGTCACTGACACTGTTCCTAACGCCGGAACACACTACACGAGGCCGCCGGCACGGCGGCCTTATATAGTGTGGGGCGTGTACTAAACCCCCTGAGCTATAATTGGCCACAGGCATCAGCAGCAGTCTTTTAAGGATCTTTCACAGTCCTAAGAAACCCATGGACTTGTACGTGGCTGGGAGGAGGTGGCTGCGGATCATGTCGTCCTTAGTGACCCAGAGGACCAAATGCCTCAGCTAACCTACGCTGCAAGGCCTCCCTGATCCTGCAAAACCTGCGGAAGGATCCTCGTATTCGTCAGATCAAGGAGGGGGATCATTACTGGCTGGCAACCCTCCTTGATCCACGTTACAAGGGTAAGGTTGCGGATCTTATCTTGCCGTTGCAGAGAGAGCAGAGGATGAAACATCTTCGGGAGGCCTTGCAGAAAGCTCTGTGCAACGCGTTCCCAGAGACTGGGAGGTTACAAATTCCTGGTCCTGGACAACGTGTTGCTGGGGCTTTGGTCAGTCACAGAAGGATCGGTGGAGAAGGTGGCCGTCTGACCGATGCGTTCAGACAATTTTTTAGTCCGCAGCCCCAAGGTATGATCGGTTATAGCAACCATTGCCAGCGTCTGATTTACATGGTCCATGAATATCTAGGGGCAAGGTCAGACTTGGACACCTTTCCCACAGAAAATCCTCTGGGTTACTGGGTCTTGAGGATGGATCACTGGCCAGAGCTTGCACAGTATGCAATTGAACTACTGGCCTGTCCTGCATCCAGCATTCTTTCGGAAGGCACATTCAGTGCTGCTGGAGGCTTTGTAACCGCTCACAGGGTGCGCCTCTCCACCGACTCGGTTGATCGACTGACCTTCATAAAAATAAATCAGTCTTGGATCACCTCCAGCTACCAAGCACCTGATGCTGATGTAACCGAATCATTTTTTGAAATGTCAGATACCTTTAAGACTGCCTATGCTGCTGCTGAGTGACTGTCCTGTAATGCTGAGTGACTATCCTCTTCCCCCTCAATGATCATGTTGATAGCTTGTAAGAACATTTTTGGTTCTAGGCACCACCACTGGTGGCTAAGGCCCAATTTTTCAGCCCCTGTTAAACAGGGGCGTGTAATTACAATTTTTGATGCAATACTTTGCAGCATGGCTCATTCCTGCGCTCCAACTAGAGTTTCTGTGAGGTGTTGGAGTGATTGACTGTGCTCAAACAGTTCGGGGGACTCCTCAGGAGGACATGGTGTGGCTACTGAAGGAGTGACTGATGCCATTGAGCAATTGGGGTAGCTTCAGGTGTGTACACTGTGCAGGTGGCACTATACACTGACTGTAACTGCTGCAGCTGCCTGTGGTATAGGAACAGAACAACAACAGCAATTGGGTGTAGCTTCAGGTGTGTACAATGTGCAGGTGGCACAATACACCACTGTAACTGCTACAGCTGCCTGTGGTATATTAACAGAACAACACCAGCAATTGGGGTAGCTTCAGGTGTACACTGTGCAGGTAGCACAATACACCGACTGTAACTGCAACAGCTGCCTGTGGTATAGGAACAGAAGAACAACAGCAATTGGGGTAGCTTCAGGTGTGTGCACTGTGCAGGTGGCACAATACACCCACTATAACTGCTACAGCTGCCTGTGGTATAGGAACAGAACACCACAAGCAATTGGGGTAGCTTCAGGTGTACATTGTCCAGGTGGCACAATCCACCAGCTGTAACAGCTACAGCTGCCTGTGGTTTAGGAACAGAACAACAACAGCAATTGGGGTAGCTTCAGATGTGTACATTGTGCAGGTGGCACAATACACCGACTGTAACTGCTACAGCTGCCTGTGGTATAGGAACAGAACAACACAAGCAATTGGGGTAGCTTCAGGTGTACACTGTCCAGGTGGCACAATACACCGACTGTAACTGCTACAGCTGCCTGTGGTATAGGAACAGAACAACAACAGCAATTGGGGTAGCTTCAGGTGTACATTGTGCAGGTGGCACAATACACCGACTGTAACTGCTACAGCTGCCTGTGGTATAGGAACAGAACAACACAAGCAATTGGGGTAGCTTCAGGTGTACACTGTGCAGGTGGCACAATACACCGACTGTAACTGCTACAGCTGCCTGTGGTATAGGAACAGAACAACAACAGCAATTGGGGTAGCTTCAGGTGTACACTGTGCAGGTGGCACAATACACTGACTGTAACTGCTACAGCTGCCTGTGGTATAGGAACAGAACAACACGAGCAATTGGGGTAGCTTCAGGTGTACACTGTCCAGGTGGCACAATACACCGACTGTAACTGCTACAGCTGCCTGTGGTATAGGAACAGAACAACAACAGCAATTGGGGTAGCTTCAGGTGTACACTGTGCAGGTGGCACAATACACTGACTGTAACTGCTACAGCTGCCTGTGGTATAGGAACAGAACAACACGAGCAATTGGGGTAGCTTCAGGTGTACACTGTCCAGGTGGCACAATACACCGACTGTAACTGCTACAGCTGCCTGTGGTATAGGAACAGAACAACACAGCAATTGGGGTAGCTTCAGGTGTACACTGTGCAGGTGGCACAATACACTGACTGTAACTGCTACAGCTGCCTGTGGTATAGGAACAGAACAACACAAGCAATTGGGGTAGCTTCAGGTGTACACTGTGCAGGTGGCACAATACACTGACTGTAACTGCTACAGCTGCCTGTGGTATAGGAACAGAACAACACAAGCAATTGGGGTAGCTTCAGGTGTACACTGTCCAGGTGGCACAATACACCGACTGTAACTGCTACAGCTGCCTGTGGTATAGGAACAGAACAACACAGCAATTGGGGTAGCTTCAGGTGTACACTGTGCAGGTGGCACAATACACTGACTGTAACTGCTACAGCTGCCTGTGGTATAGGAACAGAACAACACAAGCAATTGGGGTAGCTTCAGGTGTACACTGTGCAGGTGGCACAATACACTGACTGTAACTGCTACAGCTGCCTGTGGTATAGGAACAGAACAACAACAGCAATTGGGGTAGCTTCAGGTGTACACTGTGCAGGTGGCACAATACACTGACTGTAACTGCTACAGCTGCCTGTGGTATAGGAACAGAACAACAACAGCAATTGGGGTAGCTTCAGGTGTACACTGTCCAGGTGGCACAATACACCGACTGTAACTGCTACAGCTGCCTGTGGTATAGGAACAGAACAACAACAGCAATTGGGGTAGCTTCAGGTGTACACTGTGCAGGTGGCACAATACACTGACTGTAACTGCTACAGCTGCCTGTGGTATAGGAACAGAACAACACAGCAATTGGGGTAGCTTCAGGTGTACACTGTGCAGGTGGCACAATACACCGACTGTAACTGCTACAGCTGCCTGTGGTATAGGAACAGAACAACACAAGCAATTGGGGTAGCTTCAGGTGTACACTGTGCAGGTGGCACAATACACCGACTGTAACTGCTACAGCTGCCTGTGGTATAGGAACAGAACAACACAAGCAATTGGGGTAGCTTCAGGTGTACACTGTCCAGGTGGCACAATACACCGACTGTAACTGCTACAGCTGCCTGTGGTATAGGAACAGAACAACACAAGCAATTGGGGTAGCTTCAGGTGTACACTGTGCAGGTGGCACAATACACTGACTGTAACTGCTACAGCTGCCTGTGGTATAGGAACAGAACAACACAAGCAATTGGGGTAGCTTCAGGTGTACACTGTGCAGGTGGCACAATACACCGACTGTAACTGCTACAGCTGCCTGTGGTATAGGACCAGAACAACACAAGCAATTGGGGTAGCTTCAGGTGTACACTGTGCAGGTGGCACAATACACCGACTGTAACTGCTGCAGCTGCCTGTGGTATAGGAACAGAACAACAACAGCAATTGGGGTAGCTTCAGGTGTACACTGTGCAGGTGGCACAATACACCGACTGTAACTGCTACAGCTGCCTGTGGTATAGGAACAGAACAACACAGCAATTGGGGTAGCTTCAGGTGTACACTGTGCAGGTGGCACAATACACCGACTGTAACTGCTACAGCTGCCTGTGGTATAGGAACAGAACAACACAAGCAATTGGGGTAGCTTCAGGTGTACACTGTGCAGGTGGCACAATACACCAACTGTAACTGCTACAGCTGCCTGTGGTATAGGAACAGAACAACACAAGCAATTGGGGTAGCTTCAGGTGTACACTGTGCAGGTGGCAAAATACACCGACTGTAACTGCTACAGCTGCCTGTGGTATAGGAACAGAACAACACAAGCAATTGGGGTAGCTTCAGGTGTACACTGTGCAGGTGGCACAATACACCGACTGTAACTGCTACAGCTGCCTGTGGTATAGGACCAGAACAACACAAGCAATTGGGGTAGCTTCAGGTGTACACTGTGCAGGTGGCACAATACACCGACTGTAACTGCTACAGCTGCCTGTGGTATAGGAACAGAACAACACAAGCAATTGGGGTAGCTTCAGGTGTACACTGTGCAGGTGGCACAATACACCGACTGTAACTGCTACAGCTGCCTGTGGTATAGGAACAGAACAACACAGCAATTGGGGTAGCTTCAGGTGTACACTGTGCAGGTGGCACAATACACCGACTGTAACTGCTACAGCTGCCTGTGGTATAGGAACAGAACAACACAGCAATTGGGGTAGCTTCAGGTGTACACTGTGCAGGTGGCACAATACACCGACTGTAACTGCTACAGCTGCCTGTGGTATAGGAACAGAACAACACAGCAATTGGGGTAGCTTCAGGTGTACACTGTGCAGGTGGCACAATACACCGACTGTAACTGCTACAGCTGCCTGTGGTATAGGAACAGAACAACACAGCAATTGGGGTAGCTTCAGGTGTACACTGTCCAGGTGGCACAATACACCGACTGTAACTGCTACAGCTGCCTGTGGTATAGGAACAGAACAACACGAGCAATTGGGGTAGCTTCAGGTGTACACTGTGCAGGTGGCACAATACACCGACTGTAACTGCTGCAGCTGCCTGTGGTATAGGAACAGAACAACAACAGCAATTGGGGTAGCTTCAGGTGTACACTGTGCAGGTGGCACAATACACCGACTGTAACTGCTACAGCTGCCTGTGGTATAGGAACAGAACAACAACAGCAATTGGGGTAGCTTCAGGTGTACACTGTGCAGGTGGCACAATACACCGACTGTAACTGCTACAGCTGCCTGTGGTATAGGAACAGAACAACAACAGCAATTGGGGTAGCTTCAGGTGTACACTGTGCAGGTGGCACAATACACTGACTGTAACTGCTACAGCTGCCTGTGGTATAGGAACAGAACAACACAAGCAATTGGGGTAGCTTCAGGTGTACACTGTGCAGGTGGCACAATACACCGACTGTAACTGCTACAGCTGCCTGTGGTATAGGAACAGAACAACACGAGCAATTGGGGTAGCTTCAGGTGTACACTGTGCAGGTGGCACAATACACTGACTGTAACTGCTACAGCTGCCTGTGGTATAGGAACAGAACAACACAAGCAATTGGGGTAGCTTCAGGTGTACACTGTGCAGGTGGCACAATACACCGACTGTAACTGCTACAGCTGCCTGTGGTATAGGAACAGAACAACACGAGCAATTGGGGTAGCTTCAGGTGTACACTGTGCAGGTGGCACAATACACCGACTGTAACTGCTACAGCTGCCTGTGGTATAGGAACAGAACAACACAGCAATTGGGGTAGCTTCAGGTGTACACTGTGCAGGTGGCACAATACACCGACTGTAACTGCTACAGCTGCCTGTGGTATAGGAACAGAACAACACAAGCAATTGGGGTAGCTTCAGGTGTACACTGTGCAGGTGGCACAATACACCGACTGTAACTGCTACAGCTGCCTGTGGTATAGGAACAGAACAACACAAGCAATTGGGGTAGCTTCAGGTGTACACTGTGCAGGTGGCACAATACACCGACTGTAACTGCTACAGCTGCCTGTGGTATAGGAACAGAACAACAACAGCAATTGGGGTAGCTTCAGGTGTACACTGTGCAGGTGGCACAATACACCGACTGTAACTGCTGCAGCTGCCTGTGGTATAGGAACAGAACAACACAGCAATTGGGGTAGCTTCAGGTGTACACTGTGCAGGTGGCACAATACACCGACTGTAACTGCTACAGCTGCCTGTGGTATAGGAACAGAACAACACAAGCAATTGGGGTAGCTTCAGGTGTACACTGTGCAGGTGGCACAATACACCGACTGTAACTGCTACAGCTGCCTGTGGTATAGGAACAGAACAACACAAGCAATTGGGGTAGCTTCAGGTGTACACTGTGCAGGTGGCACAATACACCGACTGTAACTGCTACAGCTGCCTGTGGTATAGGAACAGAACAACACAGCAATTGGGGTAGCTTCAGGTGTACACTGTCCAGGTGGCACAATACACCGACTGTAACTGCTACAGCTGCCTGTGGTATAGGAACAGAACAACAACAGCAATTGGGGTAGCTTCAGGTGTACACTGTCCAGGTGGCACAATACACCGACTGTAACTGCTACAGCTGCCTGTGGTATAGGAACAGAACAACACGAGCAATTGGGGTAGCTTCAGGTGTACACTGTGCAGGTGGCACAATACACCGACTGTAACTGCTGCAGCTGCCTGTGGTATAGGAACAGAACAACACAGCAATTGGGGTAGCTTCAGGTGTACACTGTGCAGGTGGCACAATACACCGACTGTAACTGCTACAGCTGCCTGTGGTATAGGAACAGAACAACACAGCAATTGGGGTAGCTTCAGGTGTACACTGTGCAGGTGGCACAATACACCGACTGTAACTGCTACAGCTGCCTGTGGTATAGGACCAGAACAACACAGCAATTGGGGTAGCTTCAGGTGTACACTGTGCAGGTGGCACAATACACCGACTGTAACTGCTACAGCTGCCTGTGGTATAGGAACAGAACAACACAAGCAATTGGGGTAGCTTCAGGTGTACACTGTGCAGGTGGCACAATACACCGACTGTAACTGCTGCAGCTGCCTGTGGTATAGGAACAGAACAACAACAGCAATTGGGGTAGCTTCAGGTGTACACTGTGCAGGTGGCACAATACACCGACTGTAACTGCTACAGCTGCCTGTGGTATAGGAACAGAACAACACAAGCAATTGGGGTAGCTTCAGGTGTACACTGTCCAGGTGGCACAATACACTGACTGTAACTGCTACAGCTGCCTGTGGTATAGGAACAGAACAACAACAGCAATTGGGGTAGCTTCAGGTGTACACTGTCCAGGTGGCACAATACACCGACTGTAACTGCTACAGCTGCCTGTGGTATAGGAACAGAACAACAACAGCAATTGGGGTAGCTTCAGGTGTACACTGTGCAGGTGGCACAATACACCGACTGTAACTGCTACAGCTGCCTGTGGTATAGGAACAGAACAACACAAGCAATTGGGGTAGCTTCAGGTGTACACTGTGCAGGTGGCACAATACACTGACTGTAACTGCTACAGCTGCCTGTGGTATAGGAACAGAACAACACAGCAATTGGGGTAGCTTCAGGTGTACACTGTGCAGGTGGCACAATACACCGACTGTAACTGCTACAGCTGCCTGTGGTATAGGAACAGAACAACACAGCAATTGGGGTAGCTTCAGGTGTACACTGTGCAGGTGGCACAATACACTGACTGTAACTGCTACAGCTGCCTGTGGTATAGGAACAGAACAACACAGCAATTGGGGTAGCTTCAGGTGTACACTGTGCAGGTGGCACAATACACTGACTGTAACTGCTACAGCTGCCTGTGGTATAGGAACAGAACAACACAAGCAATTGGGGTAGCTTCAGGTGTACACTGTGCAGGTGGCACAATACACCGACTGTAACTGCTACAGCTGCCTGTGGTATAGGAACAGAACAACAACAGCAATTGGGGTAGCTTCAGGTGTACACTGTGCAGGTGGCACAATACACTGACTGTAACTGCTACAGCTGCCTGTGGTATAGGAACAGAACAACACAAGCAATTGGGGTAGCTTCAGGTGTACACTGTGCAGGTGGCACAATACACCGACTGTAACTGCTACAGCTGCCTGTGGTATAGGAACAGAACAACAACAGCAATTGGGGTAGCTTCAGGTGTACACTGTGCAGGTGGCACAATACACCGACAACTGCTACAGCTGCCTGTGGTATAGGAACAGAACAACACAAGCAATTGGGGTAGCTTCAGGTGTACACTGTGCAGGTGGCACAATACACCGACTGTAACTGCTACAGCTGCCTGTGGTATAGGAACAGAACAACACGAGCAATTGGGGTAGCTTCAGGTGTACACTGTGCAGGTGGCACAATACACCGACTGTAACTGCTGCAGCTGCCTGTGGTATAGGAACAGAACAACAACAGCAATTGGGGTAGCTTCAGGTGTACACTGTGCAGGTGGCACAATACACTGACTGTAACTGCTACAGCTGCCTGTGGTATAGGAACAGAACAACAACAGCAATTGGGGTAGCTTCAGGTGTACACTGTGCAGGTGGCACAATACACTGACTGTAACTGCTACAGCTGCCTGTGGTATAGGAACAGAACAACACGAGCAATTGGGGTAGCTTCAGGTGTACACTGTGCAGGTGGCACAATACACCGACTGTAACTGCTACAGCTGCCTGTGGTATAGGAACAGAACAACACAAGCAATTGGGGTAGCTTCAGGTGTACACTGTGCAGGTGGCACAATACACCGACTGTAACTGCTGCAGCTGCCTGTGGTATAGGAACAGAACAACAACAGCAATTGGGGTAGCTTCAGGTGTACACTGTGCAGGTGGCACAATACACTGACTGTAACTGCTACAGCTGCCTGTGGTATAGGAACAGAACAACACAAGCAATTGGGGTAGCTTCAGGTGTACACTGTCCAGGTGGCACAATACACCGACTGTAACTGCTACAGCTGCCTGTGGTATAGGAACAGAACAACACAGCAATTGGGGTAGCTTCAGGTGTACACTGTGCAGGTGGCACAATACACCGACTGTAACTGCTACAGCTGCCTGTGGTATAGGAACAGAACAACACAGCAATTGGGGTAGCTTCAGGTGTACACTGTGCAGGTGGCACAATACACTGACTGTAACTGCTACAGCTGCCTGTGGTATAGGAACAGAACAACACAGCAATTGGGGTAGCTTCAGGTGTACACTGTCCAGGTGGCACAATACACCGACTGTAACTGCTACAGCTGCCTGTGGTATAGGAACAGAACAACACGAGCAATTGGGGTAGCTTCAGGTGTACACTGTGCAGGTGGCACAATACACCGACTGTAACTGCTACAGCTGCCTGTGGTATAGGAACAGAACAACACAAGCAATTGGGGTAGCTTCAGGTGTACACTGTGCAGGTGGCACAATACACCGACTGTAACTGCTACAGCTGCCTGTGGTATAGGAACAGAACAACACAGCAATTGGGGTAGCTTCAGGTGTACACTGTGCAGGTGGCACAATACACTGACTGTAACTGCTACAGCTGCCTGTGGTATAGGAACAGAACAACACGAGCAATTGGGGTAGCTTCAGGTGTACACTGTGCAGGTGGCACAATACACCGACTGTAACTGCTACAGCTGCCTGTGGTATAGGAACAGAACAACACGAGCAATTGGGGTAGCTTCAGGTGTACACTGTGCAGGTGGCACAATACACCGACTGTAACTGCTACAGCTGCCTGTGGTATAGGAACAGAACAACACAAGCAATTGGGGTAGCTTCAGGTGTACACTGTGCAGGTGGCACAATACACCGACTGTAACTGCTACAGCTGCCTGTGGTATAGGAACAGAACAACACAAGCAATTGGGGTAGCTTCAGGTGTACACTGTGCAGGTGGCACAATACACCGACTGTAACTGCTACAGCTGCCTGTGGTATAGGAACAGAACAACACGAGCAATTGGGGTAGCTTCAGGTGTACACTGTGCAGGTGGCACAATACACCGACTGTAACTGCTACAGCTGCCTGTGGTATAGGAACAGAACAACACAAGCAATTGGGGTAGCTTCAGGTGTACACTGTGCAGGTGGCACAATACACCGACTGTAACTGCTACAGCTGCCTGTGGTATAGGAACAGAACAACACAAGCAATTGGGGTAGCTTCAGGTGTACACTGTCCAGGTGGCACAATACACTGACTGTAACTGCTACAGCTGCCTGTGGTATAGGAACAGAACAACACAAGCAATTGGGGTAGCTTCAGGTGTACACTGTGCAGGTGGCACAATACACTGACTGTAACTGCTACAGCTGCCTGTGGTATAGGAACAGAACAACACGAGCAATTGGGGTAGCTTCAGGTGTACACTGTGCAGGTGGCACAATACACCGACTGTAACTGCTACAGCTGCCTGTGGTATAGGAACAGAACAACACAAGCAATTGGGGTAGCTTCAGGTGTACACTGTGCAGGTGGCACAATACACTGACTGTAACTGCTACAGCTGCCTGTGGTATAGGAACAGAACAACACAAGCAATTGGGGTAGCTTCAGGTGTACACTGTGCAGGTGGCACAATACACTGACTGTAACTGCTACAGCTGCCTGTGGTATAGGAACAGAACAACACGAGCAATTGGGGTAGCTTCAGGTGTACACTGTGCAGGTGGCACAATACACCGACTGTAACTGCTACAGCTGCCTGTGGTATAGGAACAGAACAACACAAGCAATTGGGGTAGCTTCAGGTGTACACTGTGCAGGTGGCACAATACACCGACTGTAACTGCTACAGCTGCCTGTGGTATAGGAACAGAACAACACAAGCAATTGGGGTAGCTTCAGGTGTACACTGTGCAGGTGGCACAATACACTGACTGTAACTGCTACAGCTGCCTGTGGTATAGGAACAGAACAACACAAGCAATTGGGGTAGCTTCAGGTGTACACTGTCCAGGTGGCACAATACACCGACTGTAACTGCTACAGCTGCCTGTGGTATAGGAACAGAACAACACAAGCAATTGGGGTAGCTTCAGGTGTACACTGTGCAGGTGGCACAATACACCGACTGTAACTGCTACAGCTGCCTGTGGTATAGGAACAGAACAACACAAGCAATTGGGGTAGCTTCAGGTGTACACTGTGCAGGTGGCACAATACACCGACTGTAACTGCTACAGCTGCCTGTGGTATAGGAACAGAACAACACAAGCAATTGGGGTAGCTTCAGGTGTACACTGTGCAGGTGGCACAATACACCGACTGTAACTGCTACAGCTGCCTGTGGTATAGGAACAGAACAACACGAGCAATTGGGGTAGCTTCAGGTGTACACTGTGCAGGTGGCACAATACACTGACTGTAACTGCTACAGCTGCCTGTGGTATAGGAACAGAACAACACGAGCAATTGGGGTAGCTTCAGGTGTACACTGTGCAGGTGGCACAATACACCGACTGTAACTGCTACAGCTGCCTGTGGTATAGGAACAGAACAACACGAGCAATTGGGGTAGCTTCAGGTGTACACTGTGCAGGTGGCACAATACACCGACTGTAACTGCTACAGCTGCCTGTGGTATAGGACCAGAACAACACGAGCAATTGGGGTAGCTTCAGGTGTACACTGTGCAGGTGGCACAATACACCGACTGTAACTGCTACAGCTGCCTGTGGTATAGGAACAGAACAACACAAGCAATTGGGGTAGCTTCAGGTGTACACTGTGCAGGTGGCACAATACACTGACTGTAACTGCTACAGCTGCCTGTGGTATAGGAACAGAACAACACGAGCAATTGGGGTAGCTTCAGGTGTACACTGTGCAGGTGGCACAATACACCGACTGTAACTGCTACAGCTGCCTGTGGTATAGGAACAGAACAACACAAGCAATTGGGGTAGCTTCAGGTGTACACTGTGCAGGTGGCACAATACACCGACTGTAACTGCTACAGCTGCCTGTGGTATAGGAACAGAACAACACGAGCAATTGGGGTAGCTTCAGGTGTACACTGTGCAGGTGGCACAATACACCGACTGTAACTGCTGCAGCTGCCTGTGGTATAGGAACAGAACAACAACAGCAATTGGGGTAGCTTCAGGTGTACACTGTGCAGGTGGCACAATACACCGACTGTAACTGCTACAGCTGCCTGTGGTATAGGAACAGAACAACACAAGCAATTGGGGTAGCTTCAGGTGTACACTGTGCAGGTGGCACAATACACCGACTGTAACTGCTACAGCTGCCTGTGGTATAGGAACAGAACAACAACAGCAATTGGGGTAGCTTCAGGTGTACACTGTGCAGGTGGCACAATACACCGACTGTAACTGCTACAGCTGCCTGTGGTATAGGAACAGAACAACACGAGCAATTGGGGTAGCTTCAGGTGTACACTGTGCAGGTGGCACAATACACCGACTGACTGTAACTGCTACAGCTGCCTGTGGTATAGGAACAGAACAACACAAGCAATTGGGGTAGCTTCAGGTGTACACTGTCCAGGTGGCACAATACACTGACTGTAACTGCTACAGCTGCCTGTGGTATAGGAACAGAACAACACGAGCAATTGGGGTAGCTTCAGGTGTACACTGTGCAGGTGGCACAATACACCGACTGTAACTGCTACAGCTGCCTGTGGTATAGGAACAGAACAACACAAGCAATTGGGGTAGCTTCAGGTGTACACTGTGCAGGTGGCACAATACACTGACTGTAACTGCTACAGCTGCCTGTGGTATAGGAACAGAACAACACAAGCAATTGGGGTAGCTTCAGGTGTACACTGTGCAGGTGGCACAATACACTGACTGTAACTGCTGCAGCTGCCTGTGGTATAGGAACAGAACAACACAAGCAATTGGGGTAGCTTCAGGTGTACACTGTCCAGGTGGCACAATACACTGACTGTAACTGCTACAGCTGCCTGTGGTATAGGAACAGAACAACACAAGCAATTGGGGTAGCTTCAGGTGTACACTGTGCAGGTGGCACAATACACCGACTGTAACTGCTACAGCTGCCTGTGGTATAGGAACAGAACAACACAAGCAATTGGGGTAGCTTCAGGTGTACACTGTGCAGGTGGCACAATACACCGACTGTAACTGCTACAGCTGCCTGTGGTATAGGAACAGAACAACACAAGCAATTGGGGTAGCTTCAGGTGTACACTGTGCAGGTGGCACAATACACTGACTGTAACTGCTACAGCTGCCTGTGGTATAGGAACAGAACAACACGAGCAATTGGGGTAGCTTCAGGTGTACACTGTGCAGGTGGCACAATACACCGACTGACTGTAACTGCTACAGCTGCCTGTGGTATAGGAACAGAACAACAACAGCAATTGGGGTAGCTTCAGGTGTGTACACTGTGCAGGTGGCACAATACACTGACTGTAACTGCTACAGCTGCCTGTGGTATAGGAACAGAACAACACGAGCAATTGGGGTAGCTTCAGGTGTACACTGTGCAGGTGGCACAATACACCGACTGTAACTGCTACAGCTGCCTGTGGTATAGGACCAGAACAACACAAGCAATTGGGGTAGCTTCAGGTGTACACTGTGCAGGTGGCACAATACACCGACTGTAACTGCTACAGCTGCCTGTGGTATAGGAACAGAACAACAACAGCAATTGGGGTAGCTTCAGGTGTGTACACTGTGCAGGTGGCACAATACACTGACTGTAACTGCTACAGCTGCCTGTGGTATAGGAACAGAACAACACAAGCAATTGGGGTAGCTTCAGGTGTACACTGTCCAGGTGGCACAATACACCGACTGTAACTGCTACAGCTGCCTGTGGTATAGGAACAGAACAACACAAGCAATTGGGGTAGCTTCAGGTGTACACTGTCCAGGTGGCACAATACACCGACTGTAACTGCTACAGCTGCCTGTGGTATAGGACCAGAACAACACAAGCAATTGGGGTAGCTTCAGGTGTACACTGTGCAGGTGGCACAATACACCGACTGTAACTGCTACAGCTGCCTGTGGTATAGGACCAGAACAACACAAGCAATTGGGGTAGCTTCAGGTGTACACTGTGCAGGTGGCACAATACACCGACTGTAACTGCTGAAGCTGCCTGTGGTATAGGACCAGAACAACACGAGCAATTGGGGTAGCTTCAGGTGTACACTGTGCAGGTGGCACAATACACTGACTGTAACTGCTACAGCTGCCTGTGGTATAGGAACAGAACAACACAAGCAATTGGGGTAGCTTCAGGTGTTCACTGTGCAGGTGGCACAATACACTGACTGTAACTGCTACAGCTGCCTGTGGTATAGGACCAGTAGAACACGAGCAATTGGCGTAGCTTCAGGTGTGTACACTGTGCAGGTGGCACAATACACTGTCTGTAACTGCTACAGCTGGCCTGTTGTATAGGACCAGAAAAACACGAGCAATTGGCGTAGCTTCAGGTGTATACACTGTGCAGGTGGCACAATACACTGACTGTAACTGCTGCAGCTGCCTGTGGTATAGGACCAGAACAACACGAGCAATTGGGGTAGCTTCAGGTGTACACTGTGCAGGTGGCACAATACACCGTGCAGGTGGCACAATACACTGACTGTACACTGTGCAGGTGGCACAATACACTGACTGTAACTGCTACAGCTGCCTGTGGTATAGGAACAGAACAACACAAGCAATTGGGGTAGCTTCAGGTGTACACTGTCCAGGTGGCACAATACACCGACTGTAACTGCTACAGCTGCCTGTGGTATAGGACCAGAACAACACGAGCAATTGGGGTAGCTTCAGGTGTACACTGTGCAGGTGGCACAATACACTGACTGTAACTGCTACAGCTGCCTGTGGTATAGGAACAGAACAACACAAGCAATTGGGGTAGCTTCAGGTGTTCACTGTGCAGGTGGCACAATACACCAACTGTAACTGCTGAAGCTGCCTGTGGTATAGGACCAGAACAACATGAGCAATTGGGGTAGCTTCAGGTGTACACTGTGCAGGTGGCACAATACACAGATTGTAACTGCTACAGCTGCCAGTGGTATAGGAACAGAACAACACAAGCAATTGGGTAAGCTTCAGGTGTACACTGTGCAGGTGGCACAATACACTGACTGTAACTGCTACAGCTGCCTGTGGTATAGGAACAGAACAACACGAGCAATTGGGGTAGCTTCAGGTGTTCACTGTGCAGGTGGCACAATACACTCACTGTAACTGCTACAGCTGCCTTTGGTATAGGAACAGAACAACACAAGCAATTGGGGTAGCTTCAGGTGTGTACACTGTGCAGGTGGCACAATACACTGACTGTATCTGCTACAGCTGCCTGTGGTAAAGGGCCAGAAGAACACGAGCAATTGGCGTAGCTTCAGGTGTGTACACTGTGCAGGTGGCACAATACACCGACTGTAACTGCTACAGCTGCCTGTGGTATAGGACCAGAAGAACACAAGCAATTGGCGTAGCTTCAGGTGTGTACACTGTGCCGTTGGCACAATACACTAACTATATCTGCTACAGCTGCCTTTGGTATAGGAACAGAGCAACAACAGCAATTGGGGTAGCTTCAGGTGTGTACACTGTGCAGGTGGCACAATAAACTGACTGTAACTGCTACAGCTGCCTGTGGTATAGGAACAGAACAACACAAGCAATTGGGGTAGCTTCAGGTGTACACTGTCCAGGTGGCACAATACACTGACTGTAACTGCTACAGCTGCCTGTGGTATAGGAACAGAACAACACAAGCAATTGGGGTAGCTTCAGGTGTACACTGTCCAGGTGGCACAATACACCGACTGTAACTGCTACAGCTGCCTGTGGTATAGGAACAGAACAACACAAGCAATTGGGGTAGCTTCAGGTGTACACTGTCCAGGTGGCACAATATACCGACTGTAACGGCTACAGCTGCCAGTGGTATAGGAACAGAACAACACAAGCAATTGGGGTAGCTTCAGGCATGGATTTACAGGGACTCCCCAAGCCGAAAAACAGCGTGGGGGTCCCCCAAATCCATCTCAGACCCTTATCCGAGCACGCAGCCCGGCAGGCCAGGAAAGGGGTGGGGACGAGCGAGCGCCCCCCCCCCCCTCCTGAGCCGTACCAGGCCGCGTGCCCTCAACATGGGGGGTGCCCTGGGGAAAGGGGGGCCGTGCGCCCCCCCCACCCCCAAAGCACCTTGTCCCCATGTTGATGAGGACAAGGGCCTCTTCCCGACAACCCTGGCCATTGGTTGTCGGGGTCTGCGGGCCGGGGCTTATCGGAATCTGGGAGCCCCCCCTTTTATAAGGGGGCCCCCAGATCCCGGCCCCCCACCCTATGTGAATGAGTATGGGGTACGATGTACCCCTACCCATTCACCTAAGGTGTAAAATGTAAAGTAATAAACACACACTTTTGAAAAAATATTTTATTGCACTGCTCCGGGGTCTTTTTCCGTCTTGGGGGTCTTCTCGCCGGACTCCTCCGCCATTTACCTAGCTTTTTTACCGAGCGGAGAAGTCCGGCTACCTTCTTCGCCGTCGCCGCCGTTGTCTGGGGGTCTCGATCCGCCTTCGGGGGTCTTCCGGGGTCTTCCGGGGTCTCTTCTGTTCTTGCCGCTATTGTCGCTTTCTGCGCCGCCGGCGCCGCCTTCTTCTTCTTCTTCTTGTTCTTCTTGTTCATCTTCTTCTTCCGATGTTGACTCGTCGCTCCCTCTGGCCGGAATGCCAGAGCGGCGCTGTGCTGGGACTTACATAGGGACAAGGGGACAGGGTCACATGCTCATGTCACATGGTGACCCCGCCCCCTTGTGATGTCACAGTCCCGGAGGATGCTGGGACTGTGACATCACAAGGGGGCGGGGTCACCATGTGACATGAGCATGTGACCCTGTCCCCTTGTCCCTATATAAGTCCCAGCACAGCGCGGCTCTGGCATTCCGGCCAGAGGGAACGACGAGTCAACATCGGAAGAAGAAGAAGAAGAAGAAGAAGAAGAAGAACAAGAACAAGAAGGCGGCGCCGGCGGCGCCGGCGGCGCAGAAAGCGACGACAGCGGCAAGAACAGAAGAGACCCCGGAAGACCCCGAAGGCGGATCGAGACCCCCAGACGACGGCGGCGGCGACGATGAAGAAGGTAGCCGGACTTCTCTGCTCGGTAAAAGAGCTAGGTAAATGGCGGAGGAGTCCGGCAAGAAGACCCCCAAGACGGAAGAAGACCCCCGGAGCAGTGCAATAAAATATTTTTTCAAAAGTGTGTGTTTTTTACTTTACATTTCACTCATTCACATAGGGTGGGGGGCCGGGATCTGGGGGCCCCCTTATAAAAGGGGGCTCCCAGATTCCGATAAGCCCCCGCCCGCAGACCCCGACAACCAATGGCCAGGGTTGTCGGGAAGAGGCCCTTGTCCTCATCAACATGGGGACAAGGTGCTTTGGGGTGGGGGGGCCGCACAGCCCCCCTTTCCCCAGGGCACCCCCCATGTTGAGGGCACGCGGCCTGGTACGGCTCAGGAGGGGGGCGCTCGCTCGTCCCCACCCCTTTCCTGGCCTGCCGGGCTGCGTGCTCGGATAAGGGTCTGAGATGGATTTGGGGGGGACCCCCGCGCCGTTTTTCGGCGTGGGGAGTCCCTTTAAATCCATGCCAGGTGACGGAGCTAGCGCGCCGGCATTTACTGCCTAGGCTAGCTACGTACCTGAAGTCACGTGCTAAATGAACGGACTTCCCGATGAGCGGCAAGTCCGTTCATTTCAAAAGTCCGGCGGACTAGCCTACTAACGGCGGGATTGTCCGCCAGACTGCCAAATCCAGCGGATAATTTTAAAACAAAACTTAAAACTTTAGTCCGCCGGACTTTTTGAAAAAAAGTCCGTCGAAGGCCCACACACCAGGGGATTATCCCCTGGACTTCAGTCCAGGGGATAATCCCGCGGGATAGTCCCTTTGTGTGTACGAGGCATTACTGCTACAGCTGCCTGAGGTATAGGAACAGAAACACACAAGCAATTGGGTAAGCTTCAGGTGTACACTGTGCAGGTGGCACAATACACCGACTGTAACTGCTACAGCTGTCTGTGGTATAGGACCAGAACAACACGAGCAATTGGGGTAGCTTCAGGTGTACACTGTGCAGGTGGCACAATACACCGACTGTAACTGCTGAAGCTGCCTGTGGTATAGGACCAGAACAACACAAGCAATTGGGGTAGCTTCAGGTGTACACTGTCCAGGTGGCACAATACACAGATTGTAACTGCTACAGCTGCCTGTGGTATAGGAACAGAACAACATGAGCAATTGGGGTAGCTTCAGGTGTACACTGTCCAGGTGGCACAATACACTGACTGTAACTGCTACAGCTGCCTGTGGTTTAGGAACAGAACAACACCAGCAATTGGGGTAGCTTCAGGTGTACACTGTGCAGGTGCACAATACACCGACTGTAACTGCTACAGCTGCCTGTGGTATAGGAATAGAACAACACAAGCAATTGGGGTAGCTTCAGGTGTACACTGTGCAGGTGGCACAATACACTGACTGTAACTGCTACAGCTGGCCTGTGGTATAGGAACAGAACAACACGAGCAATTGGGGTAGCTTCAGGGGTACACTGTGCAGGTGACACAATACACTGACTGTAACTGCTACAGCTGCCAGTGGTATAGGACCAGAAGAACACAAGCAATTGGGGTAGCTTCAGGTGTACACTGTGCAGGTGGCACAATACACCGACTTTAACTGCTGCAGCTGCCTGTGGTATAGGACCAAAACAACACGAGCAATTGGGGTAGCTTCAGGTATACACTGTCTAGGTGGCACAATACACCAACTGTATCTGCTACAGCTGCCTGTGGTTTAGGAACAGAACAACACCAGCAATTGGGGTAGCTTCAGGTGTACACTGTGCAGGTGCACAATACACCGACTGTAACTGCTACAGCTGCCTGTGGTATAGGAATAGAACAACACAAGCAATTGGGGTAGCTTCAGGTGTACACTGTGCAGGTGGCACAATACACTGACTGTAACTGCTACAGCTGGCCTGTGGTATAGGAACAGAACAACACGAGCAATTGGGGTAGCTTCAGGGGTACACTGTGCAGGTGACACAATACACTGACTGTAACTGCTACAGCTGCCAGTGGTATAGGACCAGAAGAACACAAGCAATTGGGGTAGCTTCAGGTGTACACTGTGCAGGTGGCACAATACACCGACTGTAACTGCTGCAGCTGCCTGTGGTATAGGACCAAAACAACACGAGCAATTGGGGTAGCTTCAGGTATACACTGTCTAGGTGGCACAATACACCAACTGTATCTGCTACAGCTGCCTGTGGTATAGGAACAGAGCAACAAAAGCAATTGGGGTAGCTTCAGGTGTGTAGACTGTGCAGGTGGCACAATACACTTATGCCCCATACACGCGGTCGGATTTTCCGACGGAAAATGTCCTATCGGACCATGTTGTCGGAAATTCCGACCGTGTGTGGGCTCCATCTGACTTTTTCCGTCGGATTTTCAGACGGAAAAAGTTTGATCTCCTGTTCTCAATTTTTCCGACAACAAAGTCCGATCACGCAAATTCCGATAGTGTGTAGCCTAGTCCGACGGACAAAGTGCCACGCATGCTCAGAAGAAATTCTGTGACGGAAGCGATCGGTCAGGTAAAACTACCGTTCCTAATCGTCACAGCACATTCGTCACGCTGCAATGTTAAAATGTGTTTAACCACTTGCCGACCGGCGCACGACGATATACGTCGACAGAATGGCACGTACAGGCAGGAGGGCGTATATATAAGTCCCTCCTTTAGCCTGTCCGTGCCATCGGGAGCGCGCCGGTCGGGACCCCCGTGAGTCCGATCGCGGTCCCCGCGGACTCGATCGCCGCGGGGACCCCCGCGATCGTCTCACGGGGCGGCTGAACGGGGAGATGCCGAGATAAACAGCATCTCCCCGTTCTGCCTAGCAACTAGTGACGCCGATCTCTGCTCCCTGTGATTGGAACAGAGATCAGCATTCACTAGCTGACAGCCACGCCCCCCCACAGTAAAAAACACACCCCTAGGCATACTTAACTCTTACACTGCCCCCTTGTAGTTAACCCCTTCACTGCCAGTGTCATTTATACAGAAATCAATGCATTTAAATGCATTAATTGCTGTAAAAATGACAATGGTCTTAAAAATGTCCGATGTGTCCGCCATAATGTCGCAGTCACAAAAAAAATCGCAGATCTCCGCCATTACTAATAAAAAAAAAATATTAATAAAAATGCTATAAAACTATCCCCTATCTTGTAAACGCTATAACTTCTGCGCAAACCGATCAATAATCGCTTATTGTGATTTTTTTTACCAAAAATATGTAGAAGAATACGTATCGGCCTAAACTGAGGAAAAAAAATGTTTATTTATATATTTTTTGGGGATATTTATTATAGCAAAAAATAAAAAATAATGCATTTTTTTCAAAATTGTCGCTCTATTTTTGTTTATAGCGCAAAAAATAAAAACCGCAGGGGTGATCAAATACCACCAAAAGAAAGCTCTTTTTGTGGGGAAAAAAGGACGTCAATTTTGTTTGGGAGCCACGTCGCACGACCGCGCAATTGTCAGTTAAAGCGGCGCAGTGCCGAGTCGCAAAAAGGGGCCTGGTCCTTTGGCTGCAAATTGGTCCAGTCTGAAAGTGGTTAATGCAGCGCATTCTCTTTTTCTTTACAATGTAAGAAGAATGACGTTTTTTAGCTGCTCATAGTCACACTAACTTCTCCCAAACTTCTTTCTTTATTCTTTTTCCTGATTTATTGGCTAGAATTTTTTTATTCGTCAGATCTTAAGAATGTTTATTGCTTTATTTTTTGATTTGTCATTTATAGTGGTTTGTTTTTTTAATCGAGATTTCCTTTATTTCTTTTTTTTTGGGGGGGGGGGGGGTCTCAAATTATCCCAACACCATTATTATCATTTGTATTGTTTGGATAAATTCACTAGGAGGTTGTTTGTTGTTGGTGCCCCTTGTTAATTTGACTTTATGATTTGTGAAATGTACCTGCCTACTCACAAATAAACTGTCCTTTTTGAAAAGTAAAACACATAGGCAAGGATTTATTGAAATCAAAAATACCTTTATTAGGTGTCAGCAACAAACTAAAGAGGAAGGCAGCGATGGAGAAACTGGGGAAATTTGCAAAGCCTTTGACCCCCACGGCAGACATCAATTTTTTCTATTCAAAAATTGGTGGCCTGAGGAGTACTTATCTTAAGGGAGTTCAATCTGGTCCTGAAGTCCAATACATCCGGAACTGCAGCAGATGCCATCTATGTCCCCAGGCTGTGGTCATACGAGAGGCTCCATCTTCTCTCAGACCAGACTGAATCCGGGTCATCACACTCTGGTCTTCCTTCTACGCTTCCTTCCAGGCTGTGGCTGTGGTGCTGGAGGTGTGGCAGAAGGAGGAGGAGGAGCATGGTCCATCTCGCAAACATGTGTCGTTGGGGTCATTTCCCCAGCTATTTAGTATTTTGAGGATGACCTCCTCGCACTTGCTGCGTTGCCCCGCCTCCATCTCTTTCAGCTTTGTGGCAGCCAAGGCAGCAAAGGCCTCTTCATATGTTGGGGTGGCATGTAGTGCCACTGAAGCCTCCCTGATCAGCCGGAGAGCTGACTCCCCCACATACCCCCCTTTCTGGGCCTTTTGTAGGGAAGGCGGAGGGGAGGGACTTGGGATCGAGTCAGGCTCCTAGGCCTGCCCACCTCTTGGCTGCCACTTACCCCTGCCTCCTCCTGTCTGCCACATTCCACAGCCACCTCCTGGCTCCCGCATTCCACAGCCACCTCCTGGCTGAGGTCTTCCTGTGTATGAAAAAGGGACATAGTTTGAGTTATTGGTTCATCAAACACACACAATTTTTAGCTATTGACTGTTGCTAAATGTTTACAAATTGAAAACCATAGAATTCTCAGCCCAGCAGTTTATATTCTTGCCCAAAATGTCTCCAACACTACTGTCTATTGATATGTAAAACACTTTAGCAAATAAGCAATTTTTGATCCTAAATTTAGTGAACATCATTCATTTTACCTCATCTGCTGCAGCTCCAGATGCTTGGGACTTCAGGACCTTATTGCGCTCCCTGAAATACGTACTCCTCAGGCTGCCAATTTTGGTTATTAACTTCTCAATGGTTGCCGTGGGGATCACCGGCGTTACAAATTCCAGAAGTTTCTTCGTCGCTGCCCGCCTCTTTAGTTTGTTGCTGTAGAGTGGGTGCTTGGCCTGCCACAAAAGGGGCATCTCCCTGAACTTATCAATGAACAGGGGGAGGAAGCTGACGTCATTGAAGCCATCCATATTCTCTGCAAGACACAACACCAGACAAAACATTAAATAATGTCAGGCTAAACTCTCCTAATCTTCTCCATAAATAAGCCTCAATGTATAAGCAGTCTAGGCTAGTGATGTACCAAGTTCAAATTGTACCTTCGTTAAAGCGATCGTCTCGTGCGTCAGCTCTCTCTCCCCTCTGCTCACAGATCGTCGGTACGACACACGCGTGTGACGTTTTATATACAGTGCGCATGCGTGAAACTCCGCCCACCCCTGACGATCTTTCTCGTCTATTCCCCACCCCTTCTCTTTACGGCGCAGTGGGGATAGCACATGGCGGGGACGAGGAAATCCCGGAGGCAGAAACGTCCCGATCCCGGAGGCTAAAATTTAAGGCGTCAAATATGTCTTTTAGAGAAATGTTGGAGATGGTGGACATATTGAAGAGGAGCGACTATGATGGGAAGTATGGGCCTTACCCCAACCCAAATGTCAGAAAGGCCAAGATCATGGCTAAAGTTTTGGGTTACAACGATCCAAGGATCAACTGAGGAAACGCTGGTCAGACCTGAAACTGAGGGAGCACGATCAGTACAGAAAGATCAAGCGAGTTCTTCAAAAAAGTAAGTAATTGTCGTGTGTTCATCTTTTTTTTTCTTGCTTGCATACTGCTCCATGTGCTTTGTTTTTCAATGTTGGACATTTGAAAATGGCCACTTTCATGTTCGTGTGTCCATTCGATCGTACTAAACCTCGATCGTTCAGCCACTTATAATACGCTGTTTGGTGAATTTGGAGTTAACTACATTGTTTCAGGCCTGTTTTTAGTCAAAGAAAGTTTGTTGTCTATAGAGCTTTTTTCAAGAATGAAATGCAAACTTCTTCAGTGTAAAGGAGAGGTGACTCAGTAGCTGTTTACACATCTGGACTCTAGAGCACTAGTGCTGGGACACCCAAACACCCTTTTTATTATGTTGTCCCACACATGTGCTCCAGTGGATACTATAGGGGTGTCTCCATCTGACAAACTTGCACCAAAAAGCTAGTAAGTATTGCACCTTTACAAAGTGTCAAAATGAATGTTGTTGTCCTTTGAACCTGGCCAAAAAACACTATTGTACGTCACTTCCAAGCAATGTTTCATATTTCCTATTTCTGCCCTCATAGATTGGTGTGCTAAGTATTCCTTTTGTACATTTTCATAGGGGAGTGAAGACTCGGGACGTCTGAGGACACCAGGAACCCCACACCTTCCAAAGAAGGGGAAATACCCACACCAGAAGCAGAGGAGGAAGGAGAGATTGTAGAAGTTGGAGAACTTGTCACCACAACAGGTGAGTGTCAGAGACCACAGCTACAGGTAAGCTAATCGATGTATGCCTGAATCTTAAAAATACCGTTTATTTTTGTTTT
Source organism: Lithobates sylvaticus (assembly GCA_028564925.1). NCBI lineage: Eukaryota > Metazoa > Chordata > Amphibia > Anura > Ranidae > Lithobates > Lithobates sylvaticus. Next base: position 134,358,757 of record CM053033.1, read on the forward strand.
GTTTTTTAGGTGATGTGGATGTTGTGGAAGAAGAATCGCATTTTACCAGTAAAAGTGCACACGTCCTCATCGGGGAGATAATGGTGTGCAATCGAGATCTAGATGATTTTAAGAAAAACATCAATGATGTTCAACAAAAAATAAAGAACATCATTGATGTTTTAGGGAAAATATGAAACCACACAAACGACTTATCACACATTTGTGTGTAACCCCAAAATTTTTACGTCAGAACTTTGCCAAATTTGGAAGATGCACACAGTGTGTCAACATGTGCTAGCTACCATCATGGTGGATCAATGACAACGTTTTGTGGGTGCAGCCACTTTACTAACTACTAAAGTGGCTGAGGTGAAGGGGTTACACCACCAAAACACGTACATTGATCCCCATGATGGGAGATTGCACATTTGGACATTCTAGGCATGTGTTCTTGCATCAAATGCCCATTTTGATCCCCAAATTGTGTGCATGTTCTAAATTTAGCTTTTCCAGGGGTGACACCCCATGTGATGAAGGCACGATCAAACACAGTTTGGACATAGTCATGTCTGATCTTGTCTTCACTTTTCAAAGTTGAACTTTGTAAGTTCCTGTGTTCAGTATGTTTTGCTTTGCTACATGCCTGGTTTACACAAATGCGCCAAGTTAGTAAAGAATGTTCTAAAGACCAAAGATCTTTTGAGTTTCCAAAAGCCTTTTTGAAAGGCACTTGTGAATGTGTTTGAAGTAAAATTTTACCATATCAACAACGTGTGGCTTCCTTATTTCAAACCCCAAAAGCATTATTTGTGTCAAAAGTTAATGAATTTGGTGACAATGGGTGTTATTTACTAAAGGCTATTCCACTTTGCACTCCAAGTGCAGTTTCCGGTGCACTTTTGCAGTGCACTTGTAGTGCATAGTGGATTTGTCTTTTGGCAATTACACCCACAGTGCTTTGTAATAAACCACCTATCACGCCATTTTCAGGAATACACACATTTCTGTCATGGTGATGAAAAGGAGTATTTTTGGGGTCAGCTATGCACTACATACCTTACCTAGAAAAAATATTATGTATCAGACCCACAACATGAGAAGATTCTTTTTAGGAAGAAGAGGCTGTAACCTCCTCTTGCCAAGAAAGTGCATTCCCACTGTTGAAGATAAAGGCCCAAAAAGAAAACAAAAAATAAGCTAGAACACACCTACAAGAAACACAAGCAGTAAATGAAAAGAAATCTTAGTTCAGGTTCCAAAATAAATTTATTAATAAATGCCTCTCACACATTGTCTGGCATATCAATGGCCCCCCTACCCACAAGGTACTCCATATACCTCTCGCGGACTTCGCAGGCATTTAGGGGAGCAAGCCAGGACGTGCAGCCTGAAGGGCTGTGAGGTTGTCATTTGGTGGCATGTCTGCATCAGGGCCAACAGACACAACATAGTTGGTGCTATGTCGCTTTAAGAAATTGTGCAATATGCAGCAGGAAAGCACAATGTGGTTCAGTTTATATTCCGCCATGTTGATAGGTGTCAAAAAGAGGCGGAAGCGGCTGGTCATGATCCCAAAGGCGTTCTCCACCACTCTGCGGGCTCTGGACAGCCAGTAATTGAAGACCCTCTGGTCCGGGGTGAGGGTCCTCATCGGGAAGGGCCGCATCAGATGGCTTGACAACGCAAACGCTTCATCCGCGACAAAGACGAAGGGGAGTCCTTCCGCATTCTCCTCTGGAGGTGGCAAGCACAGACTGCCACTCTGGAGACGCCAGTTGAACTCCGTGTGCGCAATGGCACCACCATCTGAGATCCGGACATTCTTCCCCACGTCCACTTACAAAAACTCGTATGTCGCCGATACCACCGCCAACATCATTTACTATTAAACCCCCTGTAATTATAATAGTACGACCCCGAGTTGGGGGGTGGGACGATGCGGACGTGTTTCCCATCAATTGCACCTCCGCAGTTAGGAAAGTCCCAACGGCTGGCAAAGTGGGAGGCCACAATCTGCCATTCCTGTGGCGTTGAAGGAAACTGTGGAGTCAAACAAGAAAAAAAAATTAGTCAGTTTGCACATAAACATTGCAAGCAGATTAGACACAAACATTTTGGAACAAGATCACACTAAAATTTAAACAAGAAAGTATTTGCAAACCAAAGTACAAGGTCCCCTTAGCAGATTACTCGCCCCCCATCACTCCCCCCACTTCTGATGGGCCATTGACAAAAACTAGGGGTTTGGGGGGGGGGTTGGACAGGTAACCCTCTCCACTTCATTGAGAGCCGAATGGCTCAATAATGTGTGATAGTTTGGCCAGACCCTCCTTACTTAACACTATTGGCAGCCCACCGGAAAGATAAAAGAAGATTCCTAATCCCAAAAAAAAAAAAACATAAAGGGAAGCACATTTTGACATTCTGCAATTACCTATCAAGCTAATAATAGGAGGAAAAACCAAAAAAACTAAAGAAAAAACATTTGAAAGTATTGAGCCAGCCCCTTGCACTACATGCTTTGCTGAATTTATCCCTAAATATGACCACTATAAAGAGGTAGGTATATAGTGTGTATTGAGCTTGGCAAAGCCAGCAGATAGAGGATTGGTATCATCTGACCGAGCAGTTGGGGGAGGGGGGTTCCTAATGAGTTTGGCACACCAAAAGAAAAAAAAAAAGAAAAAGGGGACTCTGCATGAAGTAAAACACACAGAAAACATTTGTGCATATTTTAGGGGTGTTTGGGGGAAACCAATACTATGGAGCAGACAAAATACATTGCTTAAGTGACTAGGCCATAGGTGTATATTGGGCCAGAAGAGCATGCTGGGGAGGTAAGTGAAGGCAAAAATGCATGAAGGACAAAAGGGGCACAGCATATTAGAGCATATTGCAATCATGGTAATTAGGGAAGGAGGTCAAAAATACAAGACATTAGCAAACAGAGCATACATAGAAGGGAATAGTAAAGGAGAAATGTTACCTTAATATAGTCCTCCTGCAGGACCTGGATAATAGCAGAACAGGTCTCTGGAATAATGATTCCCAGAGCCTGGGGAGAGATACCTGTGGAGAACTTCAGATCCTGAAGGCTTCTCCCTGTCGCCAAGTACCTCAACGTGGCAACAAGCCTCTGCTCCGGAGTGATGGCTTGCCTCATGCAGGTATCCTGCCTGCTGATAAAAGGGGTCAGCAAAGCCAACAGACGGTGAAAAACGGGGTCCGTCATCCTGAGAAAGTTCCTGAAATCATCAGGATTGTTCTCCCGGATCTCACGAAGCAAAGGCATGTGCGAGAATTGGTCACGCTGAAGCAACCAATTCTTGGTCCTTGAACTCCTCCTCGCCCTGTTCATGGGTCAAAGCTAAAAGCCCAACACCAAGCCCCTGCACAGCACGAACTCTACGACGAGTACGTACACGAAACATAGCTCACAAACAGTCGGCTGGTCAGAACGGACAAACAGAAAGCACCGATAAACAGCAAGGCCTGAAAGAACGAAATGAATACCAGAAACGAGCAGACAATAAGCAGTGAAGATCAAAGCATCCTATATCAAGATATATGCCGCAATGACCAACAAATGCGAACTGACTACATGCACCAATAAACAGATACGCACGACAAGCACAAACTGAAGAGCAGTAACGATCTGAGTCTGAAAACTGAAAAGTGCAAATCGAATGTAACCAAACTTCTACTAACACGCGATAAACACGAATCAGCAGAAGGAGCCGAACGGGTGCCGGACGTGGTGCTGAACTTCCCTTTTATAGTCTCATGGAACACTGCTTACGTCACGGCGTTCTTGAAGACCGGAAATTCCGACAACGTTGTCCGACCGTGTGTACGCAACACCAGCTTCGGACAAATTCCGACGGAAATAGTCATCGGAAAATCCGACCGTGTGTATGGGGCATAACTGTAACTGCTACAGCTGCCTGTGGTATAGGAACAGAACAACACGAGCAATTGGGGTAGCTTCAGGTGTACAATGTCCAGGTGGCACAATACACTGACTGTAACTGCTACAGCTACCTTTGGTATACAAAGAGAACAACACAAGCAATTGGGGTAGCTTCAGGTGTACACTGTCCAGGTGGCACAATACACCGACTGTAACTACTACAGCTGCCTGTGGTATAGGAAAAGAACAGCACCAGCAATTGGGGTAGCTTCAGGTGTACACTGTGCAGGTGGCACAATACACCAACTGTAACTGCTACAGCTGCCTGTGGTATAGGACCAGAAGAACACGAGCAATTGGGGTAGCTTCAGGTGTACACTGTGCAGGTTTTTACAATACACCGACTGTAACTGCTGCAGCTGCCTGTGGTATAGGACCAGAACAACACGAGCAATTGGGGTAGCTTTAGGTGTACACTGTTCAGGTGGCACAATGCACCAACTGTAACTGCTACATCTTCCTGTGGTATAAGAACAGAACAACACCAGCAATTTGGGTAGCTTCAGGTGTACACTGTGCAGGTGGCACAATACACTGACTGTAACTGCTACAGCTGCCATTGGTATAGGACTAGAAGAACACAAGCAATTGGAGTATCTTCAGGTGTACACTATGCAGGTGGCACAATACACCAACTGTAACTGCTGCAGCTGCCTGTGGTATAGGTCCAGAACAACACCAGCAATTGGGGTAGCTTCAGGTGTACACTGTGCAGGAGGCACAATACACCGACTGTAACTGCTGCAGCTGCCTGTGATATAGGAACAGAACAACATGAGCAATTGGGGTAGCTTCAGGTGTACACTGTGCAGGTGGCACAATACATCGACTGTAACTTCAATAGCTTCAAAGCAAATTAAGACACTGTCTCTCCGTCTATCTCTCTCTATGAGCCGTAACACACTACACAAGGCCGCCGCGCAGGTGGCCTTATATAGGGTGGGGTGTGTACTAAACCCCCTGAGCCATAATTGCCCACAGGCATCCTGCCTGTGGCCAATTATGTCTCTCTTCGCTGACGGCGCTGTGATTGGCCAAGCATGTGGGTCATAGTGCATGCTTGGGCAATCATCAGCCAGCAATGCACTGCGATGGCGCAGTGAATTATGGGCCGTGACGCGCCACTCAAATTTGGCATGAATGGCCCAAACATGGGTTCGACTCGAACACGAAGCTCATCCCTAATGCTGATCACATGCACTCTCCCAAGAATAAAAACTCTCTAGCAATAAACACCAAACTGAGCATTTCCCCAGGCTCTGTAAATATTAGTTTTTTTGGAGACAGTGAAAGAAGAGGAGGAACAGAGAAGACAGGATCAAACTGATTTTATACACAATGCAGAGGATTAACCCCTTAGGTCCACAATGAGTATAACAAGCATGCTTTACTGCATATACAGACTGATTTTACTAGACATGTGCAATTCATTTAGTTTCCGAAAAATGGCGTAAATTCAAAAAATTTCGTAAATTCAAAAATTTCGTAAATTCAAAAATTTCGTAAATTCAAAAATTTCGTAAATTCTAAAAAAAAATTGGTATGCGAAAGATTTTAACATTTCGGAAGTTCGGAAATTCAAAATTTCGGAAGTTCGGAAATTTGGAAATTCAGAAATTTGGAAATTCGGAAGTTCGATAATTCGGAATTTCGGAAATTCGGAAGTTCGGAAGTTAGGAAATTGGGAAATTCGGAAATTCGAAATTTCGGAAATTTGAAAATTCTAAAATTTTGAAATTTAAAAATCCAAAAATAAGAATGAAAATCTGAAAAATTCAAAAGAATGAAAATCTGAAAATTCGAAAATCTGAAATAATAGCTAACTAATAATAACTATTAAATTATAGGTATTGGAACTTCCTTTCAAATTTGGCTATCAGTGAACGTAACGAGTACACATTTTTCCAAAGTTACGAATTATCTGTTCACAAACAGACAAATGTGAAAGGAAATTCCAATACCTATAATTTAATAGTTTGTTATTATTAGTTAGTTATTATTTAGAATTTTACAAATTTTCTTTCTTTTTTTCAGATTTTCGAATTTTGAAATTTGAAAATGTGAAATTTGAAAATGTGAAATTTGAAAATGTGAAATTTGAAAATGTGAAATTTGAAAATTCGAAATTCGGAAATTTGAAAATTCGAAATTCGGAAATTTGAAAGTTCGGAAATTAGAAAATTCTGAAATTCAAAAATTCGGAAGTTTCGCAAATTCGGAAATTTTAAACTTTGAAAATTTTAAATTCAGAAATAATAGACATGTGCAATTTGTTTAGTTCCAAATTAGTTTTTTAACAAATTTTTACAAATTCGTTAATTCATAAATTTCAGAATTTTCAAATTTCAGAATTTCCAAAAAAAGCAAAAAAAAAACAATAAAACGAAAACTAACAAATTATTTGTCAGTGCACATGTCTAGATTTTACTGTTGTGGGTTTAGTACAAGCTGAAGTTAAAAGATGATTGGTTACTATGCACAGCTGCACCATATTCTGTGTGCACCAGTTTTAGTAAACCCCCCTCCATTGATTAATTTGTAAATTTTTCACACTAAATCCAATGTAATCTTTAACCACTTGCCGACCGGCGCACGACGATATACGTCGACAGAATGGCACGTACAGGCAGGAGGGCGTATATATACGTCCCTCCTTTAGCCTGTCCGTGCCATCGGGAGCGCGCCGGGAGCGGCGCGCTCCCGCGCCGGTCGGGACCCCCGTGAGTCCGGCCGCGGTCCCCGTGGACTCGATCGCCGCGGGGACTCCCGCAATCGTCTCACGGAGCGGCTGAACGGGGAGATGCTGAGATAAACAGCATCTCCCCGTTCTGCCTAGCAACTAGTGACGCCGATCTCTGCTCCCTGTGATTGGAGCAGAGATCAGCATTCACTAGCTGACAGCCACGCCCCCCCACAGTAAAAAACACACCCCTAGGCATACTTAACTCTTTCACTGCCCTCTTGTGGTAAACCCCTTTACTGCCAGTGTCATTTATACAGAAATCAATGCATTTAAATGCATTAATTGCTGTAAAAATGACAATGGTCCCAAAAATGTGTCAAAAATGTCCGATGTGTCCGCCATAATGTCGCAGTCACAAAAAAAATCGCAGATCTCCGCCATTAATAATAAAAAAAAAATTATTAATAAAAATGCTATAAAACTATCCCCTATCTTGTAAACGCTATAACTTCTGCGCAAACCGATCAATAATCGCTTATTGCGATTTTTTTTACCAAAAATATGTAGAAGAATACGTATCGGCCTAAACTGAGGAAAAAAAATGTTTTTTTATATATTTTTTGGGGATATTTATTATAGCAAAAAATAAAAAATAATGCATTTTTTTCAAAATTGTCGCTCTATTTTTGTTTATAGCGCAAAAAATAAAAACCGCAGGGGCGATCAAATACCACCAAAAGAAAGCTCTATTTGTGGGAAAAAAAGGACGTCAATTTTGTTTGGGAGCCACGTCGCACGACCGCGCAATTGTCAGTTAAAGCGACGCAGTGCCGAATCGCAAAAAGGGGCCTGGTCCTTTGGCTGCAAATTGGTCCGGTCTGAAAGTGGTTAAGGTTGAATATTTGTTTATGTAATCTTTAAGGTTGAATATTTGTTTATTAAGTTTCAATTAAACATTAAACACAGTAAGAAATAAGGGGAGGGGGTATGGGGGTACATAATGAAAAAAGGTAGGGGAAGGGAACAGGGTGAGAAACACATTGCATATATACCATCCTTTATGCACATTAACACAGAGTACAAATACTTTGTGCAGTCAAGACTTTCCATAGAGGCAATACATTTGAGATCCATCCACGCAGTGTCATCCATCTCCGAACACTGCCTGGAATAAATGCTCCCTGGACAAGTTTTCAAGCCTAGGAGGGTATAGGACAGGTATGGGGTGGGACAACTGCGTACATGACATAGCGAGCCAAGGGTAATGGGTGGGGGAGGGTAGGGGGAGGGAGGTACTCAGCAGTAAAGGTCTTGTAGCATTGTAATAGTTACATTCCATTATGGATCAAATGCAGGTCCCCCAATAGTTAGGGGTTTGTGTCTTTCTTTCTGTCGGCATACTATGGTTGCGGGCCCCCTTCTCACGCAGCTATGTTGTTGAGAAAGAGGTCCGATGAAGTATGGTGGAGCCAAGGGTATCATAAAGTGGTGTATTTATCCCAAGTATCATTGTGTTTTGCCTGTAATTCTTCCATGAGCATAATATCGTTCATGGTTTCTGCCCACCTTGTAATTGGGGGGACGGTGTATGTTTTCCAGAATTGCGATATAACGTGTCGAGCTGCAGACAAGAAAAACCTAAGTAGGCTTTTTCTGTGTGAGCTTAGCGGTCCTGGAAAGATGGATAGTAATGCTATTTGCGGTGAAGGTAACAAAGAGACATTGTAAAGATTATTGTGGATATTGAATACCTTGTCCTAAAACGGGTGAACTCGGCCACAGTCCCACCACACATGCTTGTATGTGCCCTCTCCTCTGTGGCAGCGCCAGCATCTGTCCGAAGTTCCTGGGTACATTTTGCTCACCGTGACTGGATCCCTGTATCATCGTGATAATAGCTTATAATTCTTTTCTTGTGAAAATCCGGAAATGGAAGACTTGTGTTTATATGAATGAGGTGTTTCATTGTGCGGGGGAGATTTCCGTTCCCAGATCTCTCGACCATTTTTGTATGAAATTCAGTGGTGTATTGCAGGTGTGTAGTTATATGTCTTTGTAGATTAGTGATAATGGGTGTTTGGGCGTCCGAGACCACACATATCCTCAAAGGTTATGAGAGGTCTATAGACCTGTCCAGAATGATGAAGTGTCTTGCAGTGTTGTGCTAGGGCTAGCATGGAAAGCCAGTCTATTGGAGTGTTAGGTTGGGTATCCGCTTGTGGTTGAAACAGACCCGTGGAGGCCTGTATAAATTGCCTGGCTGTGGGCCATTGTTCTCTAGTGTATGAGCCACATTGTCCTCCAGTGTTGTATGTTGGGAGTGCCGGGTTGTCAAATAGAGACGATAGTGGGCTAGGAGAAACAAAAAAGCTGCGCTAAACCAATAAACTACAAATTGAATGGGGGACGTGATGAGCATCCACCTGAGCACTCAATCATGTCTGCAACCCCAAATGGCAAAGTGAATTTATACCACAATAACTCCATGTGCATTCAAACAAGATGGACATGTAGTCCAAACGTAAAGTGTACAACTATAATGTAAAATAAACAGTGCTAACAATATCCAATACACCATATATGTGAAGTATTAGACCCCAATATAGATATGAAGTATTTTGTAATATTATAAATATTACTCCTAATGGCCCCCATGTCTTGATAACTTAAAAGTCCAAATAAACAACAAAAAGTCCATCCATCGTGAAGATAGAATTCAAAAACGTGTAGAAATGGCAGCTGGAATATGCACTCATATATTCTATGTGCCGACCACCACCAATGTGCAGATTTGCTCCTTACCAGAGGTCTATGATCCCCCGTCACAGAGGATCACAGAAGGCATATAGAATCCCAACGTATCCAAATGCTCTCAACTGGTGCTGCTGGTCTCCTCAGTCTCAGATCCCTCAGGTGTACTATAAGTTCCCCTCTCACTCTCGAATGTCAATGGACCCATAAATGGATATGTACCATATAAAAGAAAAGGGGGGCTTCCATAGTGCGTTTATCAAATGATTTATTAAAATGTTAAAATGTAAATCTCACTTACAATTAAGCAGAAAATCGAATGCCTTAAGTCCGGAGTACCGGCCGGATACAACACGGACAGACTCGAATTCCCTGGACGTGTGTATTCTATCCACGAGGTGACGTCAGCGCGTCGCTCCGCCCTAGGCGTTTCGTAACAGCTTACGTCGTCTGGGGACACGGGCGGCACGCTACGTCACCTCTCATATAGTATCTTCACCAAACCAAGCCTCGCTCTGAGTCCGCAAGTTCCCATGCTATGGCGTGGTGTCGTTCCATGTGCGCAAGACGTCATCAGCGCTGACGGAATTATGTCTGCCCATACACAGAGGCCTAAATTCTCTAAGATAGAGCCATAAGTGCATCACAGGAACGAACCATATGCAGCAAAACTGTATTGCAAATATGTGTGTCAGCTACTCGCCAGATTAAGGCAAATCAATACGCCACTTACACTGGGAATATCAAAATGCTGACCTACTACAGTTTATATATATATAATGTAAAAGAAAAGAAAAAGAAAAACTTTTAAAATCTCAAAATTGGCACCTCTACATGTCTATGCCTGTAGTATTTAAGGCACAACCCCTAAACACTCATAGGTCTATCGAAACCCATTCACATCACCAACAATGGTGGTAGATTGAACTTGAGCTATCTCATGATAATATTAAGGTTCCATTGGACGTAATGTAAAAACATTGGATTACGTCATTATTTCGTGGGTTAGTGAAAACACTCCCAGCTACTATCAGATGGTGGGCGTATATGATGACTCTAAATACTAACAATCCAAATCATGAGTCTTATTTATGTGTCTCCGAGCGGTGTGTCCCCAAACCGGAAATGCAGTAAATGAATAACACGGGATCACCGCTTGGAAGATTGAAAATGCGCCATCTAGTGGTCTCTTTTTAATACTGCAAAACCACTCTCATGTTGGTAAAAAAGGCTACTCTAAAACTCCAATGTGGCTAATATATTGGCTTCATTGTTTCATCTATCTATCAGCCAAATCTGGACTGATACATAATGGAAATTAGCTATAAGGATAAGGTGTAGGGATTTTGTGGTGTTATCGCGTGCTTCTCAGTTCGGTATAAAACCTACTTGATCGCTGTGTACAATAGATGGTATTAGGGGGGCTAGAATAATTTGAGGTTGACGTTCAGGAGGGAAATGGGTCTGTAATTGCTGCATTGAGAATGAAGGGTCAGAGCAGTATGCAGGGGCCCACATGGGATGGCTCAGAGGGGTGTGCTGTCTGTTTTCCCCTCCCCTTTATATATTTTACAGGTTGCTGCTAGTTTCTGCCATTACCAAGGGCAGCAACAGTGATGTGATTGGTGCGGTGATGCTAGCTGAGGATTGGTTAATTCGGGCGGTAGCAAAGCCCGCGCTGAGGAAGGTTATTTAAAGAATTGGAACACAGAATTCTCACAGACCGTCTGACAGGACAAGCGACGGAAAGGAAGTGCAGCTCTCTCAGCATGAAGCGCCGTTCGCCAGGAGCTCGTGAGGCGCTGCTATGCCGCTTGCTTGAGAAGGCAGAGACGAGCGGCGGTGAAGAATGGCTATTGCGCTGCCTGGAGGAGGAACAGACCGTGGCTCCGCCTGTGGGGACGTCCCCACCTGTCGCCATGATTGACGGACAGTCCGCCTCAGCCGGGGGCGGGACTCGCCAGCAGCCCAGTCGGAGGAAGAAGAAGACCAGAGCGGGGGCTTCTCTTCACCATATTGAGGAGAGATATAGAGAAAATGTGTCACAAGGGGCTCCTCTGCTAGGAGGGAGCAGCGCTACTCAGCTTCAGGTGGAAGAGAGTGAGCAGGCCGTTTTTCACAGTGGTGAGCATGATGTACATTCTCCTGTGTCTGAGGTGTCTTTGTTGGCTAATTCCCTGTATAATGTCTTACATCAATTTAAAGGGGCACAGTCTTCTGGTGCAGTGTTAAATAGAGAACAAGGGGCACAGGTCACTGGTGCTGGGAATGTGTGTCAATCACCTCACAGGAATGTCAATGTTAAAAACAGAGGAGCGCACACAAGTAGCGCGGGTAATGTCAGGGGAGCACAGTTATCTGGTGCTTATGTTTTACAACACAATGATAATGGTAATACAGGGGCACACTCTAGTGGTGAATTGTGGGAATTACATGCAGTTTCCCAATATTATGGATGATGCTGGTGCAGTGTGGCAAAATTTGGGTGAGTCTCCTAAGGAGGACTGTGGTATAGCGGAGCGGTCACAATTCATGAGTCCTTTATGTTTTAACCCCTTGTTGCCCATTAGGCCCTCGGCGGCTATGGTTGGCGAAGCATCATTTAGAGAACCTTTGCCGTGTGAACTTTCCCCATTGGGTTTTCACCTGCCAAAATCTGTGAAAGAAAAAATTTGGAGAGGGGAATTTATTGACATTTTGTCACTTATGCCGGCTTCCAAGGAATTTTTGGCCAAAGTTGATAAACAGTCAGGGGAGGAGGATAGACGTAGGGCTATCCCTAAAATGTTTCAAAATTGGTTGCAAGAATTCTGTATCTATGCTGCGGTTATGGGTGAACGTTTTCCTACCAAGTGCTCGGGCTTGTTCCAACATCTAGATATTATTGCCGAGGCCTTTCGTCACTTCGGTGGTTCTGCCTGGTATACATATGACGAGAACTTTCGTCAGAAATTGGCAGTCCACCCCTCATTGCATTGGGGGGTCTAAGGATGTGGGGTTATGGTTGAATCTCATGCTTCCACCAAAACCACAATTTGTACCCCGACCTACCCCTAGTGGGCATACTTTTCGTAAAGGATTTTGTTTTTCCTTTAATGAAGGGCAGTGCAAGTTCCTCAACAACTGTAAGTACAAGCATGAATGCTCATACTGCTCGGGTACACATGCAGCGAATAGATGCTTCCGTAAGGCCGCAGCAGCAAGTTTACAATCTATGCCCGGGCACAGTTCTGGGAAGGGCATTGACCCCAGTGAATCTACTAAAAATGCTTCCATGGTTAGAGCGTTATCCCGACCACAGGATGGCGGCTCTGCTAATTGAAGGATTTAAGGAGGGTTTTTTGGTTCCGCATTTTACAGGTATGGGTTGTACGTTAGTGGACAATTTGAGGTCCATCTACCTGCAACCATCAGGGGTTCAGGCCAAGATTGCGTTTGAATTGGCTGAAGGGAGGATTGCAGGCCCCTTTCCTGCTCCTCCCTTTCCCAATTTTCGGCTTTCTCCTATAGGTTTAGTACCCAAGAAGGAGATTGGTTCCTTCCGAATGATCCACCATCTCTCTTATCCGCCGGGGGCTTCCCTAAATGATGAGGTTATAGGTATTAATGCCCTGGTTAGCTATTCCTCATTCGATGAGGCCTTGTGTATTCTGAGGAAATTTGGACAGGGATCTCTCCTAGCCAAGGCAGATATTAAGTCAGCCTTCCAGTTGCTGCCAGTCCATCCTTCCGGTTGCTGCCAGTCCATCCTCAAGGCTTCAATTCGCTTGGCTTTCATTTTGAAGGACAATATGTTTTCGACAAGTGTATGCCTATGGGGTTTTCCTTATCTTGTTTTTATTTTTAAGCTTTCTCCACATTTTTACATTGGGTTTTGTCTGACACTGTTCCGGGCGGGGGCTTTCTCCATTATTTAGATGATTTTTTATTTGTTGGCCCTCCCGATTCGGCATCTTGTTTACAATCCTTAGAATTATTCTTCAATGTGTGTGCAACTTTTGGGGTCCCCCTTGCCCGGGAAAAAACTGTTTTCCCTTCCACTACTATAGAATTTTTGGGAATCACCATAGATTCTGTACTAATGGAATTTAGGTTACCTCCTTTAAAGCTTGATAAGATGAGATCATTGATCTTGTTGTTTCTTGGAAAGAAGAAAGATCTTTTGAAGGAAGCTCAGTCTTTACTTGGCCTATTTGCCTTTGCGGCAAGGGTCATACCTATGGCTCGGGTTTTTTCATGTAGGTTTTCATTGGCAATAGGTGGTTTATCTAACCCATATTGCCATGTTCGGATGTCTAGGAATATCAAGGAGGATCTCAAGGTTTGGGATGCCTTTTTAAGCAAATTCAACGGGTCGACGATTTGGCAGCAAGATTTTGCGTTAAATGATCAGCTTAATTTCTTTACAGATGCGGCCGGATCAGTGGGTTTCGGTGCCTTTTTGAACGGACATTGGTGTTCCGAGGTATGGCACCGGGAGTGGTTGCAGAAGGATATTGTACAGAATTTGGTCCTCCTGGAACTATTCCCTGTCATAGTTTCGTTGGTAGTTTGGGAAGAGCAATTTGCTAACCGGAGGGTATTGGTTCGGACAGATAACAAGGGTGTTATGCATGCAGTTAATTCCTTATCTTCCAAATCAGACCCGGTAATTAAAAATTGTTACGTTTCTTAGTCCTACATTGTATGTGTTTTAACATTTGGTTGAAAGCAGAACATATTGCTGGCTGTAAGAATAATATTGCTGACGCTTTGTCTCGTTCACAGTTCAAGAAGTTTCGGGAGTTTGCGCCAGCGGCGGATCTTGTGCCCCCTTGCCCAGTTTTCCTCTGGCGCTTAATATGGAGCTGATGCTCAGGAACCTCAAGAACTCAGTATCGTTAAAAACTTGGGTGGATTATCGCCTTTCCTGGTCAAAATGGCTGTCCTTTTGTCAACTCTACGGCATAGATACGTTTTCTTATGTTGCGTTGTCATTCGTATCATATTTGATGCAGGCCAACCTGAGCCCGGCATCTATTAGCAGAATTCTAGCCGGTGTCTCTTTCTTTCTCAAATTCGCAGGTGTTTTGGCATTAACATCTTTCTTCCAAGTAAATCAGATTCTTAAAGGTTTTAGGAAGGCTAGGCCTTCTAGTGATACCAGGCGCCCTATTTCGGTTTCCCTACTTGTGGACCTCATTCGGGTTTTGAGTGAGGTTTACGTTTCAGAATATGAGTCGGCCTTATTTAGGGCTGCATTTTCGGTGGCTTTCTTCGGAGCCCTGAGGCTGGGCGAATTTACTGCCCCTAATAGGGCTTCATCATCCTTCCTTCTCAGGGGTCACGTCATATTGGACGCAAAATCTGTTAACCTTTTTATATGTCGTTCTAAGTCCGCACCGTCTGGTGTGGGGCATTGGATTTCCTTATCCAAATCGGGTAACCCATCAATCTGCCTGGTTTTATTGGTTTCCAATTACATGGCTTTGCGGCCTGTCGTTACAGACTCCTTTTCATCCACCAGGACCTGTCCTCCTTGTCCAGGTATCAGTTTTCGGCTGTCTTGGCTGCTTGTTTGAAACGGCTGAATTTATCTAAATTTAGTTTTTCTTCTCATTCTTTCCGTATTGGGGCAGCCACGACAGACGACGCTTAAGGCTTTTCTGCTGATGGACTTAGAAAAGTAGGCCGTTGGGCTAGCAATAGATATAAGATATATGTTCGTCCTGATATGCTAACACTTTGACTTTCTTTTACAGATTCCAGTAAATCGGTCATTTGGATTGTTGGCCACTCTTATATTTTTTGTGCGACCAAACAGGCAGTTGCTAGGACCTATTCCGCCAGCTTAGGTCTAGATCCAGGTTCCTTTTTAGTTTTATGGTCTGGTATTAGGGGCTTACGTTGGCGTAATTTATTACCGCATTTAGTCCACCTAGCAGAATCATGGCCACCTCCTCGGGTATTGGTTCTACATTTGGGGGCTAATGATGTGGGTAAGGTGGGTACTTGGGAGCTATTATGTGAAATTAAGAAGGATCTCAATACCATTAAGTTAATGTTTCCTTCAGGCACATTAGCATTTTCTGAAATGATTCCTCGACTATTATGGTCTCCTTTTGGAGGTTTGTTTTATGTTGACAGAATCAGAAGGCGTCTCAACAGGACTATACATAATTTCCTTGTGTCATCTGGGGATACATCCTTCCGTCATGTAGAATTGGAAGGTTTTATTCCCGGCCTGTTCCGAGAGGATATGGTCCACTTATCGGAGGTCGGATTGGATATATTTAACATGGGCTTGCAAAATTTGATAGAATCTGCCACGGTGTTGGGGGGGGGGGGCCTCGGCCCTCGGTTGCCCGGTTGGCCTCAGCCGGTGGGGAGTAGTCGTCCAATATTTTGGATGGACACCATGTGATTTATTTTAATTTTTGGCCAGAATGGCCTGATATTAATTTATATTGATTTATTGTTGAATATTTAACCCCCCTGGATAACACCGTGGCCATATATATCCCATAATAATAATACAATTTTTTAATTAATTCATGGTGTTTTGTTTCTTTCTTAAATTGTATTACCTCTGTGCTAGCCCATGAAGGGTCAGAGCAGTATGCAGGGGCCCACATGGGATGGCTCAGATGGGTGTGCTGTCTGTTTTCCCCTCCCCTTTATATATTTTACAGGTTGCTGCTAGTTTCTGCCGTTACCAAGGGCAGCAACAGTGATGTGATTGGTGCGGTGATGCTAGCTGAGGATTGGTTAATTCGGGCGGTAGCAAAGCCCGCGCTGAGAAAGGTTATTTAACCACTTCACATCCGGCCGTAGCCGAATGACGTCCACAGCGCGGATGTGAAATCCCGGGAGGACGTCATATGACGGCCTCCCCTTTCCTCGTTCCCTGTGCACGCTCACGAGCGCGCAGCAGGGAAATTCTGTGTTGGCCGTGTCCCTCAGACACGGCCAATCACAGATCGCTGTAAACGGGCAATCACAGCGGACGTTTACAGCGCGATCGCCCTGGCCAATGAGAGATGATCTCATATGTAAACATATGAGATCATCTCTCAGCGCCGCTCCCCCTCCTCACACAGAGACAGCGTGTGAGGAGGGGGAGATGAACGGCTGCAGCGCCGTAAGTTTTGAAAATGAAAAAATAAAAATGAAATGCCATCTGTGCCCACTGCCACCACTGCAATCTGTCCCCAATGCCATCTGTGCCCAGTGACATCGCCATTGCCATCTGCCAGTGCCATCCCCAGTGCCATCTGCCAGTGCCATCCCCAGTGCCATCTGCCAGTGCCATCCCCAGTGCCATCCCCAATGCCATCATCTGCCAGTGCCATCCCCAGTGCCATCCCCAGTGCCATCTGCCAGTGCCATCAATTTCTTCAAATGCGCGGGTCATTATGGGGGCTAATTGCTGTGAAAATGTTTTATAAAACTGCGGGGTATACCCATCTGGGCCCGGGCTTTTCCCATTTTTGAGTCCCTTAATCGCTATCAGAAATTCTGCTGTAGTCATGGGTAGGTCTAAGTCATCGACCTCTGCGGGTGGTATGCTTGGGAGGCCTGTGGCTTGAATGTATTGATGTAGGTCTGGGGGTATCTGAGTGTTTTGTGTGTTCTGTGCATTGTGCGGTTGGAGATTATAAAGAAAGGAATAATAATCTCTGAATTCTGAGACAATTTCCGAATTTTTGTATTTTCTTTGTTTGGTTGGGGTTACAATGTAGGAGATATTTTGCCTTTGTTGTCTGGGATGTAGGGTTCTAGCTAAGTGTTTCCCGCATTTGTTTGCTTGCGAATAATGGATGTAGCGCTCTGTCAGTAAAGAGCTTAGTAGATCGCGTTCGATAGTTCCACTAATGTCTTGGGGTCTAGTGACTTTTTATGCGTGGATTTGAGTGTGGATATTAACTGAAATAGGCGTTTTATGTCATCTGTGCGTTCCTTTTTCAGTCTGGATCCATGTTGGACAAAGATCCCCCTAAGTACACATTTAAGAG
This sequence comes from Lithobates sylvaticus, assembly GCA_028564925.1. Classification (NCBI taxonomy): domain Eukaryota; kingdom Metazoa; phylum Chordata; class Amphibia; order Anura; family Ranidae; genus Lithobates; species Lithobates sylvaticus. Next base: position 134,376,137 of record CM053033.1, read on the forward strand.
TTTCCCATTTGTTCATGGCTGAAGTCTCGTCTCTAGCGTGTGTTTGGACAAAGTCAGTGATGGCTGTCGTCACCGCTGCAGTCCAAGCGATGTCTGTCAGCAAGTTATCGTTCAGTCGCCATGTAGTCCTACGTGTATGCTGGGTGAGTGGTCTGACCATAATTTCAAACCTATGTCGCTCCCGGGTTCCAGGTCCAATAATGATTGTGAGAGAAATATGTAGTCAATCCTACTGTAAGAATTGTGAGCTGGGGAGTAATATGTGTAGTCTCTCTCGGAGGGATGTAAAAGTCGCCAAGTGTCAACTAGGGACATTTCCGCTAGGACTGCACGTATTAAAGAGGAGGGGTAGATGTTTGACTTACCGGTAGAGAAATCCAGCCTCGGTATGACCTCCTAGGATTAGGTTAGGTGAGCTGCAGGTCTTCAGGCTGCTATGGAGGAGAGTAGGGATGAGCCGAACACCCCCGGGTTCGGTTCGCAGCAGAACCTGCGAACGGACTGAAAGTTTGCGCGAACATTCAAACCCTATTAATTACAATGGACGCGAACGTTCGAAATCAAAAGTGCTAATTTTAAAGGCTAATATGCATGTTATTGTCATAAAAAGTGTTTGGGGACCTGGGTCCTGTCCCAGGGGACATGTATCAATGCAAAAAAAGTTTTAAAAACGTCTGTTTTTTCAGGAGCAGTGATTTTAATAATGCTTAATGTGAAACAATAAAAGTGTAATATTCCTTTAAATTTAGTTCCTGGGGGGGTGTGTATAGTATGCCTGTGAAGGGGCGCATGTTTCCCGTGCTTAGAACTGTCCCTGCACAAAGTGTCATTTTTGCAGGAAAAAAAGCTATTTAAAATCACTCGCGGCTAATAAATTGCCGGCTCCCGTAACACAGAGAACAGTCATTCATTGAAAGTCATTGATAAAAAAAAAGTCATTGATAAAAAAAAAAAGCATGGGGGTACCCCCAAATTCAATTACCAGGCCTTCAGGTCTGCTATGGATATTAAGGGGAACCCCGCTTCAAATTAAAAAAAAAAAATTACGTAGGGGTCCCCCTAAATATCCATACCAGACCCTTCAGATCTCGGATTGATTTTAAGGGGAACCCCGGCCAAAAAAAAAAAATGGCGTGAGGTCCCCCTCAAAATCCAACCAGACCCTTATCCGAGCACGCAACCAGGCAGGTCGCAGGAAAAGAGGGGGGGGCACGAGAGCGCCCCCCCTCCCTCCTGAACCGTACCAGGCCACATGCCCTCAACATTGGGAGGGTGCTTTGGGGGTGTGTGACCCCCAAAGCACCTTGTCCCCCCCATGTTGATGAGGACAAGGGCCCTTCCCCACAACCCTGGCCATTGGTTGTGGGGGTCTGCAGGCGGGGGGCTTATCGGAATCTGGAAGCCCCCTTTAACAAAGGGGAACCCCCGGATACCGCCCCCCCTGTGTGAAATGGTAAGGGGGTACAAAAGTAACCCTACCATTTCACCAAAAAAGTGACAAAAATGGTAAAAATGACAGGAGACGGTCTTTGACAATTCCTTTATTAAAATCTTCTTTCATCTTCTTTCTTCTGGTCTTTTTCCTTCTTCCTTTCTTCATCCTTCGGTTTCTTCATCTTCTCCTTCCGGCATCTTCTTCCATCTTCTTCTTCCATCTTCTTCTTCCTCCGATCCGCTTCTTCTTGCTCTGGTCTTCTCGTCCGGCATCTTCTTCCATGTCGTCGGCGTCACTTCTTGGGCCGCTCTGCGCAATGGGAGGCTCCCGCTGTGTGAGGCTTCGCTGCGTCTGACAGGTCTTTTATAACGGAGGGCGGGGCCACCTGGTGACCCCGCCCCCCTCTGACGCACAGGGACGTCATGGGGACTTCGCTATGGCTTTCCCCATGACGTCAGAGGGGGGCGGGGTCACCAGGGGCGGGGTCACCTTCGTTATAAAAGACCTGTCAGACGCAGCAAAGCCTCACACAGCGGGAGCCTCCCATTGCGCGGAGCGGCCCAGGAAGGGACACCCACGCCGTGGAAGAAGATGCCGGACGAGAAGACCAGAGCAAGAAGAAGCAGGATGGAGGAAGAAGAAGATGGAAGAATAGGATGGAAGAAGATGGTAGAAGATGGAAGAAAAAGATGAAGAAAGGAAGAGGGAAGACCAGAAGAAAGAAGAATTGTCAAAGACCGTCTCCTGTCATTTTTACCATTTTTGTCCCTTTTTTGGTGAAATGGTAGGGGTACTTTTGTACCCCCTTACCATTTCACACAGGGGGGGGGGGATCTGGGGGTCCCCTTGTTAAAGGGGGCTTCCAGATTCCGATAAGCCCCCGCCCGCAGACCCCCCCAACCAATGGCCAGGGTTGTGGGGAAGAGGCCCTTGTCCTCATCAACATGGGACAAGGTGCTTTGAGGGGTCACAGACCCCCAAAGCACCCTCCCAATGTTGAGGGCATGTGGCCTGTTACTGTAAGGAAAGCTCAGCTGGTAGTAGTAGTTCCCCGCCGGTGCGCGCAGGGGGGGCGCGAGCGGGTGCTTGGGTGCGTGCGTGTGTGCGCACGGTCACCAGCGCCAGGTGGGCCTTTTAAACTAGACTCTCCCCTCAGTTCTTGCTGCTTGATCTACAGCGTTCCCGTGTTTACCTCCTGAACCAATCTGACCCTGTGTTTGTGACCCGGCCTGTTCCACTACCTTCCCTGCTATCTGCCTGCCCCCGACCTTGGCTTGTCCACGACTCTGCACCTGCTTACCCCTCTGGCTTATCCATATTGTGATCCACCGTTACCAACCCCGGCTTGCTTAATGACTCTGCTTCTGCCATCTGCATCTGTTCCTGTAGCTGCCATTTGGTTTGACCCGGCTTGCCTGACCATCCTGTGTACCTACTCCTGTGGGACCCACCAGTCCCTGCTACCTGCTGCCTGCTGGTTCCTGTCACCTGCTGCCTGCTGGTTCCTGTCACCTGCTGCCTGCTGGTTCCTGTCACCTGCTGCCTGCTGATCCAGACACAGCTTCCAGTGTACCACCTGATCCATCCGTCAGCTGTTGATCCTGCCAGGCACTCGTGCTACCTTCGACTTCTGCGCCCCCTGTCTCCTCTATCAGGCGTCGCGAGTCTGGGACGCAAGAGAGGTCTCCTACTGCAATCCGGACTCGTCACTAGGTACGTGACAGTATCAAGCAGCCATGTCTGAGTCCGGGCAGGGAGCCTCTCCCATGGATGAACTTTGCTTGCACCTGGCGGGCCTGTCCCAAGCTGTTAAGAGTCTCCAAGAAGGCTACTCTCGTCTGGAGGAACGTGTCTTAGCCCTGGCTCCGTCTGCTGCTGCTCACGGATCTCCATCCGCTTCTGTTAACCTGCCTGCTCCACCAGCAGTCGTGATGTTACCCCCGGAACCACGAGTGCCTACACCTGAGAGATTTTCCGGTGAACGTAGCAAATTCAGGACTTTTCGCAACGCCTGTGAGCTCTACTATGCTCTCCAGCCATGGACATTCTCCCTGGAAGCCACTAAAGTAGGCTTTGTGATCTCCCTGCTTCAGAATGAGCCACAGCTCTGGGCCCATCGCCTTCTTGAACAGAAAGCTGCTGAACTTGCCCACCCGAACACATTTCTTGATGCGATGGCCCGAATCTATGAGGATCCACAGCTCTCTGCGACGGTAGAAGCCGCTCTCCATACATTACAACAGGGGCGCAGGCCCGCAGAGGACTATGTCGATGAATTCAGAAGGTGGAGTGCAGACACCAACTGGAACGACGATGCCCTCCGCTACCAGTTCCGGTTGGGTCTGTCTGATCCTCTCAAGGATGAACTTGCCAGAGTAGGGGTTCCTCAGACCTTAGAGGAACTCATTAACCAGGCCATACAGATTGACAGGCGCCTACATGAACGGCGGTCCGAGAGGGCCACAGCTCAGACACGTCCCACCTGGATGTTGCCAAAAGTACCCAGCTTCTCCGGAACCCCACCATTAGCTCAACCTGCGCCCACCGCAGATAGGCCGGAGCCAATGCAGCTGGGCATGCTACGCCCCACACTCACCCCTGAGGAACGCCAACGACGTTGCATGAACAATTTGTGCCTGTATTGCGGAGAGCCGGGCATTATGTGAGATCCTGTCCTGCCAAGATCCGTAAGTGGCGTCCTCTTCCTGCTGATCAAATCCTTGCTGTCACCAATGCCTCTCCTCACCTTGCCCTTTCCATTTTGTTGCAGCTCCCCGGAAGGAACATCCAGGTTCCCGCTATCGTTGATTCAGGGGCCTGCATCGCATTCCCTTACGCCCGAAGACCCAAGGACTGCTCATACACCTTGCCGATGGTTCTGCCATCCGTTCTGGTCCTGTCACCCAAGAAACCATGCCTATGTCTGGCAGTATATCAAACCTTCATCAAGAACTCCTGTGCCTTGACATTATTTCTTCTCCCCTGTTCCCAGTTATTTTGGGCATGCCTTGGCTCCGTACCCACAATCCCTGCATTGACTGGGTCACCAGAGAAATCACCTTCCCATCTCCCTATTGCTCCCAACACTGCCTTCCAAGGACTTCCACCCAGTCTGCCGCCTTAATGTGCTTGGATGCCGAAGCCCGCCAATTAGTCCCCGAAGTATACCATGCTTTCATGGACGTTTTCAGTAAAAAAGGGGCAGAGACTCTTCCTCCTCATCGGGTCTATGACTGTCCCATCGAGCTCCTCCCTGGGGCCGAAGTACCCTTTGGAAGAATTTTTCCCCTGACCGAACTGGAACTAACAGCACTCAAAGAGTACATAGACGATAACCTCAGAAAAGGATTTATCCGCTCTTCTACGTCCCCTGCCGGGGCTGGCATTTTCTTCGTAGAAAAAAAGGACCATACCCTTCGGCCGTGTGTCGACTACAGGGAGCTCAACAAGGTGACCATAAAGAACCGCTACCCTCTCCCTTTAGTGCCTGAACTTTTCCAGAGGTTGGGGGCAGCAGTCGTCTTTACCAAGCTAAACGGCCGCGGGGCCTATAACTTGGTCCGTATTAGAAAAGGCGATGAATGGAAGACCGCCTTTCGTACCCGATTCGGACATTTCGAATATCTTGTAATGCCATTTGCACTCTGCAACGCCCCTGCCACCTTTCAACATTTCATAAATGACATTTTTCGAGACTACCTGGACTTATTCGTCATCATCTATCTAGACGATATCCTGATTTTTTCCACCTCCATCGACAGCCATCGCCAACACGTCAAGTGTGTGCTGGAGCGGCTTCGGCAACATGGGCTGTATGCGAAGCCTGAAAAATGCGAATTTGAACAGCAAAGCATACAGTTTTTGGGACTCATCATTTCAATTGAAGGCATCAAAATGGACCCCAGAAAATCTCTGCTATCCTTAAATGGCCTGCCCCTGTGGATAAAAAAGGAGTTCAGCGGTTTGTGGGCTTTTCAAACTTTTATCGGAACTTCATTAAGGGCTTCTCGGCCATCATTTCCCCAATTACACAACTGACCAGACAGGGGATTCGTTTCCAGTGGACTCCCGAAGCGCAAACCGCCTTTGACTCTCTCAAGAGACTCTTTACCTCCGCCTCTGTGCTGAAACACCCTGACCCGGCGCTCCCGTTCGTTTTGGAAGTCGACGCATCCGAAGTCGCTGCCGGGGCGATACTCTCACAGTGACAAGGCCCCAGGGCCCTCTTGTTTCCCGTTGGTTTCTTTTCCCGCAAATTGACTTCCCCTGAACGGAATTATGATGTGGGCGACCGGGAATTATTGGCAATTAAGGCAGCTTTGGAGGAGTGGCGGTACCTCCTGGAGGGAGCAGCTCACCCGATTCTAATATACACGGACCATAAAAACCTAGAATATCTGAAAGCTGCAAGAAGGTTGAAACCACGCCAGGCCAGGTGGGCACTGTTCTTTTCCAGGTTCGCCTTTCACGTCACCTACAGGCCAGGCTCTAAGAACACCAAGCCCAATGCTTTGTCCCGGATGTTTACCGATCCTAAGGTGCCTACTTCGCCAGATACCATCCTGTCAGCAGATAATTTCCTCCTACTACAAGAAGACCTACTAAGTCGGATTAAGCAAGCCTCCAGTGAAAACCCCCCACCTGCTGAGGCAGGGTTGTCAGCAAAGGGTGGTCTGTTCTGGTCTAACGGCAAGATCTTCATTCCAGAAAATCTTCGGATTACCGTACTCGAGCTCTGCCATTAACCACGTATTAGCTGGGCACTTTGGCATTTCTAAAACCTTTGACCTTGTGCAACGCATATTCTGGTGGCCTCAACTTGCAAAGGACTGCAAAAGATATGTGGAGTGTACCATCTGCACCCGCAATAAGAATAGTAAGACCAGGGCTTGGGGCTTGCTCAAACCTCTGCCTGCTCCGGAGAGACCTTGGAAATTAATTTCTATGGATTTCATCGTTGAACTTCCTCCCTCAGAAGGCCATACGGCCATCTTCATAGTTGTGGACCGGCTATCCAAAATGGCCCACTTCATACCCATGAAGGGAACACCCTCAGCACCAGAGACTGCACAAGCCTTCATTAAGGAAATCGTCAGACTCCACGGAGTGCCAGCCAACATCATTTCTGATAGGGGAGTCCAGTTAACCTCCCGGTTCTGGAGAGCGCTCTGCAGTTCCTTTGGCATTGAATTATCCCTGTCTTTGGCTTACCACCCTCAGACAAATGGGCAAACAGAGAGAACGAACCAGACTCTCGAACAGTACCTGCGCTGTTTCTCATCCTTCTCCCAGGACGACTGGTTCTCTCTGTTGTCATTGGCCGAGTTTGCATACAATAATTGTTATAATAGTTTTTCGCTAACTATGGCTATCACCCATCATTCCTGCCTAACTCTGTTCCCAAATGCTCAGTACCCGCTGTTCTCGAAACCGTGGATTTTTTTTCTGTTAATAACAAACTGTTGCAGGAAACCATGACCAGGGCACAAGGTCTTAACAAGGAGATCTTTGACAAAAAGAGACGGGGAGAACTGATCCTGGAACCCGGGGACAAGGTTTGGCTGTCTACGATCAATCTCCGGCTTGCTTGCCCCTCAAGGAAACTGGGCCCCAGGTTCTTGGGACCTTTCGCAGTCAGGCGAAAGATCAATGAGGTGGCATATGAACTGGAACTACCAGAAGCACTTTGGGTACACCAGGCAGCAGGTGACAGGAACCAGCAGGCAGCAGGTGACAGGAACCAGCAGGCAGCAGGTGACAGGAACCAGCAGGCAGCAGGTAGCAGGGACTGGTGGGTCCCACAGGAGCAGGTACACAGGATGGTCAGGCAAGCCGGGTCAAACCAGATGGCACCCGCTCGCGCCCGCGGGGAACTACTACTACCAGCTGAGCTTTCCTTACATTGCCCCCCCCCCCCAAAAAATGTCATTCACGTTTCTCTCCTAAAACCTGCTGTCTCCAACCCCTTCCCAGGACGGGCTACGGATCCCCCTGCTCCTATAATGGTCAATGGTGAAGAGGAGTTCGAAGTGGAGGCAATAATGGATTGCAGGAAGAGAAACAACCGGGTGTAATACCTCATCAAATGGAAGGGGTACGGTTCTGAGGAAAACTCATGGGAACCTGAAGATAACTTGCATGCCAAACATCTGATTCAATCCTTCAAGAGAGCACACCCCAAAAAACTGGCCCGGTTGGGCATCCGGAGGCTGCCCCTTGGGGGGGGGGCAATGTAAGGAAAGCTCAGCTGGTAGTAGTAGTTCCCTGCAGGCGCGAGCGGGTGCCATCTGGTTTGACCCGGCTTGCCTGACCATCCTATGTACCTGCTCCTGTGGGACCCACCAGTCCCTGCTACCTGCTGCCTGCTGGTTCGTGTCACTTGCTGCCTGCTGGTTTGTGTCACCTGCTGCCTGCTGGTTCCTGTCACCTGCTGCCTGCTGGTTCCTGTCACCTGCTGCCTGCTGGTTCCTGCTGCCTGCTGGTTCCTGTCACCTGCTGCCTGCTGGTTCCTGTCACCTGCTGCCAAGGCCTGCTGATCCAGACACAGCTCCCAGTGTACCACCTGATCCATCCGTCAGCTGTTGATCCTGCCAGGCACTCGTGCTACCTTCGACTTCTGCGCCCCCTGTCTCCTCTATCAGGGGTGGCGAATCTGGGACGCAAGAAAGGTCTCCTACTGCAATCCGGACTCGGTACGGTTCAGGAGGGGGGGCGCTCTCGTCCCCCCCTCTTTTCCTGCGGCCTGCCAGGTTGCATGCTCGGATAAGGGTCTGGTATGGATTTGAGGGGAACCCCACGCCATTTTTTTTTTTGCCCGGGGTTCCCCTTAAAATCCATCCCAGACCTGAAGGGTCTGGTATGGATATTTAGGGGGACCCCTACTTCATTTTTTTTTTTTAATTTGAAGCGGGGTTCCCCTTAATATCCATAGCAGACCTGAAGGGCCTGGTAATTAAATTTGGGGGGACCCCCACGCTTTTTTTTTTTTTTTTTTTATCAATGACTTTTTTTTTATCAATGACTTTCAATGAATGACTGTTCTCTGTGTTACGGGATCCAGCAATTCATTAGCCACAGATGGCTGCCTTAGATGACACAACAGGCCAGAAGGGTAAAGGTGGTTTAATGTGATACTGCAGTGCTATACTAACAGCACACACACACTACACTAATCCCCAGAATCACAGCAGATAATGTCAGCACTCAGCAGAATGAATCACAGGCACAGCAGATAATGTCACTGACACCGTCACTGACTAACGCCAGAACACACTACATGAGGCCGCTGGCACGGCGGCCTTATATAGTGTGGGGCGTGTACTAAACCCCCTGAGCTATAATTGGCCACAGGCATCCTGCCTGTGGCCAATTATTGCTCTCCTCGCCGCTGGCTCTATGATTGGCCAAGCATGCGGGGTCACAGTGCATGCTTGGCCAATCATCAGCCAGCAATGCACTGCGACTGGCGCAGTGCAATGTGGACCGTTTGCATCACACAAATTTGATGCGAATGGCCCACATAGTTCTGGGCTCGACGAGCGGTCGAACGGCCGATGTTCGATTCAAACATGGGTTCGAATCGAACACCGGGCCCATCCCTAGAGGTGAGGAATTGGAGCTGGTCCTGATTCGGGAGATAAAAATTGACAATTGTTATAACCATCTGATGAATGGCAATTTTCAAGAACATAAATCTCCCCATGGGGTCTATGTCTGATTCTAATACCTCAGAAAATACCTGAGAAAGAGCTGTGAAACGCTAATGACACCCCTTTTGTTTTGGCTGTGGGATTGGTGCTATGGAACCATGTGGTATAGTGTTTGTCTGGGATCGTTGGGATGGAGTCTGAGCGAAAGTGGGTTTCCTGAATTAGCAGTCCAATGTAATCTTTTTTTTTTTTTTATAATTATTTTTATTAAAGATTTTACAACATATAACCACAAATAACACTTACAGTATACAAGGAGGATTGTTTTAAAGAAATAATATTATGCAATGCAGACATGATACATCAATATTATATATCTGTAAGGGTACATGTCTGGTAGCCCCAGTCGGTCCGGTGCGATAGATCATGATCCCATGTGAGGACCTACTGGAAATTGATTATGCTTGGGGCCTTCTGGGGAGGGGGGAGGGAGCAGAGCTCCGTCAATGACTTGATTCCTCTCATCTATTCAGGCTGTTTCAGGTTCAGCTAACCAAGTGCACCAGACCTTGTCGTATTTTTGTGGGCAGCCCCTGTGCGTTTATTTATCTTTTTATTTCCATTGTACTATGGAAGGGGGTTCAGGCTTTTTCCATTGCATAGCAATGTTATTCTAATCACTGTGCGTTTAGCAGCGGAAGGCACAATGGGCTCAATAAGTCCCAGTATGCAGACCTCCATAGCCAAAGTCACAGTGATCAAGGCGACTTTGACAATTAGTTTCAGCACTGTTTTCCAGTATTGTTGGGCCTTTGGGCATCGCCAGAAAATGTGCGAGAAGTCTCCAGGCAATGCGCCACATCGCCAACACTCCGGAGAGTGAGAAGAGTTCATCTTATGGAGTCTGTATAGGTTGTAATAGGCCCTGTGGACAATTTTAAATTGTACCAAGCCGTCTCGGATGGAAACAAGGGAGTTGAATGGGAGGTCCCAAACGTCATCCCAATCGTCATTATCTAGTGTTGGAATATCAGTCTGCCATGTCACGAATCGGGTATGACGGGGAACAGGAGGTGGGTCCCCTATGCCAATTAGGCGATAGCACGGGTTGTATTGGAGGACCGGTTCTAATGTTGCTACTGGTTTTCACCAGAGCCCGCCGCAAGGCGGGATGGGCTTGCAGGAGCAACCAGGTTATCTTCCAATAGCAACTCGACCCCACTGACAGCTGAGACAGGCGCGGTACACAAGGATTAGGCAGAGGCAAGGTCAAACGTAGCAAAAGGTCAGGGCAGGTGGCAAAGGTTCGTAGTCAGGGGCAACGGCAGAGATCTGGATACACAGTAGGAGCAAACACAAGAACGCTTTCACTGGGCACTATAGGCAACACAAGATCCGGCCAGGACAGCAAGGGGAAGTGGGTTTATGTAGGATTTAGGAAAACTGTAATTGGACCAGGCACCAATTGATTGTGCGCTGGCCCTTTAACTGAAGGCAGAGTCGCGCGCGCACGCCTGGGGAGCGGGGGCGCGCGCACGCCGGAAGGAGCCGAAGGGGACAGGTGAGGGAAGCAGGATGCGATCCCCGGGCGGGCCGTGGATCGAATCACAGAGACAAAGCAGCGCCTGCGGTCAGGGGAGCTGACCGAGGCGCTGCAAGGCAGAGGACGCCGTGAGCGCTCTGGGGTGGATGGGATACCCGGCGCGCGCGGCATTACAGTACCCCCCCTTGGGTCTCCCCCTCTTCTTGGGCCTCCCCCTCCTCCTGGAACCCAAGAACCTGCGGATGAGATCCTTGTCAATGATGTTACCCTCAGGTTCCCAAGGCCCACAGTTCTCCCAGTCAACAAGATAGAAACGTTTAAACGGAGAAGATGTCGGAGGAGCCGGTGACCGGGGCAGGAGCGGGACCTTGGGGGAAAAGCGATTAAGAACAAGGGGTTTGAGGAGAGAAACATGGAAGGAGTTGGGGATGCGAAGGGAAGGAGGAAGATGCAGTTTGTAGGACACGGAATTGATCCGAGCCTTGATCTTGAATGGGCCAAGATAGCGGGGACCCAACTTGTAACTGGGGATGCGGAACCTGATGTACTTGGAGGAGAGCCACACCCTATCGCCAGGGGAGAATACCGGAGGAGGTCTTCTTTTGCTGTCAGCATGTCTCTTCAAGCGAGAAGAGGCCAGGGCAAGCGACATTTGGGTCTCTCTCCAGATGGACGACAGCTCTTGGGTGACTTTGTCTACAGCGGGGACTCCGGAAGAAGTGGGGATGGGTAGGGGGGGGAAGAGGATGACGGCCGTAAACCACAAAGAAGGGTGATTGAGAGGAGGACTCAGACTCTTTCAAGTTGTAAGAAAATTCTATCACCAGGCATTTCCATTGTACTATGGAAGGGGGTTCAGGCTTTTTCCATTGCATAGCAATGTTCTTTCGTGCATAGAAGAGTAGTAGACTAATCACTGTGCGTTTAGCAGCGGAAGGCACAATGGGCTCAATAAGTCCCAGTATGCAGACCTCCATAGCCAAAGGCACAGTGATCAAGGTGACTTTGCCAATTAGTTCCAGCACTGTTTTCCAGTATTGTTGGGCCTTTGGGCATCGCCAGAAAATGTGCGAGAAGTCTCCAGGCAATGCGCCACATCGCCAACTCTCCGGAGAGTGAGAAGAGTTCATCTTATGGAGTCTGTATAGGTTGTAATAGGCCCTGTGGACAATTTTAAATTGTACCAAGCCGTCTCGGATGGAAACAAGGGAGTTGAATGGGAGGTCCCAAACGTCATCCCAATCGTCATTATCTAGTGTTGGAATATCAGTCTGCCAGCTAGTCCAAAGTTTGTCAAGAGTCGGTAGCGACACGTAAATTAGGTATGAATACAGGTGAGAGGTAGGTTTTTTTATCACAATTAAATCTAAGTGTTCTCTCTAGTTCTGACTGTGCCATAACACATGAGGAGTGAGGAAATTGAGCAGCAAATGCATGAGACAACTGAATATACCTGAATAAGTAATGATTTGGCAAATTATAAGGGAGGAGAGGTTGGAGAAGGGGAGTAAGGAGTTTTATGACACATGTGACAGAAGCTTAATTCCATGTCTTGTCCATGCACAGGGGTCGGGAATCGTATATATGTGTGGTAGACTAGGGTTCAGCCATATCGGGGCATTTGGGGAAATTTCAGTTCGCTTGCACTTTTCAATGGGCATTCCTGCCCTCCATGCTCGCAAGGTAGTGAGCATGGAGGGGGTTAGAGGATACGGGGTCTGAGGGCCTTGATAAATAAGAAACTGGAGGGCTTCTAGTGAACCGACAATCGTAGCCTCCAGCACGGTTGATGAGTTTGTTTTGTCCGGTTGTAACCACCAGGCCGCTGTCACCAACTGTGCAGAAAGGTAGTATTTATAGCAGTCTGGGAACGCCATACCCCCTGCGTTCGTGGCCTCATTATGGTTGTCAGTCGGTATCTGGGTGGTAAGGGGCCCCATATGAAGGAGGAAAATATCTGGTTCAGTTTTTTGAAAAACAATTTAGGCAGCCACTGTGGGGAATGGCGGAAAAGGTATGTAAGCTTGGGGATAATCTTCATTTTAAGGAGATTTACTCACCCCCACAGTGATAGTGGCAGGTTACCCCATGATTTAAGCTTTGACTGGACTTCTAGGAGTACCGGGGTAAGATTTAATGTTAAATAGTCTGATGCCGAGTTAGATACGTGAACCCCTAGGTATTTGAATAAGTCTACCCAAATAAGAGGGTTATCTGGGAGGGATGTGGCCTTTGCTTCCTGATCGATTGGAAACAGGAGGGACTTGAACCAATTCACTTTGAGACCAGTGACTCCAGCGAAGGTGTCCAAGACAGTTAGTACCCCCCTCAGTGATGGACCTGCATCGCTAAGGAAAAGCAGCATGTCATCTGCATACAGGGCTACCCTCTCCTCCAGCAGCCCAATGCGTAGACCTCTGATATGTGGTGAAGTGCGGAGTGCCTCCGCCACCGGTTCAATAGCGAGGGAAAATAAGGCTGGAGAAAGGGGCCAGCCCTGCCTGGTCCCCCTGAAGAGCCTGAAGGGGGCAGACAGACCTCCTCCCAAGCGTACCAAGGAGGTAGGACTTCTGTAGATCACCTGGAGCCATTTGATAAACAATAGAGGGAAGCCCATCCCGTGTAACGTTTCCCATAAGAAGGGCCACTCGACCGTATCAAAGGCCTTTTCAACATCTAAAGAGGCCACCGCCCGAGTTCCCGTATTTAGATGTTGAGCATGTATGTTAGTGAAAAGCCTTCTGAGATTTACATCTGTGGATCTACAGGGCATAAAGCCTGTCTGGTTGGGGTCTATTACCGAGGGTAGCATGGGATAGAGCCTCAGGGCCAGGAGTTTGGTCAGAATTTTAAAGTCAGAGTTTAATAAAGCTATGGGTCTATATGACGCAGAGGAGGTAGGGTCTTTGGGGGCCTTATGGATCAGAGTCAAATAGCCATGATACATGGAAGCAGGTAGACCTCCATCTGTCAGGCATGTGGTTTACAATTGAGCTAGTAGGGGTGCCAGGAGGTTTCCATGAGCCTTATAAAAATCAAGCGGAAGTCCGTCAGGTCCCGGGGCCTTGCCTGAAGGGAAGGATCTGATGGCCTTAAAGACCTCTAAGGTCGTGAAAGGTTGGACCAAGGTCTCCTGTTCTGAGTCAGACAACCATCCGAGTGCCAACAGATCAAGTAGGTCATTCAGTGACTCGGGTTGGAAATCAGGGGGTAGGCCAGAGGAGTACAGCTTTTCATAAAAAGTGTTGAAAGTCTGCAGTATGTCTGAGGGGGAGGACACGGTTCCTCCGTCTGGGGTCTGTAAGGTGGACACTAGAGTGAGAGGTTGGTCATGTTGAGCCATCATAGCCAGCATACGGCCATTCCTGTCTCCCTGTTCAAAGGCCCTTTGTTTCCCTTTGTACAGTTCAAGTCGCGTGACCTCCGTCAGATGTAGCTGTAAGTCCCTCTGGGCTGCCATCAGCAGGTCAAAGTGGGCGGGGTAGGGTCTATAGCATATTTGTCATTGCGGTCAGCAATTGCCTGTTGCAGTGAGTGGGTCATATTCGTTTGTTTCTTTTTAATGTCAGCAATACAGGAAATGAACTGTCCCCTGGTAAAGGCCTTAAAGGCATCCCAGACATTGTCAGGGGAGGAGGATCCTACATTCTTTTCCCAAAACTCAGCTAGGTGGGTTGGCAGTTTGTCGGAGAGATCTGGGTGAGAGACCCATTGTGTACCCAACCGCCAAAGTGCTGCATTGTGGGAGGCCGGGGAGTGGAGCACCACCGTCAGAGGGCTATGATCAGACAGCCCACTGGGATGTCTCCAACACATCCGCTAACAGTGCGGTGTTAGAGAAAGCCAAGTCTATCCGTGACACCGTTTTGTAGGAGGCATAAAAACATGAATATGCCCTTGTGTCGGTGTGCTTCCATCACCAGACCTCCACCAGGCCAACCGCCTGAGCCCAGGCGGAAAGATCCATGCACTGTTTCTGTGCCGGGGTAGGTCTATCCAGTTCTGGCGAGAAGGTGGCATTAAAAATCACCCATTACCAGTACCTTCCCCCCAGGCAGAAAGGTGCAATCTTTTCTAAAACATCATACAATATAAAAGGAAAATGTAGCGCTAAAACACATATAAATCATGTGAAAAATGATGCCATAAATATGTGTGTATTATGGCATTCCCATGGTGAGCGTGAGCAATATCAATCATACATCAATATATGTTGAAAATAAAACAAAAAAATGGCGTGAACTAACGCAGAGACAAATAAGTGCAAAGTTCATGTAGATGATGACAACCCCAAATGAGTTCCTAGAGATGGCTTAGGGACACAGGAACACAGGTAAGGAGCAGGCTTGTCTGATGTTACGGAAAGGCAATATATACTCTTACCAGAGATGTTGGATACAGCTACCGTACGGTATTTGTATCAAGCAGGCTTAAGTGTTGTAGTTCTTGCATCCATGGGTGCCAGATGAAGCAGGTAGAATCCCCGACAATCAGGAACCGAGCAGCATGCAAGGCAACCAGTGGACCAATCCGTATACAGCAGCCAGTGGACCTCCAATCACCAGACGATCCAAGGGGGAGTGATCCCACGAACCGGGGAAACAGGAGGAAAAGAATGGAGACAACTCCAATGGTGCAGGTCAAAATGGTATAAAAATGTATTCACATTGGTATGTGACAAATCAAAAAAAAAATTGAAAATAAAATCTCGAGATGATATAAAATGGGTCGGCAATGTGGAAAGTATGAGACAGCTGGCCTGACGCGTTTCGACACTATCGGTCTTCTACTGGGGCAGGAAAGTATGAGACAGCTGGCCCGACGCGTTTCGACACTATCGGTCTTCTACTGGGGCATATCTCTGTGAGAGATATGCCCCAGTAGAAGACCGATAGTGTCGAAACGCGTCGGGCCAGCTGTCTCATACTTTCCACATTGCCGACCCATTTTATATCATCTCGAGATTTTATTTTCAATTTTTTTTTTGATTTGTCACATACCAATGTGAATAAATTTTTATACCATTTTGACCTGCACCATTGGAGTTGTCTCCATTCTTTTCCTCCTGTTTCCCCGGTTCGTGGGATCACTCCCCCTCGGATCGTCTGGTGATTGGAGGTCCACTGGCTGCTGTATACGGATTGGTCCACTGGTTGCCTTGCATGCTGCTCGGTTCCTGATTGTCGGGGATTCTACCTGCTTCATCTGGCACCCATGGATGCAAGAACTACAACACTTAAGCCTGCTTGATACAAATACCGTACGGTAGCTGTATCCAACATCTCTGGTAAGAGTATATATTGCCTTTCTGTAACATCAGACAAGCCTGCTCCTTACCTGTGTTCCTGTGTCCCTAAGCCATCTCTAGGAACTCATTTGGGGTTGTCATCATCTACATGAACTTTGCACTTATTTGTCTCTGCGTTAGTTCACGCCATTTTTTTGTTTTATTTTCAACATATATTGATGTATGATTGATATTGCTCACGCTCACCATGGGAATGCCATAATACACACATATTTATGGCATCATTTTCACATGATTTATATGTGTTTTAGCGCTACATTTTCCTGTTCACATTTCCCTGACTTTGTTTGTTTTGTATGTTAGCTGCTTTTCACATTGTACTGTTTTTTAATTTAGGTAGCGCAGTGTTTTCCATATTTCTATCATACAATATAGCAGATGAGAACGGAGGGGGAATATATAGATTAATGATAATGTACCTTTGAGTGAACACAATTATTGCAAATTTTCCCAGGGGGTCAGTGCGAATTTCCTCAATTACGCAAGGGAAGTTTCTGTGAATAAGGATCGAAACACCCCTGCGTATGTAGAGTATGTAGCATGTATTGTTCATTGTATCCATGTTTTTTTTAAGAGTTAGGACCTAGCTGCCCAGAAGGTGACTTTCCTGGAGGTGAATAAGCTGGGGGGGATTGAGTTTTTAAATATTGGAATAGGAGAGCTCTTTTAAACTTGGAGTTAAGGCCTCTGACATTCCAGGAAAGGATGGTAAATGAGTCAGATACTTGGTTAGCCATTAGGTAGGGGGTTATAAGTGGACAGGAATAATGTGAGGGGGCATATCCAGGAGTACCCTATAGACAGCAAGATCACTATTTCATTGCATTTAATACTGACAGCTAGGGATGAGCCAAACACCCACGGGTTTGGTTCGCACCAGAACCTACAAACTGACCTAAAGTTCGTGCGAACATTAGAACCCTATTAATTACAATGGACGCGAACGTTCGAAATCAAAAGTGCTCATTTTAAAGGCTAATATGCATGTTATTGTCATAAAAAGTGTTTGGGGACCTGGGTCCTGCCCCAGGGGACATGTATCATTGCAAATTTTTTTTTCAAAAACTGACGTTTTTTCAGGAGCAGGGATTTTAATAATGCTTAATGTGAAACAATAAAAGTGTAATATTCCTTTAAATTTCGTACCTGGGGGGTGTGTATAGTATGCCTGTGAAGGGGTGCATGTTTCCGTGCTTAGAACTGTCCCTGCACAAAGTGTAATTTTTGCAGGAAAAAAAGCTATTTAAAATCACTCGTGGCTAATGAATTGTCGGCTCCCGTAACACAGAGAACAGTCATTCATTGAAAGTCATTGATAAAAAAACAAAAAAAAACAAAAAAAAAAGTGTGGGGGTCCCCCCAAATTCAATTACCAGGCCCTTCAGGTCTTCTATGGATATTAAGGGGAACCCCGGCCAAAAAAAAAATGGCGTGGGGTCCCCCTCAAAATACATACCAGACCCTTATCCGAACACGCAACCTGGCAGGCCGCAGGAAAAGAGGGGGGGACGAGAGAGAGAATCTTCTTTCTTCTGGTCTTCTTCCTTATTCCTTTCTTCATCTTCTCCTTCCGGCATCTTCTTCCATCTTCTTCTTCCTCCGATCCGCTTCTTCCTCCGATCCGCTTCTTCTTGCTCTGGTCTTCTCGTCCGGCATTTTCTTCCATAGCGCCGGCGTCTCTTCTTGGGCCGCTCCGCGCAATGGGAGGCTCCCGCTGTGTGAGGCTTCGCTGCGTCTGACAGGTCTTTTATAACGGAGGGCTGGCCACCTGGTGACCCCGCCCCCTCTGACGTCAAGGGGAAAGAGTCAGCAGCACTGCAGAATGGATCACAGCAGATAATGTCACTGACACGCTGGAACACACTGCACGAGGCCACCGGCACGGCGGCCTTTTATAGTGTGGGGCGTGTACTAAACCCCCTGAGCTATAATTGGCCACAGACAGTTATTGCTCTCCTCGCCGCTGGCTCTATGATTGGCCAAGCATGTGGGGTCACAGTGCATGCTTGGCCAATCATCAGCCAGCAATGCACTGCGACTGGCGCAGTGCATTGTGGGCCGTTCGCATCACACGAATTTGATGCGAACGGCCCAAATAGTTCTGGGCTCGACGAGCGGTCGAATGGCCGATGTTCGATTCGAACATGGGTTCGAATCGAACACCGGGCCCATCCCTACTGACAGCACTTAAACATAGCATAAAACATGAACAAATATAAACATAGAAAGAAAAAACTTTGGAGACCAAAACTGGTCTCAGACTTCCCAGGCATGAGGTGCCTCTCCTTCTATGTCTCATTTCTCCTCCTAAAACAGGGGAGAGATTAGGGAATAGTTTTTCCCCAAAAAAGAAAAATCATACCTAGTAGGTGTAGGTAGCCCTTAACTGAGGGTTCTAGACATCCAGTGATCGCCACATGCACACCACTGGTCAGAGTCACTAATAACTAGTGTTTAGAGGACCAGCGAGCAGGGGTGAGAGTATGTGGTGTTGGACACTGGCTAAAAAAAAAACAATAGGGGGGGAACAAATAGGCAGCAGTCAAAGGCCACGGTGGTAGAACTTGCTTGTAGTGGCGTGTGTCTTGTAGAGTGCTGAGCAGAGCCCACTCCTATAAGAGTGCCCAGGGATTCCCTGATGGGCATACAGCCGTGCATGGTGGGGGAAGAAAACGGGGAGGGTGGGTGTGCAGATCACAGTCCCTGAGTCTAGTCCTACTCCCAATGGCCGGTGGGCTCCTCCATGGTCAAGCAAGATAAAGGGGGGGTCAACAGTAACAGCAGGTGCATGGCAGAGTATTCATGTTGGTGGAAAATCCCACAAGCGGAAAATCCAAACAGAGAGAAAAAAAAAAGAGGACAACAAGGAGAACTGTGTAAAAGGAAGGGGTACAGATAGCCATGACTCATAGGGGTACTTGCTGTGGTGTATGGCTCATTTACGGCTATCCAGCCAGGACATGGCTGCCTCCGGGTCCGTGAAGAAACGTGCTTGATTGCCATCGATCACTCTGAGTTTGCTGGGATAGAGTAGGCTGAACTTGAGGCCTTCATCTCTCAGGCGCTTCCTTTCTCTGGCTGCCGTCAGAATCCTGTCTCTGTCTCTGTAGTTGAGCAGGTGAAGCAGGAAAGACCGTGGTGGATTCCCAGGAATTGGGGGGGTCGGAGGAACTCTGTGCGCCCTTTCAACCACAAATGTGGGAGGCATGTCAGGCAGTTCTAGGAGTGTTTTCAGGAAGGCATCTGTGAATTCAGCAGGCCATGAGCCCTCTGCCTTCTCAGGGAGGCCTATTATGCGGATATTATTTCTCCAGAAAGGACCGGAATTTAATGAACAGAATGGAAATGTCATGCAGGGCCGCACATGACAGTGTGTCAAGTGACACACTTTGGCCATGAGTGGGTTAATAATTTTAGGGGTGGGTCTCTATGGGGCTAGGAGGAGCGGCCATATAAAAGGGAGGGGCGGAGCTGGGAAGGCAGTGTGGGAAAGTCAGAGCACGAGGAGACAGGTTTTTCCCCACCCACCCTCCCCTTTTTTATGAGGTATATGATTGCATGTACTAATGTTCTCATTGTCGTTTCAGGTAATTTGAAGAATTTTCGTCATGACAGCTGGGGGGTTGGCGTTGGTTGTTTTGTTGGTCAGTGACGGCAGCAGTTATACAGGTGGTAAGTGGGTGGGGGGCTCATCAATAGATGGCCCCGCCTTGTTACATCAAAGGTTGTTGATGTTTAATGGTATTGTGCACTGCGGGAGTGTTGGTTATCGGGCTGTACGGTAGAGACCCATGGGTTTCTTTATCTCCCGCAGTGCCCCCTGGTGTTGATATCAGTTGATATCAGTTTGTGTTATAAGCACTTAGCTCCGTCACTGACCAATATATATAGGGGTTTAATCACTTGACCACTGGGCACTTAAACCCCCTTCCTAACCAGACCAATTTTCAGCTTTCGGTGCTCTCACACTTTGAATGACAATTACTCAGTCATGCAACACTGAACCCAAATGAATTTTGTGTCCTTTTTTTCTCACAAATAGAGCTTTCTTTTGGTGGTATTTAATCACCGCTGGGTTTTTTAGTTTTTGCGCTATAAATCAAAATATACTGGCCTGACGCGTTTCGACACTATCGGTCTTCTACTGGGGCAGGAAAGTATGAGACAGCTGGCCCGACGCGTTTCGACACTATCGGTCTTCTACTGGGGCATATCTCTGTGAGAGATATGCCCCAGTAGAAGACCGATAGTGTTGAAACGCGTCGGGCCAGCTGTCTCATACTTTCCACATTGCCGACCCATTTTATATCATCTCGAGATTTTATTTTCAATTTTTTTTTTGATTTGTCACATACCAATGTGAATAAATTTTTATACCATTTTGACCTGCACCATTGGAGTTGTCTCCATTCTTTTCCTCCTGTTTCCCCGGTTCGTGGGATCACTCCCCCTCGGATCGTCTGGTGATTGGAGGTCCACTGGCTGCTGTATACGGATTGGTCCACTGGTTGCCTTGCATGCTGCTCGGTTCCTGATTGTCGGGGATTCTACCTGCTTCATCTGGCACCCATGGATGCAAGAACTACAACACTTAAGCCTGCTTGATACAAATACCGTACGGTAGCTGTATCCAACATCTCTGGTAAGAGTATATATTGCCTTTCTGTAACATCAGACAAGCCTGCTCCTTACCTGTGTTCCTGTGTCCCTAAGCCATCTCTAGGAACTCATTTGGGGTTGTCATCATCTACATGAACTTTGCACTTATTTGTCTCTGCGTTAGTTCACGCCATTTTTTTGTTTTATTTTCAACATATATTGATGTATGATTGATATTGCTCACGCTCACCATGGGAATGCCATAATACACACATATTTATGGCATCATTTTCACATGATTTATATGTGTTTTAGCGCTACATTTTCCTGTTCACATTTCCCTGACTTTGTTTGTTTTGTATGTTAGCTGCTTTTCACATTGTACTGTTTTTTAATTTAGGTTAGCGCAGTGTTTTCCATATTTCTATCATACAATATAGCAGATGAGAACGGAGGGGGAATATATAGATTAATGATAATGTACCTTTGAGTGAACACAATTATTGCAAATTTTCCCAGGGGGTCAGTGCGAATTTCCTCAATTACGCAAGGGAAGTTTCTGTGAATAAGGATCGAAACACCCCTGCGTATGTAGAGTATGTAGCATGTATTGTTCATTGTATCCATGTTTTTTTTAAGAGTTAGGACCTAGCTGCCCAGAAGGTGACTTTCCTGGAGGTGAATAAGCTGGGGGGGATTGAGTTTTTAAATATTGGAATAGGAGAGCTCTTTTAAACTTGGAGTTAAGGCCTCTGACATTCCAGGAAAGGATGGTAAATGAGTCAGATACTTGGTTAGCCATTAGGTAGGGGGTTATAAGTGGACAGGAATAATGTGAGGGGGCATATCCAGGAGTACCCTATAGACAGCAAGATCACTATTTCATTGCATTTAATACTGACAGCTAGGGATGAGCCAAACACCCACGGGTTTGGTTCGCACCAGAACCTACAAACTGACCTAAAGTTCGTGCGAACATTAGAACCCTATTAATTACAATGGACGCGAACGTTCGAAATCAAAAGTGCTCATTTTAAAGGCTAATATGCATGTTATTGTCATAAAAAGTGTTTGGGGACCTGGGTCCTGCCCCAGGGGACATGTATCATTGCAAATTTTTTTTTCAAAAACTGACGTTTTTTCAGGAGCAGGGATTTTAATAATGCTTAATGTGAAACAATAAAAGTGTAATATTCCTTTAAATTTCGTACCTGGGGGGTGTGTATAGTATGCCTGTGAAGGGGTGCATGTTTCCGTGCTTAGAACTGTCCCTGCACAAAGTGTAATTTTTGCAGGAAAAAAAGCTATTTAAAATCACTCGTGGCTAATGAATTGTCGGCTCCCGTAACACAGAGAACAGTCATTCATTGAAAGTCATTGATAAAAAAACAAAAAAAAACAAAAAAAAAAAGTGTGGGGGTCCCCCCAAATTCAATTACCAGGCCCTTCAGGTCTTCTATGGATATTAAGGGGAACCCCGGCCAAAAAAAAATGGCGTGGGGTCCCCCTCAAAATCCATACCAGACCCTTATCCGAGCACGCAACCTGGCAGGCCGCAGGAAAAGAGGGGGGGACGAGAGAGAGAATCTTCTTTCTTCTGGTCTTCTTCCTTATTCCTTTCTTCATCTTCTCCTTCCGGCATCTTCTTCCATCTTCTTCTTCCTCCGATCCGCTTCTTCCTCCGATCCGCTTCTTCTTGCTCTGGTCTTCTCGTCCGGCATTTTCTTCCATAGCGCCGGCGTCTCTTCTTGGGCCGCTCCGCGCAATGGGAGGCTCCCGCTGTGTGAGGCTTCGCTGCGTCTGACAGGTCTTTTATAACGGAGGGCTGGCCACCTGGTGACCCCGCCCCCTCTGACGTCAAGGGGAAAGAGTCAGCAGCACTGCAGAATGGATCACAGCAGATAATGTCACTGACACGCTGGAACACACTGCACGAGGCCACCGGCACGGCGGCCTTTTATAGTGTGGGGCGTGTACTAAACCCCCTGAGCTATAATTGGCCACAGACAGTTATTGCTCTCCTCGCCGCTGGCTCTATGATTGGCCAAGCATGTGGGGTCACAGTGCATGCTTGGCCAATCATCAGCCAGCAATGCACTGCGACTGGCGCAGTGCATTGTGGGCCGTTCGCATCACACGAATTTGATGCGAACGGCCCAAATAGTTCTGGGCTCGACGAGCGGTCGAATGGCCGATGTTCGATTCGAACATGGGTTCGAATCGAACACCGGGCCCATCCCTACTGACAGCACTTAAACATAGCATAAAACATGAACAAATATAAACATAGAAAGAAAAAACTTTGGAGACCAAAACTGGTCTCAGACTTCCCAGGCATGAGGTGCCTCTCCTACTATGTCTCATTTCTCCTCCTAAAACAGGGGAGAGATTAGGGAATAGTTTTTCCCCAAAAAAGAAAAATCATACCTAGTAGGTGTAGGTAGCCCTTAACTGAGGGTTCTAGACATCCAGTGATCGCCACATGCACACCACTGGTCAGAGTCACTAATAACTAGTGTTTAGAGGACCAGCGAGCAGGGGTGAGAGTATGTGGTGTTGGACACTGGCTAAAAAAAAAACAATAGGGGGGGAACAAATAGGCAGCAGTCAAAGGCCACGGTGGTAGAACTTGCTTGTAGTGGCGTGTGTCTTGTAGAGTGCTGAGCAGAGCCCACTCCTATAAGAGTGCCCAGGGATTCCCTGATGGGCATACAGCCGTGCATGGTGGGGGAAGAAAACGGGGAGGGTGGGTGTGCAGATCACAGTCCCTGAGTCTAGTCCTACTCCAAATGGCCGGTGGGCTCCTCCATGGTCAAGCAAGATAAAGGGGGGGTCAACAGTAACAGCAGGTGCATGGCAGAGTATTCATGTTGGTGGAAAATCCCACAAGCGGAAAATCCAAACAGAGAGAAAAAAAAAAGAGGACAACAAGGAGAACTGTGTAAAAGGAAGGGGTACAGATAGCCATGACTCATAGGGGTACTTGCTGTGGTGTATGGCTCATTTACGGCTATCCAGCCAGGACATGGCTGCCTCCGGGTCCGTGAAGAAACGTGCTTGATTGCCATCGATCACTCTGAGTTTGCTGGGATAGAGTAGGCTGAACTTGAGGCCTTCATCTCTCAGGCGCTTCCATTCTCTGGCTGCCGTCAGAATCCTGTCTCTGTCTCTGTAGTTGAGCAGGTGAAGCAGGAAAGACCGTGGTGGATTCCCAGGAATTGGGGGGGTCGGAGGAACTCTGTGCGCCCTTTCAACCACAAATGTGGGAGGCATGTCAGGCAGTTCTAGGAGTGTTTTCAGGAAGGCATCTGTGAATTCAGCAGGCCATCAGCCCTCTGCCTTCTCAGGGAGGCCTATTATGCGGATATTATTTCTCCAGAAAGGACCGGAATTTAATGAACAGAATGGAAATGTCATGCAGGGCCGCACATGACAGTGTGTCAAGTGACACACTTTGGCCATGAGTGGGTTAATAATTTTAGGGGTGGGTCTCTATGGGGCTAGGAGGAGCGGCCATATAAAAGGGAGGGGCGGAGCTGGGAAGGCAGTGTGGGAAAGTCAGAGCACGAGGAGACAGGTTTTTCCCCACCCACCCTCCCCTTTTTTATGAGGTATATGATTGCATGTACTAATGTTCTCATTGTCGTTTCAGGTAATTTGAAGAATTTTCGTCATGACAGCTGGGGGGTTGGCGTTGGTTGTTTTGTTGGTCAGTGACGGCAGCAGTTATACAGGTGGTAAGTGGGTGGGGGGCTCATCAATAGATGGCCCCGCCTTGTTACATCAAAGGTTGTTGATGTTTAATGGTATTGTGCACTGCGGGAGTGTTGGTTATCGGGCTGTACGGTAGAGACCCATGGGTTTCTTTATCTCCCGCAGTGCCCCCTGGTGTTGATATCAGTTGATATCAGTTTGTGTTATAAGCACTTAGCTCCGTCACTGACCAATATATATAGGGGTTTAATCACTTGACCACTGGGCACTTAAACCCCCTTCCTAACCAGACCAATTTTCAGCTTTCGGTGCTCTCACACTTTGAATGACAATTACTCAGTCATGCAACACTGAACCCAAATGAATTTTGTGTCCTTTTTTTCTCACAAATAGAGCTTTCTTTTGGTGGTATTTAATCACCGCTGGGTTTTTTAGTTTTTTGCGCTATAAATCAAAATATACTGAAAATTCGGTAAAAAAAAAATAAATAAAAATTCTTTGTTTCTATTAAAATTTATTGCAGAGTATTGGCAGAGTATTGGCAGAGTATTGGCAGAGTATTGGCGAGTATTGGCGAGTATTGGCAGAGTATTGGCGAGTACTGGCAGAGTATTGCAGTGTTGCACAGTGGTGGCAGAGCATTGCAGTGGTGGCAGAGCGTTGCACAGTGGTTGCAGAGCGTTGCACAGTGGTTGCAGAGCGTTGCACAGTGGTTGCAGAGTATTGCACAGTGGGGGCAGAGTATTGCACAGTGGGGGCAGAGTATTGCACAGTGGGGGCAGAGCGTTGCACAGTGGGGGCAGAGCGTTGCACAGTGGGGGCAGAGCGTTGCACAGATGAGCGTTGCACAATGCAAATGTTTCTTCTCAAATTCTGGGCATCTCACAAATCCCCTAACCCCATCCAAGTTTTACCCCTCAATAAAAACACAAAAACAAAGTTAAAGTGGAGTTCCACCCCAAAAAAAAAAAAAATTAATTAACCACTTCAGCCCCGGACCATTTGGCAGCCAAAGGACCAGAGGTCTTTTTTCAATTTCGCACTGCACTACTTTAACTGGTAATTGCGCGGTCATGCAATTTTGTAACCAAACGAAATTTGCGTCCTTTTCTTCCCACAAATAGAGCTTTCTTTTGATGGTATTTGATTGCCTCTGTGATTTTTATTTTTTGAGATATAAACGGAAAAAGAGCGAAAATTTTGAAAAAAAAAGAGATTTTCTACTTTTTGTTATAAAAAAAATCTAATAAACTCAATTTTAGTCAAACATTTGGGCCAAAATGTATTCAGCCACATGTCTTTAGTAAAAAAAATGCCAATAAGCGTATATTTATTGGTTTGCGCAAAAGTTATAGCGTCTACAAACTAGAGTACATTTTCTGGAATTTACACCGCTTTTAATTTATGACTGCCTATTTCATTTCTTGAGGTGCTAAAATGGCAGAGAAGTACAAAACCCCCCCAAATGACCCCATTTTGGAAAGTAGACACCCCAAGCTATTTGCTGAGAGGCATGTTGAGCCCATTGAATATTTTTTTTTTAGTCCCAAGTGATTGAATAAAGACAAAAATAAAAAAGATTTTTTTTTCTTTCAAAAAGTTGTCACTAAATGATATATTGCTCACACATGCCATAGTTATATGTGGAATTGCACCCCAAAATACATTTTGCTGCTTCTCCTGAGTATGGGGATACCACATGTGTGGGACTTTTTGGGAGCCTAGCCGCGTACGGGGCCCCGAAACCCAAGCACCGCCTTCAGGATTTCTAAGGGTGCAAATTTTTGATTTCACTCCTCACTACCTATCACCGTTTCGAAGGCCATAAAATGCCAAAATAGCACAAAACCCCCCCAAATGACCCCATTTTGGAAAGTAGACACCCCAAGCTATTTGTTGAGAGGCATGGTGAGTATTTTACAGCTCTCATTTGTTTTTGAAAATGAAGAAAGTAAAGAAAAAAAAAAAATTTTTTTTCTTTTTTCAATTTTCAAAACTTTGTGACAAAAAGCGACATCTGCAAAATACTCACAATACCTCTCAGCAAATAGCTTGGGGTGTCTACTTTCCAAAATGGGGTCATTTTGGGGGGTTTTATGCCATC
Organism: Lithobates sylvaticus; assembly: GCA_028564925.1. Lineage (NCBI taxonomy): Eukaryota > Metazoa > Chordata > Amphibia > Anura > Ranidae > Lithobates > Lithobates sylvaticus. The sequence continues at coordinate 134,402,489 of CM053033.1, forward strand.
TGGGCATTCCATGGCCTCCGAAACTGTGATTGGCAGTGAGAAGTGAAATAAAAAAATTACACCCTTAGAAAGCCTGAAGGCGGTGATTGGTTTTTGGGGTTCCGTACGCAGCTAGGCTCCCAAAAAGTCCCACACATGTGGTATCCCCGTACTCAGGAGAAGCAACAGAATGTATTTTGGGGTGTATTTCCACATATGCCCATGACATGTTTGAGCAATATATCATTTAGTGACAACTTTTTGTAAAAAAAATATATATATATTTTTTTTTTTCATTATTCAATCTCTTGGGACAAAAAAAAAAAATATTTAATGGGCTCAACATTGCTCTCATCAAATAGCTTGGGGTGTCTACTTTCCAAAATGGGGTCATTTGGGGGGGGTTTGAACTGTCCTGGCATTTTATGCACAACATTTAGAAGCCTATGTCACACGTCACCCACTCTTCTAACCACTTGTAGACAAAGCCCTTTCTGACACTTTTTGTTTACATGAAAACATATTTTTTTTTTGCAAGAAAATTACGTTGAACCCCCAAACACTATATATAATGTTAAAGCAAAGGCCCTACAGATTAAAATGGTGGGTGTTGCATTTTTTTTTTCCACACAGTATTTGCGCAGCGATTTTTCAAACGCATTTTTTGTGGAAAAAATACACTTTTTTTTATTTTAATGCACTAAAACACACTATATTGCTCAAATTTTTGATGAAATAAAAAATATGATCTTAGGCCGAGTACATGGATACCAAACACGACATGCTTTAAAATTGCGCACAAACACGCAGTGGCGACAAACTACATACATTTTTAAAAGCCTTTAAAAGCCTTTACATGATACCACATTAGATTCACGGAGGAGGTCTACTGCTAAAATTACTGCCCTCGATCTGACCTTCGCGGTGATACCTCACATGCATGGTGCAATTGCTGTTTACATATGACGCCAGACCAACGCTTGTGTACGCCTTTGCGCAAGAGAAGGGGGGCAGGGGTGCTTTTTTTTTTTTTTTTTTGTTTTTTTTTTTATTTATTTAGCTTTTTTATTTTATTTTTAAACTGTTCCTTCCATTTTTTTTTTCTTTGTTATGATTTTTATTGTTATCTCAGGGAATGTAAATATCCCCTATGATAGCAATAGGCAGTGACAGGTACTCTTTTTTTGAAAAAATTGGGGTCTATTAGACCCTAGATCTTTCCTCTGCCCTCAAAGCATCTGACCACACCAAGATTGGTGTGATAAAATGCTTTCCCAATTTCCCAATGGCGCGGTTTATATCCGGGAGGGGGGACATTCCCTCCCACTGCTTGTAAAAGCAGTCTAGAGGCTAATTACCCGCTAGAATTGCTTTTACATGAAAGCCGATCACTGGCTGAAAAGAATGATACCAAGATGATACCTAAACCTGCAGGCATCATTCTGGTATAACCATTCAAAGTCCAGCAACATACTGGACATATATTGTAATCTTTTTTTTTTCATGCAGCCTCTTGGCTGAACGAAAAAAAGAGATTGATTGGTGGGTATGCCCACCATTAGAATACCTCCCTTCATCCACCCACTTCTAATGATGGGCATACATGCACCATTTATATATGCCGATGCATGGGGGCATCCTCCCGCAAAAGTTATGCCGTGTACACACGGTCGGAATTTCGACCGTATGTACGTGGCATTAGGAGCCAATCGCTCCTCCCCCCCCCTGCTGCCCCCATGCTTCGGCATATATGCTCTTTTTTTTAACTGTGGTGGTGAAATCACCTCCTACAGCGTTGGAGTCGCGGCTTTATGTAACGTGGGAGCAAACGCTGTTGCTGTCAAGATAAATAAAATCCGCGTTGCAACTGAATGGCGCACCTGAAAACAAAAAAATGCTCAACACTAAAACACAGTAAACAAAATTACATACCTGAAAAGCAAGCATGATAAAACATGATAAAACATAATAAAACATTGCAGAATAGAATGGAGTAAAAAAAGAGCAACAATAGAGAGAGAATAGAGTGAGAGAGAGAACAATAAAACGACAACTATTTTTTTTTTTTTTTTTTTTTTTTGAGATTCACAGGTAAAAAAGCTCCTGACTGAAGCGACTGAATCAAAACGCTACCACAAAAAAACTGTTAGCGATCGCAGGGATCAGGCCTGACTCTGCGAACGCTGCAGTTATGTGTGCTTAGTGTTTTGTAAGTGACAGTGATCGATCGATACTGCACTTGGGTGGGCTGGGCTGGGCTGGGCGGAGGGGGAAAACGCAGGTGCTAGCAGGTATCTGGGCTGATCCCGCTAACAATGCGGTTTTTTTTGGAACCCTAAACTGCTGGGACGCTAGTATAGATCTGATCAGATCAGATATTGATCTGTTCAGATACTGTGCCACTAAGGGAGGTGTATGCTTTGTGCGTGGGTGTTTGCGGTACTGGCACTAACCTGGGGCGACGCAGACCTTATTTGACCCTAAAACCTAATTGATATCACCCGCCGGGCGATCAGGGGGTTAAACCGTTATTGGGTAATAAATGGCGGGTGCCCTGACAGTATAAAAAACAAGCTAACTAACCAGCGTCACCCGTAACAGTAATACAAAAAAAAAACTGGTTACCTAGCGACACTAATGCAGCGATCAGAAAAACGATCGCTTAGTGACACTGGCAAAAGGGGGTGAAAGGGTTAACTAGGGGCAATCAGGGGGTTAAACCTTTATTAGGTAATATATGGGGGTACCTGACGCTATATAAAAACCTGACGGGGAACCTAAATAACGAAATAACTAACTGGCTAACCAGCGTCACCAGTGACAGTTATACAGTGATCACTGGTGAAAGGGTTAACTCTAGGGGCAATCAGGGGGTTAAAACCTTTATTTAGGTTGTAATATGGGGGTACCTGACCTATAAACCTATTTATGAACCTATATAAACATGGCGGTTACCTAAAAAAAAAAAAAATGGTTACCTAGCGACACTAATGCAGCGATCAGAAAAACGATCGCTTAGTGACACTGGCAAAAGGGGGTGAAAGGGTTAACTAGGGGCAATCAGGGGGTTAAAACCTTTATTAGGTAATATATGGGGGTACCTGACGCTATATAAAAACCTGACGGGGAACCTAAATAACGAAATAACTAACTGGCTAACCAGCGTCACCAGTGACAGTTATACAGTGATCACTGGTGAAAGGGTTAACTCTAGGGGCAATCAGGGGTTTAAAACCTTTATTTAGGTTGTAATATGGGGGTACCTGACCTATAAACCTATTTATGAACCTATATAAACATGGCGGTTACCTAAAAAAAAAAAAATGGTTACCTAGCGACAGCAGTGACACTAATACAGCGATCAGAAAAACGATCGCTTAGTGACACTGGCAAAAGGGGGTGAAAGGGTTACCTGGGGGGCAATCAAGGGGTTAAACCTTTATTAGGGGGGGGGTAGGGGGCTACCTTGGACCTAAAACTAACTGCCCTGACAGTTATTACAGTCACACTGACACTAAATGCAGTGATCAGTAAATAAATGATCACTGCAATTAGTGACACTGTGACTGGGGGGGGGGGGGGAGGGGGTGATCTGGGGGGTGATCAGGGGGTGACAGGGGGGTGGAATATGTGCCTAACTGTACTGGTGTCAGTGTAGTGTTGTGCACTAACCTGTACATGTTCGCCGCTCGGCGTCTCCGGTCACATAGACCGGCGCACCGAGCGTGACATCACTTCCGCCTTCCTGTCTATACAATAGACAGGAAGGGGAAGCTTTTCATTGGCCAGGAGCGATCGCGAGGGGGTGGCCAGAAACCACTGGCCGTCCCCTCGTCCCGGATCGCTCCTGAAGCGATCCCGACCGTCCCCGCCGGCGGAGGGGGGTCCGATCGGACCCCCCAACCGCCGGAAGAATGTCACGTACAGGTACGTGATTCTGCCTGTACGTGCCATTCTGCCGACGTAAATATACAGGGGGCGGTCGGGAAGTGGTTAATGTACCGTATTTATCGGCGTATAACACGCACCGGCGTATAACACGCACCCCAAGTTTAGGAGGGAATTTTAAGGAAAAAAAGTTTTAGGAGAGAAGTTTAGGGAAAAAAAAAACTTACATTTAAGCGTCATTTGCAGCTTGCCCAGCGTCATTTGCAGCTTGCCCAGCGTCATTTGCAGCCTTGCCCAGCGTCATTTGCAGCCTTGCCCAGCGTCATTTGCAGCCTTGCCCAGCGTAATTTGTAGCTTGCCCAGCGTCATTTGCAGCTTGCCCAGCGTCATTTGCAGATTGCCCAGCGTCATTTGCAGCCTTTCTCAGCGTCATTTGCAGCCTTTCCCAGCGTCATTTGCAACCTGCCCAGCGTCATTTGCAACCTGCCCAGCGTCATTTGCAACCTGCCCAGCGTCATTTGTAGCTTGCCCAGCGTCATTTGTAGCTTGCCCGGCGTCATTTGCAGCTTGCTAGTGTCATTTGCAGTTCGCCAGCGTTTAAATTTCCCGCCGCGAGAAATACCGCGCATGCGCGGCCGAAAAAGACCGAACCGCGGCCGAAAAAGGCCGAAGTGCGGCCGAAAAAGACCGAGCCGACTGTTCAGCTCCGCTCGGAGTCCCGCCTCCCTGCTGTTTCGGGAGCGAGCACAGGGAGGCGGGACTACGAGCGGAGCTGAACAGCCGGCTTCGGTCTTTTTCGGCCGCGCTTCGGCTTTTTCCGGCCTTTTTCGGCCGCGGTTCGGCCTTTTTCGGCCGCGGTCGCCATTTTTCGGCGCCGCAACCGATTTTTGTCATTTTTTTGGGGGGTATCGGCGTATAACACGCACCCACGACTTTCCCCCGATTTTAAGGGGGAAAAAGTGCGTGTTATACGCCGATAAATACGGTACATAAAAAAATAAAAATAAAATAAAAATTTGGAGAAAACGTTTTTTTTTATTCACCTCTAAATACCTGTTGATAGGGGGTCCCTCGTAGTCTGCCTCCTTCATCGCCTGGGCTCTTGACGTCACTTCGCTCAGCACAGGAAGGGAGATCAGCCCCCCCCCCTCCCTCTAGGCAGTCATCTGGGACACATCACAGGTCCCAGATGACTGCATGGCCAATCACGGCGCGCGGCGCGGCTTGCACATGCGCAGTGGGTGCCCAACTGTGAAGCCACAGCCAGGCACCCGCAGTTACAATGCCGTTCCACCGAGCGGAGGGGGAGACGAGCGGGCTTCGATCCCCCACATCGCTGGACCCTGGGACAGGTAAGTGTCCGATCAAAGTCAGCAGCTGCAGTATTTGAACTCCTCTTTTACAGACTATTCATTGTTTCTGTGTGCTTGAGAAAGTGAATGCCGGGCTGGGAAGGGTGACAGACAGACTTAAACTTTCAGCAACTCCTACGGGGGTACCACTACATTTGGGGGCTCGAGCTGGGACATCTGATGTTCACAGGGAACCTGACGGCTGTTGCCCCTAGCAACCGAGGTTGAATTGCACTTTGTTCCACCAATTAAGAAATTGAACCCTGGGGATGGACTTGTGTGCTCTGTCTGCTATTCAGTGCTACAGTAATAAGTGCCATTGCCCTTTGCAACCAGCAAGAGCCGTTGCCAATTGCTGCTGCCTGCTTATCCAGTTGCCCCAACAGGTGCTGGAGCAGACACTTATATTAATCCAAAAACACAGGAACTGTTTATCATGTGCCGTCACCCGTGGCAACCACGCTAGGTAACTGCACTCTTGGATTACAAATGCGTCCAGCATTCTGCCATTGCTAGATGCCTATCTCTGGATTATAAATATGTCCAGTGATCTGCTAATGCTGGACATCTTGAACTTTTGCTTTTGCTTCAAACTCATGCTTTAAACAGTAAAGTATGCCTGGAACTACAAAAAACATAAAAAAAATGCAGCGCTACAAAAATAAACTTGCTGGAACAAGTGGAGCGAAATATAAAACAAACAAATAATATAAACCTTGGAATAGGCCTGACACAGCCAAAACCAAAATAAGATTACAATCAATAGAAGTGATCATGAAAGTTATGAAAATCAGTGGTATATTTAAAAATGTGTGAAGTCCATAGTGGAATAGTAAATCTAGTACGATTGTACTCCAACTGGGGCATAATATGCCCCAGTTGAAGTACAATCGTATGAAACATGTCGGGTACATAGCCTGCTGGCCGGATCTACCACGCTTTTTTAAAATATTTTGCCTGTACGCATCTTCATTGATGTTTTTGTACTACAATTTTTTATCCTTTTTATTTTTATTTTTTTTTTTTTTGCTTTTCAATCAGTTTTTATTGAATTTCATAACATACAGTAAAGATGCAAATTACACATTGTATGCCGTTAAAATAAATTAACTCAGAATAGCACTTAAATAATGTCAACTCAATTATCAATGAAGTGTTACAGAACAAGAATTACTGTTATTAAAATGCTACAAAACGCAATACATTCAATATAGAAATATAAGATCAATATAGTAACATAAGATCAAATAGAAGTATATGTCCTCTAGACACCCCCATGGGGACTACACTGTGTCTAAGAGGAGAACGTTGCCACAATAATAGAACTTATCCAGGAACCTGTGTCCATACTCTAGAACCCAGAGGCAAAAGTGTATATCAATCTGTTAGATATGAGTGTTACAAAAAGTTAGTAATAGTCGACCATTGTTCCCATGATGCCCACTTGGTTTTTTCCTTGGGTAATTTACCCTCACTGGATGCCATCATTAATTCATAACTATAATGTAGGTTTACGGTATCTAAGAGGTGAGTGATAGAGGGAGTTGTATCTGACTTCCATGATCTGGTTATAGTTAACCTAGCTGCCAATAGGATATGTGTCGTCACATGACGAAATGAAAAGGGTATGTCTTCAATGGATAAATTCAGGATAGCTAGACCCGGAGACATTGGTATATCTATCTGGGATATATCTTTTAAGAGAAGAAAAACGGTTTTCCAGTATTCCTGTATGAGGGTACATTCCCAAAATATGTGGAATATGCTTCCTATGTTGGAATTACATCTCCAGCACTTATTAGATAATGTGGGATAGAATGTTGCCAAGCGAGAAGGCGTCAAATACCATCTAAGGGACAATTTTTGTGTGAGTTCCCACAACGCAGAGCTTTTTGTGGATTTGTATACACTTCGTGAAGCTTGTTCCCATTGTGATTCTGTATAAGTCGTTGCTAGATCATTTTCCCAGTGTGTATGTGGTGTGGATTTAGTAAATACACGCTTTTGGTTCAGGGTGTTGTATACAAGTGAAATACCCTTCTGTTTAGGAAATTCAAAGTGCAGGTATTTCCATATTACTGAAGAAACTGTATATAAGAGAGGTTTGATTTTGTTAAGGCATTTCAGAAGTTTGGAATATGCAATAAAGTCTGATTCAGGCAAGTGAAATTCATTTTGGAGGGTTGAAAAGGATTTTGGGTTTGAGTCATGAAATAGTTGATTTATGAATGAGATTTTTCGGTTAGACCAATGGGATGTAGATAATTCAGGTGAGATGTGGTTTAAGACTTCTATAGGTATCGGTATCTGTGTAGTAGTGGGTTCTTGATGGATAGTTTGGGTTAGAATTTTCCATGCTCTGACCGTGGCTATCATGGTAGGGGGAATCGCTTTTGGTATTTTAGCGTCTAATGGAGTGCTCAACAACCAATTTTTTAAACTAGGACGAAATAGTAAGGAAAGTTCTATATTGCACCAGTTTTTATTCGGATCTTGCTGAAACCACTCAGTTGCTTGAGCTATGATCGCTGCAGTGTGATAATCTGTAAAATCTATTGAACCTGATCCTCCCGCTAATTTGTGTATCCTAAGTATAGAATGAGCGCATCTAGGTTTTGTACCGTGCCAAATACATCGGTTGAGTATCGTTTGAAGTGACTTAAAGTAATATTTAGGAATAGGAATAGGAATGGTCCTAAACAGGTATAAAATTTGAGGTAAATGCATCATCTTGAACGCCGCTAATCTGCCAGACCATGACAGTTCCATTTTAGCTAATTTCTGAGATTCAGTACGTAATTTATCTAAGAGAGGCTTGAAGTTTGTTGAAAAGAGGAGTTTAGTGGTTCTAGTGAGTTGAATACCTAGGTAAGAAATGCTGTGTTCAGACCATGTGAAGGGGTATTGGGCTTGTAATAGTAATTTAGTGGTGGAATTCAATTTGAGATCTAGTATTTGTGATTTGGTGACATTTAGTTTGTAAAATGATATTCGTCCAAACCAATCTAAAACGTCTCGGGCTGCTGCTAAGGAGGAGGTAGGATTTGATAATATTAAAATCACATCATCAGCAAAAAGACTAATCTTATGAGTAGTGTTGCCAACAGTTATGCCTGAGATGTTCGAGTTCGTGCGTATGTGCTCAGCTAAAGGTTCTATAGTTAGATCAAAAATTAAGGGCGACAATGGGCAACCCTGACGGGTACCGTTCGAAATTTGGAATGGATGAGATATCATATTAGCCGAAAAAACTTGAGCAGCTGGGCAACTATATAGTGCCATGATAGCATTATAAATATTGTCTTTAAACCCAAATTTCATGAGAACTTTCTGTAGATAGGTCCAGTGCACCCGATCAAATGCCTTCTCTGCATCTAAAGAAAGAAGCAGAGAAGGTGTTCCACTGGAATTTACGCAATGGATTAAGTCAATCATGCGACGCGTTGCGTCTGATGCTTGCCTCCCTTTAATAAATCCTGTTTGGTCTTTGTGAATCAGGTCTGGCATAATCTTCATTAAGCGTCTAGCAATAGTTTGACGTAAGGAGATTGGCCGGAAGTTTTGTGGGGCAGTCGGATCTTTTTCAGGTTTTGGGAGAGTGATAATTAATGCGTTTAGCGATTCTACAGGGAATTTGGAAGAATATGCAGCTTGGTTAAGAAATTTCAGCAAGTGTGGAATCAAATAGGTAGAGAATTGTTTGAAGTATTCCCCTGTAAGGCCATCCGGGCCTGGTGTTTTGTTACAAGGCAGTGATGAGATGGTAGCTATAAGTTCTGGTGCTGAAAAAGGAGCATTTAAATAAGACAATTGTGTTTCTGTCAGAGTCGGTAAATTTATCTTATGGAGAAAGTCATCAATTTCCTCTGGGGATGGTTGGTGGGTTGTAGGGTCATTCTTGAGATTATATAGGTCACTATAGTAATCGCTAAAAGCATTCGCAATGTCTTGTGGATTAGATAGCTTCACTTTCGAGTGTGGGTGGAATAAGAAGGGAATTTTAGATTTAACTCTAGCCCCTTTGATACGTTGTGCTAATCTTTTTCCTGCCTTATTGGATGTGGAATAAGAGATGGCTTTGAATTTGCGTTGCATATGTTCGTATGTATGGAGAAGAAGCAGCCTGAGTTCCTGTCTAAGCGACATTAATTGTGCTAGTGTAGTGGGACATGCAGATGACTTATGGTTTGCCTCCAAATGAGCAATTTGGGAAGTAAGGGAGTCTATTTGTTGTGTTCTTTTTTTTTGTGAATGGAGCCCAGTTTTATAAGAACACCTCTCATTACCGCTTTATGCGCGTTCCACACCACGGCAGGATCCCCCACTGAATCAGCGTTTAATTCAAAATATTCTTTCAAATGAGTAGCAATTTCTTTGGAGTATGTAGCATGTTGTAATATGAAATTATTGGCTCTCCAGAGAAAAGAGTTCCGTTGAGGAGACGTATCATCAATAATTATCGAAATTGGGTTGTGGTCTGACCATGTCATGGTGTGGATAACAGAGGTAGTCACCTTTTGTAATAACAATTTATCAACAACAAACATGTCAATTCTGGAATACGACTTGTGTTGCGGGGAGAAATAAGTATAATCCCTCTCTGATCCATGGTGGCATCTCCAGACATCGTAAAGATCAGACGATGTCAGGATTTGCCCCAGGGGAGAGGGTCTTCTCTTATCCGCTGAAGTAGTGTCCATATAAATATCTGCAACCATATTAAAGTCTCCGCATACAAGGAGATATCCTTGTTGTAACTCTTTAATTTTGGTCAAAGTCTTTTTGACAAAATATGCCTGTCTAGAATTGGGAGCATACAAGTTGAGTAAGGTATATTTAGTTCCATTAATCATACAGATTAAAATAAGAAAACGACCATTGGGGTCACCTATTTCTTTTATGAGGTGGAAGTCAGTGTCTTTCTTGATCGCTACAAGCACTCCTCTCTTCTTGGAAGAGAAATTAGAATAGAAAATAAGGGGAAATTTGTTACTGCGACATAAAGTGGCTGAAAGTGGGGTCAAGTGTGTCTCTTGGACACATAAGATATCACTATCAAGCTTTTCAGCAGTATGCCACAAAGATTGTCTCTTTGCTGGGTGGTTGAGACCCTTGGCGTTCAAGGATACTATCGTGAATGGCATATTTCCTGTTGTGGCTAAGTGATGGATCGTGGGAGACTATAACACTTACAGTTTGCAGATATTTCTTGGTGTATACAGTAAATTCAGTTCCTTTCGGCTTATCAGGATACCTGGGTTCCGTAACTAGATGTATTTCTATAAAACCTGGAATGAAATTACAATTATATATAACAGCTATTTAAAAATATAGCAAAAGATATGAAAACAGGATGCGGCAGATTTGTGTCAAGCACAAAAAAAAAGCAAAGAGTCAGCTTTTACTGCTGCAGTGTGGAACAGTTAATACCAAAGGCAAGTGAGATCAAACAAAATTCCTGGAGGGGACGCTATAAACGTAGTTAGCGGACCGCTCAGGAGCCAGATACTTCCATAGGTTGATGATTCCGGGATCTTTGATTGTAGTGATATGTTGAAGGACGTTTTGGAAGAAGCGAAGTTTCATCTTTGTGGTATTCCGGGATTATTCCCCATTCTTTCAAAAGTTTCAAACCCTTGTGTAGGTCATTTATTATATGAGTGGATCCGTTTTTGGAGACAATTAGTGTGGCCGGGTAGCGCCATTTGTATAGAATCTTATGGTTTTGCATTCCTTTAGTTATGGGGTTCAAATCTCTACGTAGTTGAAGCGTATATCTTGATAAATCAGGAAATATTTGAACACCCTCAAACGGACGTGGTAGAGGGCCTTTCAATCTGGCTTCTGACATCATTTTTTCTTTAATATGGAAAAAATGGATCCTCATAAGTATATCTCTAGGCACTGATGCAGCCAGGTGTGAAGGTTTTGCAATTCTGTGTATTCTGTCAATTATAATGTCACGTGGCGTAACTTCAGGTAGAATAGTGCGTATAAGTTCTTTGGCGTATTTGGGTAATTCTGGAGTTGTTATATTTTCGGGGACCCCCCTTAACTTGACATTGTTTCGTCTAGAGCGGTCTTCCAAATTTGCTAATTTGCCCCTTATCCACTCTTGTTCATCTTTTACCTCATCAATAGAATCAATGATGTCATTCACTGTGGAGGAACATTTCATCATACCTTTCTCAATAGTGGATACTCTGTTATCTATTAGACTGACATCTGTAGTGAGTTTAGTAAATAGAGTGGATAAATCAGTCACAAGAGAGGAATGCAGTGATATTAACATCTCTTTCAGTGTAGTGTCAATAACAGGCTGACCGCAGGTTGGGAAGGATGCCATTGAGGAATGTAAGGCCTGGTTAGATTGTAGTGGAATAAAAGCCTGGGGCTCAATTTCTGAGTGAGGTGGCCGCTGTGCTAGAGCATCCATTCTCATTTTTGCCTTAGCTGGGCTGTTCATTAAGGGATCCCCCTCTGTGTCATTGTCATGGGAGCTAGACATCTCCCTGTTTGGTGAGTCACCAGAAATGTTGTTAGGGATTTCTGTATGTTTAGTCTAAGGGGCTGCTATGCCTTCAGCTCCATTTTGATTCTGACTGACCAGCGCTTCAGGAGGGTACAGGAGTGTGGTGAGCTTTTGGGGCTTGTGGTCCCCAGTTCTCTTACGGGACATTGTTGTGGGTCACTACCGGACTAATGTGGGGAAGTTTTTGTACAAAAATACCGGCTCCAGCGGTCCCTAATCGTTCCGGTTCGTCTCCCTCACAGCAGAGCTCAGCACTAAGCGTCCATCTCTCTTGCCGGCTGGCCACGCCCCCCCTATCCTTTTTATTTTAAATACATTTTTTCTACCGGAGTAACCTGCTCTATATGGAGGCTTTTTTCTTTCCTTTTCTCTCCATGAATCTTTTTGTGAGTGGATGACTGCATTTCTCCTGGAGTATTGGGCGACGACATCCTATACTGGACATCCTGGTTGCACAGATTACTGAGTACTGTCTACCGCTCCATCACCCTGGTTGGAGGATCGCTTGTCGCCGACTAATATCTTACGCTTGATCGACTCACCACCAAGGTGTGTGGGTCCACACCTTAGGGTAAGAGTACCCATTACCTTTTCTCTAACAGTCTTTGCACTTGAAATCGCTTTATATGAAGTTTTTACTTTTGGTCGGTTAAGAAATATATGCATCTCCACGCCTGTCTACACACTTGAAGTTTTCTCTATGAAGTTCCACTTTCTTTTTTTGAAAGGAGTTACCCCCATTACCAAAGGGACGTCACTGTCTTTTACAGTGTTCACCACTGTGTTTAAAGTTTACACACTTTATTTCATCCATGTGATTTACTATTCCACTATGGACTTCACACATTTTTAAATATACCACTGATTTTCATAATTTTCATGATCACTTCTATTGATTGTCATCTTATTTTGGTTTTGGCTGTGTCAGGCCTATTCCAAGGTTTATATTATTCGTTTGTTTTATATTTCGATTCACTTGTTCCAGCAAGTTTATTTTTGTAGCGCTGCATTTTTTGTTTTTTATTTTTTTTTTCACAATTGTTTCATTGTTGATGCTGGCTGCTTTATTTTCACTTTGATTTGTTGGTAGCGCAATTATAATTTTATTTTGTATTTATGCCTGAAACTGTCTACCGTTGCCCGGGTTGATCGGGGTAAGCCTGTGGGTGCCTGAGACTGTACTACAAATGTTCCCTTCAGTGAGGCATCGGCTGCAAACGTTATTGTTGCTACCAGCAACCACCAGAAAAATCAGCGGCCATTTGTTCCCAGTTGCTCATCCACAGTCGGTGCCGAGCGACATACCTGAAAAAGTCCTGCTAGCATGCCTGCAAACTGCAATTCATCTAACAAAGGGTTACAGCAGCACATCAGGGGAGGGGCCTGCCTATCAATTTCACAGACGCCAGCCTGTCTGGAAGCGAGGGGGCGGTGCCACGCCCTAGAGGAGACCAATGTTCCCTGCTAGCAGACAACACGAGGTAGAGGCGCAAGATGGTGGAGGGTGGTCGTGTATACCCAGCACTGACCTGGTTGCCTGATCTGCAGGAGTGGTCACTGGTGTCTGGTTGAAGTATTCGCCCTCAGGATGATTGATGGGATGGAGCGTCTGTGCCTGCTATGTCCAGAATGCTGGATACCGACTGCGGTGGTCAGTGCCTGGATACGGTGCGGTCATTGAGGTGAACCGCTTACCCGGCTTGCATCCAGCCAGCAGGAGACACACTACTACAATATGGACCTGCACTCAGGACGTGTTGCGTGCAGCCGCGGACATCCCAGAAGGCCGGAGCGGGCCTGGAGTCATCACCGAAAGGCGGGGTAGAGTCTGAACCTGGTGACTCCCCTGTGAAAACAAGTGACATAGGAGAAGAGGAGTCTTTCGTGGCCTGTAGCCTGGTCGGGGAGTACTGCCCAGCAGGAGCCAGATTTTCCTGAAATTCCGGCTGCTTGTATGTCCCTTGCTATCCCTATCTGGAAGGAGCCAGTGTTGGAGAAGTGTGCGCCCTCAGGTGAGCAACAGCAATGGCACTGAAAGTAACTAGTAATTTTAGGTGTATAAAGGTGGCCATACACTATACAATCTGATTGTATAATCTTCTTTAGGTTTACCAAATTTATATAATCAGAAGAAAGACCTATCTAGCCAATCCCTCTATATTCAATCAGGCAGGCCCTTGCACTACATAATTTATGGCAGATCTAAATTGTACAGTGTATGGCCATCTTTATACACCTAAAATTACTAGTTGTGCTTTCAGTTCCATTAATTGTTAACAACACACCAAACACAGAAGCAAACACACATTTTGCCACGTGAAAAACCCGAATGATAAATACTGCAAAACGCACAGTAAAAAACAAGCAGTCCACAAAACGTCAACATGTCCCATAAGCCACATATAGCACAGCCCATTTAAATCAATGGGTTGCCCTTTGTGTGTCACAGGAAAAACGAGCCACAAAACATTCGCTCTCACTATGCTAGATGTGAATGGGGCCTGAAAGTGAAATTAGTGCGATAACACAAGAACAATGAGGCTCCATTCACATTTGTGCTTTTCCTTGCATTTCAGAACCTAAAATCACAGTAATAAACACTAACAAACGCACCAAGTTCTGAAGCTTCTTTGGGGCGATTGTTGTGTGTAGGGCGGCCCATTCGGGTGGATGGGCTGCCCTATGTGTGATTAATTGGAAGGCCGGGTACCGGCCTGAAGTTATGGGAGGAGCCCGGAGGGTATTTAACCACTAGCTGACCGCCCACTGTCAAATGACGGCGGGACGGTGCAGCTACTGTGGCGGGCCGCCGTCATATGACGTCGTCTACAATTTGGCCACTGGGGGGCGCGCGCGCGCCGCGTAGCTGGGGCCCCGGTGCGCGTGCCCGGCGGTCGCGATGACCGCCAGGCACCCGCGATTGCCCGGTAATCGAGCAGGACGTGGATCTGTGTGTGTAAACACACAGATACACGTCCTGTCAGAGGAGAGGAGACCGATGGTGTGTCCCTTGTACATAGGGACACCGATCGGTCTCCTCCCCCAGTCAGTCCCCTCCCCCCACAGTAAGAATCACCAAGATAGGGTACACATTAACCCCTGCAGCGCCCCCTAGCGTTAACCCCTTCCCTGCCAGTCACATTTATACAGTAATCAATGCATTTTTATAGCACGGATCGCTGTATAAATGTGAATGGTCCCAAAAATGAGTCAAAAGTGTCCGAAGTGTCCGCCGCAATGTCGCAGTCACGATAAAAATCGCAAATCGCCGCCATTACTAGTAAAAAAAAAATAATAATAAAAATGCTATAAATCTATCCCCTATTTTGTAGACGCTATAACTTTTGCGCAAACCAATCAATATACGCTTATTGCGATTTTTTTTACCAAAAATATGTAGAAGAATACGTATCGGCCTAAACTGAGGAAAAAATTTGTTTAAAAAAAAAAAAAAAAATTGGATATTTATTATAATAAATAGTAAAAAATATTATGTTTTTTCAAACTTGTCCCTCTTCTTTTGTTTATAGCGCAAGAAATAAAAAACGCAGAGGTGATCAAATACCACCAAAATAAAGCTCTATCTGTGGGGAAAAAATGATAAAAATTTTATTTGGGTACAGCGTTGCATGACCGCGCAATTGTCATTCAAAATGCAACAGCGCTGAAAGCTGAAAAATGGCTTGGTCAGGAAGGAGGTGTTCGTGGCTGGTAGGCAAGTGGTTAAGCAGCCCAAAGGCCGCCGGTCTTTGTCGGTTTCCTGTGCGTGATATCTGATACGTCAGACATCTAGGACCGACTCGTTCGAGACAAGCGCTGTTGGTGCCGGTTCGTGAGCTCCGTTTTCGTCTATCCGTCTCCTTTGTTGCAGTCCCGCGTTCCGCGTTCGTAAGTCGTGTTGTCCCTTCGTGTCGCACTCGTGTCGCCGAGTCGCAAGAGTCTGGTTCGGCTGTCGCAGGTAGGGCTTCGGCTCCCATGTTTTACGTTCTCATGCACTGCTTATCATGTCACTAAACTGTGGTCTGCGTAGCTCACGAACCACGCACCGCTTGTCTCGAAAACCTATACAGGTACACGCACGTTTTTGGTTGTACACGATCGGGAGCCACCTAGCGGCACGCATATTCAAGGCCGCCCGCCAGGACACTTCGACCGATGCCACATCCGGGACTCAAGGGTTCCCCTTACGCGGTCCTACTACGCAGTCTTTGAATCGTTCAAACATGGCTCACGCACGGGTGCCGTTCGCACTCACACGCATCGTTCATGTCCTGTCATATTATTCAGATCGGCTATGCCAGCAAGCGTGCCGAATCGCTATTTGCATTCCGAGTCGCTGTTGGCATGTTAATTGTACGAATCACTTCGACCGTGTCGAAACATTTCATGTATTAGCATGACAATCATTTCGTCATTTCAAACGTGGCTAACGTATCAGGCCATTCGGTCATGCTAAGTCATTTCGCATCAGTTAAACAGGACGTTCATGCCATCATTTCGATCCTGGCCGCACTCAGATTCAAGTCATGTCGCACTTAGGCACGGATTTGTCTCGGGGTACCCAGGTTACGGCCGTATTACCATATATGTGTCAACGATTGGCCCACTGCTCGTACGGATGCGGGCTCAAGTCCAGTCTTTGGCATGATATCGGTCATTGGCCACGTATCGGTCTGAATCCGGTCGCATCCGGGATGCATCGGTTCGCACTGATTCGCATAGCCGCTCGGCCTCATTTCGATACATGCTCCAGAGATTAGATTCGGTTACAAATTGCTCGGTTTGTTGTAATCTAGTCATTGTCATGGTTTCATTTCGGTCACCATACCTCTGGGTAGGTCCGGTCGCATCCATAGATGCTCCGATCGGGGCGATCCAGACACACGACTACCCGGCCTCATTTCGATACATGCGCCAAGGGCGGAATCGCATCACTGGTTGTGTACATTCTTGATTCTTGCCCCTGTCATGGTATGTCATTTCTGTCACCTTACCACGCCCGGCATGAATGCAGTCACTTCCCCGCACTAATTCGTGTCGGCGTGCCCTAGGCCGGCCTCATTTCAATACATGCGCCAGGGACGGAATCGCAAAAAAAAAAAAAAAAACTTTTGATTCTTGTCCTTGTCATGTTATATCATTTCTATGTCACCTTACCACGCCCCGGCGTTAATTGGTCACCTCCCTGTACGAATTCGCGCCGGCGTGCCCTAGGCCGGCCGCATTTCTACGAAAAAAAAAAAAGAAGAAAAAAAAAAAAAAAAAGAAAAAAGAAAAAAAAAAAAAAGAGAGAAAGGGCGTTCAGTCACTAGACAGTGGCATGATGATCGAGGTCGCTGGCACTCGAGTGCTGGCGTTCCAAATGCATACTATAGCACTTGGAGTCGGACCCGGTGGCAGCTGGATGTCACAGTTCGGCCCCAGCGTACCCAGGCAGTTGGCCTCATTTCACGGTTGCCTCATTTCTGTACGTGCTCCAGAGTCCGGCTCACAGCCACCCCCATACGGTACGATCGGGCCGGGCCCTGTCACGGGATGTTCATTTCAGTTAAGGCAACATGTCATTTCAGTTATTTGTACTGTCGTCTGTCATTTGATTCCACAGCTGTCACATCAGTCGACTTAAGTCACTATCGCCTCTTGTTATCGTCAACATTGGGTACCGTCGCTCTGGACGGCAGCAGTTCAGGCAGCGTCCCTGGAAGCTATTTCAGCCGCCGTCGCTCAGCTACACACCCTCGTGTCTTCCCTGTCTTCCTCGATCGTTGAGGTCCAGGACAGGGTGTCTCGTCTAGAGGCCAGCCCGCCCGCCACGGTTCCGGACCCTGCGGTGGTCCCAGCCATCAGTGCACCGGCCGCAGGTAGTGAGCTTGCCACGACTACCATTCATCCTTCCCACCTGGTGCCACCCAGCGTAAGGAAGGACATTTTAGAGGGCAGAGACGTTAACCTGGCCTCACTCACGATCTCGGTCCATGACTTGGCCGAGAACAAGGCCTACACCTGGGTCGACGTCTCGGTGGTTTTGAAGGCAAAGGATCCGAGGCTCAACAGAAAGCTCACGGTGCCCGAGTTCACGCTCGCTTTCGGCATGTTCAGGGACGTACGGTGCTCAGCCTCCCCGGGCAGGCGGGAGGAACTGGACCTCTACCTCCATTTAATCGTAGACCTGGGCCACAAACACGGTGGCTCAGCCTTCTACGATTATCATCGGTCCTTCTCGGCCAAAGCCGCGGACAGATTCTTACAGTTCCGTTGGACAACGGACTGGAGCGTAGTGGACACCGAGTTGTTCTGCTGCCACTTTGCGAGTCTACGGTCCCCGCTATGTGCTGTCTGTCAATCAGCATCCCACACCGCGGTCTGGTGTGCCAACATAGCCTCTGTCCACCCGATAACTAGCACGGCCTCTACCAGCACGAGTCAGGCTCAGCAGGCCCCGGCGCGAGGGCAGAAGGTGGACAAGTGGGGTCGTCCGGGGCAGACGGTTGGGGGAGCCGCCATTGGCCACAACTTCAACTACGGCTCCTGCAATTTCAGCCAGTACAGGCTCTTGCACGTTTGCACCCTATGCCAGAGGGCGCACCCCAGGGTCCCGCGTGAGGTCAAGCAGAAGGAACCGTGACTAAGCCAGGTCAATGTCCTTTGGCTCGATGTTTACTGGACCTCACACCCCACTCCGTCACTCGCCAGCTACCTCATCCGAGGTTTCACCGATGAGTTTCATACCGGGCTCATCACCCTGCCCGACACCACCCACGAATGTCCGAACCTGCGCTCAGCAGCAACAGATGAGCCAGCTATCGACGTCCTTCTTCAGACGGAGTTGGATCGGGACTTTATGATGATAGGCCCGTTCAGTCAGTCTCCCTTTAGTATCTGGAGGGTTAGCCCTGTCGGACTTGTACAGGGAAAGTTTTCAAAAAAAAAAAAAAAACGTCTGGCGTATGATCTGTCAGCGCCTCATTCTTCCGTCGTTCCCAGTCTCAACTCGCTCATTCCCTCCGAGGAGTTCTCACTGAAGTACGTTTCGGTAGATATGGCTACCCAGGCCATACTCGGGGCAGGGGTAGGTGCTTGGCTCTCGAAGGCGGACATATCTGACGCCTTCAAGCTACTGCCCATACATCCTTCCCTGTGGTGCTGGCACGGCATCAAGTGGAGGGAGCGATATTATTTCGCAACCAAATTGACCTTCGGGTCTAAGAGTAGTCCTTGGTTATTTGATAAGTTCGCGGAGACCCTGGCGTGGATCCTTCTCTACAAGGCACAGTGCCACGAGGTCGTCCATTATTTGGATGACTTCCTTCTGATAGAACCACCCGGGGCTCCCCCAGGGGACCTTGGAAAGTTGAGAACGGTTTTCGACAATCTGAACGTCCCCATAGCGGAACACAAGGTGGACGGCCCGGCGCACAAGATCACGTTCTTGGGCACCGACCTTGACACGCCTGCCAGGCAGGCCAGCCTTCCCGCAGATAAGTTGGACCGTATCAGGACGGTTCTGCGAGAGTTCACCCGGGTGGGGTGATGTACTCGGAAGCAACTTCAGTCTCTCTTCGGGATGTTGAATTTTGCCATGAGGATCATCCCCCAGGGCCGCTCCTTCGTGTCCCGGTTGCCGGTCTTCCTGTCCTACACTCAGGACCCTAACCAGGTCATCAGGCTGGATTCAGCAGCCAGGGCAGATCTGGCCATGTGGGAACACTTTCTTAGTAATTGGAACGGTGTGTCCCTGTTTATCCCAGTCGTGTCCACGCAGTCACCTCAAGTGGTGACCGATGCGGCGGCATCCACAGGATACGCCATTTTAGGCCATTTGTGGTTCGCCGCCCCTTGGCCTCCTCAGGCACTAGCCACACCGGGCTTCACTACCACGTCAGCCCTCTTTGGGCTGTTCCCCGTCGTAGCAGCCGCTCACCTATGGGGCCACCATTGGTCTGGACAGACGGTGGCTTTTACGACAGACAATCAAGCCACAGCCGAGATCATCAGCAAGGGCAGGTCTATATCCAGGCCCGTCATGTCCTTCCTCCGCGGACTGATCCAGCTATCCCTACAACATCAATTCAATGTTTACTGCTCATTCGTTCCAGGGAAGTTCAACTCAGCAGCGGACGCACTCTCCTGTTTGACTTTGTTCCTTTCTTTGAACAGATGCCAGGAGCCTACCATCTCTCAGCCTCTATCCCGGATTGGTCACAACTGACCTTGGACTAGCCCCACATGTACAGTCAGCTACTAACTTCATCAACGCTTCGCTCGCCCGCAACACCCGTCGGGCCTGCCAGACGGCCTGGGGGCGTTTAATAAGTTCCTGCCCCAACGCCCCGTGAATCTTCCAGCGTCAAGCAGGTTCTGGCGTTATCGCTTATTGCCATTCTCACCTAGCAAGGTCACACAGCACGATACGTCAGTACGTGGCCGGGGTGCAGCACTACTTGTCACTTCAAGACCCCGCGAGGCCTTCGGTGTTCTCCTGCCACACAGTGAGGGCTCTACTGCGTGGAGTTCAGAAGCTCCAGCCGCCAGTCAGCCCGAAGCGGCATGTCTATGGGATAGCGGGATATGGGATAGCGGGTGTCAGTGGATGAGCATCCGCTGACACCCGCTGTTGTCCGCCTACGCAATTGTCCGATTCTGCAGACGGAGGAAAACCCTATTTTTTCATCCGTCTGCAGAGCAGATCGGATGAACACGGACAGACGGTACGTGTTCATCCGATCCCCCATAGAGGAGAGCGGATAACTGACAGGGCGGGCCCTGCACAGTGTGTAGGGACCGCCCTGTCATCAGCTGCTCAGCGGGGAACAGCTGTGCGATCCCCGCTGAACAGCGGATCTTCACGGGGCGGATCAATACGGATCCGCCCCGTGTGAAAGGGGCCTAAAAATGACCTCAAAAGCCATTAGGGGCTTTAGGGGCTTTAGGGGCCTAAAAATTTTCCCAAAAGCCATTACTAGTAAAAAAAAAAATAATAATAAAAATGACAGAAAACTAACCCCTACTTTGTAGATGCTATAACTTTTGCGCAAACCAATCAATAAACGCTTATTGCGTTTTGTTTTTTTTAAGCGTTATCTTTGATCTAGTTAAAAGAGCGCACTAGTATCACATAGCCACGCCTCTGATTAAATCCTGTTTTGATGAAACCTGTCAGGCGGACTGACACTAGCACGCTGAGAGCCGTGGCCATTTGGACATCATGATATACTTTTTCCTGTATTAAACTTTCCTGGTTTCCATGCCTAGGCAAATGATGTCATACATCCCAGGAATCTTCAGTAAGGGAGGAGGGGCTATGTCAGGAAATTAGTGAGAACTGGCTGGATATCTGTATCAAGAGCGGATGGTGTGGTGTTTTTTCTCCTCCCCCATTTTGAGTGATCCTTCCCGGATTGATTAACCCTATCAGTTTTCGCCCACGGGGACAACTACAGGCTTCAGTTTACAGTGCCCTAAACTTATAGCCATCTGGTAAGCCTCCAACCAAATAGGTGGTCGGGATGCAACTATTTCCTCTGCATGTCACAGCGTGAAAATTATAGAACTGTCACTGAGGTGTCTTCTTTTTGAACAAGCTATTTCTACCAGCTATACGCCAATTTCATTTTCTGGTGTTAATAATCATCTCAAACTGGACTATTAAGACTAAAAACTTAGACTGTTCAAATTGATTTATGCAATTTTTCACGGTCATTTCTGATGGGACATTTGTTTTTTATACCGATTTTTATACTGATTTCCCTTTCATTTATTGTTTTAAATTTTTTTGTTTATATTGGCGCAGCTTTATGTATTTTCCATTTGCCTTTGGTGTGAGTATCCCACTTTTCAGCAGCAGCCTTTTTTTGGGTTAGGGCCCCCCTAATTTTCCTTCCCCTCCCCTATTCCCTTTTTTTTCACCCCCCCCCCCCCTTCCCTTGTCCCTCTCCAATTTCACCGAGCGCAGTTTATCCATTTCCGTTTTGTTTTTTTTACCAAAAATATGTAGAAGAATACGTATCGGCCTAAACTGAGGAAAAAATATATTTTTATATATTTTTTGGGGGATATTTATTATAGCAAAAAGTAAAAAATAATGTGTTTTTTTCAAAATTGTCGCTCTATTTTTGTTTATAGTGCAAAAAAGGAAGTCAATTTTGTTTGGGAGCCACGTCGCACAAACCGCGCAATTGTCAGTTAAAGCGACGCAGTGCCGAATCGCAAGATGTGCTCTTGTCTTTGGCCAGTCAAATGGTCTGGTGTTGAAGTGGTGAAAAAACAAATAGTTCTATCTATGTATTTAAATGCCATAATTGATATTTTTTTATCTTATTTTCTGTTAATTGTCTTGATAAAAATTTTCAATAAAAATATTGATAAAAAAAAAGAAAGAAATAGTCAAAAAAAATGTATTCATCTTGGAGGAATTATATAAAAAACGTGAAGAGAACAGCTTATTGCATGATTAGTTAATATCAAAATAAATGATTTATAATCCAGTCCCCGATTTTATCTCCTCATGCTACAAGCATTATAAAAAGCATGTTCCCCTTTTAACAATATGATATCCAGCTGGATATTTTCTTGAGTGCTGAGGCCAAGGCTACAGATCCTAAACAGCAGCTATGTGTATAATTCAAGAAGCTGGGGGGCAGTGTGACATTTCTCCTACAAGTATGTCTCACCCCCAAATCACTCGCTTTTTGCGCACAGCATTGACTCTGGGCAAAGTAACAATGACTTTTTTTTTTTTTTTCTTGTTTCCATGGTTGTGAAAGAAGTTGTCTAATGGCCAGCAATAAAATAACAAAAAAGGACATTTTAAGGGAGCAGCTCATAAATTTGACATGCTGTGAAACAGAAAAAACTGTCAGTGTTTAATTTCTCAACAAGTCTCGCTGTTGGACGTTGTGGCGCATTCGATCTTTTCTCTCTCATTGTTTCTTTTCCATTTGCGTTTGTAAAACAGCACAAAAAAGCAAACACTAATAACTGACATGTGTGCCGTGATTTATAACTGGAAATAAGACTGCTAATATTGGCTAGATGAAGTTGTAAAGGTTGAGGACAGGCAATATACTGTAGAAAACGTGTTTGTCTATTGGAATGAGAATATGGCAGAACAGGCTTAACATTGGTTAGGACAATGTCTGGGTTTTGATTTTTGGCCCAGATGTCTCATTTCATGCCAACCCTACTTTTGTTTTCTCAGGGCTGTGAAAATGATGACTGCATCCGTGCTGAAGAAATCTGAAAAGCAAATCAGCCAATCAGCTGTTGTTTTGTTTGGCTTGTTGGGCCAAATTTTGTTTACTAGGCAACTCCGGTTCAGTAGATGTTGGGGAAAAATGTCATGTGGAGCAAGCTGAGCTGATCTACATGGGTATGCAAATCAGACAGAGGGACTATAATTATTGCTTTATAGCTTTCTATTTCTACAAAATAGGAACTCTTCAACATCTAATAAAATGAGGCTTTTGATTGTATATGTTGCAAAGAAGTAAGGCCTCCTTTACACTCGCTTCCGCTTCAACAAAGCTTCAAAAAGGCTTTGTTAAAGCACTCTGAGCGCTAGTCAAACCTCCTGTCACTAAATAAAATGGTTAGCTTACAGTCCTGTTTATACCTGCTTTTGCTTTGCTTCTGCTTCGCTTCAAAATTATACCCCATGAAGTTTCAGTGGTGCTTCAAAGTATCTTCAAAGCCTCCATAGAAGTCTATGGCAAAGCCCCACTGAAGCCCCACCAAAGTCTCATCGAAGCCCCATGAAGCCTCACCGAAGCCCCATCGAAGCCCCACGAAGCCTCCTCGAAGCCTCATCGAAGACCCACCGAAGCCCCCTCGAAGCCTCATCGAAGCACCAAGCAAAAGCAGGTGCAAACAGGACTATAAGCTAACACCAGATTCTAGTGACAAAAATGATTCTTGCGACTGGGATGAATGGTGTATGTGAACCATGGCAGTCGCTCAGCAAAGTAATGACAGGCTGAGAGGAGCCTTTGCTGTTTGCATGTAGCCATACACTCAGCAGTTACCTGCTGCAACCAGGCTCAGACATCCATCCATAGGCATGCACACAGGGTGGGCACACCCTAATAACCGAGTGTGGTGCAGATTCCCCCTGTTTAGACCCTTTGATGGTACTTTCTGCGCCTACCATGGGGACTTCACCAAAGCCCCCTAAAGGGGGTCCTAAAAAAATCTAATTGTAAGAATAATAAAAACATACAAATAAAAACTACTGACAATGTCCACTGTCCTACTGACACCATTCTCTGCCCTAAAGAAAAATGTCAGTGTATACTGTATACACATGCACACACACGCAAATGTTACATAGTTACATAGTTAGTCGGGTTGAAAAAAGACACAAGTCCATCTAGTTCAACCATAAAAATAAATAAATAAATAAATAAAAAATAATATCAAACAGTCTCATATACCCAATCCTATACCCACAGTTGATCCAGAGGAAGGCGAAAAACCCCAGCAAAGCATGATCCAATTTGCTACAGCAGGGGAAAAAAATCCTTCCTGACCCCCAAGAGGCAATCGGATTTTCCCTGGATCAACTTTACCTATAAATTAGTACCCAGTTATATTATGTACATTTAGGCCTTTCTTAAAGCAATATACTGGGCTGGCCAGAACCACCTCTGGAGGTAGACTATTCCACATTTCCTCAGCTCTTACTGTGAAGAAACCTTTCCGTATTTGGAGATAAAATCTATTTTCCTCTAGACATAAAGAGTGACCCCGTGTCCTCAGTTCCTCTAATCTTTCCTCGTAGCTGAGCTCCTCCATGCCTCTTATCAGTTTGGTTGCCCTTCTCTGCACTTTCTCCAGTTCCCCAATATCCTTTTTGAGAACTGGTGCCCAAAACTGAACTGCATATTCCAGATGAGGTCTTACAACTACTGTACAGGGACAAAATTATATCTCTCTCTCTGGAGTCCATACCTCTCTTAATACAAGAAAGGACTTTGCTTGCTTTGGAAACTGCAGCTTGGCATTGCATGTTATTATTGAGCTTATGATCTACCAAAACCCCCAGATCCTTCTCCACTACGGATTTCCCCAGTTGTACTCCCCCTAGTATGTATGATGCATGCATATTCTTAGCCCCCAAGTGTATAACTTTACATTGATCAACATTAAACCTTATTTGCCACTTAGTTGCCCAATTGAAATTGTAAATTGAAGACATCCTGTAAGGACGTTATTCCACTGCATAGCTTGGTGTCATCTGCAAAGACAGAAATGGTACTTTTAATCCCAGACCCAATATCATTTATAAAGATATTAAAAAGTAGGGGTACCAACACTGAACCTTGGGGTACACCACTGATAAACTTAGACCATTCAGAGTAAGAATCATTAACCACTACTCTCTGAATTCTGTCTTTTAGACAGTTTTCTATCCATTTACAAACGGATCTTTCCAAGCCTGTAGACTTTACCTTACATATTAGCTGTGTGTGGTGAACTGTGTCAAATGCTTTTGCAAAATCAAAGTACAGTGGTGTGAAAAAGTGTTTGCCCCTTCCTCATTTCCTGTTCCTTTGCATGTTTGTCACACTTAAGTGTTTCGGAACATCAAACCAATTTAAACAATAGTCAAGGACAACACAAGTAAACACAAAATGCAATTTGTAAATGAAGGTGTTTATTATTAAAGGTGAAAAAAAATCCAAACCATCATGGCCCTGTGTGAAAAAGTGATTGCCCCCTAAACCTAATAACTGGTTGGGCCACCCTTAGCAGCAACAACTGCAACCAAGCGTTTGCGATAACGTGCAATGAGGCTTTTACAGCGTCCTGGAGGAATTTTGGCCCACTCATCTTTGCAGAATTGTCCTAATTCAGTTACATTAGAGGGTTTTCGAGCATGAACGGCCTTTTTAAGGTCATACCACAACATCTCAATAGGATTCAGGTCAGGACTTTGGCTAGGCCACTCCAAAGTCTTCATTTTGTTTTTCTTCAGCCATTCGGTGGTGGACTTGCTGGTGTGTTTAGGATCATTGTCCTGCTGCAGAACCCAAGTTCGTTTCAGCTTGAGTACACGAACAGATGGTCGGACATTCTCCTTCAGGATCTCTTGGTAGACAGCAGAATTCATAATTCCTTTTATCACGGCAAGTCTTCCAGGTCCTGAAGCAGCAAAACAGCCCCAGACCATCACACTACCACCACCATATTTTACTGTTGGTATAATGTTCTTTTTCTGAAATGCAGTGTTCCTTCTACGCCAGATATACTTGGACACACACCTTCCAAAGAGTTCCACTTTTGTCTCATCGGTCCACAGAATGTTGTCCCAAAAGTCTTGGGGATCATCAAGATGTGTTGTGGAGAAATTGAGACGAGCTTTGATGTTCTTTTTGCTCAGCAGTGGTTTTCTCCTTGGAACTCTGCCATGCAGGCCATTTTTGCCCAGTCTTTTCCTGATGGTGGAGGCATGAACGCTGACCTTAACTGAGGCAAGTGAGGCCTGCAGTTCCTTGGACGTTGTTGTGGGGTCTTTTTGTGACCTCTTGGATGAGTCGTCGCTGCGCTCTTGGGGTAATTTTGGGCGGCCGGCCACTCCTGGGAAGGTTCACCACTGTTCCATGTCTTCGCCATTTGTGGATAATGGCTCTCACTGTGGTTCGCTGGATTCCCAAAGCTTTGGAAATGGCTTTATAACCCTTTCCAGACTGATAGATCTCAATTACTTTCTTTCTCAATTGTTCCTGAATTTCTTTGGGTCTCGGCATAATGTGTAGCTTTTAAGGATCTTCTGGTGGACCTTACTGTGTCAAGCAGCTCCTATTTAAGTGATGCCTTGATTGTGAACAGATGTGGCAATAATCAGGCCTGGGTGTGGCTAGAGAAATTGAACTCAGGTGTGGACAACCACAGTTATAGTATGTTTTAACAAGGGGGGCAATCACTTTTTCACACAGGGCCATGATGGTTTGGATTTTTTTTCACCTTTAATAATAAACACCTTCATTTACAAATTGCATTTTGTGTTTACTTGTGTTGTCCTTGACTATTGTTTAAATTGGTTTGATGTTCCGAAACACTTAAGTGTGACAAACATGCAAAGGAACAGGAAATGAGGAAGGGGCAAACACTTTTTCACACCACTGTATACCACGTCCACGGCCACCCCTCTGTCCAAGGTTTTTCTTACCTCCTCATAAAAAGAAATCAGGTTTGTCTGACAACATCTGTCTTTCATTAATCCATGCTGTCTGTTGTTTAAAATATTTTTTCCAGCAAGAGCTCATCTATGTGGTCTTTTATTAAACTCTCAATAATCTTCCCTACTATAGAAGTTAAACTAAAAGGTCTATAGTTACTTGGTAAAGACTATTTTCCCTTTTTTAAATTGACCCTACGCCAATCCAGTGGTACCATTCTAGTCATTGTTGAGTCCCTAAGAATAAGAAACAATGGCTTTGAAATGACAGAGCTCAATTCTTTTAGGATCCGTCAATGGATGCCATCTGGTCCAGGTGCTTTATCCACCTTTATTCTATCCAGTGGCATAGCGTGGGGGGGGGGGGGGGGTGCCGTGGCCCCAGGCGCAACATTTGGGGGGGGGCGAACTCCTGTACCATTGTGTGTCACTTTGCTAAATCTTCCAAATTACTATTTAGTGTGTCCCCTGCGATCCGGTGGCCATGTTTAATCTCAGCTGGTGCCCTGTTATTGGGCAAATTGGGTCATATGCTGCGGCAGGCCTGGCCTGTCTGTGTACGCGGGTGGTGCATGCGCGAAGGCTGTTCCTGGAGTCCCGTCCCACCTCCTTATTTGAGCCGTCGCCATTGTCTCCTCCTCCTCTCTGCCTGACTGCGCCAGATCTGGAACTGACACTGGGACGTCATCTGGGAATCACTCCCCGTTGGCATTGTGGCAGACTGATTGATGAAAAAAAGCAGGTGAGTCGTCTCAGAGGAGGGAGCAGCCAATAGCTAGCGAGCAGTTAGGGAGAGTCAGGCCAAAACCATGCATTCATTTCAGCCAGTGAGCCTTCTGGCATTGGTGAACAAACACTTTAATTCATTGTCACATTTTGAAAATGTATGTTGCATATTTTTTATTTTAGTACAAATAGTACCAGTTACAATGGTTGTTTGTAACATAGGAACCTTCATATCATCTGCCATAGCCCTCCCCCATCTTTCCCCATTCCACCCACCAATAGGGGCTGACCCCTGTCTGACTTGTCTGGCCCATTATAATCTAATTCACACCCCCCCCTACAATCCTACTTTAAATACTCCTCCAGCCTTCCCACAAACTTCTCCCCCAGCACAGTAGACCCCCTTCCATTTAGGTGAAAACCATCCTTAGCATATAGGTTGCACCCAATGAAAAGTCAGCCCAGTGCTCTAAAAACCCAACAGGCATTGCAGACTTTCTGGTGCATGATCATGGGCACCAATGAGCATGCGCGAGCGCACATGCGTGCCCATTAACACCGGGCGGGCTATTTAAACAAGACTGACACACAGGGACTTTGCTTCTGCTCTATAGTGTTCTGTGTGTTCCTGATATCTGAAATCTGTTCCTGTGCTTTACCCGGCTTGCCTTTTGAACATCCCTGCCATCTGCCTGCACCTGACTCCGGCCTGTCTGTCTCCTCTTCTGCCTGCTCCTTTTGACCTGTTGCTGCCGGCCTGATAACCAACCCGGCTTGCCTGACTTTCTTGAGTTCCTGAAGGAATCTTCCTGCAGTCTGCTGCACCTGTCTGCTGATCCAGCCTGTTCCAGGTTCCAGCCTGCTATCCTGCTCCAAGTCAGCTGTTCCAGTTCCAGCCTGTTACACCTGTCTGCTGATCCAGCCTGTTCCAGGTTCCAGTCTGCTATCCTGCTCCAAGTCAGCTGTTTCATTTCCAGCCTGTTACACCTGTCTGCTGATCCAGCCTGTTCCAGGTTCCAGTCTGCTGTCCAGCTCCAAGTCAGCTGTTCCAATTACAGCCTGCTGCACCTTTCCGCTAATCCAGCCTGTTCCAGGTCCGGTCCTCTACTCCAGTTCCAGTCTGCTGTCCTCCTGTGCAGAGCTTTCTGAAATCTGGACTTACCTTTTGCTGTTGATCCTGCCAGGCGCTCGTGCCCCTCCTTAGCCAATAGCTGTGGTCTCATAATTTGATCTGAGCATGCGTGGCACTCTGTCCGTCGGAATTCTCTACACACGATCGGAAAAAGTCTGATCGGATTTTGTTGTTGGAAAATTTGAGAGCAGGATCTCAAATTTTTTCAGACGGAAAATTTGAGAGCAGGATCTCAAATTTTTTCAGACGGAAAAAGTCAGATGGAGCCCACACACGGGCGGATTTTCCGACAACATGGTCCGATCGGACATTTTCCGTCGGAATTTCCGACCGTGTGTATGGGGCATTAGGCTACCTTTCTAAGCTAAATTTGGCTTCTCTGTCACCTCAGGTCGCCGAGATCAGGGTAAAGGGCCAACCTCAGCAGCCCTTTACCACATGATCAGGTATGTCCAATGTGGCAGCAGGCAGGTAAAATCACCTGGTTGTATCCAGGATGGAAAATATGTATGCCCTAGATTCAGGCTTTATGCAGACTTATACCACTAAAGGGGAAGAGTTAATGAGCCCAGCTGAAGTAAGTGGGCTCATTAAGACCTCTACAAAAAACCTTAGGGAGATGCTCCATCCTGGAACCAGTTTTATGTTTGTATAGACTGGGGAGTGTGACTTCTGTTCTGTGCGGTGAGTTAATGCCTGTGTGGCAAACCTCTACAACAGAGATAGGGACTGGTGCAGCACAAGGCTGCACTCAGTTGATAGACAGGGGATCTACATGTGTAGTTAGAGGTCAAGCTGACCAGGATTTCTTTTCATGTTTCTTTTTGTTTGGCTGCTATATTTTTCACTGCATGTAGCATAAATAAACCGCACCTTTTGTTTTTTTTTTCACCTACAACGCTGTTTGTTGTGCCTGATTTTGTGTTGTGAACCCATCCAGGGGGTCACACACACCCGCTGCCGAGCTAACCCCTCACAGCATTTTTTTTTTTTTTTTAAGGTCAGCATGGAGGAGATACTGAGACAGCTGGCTCTAGCAAATGCAAATCAGCAGCAGACAAATGCGGGTTTACAAAGGAGCCTTGCAGCCCAACAACAGAGCCTTGCAGCCCAGCAGCAGACAAATGCAACTTTGCAGCAGAGTCTGGAAGCTCAGCAGAAAGCTCACCAGCAGAGTCTGGAAGCCCAGCAGAAAGCTCACCTGCAGAGTCTGGAAGCTCAGCAACAAGCTCAGCAGCAATCTGAGGCCTGCTTCATAGACCTGTTGCAGAAGCAAGAGCAGAGTTTTCAACAACAAATAGAGACGTTAATACAGCAACGTCCGCAGACCAATGAGGCAAGTGGTTACACTAATACCGCATCCTTTGGTGTGAGCCGTTTACTGACAAAAATGACTGGAGAGGATGATCCGGAGGTGTTTTTGACCACATTTGAAAGGACTGCTGAAAGGGAAAAGTGGCCTAAAGAGCAGTGGGCTGGACTAGTGGCTCCTCTGTTAACTGGGGAATCGCAGAAAGCTTATTATGACCTAGAGCCTGACCAAGCAAAAGACTATGTGGTGCTAAAAACAGAAATATTGGCACGGCTGGGTGTCACCCTGGCCGTCCGGTCTTAGCGTGCGCATAACTGGACTTTTCAGGTTGGAAAACCCCCCAGGTCTCAAATGTATGATCTCATTCACCTGAGCAGGAAGTGGCTGCAGCCAGAGACTTTGACCACACCAAACATTGTGGAACGTGTTGTTATGGATCGTTTCCTGAGAGCTCTTCCTACTGCCATCCAAAAGTGGGTAAGCCATGGAGACCCAGAAAATCCAGATAAGCTTGTGGATCTGGTTGAGAGGTACTTGGCTACAGAGAACCTGACCACCTCTTCCAGGGACTCACGGACTTTCCACCCTAAGACCAGACCATCCCCAGTGGCGGGTAAGATGACTCCAAGGGGTGAGGGTGGAGAGAGTGAGAGGGTGGGAGTTCTACCTAATGTCTGGCGGGAGCAGCCCAGGAAGCCCAGGCTGCAAGAGGCAGCGAAAAAGATTATTTGCTACCGCTGCCGGCAAGAGGGACATATTGCAGCCAATTGCCCAGTTGTGGATGAGCCTATGCAATGTGACTTTATAAGGGAGAGACGTCAGTCGCTGTTTTCGACAGTTGCATGCACTGCCATTCGGGGACCTGAGAAACATTTATGTAAAATCTGTATTAATGGTAGAAATGTTGATGTGTTGCTGGATTCAGGTAGCCTGGTAACATTGATAAAAGCTGAATTAGTTACTACAGAGGTCTCTGGGAATAACAAGGTGGCTGTTATTTGTGTGCATGGGGACACCCGAGAGTATCCGGTAACTTCAGTGTTTTTTGAGACCCCCAAAGGTAACCTCTCTCATCAGGTGGGGTTAGTGTCTCACCTACCACATGATGCCATTGTGGGAAGGGATTTTCCAAAGTTCTGGGAACTCTGGGATTGTCCTGAGCCCCCCACTGGTGTCCCTATAGACCAGAAATTTTGCCACAGAACAGTTAAAAGACCCCACCCTAATAAAGGCACGGGAAAATGTGGTAAAAATAGATAGCGAGTTAGTGAACCCAGATAAGACTTGCATTTACCCGTACTTCACTATGGAAAGGGACCTGCTGTATCGAGTGACTCAAAGGGCAGAAGAAACCATTGAGCAACTTGTGGTGCCCAAACCTTACAGGAAGTTGGTGTTAGAATTGGCCCATGGGCACATTCTGGGAGGTCATCTGGGGACCGAGAAAACCAGAGAGAGGGTATTGCAGAGATTCTATTGGCCTGGGGTCATGAAGGAAACAGAAAATTATTATTCCTCCTGCCCTGTGTGTCAGAAGTCGGCACCTATGCCACATTTCCGTAACCCGCTGGTACCTCTTCCTATCATTGAGGTCCCCTTTGAGAGGATCGCAATGGATTTGGTAGGTCCGATAATGAAGTCCGCTAGGGGGCATCAGTACATTTTGGTTATATTGGACTATGCCACCCATTATCCAGAAGCAATTCCTCTTCGAAATACCTCAGCCAAAACCATAGCCAAAGAGCTATCTCTTGTTTTTAGCCGCGTGGGTATTTGTAAGGAACTGCTTACGGACCAAGGTACACCATTTATGTCCCGGGTTATGAAAGAACTATGCAAGTTGTTTAAAGTAACACAATTGCGTACATCTGTGTATCACCCCCAAACAGATGGGTTGGTTGAAAGATTCAACAAAACCCTAAAACAAATGTTAAAGAAGGTGGTGGATAGAGATGGAAAGAATTGGGACTGTCTAATACCTTATCTGATGTTTGCCATTAGGGAGGTACCCCAATCCTCTACGGGTTTCTCACCCTTCGAGTTGCTCTATGGGAGACACCCAAGAGGGCTGCTGGATATCGCCAAGGAAACTTGGGAAAATTAGAGTTCTCCCCACAGGAGTGTGATTGAGCATGTCGCCCTGATGCAAGATAGAATTGCACAGATTACCTGTAAATCGTAAAGGAACATTTGGCCCAAGCGCAGTTGGCACAGCAGAGAGTGTACAACCGTGGGGCCAAGACCCGTACTTTTTCCCCGGGGGATAGGGTCTTGGTGCTAGTCCCTACGGTTGAAAGCAAATTTCTGGCCAAATGGCAAGGTCCATATGAAATAATTGAAAAAATTAGTGAGGTGAACTACAGGGTCAGACAGCCAGGAAGGCGAAAGCCAGAACAGATCTATCACGTCAATCTGCTGAAAGCCTGGAGGGATAGGGAATCCCTCGTCGCAGAGACTTTATCCCAAGCCCAGTCTGATTGCTTAGTTCCTGAGGTTGGGATAGCAGTCACCTTATCGAAACCCCAACAACAGGAGGTTAAAGAGTTTGTACTTCGCAACAAAGAGATTTTCTCTGAGCTGCCGGGACAAACATCTGGCGTAGAGCATGACATTATCACCCCGCCAGGAGAAAGGGTAAAACTAAAACCTTATAGAATACCAGAGGCCCGACGGGAGGCAATACGGGGGGAGGTTCAAAGGATGCTGGAATTGGGTGTGATAGAAGAGTCCCAGAGTGACTGGTCCAGTCCTATCGTACTAGTGCCCAAACCTGATGGGAGCTGGCGGTTTTGTAACGATTTTCGACAATTGAATAAAGTTACAAAATTTGACACCTACCCCATGCCGCGTATAGATGAGTTGATTGACCGGCTGGGAACCGAACGATAGATGACAACTCTTGATCTCACCAAAGGGTATTCGCAAATTCCCCTGGCCGAGTCGGCCAAGGAGAAAACTGCGTTTGTAACCCCAGATGGGGCATTCCAATATAAGAAAATGCCGTTTGGGTTACAGAATGCACCGGCAACATTCCAGTGGAAAATGGATCAAATTCTGAGGCCCCATCCGAAATATGCTGCAGCTTACCTGGATGATGTGATTATCCATAGCACAGACTGGGTCTCACATTTGCCAAAAGTGCAAGCAGTCCTAGACTCTATCCGGGAAGCTGGGTTTACAGCCAATCCAAAGAAGTGTACCATTGGACAGGAGGAGGCCAAATATCTTGGGTACACTATTGGGAGGGGGGTGATAAAACCCCAAGTCAATAAAGTCGAGGCCATACAGAGTTGGCCACGTCCCAACAGCAAGAAACAGGTACGAGCCTTTCTGGGAATCGCTGGCTATTATCGGCGATTCATTCCTCATTTCGCTTCTCAGGCTGTGCCCCTCACCAACCTGACAAAAGGGAAAGAGTCTGTCATGGTTAAATGGTCCCCAGAGGCTGAAGAAGCATTTCAGTCCTTAAAAACAGCCTTATGTAGCCAGCCAGTGTTGTACTCACCAGACTTCTCTAAGGACTTTATTGTACAAACTGATGCATCAGATGTTGGGTTAGGAGCAGTGTTATCTCAGGTCTGGAATGGGGAAGAGCACCCAGTCATTTACCTCAGCAGGAAGTTGAAGTCCCATGAGGTAAATTACGCCACGATTGAGAAGGAATGTTTAGCGGTAAAATGGGCTCTAGATTCCCTTCGGTACTATCTGCTAGGTAGGCACTTTGACCTGGTGACTGATCACGCTCCTTTGAAGTGGATGGCTCAAAACAAGGAGACCAATAGAAGGGTAAATAGGTGGTTCCTGGCCCTACAGGAATTCAACTTTACAGTTCAGCATCGCCCTGGTGTTAAAATGGGGAATGTGGATGCTTTGTCTCGGATACATGCGTGTCTGACTGCTTGTGTTACAACCCCAAGGTTGAAACAAGAGGGGGGGGGGGTATGTGGCAGCAGGCAGGTAAAATCACCTGGTTGTATCCAGGATGGAAAATATGTATGCCCTAGATTCAGGCTTTATGCAGACTTATACCACTAAAGGGGAAGAGTTAATGAGCCCAGCTGAAGTAAGTGGGCTCATTAAGACCTCTACAAAAAAACCCCAGCATGCTTAGGGAGATGCTCCATCCTGGAACCAGTTTTATGTTTGTATAGACTGGGGAGTGTGACTTCTGTTCTGTGCGGTGAGTTAATGCCTGTGTGGCAAACCTCTACAACAGAGATAGGGACTGGTGCAGCACAAGGCTGCACTCAGTTGATAGACAGGGGATCTACATGTGTAGTTAGAGGTCAAGCTGACCAGGATTTATTTTCATGTTTCTTTTTGTTTGGCTGCTATATTTTTCACTGCATGTAGCATAAATAAACCGCACCTTTTGTTTTTTTCACCTACAACGCTGTTTGTTGTGCCTGATTTTGTGTTGTGAACCCATCCAGGGGGTCACACACACCCGCTGCCGAGCTAACCCCTCACACCAATGACAGCTGATCATGGATGTAAACAGGGCTGGCCCATGACATGGTGCTGCCTGGGTCCAAGAATGAAATGCTGCCCCCCCCCCCCCCCAAAAAAAAAAACATTGTGCCCACCAAAAGGCTCACACACTCATTATTTTATATTGTGATAACTAAAACTTTAATAAAATTTATCAGGAAGTCAGATTTATGCCCAGAGATCTATATGATGGGGCACTGTGGCACACAGGATCGTGCCAGCTCACGCGGCTGTGGAGTTTCTCTCTCCTCACACCACAGCAGCTCAAGCTGAACCGACAAGGACACTGGTTTGATGACAAGTGATCGATTCATCATTGATCGGAGTGATCAAATGGTAAAGGGCCTCTGTCATTGGCCATGTACCCCGATCCGCAATGCGCTGGGTCCTGTGGACCCAGCCATCACAGACACTTCCGAGAAGTGCGAGACTGGGAGGCCTCCCAGAACTAGCCGACCGCGCTGTAGCCATCAATTGGCTATAGCACAGTTGGCAAGTGGGAGGGACTTGCCCTGAGCTGAGTATACTTACATAGAGCAACCAATTAAGTCAGTCTGCCACTCACATTATCTAGATTTACTATTAACATAGAACTCACCAGCTGGCAAAGTGGTACCCGGGTCTCTTATTCCGTCTTGTAGCACTGGTGGTGTCGGTGATGAGTGGGTACTTGTGCTGTGCTATGCTGTCATGTGATGTGCTCCAGGCCTTCCAGCCGGGAAACCTGCTCCGCTCCACTCCCTAACCCATGTGCCGCTCTGGCTCCACCGCACAAGCCTTTTCACACCCCACGCTGCTCCAAACCAATGCCGCTCGACCCGCTTCCCAGCAGCAATGTATAGACATACCCCACTTGTACACAGGAGCAGGATGTGAGGAGGTGACACAGACACTGTATGCTGGTCTGGAGTTTGGAGGCAGAGAATGTACCGGCAGTGTATTTTAATGCTGACTGCCTGGCCGGTCGGAGGCCGCAACACTGAGGCTGAGAGGTAATGCCATTACCAGGCGGCAATTAGCGATACTTCTCTTCTTCTTACACACACACAGTGGTGTCACTAGCGTTGGTGTCACCCGGTGTGGTAAAACATGGTGTCACCCCCCTCCACCAACTATAGTTGCCCCTCGGTACAGACCCCCCTCAATCAGTACAGACCCCCCTCAGGATAACCCCCAATCAGTACAGACCCCCCTCAGGATAAATCCCCCCTCCATCTGTACAGACCCCCTCAGAACAAACCACCCTCTCCTTTATCAGTACAGACCCCCCTTCAGGATAAACCACCCCTCCTCCATCAGTACAAACCCCCCTCAGGATAACCACCCCAATCAGTACAGACCCCCTTCAGGATAACCCCCCAATTAGTACAGACCCCCCTTTAGGATAAATCCCCCCATCATCAATGCAGACCCCCCTTAGGATAACCCCCTCAATTAGTACAGACCCCCCTCAGGATAAATCCCCCCTATCATCAATACAGACCACCCCCTCAAGATAACCACCTCAATCAAAACAGACCCCCCTCAGCATAACCCCCCCTTCTGGATACCCCTACCCTCCATCAGTACAGACCCCCTCAGGATAAATCCTCCCCCAATCAGTACAGACCCCCCCCGCCCCTCATGCAATACAGACCCCCCTCAGCATAACCCCCCTTCTGGATACCCCCCTCCATCAGTACAGATCCCCTCAGGATAAATCCTCCCCAAATCAGTACAAACCCCCTCAGGATAAACCCCCCCTTCTGGATAACCCCCCCCCTCCATCAGTACAGACCCCCTCAGGATAAATTCTCCCCAATCAGTACAGACCCCCCTCCCCTCATGCACCTTGGCAGTGCGCGGAGAGAGGATTCAGTGTGCAGCCACTTTCCGGGTGGCGTGCTTGTGATATGTCAGAAGACAGCAGTGAGGGAGTCTCATGCAGGGCTAGCAGGGCACATTCCGGCTGAAGAGCCCCTCTGCCGCGCTCGGGATGGTGTCCCATCCCACAGTGACGCCACTGCACACACACACACTGCACTTTCGGCAGCTGGTGGCGGCGAGAGTCGGGACATATAGAGGTGACGGCAGGCCACCGAGCCACGACCGCCCCTGCTCAAGCTGCAGTCCGTGTCCCATGGACCCACCGGGACCCATGGTAGGGCCTGAATGTGAGCACAAGTCAGCTTTCCTTTCCTCATGCTGACAGCACGAGGAAGGGAGAAGAAAGCCAATAACCGGCTTGTGTTAAAGGGACATCTACACTGATAATCAGGGCACTGATTATCCTGATTATCAGTGTGTTGATTATCAGTGCAGTCCCAACTGTGCCCACCAGTGCTGCCAATCAGTGCTCATTAATGCCAATTAGTGCTGCCAATTAGTTACCATCAGTGCCTCCTCATCAATGTCACCTAGTAGTGCCATCTACCAGTGCCTATCAGTGCCCATCAGTGCTGCCTCATCAGTGCCCAACCAGTGCTGCCTCATCAGTGCCACCTATCAGTGCTCTTCAGTACCGCCTCATAAGTGCCCATCAGTGCAGCCTCATCAGTGTACATCCGTGAAGAAGAACATTTACTAGTTTGCAAAATTTTATACAAAAATATGAAAAATGTATTTTTGAAAAAACTTTCAGTCTTTTTGTGTTTGTTTTAGCAACAAATAAATCACCCAGTGGTGATTAAATACCACTAAAGGAAAGTTCTATTTGTGTGAAAAAAATAATAAAAAATATCATATGGGTACAGTGTAGCATGACCGCGCAATTGTCATTCAAATGCTTTCATCCGAAAGCTGAAAATTGGCCTGGGCAGGAAGGGGGAAAAAGTGCCCAGTAGGCAAGTGGTTAAATGAAATCTCTTCTGAAGCATATATGAAGGCTGCTATTGCTGGCTTCAATGTCTACAAATGCTGCTTCTCTGGCTATTATTCTGATACAATGGCTTTTATAGCTTGAGTCATTGACCTGAGCAAGGATCAGGAATTTCAACTCTGTTGGCTGCATGCTTGTTCCATTTAAGTGACACTGAGCACTATGTGTGACGGCCAGGGAGCTAAACTTTTTACGAGGATATCAGCAATTGCAGACCTATTTTTTTCTCTCAGTCAATGTTTCCTACAAATGATCGTTAGTGACTGAGTCCTTAGACTTTGTTAAAGCCAAACTCTGGGCTTAAAAATGGCTAATGGGTAGCACCCACCACACCAGAAATGTTGGCATTGCTATGAAATAGAGAAAAGGGACCTGGTATCCAATGTGTCCAATGACCAGAGTTTTCGGTAAATATTTGGGGATTTTAGATAGATCTTTTTTTTTTTTTTTTTTTACTGCAAACTATAGAATGGGTTCAAAGGGTGCAAGGATTTTTTTTCTTGCTGGACACCTTTCTAGGTTTGAGAAAGAAAATGAAGTGCAGAAATTTTACATATTGATTTAAATGACACCCCAAAGCATTAAGGAAATGCAGTTCTAATGCAGGTGCATTGCATGGATCAAATTGAGGACATTTAAGGGCCTAATCCACTAGCCAAGGTGCCCAAGGTACGTCATATGACATCTTTGACTTTGCAGGGGTATGTCTGATTGATGCCTGCAGGTACAGGCATCATTCAGACATTGTCTTTTTCAGCCGGCCATTCCCTACACCATAAGAATGATCATAGCGGCTGTTCATTCTTACGGGCGGCGAGAGGGGATCTCCCCCCCTCCCGCCGCCCTCCGGTGCTTCTACCGACTCACCGCTTCCATCGGTGAGTTGGAGACAGGATCCGCCAGCCATGGATGGTGACTAGGAATGAGCTCAGTATTCGATTCAAACTCATGTTCGAATCGAAAATCGTCCGTTCGTCCGGTCATCGAAACCAGAACTTTGTGGGCCGTTCGCATCAAATTCGTGTGATATGAACGGCCCACGATGCACTGCGCCAGTCGCAGTGCATTGCTGGCTGATGATTGGCCAAGCATGTACTGTGACCTCGCATGCTTTGCCAATCACAGCGCCGGCAGCGAGGAGAGGCATAATTGGCCACAGGCAAGATGCCTGTGGCCAATTATAGCTAAGGGGGGTTTAGTACACACCCCACACTATATAAGGCCACCAGCGCAGCGGCCTTGTGTAGTGTGTTGCGGCGTTCAAAGAGAGAAGGATAGGCAGGGACAGTGTCAGCTGTGCTTTACTTCTTTAGATAGCGCTGTTACAGTGGGTGTAGTGTTCAGGGAGAGAGCAGAAAAGGCAGGGACAGTGTCAGTGTCAGCTGTGCTTTCTAACCTAGCGCTTTTACAGTGGGTGTAGTGTGCCTCCTGCACAGCATACACCTGAATCTACCCCCTCATTGCTGGTGTTGTGTAGTTCAGTTGTGCAACACAGGCATCTGCCTAACATTAACATAACATATTTTGGGTGCAGGGTTCCCCTTAATATCCATACAAGACCCAAAGGGGCTGGTAATGGGCAGGGGTGGGGGGGGGGGGGGTGATGGGGTAGCCATGCCATTTTCCCCAAAGATTTTCATCCATATTGCCAGGACAAGACATGACATTAAAGCCGCAAGCAGTTTTAAATGGCTTTTTTTCCTTTACAAATGTAATTTTGTGCAAGGACAGTTCTAAACACGGGAAACACATGCCACTTCACAGGCATACTTTAGACACCCCCCAGGTACCATATTTAAAGGAATATTTCACTTTTTCCCCCCTTGTGCATCATTAAAATTACTGCTCCAGAAAAAATGTCTGTTTTTAAAACTTCTTTTTGCATTGATACATGTCCCCTGGGGCAGGACCCGGGTCACCAAACCCTGTTTAAGACAATAACATGCATATTAGCCATTATATTTAGCACTTTAGATTTCGATCGTTCGCGTCCACTGGTGCGAACCAAACCGGGGGGTGTTTGGCTCATCCCTAAGTGTGACCATAAAGATTTCCAGTGGACCAGATGGTCACCGGAGTCTCTATGATCGTTCAGAGACCAGGCGCGATGTTATGACTTCACAAGTGATCAAAATGTTTTTTTTTTTAAAGTGTCAAACTAAAAAAAAGAAAAGTAAAATTAACAATAAATAAATAAATTAAAGTGCCTCTGTCCCTCTGCCCGCGTGTGCTTGTGAACGCATACGTAAGTCTCGCCCACATATGAAAAGGTGTTCAAACCACACATGTGAGGTATCGCCGCGAATGTTAGAGCTAACTTTAATGTTTTTTTGTTTTTTAAAGCATGAAACTTTTTTTTTTTTTAATTGCTGCGCAAATACCAAGTGAGAATAAAAGTTGCAATGACCACCATTGTATTCTTTAGGGTCTTTGCTAAAAAAAACATATATAATGTTTGGGGGTTCGCCGGACTCTCCAAACGTGCGGACTTGCCCACACACACCTGGAGTTTTGGCGGAGGTCCGAACGTGACTCCAGGTCGATGGGACTAGTGGAGGAAGTTAATGCCGCCGCCTCGATCAGAAACATTGACACCTCGCTAGCCCATCACCTGGTATGGATTTAAAGGGGAATCCCTACGCCGAAAAAACGGCGTGGGGGTCCCCCCCAAATCCATATCAGACCCTTATCTGAGCATGCAGCCCGGCCGGTCAGGAAAGAGGGT
Organism: Lithobates sylvaticus; assembly: GCA_028564925.1. Taxonomy (NCBI): domain Eukaryota; kingdom Metazoa; phylum Chordata; class Amphibia; order Anura; family Ranidae; genus Lithobates; species Lithobates sylvaticus. Next base: position 134,442,658 of record CM053033.1, read on the forward strand.
GGGGACGAGCGAGCGCCCCCCCCCCTCCTGAGCCGTACCAGGCCGCGTGGCCTCAACATGGGGGGGGTACCTTGGGGAAAGGGGGGCCCTGCGACCCTCCCACCCAAAAGCATCTTGTCCCCATGTTGATGAGGACAAGGGCCTCTTCCCGACAACCCTGGCTGTTGGTTGTCGGGGTCTGCGGGCGGGGGGATTATCGGAATAATAAGGGGGCCCCCAGATACCGGCCCCCCACCCTATGTGAATGAGTATGGGGTACGATGTACCCCTACTCATTCACCTGGTGAAAAAAGTGTAAATAAAAACACAACACAAGTTTTTAAAATACTTTATTACACAGCTCCAGGGTCTTCTTCCGTCTTAGGGGGTCTTCTCGCCGGACTCCTCCGCTATCTTCTGCTAGCTCTTTTACTAGCGGAGGAGCCCGGCTTTCTCCTTCATTGCCGCCACCGTCTGGGGATCTTCTTCCGACTTCGGGGGTCTTTTCCCCCTGTTCTTTTTGCCGGGCCTCCGCTTTCTTCTTGCAGCTCTTTTACTAGCGGTGGCCAGGGCTTCTATAGCCGTCACTGTCGCCGCCGCCTTCTGCTTCTTCTTCTGCTTCTTCTTCTTCTGCTTCTTCTTCTTCTTTCTTCATCTGATGTTGACACAACGCTGTCTCCGCTTCTAATGACCCAGACATGTTGCGTGGCCAGTTATATAGGTACAAGGGGCGGGGCCTCCGGGACTGTGACATCATAGGGGGACGGGGTCACCATGTGACATGAGCCGGTGGCCCCGTCCATTGTCCCTATATAAGTCACAGCACAACGTGTCTCTGCCATTACGGCCAGAGAGAGCGTTGTGTCAACATCGAAAGGAAGAAGAAGAAGAAGGAGGAGGAGGAGGAGGAGGCAGAAGGAAAAAGAAGAAGACGACACAAGACAGGGCCAAAGCTAGTAAAAGAGCTATAAGAAGATAGCGGAGGCCCGGCAAGAAGAACCGAAGAGCGGGACAAGACCCCGAAGTCGGAAGAAGATCCCGGACATCGGCGGAAACGAAGAAGAAAGCCGGGCTCCTCTGCTAGTAAAAGAGCTAGCATAAGATAGCGGAGAAGTCCGGCGAGAAGACCCCCCAAGACGGAAGAAGACTCCGGAGCAGTGTAATAAAGTATTTTAAAAACTTGTGTTGTGTTTTTTTTTTACACATTTTTCACCAGGTGAATGGGTAGGGGTACATCGTACCCCATACTCATTCACATAGGGTGGGGGGCCGGTATCTGGGGGCCCAATTATTAAAGGGGGCTCTCGGATTCCGATAAGCCCCCTGCCCGCAGACCCCGACAACCAACGGCCAGGGTTGTCAAGAAGAGGCCCTTGTCCTCATCAACACGGGACAAGGTGCTTTGGGGTGGGGGGGCCGCAGGGCCCCCTTTCCCAAAGGCACCCCCCCCCCATGTTGAGGGCACGTGGCCTGGTACGGCTCAGGATGGGGGGGGCACTCGCTCGTCCCCATCCCCTTTCCTGACCGGCCAGGTGTCAATGTCGCCAATCGAGGCGGTGGAATTGACTTCCTTTGCTAGTCCCGTCTACCTGGAGTCACGTTCTAAATGAACAGACTTTACTCCGTGTGTGGGCAAGTCCGTTCATTTCAAAAGTTCCACAGACTAGCACACAGAAGGCTGGATTGTCCGTCGGACTGCTGAGTCCGGCGGACAATTTTGAGTCAAAACTTCTTGCTCAATGTCGCCAATCGAGGCGGTGGAATTGACTTCCTTCTGATTTTTTACATGTATGACAGAAATGTCAGAATTGGCCTGGGAGTAAGATGGTTAATACATAGACTAGAATTTCATTCAAGTAGCTAGGTCTGGACAACAAAATTTTAACAAAACAGCCGTGCTTTTGAATGAAATTAGTTGAACAATTGATGGTGAGATGGTATGCTATGACAAATGATTTTTCAGAATTGCTGCATGGACTCCCAAATTGAATCCTACTGGTGCATGGCCAGCTTTACTCTTTTGAAAGTATTCCAATGTCGTTTAAGTCAGGTGTTGATCTGTTTTGGGTGCCTGTTTGTTCCAAGCCAGACAAGAGGAATACATTGGAGACATCATTATCAGAGCTTAATCATTTTAAGGAAAAAGGGGGGAAGAAGAGGTGTCCAGACGGTCAGAGGTCTGCAAAAAGCTGAAAAGAGATGAAATTCAAATAACCCTCTTAAATATCAAGTAGACTGAAAGGAATAAAACATTACTCCATTATATTTATCTTAATGGTGTAGTGCAGGGGTCGCCAAACTTTTTCAACAAAGGGCCAGTTTACTGTCCTTCAGGCTTTAGTGGGGGCCGGACTATGGTCAGTGTGATTCAAAAATGTTCCAGCATCAGTGAGAGTAAACACTGCCCCATCATTGGTTTTAACAGGAGGAATAGTTCCCCATTGTTGTTTTTAGCAGGAGGAAGAGTAGGGATACCCCTTTAAATCCATACCAGGTGACGGGGCTAGCAAGGTGTCAATGTCGCCAATCGAGGCGGTGGAATTGACTTCCTTCGCTAGTCCCGTCTACCTGGAGTCACGTTCTAAATGAACAGACTTTACTCCGTGTGTGGGCAAGTCCGTTCATTTCAAAAGTCCCGCAGACTAGCACACAGAAGGCTGGATTGTCCGTCGGACTGCTGAGTCCGGCGGACAATTTTGAGTCAAAACTTCTTACTAAGTCCCGCCGGATAGTCCAATCGTGTGTACAGGGCATCAGTCTGACAGCCAAGCAGCTAGAGTTTTTAGGAGGAGATTAGCAATTGCAGACCTGACCTGTGTTTTTTCTCAGTACAGGTTCTCTATAAATAATCATATAAGTGACTAATTATGGATTCATGTCACTTTTCTCTGATCTTTTTCCTAGGAGTCTTTGGACATTGTTAAAGTCCAATTTTGGACAAATAAAAAACCCAAGGGGTAGCAACCACAACACCAGCAATGAGGGCAGTGCAGACCCACACTATGGAATCGAAGAAAGAAAACCTGCAACCCAATGTGTTGCATCATGACCAGAGTTTTCGGTAAGTATTTGAGACTTTTACATTTTTTTAATGCACATTATAGAAAAAGTACACAGGGTGAATTGCAAAGGCTTTTTTTTTTTATTCTTCCTTCTGAACACCTTCCTAGCTTTAAGAAAACAAAACGCATACAGAAATATTAGTAAAGTATAAAGTTGATTTGAATAAAAATGCTCTATGAAGGTATCAAGAGCTAAAACACACTTTTGCAATGCGTCTTAAGTATGGTACACATTATTATTATTATATTTTAGATCTCACCTGCTGTTCTATTGTGTTCTGACAGGGGTACGTCCCTGCCAGAACACTCTGGTCAGTGCTCTCAGCCATTGGCTGAAATCGCTGATCAGGAGCCAATCAGCAGACCTTTTTCGGCCATGCCGCATCGACAGAAGCTGGCCGAACAGTGGCTTCTGTCCGACCTGCTGCAGTACACCCGGGCTGCATGTCAGATGGTTTCTATTGAACCGGCCGATGCCGCCTGACATTTGGCCAGTGTGTATTAGGCTTAAAGGAGTTGTAAAGGCAGAAGTTTTTTTTTATCTTAATGCATTAAGATAAAAAGCCTTCTGTGTGCAGCAGCCCCTCTCAGCCCCCTAATACTTACCTGAGCCCCATCTCTGCCCAGCGATGTCCACGAGTCCTTCGGGCATCCGGGACATTTTTTATGCAAACTATACAAAAAGGTACACAAGATGGAGTGCAAAGGGTTTTTTTTTTTTCTTGATAAAAAGTGCACATTTTATTCTATAATTTCGTCTCGTGTATAGTGACACAAAAAATTGTTAGACTTCAGTCTGCTCACACAGACTTAAAGCAGAGCTCCACCCAAAAGAGGAGACTCTGCTTGTTTGCACCCCCCCTGTACTTATTTGCCACTTTTGGGCTGGTACCTGGTTTTGACAGGTACAAACTCCCACTTTCTGGTAAGATCACTGCACAGCAATCTACATCATTTCCGGCCCCTCCTTCCTCCCTGCTGCCTTCTGGGATACACAGAGGTCCCAGAAGACGGCTGACCATTCAAAAAGTAGAAAACAGGCTGTGAAGCCGCAAGGCTTCACTTTTTCTTTCCCTTACTACAGATGCCAGCTCCTGCACCCGAAGCCGATTGATGAATTGGATAGGGGTGCCGACATCATGGGATCCCTGGACATGTAAGTGTCCTTATAGTTAAAGTCAACAGCTAGAGTATTTGTAGCTGCTAACTTTTAATATTTTTTTTTTTACAGACTGGAGCTCCTCTTTAAGTTGGCCATACACCAGTAGACGTTTGATGTCAAATTGATGGTCATTTTCAACCGTGGCAAGAAAATGTCTCAAATTTAATTCTATATTATAATGTGAATGTCAATGCTCTAGGTGCAAAATAAACATGTTTACCTACTTTAACCCCTTAGGATGTTGATGATGCCTGGGATACCCATTTTCAGCCGGCTATGGGCTTTCTTGTAAAAGTGATTTGAGCAGCTATAATAAACATTTTTTTTAATTGTAAAGCGCCCCTGTCCCCCTCATGCTCACATGCAAATGCGCATGCATATATAAGCCCCATGTGCATATGTAAACAGTGATCACACCACATATGTGAGGTATCGCAGTGAACATCAGAGCAATAATTATAGCTAATTCTCCTGGGTAACTCTAAACTTGTAACTAGTAAAATATATTTTTAGGTACTGTAGTTTGTCACCGTTCCACAAGCGTACACAGTTTTAAAGTGTTACATGCTAGATATCTATTTACTCAGAGTAACATCAGCTTTTCTATTTTACCAAAAAATTGGGGATTATATTGTGTTTGTGTGCACTCATTAGTGTGTATTTTTTCCTAAAAAAATCTGCGTTTTAAAAATGGCTGCACAAATATCACGTAACATAAGAAATTATTACAACCACCATTTTAGTCTCCAGGGTCTCTACTTTCCAAAAAATATAATGGGGGTTCTAAGTAACCTTCTAGCAAAAAAAAATCAGATTTTTACATGTATAACAGAAATGTCAGAATTGGCCTGGGAGTAAGATGGTTAATACATCTAGAATTTCATTCAAGTAGCTGGTCTGGACAAAATTTTAAGGGCTTTTGAATGAAATTAGTTGAACAATTGATGGTGAGATGGTATGCTATGACAAATGATTTTTCAGAATTGCTGCATGGACTCCCAAATTGAATCCTACTGGTGCATGGCCAGCTTTACTCTTTTGAAAGTATTCCAATGTCGTTTAAGTCAGGTGTTGATCTGTTTTGGGTGCCTGTTTGTTCCAAGCCAGACAAGAGGAATACATTGGAGACATTACATTATCAGAGCAATCATTTATTTTTAATGCGGTATAAAACATTACTCCATTATATTTATCTTAATGGTGTAGTGCAGGGGTCGCCAAACTTTTTCAACAAAGGGCCAGTTTACTGTCCTTCAGGCTTTAGTGGGGGCCGGACTATGGTCAGTGTGATTCAAAAATGTTCCAGCATCAGTGAGAGTAAACACTGCCCCATCATTGGTTTTAACAGGAGGAATAGTTCCCCATTGTTGTTTTTAGCAGGAGGAAGAGTAGTGCCCTATGGTTGGTAAAAAATTTGTGCCCCATCGATAGAGGAATAGTGCTCCATCATTGGTCATAGCAGGAGCAATACTGCCCCATCGATGGTGTCAGTGGGAGGAATAGTGTCCCATCAATGGTGTCAGTGGGAGGAATGGTGCCTCTTTATTGCATCTGGCCCCTGGGCTGCAGTTTGGAGACCACTGGTGTAGAGAATATCAAAATCATCCTAATATGAATACTGAAGCATGGGTTGTCAAGATTTTATGAAGTTTGCTCCTCTGGTATAGTGCAATAATTTATTAAATTGCCCAAGAAAGTGGACATGTCAACTCCCGGAACAGTTGGGCTTTTTCTATTAAATGAATTGAAAATTAAACAAGTACTTAAATGTTACTTTTTCCCTGTCTGATGTATTCTTGAAGTAAGCACCATTAAAAACACAAGCAATTGGCCAATAAAGTAATTTATCCTCAGAGACCTGGCCATAGACATACATGTTCATTCATGGGTACTCAGATTAGGCAGACAACCAAGTCTATAGTGTCTATAGCCAGATTTTGCTAAATATGATGAAAACATGTTGTCTGTAACCTAGATTGTTTCACTACAGAAACATATGAATGTTTTTGTTTACAGATGTGGCTACGGGCTGTTTAACAATGAAACCAGAATTAGGGGTTTTCCAAAAAATGCTTCTCTGACTACTAAAGGCTTTTCATCTTCAAGCAGTGAAACTGCTGATCTCACTCACGACTTTGACCTCTCAGAAGTGACAAAAGACATAGAGGCAGCTGTCCCTGAACAGCATTCTTCTGCAAGAGATTTATTACGGCCAATTAAGGTTCTTAGAGGTGTTAATTGTCTTAATTCCAGGATGTCCTGGGCTTTTACTCTCATCCAACAATAGATAGTTGCCTGGTGGCCCCAGAACTGACCTGAGCATTTGTATGTGGGGTAGAATCAGAGACTGTGTCAGAAGTAGCTTAGGTTTACACTAGTGCTGCTGCATAATGCGGCTTTTAGTGCATTTCATGCCTCAAGCATTTTGTAGGAGGAGACTGGTAAGCACAGAACACAGTCCAAAATACTCCAACAAAGCAAGTATATGTCTAATGGAAAGAGTGAACATGCAGGCATTTTTAAAAAGCTAATTGATAACAATTTTTATTAGAACAAATATTTAATCAAAAAATGACATACAAGTATATATCACAGTAATGAACCTAGAAAAGTGTTGTGGAGTGACTAGTAACATTGAAGTAGATTAAAAAAACAAACTGTAGAGAGCCAAAGTACCCCTAAAGTAAATAGGTTACCCCAATGTAAGACTCAATATAGTACATAACCCAAAAATGGGGGTACTGTCCTGATGGTTATACAAGGGGGTCCAACGGATACATTCAGAGTAAATCCACTCGGCTCAATATTGGTTTGGTGTGTGTTCAACTAGTTTCGTGCCAAAATAAGCTTCTTCAGGAGTTATTCATCTATATAAATAGAAATATATTTTCTCACAAACATAAATTCCCATCTTCAAAAGTATATACATAGTAATTGCCCGGATAAGTGACATGCATAAACTTATCTATGTACTTACAAAAACATAAGCAAGTACATGCATTTTTCATGTACTTTAATTGAAGTATATGGGACCAAAAAATGCACAAAAAAGAGGTACCTGCATCTTTTCAAAAATCGCACTGCACCATGCATTGACGTAAAGAGCACCTCAGAGAATGATGTGATTGCCAACATTGTGCATTGTAGTGCGACAGCAGATGCAGAGCCTTATGCCTTGTACACACAGCGGAAATTCCGCCAGCAAGCGTCAGATGAGAGCTTTTGGTCCGAAAATGCACCGTGTGTATGCTCCATCTGACTTTTGCTGGCGGAATTGCAGCCAGCAAAAGATTGAGAGCATGTTCTCAATTTTTCGGTCGGAAAAAGTTCTGATGGGAAATTATGATCGTCTGTACCAATTCAGACGCGCAAAATTCCTACGCATGCTCGGAAAAACAATTCAGCGCATGCTCGAAAGCATTGAACTTAATTTTCTCGGCTCGTCGTAGTGTTGTACGTCACCGCGTTCTTGATGGTCCACAGCGAACTTTTGTGTGACCGTGTGTATGCAAGCCAAGCTTGTGCGGAAATTCCGTCGTAAAAAACATCCAAGATTTTTCCGACGGAAATTCCGCTCGTGAGTTGAATGAACTGATTTAATTGAAATGCATTTGGACCCAAAACTATTATTTTTGCTGTTAGTGATATATTTTTTTTCTAAAGCCCCTTTCAAACAGGCTGCACTCCAATTAGATCAGCAGTGGGGGTATGTCCACTGATCCTCTGCTAATCAGAGGAGAGTGGGCAGATGATAGGTCTGTGAGTGCTGAGTCTGCTCATGGGCCGAGCTGCTCTGCTCTATGGATCGGTGATTGTAAACAGACTTTGCTGTCTGTTTACACCCAACTGCCCTCCGATCTGATCCACCTAGACCAGTGGTTCTCAACTCCTGTTCTCAGGACCCACTAACAGGCCAGGTTTGCAGGATAACTGAAATACATTACAGGTGATATGATTTGCTGCTCAGTGATTCCAGTCTGCATTTCCCCAAGGTAATACTTAAAAATTGGCCTGTTAATGGGTCCTGAGAACAGGAGTTGAGAAGCACTGGCCTAGACGGAGGGGGGACAGATATCCTTCCTTTTTTTTTTAGCAGACTTAATCGGATTGGAGATAGGCGGGTGTATAAGGACACAAATCCATTTACACCTGCTGGACCATAGGGGTAAATATAGAGGGTCTGATCAGGTCCTCCTGAAAAACTGACAAGCAAACCCTTCATATTCAAGAGGCCTAACACTAATGCCGCATACACACGACCGGACTTTCCGGCAAACTAGGTCCGACAGACTTTTTGACGGACTTTCAGCGGAGTTCCGAAGGACTTTCAACACTAACGGACTTGGCCACACACGAACGAACTAAGTCCGTTCGTAAGTCCGTTCGTTTTGAAAGTGATGACGTACGATGGGAAGTTCAATAGCCAGTAGCCAATAGCTTCCCTTGCGTCATATTTGGTCCGTAGGACCAGTACACAGACAAACGTTTTTCCCAAATTAAGTCCGTCGGAATTTAGTCCGTTGGACAGATTTGAAACATGTTCTATTTCTAGGTCCGTCGGCTTTTCGCCCCGAAAAACAAACGGATTAGCCCACACACGTTTGGATTGTCCGATGGACTAATCCCGTCGGGCCTAGTCTGCCAGAAAGTCCGGTCGTGTGTATGCGGCATAAGGAGCCATCTAAAGCCATTTACACACATGAAACTGAACCCTAGCCTTACCTTCAGTTGAACAGGCTCCTCTGTTATACTTTAAGAGGAACTGCAGTCTGCTTACATAATTTGTAATAAAAATATCTTTGCCATTCTGAAGCTTCCCTCCAACCACTTTGAATATTATTTTATATATACTGTGATTCTGTACTTGCCAAATATGCTGCAGAAATCTCCCTCCACTGAGTCTGGCTGCATCCATTTTAACTGTTGGCAGCTGAAGCTGCTGCCTGTTCACTTCTGGATTTACACAGACACACAGAGGCACACCTCCAGCTCTGCAGCTCTCATTGGCTCTCTTATGACTCATCCCCCCTCCCTTCCTGGCAAACTCTCATGAGAGTGAGAGGGAGAGAGCTGTGCATGATGTCATACGCCTAGGCTTTTTACCAGACAAGAAACAGGAAGTGGGCTGTATAAGGTATTTACTCTCAGAAAAAAAGTGTTTTACTATTCAAAGTTAAAACAACAAGGGAAGAAGATTTAAAAGATGGAAAGATGAAACAATGACTGAAGTTCAGCTTTAAAAGTGTGCATTAGAACTTGCAGCAGATCAGATAGAGCCCACCTAATTTCTTGGCTGTAGGACATCCAGCATCATTTTGCTCCTTCTTTTCCAGCCTGACTGTCCCCGGCCCAATTCTTTCAAGATTTGGATTTAAGTTGTTTCAGTCATGTAGGCTCAACCTCACATGTAATCATTACCTAGGTCAGTCTGCATGTAAATGCAGCCTGCCTAGGAATGTCCACTCCTCCAGACTGACACTCATCCATCAAGGTATATTAATATTTGCATAACTCCTCCCAGGAGCCAGCCCGCTGCTTATATCAGAGCTGAAGGCTTTTGCTAGGAGTACAGAGGAAGGGTGCTGTGATATTTTCAGGAAGCCATGTACAGCACCCTGCCAGCCCCTCCAACCAGCAGTGATCTGCCTGAACTGCCTAGATATGCAAAGAAATCCATGCTGACATCACTAAATGTAAAATAAGATAATAAAAATGATTTTTTTTTTTGCAGAGATAACTACAAAATTTTTCAAATGACCGGAGACCACTCTAATTTTGCCTACATCCATGACTGGAATGGGGAAATTTTGCTAAAAAATTTATTTTTTTTAAATTTCAGGGAAACTCTCATTTTTACCCATCCCTAGTCCCCAAAAAAATCATCACAAAATAGAATACACAAGTTATGAAAGAAATGGACTGTGTAATTTGGAAAATGCAGGGTTATCGTTCAAAGATCCATCGTTCCTTGGGCTTGTATACAGTCCTGCAGCTGAAGCAGCGAGAGAGGACACATCAATACATCATGCAATACTTTTGTTTGTGCTTCTCAGCTCTCTGTTGAGCCTGATGCCATTAGAAATGGGAAATCCATCACTACATACATAGACAACCATTGTTCTGTAGACTGTACAGCTGTTCAGTACATATTTAACCAGTTACATCCTTTTATAAGGCCAAACACGTGAAAAGATTATAGGTTAAAAAACAGGGATTAGGAAACGGCATTTAATTTCCTTGTATGCTTACCCTATACATTACCAAGAAGTAAAGTGTTCACCTTTGCAGAAAAAAATGTAAAGGGTAACTAACACCAGACAGCCCCCCCCCCCCCCCAGTCCCCGTTGTACTTACCTTACCACCAGCGGCGCTGAGCTGTCAGTGCCCCTGTAAATTAAAATCCCTACCCTTTTCCCTCTTCTCTCTTAAACAGACCAGATACATTTTGGTTGGTCAGCACCGTCACAGTGAATCGATCTGGTCCAACCCAAAAGCGCTGAGTAAGTGGGTATTTCAAATTCCCAGGCCACTGGAGCAGCTGCAGAGACGCTGACAGCTCAACATGACCTGAGCTAAGTACAGTGGGGACCGGGGGGGGGGGGGGGGGGGTGGAATGTTTTATGTTAGTTCACCTTTACATTTTTTTCTGCGAAGGTGAACTAACACTTTAAGGTTTATGTGAAATGTGAACCCTCACCTTGTAAAACAACCAAGTCAGTTTAAAATAGAAATGAAAGGCAAAACGTTTGTAAATACATATAAAAAAAGGATATAAATACATTTTTTTATTTTTTTTATACGTGATCACATAATCTCTGTTTTCATTTGGAGGTGGAGAAATAGCAGCACACTGGTCTTCCCATTAAATCGGCTTCACAGGGTGGGAAGGGGGGGGGCCCGTTTCAGTAAATGTCTTGGTCATTATGGCTCAGAATGGCTGTTCTCCCAGCACAGCCAGTAAACTGATCACACTGGAAAGGTTGTGCTGCTCTCATGCCTGGCGTGGTCAATTTGAAATAGGAAGCAGGAGTACCAGCAGGATCACCGGGGATTTCACACAAAAAAAGCAATACGAAGAGCAGGATACTTTTTAACACAAGTACATAGTACAACAGACACATGTCAGGGATATGAGATCTTGGGATAACATATTCTTTTTTCTGCTGAGTATTTCTTGAGTAGCTATCATGCAATTTTCTGCATCAAGAGCCACAAAATCTTCACTTCTGTATAGGTACCTTTTAATATCAAAGTTGAGTGATCTCAACATGAAGACAAAATTTGTTTAACTTTTTTGCTATGATAAGGGAAACTTTGTGTTTGACATGACATCTGTATGACTTACCCAGTGACATACATATACCAACATCGGTGTATGTGCATATATCTGTACCCATATAAAACCTTCCCATAACCGGTAACCCTCTACCAACCCCCCATAAACACAACGGGACTAGGTTTTTGGATTAAATGGCCGTCAGGCCTAAACTTTTATTAAACAAATATATATTTTTCTTTAAAATAGATTTAATAAACTTTATTACTATAAACATTCCCCAGCCTTTCAAAGGGTCATGGGTACATATCAACATACTGGTCACTGCTAACAACTCGAACTTTAACCTCTTGACCTCCAGACGGCAACCCCTGTCTCTGAGGCTATAACCAACTGTATAAGTGACCTACCCTTATTCAACTCTTCGAGGTTAACCCCTCGTACATAAAACCACTCCCATCCCATGGATGGGTACAACAGGTTTTTACCTGTACTTGACCTCTTCTAAAAGCCCTAAGAACCGCCAACCGCCTCTTACCCTGACACCACTTGACCTCTAACCCCCTAAAACAGGGAGGGCGGGTGGGGCTTCCTTCCTCTCCACTCGTCTAATGACCGCGTTGCACGGCGCTCTCACGTCAGAGTGCCGTGACTCCGCCCCCGGCTCCGCCCACCCCTTACCTTAAAGTGGCGCTCCTTAAGACGGCGACTGTGCAGTCAAGCACATGTCATGCCGTCCCTGCGCCTACCCCCCTTTGGCTGTCGGCTCCGGGACTAACTTTTGTTGCATTACAGGTTTGATGTATAACATTTGTGTTAGTGCTAGTTCACACCAGACGCAGTTTCGTTCAGTTCCGTATGCTTTTTTTCTGCACAAAATGCATGCACAGTGTTTTCCATGTATTCCAATGGCTCTAGTTCACACCATCCAGTCAGTTTTCGGTCAGTTTCTGTACCGGAAACTGACTGGATGGTGTGAACTAGAGCCAGTGGAATACATGATAAGAGGAGATTAAGGGGGGATATGATCAACATGTATAAATATATAAGGGGTCCATATAGTGAACTTGGTGTTGAGTTATTCACTTTACGGTCAACAAAGAGGACAAGGGGGCACTCTTTACGTCTAGAGGAGAAGAGATTTCATCTCCAAATAAGGAAAGGTTTCTTCACAGTAAGAGCTGTGAAAATGTGGAATAGACTCCCTGCAGATGTGGTTCTAGCCAGCTCAGTAGATTGCTTTAAGAAAGGCCTGGATACCTTCCTAAATGTACATAATATAACTGGGTACTGACATTTATAGGTAAAGTTGATCCAGGGAAAATCCGATTGCCTCTCGGGGGATCAGGAAGGAATTTTTTTCCCTGCTTTAGCAAATTGGAGAATGCTCTGCTGGGGTTTTTTTTGCCTTCCTCTGGATCAACTGTGGGTATAGAATGGGGTATATGGGATTGTATGATATATATATATATATATATATATATATATATGTATATATATTTTTTTTTTTGTTTAATTTGTGGTTGAACTGGATGGACTTGTGTCTTTTTTCAACCTAACTAACTATGTAACTATGTAACTATGTAACATGGAAAACACTGCATGCATTTTTAGTGCAGAAAAAAACACGCGGAACTGCACGGGACTGCATCTGGTGTGAACTGGCCCTTAAAGTGGTTGTAAACGCACACAAAAACAAAACAAATCAAAAAAACCTGCAAGACAAAGCCATAATGAGCTAGTATGCATAGCATACTAGCTCATTATGAAATAATCACCTTAGATTGAAGCCCCATGCATCAGTTCCCGTACACTGCTCTGGGCGGCGACATCCCTCCCAGAGCCATTTCCGGTTAGCATGGGCTCCGGCACTGTGATTGGCTGGAGCCGCGACAACGTCACTCCTGCGCATGTGTGTGTGAGCCGCCGGTAATGGCACGTCAGCTCAGTGGCGTCACTAGGGTTGGTGTCACCCGGTGCGGAAAAAAATGGTGTCACCCCCCCCCCCACCAACTTTAGTCCCCCCTCAGTACAGACCCCCTCCACTAACTACATACCCCCCTCCCGCAGTATAGATCCCCCTCCCTCAGTACAGACCCCCACACTAAGTACAGACCCCCACACTAAGTACAGACCACCCTCCATCAATATAAACCTCCTCCCTCAGTACAGACACCCCTTCAGTGCAGACCCCTCCATCAGTACAGACACCCCCCCTTCAGTACAGTCACCCCCCCAGCAGTACAGATACCCCTCCCAGTGCAGACCCCCCCAGCATTACAGACACCCCCCTCAGTGCAGACCCCACCCCCCCCCAGGGCAGCCCCCCCAGCAGTACAGATATCCCCCCTCAGTGCAGACCCCCCAGTGCAGATACCCCCCCCCCAGCATTACAGAAACCCCCCCAGTGCAGACCCCCCAGGGCAGGCCCCCCCCAGCAGTACAGATACCCCCCTCAGTGCAGACCCCCAGTCAGTGCAGACCCCCCTCAGTGCAGACCCCCAGTGCAGATCCCCCCCAGGGCAGGCCCCCCCAGCAGTACAGATATCCCCCCTCAGTGCAGACCCCCCCAGTGCAGATCCCCCCCCAGGGCAGGCCCCCCCAGCAGTACAGATATCCCCCCTCAGTGCAGACCCCCCAGTGCAGATCCCCCCCAGGGCAGGCCCCCCCAGCAGTACAGATATCCCCCCTCAGTGCAGACCCCCCCAGTGCAGATCCCCCCAGGGCAGGCCCCCCCAGCAGTACAGATATCCCCCTCAGTGCAGACCCCCCAGTGCAGACACCCCAGTGCAGACACCCCAAAAGACAGACAGTACAGACCCCCCAGTGCAGATATCCCCCCTCAGTGCAGACCCCCAGTACAGACACCCCCCAGTGCAGACACCCCAAAAGACAGACAGTACAGACCCCCCAGTGCAGACATCCCCCCTCAGTGCAGACCCCCAGTACAGACCCCCCAAAAGACAGACAGTACAGACCCCCCAGTGCAGACATCCCCCCTCAGTGCAGACCCCCAGTACAGACCCCCCAGTGCAGACACCCCCCAGTGCAGACACCCCAAAAGACAGACAGTACAGACCCCCCAGTGCAGACACCCCCCCCCCCCCCAGTGCAGACACCCCAAAAGACAGACAGTACAGACCCCCCAGTGCAGATATCCCCCCTCAGTGCAGACCCCCAGTACAGACCCCCCAGTGCAGACACCCCAAAGTACAGACACCCCCCCCCTGGGTGCAGACACCCCCCAGTGCAGACCCATCCCTCAATACAGACACCCCCATCACAGACCTCAGATACAGACAGCGGTGTGTGTCCCTCGAGCTCCTCCTCCTTTGTGGATGTAAGCAAAGGAGGGGGAGGCGGCTTCGTTCCGCTCTGCTCCGCTGAGGGACACAGCCGCGGCGACGGTGAGACACGGCGGCTGGCGGTGTTAGCGGTGCCGCTACCCACGGGTGTCACCCCTTTGGCGGGTGTCACCCGGGTGCGGCGCGCACCCCCCGCACCTGGCTAACAACGCCACTGCGTCAGCTGAAGCAACGGCACGAATGATCTGTTGCTTCAGTGCGCATGTGCCGATGAAGTCGATGAAGATGTATTTCCTAAACCGTGCAGGTTTAGGAGATATCCGCGGTAGCTACAGGTAAGCCTAATTATAGGCTTACCTGTAATAAAAAGTGGATTTAAAGAGGGACTGAACCTGAATTTTTTTTTTTAAAAGCCAGCAGCTACAAATACTGCAGCTGCTGACTTTTAATGGACGCTTAACTTTCATAGGTTCCAGCGATGTCAGCAGCAGAGGCCGATCAATCGCTCGGCTCTCTGCTGCTGCCGGTGCCATTCTCGGTGAGGAAATCAGGAAGTGAAGCATTGCGGCTTCACTTCCCGGTTCCCTACTGCGCATGCGCGAGTTGCACAGCGCAATGAGATTCGTCCACACTGTCTGCTGGGACCCCTGTGTGTCCCGGCAGACAGCGTGTCGGGACAGGAATTGGCGTAGACTCCCGTGGGAGTTTATGCCCGGAAGAGGGTGTAAATACCTGTCTTAGACAGGTATCTGCACCCCCCTCTCCCCTGAAAGGTGCCAAATGTGACACCGGAGGGGGGGAGGGTTCCAATGAGCGGAAGTTCCACTTTAGGGTGGATACCTCTTTAAGACCACTTTCAGGCACTTTCACGCTAAAAACAGCGCCTTAAAAGCTCACGAAAAAATTATTTCCATTAAAATCAATGAACGCTTTCACACTGGGGCAGTGTGCTGGCAGGGCTGTGAAAAACTGCCCTCCCCATTGAAATGAATGGAAAGCTCTTCAAAAGCGCTCAGTGTTTTTACTGGCAGTTTAGAAGCGCTTCAGTGTGAAAGTGGCCTTAGGCTCGATTCACATCTATGCATTTTGCTTTTGAGCGTTTTTGCAGTGCTTTTTGCGGTGCTTGCGGCGTTTTTGGAAATGCGTTTTTACCACGATTTTGCCGCGTTTTGCGTTTTTTTTTTTTTTCATTTTTTTTTTACACTGTGGTTGCTTAGCAAGCAGCTATATACAGTGTAAAAAAAAACGCAAAATCGCAGCAAAATCGCGGTAAAACGCGGTAAAAACGCATGTCCAAAAACGCGGAAAGCGTTGCTGCATTTTGCATGAAAAAAAGTCCCTGACCCTTTCCAAAAACGTAGAGGCACAAAAATGCATTGATGTGAACATGTTCCATAGGAACCCATGTTAAAAAATTTCCCTCCATTTCTGCAAAATGCAAAATGCATCAAAAAACGCATTAGTGTGAATCAAGCCTAAGGGTTTACAACCACTTTAAAAGATGCCTTGCCAAATGCAGTCTTATGCTGGCCATACTCTATACGAAAAATCAATAATTTTTCCAAAATTCGATCATTAGACCGTTTGTTTGTTTTTTCGACCAGTTAATGGGCACATAATCGTTTGGACGTTTTTGAGCCGAAAAAACGAAGGACAAGTTTGGAAATTTTCTGCCGAACGAACGATAAATTGAAAGGTTAATGTGTTTCCCGTCCGACCTGTCTGCACTAGGTATATGTAAAAAAAATGTACATAAAATGTATTTATTTATGTCCACTGAACGATTTATCGGTCATTACATGATGGCACCATTGTTTGCGCTTACGGCCGAATGTTCATTTTTAGAAACTGGGTTCGGCCGATTTTTCGTATAGTGTATGGCCAGCATTATGCTGGCCATATATAGTCTGAATTTCAGTTTTAAGTGTGGGTGGCCTTGTCTGCTTGACAAGCTGTGAAAATCGAAGGAGACTTTAGGCTAGATTCACACCTATGCCTTTTTAGTGCTTATTGCATTTTGCAGGTTTGCACTACAGTCCATTTAACATGGTGTACTATGGAACACATTCTGTAGTGCAAATCTGCAAAATGCAAAAGGCACTACAACTGCATAGGTGTGAATCCAGCCTTAGGCTGGGTTCACACTATAATAGCAAGAGCTTTTGACTGGCTCTCTATGGAGCCGGTTCACATATCTCCACTGCGGCTCTGGTACGAATTTGCACAGGAACCCTGTGCATCGTTTGATCCATTTCAGATCCAAATTCAGCCAAAAATTCAGCCTGAAATTGGACCTGAAATGGTGAACGAGGAACGCACTGGACTCCTGCTGTGAGCCACATGTGAAGATAGTGTGAATCCAGCCTTAGTCAATCAGATGCAGTCACTGTTTGGGTATATGTGTGAATCCAGCCTTCCCCTCCATCCATGCTGTTGTGTGTGGCTAAGGGAATCTATCGATTTCTCGCCTTCGACTCTATGGAGACTTAACATATATGGCCAGCCTAAGGCTGGCCATACACAAATCTGTTTTTTTTTTTTTTGATCAGCCAGTAGGCACGCTTATATGTGTATACATGTAAATAGAAAAAAGATATACCTGTGCTCAAATCTCAAGAGCTTGTACATGTATATAATCCATCAGATGCTAAAGGTGTGACCATGTTGATTCTGGATGAACCCAACAGCACACTGGTACAGGTATTTACCCTTTCCAGCTTTTCAAAAAAAAAGGGATTTTTTTTTTGTTAACACATATTACAATACATGTTTAAGCTGACCAACTGTGTCAAAGTAATCTCTCTATGGCCAGTCCCTAACCTGCTCTGCAAAATGCAAATGCTCTAGTGGATACAGTGCCAGTATGGGGCAAATAGACACAAGTGGGAGGAGAGCTACAGGTTCAGGTCTGGCAACTGACCTGCAATGCATTAGAAATAAGATATATAAATCCTGAATAATAATAATAATAATATACCTGTGCTCGATCCCAATAGCTTACATAGTTACATAGTTAGTCAGGTTGAAAAAAACACAAGTCCATCAAGTTCAACCAAGAAAAAAATAAATAAAATACAATCCCTTATACACAAACCTATACCCACAATTGATCCAGATTAAAGCGAAAAACCCCAGCAAAGCATACTCCAATTTGCTACAGCAGGGGAAAAAATTCCCTCCCGATCCCCGAGGCAATCGTATTTTCCCCGGATCAACTTTACCTATAAATGTTAGTACCCAGTTATATTATGTACATTTAGTAAAGAATCCAGGCCTTTTTTAAAGCAATCTACTGAGCTGGCCAGAACCACCTCTGGAGGGATTCTATTCCACATTTTTACATTTCTTATGCCGCATATAGACGAACGGACATTCCGACAACAAAATCCTGGATTTATTTCTGACGGACTTTGGCTCAAACTTGTGTTGCATACACACGGTCGCAAAAATGTTGTCAGAAATGCCGAACGTCAAGAACGTGGCGATGTACAACACAAGAAAGGACTTTGCTCGCTTTGGAAACCGCAGCTTGGCATTGCATGCTGTTATTGAGCTTATGATCTACCAAAACCCCCAGATCTTTCTCCACCATTGATTCCCCCAGTTGTACTCCCCCTAGTATGTATGATGCATGCATATTCTTAGCCCCCAAGTGCATAACTTTACATTTATCAACATTAAACCTCATTTGCCACTTTTTGCCCACATAGACAGTGCATTAAGGTTGGCTTGTAAGTTGGAGACATCCTGTAAGGACGTTATTCCACTGCATAGCTTAGTGTCATCTGCAAAGATAGAAATGTTACTTTTAATCCCAGACCCAATATCATTTATAAAGATATTAAAAAGTAGGGGTCCCAGCACTGAACCTTGGGGTACACCACTGATAACCTTAGACCATTTAGAGTAAGAATCATTTAGCACTACTCTCTGAATTCTGTCTTTTAGACAGTTTTCTATCCATTTACAAATTGATCTTTCCAAGCCTGTTTGTTGCTTACAGCTAACATTAAATGAAATCATGTTATGGTCACTGCTACCCAGATGCTCTTTTATATGAATATTGGTAATAAGCTCTGCATGGTTTGAGATTACCAGGTCCAGCAGAGTTCAGCAGCTTGTACATGTATATAATCCATCGGGTGCTAAAGGGGTGTGACCACATGTTAATACTAGAAATTCTGGTTGCATACAGTACTTACTCAACTCTATGCTGCACTATTAGTGTGATTCTGCAGCTGTCCCATGCTGGCTCCATCCAAATGACTTCTGATTGCTTAGCTCTTGGTCTGCTCGGAAAAGAGAGCAGTGACTGTCAGTCACCACTCTCCACTCTGCTCCTTCAGTGCTCACTGCAGTACCAGGCTGGGGAGGGGGATGTAAATCGCTGTGTAAATTGTTGTAGCAAAAAATAAAAAAAACCCAGTGGTGATTAAATACCACCAAAAGATAGCTCTAGCTGTCTCAAAGGACGTTTAAACAAAATTCTGGTTGCATGTAAGATAGGTACCATACATCGTAAGCTTCTATGCTGCACTATTAGTGTGATGCTGCAGCTGTCCCACGCTGGCTCCATCCAAATGACTTCTGATTGCTTAGCTCTTGGTCTGCTCGGAAAAGAGAGCAGTGACTGTCAGTCACCACTCTCCACTCTGCTCCTTCAGTGCTCACTGCAGTACCAGGCTGGGGAGGGGGCAGGTGCAGCAGGCTCCAGCTCTCAGCCATGTGATAAATCACATGTGTTAAGCAAAAAATAAAAAAAACCAGTGGTGATTAAATACCACCAAAAGAAAGCTCTAGCTGTCTCAAAAAAATAATAAAAATGTCATATGGGTACAGTGTTGCATTGCAAAGTGCAACAGCACTGAAAGCTGAAAATTGGCCTGGGCAGGGTGGGGATGAAAGTGCCCAGTAGGCAAGTGTTTAATCTAATACTAAACCCAAATTTTTATTTTTTTTTGTCTGGTACAATATAGAGTATAGGATTTCAGATCAGCTGTGCCCAGTCTTGCCACAAAGATTTAATCCAGCTCTGAGCAATACTCATATCTTTTTTCAGTGAAATAAAATGGACAAACTGTGAAAACTTTGTCCGTTCTTCCCCCTTGCTGTGATTGACAGGTGATTTACATATCTCGCGCACTAGCCTAAGACATGCATTATTTTTTAATTCCCACCCGCACTCCTTTCTTCAGCAGCTCTGCAAGGATTGGCTGTTCCACACCTCAGCATGATTTGGTATGCTGAAGTCATGTGGGGACTTTTCTAGGTTTTGACTGGATGTCAGTGATCATAGCAGAAGTTCAGTAAGAAATACAGAAGTAAGAAATACACAGGAGAAAATGCATGTTGATAAGGGGAGTGAAGAGGTGGGCAGGGAGTCTACTGACATCACAAATCCACCCACTGAGCCCTGGAAAACAGACCCAACCACAAAATCTGCAGTTTTTCGGGTCTCATAGCAGACAGAGGGGAGACATTTGACAGATAAGTATACATGAAGGAGGCATGTATATCCTTCTAGAAAATCAATATTGCAGTAGTTTAGAAAGGATGAGAGTGGGTTTACATACTATACTATACCTAGAATAAGTACAAAAAAAACACTTATGGCTTCTAATAAAAATACTTCCTCTAATGCAAGATAGTTATCAATTTATAATGGTATGATAATTATTTTTAATAACTTAGGTTAAAATGATTACATCTCCTTAGAGAAATGATAAAGAAATGCCAAAAAGGGGAGATGAGAAACCAATTCCTACAATGAATAGTAAAGTCTCTCCAACTTGTCCCACACTGTGAGAATTATCAGTTTTACAAGGGTGGAGTCCCTGAAGCAAAGGAGGCTGAACTGTTCTAGCTGACTCTGCTTGGGCACTGATTTGCTCAATAGCTTCTATTTGCATCACAAATAACTTTCCCAGACGTCAGATTTAACTATAGCATGCAGATGGATGCTCGCTGTCCCATTAACAGGACACATGGCTGATAAACAAGACAGCTTTGCTTCCTCTTTTCATGTCTAAGGGATAATTTTCAGACATCTGATTTGTTTTAAGAAACAAGGTAAGAGTCCTCATTCTACTTTTAACATCAAAACCCTCCAAGCTGAGTTTTACCAGCCAAGGTTTTATGACTTTCTTATATTTATTAGAAATAATTGGTACATCTATTCTTCTGTTGCTAGTGATATGAACAGAAAATCAATTATGTTAAAGTAAAGAAAAACAGCTTAAAACTGTTATTTGTGCTGTGAGACTAAAACGTACTGTAAAGTTTTTAAAAGTTTATATTTCTTAGGAGTGATTTATTATGAAACTTAGAAACATAGAAGTGTGATGGCAGAAATAACACCAAGTGGTCCATCGAGTCCGCCCCTTTTGCTTTCTTTTTTTCATTTCTTTTTTGCTAAATTTTTGGTCTAGCATGTTTGAATCCACTTACTGTTGACTGGCTCACTACCGCTGACCCTTTGTGATGTATGTCACTGAATACTGAATGGTAATGAATAAAAAATGTTATGAGGATTATAAATAAAAAGCGTGCATTAGGTAAAGTGTCTTGTTGTACATAGAAATCGGTATCTTTGTTTTAAGATCCAACCTGACATAGAGAAATGATGGTTGGAGGCTAATTGTTTGCTACAGGCTACACAATTTATTTTTCCATAGCAGACTTTTTACACATTAGCTATTATGTATGTGTAGAGACTAAAATCTTTAAAAAGGAACCCAATAAATAATAGCACTGAAAAGAGCTAAACGCTGAAAAATAATCTACATGGATAGTTATTTGTAAGCTATAGACAGAGTTAACATTTTATTGGCTTTCTCTGCATGAAAATGTAATTATTGTGCTGTCAATAAAGAGATTGGTAATAAGCAGTTAAATGTTTTGGTAACGTGATCAAATCATCCATGCAGTTTAGCCGTAAATGAAAAAAACATGATTGACATGTTTGTAACAACCTTCACTTTCTGTTACATAATAATAATGATTATCTAGAAGGGAATGGGCACGCTTTACTAAAAGGAAATGCACAATAGTAGGGAAAAATGTATACAAGATAACTGATACGCTTGGAGCGCTTGTGTTGCAGCTTTGTATTAGTTCATGGACGTTTGCTTACCCAGGGAACACAATATCTCAACTTATCTATTAAAGCAAAAAGCATACGCTGTGACCTTTTTCTTTTAGTGCTTTCACAATCAATTTCAACTATATCACTATGTGCTACTGTCCCTGTATGAAATGCAAATGTAAAATAGCAATTGGATGTAAGGAAGCATTCTGTGATAATATAATTTAGATAAATTTGTTGGTGACAGCAAACATGCATTTTATTAGAAATCTCTAAGCCAAAGGGGAAAGTGAGAGTGTGGAACATTTTATTAAAAAAAAATTCTGAACTAGGGGAATTGTACGCAATATAAATATTGTTCTGTTTGACTGAAGACTGAATGAAGGCAAATCTTTATTGAATCCATTTCAGAGCAAAAGTGCATTTTAAAAAACAACAAACTTTGAATTTAAACCACCAACATACTCAGCACAAATAAAAATATGTAGTAGTAAGCATGCAACAAAGGCTTGTCTGATTCTGTTTCTGTTTGATGCCCATGAATGACTGCAAAAGAAAATTTTAAGTGGTTCTGCACTGACAAAATACATTTTATTTTCCTAAATCTTTAAAAACTATGTTATGTTAATTAAATACTTACTTGGTGTTTCTTCGCCCGTTATCCATGTTCTTTTTTCTTCATAATCGATTATTAAAAAAAAAAAAAACAAATTCGGCCGATCTCATCTTGCTTGTGGGCATTTGAAGCCCACAAGCAAATACTTCCTCCTTCCCTCATTCGGAGGAACCAGCATTCCTTGCTGGTTCCCGCGCATGCTCGGTGGCTACAGCTACGAGCGGCGTAATCCTAAATGTTGCCATGACAACGGGTGGCGTCTTAGTCACGTCATCGAAATCACGCTAGATTTCACTTCGGCTAGGCGCACTGACTCCTGGGATGAATTATATGAGACACCAGGAGACAGTGCGGAGATCAGCGGAAGTGATGCTGATCCCCGCAGAAACCCGCAGTCTCAGGGAAACATTAGGAGGAACACAAACACCGGCAGAGAACGAAAGGTAGGAGGAAAAAAATTATAAATAAAGGAGCATTGAGCAGTATTTAAAGAATATTAAAAATAATGGCACTAACTTTAAAATATGTGTGCAGAACCGCTTTAAGCCCCATACACACGGGCCGAATATCGCCAGAAATCTGCCAGTACAGTAGAAACCGGGCAACATTCGGCCCATGTGTGCAGGTCGTAGCAGAAAAACAGCAATCAATCTCCATCCGATCAGCTCTTTCAGCCAATGGCTGATTGGTGTGGTCTGGTGGGGGAGGGGGGGTGGGGGTGGTCCCCCTGTCGGAACAAAATAGCACAGTGGGAAGGCCGCTGTACTAACATTGCATAGTTAGCTCCTTAGTTTTTTTTTTGCCTTCAGCCCGCTGGATTAAACAAAAAAGAAATTACCGTGTATATCAGGCATTAAGGCCCCTTTCACATGGGTGTTCCATCTGTCCCCTTTTCATCCATCCATTGATCGATGAAAAGCCAACAGCAATTAATTTCTATGGGTAAATGAATGTAAATTGATGATCACTTGTTTACATCTTCCATTCAGGTTTGTTTTTTTAAACGGAACAAGACTCCGTCTAGGTCCATTGAAATGGACCTGAATGGATGTAAATTGATGTAACTGCACAACAGTTAATTGTTTGCATTGGTTGTTATGTCCTAACAACCATGACTCATTCCTACTGTCAGTGGGTGATTCCCCACTGATAGTAGAATGTACACAAAAGAGTGGACATTAAAAAATGTTTGCAGGTTTGTCCACCATTCCATACTAGGCTGTTCGGGTCTGGTATGGATTGGGGAGGGGGGGGGGGGGGGAGACCTCACACCAAAAACCAAAAAAATAAACAAAAGACGTGAGGTCACCCCCTCCCCCCCAAAAAAAATGAAGTCTCACTGCTGTCCGGACACAATAAGTAAGTGGGCTGCCTGTTACGTCAGTTTTAATATCTTTTTAATTTACATCTGAGATTGGGTTCCTAGAAACCTCCAGGACATGGAGGGAGATACTACACCTATCTTAGGCGGCTAGCATTGAACCATTGGGGGACACCTGTCATCTTTAACCAGCTTTCAGGGTTACTTGTGTTCAGCTGGTCCTAGTTTTCTATTTTATGCAGTCTCACTTGGTGGGTGTCTTGTGGCTTCCTGGGAGTAGGAGGTTCCTAGACAGACTCTTAAGCGTTGGCACAATCAAGTTGTTTGGTGGCGATAAACATCCCTGATGAAGATATGTTTGAAATGCGTTGGATGTCCCTTTTCATTTTAAAACTGTTATTAAATCATACATGATATACAGTACCATATGGTATTGGGTATCACCACCTTTTAAAAATAATGTTGTGCTACAATGTTGTATGATCAATTGATGTTTTTAATATACTGGATCCTCATGGAGTTTTTCTCTCTTTTTTAAACTGTCAAAAATAATATGTATATTTTTATATAACAAACGTAGTAGCTTGGTTGCTGTATAAAAGTCCTAAAAAAGAGAAATTTACATTTTTTGCGGGTATCTATATTTGTACTCCTGATCGCAGTTTTATATTATTTATTAATTTGCCTAACCAGTTGAAGCAAAAGAACAGAGAACCCAATCTACTACCTTTGCAGGCATATATGTTCCCAGTCTATGATTACTGCATAGTACTTTGTCCATTGTGTAATTTAACAGTACTAAACATTACATTTCTATTTCCATTTGCAGCCATTTCATTTCCAAAACCTTCCAAAAAATAAAAGCAGTGCCCCTTAGTAACTATGGCAACACTGACAGTATTCTGCACATTGTTTTAGTACAAAACACCACCAGAAATGTCATTTCACGCTGATGTGATTGGCTCATTGCTTTTCCCAGAAGTGATTCTCTTACTATACCACTGAGACAGGTCATATGCTTAATGCAGGCAGACTCTCCAACCTTAGCCCTTAGGAAGTGACAGGGATGTATTCAGCAGTTTCAGCAGAAAAGCATTAGTGAAAAAAACCTGAAAATAAGATTTCTATAATTATTAAGTGGTACAGACCTTCAGTTATGGGGCTGATGGACATATCTATGGACATGTCACTGCACTTGTGCTCCATTTAAAGTACAGTCTCTCTGCCACAGTTGCAGATGGGGACCTAAAGTTTTTCTATTCCTATTCTATTAAACCCTATAAACAGGGGTCAAGTCCTGGGGAAAAAAGTGTGGGGACTCCCACCCAAGATCCACTCAGGGCATGGGGCACCGCACCGCATGGGGCACATCAGGCCACATGGCACATAAGGGCATGGGGCACATCAGGGCATGGGGCACATCAGGGCACGGGGCACATGGCACATCGGGGCACATTATGGCACATCAGGGCACATTATGGGGCACATCAGGGCACATTATGGGGCACATAGCACATAAGGGCACTGGGCACGTAAGGGCATGGGGCACATCAGGCCACATGGTACATCAGGGCACATAGCACATCAGGGCACATGGCACATAGCACATCAGGGCATGGGGCACATCAGGGCATATCAGGGCTTGTGGCACATCAGGGCACATTATGGGGCACATCAGGGCACATTATGGGGCACATCAGGGCACATTATGGGGCACATTGGGGCACATAGCAGATCAGGGCACATTATGGGGCACATTATGGGGCACATTGGGGCACGTAGCACATCAGGACACAGGGCACATAGCACATCAGGGCACATTATGGGGCACATTGGGGCATGTAGCACATCAGGGCACAGGGCACATAGCACATCAGGACATGGGGCACATCAGGGGGCACATTACAGGGCACAACTGGGGATCTTGAAATCATGGCAGTCACGCAAGTAACTCCTGGCGTGGGCACCAAGGCAGGGAAAATATGACAAAAAGCACCAACCAAGAGGGCCCCTCTGGCTAATATGTACAGTGGAACCTCGGATTGCGAGTAACGCGATTAACAAGCGTTTTGCAATACGAGCACTGTATTTTTAAAAATCGTAACTCGGTTTGCGAGTGTTGTCAGTGTTGTTCAGGCCAAAGCGGTGTGCCTGAGGAGGGGGGGGCGCCGAAGCCGAGCGAGCCGAACATCACCGATCAGTGCCACTCGGAAATGCACGGAAAGGCCTAAGGACAGCTCTGCTGACCTCGGCAAATCTCCGAGGTTTGCCGAGGTCAGCCGAGGTGTCTTCTGGCCTTTTCGGCTGTTTCCGAGGCTCTCCGGCGCCCCCCGGGCTCTGGCCGCATGAGGTATTGCATGCCATTGAAGTCAATGAACAAATTATTTTAGTTTCCATTGACTTCAATGGGGAAACTTGCTTTGATATGCAAGTACTTTGGAACGGATTATGCTCGTAATCCGAGGTTCCACTGTACTAGATAGGATATTTATTTATAGAGGGCTTTGGCAAGTCTTGAGCCTTTCGGGGATATATGATTATTTTGCAGCCACATGAAACATCGACCCCCTCCAGATCAACAATTGCTTAACACATACCAATCATTAATCAAATCAGGGAATAAAATATAGCCTTAACCCATTTATCTCTTAGGCCCAGATGGAGGGAAAACATTTCACTAGCTATGCTATGATGTCAAACTGCCACAAATCTCACCAGGAGTCACAAAGTTGTTGAAGTTGGCACTCCTAGTGTTTCCATTCAGAACTTTCTGAACGAATGACAGCTGTGTGGGCAGATCATTTGCACAGTACCTCCAAATTCAAATTTGACAGGAGCTGACATGGATCAAAACCCTGCAATGAGGGAAGGGTGTGGTTTAGGGGTGGTGCCTTTACTCTGACCAAGTTTTCTGTTCCACCTGGGGAGAGGTGACCCCATTTCACTGTGTGTATTAGCACATTTAGCTGGGTTTTTGCACAGACAGGCAGGCTGATTGCACACCTGGTTCATATTATTATACACAATTTATATAGCGCCAACCATTTGCGCAGCGCTTTAAAATGTAGAGGGGGAACAGCACAATTACAATACAGTTCAATACAGAAGGGACAGGAGGGCATATTCTTCCCAGGATTAGAGCTCAGGGCTCCCATTTGGAGACAGTTCCATCCGAGCAGACAGGAGGTTTGGCCCCAGGAGTCAGGAGGACTCCACCCTACAGACACGAGGTCTGTGTATGGGGAGTCAGGAGGGCTCCCATCTTCTCTAGGAGAGAGAGGCTGCCGGTGGCAGCTTTAGCATACAGGTCTGAGGAGCGGGTCTAAGGCCTAGGCATGAGGCTTAACCACTAGGCATCCGCACTATAGCCGAAAGACGGCTACAGCGCGGACGCCAATTGTCGGGAGGGCATCCCTGGACGTCCTCCTGTTTACTTCCACAATGCGCGCTCCCGCGAGCGTGCATTGGGGAAATTCTGTGCTAGCCGTGTCCCTTGGACACAGCCAGTCACAGATCGCTGTAAATGGCCAATCACAGCGGCCGTTTACAGCACGATCGGTGTGTCCAATGAGAGATGATCTCATGTGTAAACATATGAGATCATCTCTCATTGCCGGCTCTCCCTCCTCACACAGAGACAGCGTGTGAGGAGGGAGAGATGAACGGCTGCAGCGGTGAGTGGGAAAAAAAAGTGTAAATAAAGTGCCCACAGTACCTGTCAGTGCCACCTGTCCCCACTGGCATCTGTCCCCAATGCCACCTGTCAGTGCCATCTGTCCCCAGTGCCACATATAAGTGCCATCTGTCATTAGTGCCACATATTGGTGCCATCTGTCATCAGTGCCACCTGTCAGTGTCACGTGTCATCAGTGCCACATATCAGTGCCATCTGTCATCAGTGCCACCTGTCAGTGTCACGTGCCATCTATTATCAGTGTCACGTGTCATCAGTGCCATGTATCAGTGCCATCTGTGAATCAGTGTCACGTGTCATCAGTGCCACGTATTGGTGTCACCTGTCATCAGTGCCACGTATTAGTGCCATATGTCATCAGTTCCACGTGTCATAAGTGCCACATATTAGTGCCATCTGTCATCAGTGTCACGTGTCATCAGTGCCACGTATTAGTGCCATCTGTCATCAGTGCCACATCAGTGTCATGTGTCATGAGTGCCACGTATCAGTGCCATCTGTCATCAGTGGCACATCAGTGTCACGTGTCATTGTCCTGGTGCTCCAGGATCTTCAAATTTGTAATAGGTAGTCATCAAGTTAGATGTGTAATTTATGCTCCTAGAACACGTGATGGTGCTCCCTGCATGTTGGGTCTCTATAAGTGGCTAGGCTATGGAAAAGTCCCACACATGTGGTATCGTAATACTCAGGAGGAGTAGCAAAATGTATTTTGGGGTGTCATTTGTGGTATACACATGCCATGTGAGAGAAATAACCTATTACAATGACAATTTTGTGGAAAAAAAAAATCTTCATTTTGCAAAGAATTGTGGGAAAAAATTACAACATCAAAAACCTCACCATGTCTCTTACTAAATACATTGGAATGTATACTTTTAAAAATGGGGTCATTTGGGGGTATTTGTACTTTCCTGGCTTGTTAGGGTCGCAAGAAATGACCACCAGTACGTCAGGTGAGATTAATTTTTTATGATTTGCACCATGATTTGCACATTTGTAGACTCTCTTCTCTAACTTTCACAAAGATCAAATAATATCCACTAATTTGGGTTATTTTTACCAAAGATATGTAGCAGTATAAATTGTGGCCAAAATTTATGAAGAAAAATTTATAATTTGCAAAATGTTATCACAGAAACCAAGAAAATTTTGTTTTTTCTTTTTCAAAATTTCCGGTCTTTTTTCATTTATAGCTCAAAAAATAAAAAAACCCAGAGGTGATCAAATACCACTAAAAGAAAGCTATATTTGTATGAAAAAAAGGACAAAAAAATAATTTGGGTACAGTGTTGCATGACTGAGTAACTGACTTAAAATTGGTCTGGTCACAAGGGGGGTTTAAGGGCCCAGTTGTCAAGTGGTTAAAGCAGCTAGGTCACAAGTGGGTAAGCCAGGAGGTGGAACTAACAAGATACAGTAATGGTGAAACCCCCTGCGAGGGAAATTGCTGTTGTTTTTGAACTTATGTTTCCTTTAAATAAAAGTGGCCTGCTACGCCTTAAAAATGCAGTCAGGACTGACACGCTTTTTTGGAATCGCATACACCACTAGAGCTTAATCACCCCCCAATATTTACATAACTTAAATATGAGTGTAATAAGAAACATCGTCAGAAACAAGGAAGCTAAAAACCTTCTCTTTATTTTTGAATAGGGTAAGAACCGCAATAGTTTTTTGTCTGTGTCCTGTTGGGGAGATTTGTCTTTAATTCCTGTACCAAAGACACAACAGGAAGTAAAAAAAAGCAATTGCTGTTGTCACCAGAACAGATCTAACCCTTGAAATATTTTCCCTCACTTTCAGTTACTATGACAACTCAAAAATGTTGGATTTCCTATCACTTTCTGTAAGTGAAACACTGTTTACCATTACAAATAATGAGGGTGAATATCCCCAATAGGGACACATACTGAGTTGAAAACCTTGCAGGAATTATTTTTTTTATTCTTTATTCACAAACAAAGGATGTACATACCAATTAGTACAATGTGTATAAGGTAATGCAAAATCCACAGCAGATATACAGAGGCATATAGGGACAAATATCCAAAGTATTACCAAACAGGTATCCTTTAAACGTATTATTATTATTATTATTATTATTATTATTATACAGGATTTATATAGCACCAACAGTTTACACAGCACTTTTATGCTATATAAATCCTGGGCAGACATTACAATTACAATACAATTTAATACATAAGGAATCAGAGGGCCCTGCTCATTAAAACTTACAATCTAACAGAGTGGGTCAAGAGATACAAAAGGTAATAACTGTGGGGAATGAGCTGAAGTAGAAAAATAAAAGTACAGTTGTTAGGTGAAGGCAGGGTAGGCCTCTCTGAAGACAAGGGTTTTCAGCGATCATTCAAAAGTGGATCGACTAGGAGATAATCGGACAGATTGGGATAGGGAGTTCCAGAGAATGGGAGAGGCTCGGCAGGCGAGCATGGGAAGAGGTGACAAGGGGGCTAGAGAGCAGGAGGTTTTGGGAAGAAGAGAACGTTTGTTGGTATTTTGAGACTAGGCTAGTGATGTAGCTGGGGGAAGTGTAGAGGATGTTTTTGTATATTGGTAGTATTTTGAATTGAATTTGTTGGGTGAATGGATGCCAGGGGAGGGATTGGCAGAGAGGGTTAGCAGACACTGAGTGGTTGGTAAGGTGAATGAGTCTATGTATGTAAGCGTAAGTCAATGAGGAGGGAGTTGCAGTAGTCGAGGCAAAAGATGGCCAGAGAGTGAACAAGGAGCTTTGTGGTGTCATTGGTTAGAAAGGGGCACATTTTGAAGATGTTACAGAGGTTAAGAGGGCAAGCTTTGGACATTGATTGGATGTGGGGCAGAAAGAATAGTTCAGAATCCAGGATTACACCTAACACCTTGGCATGCAGGACAGGTGGATAGTTGAGGCGTCGATCTTGAGAGAGAAGTCAAGGGAAGGTGCACATAGGGGAGGAAATATGAGCTTGGTTTTCGGTAGATTGAATTTGAGGAAATTATATCACATCCAGTCTGGTATGTTTGTTAGTAAATTAGTAAAGCATGTGGAGACTAATGGAGTGAGCTGAGGGGTAGATATATAGATTTGGGTGTCATCAGCATAGAAATTATGTTGGAAGCCATGGGAGGCTATTAACTGATCCAGGGAGGGAGGAGGTGTAGATCGGGAATAGGAGAGGTCCAAGAACAGAACCATGGGGGACCTCGACAGAGAAAGGGAGAGGGAGTAGAATTATAAGTAACAATGCAGGTGCAATAGGATAAGTAGGATGAGAACCAACAAAAAGTACAGCCATATAGACCAAAGGAGTATAGTCTTTTGAGGAGGAGAGAGTGGTCCACCCACCATTTCAAAGGCAGCAGAAAAGTCCAGGAGTAAGAGTACAGAATAGTGTCCATTGGTTTTGGCTGCTAGTAGATCATTTGAGAGTTTTAGGAGAGCAGTTTCTGTAGAGTGCTGAGGGCAAAATCCAGACTGAAGGGGATCAGGAAGGTTCTTCTCAGTGAGATGGCCCTCAGTTGGTTATGACCAGATGTTCAAGAAGTTTGGAGGAAAGGGGGAGCAAGGAGATGGGATGCAGGTTGTTAAGATTGGTGGGGTCCAGTAAGTGCTTTTTAAAGTGGAACTTTAGTCCAAAATTTAAATCCTGCTAGAATACTTCAGGCCCCCTTTACAGGTATAGCTATATAACACAATAAAAATAAGTGCCTATCCTATTCAAAATCCAGTAATACACTGTCTCCCCCTGCTCTGCACGTGCTCATTTGCTCTCTGTTTTTAGGCATTGTGCCAAATTTGTAGAGGCCAATCTGCTGACAGCCTAAAGATTTACTGCTGTTTAGGGGCTCTGGGCTTCAGCAAAGTGGCAGCCTTCAGCAAGAAGAAACCTTAACAATGCTGGAGGCAATTTACAACACACATTTATTTTGGTAGCATAATTTTTAATGTGGAATGTATGTTCCTTGCTAAAGAACATTATGGGTAAAGTTCCACTTTAAGTATAGGGGTGACTAGTGCATTTTTTAGAGAGTTGGGGAAGATACCAGAGGGAAAGATTGAAAATGTGAGTTAGAGAGTGTAGGATAGAGACAGAGGGTGACCATAGCATTTGTGAGGCAAAGGGGTCCAGGGGGCAGATGGTTAGGTGGGCATTATAAAAAAGTTTAGCAACCTTGTCTATAATAGCAGGGTTGAATGAGGGAAGTAATGGTTGTACCTGTGGTCATGGAGTGTTAAGTGGGGAAGGTACAGAGGAGATAACCTCACAAATAGTATCAATCTTATTTTTGAAGTGATTTGCAATCTCCTGGGCATTGAGTGAGTTAGTTGGTGGAGGCAGTGGAGGACGAAGTAGAAAGTTGAAGGTAGAGAAGTGTTGACGGGGGCTGGAAGAGAATATGTTAATGAGAGTAATAACATAGGTCTGCTTGGCAGTGAGGAGGCAGGAATTGTATTTTTGGAGGGCAGATCTATATTGGTTGAAGTCTTTCTGAGACTGAGTCTTACCCCGAGGCGCGCAAGAGCACGGCTACGTTTTTTGAGACTTCTGGTGTCATCTGTTTGCCAAGGTTGTAGGGATTGGAGCCTGAATCTCTGCAGGGGCCTCTAGGGACAAAGACAGTGACAGGACATGAGATTTTGTCAAAGACAATCAGGTACCGCATTAAGGTATAATATTCAATATGGTAAACACTGATTCAATAATCTGCATACTGGCAGGAACATCCCTTTATATGGTAAGAAAAAAAAATATTTTTTACTACAATAAGGAAAAGAGAAACAAAAACAAACAAAAAAATTAAAACGGAATAAAACTAGCCAAAAAGTAACAGAAACACACTAAAGCTGACCATTGCTGGGAAAAAATAAAAAAGGCATGGGGAAGGAAGGAGGGGAGGAAGACAAGGCAGCTACTCTCTACCCGGTATCTTGCGGAAGCTCTGAATGTTCCAGGATTTATTTATACTCGGCCAAGTACGTAAATTCATGCCAGTAAAACTATTTGGTGAGAAATTTGTCTCGCGTGTCATGCTCTGAGGGTATGAGATCTACCATTCTATTGATTTCCTACACCTTGGCTAACCACAAAGCTATGGAAGGAGATCAGGACTGTTTCCAGGAGTATAGAATAGGAGTGTGCAGGAGTGTGCAGGAGTACAACTCTTGGCCGCGTTAAGCATATGTGGCAGTACCGAGCGTTAACGTTTGTAAGTCATCTGTGGCATGCTATAATGATGTAGAAGGAACCAGGCTGAATCTAAAGGAAGCTGATAGTCCATGAATTTTTGGGTGATTCGCCTAACTTCCAACCAAAATGTTGAATTCGGTCACAAGACTAGAAGATATGCAGGAGATCACCAATGGCACCAACACATCGCCAACATCAGTCTGTGGAGAGCAGGTATATATTTTTTTAGTCTATGTGGCATCAAATACCACCGTATCAAGATCTTGTTATTTGTCTCTTGATGTTTCGGGCATACAGAAAATTTGTGGGACAAGAATAGTTGTCGATCAATTTTCTTTTGCATGAAAGCCGCCTGGAGGTCTTGTTCCCATTTAGTGATAAGGTGCGGTTTAAAGTCAGGAGAAGAGGCGTTATTCTGGTTGTGCATAAGAGAAACAGAGTGTCTCAATGGTGTGAAGGCCGTACATTCCCTTGTAAAAGGGGTAAGATCTCATCTAAATGTCTAAGGAAGTGTGGATAGAAAGCTTGCAAGTTGAGCCTTATGCCAAAAATGCAAGCAGCCTAACCTGGGATGAACGGTCATTTCTAGGGGGCCAGGAGGTTCCTGTAATAAAATGATAAACTTGGAATGTTTGAGCCATTGATTCACTCCCTGGAAGGAATGAAGAGTTACGGTGGAGAGGGAAAAGTGGAGAGAGCCTCTGAGATGCTGGTGTTAGGAAACACCTAGCGGCAGAGTTTCCAGGTTGCTCCAATTGTGGGATGAGTCTTGATTGTCATGGGAACATCTGCGATGCACCATAGAAATGCTGAAAGCAGGATCTGGTAAGTAGCTTGTTCTATCATAACCCATTGTTTGAACCTTCCATTTCGACACCAGTCGATAACTTTTTAAATAACTTGTTGAATGATAGGCTACATAATATCCTGCAAAATCAATGCCCCCCCCCCAATAAAATTTATAACCTTAAAGTGGATGTAAACCCGAAATATTTTTTTTTTTATGTCATAATGTAGAGTATAAGATTTCCTATCATTTGAGCCCAGTCTTGCCACAAAGAGTTAATCCAGCTCTGAGCAATCCTCTTTTATTGGTCAGTGAGATAAATCTTGACAAACAGAGAAAAACGTTGTCAAATCCTCCCCCTTGCTGTGAGTGACAGGTAATTTACATATCTCGTGCACTAGCCTAAGAGACATGCATTATTTTGTAATTCCCTCCCACTCCTTTCTTCTGCTGTTCTGCCAGGATTGGATGTTGCACACCCCAGCATAATTGGGCATGCTGAAGTCATGTGGTTACTTTCCTGTCTTTTCACTGGATGTTAGAGATCATAGCAGAAGTTCAGTGTAAGAAATACACAGGAGAAAATGCATATTGACAAGGGGAGTGTAGAGGTGGGCGAGGAGTCTACTGACATCACGATTCCACCCACCGAGCTCCAGACAACAGACCCACCCACAGAATCTGCCGTTTTTCCGGTCTCATAACAGACAGAGGGGAGACATTTGACAGGTAAAGATACATGCAGGAGGCATGTATATCCTTCTAGATAACCCCTATGGCAGTAGTTTAGAAAGGATGACATTGGGTTTACATCCACTTTAAAAGCCCATAAGGAAGAGGGGCAGTTTGTGGGCCCACAAGAGTTGTAAGAACAGCCTATTCATGTCTTCATAAATGAGGCAGGGACGTATACAGGTAAGGTTTGTAAGACATTAATTTCCTGTGGCATGATGATCATTTTTAAGATGCTACAGTGGACAAACCAGGAGACTGTTCCTGTGTGCCATACAGTGAGGTCTTGTTTGATTTTTTGGGAGAAGGGGAGGGAAATGTATCTGAAAAGTAGTTGACAGGTCCAGATTATAAAGGGATTCATAATACTTTAGACATGTGTAATTTTTTTTTGGTTTGAATATCATTTCGGACACATTTTAAACTACATTCCTTACTATCGTTATTCAGAGATGGATACATCTCTGAATAACGATAGTAAGGAATGTAGTTTAAATTTGTTCAGTTTTGTTTGTTAGTTTTATAAAGAATTCAGAATTTTGGGAGTTATTCGAATTTGGATTCGAAAATTGACCAATTGGAATTCTGTGTGAAGAATAGCCGATTGTTAAGAGTGGGCTGGTATGCTGCCCATCGCATCCTCGACAACTGATGACTTATCAGCTGTCAGCGTGTTTCCCTGCTGACAGCTGAATGTAAAAAAAATTATTTCCAGCAAAAAATGGCATGGGGGCCCCCCCAAATTCATACCAAATCCTTATCTGAGAATGCAGCCTGGCAGGCCAGGAAAGGTGGGGTGGGGGGGCAAGCAAGCACCCCCCTCCCCCCAAA
Organism: Lithobates sylvaticus; assembly: GCA_028564925.1. Lineage (NCBI taxonomy): Eukaryota > Metazoa > Chordata > Amphibia > Anura > Ranidae > Lithobates > Lithobates sylvaticus. The sequence continues at coordinate 134,477,702 of CM053033.1, forward strand.
TCATACCAGGCAACATGCCCTCAACATGTTGATGAGGACCCCTACTCATTCACCAAAAAGTGCTCAAAGAGGTATTAAAAACATAACAATATTTTTGGACAAATCCTTTATTTAAAAAAAACTAAAAACACAGACTTGAATGAAAAAAAAAAAACAATGTCCGCCGAACGCGACTGTTCCTGTCCAGGGACACAGCCACCTGACAGGTAAAAATATGGTGATCCCACCACATAATAAAAGTGAAAAGTGCAGATATAATACCCTAGGATAAAGCAGCTAACACAGCAAACAGACAATAATGGTAATAAGATAAACAGTGCAGCGTGATGCACTTTTTACCTTAGCACCCCATAATAGCACTTGCCCAAAGAGAGGTAGACATGGGGAGGGTAACATCACCGGGTAACCCTATGTTTACCTGTCCTTGGGCTGTGTTACCTGAATGGGAACAGTCATGTTCGAAGACGGTGTTTTTTTTTTAAATAAAGGACTTAAACTTTTTTTTGGTGAATGAGTAGAGGTACTATGATCCCCTTACTCGTTCACATGGGGGGGGGGGTAGGATCTGGGGGCTTCCAGATTCTGATACATTACCCTCCACACCCCCACAACCATCAGGCCAGGGCTGTGGGGAGGAGGCCCTTGTCCCCATCAACATAGGGACAAAGCACCCCTCCATGTTGTGACATGTGGCCTGCCGGGCTGCATGCTTGGTTAAGGGTCTGGTATGGATTTTGAGGGGGCCCATGCAATTTAAAAAAGAAATTAGATGGGAGGACCCCATGCTGTTTTTTTTTCATATATTTTACTTGCTGGCAATTCTTTTGTTTACATTCAGCTGTTAGAAGAGAAACCGTGGCCTGCTCCTTAACAACCAGCTATTATTCACACAGAATTTGGATCAGTCCAGTCCCATTTGGAATTCATTAGAAATCGAATGAATGGAATGAAACTACACAAAGCTAAATGAATTCCGATACAAATCAACAAACCAATCTATCACAAACGTAACTAAACCAATTTTCCCGCTCTCCACGTGTCTATAATACTTCTTTAAGACATCTGCAATGGTTATAGAGGGGGGAAGTTTGATATGTTTATCATCAAAAATCTCGGGCACATAGGAGCAAGAATATTGCACACGGAGCACTTCCCACACTTGTCACCTAGCTCGTAATATGTACAGCTATAGTGCACCACTTTGGCCTTAGGTATATATAGAAATTGCAGACGTTCCCATAAAACCAAGGCAGTCAGTGACATAGATTGTTTGTGGACTGCTTCTAAGTAATGGATTTCATAGAGTAATTGTTCCATATGTGCCATACTTTATTTCTACCTTGGAGTCCCAATCTTGATCAGGATTCCCTGTACAAAGGCCTTATGCGATTATCAGAGAATCATGGGACTACAGTCTGCCATGTCATTGGTCTGGAAAAAGGAGCAGATTTCCTGAAGGAGTAGATGGGTCTTGAATAAAAGTGTAATTTAGGCGCAATTGACAGGGATCAGCCGGAGTCGGGGAGATGTCAATGTCTAGGACCATGGGAGCATGGTCTGAAATGGTAATGGTGCTGATAGTAGCATCTCTCACCCACAGCATCAGAGCATGGGGGATCAGAAAAGATCAATGCATATAAAAGTGCTGTGGGGATGAGAGTAGAAAATATAGTCTCTGTGTTGAAGGTGTAGGGCATGCCAAATGTCTATCAACTGATATAGGCAAAGACATTTTTTTATTCGCTTGAGAGCTGGGAAGTAAAATGCCCCATACACACAGTCGGACATTCCGACCAAAAAAGGATTTTTTCTGACAGATTTTGGCCAAAACTTGTCGTGCATACACACGGTTGCACAAAGTTGTTGGAAAATCCGATCGTTCAGAACGCGGTGACGTAAAACACGTACGACGGGACTAAGTAGAGGCCAGTAGCTAATAGCTTTCGTCCCCAAATTTATTCTGAGCATGCATGGCCCTTTGTGCGTCGGAATTCTATACACACACACGATCGGAAAAATTCCGATCGGATTTTGTTGTCGGAAAATTTTAAGTCCTGCTCTCAAACTTTTTCCGTCCGAAATTCTGACGGAAAAAATCTGCTAGAGCCCACATACGATCGTATTTTCCGACAACATAATCCGATCTGACTTTTTCCATCGGAATGTCCGACCGTGTGTACGGGGCATTAATGGGAGGCCCCACGGGATGCCTCTTTGATGGGTTCAAGCATAAATTTAAAGTCACCCCCTATGGTGATGATGCCTTCGTAGAATTCCTGAAAACTCTTGAGGGTGGATTTCAAGTATCAAGCCTGGTCTGACCTTTGGAGGTATAGATTCACCAAGATGTACAACTGCTGGTGCCTTCCTTAGCATACCATACATCCCAAAACTTTCACTGAACAGAGTTATGGATTAAGATACTGACTCCCTTGCTGTTAGCAGAGGTGGAGGTACTGTGGTATACTACAGGATAGGATTGTTTGTGGAATTTGGGGGTTTGACCTGTTTTAAAATTAGTTTTCAAAATAAATCCTATCCGCATCCGCAGGTGTCGGAAGTCTGCTAATACCATAGTATGCTTCTCGGTGGTGTTAAATCCTTTCACATTCAGAGAAGTCAGTTTAAGCAAGGTCAGCTGGCATGATGGAAGCAGTGATAAGAGGCAAAGAAGAAAAAGAAAGGAGGGAAGAACACCCTGGAAGAGCTGGGAGGGGTGACAAATTCCTCTCTCCACAAGGAAAAAAATAAATCAAAAGGATCAATGTCCTAAACACACAGCCTACAAAACAAGCAGCAAAAAAAGGGTGTTCAGGTGAGGCCCTATGTGTGGGAGTGGAAGAACTAAGCAGAGAGAGCACCTGTTCCCTCAAAACCCCCACCCTGAGGATCAGAAATAAAAGAGAAAAAGTCTTACCAGAACTACTGACTTTCCCTCAGAGCAAAAAGAAATATGACAAAAGGTAAAACTTTTGAAAAAAGTAACAGCTGGCAGTAACACTCTTGATAGTGTGCATACTAGTGGCCTAGCCACTGACTAACACCAGAGAGACTTCAATCTTTGCTACTCCTGTTCACACAACAACAAAAAAAAGAGAAAGGTCAAGAGCGAGGGCTGCAAAGCACAAGGATAGGTCAGTGCCCAACCTAGATGCTGGCAGAAAAAACTGTAAGTGCAGAAGAGGATGGGAGGAGCAGAGATCATGGACAGCAAAGAGACAATGCAGGGAGAGCAGCCACATTCAGTACTCACAACATACATGCACCATTTAGCAATAGTGGAGGGGGTCAGAGAACCCTAAGAGACCCACAACATGACCCTCCTCACCTTAACAAATGTGCATCATGGCTCCTGGGGGGGTGCACCTAACCCTGATGATGGTAGCCAACTGTTTTCCTTAAGGGTTATGTACAGAATTGTGGCTATCACATCTCTCCATGTAGTGAACAGTGTACAAAAGTCATACGTAAGCAGCACCCCCAATCTAAGAGTACAAATATCATGGATGATGGTCAAAAGGATGGATAGAAAGGCAACCTGTGTGATTTAAATGGCCCCAGAGGGAACAACCAAGCTGAGCAGGGTCGATATTCTCAGCACGCCTATGCACCTTCTGTGACGTCACTGCTGTGCCGGAGATAAAGGGGAAAGGTGTCCTGAAGTCAGTGTAAGCATCCACTGTTCTATTGCCGTGACTTACGTGTCACAAGGTGACTTTGACAAAGCACATGTGTGTGAAACATGTAAGTCACGACACCAGAACAGTTTAAATGTTCTCCCCTCGATTTCCTTGGATGGTGATTGATGTTCAAACCATCTCTAGGCAAGCCTCTCAGATGATTGTTTCCCCTTTATCCACTCTGAGGTCACTGGAAACGTTCACTACCATTCATTTTAAACTTTGTTCAACCATTTTTTTTTACTTGGAATAATGGAATAAATAGCATTGTTTATGCATACAGTACTACGTTGGAATTTATTTGAGCATTCTTTCAGTGCACTGCATTTTGTGTTTGTTTTTTTTTTGTCTACAGCAGGGCAAAATATCGTCTGGAGGCCATCCCCGGATGGCCAAAAGGGTATCTTGGAAAGTGTCCACCAGCTCATATTGGGTGATTAGCAAAGCAAAGTGTCCAAAATAACAAACAAAAAGGGAAAAGCCTGGGCATGAGGGCCTCACAAACAATGGAATCCCTAATGGTTCAGCAGTACTCATGGACCGATCCAAGCCTGGCTTGCGATGAGATCTCAGAGGTCAAAAAGGAAGGCCTGAGCCAGAGGACATCAGTAAGAAATGCAGGGGCTGGTCAGGCAGCAGTTGAAGCCAACCCGGAACCTAAATCGGTATAGTTTAGGAAGATGAAAAGGTCTTGGAGACCAGCATGGCTCTGTAGATGGTAAGATGCATTGTCTTTACGGACCACAAGATGAAAAGGAAAGCCCCAGCAGTAGGATATGTCTTTGGCACAGATTTTCTCCAGAATCCGTCACATAAGGGCTCTCCTCTGTAAGGTGGCTCTGGAGATATCCGGGAAAATCTGTATATTCACCCCATCAAAGTCCACTGCTTTCCTGAGCACCTCTTCCTTCTTAGAATACCAGTGAAGTCTGTAAATGACATATCATTGCCTGGAGGGCTCTGAGGATTTGGGGCCTAGAGCCCAACAAATCCTTTCTATGACAATCTCTACTTAGGGTCCAGTATTCAGGACTTTGTGTAAGATTGCAGTGATGGTGTCATGTAGGTTTTCAGTTCCAGTGGCTTCAGGTAATCCCTGAAGCTGCAAGTTCTTGCGGTGGCTCCAACTTTCCAGATCCTCAAGATGGAGTTTCAGGGCCATGAGGTCTTGGGTCTGCTGTACACGGGTGACTTCCAGGGCTGCCACGTGGGACCCCAGTGAAACAGTAAATGTCTCCCCTGAGGATACTCTCTCTGTAAGTTGTTGCAGGTCTGTTTGGATGGCTTGGATGACCTGCTTGTGTGATCCTTATAGGCACAGGATGAGAGTTTTTCGATGCCTGCCTTCGTGGGTAGGGCCCGTATGAGGGATCTGAGGTCCCGTATGAGGGATCTGAGGTCCTCTAAATCCACCTTAAAGGCTACCAGCAGGGGAACAAGGCTTCGGGGAGGCCCAGAGAAGGATGAGCGGATCCTCACCATCTGTGCCATGAGGGGAGTTTTGTATAGAGGATGGTGAGAACGTCTTGCCTGTGAGGACCGTATTGCCTGTGAGTGTGTTAACGTCCCAGAGGTGCCCCCAGGATCCACCAACTTAGGCCTTCCCGGACTGCCAGAGTGCGGTGAGGTAACAAGAAAGAAGTGCTAAATCTCTGGTTTCTTTGTATGGACTTGGGAATCAGTGGTCCTCCTCGAATTGGTATTAATCATAGTGGAGTCAGCAGAGGTGTAAAAAGATCAGGGTGTAGGGTGAGGAATGGGAGCCTAAACACTTCATCATGCTGCAATGTCCAAGCCACACATCCCCTTGCAGGGATTCTAAACTTTCCACAGTGTTCACTACTAAAACTAAAATTTACTTTCCATGCACGTTAAAAAATTTATAATTAAAAAAAAAAAATTTGAAGCTTAAAAACTTAATTTTACAAAATTGTGAACACTAATGCCACGTACACACGAGCGCAATTTCCGTCCGAAAAATCTTGGATGGTTTTTCCGACGGAATTCCGCTCACGCTTCAAGTTCTCTGAACTTTTGACCGTCAAGAACGCGGTGACATACAACACTACGACAAGCCGAGAAAATTAAGTTCAATGCTTCTGAGAATGCGTCAAATTGTTTCTGAGCATGCGTGATTTTTTGCGCGTCCGAATTGCATAGAGACGATCGCATTTTCGGATAGGAACTTTTCCCGACCGAAAAATAGAGAACATGCTCTCAATCTTTTGCTGGCTGGAATTCCACCAGCAAAAGACCGATGGAGCATACACACGGTCGCATTTTCCGACAAAAAGCTCTCATCTGAGTTTTGCTGGCGGCATTTCCGATCGTGTGTACACGGCATAACAGGTTTACTTTAAAGGCAAAGTCCTTTGACTGCCTTAGTGTCTCATAATGAGCAATAATGTTTTCCTGGTCAAGCGTGTTTTTTTTTTTTTCATCTCAAATTCATAGCAAATTCAATTCAGCTCAGTACATGTTCTATCTGACAAGAGTATTTTCTACCCAGTAATAAAACTAAATTAAGCAAAATAACAAAAAAGAAAAACAATTAACACCCTGCAATTAACTGCACCATATGTATCTGGACTGTGCCCCAGGTACAGAATATGTATGTTTTCTATTGCTCAGCAACATTGCTGTATCATTTTTTTTCCACCTCCTTTGTACTCTAAGTGCTCATATTATTATTAGTCTGCATCTTTTGTTGAATTGTAAAAGAGAAGGCATCTGGTTGCTGGGAGATAGGACAGTCCAGCAAAGCAGCAAGCAAAGATTTATTACTGATCAGTCAGCCACCCTCGCCCCTATCACACCACTGAGGCTCCTTTTAACATGGACCACTCTTGTCTTCTTGAAAAAACCTGTGAAAACATTAAATGATTCAATTCTTATTAACAGCTATATCCAATGAAAGAAAACAAATAATCTGTCATGTAAAAAACACAGAATTTTCCAGTCGGTTGTTTTTAACATTTGATATCAATAATAAAAACTTTGAACCCTAATGCCACGTACACACAAGCGCAATTTCCGTCCGAAAAATCTTGTATGGTTTTTCCGACGGAATTTTATATTTTATATATATTTTATATTGCTCTTTTTATTTATTTATTTTTTAACCACTTCAGCCCTGGAAGGATCAACCCCTCTCATGACCAGGTCATTTTTTTGCAATACGGAACTGCGTTATTTTAACTGACAATTGCGTAGTCGTGTGACACTGTACCTAAATAAAATGTATGTTTTTTTTTTTCCCACAAATATAGCTTTCTTTTGGTGGTATTTGATCACCTCTGCAGTTTTTATTTTTTGCACTATTAACAAAAAAAGACCGACAATTTTGAAAAAAACACCAATATTTTTTACTTTCTGTTATAACACATACCTAATAAATAATAAAAAAAAATAATCTAATTTCCTCATCAATTTAGATCAATATGTATTCTGCTACATATTTTTGGTAAAAAAATCCCAAAAGGCGTATATTGATTGGTTTTTGCAAAAGTTATAGTGTCTACAAACGATTGGATATTTTTATGGAACTTTTATTTATTTATTAGTAATGGCAGCTATCAGTAATTTTTAGTGGGATTGAGACATTGCGGCAGACAAATTTGACACTTTTTGGGGACCAGTGACACTAATACAGTGATCAGTGCTAAAAAAGGGAAGGGGTTAACATCAGGGGCAATCAAAAGGTTAAATATGTCCCTAGGGGGTGTTTTCTAACTGTGCGGGGGGGGGGGATGCTTTGACTGGGGGAAAACAGAGATCTTTGCAGAAACACAAGATCTCCATTTTCCCCTCTGGCAGAATGGCAATCTGCCTCTCCTCAGAACGATCGGCGGGTCCCGGCAGACATCGTGTCAGCCGGACCCGCTGTTTGGCTCCCGCTGTGTACAGTTACAGAGGGAGCGGGTCGCCGGAGGCGTGCACCCCAGACCCTGTGCACAAAATTATGTACTGGTATGTGAATTTGTGCCGGAGGGCCACCCTTCCGCAGTATATATGCGTGGGGCGGTCTTCAAGTGGTTAATGTTTAATATTTTTCTTTCAAAGTTTTTATTATTGATATCAACAAATACAATGAGAAAACACAATATTACATACAGTCGATGCATAGAGGCGAGTTGCATAGCGCCAAGATTATACATGAAACTTAGAACCACTAGTAGGCAAGGTATTGGTGTATTCTATGACATACCAGAATGACCACCCTAGGAGTGCTGCAACTGGCAAGACCGAGGCCCCCCAGGTGTTACCCAGTGGAACCCGCGCCCCACCACTCCTGAAAAATCTTGTTCTGGGAGGCTCCCCCGACACCCCTAAGGGGATCAAACTGTGTCGGGGCAGCACCCCCCCCCCCCCCAAGGCCTCTGGAGCATGGTCAAATCCAAATGGAGGCTCAAAGGACTGCGTAAGTTACGATGTAAAGTGAGCTCTGCACAGGTGTCCCCAGGGGGGGTATAACCCCCAAATCCAGGGGCCCCTGCACCGCACTGTAAACTGCACTTACTACATGGCCACAACAAGCCCACGTGAGGCAGAGCTTAAGGCAAATAATTCAATAAAATAGTACCAGAAAGAATAAAAGTAGAAGAGGATGAGGAAAAGGAGGAGAGGAAAGGGAAAAGGAGGGGGAGCCATCTGACAGGTAGTAGGTTGTAGGGAAAATGTTGACGCTCACCGGTTACATTTGTATACCAGGGATGAGGGAGATACCTATGTGATTTGCCCAGGGTTCCCAGGTAGACTCAAATTGTGCTTTGGAATCTAGGAGAACACTGGTCAATTTCTCTTGGGACATAATCCAAGAAATGTTATGCTTGGCGGCTTTGAGGGATACCCCAGGTTTTTTCCAAGCCTTGACAATTGTCAACTTAGCGCCCAGGAGAATGAAGTGGGTTAATTTGCGGCCCCTTAGCGTTCAATAGGGCCACTGCAGGGGTTCTGGGTAGTTGAAGCCCTGTTACTGTATGAATTAGGGTAAACATTCTCTTCCAAAATGATCTGATTTTGGGACATTCACACCATATGTGGGCCATGGAGCCATGTAGAGCACATCCCCTGAAGCACTGGGGGTTAGCGGTTGGAAACATGAGGGCCAATTTAGAAGGCGTGAGATACCATTTGGTCATTACTTTGAGGTGTGATTCTATAAGCAAAATATTCTTAATTCCTTTATAGGCTCTGGAAAAGGATGTCTGCCATTGCTCAAGATCCCAATGGATTTGGAGGTCATTCTCCCATGCGGTCATATAAGGGGTTTTGAAAACACAAAATTATTTTCTGCGCTCAAAAAAACAGTCTCATCTAAACAAATATCAAGGCGACTTCAGAGATGGAATATATTCAGACCCCAGGCAGCTGTTTAACTTTCAGAGCAAAGTTCAAACAAAAATAAATTTTAAAAAAACAGCTTTCAATGGGATCATTGAAAGTTTATTTAAAAATCTGCTCTAATGACAAGACAGAGCAGGAGACAGTTTGATAAAGATATATTGTTCTGATCTTTAAAGGAATGTAGTGAAACCAAAAGTTGAAAATTAAAAGTTACAGCATTGCACCATACCGCCTCAGGTCCTGATGACTGGGGATGTGTCAAGATGTTACTAATCAATCAATCATTGCTGTGTGCAAAGACCGGCTTCACACTCCATATGCAACAAGAGCCGATAATATTGTGGAAGGGGAGGGAGATAGGCACTCTCCTCGATGGTTATAACAGATGCCACTGGGCGCAGGGAGGAGGATGAAATAGGCAATAATGATGTTGTCCTGTGTTTCGTCAGCCGTCCACGCTAAGGGCATCACTCTTATCTCGCTGTGAAGGAGGAAGGGAACACTCAGCCGGTGGTTGCATATCGGCTGTTGTTGCATATGGAGTGTGAAGCCGGTCTTTGCACACAGCACTGATTGATGGATTAGTAACATCTTGACACATCCCCAGTCATCAGGACCTGAGGCGGTATGGTGCAATGCTGTAACTTTTAATTTTCAACTTTTGGTTTCACTACATTCCTTTAAAGATCAGAACAGTATATCTTATCAAACTGTCTCCTGCTCTGTCTTGTCATTAGAGCAGATTTTTAAATAAACTTTCTTCATGATCCCATTGAGCGCTGTTTTTTTTGATTTTATCTAAGGGGTTTTGCCTACTTATTGGGCAAGAGACTGATAGATAAATGTTTAATATTTTTTTGAGAATACAAAAAGTATGAACGGTGATCAGAGAAAGTGTATAAGAACACTTTCTCTGATCACCGTTGAATACTTTTTGTATTCTCAAAAAAATAACTCTTTTCAGAGTGGTTTAACGTTTGTAGCCTAATCCTGGTACTCCTGGTACTCTGAACAAGCTTGAAGTTTGTAAATGTACTTTGTAAAAATGGCCACACATTTACTTCCTTGAATTCAGTGACACGTATTCGCTATGTCCTGTGGGTAAGGCACTGCTGTGTCACACATTTCACAGAACCTGCCTTCTGATCTACAAAGGTGCTGAAAGGAGGATTTTCAGGTGGCGGAGTCAGTATAGAAATCAAACTTGCAGGCAGCAAGGTACCGTGGGATATATAGCATACCTCCCAACTGTCCCTGATTTGGAGCAATGTCCATCTGTCCCTCATTCCTCCTCATTTGTCCCTCATTTTGGTCTGATCTATATAGTTGTATATAAAATGCACTTTTTATCTATCAAAAAGTGTTTCCTAGTGCTAAACCTTTCATTTGATTTCTAAATTGCTGCATTTGTAAATTCCAAAAGCCAATATTAAGGAATGATAGTGGTAAAAAAAGCACTTGTGGGTTTAACCAATCTTGTTTTTTTGTACAATTCTCCTTTAAGGAGGCGTGGCAAGGGGTGTGTCCTATGCCTGTATTTTTTTGCTGATAGGTGTCCCTCATTCTCATCTCAAAAGGTTGGGAGGTATGTATATATTTCTTAGAAATTGAACAGCAGAGGAGAAACTGCAAAGCATGCAGGCAATTAAGGAAGTTGTGGAAAGAAATGGCCAGCAGACAGGCAGCACTCATGAAAGGAAATTTTTCAAGTACTGTAAGCTTGTATTGGATTGTCAAAAATAACTATTGCTATTAAAATATTGATGTTCTAAAATGAAAGTGAATGCTGTGACCATAAATTTCCTTTAATATGATTTATTTTAAAGAATTACTTGGCTATGCACATACCTCCCAACTTTTTGAGATGGGAATGAGGGACACCTACCAACAAAAGTATGCAGGCATAGGACACACCCCTTGCCACGCCCTTTAAAGGAGAATTGTAGAAAAAGATTGGTTAAACCCACAAGTGCTTTTTTAACACTACTATTCCTTTATATTGGCAATTTAGAAATCAGATGAAAGGTTTAGCACTGCAAAACACCTTTTGAAAGATAAAAAGTGCATTTTATATACATCTATTTAGATCAGACCAAAATGAGGGACAAATGAGGAGGAAAGAGGGACAGAGGGACATTGCTCCAAATCAAGGACAGTCCCTCGAAATCAGGGACAGTTGAGAGCTATGTATGCATCATTTACAGCTAAATTGGCAGCATAGCAGAAAGTTGGTGTTTCTTCAGAAGAAATATATCTAATTCTGTGAAAATATAATTTATTTTCAATCCTTCTTTATTACCGTATTTATTGGCGTATAACACGTGACGGCGTATAGGAGGGAATTTTAAGGAAAAAACTTTTAGGAGGAAAGTTTAAGGAAAAAAACTTACATTTAAATGCCCATTAATGCAGTCTTATCAGTGTCATTGCAGCCTTGTCAGCGCCCATCTGCAGCCTTGTCAGCGCCCATCTGCAACCTTGTCAGCGTCCATCTGCACCCTTGTCAGTGCCCATCAGCAGCCTTGTCAGTGCCCATCTGAAGCCTTGTCAGCATCCATCTGCAGCCTTGTCAGTGCCCATCTGCAGCCTTGTCAGTGCCCATCTGCAACCTTGTCATTGCAGCCTTGCCCCAGTGTCATTTACGTTTAAAAATGGTGCTGCCGAGATACAGAGCCGGATGTCCTGTGTATCTCGGCGGCGCTCGATAGCTTTGGTACGCTCTCGCCGGCTTTCGGATGTTCTCGGCTATTCTCGGCCGCTCTCGCGGGACTGCGAGAGCCACCGAAAGCCGGCGAGAACAGCCGAGAGTTGCAGAGAACGGCATAAATCGGCCGAAAGCCAGCGAGAACTGCCGAAAGTGTCCGAAAGCCGCGAGAACGGCCGGGAGGCTAACAATCGGCGGGGGATCGGCGTATAACACGGACCCATGATTTTCCCCTGATTTTAAGGGGAAAAAAGTGCATGTTATACGCCGATAAATACAGTAATTTTTAAAACAATTATATAAATACATATAAATGTCTTTCATCATCAAGTTGAGCTTTATATTATTATATTGCATCCTATATTACAAAATTTAATCTTTCCATCCCAATTTCTAATAACCTATTAAAAACGGAACAGTCTGACATATATATATATATATATATATATATATATATATATGTGAAAATATAATTTAATGGTGTTCAACAGTCAGTGAATGTGGGAGAATCCCCAAATTTAGTAGCTGCATAAGAGCCAGTGCCCATCACTATTTATAACTAGTGCCTAGACAAGGTCCTCTGACCTAAAATAGTATGTGTGACAGACCTAGCCGGGACAGAGGCTGTTGGAGGGGACTGAATGCGAGCCTATTGCCTTGTGATTACGGGCCCTGGCATTTGGGGGAACGGTGCTCTTTGTGAGCTGCATGCCTGGGGACCGCTGAGCTGGTTTTACTTGGATTCAGGTCCATGCTGGCCCCCCAAGACACACTCTGTATATGTATTTGGCATATTAGCAAGAGACTGAATGACTGTTGGGACACAAGCTGTCAGATGCTAATGTCATGAACTCCAGCCAGCCTGTCTGTTGTGTAAATGAGTATAGTCTGGCTTGTGGAGGAGTGTTTCACCTATTGTTTTGTGTGCTAATTAACCCTGCAATTGAATGAAGGAGTCCAGTGTTGATTAAGATAATTAGCTCATGCTAATTAGGTTAGGTTTTAGTCATCCGGCTGTATAAATTTGTGTGACATGTCAAATAAAGAAAATTCCAGATGTACTCCAAGACTGGTGCTGTCTAGTTCTTGGGGGTTCCTATAACCAGATCCATTGGACTCATTTTCCAGGACTTAGAAAGCATTTACGGCGGACACCTTGGGTACAGGATCCGTCACATTGTTGGCAAGCAGTGGGAACTTCCACCGGGATCCAAGATCAGGATAGAAGACTTCAGTCACCCCAGCGGAGATATGGATCTGGCATCAGAGTTCCCGGGGCTGCTGCGGATAATCCTTTCAGCATACACCAGGACTGTGTCTGAGGATGAATACCTGGAGCTCAGGCAGCAGATTTGGGTGGAGCTGTGGATTGGAGCCCTCCAGCTCGCTGGTATAAAACAGGGCAAGTTCTTTCCAACCCAAGAGCAATGGGCCAGTGACCAACGGGCATTGCGGATGGCATTCCTGGGAGAGCGGCCCCAGGAGCAATGGGTGACTGAGTTGGACAGGCTGATCCAGCAGGAGATAGAGCTGGACAATCATTATCGGGCTCTGCAATGGCACGCAGAGCAGGGATATTTAGGGGAGACAACAGATTGCTCTCCAGAGGGATATGACTTTGGAGGCCCTGGATTGCTGTGGGAGAGCCTTACAGATCGTTTTGTGTTTGGCGATGAAGGGGAACCTACCCTTGAGGACCTGCGAGAATATAGAGAGGCTATGCTCGGTCTTGCAGGGGTCTCAGAGCTTAAATCAGATCTGGGCCATTCGCTAAGGAAGAAACAGCATCTGGAAAGGGCATACAGGAAACTGGTAGAACACGTTCAGCAGCATGCCAGAGAATCGGCAGTGGAAACTCTGGAGATTGCCGTCCCCAAACCTGAAGTGCTGACAACAGGGCAGAGCTCTGCTAACTTCTGCCCAGCATCAACAGCAGTATCTGGGGAGTTACAAGGAACTTCCCCAGCTTAAGCGCTGGTCACCGGACAGAGGGTCCATGACCTCTGCCCCACACCTGTGTCAGTTTTGGAGGCTCAGGGTGAGAAGGTGGTGATCACTTCCCAGCAGCAGATATAGGGGAGAAGGGAGAAGAGGTGTTTGTTGTCCCTCCTCAACAGTCGGCCAGGGTGGAGAAAGGGGTCTTTCCTCCCCAGCAAAGATCTGTGCACCTGGGAGACAATACCACAGACATGTCATCCCAGCAGCCAGATGAGGGAATGGAAAAGGAAGCAGCCAGCTCCCCTTCCCAACGGCAGCTACACAATTTGGGAGTGGAGGAAGCCAGCCTCCTGCCCCAACGGTTAACCAGAGTGGAGGATGTGGAGTCCCCAGCAGAAGTGCTGGCAACAGGGCAGAGTGCTACCCACCTCTGTCCAGCACCAGCAATGTCTCTACAGCTTCAGGAAGCTGGGGCAATGGGTCACACTGTCCAGCAGCAGACGGCGCCCCAGAATGATGACACCAACCCAGCTAAAGTGCTGACAACTGGACAGAGGGTCCAAGACCTCTTCCCCACACCTGTGGCAGTTCTGGAGGCCCAGGGTGAGGAGGTGGTGGTCACTCCTGAGCAGCAGATCAGGACCCAAGGAGAGAATGCAATCTGCACTTCACAACTGCAGCTTGAGCTGATATTGGTGGATGGGACTTCAGTCTCCACTTGTATACCCCAGGGATGCTGGGCGGTCGGCCCAGATCCCCAACAGCATGATGGCGTGAGCCCAGTCACCCTGTCTTCTCTCCAGTGGCTGAAAAGACTCCAGGGAGAAGCAGTAGATATGTTCTATGAGAGAGGCAGAGGTTGGCTGGGTGAGTCGTGCTCTGTTTGAAACAATTTCTTTGGGGTACTGTGTGGGTACAGGCATTAGAGGACTGGAACTATGGACTAACTTCGGAGTCAACCCATCTGGGGTCTCCTCCTGTGTTAGTCTCCTGCCGAAAGGGGAGAAATGTGACAGACCTAGCCGGGACAGAGGCTGTTGGAGGGGACTGAATGCGAGCCTATTGCCTTGTGAATACGGGCCCTGGCATTTGGCGAAACGGTGCTCTTTGTGAGCTGCATGCCTGGGGACCGCTGAGCTGGTTTTACTTGGATTTAGGTCCATGCTGGCCCCCCAAGACACACTCTGTATATGTATTTGGCATATTAGCAAGAGACTGAATGACTGTTGGGACACAAGCTGTCAGATGCTAATGTCATGAACTCCAGCCAGCCTGTCTGTTGTGTAAATGAGTATAGTCTGGCTTGTGGAGGAGTGTTTCACCTATTGTTTTGTGTGCTAATTAACCCTGCAATTGAATGAAGGAGTCCAGTGTTGATTAAGATAATTAGCTCATGCTAATTAGGTTAGGTTTTAGTCATCTGGCTGTATAAATTTGTGTGACATGTCAAATAAAGAAAATTCCTGATGTACTCCAAGACTGGTGCTGTCTAGTTCTTGGGGGTTCCTATAACCAGATTCATTGGACTCATGTTCCAGGACTTAGGAAGCATTTACGGCGGACACCTTGGGTACAGGATCCGTCACAGTATGTATACCCAACATTTCATATTCCTGATATGTGCCTGCTGTACCATGTACTTGTATGAAAAGTATTCTGTTCTCTTTGCATTGCTTCCTTCGTGTGAAATCCCTGGTGTTGCTGCCAGTCCCTCTGCTTTCCTATTATAATCGGATCACCTTAAGCAGGAGAACACACCATGGTCAGTTCTCTAGCTGTGCTGTAGCCTGCTGTCCTCTAATGATGAGATTTGTCCTGACACACACACACCCTGCACAGCTATTCACTGGGAAGATTAGTGTACTGTTGCTTCTCCTCCCCAAGCTCTTATGTAGCTGAGAACAGAGGGAACAGAGGTATGTGATCACTTATAAAAAAGGGGAAAAAATATTTATATGTTGTTTTTTTATATCTATACACAAATGTTTTTCCTTTTATTTCTATTTTAAACGTAATGGGTTGTTTTACAATGTGATCATTTACAATCACTAGTGATTGTAAACCTTTGTTTTTTTTTTTTTTATTAAAATAATAAACATGTCATACTTACCTGCACTGTGTCCCTCTTCTTGGGTCCCCCTGCTGGCGCTCCTGGCCCTTTCTCCTCGATGAGTGCAAGGGACTTTCTATAGATGCACTCGTGCCTGCTCACTTCAGAGTTAGCCAGCCAGTCCATAGTCGCACAGAGCATGGCTTGACCCCAACACCCCACTCCTTCCTTACTGGCTGCGATTGACAGTACACTTGCACACAGTTTTTGAAGGAACTCGGCAGGTAGTTTGTTCCAAACATCTTGGAGACACAATCCACAGATTTTCTGTGGATGTAGGCTTCCTCAAATTCTTTTGTCTCTTCATGTAATCCCAGACAGACTTTATGATGTTTAGATCAGGGCTCTGTGGGGGGCCAAACCATCACTTTCAGGACTTCTTGTTCTTGTTTACACTGAAGATAGTTCTTATTGACATTGGCTGCATGTTTGGGGACGTTGCCCTGCCACAGAATACATTTTGGTCCGATCACATGATGGTATGGCATGATGGATAAGTATCTGCCTGTATTTCTCAGCATTGAGAACACCATTGATCCTGACCAAATCTCCAACTCCATTTGTAGAAATGCAGCCCCAAACTTGTAAGGATCCTCCACCATGCTTCACTGTTACCTGCAGACACTCATTATTGTACAGCTCGACAACCCTTCAGTGAACAAACTGCATTTTGCTACAGCCAAATATTTCAATTTTGACTCATCAGTCCAGAGCATCTGCCGCTATTTTTCTGCACCCCAGTTCCTATGTTTTCATGCATAGTTGATTCTCTTAGCCTTGTTTCCATGTCCTACGCATGAAAACATAGGAATATGTTTGAATATGTTTATTATTTGAATAAACATGATACACAGTAAACTTGCGACCAAAGGCACTCCTGAGGGTATCTGCCAGTAAAGTATCCAAGGACTATGCACAGCATTGATGAATAGACACATGGACACGGCAGATGTACTCTAACGTATCTGTCACAGAGGTGTCCTTGAAATATCGAATACCTCACCATATTACACATATGATCCTGCAAGAACATTTGTAGTTTTTGGTGCAAGATTTTTAAAAACATTTTTGAAATCACAGGGATCTTAAAGAGGAAGTAAAGCCTAACAAAAAAATAAATAAAAATAGACCCTACAAGGCAAAGGCATAATGAGATAGTATGCATAGCACACTAGCTCATTATAAATAACTTACCTGAGATGGAAGCCCCCGAAGCGACGCTCGTTGTCGTTGTCCTCGTTGTCCTCCTCCGACATGATACCCGGAGTATGCGATGACGTCACCCCTGCGCGTGCGGCATGTTTGCGGCAGTCATTTTAATGATGCATAAAGTGAAAAAAAAAAGTGAAATTTTCCTTTAAATATGGTACCTGGGGGGTGTCTAAAGTATGCCTGTGAAGTGGCATGTGTTTCCCGTGTTTAGAACTGTCCTTGCACAAAATGACATTTGTAAAGGAAAAAAAGAAGCCATTTAAAACCACTTGCGGCTTTAATGTCATTTCTTGTCCTGGCCGCCATATGGCTGAAAATCCTTGAGAAAAGTGGCATGGCTACCCCATCACCCCCCCCCCCCCCCCCCAGCCCCTTTGGGTCTTGTATGGATATTAAGGGGAAT
The DNA here is from genome assembly GCA_028564925.1 of Lithobates sylvaticus. Lineage (NCBI taxonomy): Eukaryota > Metazoa > Chordata > Amphibia > Anura > Ranidae > Lithobates > Lithobates sylvaticus. The sequence continues at coordinate 134,495,095 of CM053033.1, forward strand.
CCCGCACCCAAAATAAAACCCTATACCTACAACCCTATATACTCTGAACAGCACTATATAGGTGGTGCAAACAAGACACGGACTGTAGGTTTGTTCTTAAGTAGAATCTGAGCAGGTACATTATGAAGTGTAGCTCCATCCCAAAAAAATAAATTTTGGAGAACATAGGGAGGGGTTATCACCCCTGTAACATTTGCTGTCTTTGCACATCTGTTCAGAACATGTCACCTCACTTTCCGTCCCAATGACAAATGTTTTTGGAAAAGTGGGGTTTTAATTGAAACAAGGATTGGTGATAAAGCATCAGTAGAGAGGAGATACCTTTTTCCCAAATTAAATCTAACAGGATAGAATTTCCCTTCCTAGGGGTAGATTTCCTCTCACTTCCTGTTTTCTCTTTCCGTTTGCAAGTAGGAGTCGTTTGTAAGTTGGATGTTTGAAAGTAGGGGCCTGCCGTATATACTCTGCAGAAATTTGCCCTATTAGATGTTGGTGTAGCCACAAGACTGGTGGGCACAGGAATGGGCCCTGCTGTGAGTTATTAGATCAAGATTTGTCATTGCATGCACCTGTTGAACAGGGAAGAAAAATTGGGCCTTTGGCGGTGGTGGTGGTGGTGGTGGTGGTGGACGGTGTTGCCACAAGACTGTAAGCCCTCACAGTTACTCTTGGTGGGTGCAGGAATGGGCCCTGCTGTGAGTTATTAGATCAAGATTTGGAATTGCATGCACCTGTTGAACAGGGCAGAAAAATTGGGCCTTTGGCGGTGGTGGTGGTGGTGGTGGACGGTGTTGCCACAAGACTGTAAGCCCTCACAGTTACTCTTGGTGGGTGCAGGAATGGGCCCTGCTGTGAGTTATTAGATCAAGATTTGTCATTGCATGCACCTGTTGAACAGGGCAGAAAAATTGGGCCTTTGGCGGTGGTGGTGGTGGTGGTGGTGGACGGTGTTGCCACAAGACTGTAAGCCCTCACAGTTACTCTTGGTGGGTGCAGGAATGGGCCCTGCTGTGAGTTATTAGATCAAGATTTGTCATTGCATGCACCTGTTGAACAGGGCAGAAAAATTGGGCCTTTGGCGGTGGTGGTGGTGGACGGTGTTGCCACAAGACTGTAAGCCCTCACAGTTACTCTTGGTGGGTGCAGGAATGGGCCCTGCTGTGAGTTATTAGATCAAGATTTGGAATTGCATGCACCTGTTGAACAGGGCAGAAAAATTGGGCCTTTGGCGGTGGTGGTGGTGGTGGTGGTGGACGGTGTTGCCACAAGACTGTAAGCCCTCACAGTTACTCTTGGTGGGTGCAGGAATGGGCCCTGCTGTGAGTTATTAGATCAAGATTTGGAATTGCATGCACCTGTTGAACAGGGCAGAAAAATTGGGCCTTTGGCGGTGGTGGACGGTGTTGCCACAAGACTGTAGGCCCTCATAGTTACTCTTGGTGGGCGCAGGAATGGGCCCTGCTGTGAACTATTAGATCAAGATTTGTAATTACACGCCCCTGTTAAACAGGGGCTGAAAAATTGTGCCTTAGGCATTGGTGCTGGTGCCACAACACTGCAACCCCTCACAGATACTGTACTCTTAGCACAGCAATGAGACCTGTTGCAAAGCATTGCCTAAAAATTGTAATTACACGCCCCAACAGGGGGCTGAAAAATTGTGCCTTAGGCACTGGTGCTGTTGCCACAACACTGCAACCCCTCACAGATACTGTACTTGGAGCACAGCAGTCACACCTGTTGCGAAGCATCTTTTTAAAAAATTGTAATTACACGCCCCTGTTATACAGGGGCTGAAAAATTGTGCCTTAGGCACTGGTGCTGGTGCCACAGCACTGCAACCCCTCACAGATACTGTACTCTGAGCACAGCAATGAGACCTGTTGCAAAGCATTGCCTAAAAATTGTAATTACACGCCCCAATAGGGGCTGAAAAATTGTGCCTTAGGCACTGGTGCTGGTGCCACAACACTGCAACCCCTCACAGATACTGTACTTGGAGCACAGCAGTCACACCTGTTGCGAAGCATCTTTTTAAAAAATTGTAATTACACGCCCCTGTTATACAGGGGCTGAAAAATTGTGCCTTAGGCACTGGTGCTGGTGCCACAACACTGCAACCCCTCACAGATACTGTACTCTGAGAACAGCAATGAGACCTGTTGCAAAGCATTGCCTAAAAATTGTAATTACACGCCCCAACAGGGGCTGAAAAATTGTGCCTTAGGCACTGGTGCTGGTGCCACAACACTGCAACCCCTCACAGATACTGTACTTGGAGCACAGCAGTCACACCTGTTGCAAAGCATCTTTTTAAAAAATTGTAATTACACGCCCCTGTTATACAGGGGCTGAAAAATTGTGCCTTAGGCACTGGTGCTGGTGCCACAACACTGCAACCCCTCACAGATACTGTACTCTGAGCACAGCAATGAGACCTGTTGCAAAGCATTGCCTAAAAATTGTAATTACACGCCCCAATAGGGGCTGAAAAATTGTGCCTTAGGCACTGGTGCTGGTGCCACAACACTGCAACCCCTCACAGATACTGTACTTGGAGCACAGCAGTCACACCTGTTGCGAAGCATTTTTTAAAAAAATTGTAAGTACACGCCCCTGTTATACAGGGGCTGAAAAATTGGGCCTTAGGCACTGGTGTGGTGGCATGGATCATTGAGGAGGAGGAAGAGGATAGTCAGTGAACATAAAAGGACAGTCACTCAGCATCAGCATAGGCAGTCTTGAAGGGATGTGACATTATAAATTATTCCGTTATATCCGCTTCAGGTGCCTGGTAGCTGGTGGTGATCCAAGACTGATTCATTTTTATGAAGGTCAGTCGATCAACCGAGTCGGTGGACAGGCGCACCCTATGATTGGTGACAAATCCTCCAGCAGCACTGAATGTGCGTTCGGAAAGAACGCTGGATGCAGGACAGGCCAGTAGCTCAATTGCATACTGTGCAGGCTCTGGCCAGTGATCCATCCTCAGGACCCAGTAAGCCAGAGGATTTTCGGTGGGAAAGGTGTCCAAGTCTGACCTTGCCCCTAGGTATTCCTGCACCATGTATATCAGACACTGGCGATGGTTGCTGGAACCGATCATACCTTGGGGCTGCGGACTAAAAAATTGTCTGAACGCATCGGTCAGACGTCCACCTTCCCCACCGCTCCTTCTGCTACTGACCGAAGCCTCAGCAACTCGTCGTCCAGGACCAGGAGTTTGTAACCTCCCAGTTTCTGGGAACGCGTTGCACAGACCTTTCTGCAAGGCCTCCCTGAGATGTCTCATCCTCTGCTCCCTCTGCGACGGCAAGATAAGGTCCGCAACCTTACCCTTGTACCGTGGATCAAGGAGAGTGGCCAGCCAGTAATGGTCCCTCTCCTTGATCCGAAGAACACGAGGATCCTTCCGCAGGCTTTGCAGGATCAGGGAGGCCATGCAGCGTAGGTTAGCTGAGGCATTCGGTCCGGAGTCTTCTGGGTCACTGAGGATGATATGATCGCCAGCCACCTCCTCCCAGCCACGTACAAGTCCACTGGTTTGTTGGGACTGTACATCATCCCTAAAAGACTGCTGCTGCTGATGCTGAGTGCCAGGCTCCACCTCCATGCTCACACAATCCTCCTCCTCCTCCTCCTCCTCCTCCTCATTCTCTTCCTGTGTGATGGGTGGGACAGAAGGAACACTGTCTGGATAAAGGGGGCCTTGAGAGGCAAGGAAGTCCTCCTCTTCCTGCCTCTGTTCTGCCTCAAGTGCCCTGTCCATTATCCCACGCAGCGTATGCTCCAACAGGTGGACAAGAGGTACAGTGTCACTGATGGATGCACTGTCACTGCTCACCATCCTCGTGGCCTCCTCAAATGGTGAGAGGACAGTGCATGCATCCCTGATCATGCTCCACTGGCGTGGGGAAAAAAAGCCAAGCTCCCCTGACCCTGTCCTGGTGCCGTAGTCGCAAAGGTACTCATTGATGGCCCTCTGCTGCGTGTGCAGTCGCTGCAGCATGGCCAACGTTGAGTTCCACCTGGTGGGCATGTCACATATTAGGCGGTTCTTTGGCAGGTTCAGCTCCTTTTGCAGCTCAGTCAGCCGAGCACTGGCATTATAAGATCGGCAGAAATGCACACAGACTTTCCTGGCTTGCCTCAGGACATCCTGTAAGCCTGGGAACCTGCCCAAGAACCGCTGCACCACCAGGTTGAGGACGTGAGCCATACAGGGCACATGGGTGAGCTGCCCCTGTCGCAGGGCGGAGAGGAGGTTGGTGCCATTGTCAGAAACGACCATTCGTGGCTTAAGCTGGCGTGGCGTCAACCACCTCTCGGCCTGCCCCTGCAGAGCTGCCAGAACCTCTGGCCCAGTGTGGCTCCTGTCCCCCAAACACACCAGCGCAAGCACGGCATGGCATCTTTTTGCCTGCGTACTCGCGTAGCCCCTTGTACGCCTACGGAGCACCACTGTTTCCGAGGACAGAGCACTGGAGGAAGAAGAAGAGGAGGGGGTGGAGGAGAGAGGTGTGTCACAACCAGTAGTAGCATTTTGGAGGCGTGGTGGCGGAACAACCTCCAACACTACTGCACCTTGTCCTGCATCCCTCCCAGCTGCCAATAGAGTGACCCAATGGGCCGTGAAAGAAAGATAACGTCCCTGTCCATGCCTGCTGGACCATGAGTCAGCGGTAATATGCACTTTACCGCTGACCGCCCTGTCCAGCGAGGCATGGACATTGCCTTCCACATGCCGGTAGAGAGACGGAATCGCCTTCCGTGAGAAAAAGTGGCGTTTGGGAACCTGCCACTGAGGAACCGCACATTGAACAAACTCACGGAAGGGGGCCGAGTCTACCAACTGAAAAGGCAGCAGTTGAAGTGCTAGCAATTTAGCCAAGCTAGCATTCAACCGCTGGGCATGTGGATGGCTGGGAGTATACTTCTTTCGACGGTCCAGCAGCTGGGGCAGGGAAATTTGCCTGCTACAATCGGACGTCGGTGTACTGCAAGTACTTGGTTGTGACATACCTAATTCTACACCTTCAGTCCTCTCAGAGCAGCTTTCAGAGAGGACTGAAGATATAGTGGGGATGGAGATCCCAGCTGATGAGGAGCAAGGAGAGGTCCACTTTGTTCTTTGGTGTGGGTCTTTTATGTGTGCTTGCCAACGAGCTGCATGGCAGGTCGACATATGTCTGCTCATGCTTGTGGTGCCCAAGCGGCTGATGTTTTGGCCACGCGACATATGCTTGAGACAAATATTGCAAATAGCAGTGGTGCGATCTGATGCACTCGTCTCAAAAAAGGCCCACACCAAAGAACTTTTGTGATAACGTGCAGAGGCAGCGCCCTGCACAGGCGGAGCTCTGCGGTGTGGTACAGTTGCTGTGCTGGCCTCTAGCTGGCCTCCAGGGGGCATCCTGCCTCGTTGGACATGTGACGCCGCATCCTCCTCCTCCTCCTCCTCTCTTCCTTCAGGCACCCACGTGGAGTCAGTGACCTCATCATCCCCTCCCTCTTCACCACTACAGCAAACCTGGCAGTAAGCTGCAGCTGGTGGAACAGTACTGCCAGATTGCTGTCCTTCAGCATCCCCTCTCTCTGCGCGCACACTACTAACTTCCTCAAGCTGGGTATCATCATCCGAGCCTTCGAATCGTTGGGCATCCTCCTGGAGAATGTACCCAACACTGTGCTCAAAGAGTTCGGGGGACTCCTCAGGAGGACATGGTTGGTCTAATGAAGGGGTGGCTGATGATGCCATTGAGTACGCGTTGGCAGCTGCTCTGCCAGTACCCTGAGCCTGGGTGAGAGAGGATGAGGAGGATGAGGAGGGCTTGGTCATCCATTCTACCAAGCCTTCGGCATGATGCGGCTCCACATGTCCAGCTGCCGAAAACAAAGACAAGCGTGTCCCATGGCCACGTGCTGATGACGATGCACGACCACGTCCACGGCTAGCACTGTTGTCTCTAGAAACAGAGCCTGCCTGCCCTGTGTTCTTGCCTCAGCACGCTCTGCCTCTCCTTGGCGGTCTTCCAGCCATTGTAGTCGGTAGTGTATATAGTATAAAAAATGGGTGCTGCTGAGAAGAAAATATAGGAGCTCTGTGTGCTGCCACTAACACACTAGAAGTCCTATGGGTGCTTCTGGGAAGAAAGTATAGGAGCTCTGTGTGATGCCACTAACACACTAGAAGTCCTATGGGTGCTGCTGAGAAGAAAATATAGGAGCTCTGTGTGATGCCACTAACACACTAGAAGTCCTATGGGTGCTTCTGGGAAGAAAATATAGGAGCTCTGTGTGATGCCACTAACACACTAGAAGTCCTATGGGTGCTGCTGAGAAGAAAATATAGGAGCTCTGTGTGATGCCACTAACACACTAGAAGTCCTACGGGTGCTGCTGAGAAGAAAATATAGGAGCTCTGTGTGATGCCACTAACACACTCAAAGTCCTATGGGTGCTTCTGGGAAGAAAATATAGGAGCTCTGTGTGATGCCACTAACACACTAGAAGTCCTATGGGTGCTTCTGGGAAGAAAATATAGGAGCTCTGTGTGATGCCACTAACACACTAGAAGTCCTATGGGTGCTGCTGAGAAGAAAATATAGGAGCTCTGTGTGATGCCACTAACACACTAGAAGTCCTATGGGTGCTTCTGGGAAGAAAATATAGGAGCTCTGTGTGATGCCACTAACACACTAGAAGTCCTATGGGTGCTTCTTGGAAGAAAATATGGGAGCTCTGTGTGATGCCACTAACACACTAGAAGTCCTATGGGTGCTTCTGGGAAGAAAATATAGGAGCTCTGTGTGATGCCACTAACACACTAGAAGTCCTATGGGTGCTTCTGGGAAGAAAATATGGGAGCTCTGTGTGATGCCACTAACACACTAGAAGTCCTATGGGTGCTTCTGGGAAGAAAATATAGGAGCTCTGTGTGATGCCACTAACACACTAGAAGTCCTATGGGTGCTTCTGGGAAGAAAATATGGGAGCTCTGTGTGATGCCACTAACACACTAGAAGTCCTATGGGTGCTTCTGGGAAGAAAATATAGGAGCTCTGTGTGATGCCACTAACACACTAGAAGTCCTATGGGTGCTTTTGGGAAGAAAATATAAGAGCTCTGTGTGATGCCACTAACACACTAGAAGTCCTATGGGTGCTTCTGAGAAGAAAATATGGGAGCTCTGTGTGATGCCACTAACACACTAGAAGTCCTATGGGTGCTTCTGGGAAGAAAATATGGGAGCTCTGTGTGATGCCACTAACACACTAGAAGTCCTATGGGTGCTGTTGAGAAGAAAATATAGGAGCTCTGTGTGATGCCACTAACACACAAGAAGTCCTATGGGTGCTTCTGGGAAGAAAATATAGGAGCTCTGTGTGATGCCACTAACACACTAGAAGTCCTATGGGTGCTTCTGGGAAGAAAATATGGGAGCTCTGTGTGATGCCACTAACACACTAGAAGTCCTATGGGTGCTTCTGGGAAGAAAATATAGGAGCTCTGTGTGATGCCACTAACACACTAGAAGTCCTATGGGTGCTTCTGGGAAGAAAATATAAGAGCTCTGTGTGATGCCACTAACACACTAGAAGTCCTATGGTGCTTCTGGGAAGAAAATATGGGAGCTCTGTGGGATGCCACTAACACACTAGAAGTCCTATGGGTGCTTCTGGGAAGAAAATATGGGAGCTCTGTGTGATGCCACTAACACACTAGAAGTCCTATGGGTGCTGCTGAGAAGAAAATATAGGAGCTCTGTGTGATGCCACTAAGACACTAGAAGTCCTATGGGTGCTGCTGGGAAGAAAATATGGGAGCTCTGTGTGATGCCACTAACACACTAGAAGTCCTATGGGTGCTTCTGGGAAGAAAATATGGGAGCTCTGTGTGATGCCACTAACACACTAGAAGTCCTATGGGTGCTTCTGGGAAGAAAATATGGGAGCTCTGTGTGATGCCACTAACACACTAGAAGTCCTATGGGTGCTTCTAGGAAGAAAATATGGGAGCTCTGTGTGATGCCACTAACACACTAGAAGTCCTATGGGTGCTGCTGAGAAGAAAATATAGGAGCTCTGTTTGCTGCCACTAACACACTAGAAGTCCTATGGGTGCCTTTGGGGTGCAATGCTGTGCTAACAGCACTGCGGTTGGTACTACTGCAATACTGTACTAACAGTAAGCACGCACCAGACTAATCCCCAGCAGCAGCTAAAAACACAATCAGCAGCAATGAACAATCAATGACTTAGGTAGCAATGGTTTAGCAAAGAACTAGCCAATGGTTTAGCAAAGAAGAGCAAATCTTTCTGGAGCAATGAATCAAGCAAAGACAGAATCAGCAGACTGATCTCTCCTAAAGCCGGAACTCATGTGACCGGGGGCCGACGGCGTGGCGGCCTTTTAAATGGTGGGGCGTGTACTAAAGCCGCTGAGCTTTAATTGGCTACAGGCGTCCTGCCTGTAGCCAATTATTGCTCTCCGAGTTTCCGGCGCTGTGATTGGCCAAGCATGCGGGGTCACAGTGCATGCTTGGCCAATCATCAGCCAGCAATGCACTGCGCCGGCCGCGCCGGCCGCAATACATTGCGGGGACGCTCGCATCACACGAATGTGATGCGAACAGCCCAAATAGTTCGGGGCTCGCCGAGCGAGCGAACGCCCAGTGCTCGATGCGAACGTGGGTTCGCATCGAGCACTGGGCCCATCCCTATTTACAACCACTCTAACATCTCCCAATTCACCATTAGCTATCCTTAATCGTAACTATTGATAATTTCCCAGCCTGTTACCGTTACACATATTTTACTAGCAGCATGTGTAACTATTGCCATACACTGGAAAAAAGCTCTTGCTCCGGACATGTCAGAAGTTATCAATCTGGTTCACATTTACTATACCTACCTACGAAAGAATATTAGCTTATTATAATAGCAAAATAATTTTATTTGAAAACCTTTTGAAAGCCATGGTCTCATTGGTATAATATTAATAGAAAACAAAAATATCCTTAATTTCCACAATACCTATCAGTACTACCTACTATATATACAGTATATGTATATATTGTAACCTGGGGGACAGGTAGCAGGTACAAAGCTCACTGGGATGGGCTGTTTAGTAAGGCACAGATACCAAATCCACTTGAGGTAGTGAAAACAGTGCTGGGTTTATTTGATTTAAATACAAGTCCATACACAGGTGCTGCACAGTCTTCCAGAAAACACATCAAAACAGAAATAACCAAACAAAAGTCCTAGCCGTGTCTCAGCTCTAACTATAACATACACCGTCTCTAACTATCAAGCTGAGCAAGCCTACCACTTGTCAGCTTCTGTAAAGAGTTTTTAACGGGTTTTACCAACCTTTTGGCTCCTCACAAACCATCCCTGTTTGTGTGTCCCAGGCAGAGAGCAAAGGCTGTTTGCTCAGGTGAGCTTAAATTAGCCTGGAAATGAGGACTAAGATCCGAACTGGATCATGTCTCAGAGACCTCTGAATGTATATGAGAGGAGCCTGGGAGATGTATAAACCCCGAACAGGACTTCTCCTGGCTCTCTCTGGGACGCTCTGCTACATATCCTCCCCCCTTGTTTCAACCCCAGGGTTGGAACACCTGTGGCCCAACAGGAGTGAACACGGGACAGGGCATCTACATTCCCCATCTCCACACCTGGCCTGTGTTTTACGGTGAAGGAGTAATCCTGTAGAGCCAAAAACCACCTGTTCACCCGTCTATTAGTCTCCTTCTTTTGGGCCATCCATTTCAGGGGAGCATGGTCAGTTATCAAGTCAAACTGGCGCCCTAACAAATAGTACCTGAGCGCGTCCAGGGCCCATTTTATGGCTAAACATTCTTTTTCAATGACTGCATACTTTTTCTCATGGTCATTGAGCTTTCTGCTTAGGTATAAGACAGGGTGTTCTTCCCCATTGTATACCTGTGACAGTACCGCCCCGATACCAACATCAGATGCATCCGTCTGAACCAAAAACTCTCTGGAGAAATCGGGAGAGTACAGTACTGGCTGTGCACACAGAGCCTTCTTCAGGACCTGGAAAGACTCCTCTGCTACTGGGGACCATTTCACCATTACAGAGTCTTTCCCTTTCGTAAGGTCTGTCAGAGGGGCAGCTATAGTTGCAAAATTTGGGATAAATCTTCTATAATACCCCGCAATACCAAGAAAGGCCCTGACCTGCTTTTTGTTTGCAGGGCATGGCCATTCCTGGATGGCTGCTATTTTACTCACTTGTGGTTTTATGACACCACGGCCAATAGTGTAGCCCAAATACTTGGCTTCCTCTAGACCAATGGCACATTTTTTTGGATTTGCCGTAAAACCTTCTTTGAAGAGGGAATCAAGAACAGCCTGGACACGGGGCAAGTGGGACTCCCAATCAGTACTATGTACCACTATGACATCTAGATAGGCTGCTGCATATCGTCGGTGGGGTTTTAGGGTCCTGTCCAAGGCCCTCTGAAATGTCGCGGGGGCATTTTGCAACCCAAAAGGCATTTTGTTATATTGAAAGGAACCGTCTGGGGTCACGAACGCAGTGTTCTCTTTGGCGCTACCAGTTAGGGGTATTTGCCAATACCCTTTTGTCAAGTCTAAAGTGGTAAGATAGCGAGCCTTGCCAAGTCGGTCTATAAGTTTTGTTTTTTATATTAAATTTTTATATATTTTGTTTTTATTTTTTTAATATTTTGTATTTTTGATTATTTTTATTTTTATGTTTTGTATAAATATATTAATGTAATTTATGTTTTTTTTAAATTATTGTTTGATATTATTTTTTTATTTAAAATTTTAATATTTGTTATTATAGTTTTTTTTAAATTAATTATTAAAATTATTTTAAATATTAGTTGGATATTTAAATTTATAAAATTGTATGTAATTTTTTTTAATTAATTAATATTGAAATATTAAATATTTTTAATTTGTTAATTTTATTTATAAAAATATTTTTATATTATTAATTTTTAATTTTTTTATTTATTTTTTTAATATTAAAATCGTCTACTCTGGGCATTGGGTATGTGTCAAAAAAAACCAAAAACAATCCAAACCCAAAAAACCATAACAAAAAACACCATAACCCACGAACCCCAACCCAAAACAAAAAATTCAATACATTCAAATACCACCCAAACCAAACTAACAAAAAAAACACCACAAGAAAAATCAACCCAACAAAAACAAAATCGACATACCAAAAAACAACCTAAAATCAGTAAACCAACCAAAAACCAAAAAAATAAAACTTATAAGACTATAAAAAACAACACGAACAGACACCCGCACCATACCCAACAATAATAAACCAACCCACAAAACCCCAAAACCTACAAACAAAAACATCAAAACAAAAAAAATCAAAAACCACACAAAATCACCAAACCAATCAACGAAACCAAAAAAAACAACAAAACAACAAAACAATAAACAATAACAACAAAGAAAAAAACCTATCAAACCAAAACAAAACACCAATAAAAAATACCACAAAAAAAACAAGAACCTACACCCAAAAAAACCAAACACACCAAAATAACAAAGCAAACCAAAACACAATCAATAAAAAACAAAAATACCCCACCCGAAATACAAAAAAACAATCAACCGCCAACACCATAAAAACAACACAACAAAATTCAAAAACCAAAAACATACAAAAAAAACACAAAACCAAACCAACAAAACAAAACACACAAAAACCCACCACAACACACACACAACAAAACAAACTCGACAAAAACAAAGCACAAATCAACCAACACAACACCAAAACACCCCAAAACTTGAATAACCCAAACAAAAATAACCACAACACCACCATACCACAATCATACACATACCAAATCACCCAAAAAACCACTCAAATCAAAACCATACACACAAAAAAAAAACCCACATAAACCAAACAAACAAAAAAACAAAGCATACAAAAATAACACCATACAAAATGACAACAAACAACCAAAAAACAACACAAATACCCCAAGAAAAAAAACCAACACCAATAAAAAACCAAAAACAAAAAACTACCAAAACCCACATCAAAAACAAAACAACACCAAAACAAAACCAAAATACCTAACCCAAAAACACCAAAACAAGACCACATAATACACAAAACAAACATATAAAAAAATAAAATAATATAAAAACACGAAAACAACAACAAAAACCATAAAAAAAAACCAATATCAAGCCAAATCAAAATACACAACCATAACACCAATAAAAAACCCAAAAAAAGCAAAAAATATAAAACAAATAATCTAAAACAGATTAAGAAATAAAAAAACACCCAAAAAACAAAATACCATAACCCTAAAAAAAAAAATCAACTATAAAGGACAACAATACACCAAATCAACACAAACCACCTAATAAAAAAAACCCATACATAACCAACAACCATACCAAATAAAAAACCACACAACCAATATACCAATATACCACATACAAACAAAATAAAAAACAAAACAAATACCCACCATAAAAAATATCTAAACACAACTTACACACAGACCAAAAAAATAGAAAAATCATCAAAAACAAACAAAAACAAAAAAAAAAAAAACATACCCAAAAAAACAATCCAAAAAAAAAAAAAAAAAAAAAATAACCAACATCAAAAAAACAAACAATAAAAAACAAAAACCACCACACCCAACAATCCAAACACAAAACATAATCCAAACAACACATAACAATAACAACCAAAAAACCACCAAAAACAAAATAAAAACCATAATAATCTAAACCAAACAAAATCCAAGAACACAACCAAACACCCCACCAACAACCACAAAGACAACAACAATCCACCAAAAACACAAAATACAAAACACATAAATACAAAAACCCAAATAAAATCACCGATACAACACCAAACAAAAAACACCCAAAACACACTAAAACAACATCACACCATTATGACAAAATACAAAAAAAACACAATAGAATAAAACACCCCAAATACAAAATCACATACCCAAAAAAACCACCCTAACATGCGAAACAAACAAGCAAAACCACAAAATAACAATTAAAACAACAACCTCCACGTAAAACAAACCAAATCACAACTAAAACACCCCAAACACCCCACAAAGCATAAAAATAATATCACACATACCCAACCAAAAAAAAACAAAACAACCCAACCAAACAACATAAAACCAAAAATCAAAAAAACAAACCAACACAAATTGCAACATATTCCAATAACAATACCACTAAAAAATCTACGACCTCAAAAAAGAAAACAAATCATAAAAGAAAAACACCACCAAACACAATCCAACCAACAAAAAAATAACATATACTAAATAAACCCAAAAATACCCCAAAAAAATCAACAAGACATCAACCAACAAAACAAACTAAATCACAGACACTAAACATAAAAGAACACAAAAAAAACCAAAAATAACACACAAACACATCCACTCACCACAATAAACCAAAACATAAACAACAAAACCAACACACCACAAAAATTAAAATAAAACAATAAGACATAACAAAAACAAAATAAATAAACAAAACAACAATAATACCAATCACCCAAACAAAACACAACAAAACCAAAAAAAACAAATACAAACTCATAAAAAACACCATAATCACAACCTTTGTCACCGCATTAAGCTTCCTGAAGTCGTTACAGAACCTCCACGTGCCATCCGGTTTTGGGACTAGCACGATGGGGCTAGACCAGTCACTATTGGATTCATCAATGACATCTAGCTCCAACATTTTTTTAACTTCCTTGCTGATGTCCTTTCTCCTCGCTTCAGGAATTCGGTAAGGTTTGAGCTTGACACGTACCCCAGGTTCAGTAACAATATCATGCTGAACTGCTGAAGTCGTCCCAGGTAACTCTGAAAACTTCTCTCTATTCCTTATCAGGAATTCTCTACTGTCCTGTTTTTGGGAATATGAGAGGGTGTCTGGAATCGTGACCTCAGGGATGAGAGGGGACTCAGTACCCGTAGGCGTTACTGGGAGAGGCCTCGCAGTTAACGCCATTCTATCTTTCCAGGGTTTTAACAGGTTTATATGGTAAACCTGTTCGGGCTTCCTTTTTTCTGGTTGATAAACCTTGTAGTTGACCTCCCCAACTCTCTCAATTACTTCAAAGGGACCCTGCCACTTAGCCAGGAACTTGCTCTCAACAGTGGGAACTAACACCAGGACCATGTCACCAGGTGAGAAAACACGGAGTTGGGCCCTCCTGTTGTATATTCTCTGTTGGGCTGCCTGGGCCTGCAGTAAGTGTTCTTTTACCACTGGCATGACTGCTGCAATCCTCTCCTGCATTTGGGCAATATGCTCAATGACACTTTTATGGGGTGTCTGTTCTCCCTCCCAAGTTTCTTTGGCTATGTCTAAGAGTCCCCGAGGGTGTCTCCCATAAAGCAACTCAAATGGGGAGTACCCCGTAGAGGACTGGGGAACCTCCCTGATGGCAAACATCAATTATGGTATCAGGAAGTCCCAGTTTTTCCCATCCTTGTCCAAAACCTTTTTTAACATGCTCTTTAAAGTCTTATTGAAGCGTTCCACTAAGCCATCCGTTTGAGGATGATACACTGAGGTTCGCAGCTGCGTCACTTTAAATAACTTACAGAGCTCCCTAGTTATTCGCGACATAAACGGGGTGGCCTGGTCTGTAAGGATTTCTTTTGGGATGCCAACCCGACTGAACACCATAAACAGTTCTTTGGCAATGTTTTTAGCAGACGCGGCACGTAAGGGAACTGCTTCAGGGTAACGGGTAGCATAATCCATGATTACGAGGATATGCTGATGACCCCGGGCAGACTTGGGAAGTGGGCCCACAAGGTCCATGGCAATCCTCTCAAAGGGCACTTCAATAATAGGCAAGGGCACTAAAAGACTTCGGAAGTGGGATAGTGGGGCTGACATCTGACACACCGGACAGGATTGACAATAATTCTTAACATCTTTCTGTATCCCGGGCCAGTAAAACCTGCGCAACACCCTTTCAGTAGTTTTTTCAACCCCTAAATGGCCTCCTAGCAAGTGCCCATGGGCAAGTTCTAACACCAGCCGTCTGTATGGCTTAGGGACCACCAACTGTTCAACCACTTCATCATTCATTTTACATACACGATACAGTAAATCCTCATTGCTGCTGAAATAAGGAAAACAGGGCCTGTCCCCGGGTTCGACCATTAATCACTATTACATTTTCCCAGGCCCTGGAAAGGGTATGGTCTTTTCTCTGCTCAGTACCAAAATTTATGCACATTAAGGTCATCAAACTCTAACATAGGCTCGGGGTCAGCAGACGGCTGTCCGGCTCTACTGGTAGTGGGGACTTCCTCAGGGTCCTCCAGCTCTCCTGCCATGACCGATAGAGGAAAAGCCGGGGAGCCCTGAGAAGAGTCCCCTGAACCCACATTGTCAGTAGTGGCCAGGAATTCTGGCTCTGCGACTGAGTCAGGTACTGCGACCGAGTTGGGATGATCCCACAGTTCCCAAAACTTAGGGAAGTCCCTACCAATGATGGCCTCATGCACCAAGTGGGGAACAAGTCCAACCGGATGGGTCACTGTACCTAAACCAGTTTTAAACTGAACAGTTGTTACAGGATACTCCCGGGTATTCCCATGTATACAGATCACAGCAACATTTTTAGCATGATAATTTACAGGTTCAATCATTTCAGCTGTAACCAAAGTCACCAGACTTCCAGAGTCCAGCAAGGCTGTAATAGGCTTATCATTCACAGTCATTTGGCACATTGGTTTTCTCATATTTGGGGTTGCAGTGCATGAAACCGCTGCAAACATAGACTGCCTTCTAATAGATAAATCACACTGCATTGGTTCATCTGTCAATGGACAATTTGCTGCAACATGTCCCATTTCTTGGCAACGAAAACACCTGACGTTTCCCCAGTTTGGTTTGCTGACAGGCACTGGCTTCCCTTGTTCGGGATGCCAAGCTTCAGTCCTGGCACCAAAAATCCTCCCCCCTATTTCCTTGCCATGCTTACCACCCACTTCCCCTGGAACAGTCTTACCGGTTGCCTGGGGAGACCGTGGCTTTGGGTGGAAAGTCCGTGCGGCTGTAGGGGTGGTGACCAGGTTCTTTGCAGCAAAATATCTTTCAACAAGTTCTAGGTGGTTTGCCGAATTGGGGTCTCCTTGACTCACCCACTCCTGCAGGGGAATTGGTAGTGACCTCAGGAACTGGTCCATGACCACACGCTCCACTATTTGTGGCCCAGACAGGGACTCCGGCTGTAGCCATTTCCTCACCAGGTGAATTAGGTCGAACATCTGCGATCTTGGGGGCTTCTTGTCTTGGAAGGACCAGCTGTGGACCCGCTGTGCTCGAACTGCCAAAGTGACACCAAGTCGTGCCAGTATTTCCTGTTTGACCTTTTTCATAGTCTGCTGCTTCTGCTGACTCCAAATCATAGTAGGCCTTCTGCGATTCCCCAGTAAGCAACAGGGCGACCAGTCCTGCCCACTGGGTTTTAGGCCAACCTTCCCTCTCAGCGGTCCGTTCAAACGTTAGCAGAAAGGCCTCTGGATCATCCTCTGTAGTCATCTTGGACAAAAACAGCGAGCCACATGGATGGCTGAGGGCTTGTCTCCAACATTATCAACGTTAGCAGGTGACCACTGTGCTATTGTCTCCACAACCTCAGACAAGGTTTTCCTATCTGTGACTGTAATAACTGTCAGGGCAGTTAGTTTTATGTCCAAGGTAGCCCCCCACCCCCCCTAATAAAGGGTTAACCCCTTGATTGCCCCAGGTAACCCTTTCACCCCCTTTTGCAGTGTCACTAAGCGAGCCTCTGCGTTTGTTCCTGTGCGATAGCATTAGCTTGCTGTTGTGCTGCGTGGAGTGCAGCATTAGCTTTCTGCACACATAACTGCAGCGTTCGCAGAGTCAGGCCTGATCCCTGCGATCGCTAACATTTTTTTTTGTTAGCGTTTTGCAGCGTGACAGCAACAGCGTTTGCTCCCACGATACATAAAGCCGCGACTCCAACGCTGTAGGAGGTGATTTCACCACCACAGTTAAAAAAAAGAGCATATATGCCGAAGCATGGGGCAGCAGGGGGGGGAGCGATTGGCTCCTAATGCCACGTACATACGGTCGAAATTCCGACCGTGTGTACACGGCATAACTTTTGCGGGAGGATGCCCCCATGCATCGGCATATATAAATGGTGCATGTATGCCCATCATTAGAAGTGGGTGGATGAAGGGAGGTATTCTAATGGTGGCATACCCACCAATCAATCTCTTTTTTTCGTTCAGCCAAGAGGCTGCATGAAAAAAAAAAAGATTACAATATATGTCCAGTATGTTGCTGGACTTTGAATGGTTATACCAGAATGATGCCTGCAGGTTTAGGTATCATCTTGGTATCATTCTTTTCAGCCCTCCCGGATATAAACCGCGCCATTGGGAAATTGGGAAAGCATTTTATCACACCAATCTTGGTGTGGTCAGATGCTTTGAGGGCAGAGGAAAGATCTAGGGTCTAATAGACCCCAATTTTTTCAAAAAAAGAGTACCTGTCACTGCCTATTGCTATCATAGGGGATATTTACATTCCCTGAGATAACAATAAAAATCATAACAAAGAAAAAAAATGGAAGGAACAGTTTAAAAATAAAATAAAAAAGCTAAATAAATAAAAAAAAAAACAAAAAAAAAAAAAAAAAAGCACCCCTGCCCCCCCTTCTCTTGCGCAAAGGCGTACACAAGCGTTGGTCTGGCGTCATATGTAAACAGCAATTGCACCATGCATGTGAGGTATCACCGCGAAGGTCAGATCGAGGCAGTAATTTTAGCAGTAGACCTCCTCCGTGAATCTAATGTGGTATCATGTAAAGGCTTTTAAAGGCTTTTAAAAATGTATGTAGTTTGTCGCCACTGCGTGTTTGTGCGCAATTTTAAAGCATGTCGTGTTTGGTATCCATGTACTCGGCCTAAGATCATATTTTTTATTTCATCAAAAATTTGAGCAATATAGTGTGTTTTAGTGCATTAAAATAAAAAAAAAAGTGTATTTTTTCCACAAAAAATGCGTTTGAAAAATCGCTGCGCAAATACTGTGTGGAAAAAAAAAATGCAACACCCACCATTTTAATCTGTAGGGCCTTTGCTTTAACAATATATATAGTGTTTGGGGGTTCAACGTAATTTTCTTGCAAAAAAAAAATATGTTTTCATGTAAACAAAAAGTGTCAGAAAGGGCTTTGTCTACAAGTGGTTAGAAGAGTGGGTGACGTGTGACATAGGCTTCTAAATGTTGTGCATAAAATGCCAGGACAGTTCAAACCCCCCCCAAATGACCCCATGTACAGCGTTTGTTTTCTGCTGTTCAGCGTGGAGTGCAGCGCTTGTTTTCTGCTGTACAGCGTTTGTTTTCTGCAGTGCATCGTTTGTTTGCTGTTGCGCAGCGTTGGATATCATCAATTGTTTTAGGATTTCCTCCATGTTTAGTCACTCTAGGTACTGGCCTTTTAAGTAGTAACTTACTACAGCTGCCCGCTGAAATCCACTATATGTAACCTGGGGGACAGGTAGCAGGTACAAAGCTCACTGGGATGGGCTGTTTAGTAAGGCACAGATACCAAATCCACTTGAGGTAGTGAAAACAGTGCTGGGTTTATTTGATTTAAATACAAGTAGCCGTGTCTCGGCTCTAACTATAACATACACCGTCTCTAACTATCAAGCTGAGCAAGCCTACCACTTGTCAGCTTCTGTAAAGAGTTTTTAAAGGGTTTTACCAACCTTTTGGCTCCTCACAAACCATCCCTGTTTGTGTGTCCCAGGCAGAGAGCAAAGGCTGTTTGCTCAGGTGAGCTTAAATTAGCCTGGAAAGGACTAAGATCCGAACTGGATCATGTCTCAGAGACCTCTGAATGTATATGAGAGGAGCCTGGGAGATGTATAAACCCTGAACAGGACTTCTCCTGGCTCTCTCTGGGACGCTCTGCTACAATATATATATTATATATTGTACAGGACGCCAAGGTTGGGTCCTGGACGGGTGCTATATAGCACCAGTATTTGGGCTGTGGTCCCTTTAAAGGAGTCGCAGCGTTGCTCAGGGGGTCACCCAAAATGGGTGAGGGGTTCCGGGAGTAGCCGAGCAGGAGAGGACTGACTCGCAGTCCTCTCTAGGTTAATAATAAGTTATTTGGGACCCGGAATTTGGGAGGCTCTGAAGAGATATTCGGGTGGGAAAAGAGCCTCCCTCCCTGACCACGATGATTCAGCGCACAGGGGGTTAAGGGCCTCCAGGAAGACAGCTCATAAGACAGGAAGTAGGGAAGAGTTGGTGAGGAGGAGTAGGTGATTACACCTGTTGGTTGAGCTGTGTGGATGTCTGGAGGCTGCTAAAAGAACCTGCTGCAAAACTGTATGTGTTTTCCTTAACTTTGTTTTTGTGCTGAAGATAAGCTGATTTTCTGTTATGCTGAAGATAAGCGGACTTTGTTTTTGTATTTTTTCCTGTGCGCTGAAGAAAGCCTTATTTTTGATTTTTTCTTACAAATAAATGTCTTTTGTTATAAAACTGACGGTTTATGCACTTAATTCCGTGGAGCTATTGTCCCCAAAGTTCACAATATATATATATATATATATATATAATATATATATATATTACCATGCAGACTTTTATTGTACTTTCTATTTTTCCTTTTTTTCTGAGTTATTTTACCTGTTTGTTTACATTTTTGACCAAATACAACAAGTATACATTACCCTTTGTAAGGTTGGTAAACTATTAAGGATAATTAACATCAACCGTTTGTTGCCTTAACAACTATATCTTTCATATGTGTACTGCATATTATAATGAATCTCAGTTGTATGTGATTTTGTAAACTATACATTGCACTTTTTTTTCTGTAATGTTTTATTTGTCAAAACGTAATAAACATTTAATTCAAACCACGCTGGCCCGGCAGCCATATTAGATAATACCTGCTAGGATGTGTCTCATATAGAGAGTCTGGCTTTGGAACATGGCAGACATACCTTAGGCCAGCGTTCTCACATCCAGTCCTCAAGGTGCACCAACAGGTCATGTTTTCTGGATTTTCCTGTGGTAATTACTAAGGCAGTGAAACTGATCAAATCACCTGTGCAAAATAATGGAAAGCCTGAAAACGTGACCTCTTGGTGCGCCTTGAGGACTGTAACGGAGAAACACTGCCCTAGGCATCTACCTATAAATGTCCTTTTATCTTCCAGACATGTGTAAAAAGCCAGCCAATCATAATATACCACCATAAACAGGTGCATGTTTATCAGTCATACACTACTCCAGCAACAGCTTAAACCCATGTCTCTATAACTGTAAATGGTTGTAATTACTTATAACTAAAGCTAATAATAGATGCATTGAGAAAACCCCTTCACAAAAGCATGATGCTATGAATGGCTTATATTAAAGTGGTTGTAAACCCTTTACAACCACTTTATACTACAGGCAAGCCTATAATTAGGTTTACCTGTAGCTACACTGGATATCTCCTAAACCTGCATGGTTTAGGAGATATCCCTGTATTTTTAATGTGCCGACATCATCGGCACATGTGCACTTAAGCAAACTGAAGCAATGGCAGGTATGTGCCGTTGCTTCAGTTATACTGTGCCGTTACCGGCGGCTCCTGTGCGCATGCGCGGGAGTGACGTAATCACGGCTCCGGCAAATCACAGCGCCAGAGCCGCGATACCCAGAAGTAACCCCCCAGGAGAGATGTCAGCCACCGGAGCAGTGAACGAGGACCATTGCGGGGGCTTCGATCATAGGTAAGTAATTCATAATGAGCTAGTATGATATGCATACTAGCTCATTATGCCTTTGTCTTGCAGGAGGTTTTTTTTGAATTTTTTTTAAGGGTTTTAATGCTTAAAGAAGGTTGTCTCATGACCAACAGTCCAAAAATAATGTCAGATTAAAGTGTTACTAAACCCACAACAGTAAAATCAGTCTGTATATGCAGTAAATCATGCTTGTTATACTCACTGTGGACCCTAAGGGGTTAATCCACTGCATTGTGTAAAAAGGCTGTTTGATCCTGTCTTATCTGATCCTCCAAAACAATAATCTCCTGCGCTGGTGTTTATGCTATCCGCAATTGGTGTAATCCACTCTTTGGTTTATATTATAGTAAAGTCTTTGATCTTGCAGCCCTCCTCAGAACAATGGGTGTTCATAAAACTAAAAGAAAAAAAGAAAAGGAGGTCCTGTCTGTAGTTGCCAAAAGATGGCTTTTTCTTATCGGTCAAACTGCATCTCTTGGCAACTACAGACAGGACCTGATGACAGGAAGATCGGATGGTACCCCAAACGGCTGACGCGTTTCAGGGGCGCACCCCTTTCCTCAGAGCCTAGGCGGTCAGTGGCTACTCTTTCCTGTGGGCCCCATTATATGCATCCATCTGTCTATGCCCTTGACGGCCACGTCCCTCTACATGGCCAGCCCAGGGGACCCCCAGATCCCGCTTCCCCCCATGTTTAAAATGGTAAGGGGGTAATGTACCCCTACCATTTCACAAAGAAAGTGTAAAAAATTGTTAAAAAACACACTGACACCGTTGGGAAAAGTCCTTTATTAAAAATTAAAAAAAGATTCCAGCGGTGGTAATCCACTCTTGCTATCCAGCGATGGGTGGTCTCTTCTCCGGGGTCCAGCGATGGCTGATCTCTTCTCCAACGTCCAGCGCAGCGCATCCTGTCTCCATGGAGACACTAAGGGAATTCCAGGTCTTAGCTGGGGCAGGACCCGGGTCCCCAAACACTTTTTATGACAATAACTTGCATATTAGTCTTTAAAATTAGCACTTTTGATTTTGAACATTCGAGTCCCATAGACTTTAATAGGGTTCTAAAGTTCACATGAGCTTTAGGTCTGTTCGCAGGTTCTGGTGCGAACCGAACAGGGGGGGGGGGGGGGCTTTCGGCTCATCCCTAATATATACACACAACATTCCAGTGTGGTTGTACAGTGAGTCCGATTAGTATAGATCAGACTGGGATTCTCGGTCACCCTGTGCCCCTATTAGGGACACAGGGTAATTTAGACATAGGAGGTGCATGGGGAGCTAAAACAAGGGCTTCCCCCTGCCCAAAGTCACTCCTGTCACAGTAGTCATATTGTATTGCATTTTACGAGCACTGCAGATTGAAAAGGAAAGGTGATTTTTAATATCATTCAATACAATATGACTTGTGTAGCAATTGTATATGCTATGTTATTATTTTTTTTTCTATTTTTTTTTCTTACAAAAGTAGTTACTCTTTAAGTCCAGCCAAACTCTATTGTTGGTATGCAACTGTGATTAGTTATAATGGGTAGGGAAAACAGCAGGATACTTATCAAACATCCAGGTCATACATGGAAAGTGGCAAACCAAATCCAAATTAAGCTGAATCCTGAACCGAAGGAGCTTGGAAAGGAGCTTTAGAGTATCATATAACTTTTGGACCCAAACATAATGATCCAGTGACCCAACGTTCCACAAAGATAAGTTAGTGATATGGTCTGTTTTTCTAGTCCTAGCCAACTGCATCAGAGGAAGGCATAACATTCCACCCCGTGTGGTGTCCCCTATTATATACAGGGTATTTAAGGGTTAAATCTCGAAATGGCACTGGTTAGGCTGGCACCTAGGCGCTATAGGAAGATATGTCAACTGAAGGGCTGTCACCAGAAGTGGAATAAACAAAACCAGATCTACTGGTTACAGGAAATGAGTTAATGAGGCTTACAGATACCAGGGAACAACATAAACAACAGAGCGCCATATTATTATATACCATCATTTATTATATTCTTAAAGGGACCACACGTGGGTTATACTCAATTATAAATATAATGCATATCAAACAAACATAACTCATATGTCAGAATTAGTGAAAGAAAGGAAACAAATGCAATACCAGGGTCTAGATCTGAACCTATAGTGCTTCTCACTGTGCCACCTGAGATGCAGAACAAGTCCCTGTCTGATTCCTAGGACAATTTTGCTTGTAATGTATCATGTTTCTAATGAACCTTGAACTCTTTGCTCATCCCATGAACATCCAGATTTAAGCTATATCTCTGCATTTCCTGTTTGCCAGAATATTGTGCTCTTCTCCAGCCAATATCTTGCTCCTTTTATTCCTGCTGCTGTCCGTATCTTCACTACCACTCGTTACCAAAATGTGGCTTGTTTCTCGACTAAACTTCCACTTGATCCCAACCTGCAACCATTTGTTATTAAACTTTGGCTTGTTTACTGACTACGCTTCTGCTTGATCCCTAACTGCTACATCTGCTACGGGACTCTGGCTAGCTTACCCTTCTGGTGGGACAATTCTGAGGACAGCAACCTGACACTAACACGCAGCAAAAGCAATCTCCACCAGCAGGAGCTCTGTTGAAGACCGCTTAGTGCTAAGACCCCACACATCGGATGAGCCTTTGTCATCCACTAAGGTGACCTGCTCATATACGTATCCTGCTGGTCGGTGGGAGTCTCTCTACTGCTATAGCTACTGGTCTCTGAGCCTGACCCCTGACCGTGACATGCAGTTATAGTTCACAAATTAAATTATGGATACACCCTCAATATCCCATTCCAAAATACATTAAACAAAAGAAAAAAAAAAGTAGCAGTTCATGTTATAGTTCTCACAATATCCCTGAACTGACCCTGTATCTTTATAGGACAATGGAACACTTTCTCACTATAATTTATATTAATTCACAAAAATAACAAAAAAATAAAGATTTTTTTTTAGCCCAAACTGTACCATAGTACTGAGCACTGTAAAGTGCCACATGTTGAGAGAAAATAATGTGCCAATGTGTAATGCAATAGCTAGGCCTTGAGGAAACAAGACACTATGGGGTCAATTTACTATAGCACCTTGTCGGCAAATGGGCTCACTTCCATGGATGACAGACTACTTTTATTTGAGAAAAGATTTACTGAAACACTCAGTCAACAAATAGACACAAATGCGATTTTACTAATGGTCACAAAACTAAGCGACCATCTAAATAAGTTCATCTCCTAAAACCAGGTGCACAGCAGAGAAAAATCTTGATTAAAACATGATCTCAAGCAATTTATACTTCCTATACGTATAAGAAAAAAAGGCCCTAGGGCTAAAGCTGCGCTAAATGATATATAAAATAATCTGCAAAAACTAAAGTGAACATATAAAAATATATATAGGTAAAAAGCAGCCAGCACCTAAAGTTCAATACCAAAAACTTATAATAGAATGTAATGACGGAGTGCAGCGCTAATAATGATATAAAAATAATTGTGATAACAATATGAAACATCATATATCATAAACAATCAATTAATCAAGAAAAATAACTTCCCAAAAAAAGTTTTTTGCAAAAAAATAAAAAATTCAAAAAAGGCAGAAAAAAGAAAACTAAAGCAACGTCCCATAGTGATCAATGAGAAAGTCCGTGCAAAATTAGCCTCCAGTGGATAAAAGATGAATTGCAGGAGAAAAAAAGTAAATTTTTAACACCAATCTTCCCAAGGCAAATCAAACTTGTGTTCAGGTCAACACCCAAGTGAGAAGTAGCTTGCTTACCACAAAGCCGTGACTGCTGTTAACAGTCTCACCCAGCACAGGGAATTAACAGTCTCCCCAAAAACTTTAAAAGGTGTCCGGACCAGGCAATGTTCCAATGTCACTTGAAAATAGAAAATAAAACTCCCATAGTGCAGTACATCAAGTTAAACAGTTTAATGTGAAAAGAGAGTTTGCACTTACAAAAGCGAAGTAATATACGTGCAGTTGTGTCATATAAGCCGCGGCATCTCTATTTGCTTCTCCCTACTTCCTAGAACGTTCATCTCACCACCGTCGCGAAAGCATAGCGTGATGATGTCACCGTCGGAGGCTCCAACCTATGCGTTTCGTCACAAGTGGACAGCTTCTGGGGATTGGCCGAATGGATGTGTCATTACAGATGGTTTATATATGCCTAAGCGCCATTTTGACTAATGGCAACCCAGACCATAGAGTAGACGAAGTATAGCCACTTCTCCATTTTAAGTATTGGCTACTGGTGGAAATAGGGAAAAAATAGAGACTATATAGCACTGCCATCTAGTGGCGAAAGAGAAATAAGTACCGTAACTAAAAATGGAAGACGGACGAGAATGGAGAGGTCAAGCAAGTGTACATTAATAATGACGCCAACGGCTTAATAAAGACACAATAATAATGCTAAATACCGCTAAACAATATTATAAGCGCATAGTGTACATTTCTTTAATAGCATTATATTAAAAATGAATTTAAAATAAATATAAATGTATAGGGACCAAAGAATGATTAAAAACACAAAAAACACAAAAAAAATGAAACAATGTTGAAAGGGACAAAAACTGAGAGTTATTAATAAAACAATTAATATCCCAATCAACGTTGAGGCCGAATGGTACAAAACTTTTCATATTAAAAATCCATCTGGTCTCAAGTCTTGAAATGGATCTGACCAAGTTCGTTCACCTCTAGTGCGGATGGATGGTATTTATAGCCATAAAAATGTTCCTATTAGTTGTCGGTCATGATATTTGTCATAATGCCTAGAGACAGGGCCGGCCCTACCATGGGACCCGGTGGGACCATGGGTCCCAGGCGGCATTTTGAGGGCCCCTTTTACACTGGGGCAGTGCAGGCTTTACTGTCATTTTAGCCGCGGTATTCGGCCACTAGCGGGGCGGTTTTAACCCCCGCTAGCGGCCGAAAAAGGGTTAAAACCCCCTACGCCACACCCTGAGTATCGAGTATTTTTTTTTTTTTTTTTATAAATCTTTTATACATGTTTGCTATCACATATGTATGCATTTAGCACTTTTTTCATCTATTATTATTATTATTATTGATATTTAATTTTTTGGTGTGTTATTGTGCATGGCACCTTGTAACTCTAAAGCAGGGGTGGCCAACCAGTGGCCCAAGGGCTACATGTGGCCCGCGGAGACCTCTGATGTGGCCCACGACCTCCTGCTCTGGAATGGTGGGTTGGCAAGCCCAGATCTCAGGTTACTCATCCGTCATACCACAGCATCAGTTTTGTGAATGAAGCTGGTGGAAGAGGAAGAAAACGGCTGCGGAGCAGAGCCCCATAAGCCGATGCTTACTGTACAGCGCCGGCTTTTGCCACAGTCGGAGCCTATGACAAAGTTCAGCTAACCCGCAGGATAGACACAGGTGCACTACGCTGCACCCGGAGTGTGGGTAAATCACAGCACATCAGTGTGAAAGCAGTCTTAGGCCCTTTTTACACGATCGGCCCCACCCAATTGGACCCTCAATTCCCCTCTACAGAGCAGCAAATGTAAACAGACTTTTGTCCGTTTACGCCCGCCTACCTCCAATCCGATAGAAGGGAATTTGTCCCCTTTCATCTTGGCGGATCAGATTGGGGGGCCTATAGACTAGCCGGGACCTGTCATCTGCCCGCTCCACTGATTGTGGCCCGCAACTGGTTACCAAGTTTCTTAAGTGGCCCTCATTCTTCAAAAGGTTGGGCACCCCTGCTCTAAAGGGTCCATATAACCGCAGAGAGTTTTTTTTGGCACTTGTGCCCTTTATATTTTATCTATGCGTTTTAGTTGTGCGTTTACAGATTTTGTGCACATTATTTGTTTTTGCTATATTTTGCACTTGCACTTGCACTTTACACCAGTTGTATGTTTACTAATTTATGCACATTGTTATATTCTTGTGGATCTATAACTATAGATTAAGATACAGATTATCTAGTGCATAGCCATTCCAGCGCAGCGTATATTTAATTTTGTGTTTAATGTGCACGAATGTATGAGAAGTGTTTAACGTTTGCAGCTTGATAGTGGCAGGTTGGTAGGGGGTTCTTTAAGGCTCGCAGGATTTTGTTGTTTTGTTAAATAACCCCTGTCGGCAGTATTGTCGTGGTGTCCCGTTGATTTCAATGGGTAGGAGCGGTATAGGAGCGGTGAATACCGCTCCGAAGATGCTGCTAGCAGGACTTTTTTTACCATCCTACTAGAGCACTGCAGTGAAAGGACCCGCTTTTTTCAGGCGCTATTTTTAGCACTGTAGAGCCTGAAAAACGCTTAGGTGTGAAAGGGGCCTTAGAGGGGCGGCAACAGGGGCGCACTGCCTGAGGACCTAAGGTTCCCTCCATCTAGCGTGCAGTGTCATCTTTGCACTGCATAGCCGCTGTCACTAGCCGCAGTGGTTACTTCAAGGGTCTCACCAGCGGCCCCTGCTTCCCTGCCCAAACTGGTTGCTAGCCACGGCCCGCCTTGCGCCTAGCAACCAGTGACGCAAGGAGAGAAGGAGAGAGAGGCCCACCATTCATTGTGGAGGAGGATTTAACTTCCTCCCCCTCCGCTAGCTCCACCCACATCCTCCCTCTATGTTCCCCTCAGCAAATGTAAGGAGCGGCGAGTGGTCCGAGGATCAGAAACTGTGCTGCCTGCCTCCTCCCCCCTCTAGGTGCCGCTATCAAAAGAGGACTCTGTTGTTTCCTGCCCATTCCCCCTTCTATTAGCGGGCAGAAAAACAGCATGAGATCGGAGCGGCTGTGTTTGTGGAGAGAGAGCAGCTGCGGGCTCTTCTCACCCCCCCTCCTCCTCATGCTGCTGTTCCCAGTTGCCTGTTTCTTCCCCCTTTTCCTCCCATTGGCCAGGGAAAAGAAAAAGGAGAAAAGAGGATTATGGGACATGTTGTCCCAATAACTGGCTGGCCCATTGCAATTCTAGGGGGGAAACTGCAGCCCCCAGCATGTCCAGCTGAAGGGGAGGGAGAGATGGCCAGGCTATGAGTGACAGGCTGCATTTGGTGACAGGCATTGGTGACAAGTGACAGGCTGCATCTGGTGACAAGTGACAGGCTGCATCTGGTGACAGGCATTGGTGACAAGTGTCACGCTGCATCTGGTGACAGGCATTGGTGACAAGTGTCACGCTGCATCTGGTGACAGGCATTGGTGACAAGTGACACACTGCATCTGGTGACAGGCATTGGTGACAAGTGACACGCTGCATCTGGTGACAGGCAATAGTGACAAGTGACAGGCTGCATCTGGTGACAGGCAATGGTGACAAGTGACACACTGCATCTTGTGGCAGGCTATGGGTGGCAAGTGGCACATCTGCAACTGGTGGCAGGCCATAGGTGGCAAGTGACACGGCTGTGGGTGGCAATTGGCACACTGCATCTGGTGGCAGGCAACGGTGGGAAGTAACAAGCTGCATCTGGTGGTAAGTGACAAGCTCGGGGCTTCCAATGATTCTGCATTATGGTGAGTTGAACTATTTCATTATATATTATAATGTAATAATAGAAATAATTTGATTTGATCATCCTGACACCATATCAATCATAATGTTAGGATGATTTAAGTGCTAACACCAGCCATTCGCCTGAAAAATCACCCGCTGCCGATTTCCCTTTCAACCCCAAGACTACACCCTCCCCCCCATCTTTTTTTGGGAAGGAGGGGGGGGTATCACTGAATGGCAGTTTGGAAATGTGATCACCCTAGCCACCATTGCAGCATTGCTGTTGCGGAATGTTGCATCACTGAGCTGGGATCAGAGCGTAGCTGGTTGCTGGCAGTGGAGAGAAAGGGGGGGGAGCTTTTGTGTTGCTACACAATTCATATACCTGTGAGCTGATGTTTTTGGGCATATTTGTTTGCAGGAGGGGGCATGTCTGTTTGCAGGAGGGGGCATGTCTCTTTGCAGGAGGGGGCATGTCTCTTTG
Organism: Lithobates sylvaticus; assembly: GCA_028564925.1. Classification (NCBI taxonomy): domain Eukaryota; kingdom Metazoa; phylum Chordata; class Amphibia; order Anura; family Ranidae; genus Lithobates; species Lithobates sylvaticus. Next base: position 134,523,924 of record CM053033.1, read on the forward strand.
CAGGAGGGGGCATGCATAGCTCCCAACTGTCCCTGATTTGGAGCAATGTCCCTCTGTCCCTCATTCTGGTCTGATCTATATAGATGTATATAAAATTCACTTTTTATCTATCAAAAAGTGTTTTCCAGCACTAAACCTTTCATCTCATTTCTAAATTGCTGCATTTGTAAATTCCAAAAGCCAATATAAAGGAATAGTAGTGGGGAAAAAAAAAGCACTCGTGGGTTTAACCAATCTTGTTTTTTTGTAAAATTCTCCTTTAAGGGTGTGTGGCCAGGGGTGTGTCCTATGCCTGTATACTTTGGCTGATAGGTGTCCCTTGTTCCCATCTCAAAAAGTTGAGAGGTATGGGCATGTCTCTTTGTAGGAGGGGGCATGTCTCTTTGCTTTATGAAAATGTCTCTTGCTGAATATATGGGGCTGTCTCTTTGCTTTATGGAAATGTATCTTTTTTTTCTCTTATAGTCTTCCAGGATAGCCTCTGATACATAGGGCTCCTCCCTCCGGGACAGGAAACACATTCACCCAAATGGTTAAAAGGAGGTCCTCCAGGCCTTCCCCTTCAGTTTTTGTGTTTCCTGCCGGACAGGAAGGAAGCATGTGAGGAACCTGGGGAGCTCCATTTTCCAGGACTGTCCTGGGGGGAGCCTCTGAAGTACCTTCTCCTCTGCCCAAAGCGCCCCTCTGTCTAGAGCAGTGAAGAGAGGACTGCTTGTACACTGCTGCCTATAAACTCTGAGAGAGTTGGACCTCTGAAGAGTGGCGGATCCCCTACCTCCATTTCGCTGCACAAACCGGTCGTTGTCTTTCACCGGAAAAACGAACGGCGACCAAGAACGAACGGCGTCCACGCGGCATGCTGGACATCCATTCCGGGTATAGCAACGAACGTGCGTCCATCCGAGGAGGGGCATCTGCGTTCCAATGAACGGAAGTGACGCAGCTTCTGGCGAAACCGCATCATCAGGGGGTGCCAGGAGATGAGGTTCCAGTCTCCAGGCGCAGCGTGTGTGGCTTGTTGGGCGTCCGGAGCCTGTGTAGATCCAGCAGAGGCTGTGACATCACTAAGGAGCCATGGATGGCACTGCAGCTGTTCAGGCGGTCGACTCCGGTTCTTCTGGCACCCGCACCTCTCAGGTAAGCGTGGTGAGGGTAGACCATGGCTTTCTCTGGGAGGGGGTAAGGTCCTTGTGACCAAAGCCATTCTGTGGGTGGAGAACCACAGGTGAAGGGCTGGGCACTTCTCTCCTTCCCCCTTAGCACAGTGGTGGTGATGGTTGGGGATAGGCTCTCATGATTTGTCTTCTGTCGTTTCTTTTGCTTTCAGGGTAAAGCACAGGACAGATCTTAGATACAGCCTCCCAGGAGAAAGTGTGCTGTTTGTGGTACAAAACTCGGTCCTAATTGGAAGAAACCACTTTGCCCCGAATGTGTCAGTAATTTATCTAAGGATGACTCTATGACAGAGTGTCATAAGATCCTTTCGTCAGTAAAAGACGAGATTGCATCCACCTTCAAGTCATTTAGAGGAATGATGGATAGGATGCAGGGTCCCTCTGTGCCCTTATCTAGAGCGGCAAGTTTGCCCTCCCTGTCTGAGCCCAGTCAGGAGGATAGGGAAGATAGGGAGAGGGAGCCCAGGTCGCTTGCCTCTTCTCAAGAAGACTCAGGGTCTGACTCTGATAAAGAGGGTCCAGGTACAAATTGACATTGGACGATGTGGGGGATTTTTAAAAGCGATCTATGACACCCTAGAGATCAGAGAGGAGTCGGTACAGCTTTCTAAGCATGACCTCATGTATCAGGGGGTCTCTGCTCAGAAGTCTAGAGTTTTCCCTGTGCACAAATCTCTAGTGGGAGTGATCTTGCTGGAGTGGGAGCACCCTGAGAGGAGACCGTTCTTTTCAGGCAGTCTCAAACATAGATTTCCCTTTGCCTTGGAACAAGGTTCCTAAGTTGGATGCGCCGCTAGAGAAGGTTTCCAAAAAGATGGATTTGGCCTTCGATGATCTAGGATCCCTTAAGAATCCAATGGACAAAAGGGGTGATGTGCTGTTAAAGAGGGCTTGGGATGCCTCCTCTATTGCGCTCAAACCTGCCCTTGCAGCCACTTGTGTGGCTAGAAATTTGGAATGCTGGCTAACTCAGTTGCAGTCTCATATTTCTGCAGGCACGTCTAGACAACAGCTTTTCCCTTATTATTTAAGGCAGTTGGGTTCCTAGCCGATGCTTCTGCGGAGTCGGTAAAGCTAGCGGCCAGGTCTGCAGCTTTAGTTAACGCTGCGAGAAGGGCTGTATGGCTGAAAGCCTGGTCGGGAGATGCAGCTTCAAAGCTCAGTCTTTGTGGATTGCCTTTCTCAGGCGACCACCTTTTTGGCCCTGGAACGTACCCAGGACAAAAAGAAAGCCTTTCCAGAGAAAAAGAAGAAGCCTGAGGGTAGATGTCTTTTTCAGGGGTTTAGGCAACAAACCCAGCAGGAGAGAGAGGGTCGGCCTAAAAAACACTGGACAGGTCACAAGGGTCTTGGCAGAGGTGGAATACTATTCAATCCTCCTCAAACCACCCCAAAGTCCCAGTGACTCTTGTGTTCCAGTGGGAGGAAGGTTGGGGGATTTCCTCCCACAATGGACCAACGCGACTTCAAGTCTGTTTATATTAGACATAGTAAAAAACGGCTACAAGTTGGAGTTCAGTGCCATTCCCCCACCTACCTTCTTAGTAACCCAGTTACCCAGAGACCGGGAGAAGGCAGAAGCTCTGAGTCTACTGTTGGGAGAGTTGTTAAAGCAACAGGTCATCAGCTGAGTAACAGATGCAGAACGTGTTCGTAGTTTGAAAACCATCAGGCAAGTTCAGTTTGATACTCAATCTCAGGCCCCTGAACAGGTTTATCAGGTACAAGCATTTCAGGATGGAGTCTATCTTCACGATAACAAACCTCCTGTTTCCTGATTGCTATATGGCAACGATCAACCTCAGGGACGCATATTTGCATGTGCCGATACATCGAGAATTCCAGAAATTCCTCAGATTGGCAGTCAGGGTGAACTCGGAAATTCTCCACTTCCAGTTCAAGGCACTTCCGTTTGGTCTAGCGTCCTCTCACAGGATTTTTACAAAAGTCCTGGCAGAAGCCCTAGCTCCGCTGCCCTTCAGGGCCATTACAGCGATCCCCTATTTGGACAATCTTCTGTTTGTCGCTCAGTCTTACCAGCAGCTAGAGGAGAATCAGAAGGCGCAACACTTTCTGCGTTCTCTTGGTTGGTTGATCAATCTGGACAAGTCCCAGCTGATCCCAAGCCAGGAAGTACGGTACCTGGGTTACAGAATCTCCTCAGTAGAGGGGAAGGTCTTTCTCCCATCAGAAAGGATAGAGAAGGTAGGTCTAGCAGTAGCGCGGCTTCAGACCAATCAGGAAGCCCAGGTCAGAGATGTCATGAGAGTGATAGGCTTAATGACATCCTGTTTTCCAGCAGTCCCTTGGGCAAGGTTCTACCAGTGCCCGTTGCAGGCTCTCCTTCTGCATTGCTGGGATGGCAGCCAGCAGGGTTTGAATCAACCGATGCTGATATCCACCAGAGTCAAAAGTATACTGTGGTGGTGGCGAACCAGTCACAAGTTGGAAAGGGGTCTGTTATGGTTCAGACCAACAGTTCTGGTGCTGACAACAGACGCCAGCTCTTTCGGCTGGGGTGCACGCCTGTAAAAGGATCTGGCTCAAGGATCCTGGTCTCAGGTGGAAGCCAGACGGACCTCAAATCAGAGGGAATTACTGGCAGTACAGAGGGCGAAAATAGCCTTCCAGCAAAAAATAAAGGGACAACATCTCCAAGTAAGGTCGGACAATGCAGCTGTTGTCGCTTATATAAACAAGCAGGGGGGACCAGGAGCCTTGCTTTGCAGACGATAGCAGGAGAAATTTTCTCTTGGGCCGAGCCGAACCTAGCGTCACTCTCTTCATTTAAAGGGGGCCCAGAACTCTCTTTCTCAGTCGTCAGTGTGTGAAGCAGGACGAATGGTCACTCAACCAGGAAGTGTTCAAGCAGGTTGTGAGGACCTGGAGCATACCAGAGGTGGATATGTTCGCCTCAGAAAGCAACAAGAAGGTTGCTCAGTTCTTCTCCCTGCACTCGCAGGATCGAGCCAGAGGGATAGATGCCTTCGCCAAAGCATGGCACTTCAACATGTGCTATGCCTTTCCCCCACAGTGGTGCCGCCTTTCCCCCGCCATAGCGACCCACGCATTTGCTATGGGGCCCGCAGCCTAGTAGGGCCCCATCCTAGTTGACAATAAATATGACTTTTTCCCTGCCGCTGCCGCCGCTAGAGGTCCGCGGCCGGCAGAGATTTTGTCTCCGCCGGCCGCCATTTTTTCGAAGACCAGAGGAGTTAGACAGGGAGCCTGCCTAGCTACAGTAGAAATAGAGCTGTGGCGCCGCCCACCCCCCGCCCCTGGTCTGTCTGTCATCCAAGGGGTGGGGAGTGGGCGATGCCGCAGCTCAATTTCTATTGTAGCCGGCCGGCTCTGCCTCTATTTTGTTCCCCCCTGAGAGACACTTCAGTTAGGATATAGAAGGGCTCCAATGGGGCCCATGGGGGGTAGGGGGGCACCTGAAATGTAAGGAAGCACTCCGCTGGCTGGGGACACCTGAGATGTAAGGAGGCACTCCGCTGGCTGGGGACACCTGAGATGTAAGGAGGCACTCCGCTGGCTGGGGACACCTGAAATGTAAGGAAGCACTCCTCTGGCTGGGGACACCTGAGATGTAAGGAAGCACTCCGCTGGCTGGGGACACCTGAGATGTAAGGAGGCACTCCGCTGGCTGGGGACACCTGAAATGTAAGGAAGCACTCCGCTGGCTGGGGACACCTGAGATGTAAGGAAGCACTCCGCTGGCTGGGGACACCTGAGATGTAAGGAGGCACTCCGCTGGCTGGAGACACCTGAGATGTAAGGAGGCACTCCGCTGGCTGGGGACACCTGAGATGTAAGGAAGCACTCCGCTGGCTGGGGACACCTGAGATGTAAGGAGGCACTCCGCTGGCTGGGGACACCTGAGATGTAAGGAGGCACTCCGCTGGCTGGGGACACCTGAGATGTAAGGAGGCACACCGCTGGCTGGGGACACCTGAGATGTAAGGAGGCACTCCGCTGGCTGGAGACCTGAGATGTAAGGAAGCACTCCGCTGGCTGGCAGAACGCTCGAGCGCACCTGTGAAGGGACATCATTTTCGGCACATGAGGAGGCTCTGGAGTCTGGACAAGAGGTAGGAAGGGAGTGGGAGTCAGAGTGTCATCTGTTTTGCACAGTTCAATTTTTTTTTTTTGGGGGGGGGCCCAAACAACATTTTGCTATGGGGCCCTGTGATTTCTAGTTACGCCCCTGTTCCCCCAGTAAGGCTAATCGCGGCGGTCCTCCAGAAATTTCAGACCCAGGTAACGGATCTCATTTTGATAGCTTTGTTTTGGCCAAGAAGGGCCTGGTTTGCAGTCCTAAAGAGGTTGGCAATATATCCTCCGATTCATCTTCCGAGGAGGGAGGATTTGGTTACACAGGATCCTATCCGGCATCCTCAAATAGAGACCCTCAGACATACAGCGTGGTATCTGAGAAGCAGCTGTTAAAGGCCCAAGGTTTTTCAGAAAGGGTCATCAAGACTCTCTTAGAATGTCAGAAAAATTGTTATTGGAGAAGACCTGGTCTCCAGCCAAGGATCTCCAAAAAAGGGGGAGCTGTCGGACTATCGCGGTACGTTAAGTGTTGTTGCTAAAGTTCATAAAACAATATTATATAAAATTTAACACTTTATTGTTGTTCTTCACACAATTATACATTAGACAAATTTTAAAACAAACAAATGTACAATAAGTATTTCGACTAGTTTTGCTAAACAGCTTCATCAGGAAATACATATGTTTTTTTGTTTTACATCTGGAAGAGAAAAAAGAAAAGGGGGGAATTTTAGGGAAGAACATTCATGTTTTGGGATCAGTCATTGCTGTATATACATCAGCAATGTTGATTATTTCTCGTAAAAAGGAGCGGATATATATTGGTAGATGTTGAGCAGACTCTTACCCCATCGCGATGCATCTATGGAAACACGGGCGCACCCGCCAGTGCCTTGCACGGCGACTGGGGAAGGGCAGATCAAGCCAGCAGGTTGTTCAGTGGTACCTGAAGATAATGCCCGTAATTTGTCAATCCAATGGTGGACAGTCAATAATAAGTGGGTGTCACCCAAGATGGAAAGAGTGCCCGATATTAGGTTCTATTCCGGTGCGACGTCCAGGGTGGGAAAATGAGTGAACAATTGATTGGGTATGCCTATCAGTGGTGAGCGAGGAAGGGTAGATGGGAGGGAAATGGGGAAGGGGTGAAGGGAAGGGAGGTGAAGAGGGGGACAAGGGGGGTGGAAGGGAAAAAGGAAGAAAGGATATAATGTGGAGGAGGGGGGAGGGAAGGGGGGGAAAAGGGAAGGGGGGGGAAGGAAGGGGGAGGGTGGATAGTGGTGGAGGTACGGGTGTGTCGTAAGCCAGTGACCAGGGCCATTTACACCAAGGTGTGAAAGAGGTTCAATTCCTGGTTAGCAGAACAGTGGCAGGAAGATCCAGGTATTCCGGCAGTGCTGGACTTCTTCCAGGCAGGGGTGGAATTAGGGCTTTCTGTCAGCACCCTGAAGGTACAGGCTGCCGCCTTAAGCATCTTTCTTCAGGTCCCCCTGCAGCAAGATCGTTTTGTGAAGAATTTCTTTAAAGCCCTCTCCAGGTCCAGGCCAGTGAAGATCAGAGCCTGTCCCTCCTGGGATTTATCCTTGGTACTTAATGCACTTACAAAGAGTCCCTTTGAAGTTGCAGGCGCTCTTGATTAGAGAGCCTTTTTTGTTGATTTTGGAGGATAGGGTTGGGCTTAAAACAGATCCTAGTTTCCTCCCCAAAGTTTCTTCTACTTTTCATAGAATTCAGGACATTATACTGCCAACATTTTACTCCTCCTCGGAAGGTGACGAGGAAGGAGAATTCAATTTAGTTGATGTTAGGCGTAGCCTCTTAGTTTATTTAAATATCAGCAAAGACTTCAGGAAGTCAGAATCTTTATTTGTGAATTTTGCGGGGTCACGCAAAGGACTTAAGGCATCTAAATCCACCATCGCCAGATGGATTAGGATGACAGTCTTAGAGGCATACAGGTTGGCAGGGGGGCAAGCGCCTCTAGTTAAGGCACATTCAACTAGGGCGGTTTCAGCTTTGTGGGCAGAGAAAGCCGGTGCCACTTCAGAGGAGATCTGCAGAACAGCGACGTGGTCCAGCTACTCCATGTTCGCAAAGCATTACTGATTGGACCTTGTTGCCGATAAAGACCAGGCATTTGGGAAAAAGGTCCTCCAGGCAGTGGTCCCGCCCTAACAGAGTAAGTTTCTTGCTTAGCATCTCAGAGGCTGTACTGGAAGACGATAAGAGAAAACCGGAGTTAGACTTACCGGTAACTCTTTTTCTAGGAGTCTTCCAGGACAGCCTGGTTTCCCACACAGAGTTTTATAGCTGGAGCAAAAGGGGATATCCTAATGTTGTGCCAGTGTGTCTTTCAGAGCCTTTGTGGAAACTGAAGGGGAAGGCCTGGAGGACCTCCTTTTAACCATTTGGGTGAATGTGTTTCCTGTCCCGGAGGGAGGAGCCCTATGTCTCAGAGGCTCTCCTGGAAGATTCCTAGAAAAAGAGTTACCGGTAAGTCTAACTCTGTCTTTTTTTGGGGGGGGGGGGGATTTAGCATTTCATTCTTGGGTCCAGGCAGCGCAATGTCTTGGGCCAGCCCTGCCTAAAGAGATTGTGTTTCTTAAAAACTCGTTTAATATTACCCACATGTTCAGCTAATCGTATATGTAGTTCTCTTTTGGTGCACCCTATATATTGTTTTGAACATGGGCATTGGATCATGTAAACTACAAAACGTGTAGAACAGGTAATAAATGACTCAATATCATACGTTTTGTTAGTCACAGTGGATTGGAAGGCCTCACATTTACGCCCTCTGAAAGCATTAATATGACAAATGCTACATCTACTGCATGGGAAAAATCCTTTCATTGACTGAAATAAAGAAATCGTCTTTGAAGGGTCTATGACATTAGGGGCAATATTATGTCTCAAAGATGGGGCACCCCTGTATATTAATACCGGCTGATCTGGAATAACAGGGCCGAGGGCTCTGTCATTTTGTAATATACCCAATGTTTCTTAAGAATTTTCTTTATGGAGAAATGCTGGTTAGAATATCGAGTAATCATCGACCATCCAAATCTATCAGAAACTGTATGGTTTTCTCTTCTTCCACCAAGCATATTGCTCCTATACATATGTAGCACCGGTACTCCTGATGAGTACGCGCTATGGCTTTGAATTTAGTTTTTACCCAAAACTGTAGTTGAGTTTTGGGGTTAATTGTCCTAAATTATGCTTTGGCATCAGTTTGGCTGAGCTGTATTGAGGTTCTGCCTGGTCATAGGTGAGGTTTGCACCTGTGAGAGGCCCTAGAATGCAGTCTGGTTGGACGCATTGTGTACCAATCTCTTCTTGGAGCCAATCAGTGGGCGCGTTTATCTCGCTGTGTATTCCGGGAGAGGGTACTTAAGGTGCTGAAGTCATGTGGTTAGGGGTTCCGGTCCAGAAGTGGCTGCTTACTCTGTAAACCTGGTCCTCCTGACCAGCCCCCCAGAGGCCCTCATGGCCTGGGGTGCGGATCCATCCGTTTCCGAGCCTCGAAACTGGCTAGTTTGAGGCGCAGTAACTGGAAGAAGGATTCTAAAGTGTTCTGGTGCCGTCTTGGGTTTGGAGAGGCCCAGCAACTCTACACGCAACCAGGGGAGGACTCTTCAGAAGAGGGCCACACACGAGGCTGGCTGCTCGGTAAGAGCCTGGAAGCTGAGCTGGACATTGATTGAATCTACAATTTCTTACGTGACTAAGTACAACATAACTCATTTTGTGCTACCCATATGTACACTCCCACCCTTACCATTCCCATTAACGGAAACCACACATAACTGGAGTGTAAATTAGGCCGTAGCAGCCTCCTTTATTAAATATCAAAATATAACTGAACTTTATTATAAACAAATAAATAACCAATAAATAACCAATAACTGTATACCAATGAAGAAAACTCTGACGTAGGACTGTAGGACTTTACCCCCCCCCACCCGTTTTAACGGAAACCACACATAACTGGAGTGTAAATTAGGCCGTAGCAGCCTCCTTTATTAAATATCAAAATATAACTGAACTTTATTATAAACAAATAAATAACCAATAAATAACCAATAACTGTATACCAATGAAGAAAACTCTGACGTAGGACTGTAGGACTTTACCCCCCCCCACCCGTTTTAACGTAATCAAAACTCGTGCACTGCGGTCATATAAACTATAACTAGGCCTCAAGCTGACATGCTAGCTCAGAGACAACAATATTCCCGCAGTGCAGTCATCCACCATATTCCTTACATCAGTTATAAGGAATATTAACAAACGGGCCCATATCTCCAATGGGTCCCGCATCAACTTCTCTGTGGGGAGGGGGTTTCTTCTCTATACCTACGTCAGCCAACATCCGCCAATGCTACGACGTCCAAGCCAACCTGTAAAAAATATTTTTTATCAAACACCTGCAAGAAAATAGGGAGGGAGGGCGGGAACTTTTTCCTAGCTGGAATGGCTCCTTCCCTGGCCGTTGCCCCTCCTCTTCCTGTTGCCAGCTCCACCCCACCCCCTCCTCTCCTAACTCTTAAAGGGGCATACCTAAATGGCATGTTAACTCTACTCATGCCAGCCCTGCGCCTATATTCCTCTGTTCTCTGCTGCGGGCTGTTCTTGACTAAGTACAACATAACTCATTTTGTGCTACCCATATGTACACTCCCACCCTTACCATTCCCATTAACGGAAACCACACATAACTGGAGTGTAAATTAGGCCGTAGCAGCCTCCTTTATTAAATATCAAAATATAACTGAACTTTATTATAAACAAATAAATAACCAATAAATAACCAATAACTGTATACCAATGAAGAAAACTCTGACGTAGGACTGTAGGACTTTACCCCCCCCCACCCGTTTTAACGTAATCAAAACTCGTGCACTGCGGTCATATAAACTATAACTAGGCCTCAAGCTGACATGCTAGCTCAGAGACAACAATATTCCCGCAGTGCAGTCATCCACCATATTCCTTACATCAGTTATAAGGAATATTAACAAACGGGCCCATATCTCCAATGGGTCCCGCATCAACTTCTCTGTGGGGAGGGGGTTTCTTCTCTATACCTACGTCAGCCAACATCCGCCACCGCAAACAAGGTTAAAACCTTAACCTTGAGCGCGCCTCCACACCCTAAGTGCTCTTTCAATTCCGTCTTGTATACCCATGGTCCACATATCAATGCCCACTGGGTTCAGATGAACCCCGTCAGCCCTCAAATATCGCCACGTCTCGGTCTCTAGCTCTCTATGTCTGATCGCTAAGCCACCGTTTTTAATGAAAAACCTGCTCACCTCCTGATTAATCTTACTTCTGGCCCTGTTAATCAGTTCCACTGACCTCGCTTGCCGCCATGAAGACCTGGCTATCATGTCCGACCATACAAGGACAGTTTTTGGGAATGCCGCCTGTAGTAGGCAGAAGTCATGCTTGATGTCCCTGGTGATGTCTAATTTTGTCCTCAAACCCAAATCATTCCCCCCCACATGAATCACCAAAACCTCGGGCGGCCTGTCCCGTTGTGCAAATTTGTGCGCCTCCGGGACCAGACGGCTCCAAAGCATCCCGGGGAACCCCAACCATTTAATGTAAGCATCCCCCCTGGAAAACCCCAGCTGTCTCCCGTCTGGCCTGGCATCCCCCCTCCTAGCACCCCAGCAAACATAGGAATGTCCCATGATCCACACGAGACTCGGCGAGGTATCTGAAAAGAAAGCAATAAGAAAATTCCGGTGAAAACTCATCACAATGTACCACACGAAACCATGCCGGCACATAACGCACACCACTCAATAAAATGTCAAATAACTAAATCAAGTCTGACATAAGACCGAAATCGCCTCGATTCCCATCTTCCAATCCGTTTTATAGCTTCTTCCGTTAGGCCCCACCTAACTGCTTCCGTTGCTGCACCAATTCTAAATGAATGCGTGGAAAATTTCTGATCCCCCATACCCAGGATGACTAAGGATTTTCGAAAGATAGAAATAAATTGGAAACGCGACAGCGCCACCCCATCCTGATGTACTAAAAGAGGGCCATCCCCCGTTGGCCTTTTTGTCAAATAAACCTTTGTAACTAAAAACGGGGCAGAGTTTGGCGTCAGGAATAGCGAACACCACCACATCCTTGCCTCGGCCCTCCTGATCCGTTTTAGATCTACGCAAACGCATCACAAGTCTATCTTCCATGTACCGAACGTCCCCCACCGCTAATCCATCCCTTGTTTTCTTGGAGGAACTCACCAGCTCCCCTATTCGAAAAGCGCCGAAAAAGGCCAACACAAAAGCTGTGCAGAAAAGCCCCACCTCATAAACGGATCTACAAACTCTAGGCAAAATGTCCACCATTCTACCCAACAGTGCGAACGTAACTGGTCGCCTCTCATCCCGGACCCTCTTCCCCCGGCGATAACCCTTCAATGCCTGACGTGCCCAAAACTCTTTTGTCCAATCTCTCCCCCCTTCAAGCTTGAACAAAAATGCCATGGCCGCCATAACCTTCCCTAGCCTCGACACGGAAACTCCCTGTTCCATGTGTCTGGCGACAAAATATATAAATCGCAATCTAGTCTCTCCTTTAACTGCCACCGCTGCCCGTTCATGGAAAGCAAACCATTCGTCCCATACTTTTTTGTATGTTTTCCATGTTCCCTCGCTCAATGACCGCCTGATCCACTCACCTATCCTTCCAGGGCAATCTTCCATAGTTCCAAAGGACACGGGACGCCGTGACGCTCTGCCCCTGGTACCAGCTCCCGAAATTTCTCCCACTGAAACCGAGAAAGAGCGTCAGCAATCACATTGTCCACTCCTGGTAAGTGTACTGCCTGAATGAAAATGTTCATCTGCATACACCGAAGCACCAAGTGTCTCAACAAACGTATCACCGGCGGTGACGCCGCCGATACCTTATTAATCACCTGTACCACCCCCAAATTGTCGATGTGGAAGCGCACCTTCCGATCCCGGAAGAATTCGCCCCACAATTCTACCGCCAATACCACTGGAAATAACTCAAGCAACAACATATTCTTGAGCATCCCTGCTTTGTTCCAGCTGTCCGGCCAAGGGCCGGCACTCCAATGCCCCTGGAAAAATGCCCCATATCCCGCTGACCCCGCTGCATCTGTAAACAATTCAAGGTCAAAATTATTCACCGGGCCAATCATCCACAACGCTCTACCATTAAAATTGTCCAGAAACATGTGCCACATTCTCAGGTCATCCTTATGTTCCCGTGATAGTGTCACATAATGTCTGGGCGACTCAATGCCACCCGTACTCGCCGCTAATCTTCTCCCAAAAACCCTGCCCATCGGAATGATCCTGCACGCAAAATTGAGCTTGCCAAGCACCGATTGCAATGCCCTCAATTGAACCTTGCGCCGGCCCACCATCCCCTTCACCTCCTCCTGTAATGCCACCAATTTTGCCTCAGGTAACCTGCATTCCATGGCCATGGAATCGATTACAATCCCGAGAAAACTGATCACTGTTGTGGGCCCTTCCGTCTTGTCGGGCGCAAGCGGAATGCCGAATTCCCCTGAAATCCTTTCAACGGTTGTTAAGAGCATCGCGCAAACGTTAGATGCGGGCGGCCCTATACAAAGAAAATCGTCCAAATAATGGATCACCGAATTCAAACGTGACACGTCCCTCACAACCCATTCCACAAATGTGCTGAAACACTCAAAGAATGCGCACGATATAGAACAACCCATTGGCAGACACATATCCACGTAATATTCCTCTTGCCACTTGCAACCCAATAAATGAAAGCTATCGGGATGAACAGGCAGCAAACGAAAAGCCGCTTCAATGTCTGTCTTTGCCATCAGGGCGCCCCTACCATACTTCCTTACCCAACGTACTGCTGCATCAAAGGATGTATATGATACAGTGCAAATTTCAGGATCAATAGCGTCGTTCACCGACTCTCCTTGTGGGTAAGACAAGTGGTGAATGAGGCGAAATTTGTTGTGCTCCTTTTTGGGAACCACCCCCAAAGGAGAAATTACCAGGTTCTGCATGGGTTTTATGGCGAAGGGGCCCGCCATCCTCCCCAAAGCTACCTCTTTATTCAGTTTTTCGGACACTACATCATGATGTTTTAAAGCGGACCGCAAATTTTCCGGAATGGGAGGAGTTAAATTCAAAACGGCAGGAATCATGAAACCTTCAGAAAATCCCAACAAAAGTAGATGAGCCATTGCCTTATCTGGATATCTATCTAGAAAAGGGCGCATTTTTTCCACCTTCACTGGCGTCCTCCCCCTTTCCCGCAAAATCGCTGGCCTTTCCCTTACCCTGCTTAAAACACCTTGATGAGGGATGTGATCCACCGCACCCTGAACACTCGTGTTTATACTTACATCCATGTCCAAATTTACAACTTCCCTCGTTGTACTGCCAGCAGACTCCTTTTTTCCTTGTGGCCGATTGACCCGAAGTCCCTGATCCCCCGGCCCCCCCCAGAAAAAACTGACTCACAGGCTTGGCTGAAGACATCAGGCGCATCCAAAGACTGATGTCTTTGTGATCCCACCTTAAAGCCGGTCTCACTGCCCTTCTCTGGCGGAACTGTTCGTCGTATCGCAGCCATGCTAGACCCCCGTAAGTCCGGTGAGCCTCACCAATAGCATCCAAATAACAGAACAGGGCCGAGCAGTGTTCTGGCTCCTTTTCGCCTATCACGCTTGCCAATACCCCAAACGCTTGCAGCCAATTCTGGAAAGTCCGGGGTATTAGTCTGTACCTTCTCTTCTCCTCCTCTTCTTTTTTACTATCCTCGGGTTTCACCCTATCCAAGTTAAATTTCTCAAGGGGAAGGAGAGAAAATATCTCCACGTACTCCCCTCTCCAAATTTTCTCTCTCTCCTCCTGTTTCAAATGGGCCCCCAATGGCCCTTCAAAACAGACATAAACCTCGCAACGTGCTGAATCAGCTAAACGCACTATGTCCCGCATCCCTCCCCACAAGCGAAAACGTGGGCGGACTCGCCAACACCATTCTCTCAGCTTGTACCGTCATTCCGTCCTCCCCTCCCCCCTGCCCCCCCTCAGCCAACACCCTCCCTGCAGAAACCCATGCCCCTGCCGGCCCCTGTTGCGCAGGTGTAGGCTCAAACCTGCCCACCAGCTCTTTGAGGCCTGCGAAAAAACCCTGTAAACCCCCCCCCAAAATACCTGTTTCAGGGACGGACTCGCCCGTAAAGCCCCCACCCCTCAGTAACTGATCACCATGCCTCCCGGCCCCCTCCCCCATATCCCCCCCCAAAAGCATTTTTTCCCCACAAGACCCCGAGCAAAAACAGGACTTACCGGGCTGCATGGACAATCTTCCACCAGCCGAACATCCTGCGTCCTTCGTTGCCGTGCGTCCTCCTGAGACCTCGTCCTCCGATTCAGGCAACTCGCCCTCTGACAGCTCCGCCATCTTGTCTGTAGTTGAAATAGCCTGCCCTCCAAGGTCTTCCACCTCAGATGCAGACGAACTGCGTGCTCTCACTTTTCTTCTTGTCCCCACTGCTGACTTGCTGGTCTTTTTAAGTGTGTTGCGAGACCCAGGCGGATCGCCTCCGTCCCGCAGACATCCTCTGCTGTGTCCCCTCCGCACACTAGCACTCAAGCTGGGCCGACCGCCACCTGCTTTCGAATGTCCCCTTCCCCCTTCTTGCTGAACATGAGCCTCATCAAAGTAAGTGCCGTCCGTACTGTTATATGAGTAGGCGGCTGTCCTTTTCTTAATCTCAATGCCCTCTGTCCTGGATGGGGGTAAAACTACTTTTCCTTGCTTTTTCCCTCTAGCAGGTCTTTTTAAAATATAAATGCCATTTTCCTCCCTGGTACCTCCTGTTGCATGCACCGCTGAACTGCTGTAATTGCCTTTTCTGATGAGGTGCTGGGCCGCCCCTCCCCCCGCCGCCGCGTGTCTAACAAGGCCTGAGGCCTTGTGTGGAGACCGCATGGAGGGCGCTCCCTGCCGCTTGTTGCTGGGCCCCCCGCCCCCCCCCCTCCGCACTAAAAGTGTCATTTTTGGTTTTAAAATTACCCCTGGCCGACCGCTTTGCCGGCGGTTCGGCGGTATTTTTTCCCCTTCTACTGCCTGCCATCCTATCAGACTTGCGGCCCTCTGGGGAGTATCTGGCCGGCGGCCGAGATCGCCGCGGCCCTGCCACGTGTTCCACCCCCCCACCGGACCCTGCACTCTCACCCTCTATGGCCTGTTCAATCTGAGCCCTGATCCAGTCCTCTCCTTTTGCAGCAGCCGCTGCTTTGATTCTTTCAAGGAGCTCTTCCATGGTGATGTGCTCTGAACTTTTTCCTAGCTGGAATGGCTCCTTCCCTGGCCGTTGCCCCTCCTCTTCCTGTTGCCAGCTCCACCCCACCCCCTCCTCTCCTAACTCTTAAAGGGGCATACCTAAATGGCATGTTAACTCTACTCATGCCAGCCCTGCGCCTATATTCCTCTGTTCTCTGCTGCGGGCTGTTCTGTATCGCCGGACCGGCTGAAAGATTCTGGTACAGTAAGAAAAGTTCCTACTTTGACCTTCCGGTTGCAACTAAGCTTTTCAACCAAGTCTGTGTGAGAGACTTTGCAAAGCTAGAATTACTTGTTGGCTGCTAGATCCAAGCTTAAGGATTTATCAAGCAATTAAAGAATCCAGTTGCGAGTGGCTATTCCCTGGATTATGTACAGAGAGACTTTTATTGAAGTCAGCAGTTCCAAGCACCTGAGCTAAACTTCATCCTTATACCCTCTATTCCCAACTTAGAGACTGAGTTTGTTCAACTGTTTTATGCAAATAAAAAATCCTAAAAAGGAATTTAGGTGTCGGTCTCTACAGTTACTGGGTTATCAAGCCTGGGAAAACCCTAGACAAGGACAACGAGTTACGAGAAGGTGAGGTAACGGTAAGCCCAGAAAAATGTAGCCACTCCTTCGGGAGTCAGTGCTACACATAGCTGCAACATCAGCAATGGTTTTGTCAATTTCATGTTCTTGATAGCCTTTATTTATAAACCTCTGTTTTAGAACTATTGCTTGCTGATAAAAATCTGAGATTTCAGTACAGTTCCGCCTGATAAACTGAAACTGTCCTTTAGGCTGGATTCACACCTATGCATTTATAGTGCTTTTTGCATTTTGCAGATTTGCACTACATGACCAGTGTAGCCAAGATATGACCCATTAGCTGAAACCAAAAAACTCCCTATAATTACCTTATTTTAATAAATAAGAGACCACACCATTTCTTGGAGTTAAATGGCCATAACAGCTATTTTATTAAATAACCAACAATAAGAAACTCCACTTTTCTTATTATAAATAAAACATAAATAACCATAAATAACACAATAACATTAACTCTTTTTAACCCCTTCTGCAACTGAAAAAACACACGTAAAACAAACAGGTTAAACCCACTTTTTTATTGGTCAGTGACGGCGCTAAGTGCTATAACCATCACCATGATATCAATCGATATCAAACACCAGGGGGCACTGCGGGATATACAGACCCATGGGTCTCTCTCTGTACCACCCGATAACCAACTTTCCCGCAGTGCACAATACCATTAAACATCAACAACGTTTGATGTACCAGGAGGGGCCATCTATTGATGAGCCCCCCACCCACTTACCACCTCTGAAACTGCTGCCGTCACTGACCAACAAAACAACCCACGCCACAGCCTGAAAGGGAGAAAACCTCACCCTTGATGGCACCTCCACACCCGCAGGGCCGCCTGAATCCCCTCCTGTAGCCCCAGTGACCATAAGTCAATGCCCACATCCGTGAGATGAACCCCATCCCGTCTAAGGTACATTCCCACATTTACCTCCAACTCCCGGTGGCGAATCACTAAACCACCTTGCCAGGCTATAAACCGCCCCACAACTTTATTAATCCTTATCCGGGCTTTGTTCAGTCGGTACATTGATCTCGCCATACGCCAAGTCATCCTAGCCACCATATCGGACCATATCAACAGTGTCCCAGGGAAGGTGGCACGGAGGAACATCACGTCCGCCTTTATATCTGCTATCAAATCCCGTACCGTCCGTACACCCAGGTCATTACCTCCAGCATGAATGACCAGCACATCCGGAGGTCTGTCTAACCATGCATATCTCTCCACCTCCGGGACCACCCTGCCCCACATCATACCCGGCCGCCCCAGCCAACGGATAACTGCCTCCCATCTGGAAATACCCAGCTGTCTCCCACCTGGTCTCACGTCCCCTCTCCTGGCTCCCCAACACACATACGAATGGCCTAGGATCCAGACCAGGAGTTGACGCCCTGCATCTGAAAACAACAAGCACAACATTACCAATACGATCCCAACACACCTCCAAACCAACCTTCGGCTGCCCCACACAGTAACATAACCCCCCCCCCCCCCCCACACACTTTTTATTTTTTATTATTATCATTTTTTTTTTTTTATTTACTCGCAAACCAACTGTGGCCGAATATATGTCCGGAATCGCTGCGACTCCCATCTCCCCAATTTTCGCACATCCACTTCATTCAACCCGCGCCTGGTGGCCTCTGTGGCCGCCCCAATGCGGAAGGAATGTGAAGCGTAGGCGTGACTGTTCAACCTCAACTTCCCCAAGCACTTTCTCAAAACCGCTACGAATTGAAACCTGGACAGGTAAGTTCCGTCCGCATGCACAAACAACGGACCATCTCCCCCCGGCCTCACATCCATAAATCTTGTCACCGTCTTAACCGGGCAAACCTCACATCCTTGCAAAACGAACAAACTCACCTGTATCCCTTTGCCTCCTTGATCCGTTTTCGACTTACGCAGCCGAACTGAAACCCTGTCCCCTAGCATTATCACATCCTGTGCCAATAATCCCCCCGCCACCCCTTTTGATGGGCTAACTAACTCCCCAATCCTGAACGCCCCAAAGAATGCCAATGAAAAAGCCGCCCGGAACAATAACCTTTCGTACCCCGATGTGCACACCACTGCCAGCTTTTCTCCCAATGCCACCAGATTCGAGAACGTGATTGGGCGCCGAACATCAGGGATCCTGCGTGACTTCCTATACCCCCTTTATAGCCTGTTTTATTACAAAATCCTTTGTCAAATCTTCACGTCTCCTCATCTTAAACCAAAAAGCCAGCCCCGCCATCTTCTTCTCAATGGCTGACACCGACTTACCCTCTTCCATGTCTCTGGACACCCAGTAAAGGAGCAGCAACCTGACCCCGGACTCCTCTCCCCCTACCTCCGTTTCCGCTTGTAAGTTCGCCCATTCTTTCCATACCTTAGAATACGCTGACCACGTAGCCTCGCTCACTGACCGCTGTATTCAGCCCGCGGCAACTCCAGTGCTACCTCCCAAATCCAACCGGGGCAAGGAACACCCACCTCTTCTGCTTCTGGCGCCAGCTCTCTGAACTTGTCCCACTGAAAGCGAGACAAGGCGTCAGCTAGCGTGTTCTCCACCCCAGGGATATGAACAGCATATAGAAAAATGTTTAACTGCATGCAACGCAAAACCAACTGTCGCATCAGTCGTACGACCGGGGGTGAAGCTGCAGACATGCTGTTAATCACCTGCACCACCCCCATGTTGTCGCAGTTCAACCTCAACTTGAGATTCCTGCAAGACTGCCCCCATAACTCCAAAGCTAACACCACAGGAAACAGTTCCAGAAGTACCAGGTTCTTCTGAAAACCTGCCTCCACCCATGACCGTGGCCACAGTTCCGCGCTCCACTGCCCCTGAAAGAATGCTCCGTATCCAGTCGATCCCGCGGCGTCCATCACCAATTCCACATCAAAATTGCTCACAGGCCCCGACATCCACACTGCCCTTCCGTTATACTCCTCCAGAAAATGATCCCATACGCGCAGGTCCTCCCTGTGCTCTCTTGTCAACCTAATGTAATGTTTTGGGGCCTTTACCCCCGCTGTCGCTGCCGCTAACCTACGACAAAATATTCTTCCCATGGGAATGATCCTACATGCAAAGTTTAACTTACCTAACAGTGATTGTAAAGTGCGCAACTGCACCTTCTTACAAGCATGGATCTCCCGCACAACCCTTCTCAGATCCCCCAGCTTCTCCTCGGGTAACCTACATTCCATAGCCATGGAATCTATTACTATCCCCAGGAAGCTCAACTCTGTCCGTGGACCCTCTGTTTTTTCGGCTGCCAAAGGCACCCGAAATCTTTTCGCGATGTGCTGCAACGTGGACAAGAGTATCGCACACACATTGGAGGACGGAGGGCCCACGCACAGAAAATCATCCAAATAATGGATGACGGAATCTATCCCCGAGACATCTGTCAGCACCCATTCAAGAAAAGAACTAAACGCCTCAAACATGGCACACGAAATAGAACACCCCATAGGCAAACAAAATTGTTCCTCCCAACGACACCCCAATAACCGAAAACTATCCGGGTGCACTGGCAACAGTCTAAATGCAGATTCCACATCAGATTTTGCCATCAATGCCCCTTTTCCGTACCGCCTCACCCAACGTACCGCAGCATCAAACGACGTGTATGACACCGTGCACGCCTCAGGATCAATAAAATCATTTACCGATCCCCCTTTGGGAAATGATAAATGATGGATGAGCCGAAACTTATTCGGCTCCTTTTTGGGAACCACCCCTAACGGGGACACCACTAAATCCCAAAATGGCATTGTCTCAAAGGGGCCCGCCATCCTCCCCAGGGCCACCTCCTTGGCCAATTTCTCTGCCACCACCGTTGGGTGCTGTAGAGCTGACTTCAAATTTCTTGCTAACGGGGGAACCACGGACAACGTGCATGGAATCCTGAAACCATACCTGAAACCCGTGCCCAGCATCCCCGCGGCAACCCTATCAGGGTATCTATTTAGGAAAGGCTGCATCCTTTCCCACATCACCGGAGTCGTCCCTTTTTTGTCCAAATTCCCCGGCACGTCTTCCCTTCTTGAAGCATCTGGCAAGCGTGTGTCCACCCCCGCACCCGGAACATTCGTGTTTAAATTTGCATGTTCCACCGAATTTGCACACCCCCCACTTCTTGCCGGCCGGGGATCCCGCGGCATGGCTACCCCCGGCCCCTCCTTGAAATGTCTGCACCGGCGTCTTGGCCGAAGCCATAAGTCTCATCCAGAGGCTGATATCTTTCGCTGTCGGAACTGTTCATCGTACCGCAGCCAAGCTGTTCCCCCATAAACCCGATAAACCTCCACAATCGAGTCCATGTAGCAGAACAACGCCGAACAATGTTCGGGGTTCTTCTCTCCAATTACTCCCGCCAGTATAGCAAATGCCTGAAGCCAGTTAGAAAAGGTTTGAGGAATCAGACGATACCTCCTCTTCTCCTCATCGTCCTTTTTACTGCTATCTGGCTTCACTCTATACAGGTTGAATTTTTCCAGGGGTAACAAGGAAAAAATTTCCACGTATTCCCCTTTCCAAATCTTTTCCCTGACCTCCTGTTTCAAATGAGCCCCCAGAGGCCCCTCAAAACAGACATAGACCTCACACTTCGCCGCATCCACCATTCTTACAATATCATCCCTCACCGTCTGTTCTTTCGCCCCTTTCTCCGTCTCACTCACCTTGTCCGTTCCACCATCCTCCGAGTGGTTAAGTCCCTCTGGTGCCGCACCCGCAGCCCCTTTTTCCCGGGCCGAACCTTCCCCGGCCCCTTCGGTTCCATCACTTCCCATACTCACCCCATCTGTCAGAGCAGTCCCTTGTCCGCCAAACCGGCCTACCAACACCCGTAAACCCTCCAGCAATTCCTGCATCTGCCCCGACCCACTGTCCGCTCTCCCGCTCGCCGCCCGCGGTTGGTCTGTAACTGCCAACAACGGCGCGGGAGGCACCCCCTCCTGCCTCGCCCCACTGGAACCCAATCACAACAATAGCTGTAAAGCATTGGCAAAAGAAACATTGTCAGTGGACTTACCGGGCTGACCGGGCGCGCTTCCCACAGCCGCTGCTCGTACTTCCACCGGCGGGATAGGGCGACTGAGCTCCTCTTCCTCTTCGGACAATCCTCCTTCCGACCGTGACCCTTCGTCCTGTGCAAATGATAACGAACGCTCCCTCGGAGAGGGGCTCCTGTAATTAGCATGCCTCCTTCCACCTATTGCAGACTGAGCGCCGCTTCCTGGCTGACTTGACCTCCCATTTTCTCGAGCAGGCGGGCCGACCCGGGCTCCGCTCCTGCCCACGTGTGTCCTTGGTGCATTGGCTGGTGGCGTCCGGCCACCACTTGTCCCTGCTGCTGAGTTGCCCCCCGCCCCCTCCCCTTTGACCAGTTCTGTCCCCCCCCGACTCGTGCAGAGCCGCAGGGGGATTCGCAGTACTGGCACGTCTGGGGGCTATTGCCCCCCTCCTGGCCGTTGCCCGAGTGGCCCGTAGATCCCCACCCCCTTGCTCGTGCAGAGCAGCTGGGGGGGACGCAGTCCCCAAGGAGCCTGATGCGCCGGCCATCCTGATGTCCCCCAGGGCCCCCCCACCCCCCTCCCCCCATTGTTCCTACTGCCCCTCACCCCGTCCAGGGCTGCAGGGGCCACTGAGGCTGTAGAAGCACTGCCATTTTGTCCTGGTGATCCTCCTCGTGGTAGGCCCGAGGCCCCGCCTCCCGCACTAGGCCTGCGGCCTGGCTGACTCCTAGCCTTCCCTGAGTTCTCCCGCATGGCCCGCTTTGCTGGGGGGGTGGACCGCTCCCTCCTAGGGCTCTTTCCCCGCCTGGATGGGCCCGCTGTGGCCCCTGGAGAATACCTTTTTGGCGGTCTACACACCCGGCCGCGTGGAGCTGCGCCGCCATCTTCCGATTCTTCCGCTCCTGACCGGTCCCCTGCTCCATCCGGCGCTCCGTCCAGCGCTGCTGCAAGTTGTTCTTTCAGCCACTCAGGCCTGTGTTCCGCCGCCGCCGCTCGCATCAGCGCCGCCAAATCCCCTCCGTCGGCCATCTTGGTCTACAAGCACACGAGGAGCAGTGATAAAAACTGCCTCCTCGTTCACCATCTCTTCCCGCACTGATTCCCAGCTCCGCCCCTCTTCTATATATGGCCGCTCCCCTTGCTCCGCCTGACCACTCCCACTACTGCCTAACCACCCCCATCTGCCTGTAAACTGTGTCACTTGACACTTAGTCATGTGCAGCCCTCCATTACCATTTCCCTGCAGTACATTGTGGTCTTTTCTGTCCATTTAACATGGCTTCTTATGGAACATGTTCTGTAGTACAAATCTGCAAAATGCAAAAAGCACTAAAAATGCATAGGTGTGAATCCAGCCTTAGGGACAGCAGATAGTCATGATTTATGATAACAACTGGTTAAAGGGATGAAAGCATTGCGGTAAGTACTGGTAATAAGGTGACCGTCTTTAACAATAATATTCAGATCCAAAAAATGGATCTGAATTTGGCTTGCCTCATGTTGTAAAGAGATCCCCCTATCATTCTGATTTAATTTATGAAGAAATGCTTCTAAAGAGGGCAGATCCCCATCTCAGAAAATGATCACGTCATAAATATATTCCTATACATATGTTAAACATTTTAACCACTTAAAATTGTACCACTTAGTTGTACTGTGGCAAGTTGGCTCCCCCTGCACGGGGGGAGCTGCGGGTGGCGCGCGCCACCGGCGGCGGGCTCTCACGCCTGCTGCACACTGCGGGAGCGAGCCCGCGATTGCCTAGTACAGAGCCAGAATGGGGATATGCCTTTGTAAACAAGGCGGATCCCCATTCTGACAGATGACATGACAGAGATCTTCTGTTCCCTGTTATTGGGAACAGTCATCTCTGTCATGTCCCATGCAGCCCATCCCCCCTACAGTTAGAACACACCTAGGGAACACAGTTAACCCCTTCCCTGCCAGTGTCATTTTTACATTGATCAGTGCATTTTTATAGCACTGATCAATGTAATAATGTCACTGGTCCCTAAAAAGTGTAATTTGGGGTCAGATTTGTTCGCCACACTGTCGCAGTCTAACTAAAAATCACAGATCGCCACCATTACCAGTAAAAACAACAAAGAAAAAGTCCCTAAATCTATCCCATAATTTGTAGACACAATAACTTTTGTGCAAACCAATCATATTGCAATTTTTTTTTTTAACCAAAAATTTGTAGAACAATATATATCAGCCTAAACTGATTAATACATTTTGGTTTTTTTTTATATATATTTTTTGGATATGTATTATAGCAAAAAGTAAAAAAATTTTTTTTTCAAAATTGTCGCTCTTTGTTTATAGCGCAAAATATAAAAACCGCAGAGGTGATCAAATACCACCAAAAGAAAGCTCTATATGTGGGAATAAAAGGACATCAATCTTATTTGGGTAAAGCGGCGTACGATTGTGCAATTGTCAGTTAAAGTGACGCAGTGCCGTATCGCAAAAAATGGCCTGGTCATTAAGGGGGGGAAATTCCTCTGGTCCTTAAGAAGTTAAAGAATAACTGCTTTAAAATAATTCAAAATTTGTCTGTATAAAGTGATATATTTCAAAAACTCAACAGGCCATTGACTTCATGTAGTTCAAACATCTCAGTAGTGACACAACTGAGCATGCCCAGACTAGGAAACCTACAAAGTGCCTCCACTCTGTTGTTTTTTGGGACATGATATAGTAAATGCCTTTGTTTGCAAGCTTGGAAATGTTGCTTGAAAAGCGTGAATCTGTTTTTGCGCAAAGCCAGATTAATAAACAAGCTAACATTTTCACCAGACACTTTATTAAGTACACCTTGCTAGTACCGTGTTTGACTCCCCTTGGCCTTCAGAACGGCCTTAATTCTTTGTGGTATAGATTCAACAAGGTGTTGCAAACATTCCTAAGAGAATTTGATCCATATTGACATGATAGCATCACGCAGTTGCTATCATCAAAGGTGCTCTGTTGGATTGAGATCTGGTGACTGTGGAGGCCATTGGAGTACAGTGACCTCATTGTCATGTTCAAGAAACCAGTGGTGAGATGATTGGTGCTTTGTGACATGGTGCATTATTTTGCTGGAAGTAGCCATCAGAAGATGGGTACACTGTAGTCATAAAGGAATGGAAATGTCAGTAACAATACTCTGGTAGGCCATGGTGTTTAAACAATGTGCAAGGGGCCCAAAGTGTGCCAGGAAAATATCTCCCACACCATTGCACCACCACCACCAGCCTGAACCGTTGATACAAGGCAGGATGGATCAATGCTTTCATGTTGTTTATGCCAAATTCTAACCCTACCATCTGAATGTCACAGCTGAAATCGAGACTCATCAGACCAGGCAACATTTTTCCAGTCTTCTTGTCCAATTTTGGTAAACCTGTGCAGATTGTAGCCTCAGTTTCCTGTTCTTAGCTGACACGAGTGGCACCTGATGTGGTCTTCTGCTGCTGTAGCTTATCTGCTTCAAGGTTCAATGAGTTGTGCGTTCAGAGATAGTTTTCTGCATACCTTGGTTGTAACTAGTGGTTATTTGAGTTACTGTTCCCTTTCTATCATCTCAGAGGTCTCCTCTGACCTCTGAAATTAAGAAGGCATTTTTGTCCACACAACCGCTGCTCACTGAATATTTTCTCTTTTTCAGTCCATTCTCTGTAAAGCCTAGAGATGGTTGTGCATGAAAATCCCAGTAGATCAATCTTTTTTGAAATAATCAGACAAGCCTGTCTGGCTCCAACAATCATTCTACATTTAAAGTCACTTAAATCCCCTTTTTTCCCCACATTCTGATGCTCGGTTTGAACTTCAGCAAGTCATCTTCACCATGTCTAGATGCCTAAATCCATTGAGTCGCTGCCATGTGATTGGCTGATTAGCAAACTGTGTTACCAAGCAATTGAACAGGTGTACCTAATAAAGTGGCCAGCGAGTGTATATATTTAACAGTATAGATTAATACTTGTAACTATAAAACTGCTACCATGCATAGAAACACCAACATAGATATTCTAAGAACTTTTTAATTTCCTTTGTAATTGTATTTGGCTGTGTTATTTTGCTTCTTATACATTATTGATCTTGTCTCGTTTTTTAACCACTTCAGCTCCGGAAGGTTTTACACCCTTCCTGACCAGGACATGTTTTGCGACATGGCACTGCGTTGCTTTAACTGACAATTGCGCAGATGTGGGACGCTGTACCCAAATAAAATTGATGCTCTTTTTTTTTCCACAAATAGAGCCTTCTTTTTTCACCTCTGCGTTTTTAATTTTTTGCACTATAAACAAACAAAAACCGACAATTTTGAAAAAAAAAAAAACGCCTCCAATAAAAATTTTTTAAAAATCGAATTTCTTCATCAAATTAGGCCAATATATATTCTGCTACATATTTTTGGTAAAAAAAATCCCAATAAGCGTATATGGATTGGTTTGCGCAAAAGTCATCACATCTAAAAACCATGGGATAGATTTATGGACTTTTTAAAATAGTTTTTACTAGTAATGGTAACAATCCGCAATTTTTAGTGGGACTGCGACATTGTGGCGGACAAATCTGACACTAAGTGACACTTTTTGGGGACCAGTGACACCAATACAGTGATCAGTGCTAAAAAAATGCACTGTCACTGTATAAATGACAGCGGCAGGGAAGGGGTTAACAGGATCAATCAAAGGGTTAAGTGTGCTCCTATGGAGTGCTTTCTAACTGTGGGGGGAATGCTGTGACTGGAGGAAAACAGAGATCAGTGTTCCTGCTTAGCAGAAAAACAAGATCTCCATTCCCCCCCCCTCACAGAACAGTAGTCTGCCTTGTTTACATAGGCAGACCGCCGTTTTGTCTCGCCGCTGAATGATTGGTGGGTCCTGGCGTCCGCTGGACCCACTGATTGTCTCCCGCTGTGTCCAATCAAGTGCCCCAGCTGACAACAGCGATCATGTACAGGTACGTGATTTTGCGCTTAAGGGCTGCCCTGAACGTGGGGTGGTCCTTAAGTGGTTAAATAATAATAGTAGCTTGTTTTAATTATTTTTTTAAAATATATATTCTCTGCAGTATATATACTTATGTATGTGCTACCATGTGCATTGAGCATGCCCAAGGATTTAGACTTTCGAGATATATTAACTAACTTGGTGCACAGCATCTAACAAATATCTAAATCAAAACTCCCACATCTGTCTTCATGAACCACGCATAATACCAGTGCTGAAGCAAAATTAAAAGGAATACAAATGTTGCGCTGTGTTGCAAATGTTGTTGTGTGATGGATATATTGTTACATAGTAGGTGAGGTTGAAAAAAAGAGTCCATCAAGTCCAACCTATGTGTGTTATTTTATGTCAGTATTACATTGTATATCCCTGTATGTTGCGGTCATTTAGGTCTATATCTAATAGTTTCTTGAAACGATCAATGCCCCCGCTGAGACCACCGTCTGTGGAAGGGAATTCCACATCCTTGCCGCTCCAAAGGATCATAATATTATTCCAAAAAATGTGATATGTGTCCCAACATCCTAAATACACATAAAAATAAAAAATTCAGAGGGTGACACCACTATTCCACAGGGACACACCAATAGAAAAAGAAAACATATCAATTCATAAATCAATAAACATAAATCATGATGTATGTAAATGTCCAAATAAAATAAGTAGTCATGTGTAGGGGGGTTCCACCATTATTGCAAATCTTGCCATATGTTTTCACTCATGAATGACAATAAGCAGCCTTGTGAATTCACACCAACTCCAATTGCAGCCTCTTACCAAGTGTTAAGACCCAAAATTATAGGTGGACTTATAGCAGCATGTTGTCAGTAATCATTCATCCACAGCCTTGCAACCATATAACGGAAAATTGAATACTCACCTTTCCGTAATTTTCCTTTCCTGGTGCCTACCCATGGCAGCATACCAATGGTTAATGGCTCCGCCCCGATTAACCCACAGGACCACGTAACTCTATAAAAGAAAGAGTTGCTCCCCTCCTCAGGTATTCTTGTAACTAGTCTTCAGAACATTAAGGATTATTGAAGGGAGGGTGTATGCTGCCATGGGTAGGCACCAGGAAAGGAAAATTACGGAAAGGTGAGTATTCAATTTTCCGTTTTCCTGGTGCCTCCATGGCAGCATACCAATGGTAAATAACTCGCTTACAGGGAGGGTACTGCAATAATAATTTTTTTAAAGACTTTACAGAGTTGATATTTTTAAGGTCTTTCTCCCAAAGTCTCGGGAGGTGAGGACTGCTGGATCTAGGCTATAGTGCGACATGAAGGTGTTGAAGGATGACCAACAAATTGTCTCAGGGGAGACCCGCGCCAAAGCTGCCCAGGAAGAAGCCATTCCCCGTGTCGAGTGAGCATTCACCGCAACTGAGACTGGGAGACCACTAGCCCGATAAGCCCTCTTAATTAGATTCATGATCCAGCTGGCCATTCCTTTCCTTGCCCCCTTGGGAATAACGAACAGACGTTGATCCTTGCGTAAAAGCTGTGTCAACTCCAAATAACGCCTCAGGGACTCATGTAGTTTAGAAGAGGTTGGATCTTCTCCGAAGGCCGGGAGAACCCATTCTTGATTAAGATGTTAAACTGATGGTACCTTCGGGACAAACTGGTGAATAGGCTTCAGAACCACCCGTCTGGCAAAACGTGACGTAAGGTTCTCTAGCTCCCAGTGCTTGAATTTCTGATACTCTGCATCCTGATGTGATGGCGATCAAAAAGTCGTTTTCCAGGCAATATCCTCCAATGCACATTCTTCAGTGGGTGCAAAGGGTGGACTGGCTAAGACGTTGAGGACAACTGTCAGATCCCACTTGGGGTAAAGAGTTTTCCTGGGAGGACGTAACTTTAGCATTGCTTTTAGGGAACGGTCTACTAGGGGCTCTAGTGCCCAGCGTGTGTCTGTTAAGACTGATAAGGCCGAAACCTGAACTTTCAGCGTGTTAAGACCTAAGCCTAGGTCCAGGCCCGACTGCAAGAAGAGTAGAATATTGTGAACTCCAGGATCCAGCGAATTGAACTGGCTGGATTCAGCAAGCTGGGTGAATTTCTTCCATACCCTGTAGTAGGTGGCATTGGTAGATGACTTCCTGGCTTGCAATAAGGTCTGTACAACTTTATGTGAGCACCCTAGGCTGCCCAGTCTCTTCTGCTCAAGTCCAGGATCTCCGGATGCGGGTGGAAGAAGTCGCCTTGAGATAGGAGGTTGTCTGAGTGGAGAAGCGGGAGTGGATTGCGCAAAGTCATCTTGATTAGAAGTGGAAACCATGGTCTCCTCGGCCAGTATGGGATGACCGCCAGGATAGTGACTTTTTCTAATGTCAGCCGCTGGAGGAACCTCAGTATCATGGGAACCGGAAGAAATGCATACCCCTTCTGGAAGTTCCAGGGCTGGATCAGGGCATCCACCCCTGCTGACCTTGGAGATGGGAACCTCGTAAAAAAACAGAGGAGTCTTGCCGTTAAGCAGGGAGGTGAAAAGATCTATCTAGGGAGTAGCCCACTGTTGGCATATCCAGCGGAAGACTTGCGGATTCAGTGACCAACCGAAGTTGTTGTTGAAGGACCTTAAGAGGCGATCGGCTAGCTGATTCTCGGGGGCTGGGATGTAAGCGGCCCGGAAATCGATCAAGTTGTTCTCGGCCCAGGATATAATTGGGGCTACCTCGCTGGCTAGGAACCTGCGCATTCCCCCTGGGTTCAGAACATAGGCCACTGCCGCACTGTTTTCCATCTGGAGCAATATGGACCTGCCCCTGAGCAGTGGGGCCAGATGTAAGATTGCCATCCATGCTGCCCCTAACTCTAGGATGTTGGAAATCATCCCTTCTGCATTGAATCGCCACCTCTCTTGCACTAGCAGGTCTTGGAAGTGTGCCCCCCATCCTAGCTGACTTGCATCCGAAGTAAGGACGGACCATGAGATGGGCCCCAGGGAACGGTGAACAAGAAGGTTGGGTGGTCTTGTCCACCACCAGGGGCTGGACTTCATTGAAAAGGTGATGAATATTAATTGTCCCAGGTGCTTCCTTCTCCACTGCGCCAGAAACCCCGCCTGGAAGTCTCGCAGGTGCCACCTGGCCCACTTCACCATTGGTATACAGGATGAAAGGGACCCTAGGAGGCTCAGACAATCTGATGCTGACATAGAGTGGACTTCCTTACGCCTGCTTCACCTTCTGGATCAAAATCGGGATCTTTTCTGGTGGAAGAGACACAGCCTTCTCTGGGGTATTGAATAGAGATCCCAGGTATGTCATCTTCTGGGTAGGCCTCAACTGACTCTTTGCATAGTTGATAAGCCACCCGAAACTGGACAAAGTGTTCAGGACTAGCTGCACCTGTGCCTCCAGAGTTTCTCTGTGTTGAGACAGGATTAGGATGTCGTACTTCATTTTCCAATCGCACACGTTCCTGGAAATGCTCACAGTTTTGGGTGCTGTAGCAACAACCAGCTGGATACTGGTTCAAATCACAGTAGAAAGATGTTTGCCAGCACACCATGGAGCGACACAAATAGCGTCCAAAAGGAGTGGTTTATTGCATGATCACAATATGGGAATAGTGCAACGTTTCGGAGCCGCGCAGGGCCCCTTCGTCAGGCATGTGATTAGGATGTCATCCAGGTAATGCAGGACCCTGACCCCTTTGTCCCGGAGGGGGGCCAGGATGTACACTAAAACCTTGGTGAAAGTCCTGGGAGCTGATGAAATTCCAACTGGGAGACATTGGAACTGGAGGCGCAGACTGCCCACTTTGAACCGAAGAAAAGGCTGAAAATGATGGTGGATGGGGATGTGAAGGTACGCATCCTGAAGGTCTATAGAGACCATCCAATCCCCTGGCTGTACTGACAGATCTACTGTGCTCAGGGATTCCATCTTGAAATGCTCTACCTGTATGTAACGGTTTAGCCTCTTCAGGTCCAGAACAGGCCTCCAACCTCCTCATTTCTTGGGGACTAAAAAGATTGGGGAATAGAACCCAGAGTGACTTTCCGAGTCGGGAACTGGCAGAACTGCCCGTTGGTGAAGGAGTATTTGGATATACTGAAAGAGGACCTGTCTCTTTTCTCGGGAGGTCAGATTCTTAGTGGGCTGGAAAGAAAAAAAAGGTGGATCTCCAGAAGTGTCCTTGCTGGACCGTGGAGGTTGCCCATGGGTCCGTGCGACTTTCCACCCAAACCTGGGCAAAATACCTGAGTCTTGCTCCTACTAGAACGGTTTGGGTGGGAAAGGAGTCAAGAAGACTTCTGGCGCTCAACCGTTAAAGTTGAGGCCTTAGGTTTTCCCAATTTAAGGAAAGTGGCTTGTGAGCCCTCCAGCCCCTTCTGTACTCCTTACCGGGACGGTATGATCTGGCATCCCTAGAACTTTGCTGAGTGGCTGGTCGCGAAGTGAATCTCCTTTTCCTACTCCTATCCTGAGGGATAAGGCCACTTGTGACCCGAGTAATGGCAGTGTCCATCTTTTCGCCGAACAGGGCCTTACTATCGTATGGGATGCGACACCATGACTGCTTTGAAGATAGGTCTGCTGACCATGGCTTTAGCCATAATGCTCTTCTGGCTGTGATGGAGTAAAGCATATCCCTGGGGGAGCACCTCAGAATATCGATGGCCGCTTCCGCCATAAAATCAGAGGCCAGTTTTAATTCATCTAGTGCTTAGATGATTCTGTCTGGATCTAGGCCCCGCCTGAGGGCCGTCTCGATATTGTCCGCCCTGAGGTGATTCAGTTCGCATAGGTAGCGCTATACAAGTCATTCATTCATTCATATTTTAGTGGCTCTGGAGACCAAGGATAGTGCCACTGCTGGTTTGCATGCTCCCCCTGTCACTTTTTTTAAGATCTGAGTCGATCCTGCGATACAGGGGGTCCCTGAAAGAGACTGCATCCTCTAACGGCAGCGTTGTGTTCCTGGCTAAACGCATGACGAATGCGTCCGCAGTTGGTACGGAGTCAAAGAGTTGGGCGTCTGCCTCTGCCAGCGGATAAAGCTTGAGAAGCCGGTTGTAGGCGACGGGTCTCTTGTCCACCTTCCACCACTCATCTGTCACCACTTCCTTAATTTCATCCATCAGAGGGAAATTTGCAACCTTTTTGGTCAGGTGAGGAAAATGTTTTTTTTTTTTTTTTGGTTTTGGAGGGAGGCTCCGGGTCTTCCTCCCACTGAATCGCATCTTTTACTGCGGTAATAAATGGATTCACAAAGGCAAAATCAAATACTGATGAGTTTTCCTCAGCTGTACCTTTGAAACATGTTGGGGTGATCTCTGACTGCTGCGGGAAGCATGCGCAGAGGATGAGTGTGAGTGACCTCTTGACCTATCGGCAGAGTCTCTGTGGGAAGATCTTCGAGATAATTCTCGGTGCGGGCTGTGGAAATAAAAGCACAGAGATATTTCCAAAAGCCCAGAGAAAGCTCTTTTTAAAACTTACCTTTGTTGCAGCCCTTACCTAGTGGAGTGTTGAGGATCTTTTTTATTATGCGGCATAATGACCTCTGGGGCAGCTAAGGATGGGAAAATAAAAATAAATAAATAAATATATTATATATATATATATATATATATATATATATATATATATATACACACACACATACTACCCCCTCAGAGCTCTACCTTGGTCAGGCTCCATACTAGAGAGAGAGAGGCAGAGGGTGGAGAAGACACCAGCAGGTGTTTTCCAAATGACAGCCTGATTAAAATTATTTTGCAGGCTGTTTAAATAGGAAGTCTCGGTTTGGGTGTACCAAGATGGCCGCCGTTTGGCTTCAAAGTGCTACTGCACATGTGCATTCCGCTGTACCCCTGTCCCCCGAGAAGACAAAATTGTGCACAGGGACGCGCACGAAGCGTCCGGACACGCCGGGGGGGAAGCAGGAAGAGACTGCGGCTGCTGGCCATCCCTGGGAGCCAGCATGAGGAGGGAATGACAGCATGTCAGTCTGGCTGGAGCAGAAACAGGTATGCACTAAAGGATCCAGACAGGAGGCTCTGGGATAGGCAGCCAGGAGACTGAGGAGAGGATATGCTCCTGAGTCTCTGCACCCCAAAAAGATCCACAGAAAAACGGGCTCCCATACTTATCTGGTGCATTTAGCAACCCAAGTAATGGGACTCCATACTGCAGGAGAGCATGAACCTGCAATGGTCGCACCATATGACGGTGCGGTAGGGCTGGACTGTGATCCTGCAGGAATGAGGACAGGAAAAAGAATAGGAGGAGGAGGGGAGCAACTCTTTCTTTTATAGAGTTACGTGGTCCTGTGGGTTAATCGGGGCGGAGCCATTAACCATTGGTATGCTGCCATGGAGGCACCAGGAAAGCATATTACAGCCACAGGTTGTTCAATGGAACTCAGGAACTCAAGGGTACATCAGCAGGGATTCACTGTTTGCAACTCCACTCCCCCATGTACATTAAGCCAGGGCTCAAAAGGTCAAGTCCTGAGCTATTAGCCAGGCCTCAAGGGTTACCCGCCACCAGTTGCCCCACCCAACCCCTACCATGATCCACCCCTAATCTGGCCCCTAAACACGCCCTTATAAAATATCTCATGAAATAACACTTAAATGTTTTATGCAGAATTAAGTTACAAAAATAAATATTAACAACAACTTTATCAGTGCCCCTCAGCACAGCCTCACCAGTGCCCATCAATGCAGCTTCACCTGTGCCCACCATTGCAGCCTCAATGTGCCCACCATTGCAGCCTCACTGTGCCCACTATTGCAGCCTCACTGTGCCCACCACTGTAGCCTCACTGTGCCCCCCACTGCAGCTTTACTGTGCCCATCATTGCAACCTCACTGTGCTCACAATTGCAGCCTCACTGTGCCCACAATTGCAGCCTCACTGTGCCCACCATTGCAGCCTCACTGTGCCCACCATTACAGCCTCGCCTGGGCAGAGGAAGAGAAAGGGCGGCCAGATCATGAGTGGAGGAAGAGAAGAGCTGCGGGATCACAGAATGCAGATGGCCCGCTGTAACAGCTTACATTACAGTTGCCTCTGCTTGGCTTGCTGTCATACACAGCCCCGCCTCCTCCTGACCTGGAACCTGTGATAGACAGAATACATCCCAGCATTGGACCCACATTCTGTCTATCACAGGTGCTGGGTCAGGAGGAGTCGGGGCTGTGAATAACAGCGAGTAGAGAGGAGGCAATTGTAATGTAAGCTGTTACAGTGGGCTATCCATGCTCTGTGATCCCGCGGCTCTCCTCTTCCTCCATGCTCTCTTTCCCCAGGGCGATCGCTGGGAGAACGGCTTCCGATCAATCCCGCCCGCTGGCAGCTGCTTGCAAGCCCTCATTTTCCACTTGCAAAATGCGAGTAGGCGAGCCGAGAATTTGAGGGCTGCATTAAGCCATGTAATGGATAAGCAAGCTTTCTATACATTCCATAGTGCAACCCACAGATTATTATTTTTTTGGATAATATTATATTCTTTTGTATTGGGATACATATAGCCAACACACATCTGATTTATTAACACAGGGCCACATTTGTATTCCATTTGAGATATATTGCTTGTTGCCACTGAGCATGCCCAGGAAATTAGGGCTGTTTTACACCACAGAGATGGAATCCACATGCGGCACAGTGGCTAAGTGGTGAGCACTTCTGCCTAGAAGCACTGTGGTTGTTGGTTCGAATCCCAACCATGACACTACCTGCTTTGAAGTTTGCATGCTCTCACTGTGCTTGCCTGGGTTTTCTCCCACACTCCAAAGACATGCTGGTAGTTGATTTGGCTTCTGTCTAAATTCTCCCTAGTATGTGTATAAAAGTGAGTTAGGGACTTTAGATTGTAAGCTTCTTGAAGGCAGGACCTGATGTGAATGTGCTATATATAAAAGCACTGAGTAAATTGACAGTGCTATACAAGTACCTGAACTAATAATGTATGTTTTTTTGCAATCTGGTATATTTTAGAAGGGTTTCACATAATGAAAACAAAAGAGCTGTCATTTGTGACATTGGGCAATTACTGCTGATGTTTGTTATGATGCCAGCAGGTGCTGTCTCCTAACGACCCACAGAATTTTCAGGCAAAAATTAATTTCAGCGCGATTAGGTCTGTGGCCATATTCCAGTGTAGGCCCAGGCAGAACACATGACCAGTGTAGCCTAGATAATACCCTCCAGGCTGATACAGCCCATATACTCCCTTACTTGCCCCTTTAAATAATAGACCACACCATTCTTGATAACGATAATAACATATAAACAATCAGTTACACCCTATTTATTGGTCAGTGACAGAGCTAAGTACTATAAACGTATATATATATAATTCTCTGTGTATAGATATATAACCACCAGGGGGCACTACGGGATTTTCCTGTAACCAACTAGGCCTCCACCTGTACCGCCCGGAGACAACCACCTTTCCCGCAGTGCAACAACCAGTAATCATCAAATTAATTTGATGTACTACAGCGGAGGGGCCATCTACTGATGAGCCCCCCACACACTTACCCCCTCCATAACTGCTACCATCACTGACTAACAAACAAACACTGCCATAGCCTGAAAGGTTGACACCTCATCCTTGATGGCACCTCCACACCTGCAGGGCCGACTGAATACCCTCCTGCAAACCCCAAGACCAAAGGTCAATGCCCACGTCTGTTAAGTGGACCCCATCTTTCCTCAAATAAAGGCCCACTTTCGTCTCCAGTTCCCTGTGACGAATCACCAACCCCCTTGCCATGCCAGAAACCTCCCAACCACCTTGTTCACTCTGATCCGCGCTTCGTTGATCTGATAAACAGATCGAGCCATCTGCCATGTCGTTCTAGCCACCATGTCTGACCATACCAGTAATGTGTCAGGGAATGTCACGCGCAGGTATGTCAGATCAGCTTTTATGTCCGCAATCAGGTCCCTGACTGTCCGGACTTCCAGGTCGTTACCACCTGCGTGGATGACCAGTACCACAGGTGGCCTTTCCAACCACGCAAATCGCTCAACCTCTGGGACCACCCTGCCCCACAGCATTCCTGGTCTACCCAGCCACCTTATGGTCACCTCCCTTCTAGAAATTCCCAACTGCCTCCCACCTAGTCTCGCATCCCCTCTCCGTGCGCCCCAACACACATATGAGAATCCAGACGAGGTATGGGAGCCCTCCATCTGAAATGACAAGCATAGTGTGACAGGCACCTTCTCTAAATCCCCCTTAACAGGTTCCACGTACTAAAACAGGCATATATTCGTAACAACAAAGTAACCCATCTTATATATAATTTTTTATTTTTTTTTATTCGTAAACTAACTGAGGCCGAATATAGGTGCGGAATCGCTTAGATTCCCATCTCCCCATCCGTCGCACATCCACCTTATCCAGCCTGTACCTGGCGGCCTCGGTGGCCGCCCCAATCCGGAAGGAGTGTGAGGCGTAGGCGGAACTATCCATCCCCAAACTCCCCGAACATTTTCGAAGAACCGCCCCAAACTGAAATCTCGACAGATTGGATCCATCTTCATGGACCAAAAAGGGGCCACCCACTCCCGGTCTTACCCTCGCAAACTTTCCCACCACTTCGACCAGGCATACTGCACAACCCCTCACCGCATACAAAGAAACTTGTACCCCCACACCTCTGATCCGTTTTAGACTTCTTCAAACGCACCGACACTCCCGCCCGCCCTTGCTTTCGACGGGCTAACCAACTCCCGATGCAAAATGCCCCAAAAAATGCCAGTGAAAAGGCCGCTGAAAGCAACAATCTCTCGTACAGGTAGGTACAAACCGAACCCAACTGTTCCCCCAAAGCTACTAAGTTCACAAACGTAATTGGCCGCCTCGTATCCCTAGTCCTGTGTTCCTTACGGTATCCCTTAATGGCCTGTTTTACCCAAAAATCCTTCGTCCAATCCTCCCTTTTCTGCAATTTAAACAAAAAGGCCAACCCCGCCATCTTCTTGTCTATGGACGATACCGACTGCCTACCTTCCATGTTCCTGGATACAAAATACAACACCAGAAGCCGCACTGACGACTCGTCCCTACCGACCTCCGCCTCTTGCAGCAATGCACCCCACTCGCTCCACACCTTTTGGTACGCTGTCCACGTGGACGTACTTACCGACCACTGTATCCATCCCGCGGCGACCCTAGTGCCAAATCCCATATTCAGCCCGGGCAAGGGATGCCCTCCTTCTGTGCCTCCGGCGCCAGAGCCCTGAACTTGTCCCACTGGAAGCGAGACAAAGAGTCAGCCAATGTATTGTTTACTCCCGAAATATACACAGAGAAAGACATTCAATTTCAAGCAGGCAACAGTAAATGCATTATTATCACTAGACTTACTGGGCTGTGTGGGCGCCCTCCCTACAGCCGCTGTGCCGATTTCCACCGATGAGAGCGGGCGACTGGGCTCCTCCTCTTCCTCTGACAGTTCACCTTCTGACCTGCTCACTTCCTCCTGCTGAGACAAAAATGGCAGACCCCCTGGGGAGGGACTCCTGGATGGCGTGGGCCTGCGTCGTCCGCCCGCAGTACTGGCCGCTGCTCTCTCGCCATCACGCTGCCCTCCCCATCCCCCCAAGTCCCGCGCAGTTGGGCCGGTCCCGGCACCACCACTGCCACGTGACCCCTGTCCTTTTCTGCCTGGTGGCGTCCGCCCACCCGCTGTGCCGCTTGCCAAGCTGCCTGATGGTCCCGCTGCAGCCGTCAACCCGCTCCCCCTTCTGTCCTCCCCCCTTGGCTCGTGCAGAGCTGCTGGGGGAACTGACGCCGAAGCCCTCCTGGCTGTACCTCTTCTGGCCGGTGACTTTCCTCCCCTCGGCTCGCGCAGAGCTGCTGGGGGGGACACTCCTGTGGAAGGGCCTGCTGATCCATCCATGCTCCCATCCCTTCTTGCTGCAGCTAGCTGTTGGTCTGGCTTCCTGAAGTCCCCTCTGCTTGATTAGAGCTGCAGGGGATGCAGATTCCTGGGACTCTCTTCTACCTCTGACTGGGGATGCGGCGCCCTGTAGGCCCGTGGCCCCCCTCCCGCATGGCGCCCGCGGCATGCGTTCCGCCTGGGCTCACCGGAAGGCTCTGTCTGCAGTCTCTTAGCTGGGGAAGTCGAGTACTCCCCCCTCGGGCTCCTGGTGACCCTTGAAGGTACTGCGACCGACCCCGGCGAGTACCTGGCTGGTGGGCTAGAAATCCTGCCGCGTGTAAGCGTTCCGCTGTCCTCCGATTGTCGATCTACCTCCGGTTCCGTTCGCTTGCCTCCCGCCGTCCGCCGTCCGTCTGGTCACCACTCTCGGCCAGCACGGCCGCAACTTGATCCTGGAGCCACTCAGATCCCCTGGTGGCCACCGCTGCTCTCAGCCTCGCCATGAGGTCCAGGATGTCCGCCATTTTGGGATAAAACGAGGAGCAGTGTGTAAAACTGCCTCCTCGTGTGCTTTACTGCCCGACTGAAGACGTTTGCCCCGCCCCCTTTATATATGGTCGCTCCCCCCCACAGTTTACTTGGCCTGCCCCTGCCTGGCCACACTTCTTACCATACTCCCTGTGTGTCACTAGACACAGCTTCATGTCCGGCCCTCCCCTACCATTGCCCTGCGCTCCATTCTCGTTCCGGCCCTCTCTTTCATCTATTTTGGTGGGCTGTACTGGGCTGAACTAGAGCCATTGAAATAGATGGGAAATACTGGACATGTGTTTTGGATGCTGATGACAAATGTGCTCACAAATGTAAGATTTCCTGCTTTGTACCCTCCATGTGCACAAGGAATTACAACTTGTATTTTATTTTTTGCTTTTTTTTTAGCACTAAGCATATCCATGGACTTGGACATTTCAAATTTTTAGTACATATACTTATATAACTCTTGCTTTCTTTCTGTGCATATTAATGGTCTTTAGTGTGTGAATTAATGCACATTGCCATACTTACCAACAGTCCCGATTTTCCTGGGACAATCACGATTTTTGGAACCTTGTCCCGATCTAAGTCCATCCCAATGAAAATCCCAGGAATTTGCTTTTGGAATCAGGACTTTTTGACAAAGAGCGCAGCTCTGGCTCCGAAAATATGGCCGTCGCTGCCGCAAGTTTCCCCTTGTGTTCAGTGGAGAGGGGAGGGGCCTCCGATCTGTGCAGCCAATTGGCTTCTCTCTTTAGTGTACAAGTATACAATTCTCTTGTACACGGAAGCCGTATAGCTGCATGGATTGGAGGTCCCTCCCCCTCCACTGAACACATGGGAAAGAGACCTAAATGGAGCTGCCGCCAACCCTCCCCCCCGTGGCCTGCTCTTGACGAGAGGCAAAGCAAAGTGACTCCACTGGGGACACTGATTTAAGGACTCGGGACTCCACTGCCTGGGGACACCTGATGTAAGGACTCGGGAGGGACACTGATGTAAGGAGGGACTCCACTGCCTGGGGACACTGATGTAACGAAGGCCTCCACTGGGGACACGGATGTAAGTAGGAACCCCACTGGGGACACTGATGTAAGGAGGGACTCCACTGAGGACACCTGATGTAAGAGGGACTCCACTGGGGACACTGATCTAAGGAGGGTCTCCACTGCCTGGGGACACTGATGTAAGGAGGGACTTCACTGGGGACACTGATGTAAGGAGGGGCTCCACTGCCTGGGGACACTGATGTAAGGAGGGACTCCACTGGGGACACCTGATGTAAGAGGGACTCCACTGGGAACACTGATGTAAGAGGGACTCCAATGGGGACACTGATGTAAGGAGGGACTCCACTGCCTGGGGACACTGATGTAAGAGGGACTTCACTGGGGACACAGCTGGGAATGCCTGGTGTAAGGAGGGACTTAAACCTGATTGTATCTGGTGGCAGGCGACATGACTCAGGGCTCCCACTGATTCTGCATTATGGAGAGTTGAACTATTTAATTTTATATTACAATTTAATAGTAGAAATAATGCGCTTCAATCATCCTGACACCATACCAACCTTGGTGCCAGGATGATTGAAGTACTAACACCAGGTGTTTGGAGTATCTTTATCTGCTGATTGTTAAATTTTCTGGAATACACGTATTGCTATTGTGGTGTAAGATCTGGGCGTGCTGTCCCTCCATCCCACTTTCTTTCATTCCTTCTCTCTCTATTTCTTTCTTTTTTTTCCCTCCATCCCTCTTTCATCTCAGACTCGAACCACCCCCTTTGAGCCATGCCCCTTTAAGCCACGCCCAATATTCAGTTTAAGCCACACCCATTTCCATCTCCCCGCTACACCACGCCTAAACATGAATGCCCCACCCCCTAATTATAATAAGACTCTGCCCACAGACAAAAAAAGTGTTCTATATATTTTTTTACAATGTTGGCAACTATGCATTGCCAAGGGCTAACACTGTTTGAAATAGTATTTGTTCCTGCTCAACAGGTCAAGACACTTACACGCATACATGAAGAGACAGACTGAATGTGGGCGTGTCCTTCATTGGGCGTGTGTAGGCGTGTGCTCACAATATAACCTGTATAACCTGTTATATAATGTTATATAAAGGACTGCGGTAGTGGGGCTTGTTTTGCCTGAGAAAAGGCCAGATAATTTGCTGTCAGTGCTATTTTTTTTTCTTTTTGGGAAAAAAGATATTGTGCATAGGGACCAATACCCCAGTAAGGCTGTTTTGATGTTTCTTTTATGTGTTTGCTATATTTGCTGTGCATTTGTTTCTCAAAAGTTGTTTTTTGTGGACATGTCTTTAATTTTGTATGGATTTTTCCTATCTGACCATGCGTTTATGGTTTGTGAGCATCTGATGACCCTTGTCTTGTTATTGTTTCTAACAAATGTCAATTGTACTCTTACAAATCCTAACTGATATATTTTGTCTAATCATGTAGACAGAAATGCAGCTTGCTGCTTACCATAGTCAGAAATGTATATGTATGTGAACTAGAGGGGTGGTGGGTGTTGGTGCTATGTTGCATTTTTTTGATCCCCTAATTTGTTTTTGAGAATCTTGCACCTAACAACAAATTGATAGGGGTGGGTGGGGTGGTGAGAGTTGTAAATTAAAATGTGCTGCCTGGTTATTATTAGCCTTATTTTGTTCCCTGCTGTTCACTGTAAACGTTGTGATGAGCCCTTCAAGAATGTAAGCTCTTATGAGCAGGGCCCTTCTAAACATACTGTAAAGTGTAAATTGTTGACTCTTTTTACAGAAGTAAATGAGTGTACCTAATTGGGTTACTGCTGTCAAAATACAGTACCTCACAAAAGTGAGTACACCCCTCAAATTTTTGTAAATATTTTATTCTATCTTTTCATGTGACAACACTGAAGAAATTACACTTTGTTGCAATGTAAAGTAGTGAGTGTACAGCTTGTATAACAGTGTAAATTTGCTGTCCCCTCAAAATAACTCAACATGCAGCCATTAATGTCTAAATTTCTGGCAACAAAAGTGAGTACACCCCTAAGTGAAAATGTCTAAATTGGGCCCAAAGTGTCAATATTTTGTGTGGCCACCATTATTTTCCAGCACTGCCTTATCCCTCTTGGGCATGAAGTTCACCAGAGCTTCACAGGTTGCCACTGGAGTCCTCTTCCACTCCTCCATGATGCCATCACGGAGATGGTGGATGTTAGAGACCTTGCGCTCCTCCACCTTCCCTTTGAGGATGCCCCACAGATGCTCAATAGGGTTAAGGTCTGGAGACATGCGTGGCCAGTCCATCACCTGTACCCTCAGCTTCTTTAGCAAGGCAGTGGTTGTCTTGGAGGTGTTTGGGGTCGTTATGTTGGAATACTGCCCTGCGGCCCAGTCTCCAAAAAGCTCTGCTTCAGTATGTCACAGTACATGTTGGCATTCTTGGTTCCCTCAATGAACTGTAGCTTCCCAGTGTTGGCACTCATGCAGCTCCAGACACTCCATGACACTCCCACCAACCTGCTTGACTGTAGGCAAGACACACTTGTCTTTGTACTCCTCACCAGGTTGCCGCCACACATGCTTGACACCATCTGAACCAAATAAGTTTATCTTGGTTTTATCAGACCACAGGATATGGTTCCAGTAATCCATGTCCTTAGTCTGCTTGTCTTCAGCAAACTGCTGGCTTTTCTGATCAGGCTGATGAAGGAGGTGTGGTTAAGCTTCCAAAACACGTCCTGATTGGCTCACACAGCAGTTGGACTGACAGCTCTTTTCACTGCTCCAGCTGGACACATCGTCTTTGGGCGGACATCCGATTTCTGGATATACCATTACGGCCACACAGGGCAGCCTGGCGCCGGTCTCCCTGCATGGACTCCAGGCTCACCTTGCTCCCCAGCTGGCTCTCTTCTCCACCAATGACACAGCTCCCAACTCATTACAATCCACTAATAAACTGGTATGATAAATGTGCACGCCCTCTTCCTTTTTTCACACCATCACTGCGCACAAACAAAACTAAACTAAACCACCTGTGTATAATAACCTAAGCAGCTACTTAAATAAAATATAATGTGGAAGTGATTTTAAATGAATAAAACAGCAGCGCTAATAATCAGAGTGTTGTGAATAAACTAAATAATCAACCTGTAAAAAAATCACTTGAAAATCACCTAAATGAATCACCTATAAACACAATATTAACAAATAGTGAATAATGTGATTAACAATAATTAATACAAGTGTCCATAATATATAGAAACAAATCCAAACTAAAGTCCATAAACTGTTAATTAAAGTGATTGTGTTTCAAAGTGAAAAAAATCTTGAAGCAAACAAACTCTTGAAGTGACTTGAGATAAAACTCTTGAAGTGACTTGAAACAAACTCTTCCACCAACCACCTGCGTTCAGTGCTATCGCACCCTTAAGAAACACACTCACCAGAAGCATATGCCTTGCACTCTCATGCTCTGAGAATTTGCTTAATAGCCCCACACGGATATCAAATGGATCCAAAGAAGATTGTTAGATACTTGCACTCCACATAAAAGAAAAAAGATGCTTCCAATAGTGAAGTACAATAAAACCATTTATTAAAAACAGCACATAAAACCTTCAACTATTGCACTCACATCCTTCATGTAAAATCAAGGCACTTCAGCGTAAACTTTTCAACAAGGAGTGGGAACCTGCAGTGGTGACCTGATGTATTACGGTCTCGGTGGACCTGGAGTTAATACCAATAGTCTCACCCTCAACGCTGCTTCCTCTCCTTTTCACTTCACTCCCTTTCACTTCAAACGGCACAGCACACCCAGTAACTGGAACATAGAATATCAGATGCTCCTCACAGTTGCCATGTAACCATGCCCAGACATGTTTCGTCAAAGTGACTTAATCATTGGGGTTGGTTACATGGACTAATCCCATCCCCTTTATACTCTCCTAGTCATTTTCCTATTTCCGGCTAATTTGTTCATATGTGCGCACATGCACACAACGGACATGATTCGCGCACATGCGTGCGCACCCATGCAGCAAAGCTCTCTGCGTACGCACAAAAAGCACTATTCTCCATTGCACATAACCATTAACCATGCCTCCATGGCCAATGGCACCCTATTTCCTATTTCCAGCTAGTTTGTTCATATGTGCGCACATGCGCACAACGAACATGATTCGCGCACATGCGTGCACATCCATGCAGCTAAGCTCTCTGCGTGTGCACAAAAAGCACTATTCTCCATTGCGCATTTCGGGTCCATTAGCCATGCCTCCATGGCCAATGGCACCCTCGCGCATATCCACTCATGTTTGAGCCTCAGCACCGAATGCGGCTGCGCCCGCACGTGCGCACCGCACGTCATAACGTGCGCGGCAGCGCACATTCATGCACCAGGCCCACTCCTGGGTTTAGATTCGCAAAGGCCAGCATAGCGCATTTTACACGCACAGTCCCGCATTTGCGCGCGCACGCCAATATATTATATTATAAATACCATATATATATATATATATATATATATATATATATATATATATATATATATATATATATATATATATATATATATATATATATATATATATATATATATATATATATATATATATATATATATATATATATATATATATATATATATATATATATATATATATATATATATATATATATATATATATATATATATATATATATATATACATAAATACTTTCAATGTGTGAAGGTGAGGTTACAATTAATACAATTAGACTTTAATATGCAAATTATTAAAATAACATAAAAAAGGCAAATTTATTAAATATGCTAATTATTAAGAAAGCGTAAAAAAGCTAATGATATGAACCTAATAAAATTCTCATTCCTACCAGAATTCATAAAAAATAAATTAAAACTTATTATATTAAAAAATCAATATTTTAGCATATAGCATAAATATAAAAAAAAATAAAAAAAAAAAAATATATATATATATATATATATATATATATTATATATGCTATATATATATATATTTATATGCTAGTATACCTGGCAGATAAAGTATGCCCCAAGGTCTCCCCTCAAATATCGGATTAGAATATTCCTCATAAATTGCTAAGGAAGCAGTTCAAATCGAGTTCGATATTCATCCCTCTCGGATGGAGACTCTTAAGCAGAAAAATCCACTTAGTCTCACGTTGTGATAGTTCTCGAACCCGATTTGAACCCCTCCATGTGGGAAAAGTGAAGTCAATGCCACAAAATTGTAGCACAGAAGAATCTTGATTGTGTTTTTCCTTAAAATGCAGGGAAACGCTATGATCCTTAAAGCCTTTTCTAATGTTAGGGTACGTATTGCCGAATACTTGGCTAAGTAAACGTTTTGTCCGTCCCACATAATTCAACCCACATGGGCACCATAGCAGATACACCACATAGGATGAATTACATGTGATGAACTGTTCAACCTTGAACTCTTCACCATCATGATTGGTAACACTAGTCATGCCCCTATTGATCACATTAACTGTTCTACAGCAAATACATTTACGGCATGAGAAAAAACCCTTAAACTCAATACTCTGCGTGTGCGTTTATCTGGTGGGTATAACATTTTTTGCACCACTTTATCGCCAAAGCTTGGAGCCCTTCTATAAATAAACTTCGGCCTCTCTGGTAAGATCTCAC
The DNA here is from genome assembly GCA_028564925.1 of Lithobates sylvaticus. Classification (NCBI taxonomy): domain Eukaryota; kingdom Metazoa; phylum Chordata; class Amphibia; order Anura; family Ranidae; genus Lithobates; species Lithobates sylvaticus. Next base: position 134,568,200 of record CM053033.1, read on the forward strand.
ACAGATGCCTATCCCTACATAAAATGTGGCAATATTTTTTTAAAAATACCCTCTACCTCTCTATATTGATGATGAAAGTCTGAAATAAAACCCACCTGATGCGAAATTTTAGCGTCATTTCCTTCCTTCTTTTTCAGACATTGTTCTCTAGGGATTATTGCAACCTCATCAATCATTTTCTTAATAGTCTCTTTTTTGTACCCCTTTTCTAAAAATGTGTTGCCTAGTACATCGGCCTGTGTATAATAGTCATTTAGTGCGGTGCAATTTCTCCGCACCCTTAACATTTGACCCTTTGGAATGTTACGGATCCAAGCTGGGTGATGTCCACTACTGATAGATAAATAACTATTTCTATCAGTAGGTTTAAAATAAACCTTCGTATTCAACCTAGTCCCAATTTTTATAATGACCAGATCCAGAAAATTAACCTTATCCTCACTCACAACATGGTCCAACACTATCCCATTATTATTACAATTCAGGTGTTTGATGAATTCCAGTACTGACTCCTCCGTGCCTTCCCATATGAATAGGAGGTCATCTATAAATCTCTGATATAGCTTCAGTTCCGGCCTATGTCTTTTAAACACGTGTCTATCGTCCCATTCAGCCATAAACAGGTTGGCGAGTCTGGGAGCATATTTTGCTCCCATTGCCACGCCAACCTGTTGGGAGTAGAACTGATCATGGAACCAAAAGTAGTTATGGGCCATACAGAAGTCCAAAACCTTCCCCAGGAAACATTTCTGCATATGCGGTATGCCTTCTCTCTTACTCAATGCCCAATTCAAAGATAAAAGGGCATCATCGTGTTGGATAATAGTATAAAGCAAGCAGATTTCCGCAGTTACTAAATATGTTTTCACATCTGGGGTCACCTTCACCCCTTCCAAAAGACACAAAAGATCTGTAGTGTCCTTTAGATAGGCCCTAGTGACTCTGACACTAGGTTGGAGGAAGCGGTCTAAGTATTCACCAAGTCTGGCGGTGACTGACCCTATCCCATTTACAATTGGGCATGCTGTATAAATAACCGGTATTCTGCAAGACGTGGGGTTGAGGTATAGATTCTCTTTCATAGTGACTGCTCCATTTCTAAATCCCCATTCCACCAACAGATTCAATTGATCCTTATATTGTTCCGTTGGGTCGGAGGTTAATTTTTTATATGTAACCTGGTCACTGAGAAGTTCTATTAGTTGGTTATGATAAAAAGATTTATCCAATATGACAACCCCCCCCCCCCCCCTTTATCCGCTGGGGGCGAATAATAATCTACTTCTTCTCTTCCAGAGACTTTATCATACCTTGGGGCTGCGGACTAAAAAATTGTCTGAACGCATCGGTCAGACGTCCACCTTCCCCACCGCTCCTTCTGCTACTGATCGAAGCCTCAGCCACTCGTCGTCCAGGACCAGGAGCTTGTAACCTCCCAGTCTCTGGGAACGCGTTGCACAGACCTTTCTGCAAGGCCTCCCTGAGATGTCTCATCCTCTGCTCCCTCTGTGACGGCAAGGTAAGGTCCGCAACCTTACCCTTGTACCGTGGATCAAGGAGAGTGGCCAGTAATGGTCCCTCTCCTTGATCCGAAGAATACGAGGATCCTTCCGCAGGCTTTGCAGGATCAGGGAGGCCATGCAACGTAGGTTAGCTGAGGCATTCAGTCCAGAATCTTCTGGGTCACTGAGGACGACATGATCGGCAGCCACCTCCTCCCAGCCACATACAAGTCCACTGGTTTGTTGGGACTGTAAATCATCCCTAAAAGACTGCTGCTGCTGATGCTGAGTGCCAGGCTCCACCTCTATGCTGACACAATCCTCCTCCTCCTCCTCCTCCTTCTCCTCCTTCTCCTCATCCTCTTCTTGTGTGATGGGTGGGAGAGAAGGAACACTGTCTGGATAAAGGGGGCCTTGAGAGGCAAGGAAGTCACCCTCTTCCTGCCTCTGTTCTGCCTCAAGTGCCCTGTCCATTATCCCACGCAGCATATTCTCCAACAGGTGGACAAGAGGTACCGTGTCACTGATGCATGCACTGTCACTGCTCACCATCCTCGTGGCCTCCTCAAATGGTGACAGGACAGTGCATGCATCCCTGATCATGTTCCACTGGCGTGGGGAAAAAATCTGAGCTCCCCTGACCCTGTCCTGGTGCCGTAGTCGCACAGGTACTCATTGATGGCGCGTGCAGTCGCTGCAGCATGGCCAATGTTGAGTTCCACCTGGTGGGCATGTCACATATAAGGCGGTTCTTGGGCAGGTTTAACTCATTTTGCAGCTCAGCCAGCCGAGTACTGGCATTATATGATCGGCGGAAATGCACACAGACTTTCCTGGGCTGCCTCAGGACATCCTGTAAGCCTGGGTACCTGCCTAAGAACCGCTGCACCACCAGGTTAAGGACGTGAGCCATACAGGGCACATGGGTCAGCTGTCCCTGTCGCAGGGCAGAGAGGAGGTTGGTGCCATTGTCACAAACCACCATTCCTGGCTTAAGCTGGCGTGGCGTTAACCACCTCTCGGCCTGCCCCTGCAGAGCTGACAGAACCTCTGCCCCGAGGACAGAGCACTCGAAGAGGCCATGGAGGAAGAAGAAGAGGAGGGGGGTAAAGGGGAGAGGTGTGTCACAACCAGTAGTCGCATTTTGGAGGCGTGGTGGCGGAACAACCTCCAACACTACTGCACCTTGTCCTGCATCCTTCCCAGCTGCCAAAAGAGTGACCCAATGGGCCGTGAAAGACAGGTAACGTCCCTGTCCATGCTTGCTGGACCATGAGTCAGCGGTAATATGCACCTTACCGCTGATCGCCCTGTCCAGCGAGGCATGGACATTGCCTTCCACATGCCGGTAGAGAGCCGGAATTGCCTTCCATGAGAAAAAGTGGCGTTTGGGAACCTGCCACTGAGGAACCGCACATTGAACAAACTCACGGAAGGGGGCCGAGTCTACCAACTGAAAAGGGAGCAGTTGAAGTGCTAGAAATTTAGCCAAGCTAGCATTCAACCGCTAGGCATGTGGATGGCTGGAAGTAAACTTCTTTCGACGGTCCAGCAGCTGGGGCAGGGAAATTTGCCTGATAGAATTGCCTGTAGCCAATTATGGCTCTCCTCGCTGCCGGCGCTGTGATTGGCCAAGCATGCGGGGTCACAGTGCATGCTTGGCCAATCATCAGCCAGCAATGCACTGCGACTGGCGCAGTGCATTGTGGGCCGTTCGCATCACACGAATGTTATGCGAATGGCCCAAATAGTTCTGGGCTCGCCGAACGGGCGAACGCCCGATGTTTGATTCGAACGTGGGTTTGAATTGAACACCGGGCCCATCCCTAATTATGAGGGATAGAGGTGTATAATGAGACCACATCCAGTGAGAGCCAACGGTATGATGGCTCCCACTGGTATTGTTGTAGGGTCCGTAGTAGTTGTATACCATCTTTGATGTATGAGGGAAGGTTGTGAACCAAAGGCTGTAAAAAAATGATCGATATAGATGGAAAGGTAGCTGGTAACACTTTCCATGGCCGCGATGATGGGCCTCCCTGGTGGATTGGTTAAGTCCTTGTGGACTTTGGGAAGATGGTAGAAATAAGACCTTTTATAGAAGTCATGTCAAGTCAATAAAACAGGGGCAGATGCAAAGAGACGGGAGAGAAGAGAAGAAGGGGTAGTAGAAGAGGGATGAAGGTTAGGGTTGAGCGAACCCGAACTATAAAGTTCGGGTCCGTACCGGACTTTTGGGTGTTCGGGACCCGGACCCGAACCCAAACTATTGGCTGTAAGTTCGGGTCCGGTGTTCGGCGATGTATTGGCGTCTTTTTAACAGCTGCAGGGCAGCCAATCGATGCTAGTTTCATTAGTGTGCCCTTAGAAGCCATCACAGCCATGCCTACTAATGGCATGGCTGTGATTGGCCAGTGCAGCATGTGACCCAGCCTCTATATATAGTACACACACACAGCACACAGCATCATTCTGCTATAGACAGGTTCCTGTGCTGCTGAGAGAGAGGCTTTTTAGGAGTTAGTGTGATAAAGTCAGTCAGTCAGTCCCCTTGAATTTTCTTCTAATTAGTTAGATCAGTGAGCGATCTAGATAGCTAGAGTAGGGAGTTTCTTTATTAAGCAAAAGAGGCAGAGAGAATTATTGAAGAGATTCCTAAATCAATTGTACCCTGGCTGGGGTGCAGTGCACAGTCTTTTAACAGTGCCATGAGGCCAGTGCCAGACAAAATATAAAAGTTTTACCTGCAAGCTCAGTGCACCATTAGGACCAACACTGCATATATTAAGAGATACACCATAGTCTGTGTGTATTCTGCTATTGGAAAAACATTGCAAAAAATTTTAATTTTGCTGTGTTTTTTTTCCCCCAATAGCATTTTCTGCGTGTTCATACACGCTTTACATACTGTCCGTGTATTCTGATATTGGAAAAACATTGCAAAAAAATTTAATTTTGCTGTGTTTTTTTTTTCCCAATAGCATTTTCTGCATGTTCATACATACACGCTGTAGACACTATCCGTGTATTCTGATATTGGAAAAACATTGCAAAAAAAAATTAATTTTGCAGTGTTTTTTTTTTTTTTTTCCCAATAGCATTTTCTGCGTTTTCATAAACGCTTTAGACACCATCCGTTTATTCTGATATTGGAAAAACATTGCAAAAAAAATTAATTTTACAGTGTTTTTTTTTTCCAATAGCATTTTCTGCGTTTTCATAAACGCTTTAGATACTGTACGTGTATTCTGCTATAGACAAAAACACCCATTTAGGGCGAGATCATAAATTTTGAAAATATGAGGAGATCATCAAAAAGGGGACGTGGCCCGGGTCGTGGTGCTGCTGGTGGCGCTCCTGTTGCAGGGAGAGGACGTGGTCGATCTGTGCCAGCTACACGCACTAGTGAAACACCTTCCTCAGGTGCGAGTAGGCGACAGAGCCTGCAGCGGTATTTTGGCGTGCCTAATGAGGCTGTACGAATGTTGAGGCCAGGACAAGTACAGGCGATAGTAGATTGTGTTGCTGCTGACAGTGCCTCTGGTTCCTTCACATTGTCTCCCACCCAGTCTCCTGATGAAAGTTCAGAGTTGGCACCTGCAGCCGATGTCCATCAGTCTTTCACCTCACCCCCTTGCAAATCAGCCAATCAGTCTGAGCCCCAAATCATGCAGCAGTCTCTTCTGCTTTTTGATGACTCTGTTAGCAGGGTTTCCCAGGGCCATCCACCTAGCCCTGCCCCATAAGTGGAAGATATTGTGTGCCCAACCACTTATGTTTCCTGATGAGTACATGGGAGGACCATCGCAGCACGTCTCGGATGATGACGAAACACAGGTGCCAACTGCTGCTGCTTTCGCCATTGTGCAGACCGACAAGGAGAGCAGGGGTGAAGACTGGGTGGAAGATGATGTGGAGGACGATGAGGTTCTTGACTCCACATGGAATCAACGTCATGCAGGTGACCAGTGTAGTTCGGAGGAAGAGGTGGTGGTCGCACAGAGCCACCAGCACAGCAGAAGAGGGAGCAGGGTGCAAAAGCGGAGCGTCCGTCCCCTAGACAGTACGTCTGCTACTGCCCAACGCAGCAAGGGACCGAGCACACCAAAGCCAGGTCCAAGGAGTTCCCTAGCATGGCAGTTCTTCAGACAATGTGATGATGACAAGACACGAGTGGTTTGCACGATTTGCAATCAGAGCCTGAAGCGAGGCATAAACGTTCTCAACCTGAGCACAACCTGCATGAGCAGGCATCTAAGTGCAAAGCACGAGATGCAGTGGAGTAGACACCTCAAAAACCAAGAAAGGTCTCTGGCTCCTCCTGCTTCCTCTTCTGCTGCAGTCTCGGCCTCTTCATCCACCTCTGTAGTGACAGTGACACCTGCCGACCCGCAAACAGAGGATCTGCCAGCAACACTACAACCTGGGTCACCAACCATCTCCACAATGTCCCATGAAAGCGTTCAGCTCTCTATTTCCCAAACACTGGAGCGGAAGAAGAAGTACCCCCCTAGCCACCCACGATCCCTGGCCCTGAATGCCAGCATTTCAAAATTCCTCGCCTTTGAAATGCTGTCATTCCGTCTGGTGGAGACGCAGAGTTTTAAAAGGCTGATGTCATTGGCTGTCCCACAGTACGTCGTGCCCAGCCGCCACTACTTTTCCAGACGAGCTATCCCTTCCCTGCACAACCAAGTGGGGGACAAAATAAGGTGTGCACTGCGCAACGCCATCTGTGGCAAGGTCTACCTAACTACGGATGCATGGACCAGTAATCACGGTCAGGGACGTTATATCTCCCTAACAGCACACTGGGTAAATGTAGTGGCGGCTGGGCCTGAGGCGGATAGCAGTTTGGTGCATGTCCTTCCACCACAGAGGATTGCAGGGCACTTCAGTTTGCCTCCTGTTGCTAACTCCTCCTACTCCGCCTCCTCATCCTCTACCACCAACTTCAGCACAGCCAGGGCTAAACGACAGCAGGCAGTTTTAAAACTTTCCTGTTTGGGGGAAAAATCCCACACCGCGCAGGAGTTGTGGAGGGACATGGAACAACAGACCGATGAGTGGTTGGTGGCAGTGAGCCTCAAGCCCGGCCTGGTGGTGTGCGATAATGGGCGAAATCTCGTAGCAGCTCTGGGCCTTGCCGGTTTGACGCACATCCCTTGCCTGGCGCATGTGCTGAACTTGGTGGTCCAGAGGTTCCTTAAGAATTACCCCGATATGCCAGAGCTGCTGCAGAAAGTGCGGGCCGTCTGTGCGCACTTTCGGCGTTCTCACCCTGCTGCTGCTCGCCTGTCAGCGCTGCAGCGTAACTTCGGCCTTCCCACTCACGTCTCATATGTGACGTGCCCACAAGGTGGAACTCCACCTTGCACATGCTTGCCAGACTGTGCGAGCAGCAGCAGGCGATAGTGGAGCTTTAGCTGCAGCACGCACGCGTGAGTCGCTCTGCGGAACAGCACCACTTCACCGCCAATAACTGGGCCTCCATGCGAGACCTGTGTGCCTTGTTGCGCTGTTTCGAGTACTCCACCAACATGGCCAGTGCCGATGACGCCTACTATCCCAGTTCTATGCCTCCTTGAAAAAACTCTTCAGGCGATGATTGAAGAGGATGTGGCACAGGATGAGGAGGAGGAGGAGGAGGAGGAGGAAGAGGGTTCATTTCCAAGGCTTTCAGGGCAGTCATTTACAAGTGGCTATGAGGGTGGGTTCCTGCACCAACAAGCGCCAGGTACACAATTGTCTGGCAGCAAGGGCACAGTTCTGGAGGATGACGAGGTGGAGGATGAGGAGGAGATGGAGGAGGAGAACCCATGTTCACAGCAGGGTGGCACCCAGACCAGCTCATGTCCATCACTGGTGCGTGGCTGGGGGGATACAGAGGACACAGACGATACACCTCCCACAGAGGACAGCTTTTCCTTGCCTCTGGGCAGCCAAGCACACATGAGCGATTACATGCTGCAGTGTCTCCGCAATGACCGCCGAGTTGCCCACATTTTAACTGGTGCTGATTATTGGGTGGCCACCCTGCTGGATCCCCGTTACAAGGACAACGTGCCGTCCTTAATAACCTCACTGGAGCGTGATCGTAAGATGCGCGAGTACAAGCGCACGCTGGTAGACGCGCTGCTGGTGGCATTCCCACTTGGAAGCGGGGGTACGGTGGAAGCACAAGGCGAAGGCAGAGGAGGAGGAAGAGGTCGCCAACGCAGCCGGGGCACCGCCAGCACCTCGGAAGGCAGGGTTAGCATAGCTGGAATGTGGAAAAGCTTTGTCAGCACGCCAAAACAACCAGCACCACCAGCTGAGATGGAACGTCTTAGCAGGAGGCAGCATTTCACTAACATGGTGGAGCAGTATGTGTGCACACGCCTACACGTACTGCATGACGGGTCTGCCCCCTTCAACTTCTGGGTCTCCAAATTGGGCACATGGCCTGAGCTTGCCCTTTACGCCTTGGAGGTGCTGGCCTGCCCTGCCACCAGTGTATTATCTGAACGTGTATTTAGCACGGCAGGGGGCGTTATCACAGACAAGCGCAGCCGCCTGTCCAGAGCCAATGTGGACAAGCTCACGTTCATTAAAATGAACCAGGCATGGATCCCACAGGACTTGGCCGTACCTTGTGCAGAATAGACACATATACCGGTGTTCTGACGAAAACTGTCTTACTATCGGATAGTGTCCGGCCACTTACTGCGCAGGTGCAGTGCTTGCGCAGTACGGAGGACAAGGAGATTCACAAAATCTCCAAAGATGAACGTCGCCTGCGCAGTGAGTGCAGGTTCAAGCCCGACCATCCAAGTGGACATACGGTAGCACTTAGTAACAGGGCCCCTCACGGGCTCGCTTGGCTAGGCTTCAACCTCGGATGATGTGGCTTGAACCTGGAGTCACCGCGCATCGTCTTCGGAGAGTTTCAAAATCCCCTTGTCCTACGTACTGAGCAAGCGCAGTACAGGGCGGACACTATGCGACGGGGGACAGAATTCGACACATCATTCACCACTAGCCTTACCCAGCCATTGTTGTATTTTTGAACCAGTGTTGGCTACCTCGTCCTCCTACACCACCGCTTCCACCTACACCGCCACATCCACCGCCACCTCAACCTCCTACTCCATTTGAATTTCGTCCTCCTAGGTCAAGATTATAATTTTTTCATTTTTTTTTAATTTCCAAGTATTTTATTTTCCCACTATCTTATCCATTAAATTGAATAATTTTTTCCAGAAAGTGCGTATTCTGGGGTATTCCCACCATATGTGCGGCATCGTGCCGTTGAGTTTCTGAGGTTCTTAATGACTTCCTGTACCTCTTCTGCTGAGAAGGGGGCCTCCAGCATTTTATTTTTATTTTTTATTTTTATATGTTATTTTAAGTTATTTCCCTATCCACATTTGTTTGCAGATCACTTGCCATGCAGGTGTTCCAACCCAAAAAACTGACCAGAGCTAGAGCTGCCACAATCCAGGCCAGAAGGCCAGGGACTCGACCCTTCAGCGCCAACCCAGTGGCTCTCCATCCCCATCAGAAGGCTTCCCTTTCGGCTACGAACCGGTCTGCAGCGGTATTTTGGCGCTCCTAATGAGGCTGTACGAATGTTGAGGCCAGGACAAGTACAGGCGATAGTAGATTGGGTTGCTGACAGTGCCTCCGGTTCCTTCCCATTGTCTCCCACCCAGTCTCCTGATGAAAGTTAATAATTTTTTTCCAGAAAGTGCGTATTCTGGGGTATTCCCACCATATGTGCGGCATCGTGCCATTGAGTTTATGAGGTTCTTTTTTTTTTTTTTTTTTTTTTCTTTTTTTTTTGCCATCTCAGTTCAACTTTCCAAGCGGACCTTGCTCAGCTTTATCTGTTCATTTCGTCCATTTTAGTGTTTACATCATTGTGGCATTTTCTTATTTACTTATAAATCTATAATCCACATCAGCACTAATATTTAGCTTAGGATTTTTGCTTTTAATATCCCTCCCCCCACCCGCTCCCTCCTCCCGCTCCACTCGCTGTGTCCATTGACTTGATTTAAGTCTCCAAAATTTGGGCTCTCGATTTTAGGTTCAGGAACTTCAACATTTACCCTAAACACGTACCGCTTCTGCAAAACTCCACGTCCTTTTGAACTTTTTCCAACTGTCCCACTTCTCTACTATACCTCCCATTTCCTCTTCCGGATTTGTTCTGAGAGATTCCATCGTTCGCGTATTCTCGACTAAATCTATCCACTCCCATATTGCTGGGCTATCCTGTTTCCTCCAATTCCTCACTATCTGGCGCTTTGCGGCATTGAGTAGGTGCGGGACTAGGGACCTTTGGTAGTGTTTAACAGCTCCTTTGGTGCCGTGGAATAAAATCACCCACGGATCATTTTCGAGGTTTATTCCGGTAATCTCCTTGATATAATCTATTATTCTCCTCCAGTAAGCTTTTATCTTATAACAGTCCCACCACAGGTGTGCCATCGTCCCCTTATCCCTACAACCTCTCCAACATTCGGCTGAACCTCCTTGTAGAAATTGACATGATTTTGAAGGTGTTAAGTACCACCTTGATAAGCACTTGTAATTCGTTTCAAAGGCCCTAGAGTCTACTGCTGAACTATAGGTTAACTTAAAAAATTTTCTCAGTGTTGATGTGTCAATTTTTGTGCCCAATTCCCTCTCCCACTTTTGAATGAATGTGGGCATCTCCACTCCCTCCGCATCCTGCAGAAGTTTGTATATCTTCGATATTGATCCTTTAGTATCACTCGCTGTAAAAATTCGCTCTAAACGGGTCAAGTCTTCGCTTGCCCTAATTGGTTGCGGTAGGCTGCTGACAAAATGAGACAGTTGGAGATACCTCCACTCGTTCATATCAAAAAGGTCCCTCCTACTTTTTAGTTCGTTAAGTGTAAGAATTTTTCCCTTATGTAAAATATCTTTCAGTTGTGCCCTATTGTCTTTAATCCAACCCCCTCCCTCTAATTTATTCCCTGGTGCAAAATACGCATTATTTTTTAGTGCTATTAATGGAGAGTTATATTTAACGTTAACAGATTTATAAATTTTATCCCATATTTTTAGTGTATTTGTGGTCATAGTGTTAGTGCCTTCACTCAGTGTTCTAAACTTTGGGGGGTTCCAAATATCATTTCCTAATTGTGAGTTGCTGAGAGTTTTTTCTAAGTTTACCCATCTTTTTTTACTGATGTTATTACTCCATTCGGGGATTCTAGATAGGGCCGTTGCATAGTAGTAATTTACTACGTCAGGTACTGCTAAGCCGCCTCTTTTTTTTTCCTTCTTCAATAAGTAAAGTGAGATTCTATGCTTCTTGTTTTTCCATATAAAGTTCATTAAGAGGGATTTTAATTTATTAAGATACGTCTGGGATAATGGGATTGGGAGCATTTGAAATTTGTATGTGATTGTGGGTAACAGAGTCATTTTTACTGTATTAATGCGGCCCAGCCACGAAAGGGGTCTTGTAGAGTAGTCTTTGCTTTTTTTTGCTATCTCGTCTAGCAGCGGGATGTAATTAATTCTGTATATTTCCTTCACTGATTTTGCCAAGTTAATTCCCAGATACTTAATATGTTTTTTCCATGGGAAGACAAATCTCTCCTGTAGATTCTCTTTATCCTTTTTGGTTACGTTTATATTCAGAATAAAAGATTTTGAGGTGTTTACTTTAAAGTTGGAGATCTCTCCATATTGTTTCAAAATTTGCATTAAATTGGGGAGCGTTCTTTGTGGGTTGTTTATATAAAATAAAATATCGTCGGCGAAGGCTGCTATCTTATGTTCATCGCCGTTCACTACAATTCCCTGAGTTCTTCCTAATTGTCGCCAGGAGGGGTTCTAGGGATAGAATAAAAAGGAGGGGGGACAGCGGACATCCCTGTCTCGTCCCATTTTTCATACAGAACCGGGGAGATGTTACTCCATTGATTTTAACCTTAGCTTTAGGGTCATCGTATAGAACCCCGATTCTTTGTCGAATTTTTGGTCCAAAGCCCATATGGGCTAACGTTTGGAACATGAGTCCCCAGTCTACCCTGTCAAATGCTTTCTCCGCATCTATTGACAGGAATAGACCTGGGGACTCAGCCTCTCTAATTCTCTGGAGCAACAGCAGTGTTCGGACAGCATTGTCCCGCCCCTCTCTCCCGGCCACAAAGCCCACCTGGTCAGGATGGACCAGCGTGCTCAAGTACAGCCTGACCCTTTCTGCCAGGATCTTAGCATATATCTTAGTGTCAACATTAAGAAGCGAAATTGGTCTGTAACTCGAGCACACCGATCCATCCTTTCCTTCTTTCAGGATAACCGTGATGTTGGCCGTTAGAGAATCTTCGCTCATTTTATATTCCGCACCCAATCCGTTAAAATAAGTGCATAATCTAGGGATCAACAACTCCTGGAATGTTTTATAATATGAAACAGTAAAGCCGTCCGGGCCCGGACTTTTCCCGGACGGCAAGTTCATCAGGGCCTTTTTTACTTCCTCTTCAGAAAATGGTCTCTCAAGGTCCTCCATATCATCCAGAGGGAGCCTAGGCAACCCGGCATTCTCTAAGAAAGTTTCCATTCTCTTTATTTTTTCACCTTTTCTCGGGATATTTTGCTCGGCCGCGTAGACTCCCTCATAGTAATCTCTGAAGGAAGTTGCTATATCACCCAATAGATATTTAACCTCTCCTGCCTTATTTTGTATTTTCTCAATGTAATTTCTTGCCTTTTTTTTTGTAGAGTTTTAGCTAAGTGCTTACTTGATTTGTCTCCCCATAGGTATCTTTCTTTTGCTATTCTATTAAAAGTTTGCTTTACATCCTGCTCCAGTAGATCCCTAAGCTCCTCTCTCCTAGATGTTAATCTTAAAAATAATTCTTTATTTTGGCCCGGTAGTTGTTTGTGTTCTTTTTCGAGAGGGGCAATTTCTACTTTTAAGTCCTCCATTTTCTTACGGTGTTCTTTTTTCTTCCAGGCTCCCTTTGATATAAAAGTCCCTCTAATAAACGCTTTATGAGCATCCCAAACGTGGGATCCCTGCACCTCCCCATTGTCGTTGTTTAATAAAATATTGTTCTATCTCTGTCTTAATCTGGGCCACAGTCTCCTTGTCCCTAAGAAGTTCCTCGTTTAGTCTCCAGTTATTGTGAGGTGCCTGTATATCTGGAAAATTGAGCCTCATCGAGACCGGGGCATGGTCCGAGAGCGAAACAATCTCTATTTTTGTCTCTATAACTCTGTCAAGCAAGCCGTGGTCCAAAAAAATGTAGTCCAGTCGCGAGTACGTCCCGTGTACGGGGGAGAAGAACGTGTAATCTCTAATTTTGGGGTGGTGCATCCTCCAAATATCTACCAGTTGACTGATGTGCAATTTTTGTTTAATCATTTGCTTTACAACATTACTTGTCCCCCGCACACGGGACGTAGAATCTAAGTCCTGGTCCATATGAAAATTTAAATCTCCCATCAAGATCAGATATCCCTTTTTGAAATCTCTTAATTTAGTAAGAATCCCCCTCAGATATTGTGCTGGCCTAGTATTGGGGGCATAGATGTTTGCGAACGTGTATTTTGTCTGTCCAATAGAACCTCTAAGAAACAGATATCTCCCTTCCGGGTCCACAAGTCTGTTCTCTAAGCAAAAGATGGTATCTCTGGAAAAGCCTATGGCCACCCCCCTTGATCTGTTCATTATAGTGTCCCCATAGAACCAAGTTGGATAGTAGCTAGAGAAGAGTTTTATATTGGACCCGTGTGAGATATGTGTCTCCTGAAGGAAAACGATACCCGCTCCGTATTTTTTAAGTTCATCTAAAATTTTTGCTCATTTATTGGGTAAGTTGAGTCCTTTTACATTATAAGATATTAACTTGATGTTAGTCATCGAGGCCCTTTGGATATAACTTCACAGTTCGTGGCAATAGGATCACAGCGATGCAGGAGCTTTTTACCCACCCTCCCTTCCCTCCCCCCCTAACCTCCCCGTACTCTTTATTCCCTCCCATGAGTCCCCTTCTACCTACCCCCCTCTTATCCCAACCCCCCTCCCTATCCCACCTCCTCCCTCCCTGACCCCTACTAAGGTCATAGAGACGTTGGGGGCTACCCATTTGCGACTCCCCTCCGTTCTCTCGATATCTCAGGTGAGGTGGGGCTCTGATCTGCAGCTATAACTTACCCGAACCCTGAAAGTATCAGGGTGTCGGGAGTCAGCGGGCGGGTCATGTGCTGTTTACATCTGCCCTAAACGGTGGTCGACCAGCCTCCAACACCTCTCCCCCGACCCCCCCCTCCCCCGTTTTCTGCCACCGTCTCCCATCCCGGCAAAGCCGGGACCTGTAAATCCATCTTTTGACAAAATTCACTCAGATCTTCTGGAAATTTTAATCTGGCCGAACGTCCATCTTTTGTGCCTATCAAGCACGCGGGGAAACCCCATGTATATTTCACGTTTGAGCGTCGCATTGATTCAAGTAAGGGTCTCTGCAACCTTCTCCTCTCTAACGTCTGGGGGGCTTGGTCTGAGTAGATCTGAATCTCAGAATCCTCATATTTCAGGGGAGTCTTCCCATACAATTTTGACCAAATTACAGCTTTGTCCTCGTAATAACGAAATCTGGCTATGATGTCCCGAGGTCTAGATGAGCCAGATTCTAAGAGTTTACCTACTCGATGAACCTGCTCTAATTTGGGGAACTCCTCTTCTTCTTTGCCCAGGAGGGGATTAAATAAGGTTGTCATTATCATCCTTAAATCTTCACCTCTTTTTTCCGGGACATTTCTTACTCTGAGATTTTGGCGTCTATTTCTATTTTCTGCGTCTTCTAGCTTATATTGAATATCTCGTTGAGTTAATTTTATGGATCTTAGCTGATCCTTAAATATGTGCATTTCTTGTTCCTGGCAGTCCGCTCTTTTCTCTACGGATTCCACTCTTGTCAATAGATGCCCCAGGTCCTCTCTAAAGAGGTGAAAGTCCCCTTTAATTGCGTTTTCCATTTTTAAAAGCATTTCTTCCATTTCGTTCTTAGTAGGGAGATGCACTCTCCCCCCCTGTTCATCAATCCTACTGACGTCAACTTCATTTTCCAGCGTTTGATCAGGTGTGATTTGGGCAGACTGATCGTCCGATTTCTTATCCTTCTCTCCATCATTGTTTCTGGAAGAGTCTCCGTGTGGTTTGGTTGTGGGCTTGAACCTGTTTTCAGATAGTGTTTTATGGTACTCGCTGTTTTGGGGGTTTTGAGGGGGCCCTTTTTGGGGACTTTGCTCATGTTTCCTGCACATGCCTTTCTAATCCTCTTTCCCAGGATGTTAACTGTTTGGTCCCTGAGAAGAGACCTACTATACCCTCTTTCCCCTCGCTTTTCCCCTTTTTATCTTTAAGTGAATCTTCTCTTTTATGTGAGTAGATTATTCACTTGCGCGCTGACGTTTAGGGAATAGGGATGAGATTTTCCAAAGGTTTAAATACACAAGGCCCTATGGAGTACCCTCTCTGCTCCCTATAAATATATGAGGGCAAGGGGTCCCCCTTTTTGTCTTAAAACTGTGCTAATTGTCCCTCAGCACTCTGCTTTTTCCAGATATACAGATTTGAAGTGTCCCGTCAGTGCGTGTGTCCTTACTTATAGATTCTTTGCTGATAGGTTACTGTTCTGTGGCCTGCTCCCACGTCTCCCCCTACACCATCCGTCCAAGGCGGGTACGGAGATAAGAGGGTGAGGATGGTACTGGTCAGACCGCCTTATCTGGTGACTCCAACCGGCTACCGCGTTTGAAGGTGCGAGGAACACGTCTTTGCTATATCCTACGTCTCTCACACTTGGGCACCCGTATTACCGTCCTCATAACCCACCGAGACCTGGCCAGGGCGCAGACTCGCAGACAGGTAGTTTAGTACATAAGCCCCTGCGGCGGTTCCCGCAGGTGTATTTACGTTTAATGGCGGTGGGAATAGTACACAGAGAAATCACTCGACAGACTTAGTTTAGATATTTACAACAGTCAAGGCCATCCGAGCACAATCTGGGCACTCCAGCTTCTTCTATTTACCCTCCCCCCAGCCAGCCATAGTGAAGGAATTTCATAACCCAAGACAATTAGATACTAGGGTACATTGCTCTGTTCGTATAAATATTGATCCTAAGTTAAACAGGATACACAGATACTACCAGGTATGTGATGTCATCTGGGCAGGTGTTTGGATGCAGAGATGATTTTACAGGGTACACTGATCGCGTTAGAAATGTAGGCATCTGCTTACCTCGTCCTTCCGTGATGTTCAGCATGGGGGGGGTATACTCACGGCTTGACACTTTTGTCTGGGGATTTTCCGGTGCTTTGCGGGGGGGGGAGAGAGTGATCCGGGTCGGCGGGGGGTCCGAGGAAGCGGTGGTGGTGTGTGGTGCAGGGGACGATGCTGTGTTGGTACGGCTCACCATCAGCTGTATGTTGATCTGGACAGGTGGCGCTGACGGTCTCGGAGTCTCTCAAAATCTGTGGCGCCTCAGCGTTCTCCTCTCCTCGCCGTCATCGCTTCACACATCCGCCCGCTGTATCAGGCCCCTCCCTCCGTACTGCGCTCTACGTCAGTACGTCCTGCTCCATCCCCGTCACTTGCCGAGTTTCTGAGGTTCTTAATGACTTCCTGTACCTCTTCTGCTGAGAAGGGGGCCTCCAGCATTTTATTTTTATTTTTTATTTTTTATGTTATTTTAAGTTATTTCCCTAGAAAGAATTCAGTGACAGGCAACACAATCAATAAGGGTAATGGAGAACTCTAAGGTTCCTGAAGAGGACACACAGTCATGAGTCATTTGAGGTTAGAAGAAAGGAGGTTTAACCATAGAATGTGAACAGGTCTAAAACTACAGATTTTTTTTTTGTTGCTTTTGCTATCCATTACCAGTTTAAATGTTGACGTTCCACTTACTTCAACTTTCTACGTGATTTACTGTTAGATTTCAGACTTAATAACTACTACACCCATTGAGGTTTATGTACATTTACTACAATTGCCTGATATGTAACCCAGGATGCATATTGCTATGTTATCACTTGTATGATACTGTTGTATCTCTGATCATTACTTCCAATAAAAACCTTTTTTTGGAAAAAAAAAAGAATGTGGACAGGGTTCTTTACTGTTAAAGTTGTAAAAATGTGGAACTCCCTTCGTTTAGGAATTGGAGTTGTGCTTTAACCAAATGTTTCTTCACAGGGATTTAAAGAAACCCCCCATAATTGATTGCCCTATAGGGAGCAAACATAAATACATTACAAAATATCACATACTTGCCCAAATAAAGTAGCATTAGGAATGGTGATATTTCCACTGCAGAAATAAAGTTTAAGTTTTCCTATAAATGTCATTCACTGAGTATGCAGGTTCAACAACGCCCCTAAAAACATTTATAAAATGTTAGCACATTTGTAACCATTCATATTAACATGGATAGCTGTGGTTTGTCCCTGACAATAACCATCGCCATGCAGAACCTGAAATCTTGAAGAGTCATTAAATCCACATCAGTAAAAATGACCTTGCTGTTCTCTATCCCTCACTCCTGTCTATATCCCCACTGTAGCTGGGTATTCTGCAGAGCAGCTATTGGCAGCTAGTGCACATGCTCAGTTTCCAGTGAATTTCTATGCTGAGTATTTCTTTCTTGATCATGTCGGAGCAGCCCATGTGACTATAGAGACACATGTGGGCATATACTCAGTGGTAAATGACAGCCTACTCCCTCCTCCTTCATGCCCACTAACCAGCTAAATATAATGTTGGTGGAATATTACATCTTGATTGATAGAGGCTTCTCCTCCTTCTTATTCTAAGCACATGCACACAATGGACTCAGGCTGGAGGGGTGTGACACAGCCTGTGACTGTCAGAAATCTACTCACACCATGTTATTTCCATAAATAATAAAGATTTGATTTCAAATATATATTTGTATGACAATTTTTTAACAGTTGATTGATATTAATGATTTATTTTTACTCTGTATTCCAAAGGCAGTTTTTTTTTTTAAACCAATAGCAGAGGACCAGAAGCTCCTCCTGCCACTGTTTCCCTTCAGACAGGCTGGGTAAGAGCTGGGTCACATGACAGCTGTATATCAATTGGAAAAAAGGTACTTAGATTTCCTAATTAAAATAAATACAGTCCCATCATCCCCATTAGGGACCTAACTACTAACTATATACAAAAAACATCTAAAGGATAAGGGAATGTAAGGTTGCAAGGAAGGGGGATCTCAACAGGGTACTCGAATAGGAACAAGGCAGCGAGGTACAGACTGGATAAAGCTAGGCACAGCTGGCAAGGAAGGGGCCAGAATCGTGACACGCGGGGGGAAGGGAGGAGTAGCCTTAAGTAGCCCCTAGGCAGCTGAACATTAATTAGCCTGATTACACCAGCATGCTGGTTCCTGGGTGACACCTGCTGGTGAAAACTGGAACTGCAACAAACAGCCCAGAGCAGGATAGTGCCACCAGCAGGCGAACTTAATCCTAACACCCGTACACCTCGTGTTCTGTTTATGTTGGGTCATCTGTATATCTGTCAGTAATTGGGTCAATTGGGTCTCCCTTTTCTTTTTTATTCTGGAACCATGCTTAATGAGTACCCCTCTTATTACCATTTTGTGCTCTTCCCAGATTGTCCCTGCATCTGTCTCCTCTACAGTATTATATTGAAAATAGTACTGCAATTCCTTAATAACTTCCTCTACCACTATCTTATCTTCCATCAAACTCTCATTCATTCGCCACTATCTCCTCTTGTCAGAGGAATACTCATTCATAATTAATGTCAGTGAGACCGGGGCATGGTCTGACCATGTAATACTCCCTATAGCCACCTCTTTAACCGCCATTAACATACTCTGTGGAGTGAAAAATGTATTCTAGAATATACTTTATGTGGCACTGAATAAAAGGTGTAGTCTCTTTCGTCGGGGTGATACGCTATCCATGCGTCAGTAAGTTGGTAATTATGCAATATTTGTAAGACTCGTTTACGTAGAACTGTAGCTACCGTGGAGCTTCCCCCTGATGTATCCATCTTCGGGTCTAGGGGAAGATTAAAATCGCCCCCCCAAGATAAGTTTACCATCAGTAAATTTCATCAGCTTGTTAATAGTAGCGCAGATAATTTGATCTTGATTATTATGCCACCCATCGTCCCTTTGAGGAACAGAAATCTGCCCTCTATCTGTTTTTTTGTCTGTTAATGTCCAGGGAATTCGTCTTGAACCCAATATAGAAACCCCTCTTGATTTAGCTGCCCTATTAAATGCATGATATGCATATGTTTAGAAGTTGTTCTTAAGAATTGGTACCGTACCCTCTCTAAAATGGGTTTCCTGAATGTATGCCACATCTGAGTATGAGCGTTTCAAGTCTTGCATTAAAATCTTCCTTTTCTCCTGTACATTATGCCCTTTCGTGTTTAGAGAAGTCACCTTTAAAGCCTCCAGCCCCCCTACCAAAAAGCAACAGAAAGGAAAAAAAAAAGGAAGGAAAAAAGAACGATAAGAAGAAAAGAACAAAAAGGGTTCTAATAACCCCAATGTATTACGTGGGGTTTGCTCCCCCCCCCGTATCTCCCTCCAACAGATGAAGGGATAAAAGAATATCTTTCTTAACGCACTCAACTCCCCCTACCCTAAGTGAGTACTAACCTACTATGGGGGATTGATTGCGCATGAACCCAGGAGGGGAGCTCCCGGACCTCCCTCCCACTCCTGCTCCTTATATCATCGCCTCAGTATATGTTTATGTCTCTAAGTCAATACGTAATCATTTATTCTCTGTACATTTATATTCTCAACTGTTCTATATTATCAATTTATTGCCCATTGCTCTATTTCATATGATCTTCATAAAAGTAAAACTTATCAACATACTGCCCTCAAAGGAAGAGGGTCCGGGGAGAAGCTTTCCCTTCCATCACTGCAATATGTCACATGGGTATAGTGCCCTATAGTGTCCCCCACCCTCATCTCCCCCTTCCCTATCTCCCTACCCCTCCCCTGATTTTTCAGCTTGTGCCACTGGCTGACTGATGGATACAATGCTTCTGAATGGTGGAGCCCCGACTCGAGATATATAAGACAGACTTTTTGCAGTACTGTTGACAAGTCTGCCTAGGAAAACGCGAGCAGCTATAAATGTGACATCACACCTAATTATTTTGTAGTCCCAATAAAAACTGGGAGGGCTAATTCGATTCCTTAAGATAACACAGGAAGTGTGCACAGGACAGCTCTGAATTGTTTACATGATCAACAGACCCTTTTTGCACTTATCGGTTATAATGTAAAGCTTTTCATGATTTATTTTACAGACCAAAATAGACTGAATAAGAGAAGTTCATTGTTGGGGCTACAAACACTTTAAAAAAAATGTGGCTGTAGTAAGCAACAGGGTTTATTTACTAAAGGCAAAAAGGCTGTCCTCTTGGCAAGACAATTTGCACTTTGCAAGGGAATTTGCTCTGATGCCGCGTACACACAATTGGAATTCTTGTCGGAAAAGCCTTATCTCCATTCCGACGGAATTCCGCTCAAGCTTGTGTTGCCTACACACAGTCACACCAAATTCCGACCGACAAGAACGCGGTGTCGTACAACACTACGACGAGCCGCGAAAACGAAGTTCAGTGCTTCTGAGCATGCGTTGAATTGTTTCCAAGCATGCGTCGGAATTTTGCACGTCGGAATTGCCACAGACGATTGGAATTTTTAATAGAAACTTTTTCTGTCGGAAAAATTGAGAACATGCTCTCAATCTTTTGCTGGTTGAAATTCCGCCAGCAAAAGTCTGATGGAGCCTACACCGTCGCCTTTTCCGACCAAAAGCTCCCATCGTTTTTTTGCTGGTGGAATTTCCGATCGTGTGTATTGGGCATTAGTCTCATGAAAGTGAGGCTCTGCTGGTTTTCATCAGCCAGCCATGTGCAAGAAAAACTATTGTTTTATTATTGTCCTTGCACAGGTTTGGATATTCTTTGCAAAGTGATTATTCACTGCATTCACTAAGCTAAAGAAGAAATGGCTTGCAAAGTGTACATTCCCATAGACAGTGAACAGTCTGTTTGCCTTTAGTAAATCAACCGTTAAATGGTGTCTTATAGCCTTACCATCATATGATCTTCTTCGGCTATTAAGCCAACGGAAAGTGGGGTACATTTGGATGTATCCTTTATTCTTTTAGACAGGATTCTATCTTATGAATTAGGAGCTGAAGATTTGATACACCTCTTGCACCTTACAAGGTGTTTGTAGCATAGGTAACTTGTAAATATCCCTTCCACCCTAGTTGACGTTCCTTGTTGGGTAACAGGGTTGGTGATGTGTGTACATACTGTTTGTGTTCTGTGTCCTTTGGTGACTATATCCACTCTCGGGTCTAAGGTTTGTAGAGCTTTCCTCCTCACTGGGGAATCCATTAGAAATGTCTGTGCTTTTACTGTTCTGCTATAATATCAGTTACTTTCATGGTAGTTAAAATCCCCCATTAATATTATGGTTCCAACCCTGTTCAGTTTCTTCCTCCTTCTCAGTACTTGGGGCATGTGGCATATTCTAAATATAAATATAACATGTGTAACTCCACCTAAAATGCCTGAGCACCATCATACTCTCTGTTAACAAGACTGACGTTTAGAGTACAAACTTTTTTGATTTTTGCAAAAATCTCATACTTCTTTCCTTGTTTTTTCTTTTTCAGGATGGGGTCACAGTGTATATTTAAAATACATCCTCACATTTTCAAGATCCTGCTTTTTGTCTTTCTGGTAAGCTAGCATTGCCCATTTTCACTGAGATCAGAATAAACGAAGAGGCTTTTATTTGTTGTTTCACAAAGTATCTTTTTATCTTAAAGTGGTTGTAAGCCTGTGCAAATACCCAGTGAAGTGACAAACCTCAGCAGATAAACAGAGATACATACAACAAACCCTCCTACACAAGTTGTACCCATTTATCTGCAGTCCTCTCTCCTCTACAGCCTTCTAAAATGCACAGATCAAATATTATTTCTTAACTACAGCAGGCAGGGGGCAGGGAACTGGTGTCACACACTAGACAGCATAGACAGGAGAAGTTACTAATAAAGATGGCAGAGGGAGCAGACAGAAATCACACTAGATGCTTTGGATTAAGGCAAGTACACACTATAGAAGAATAGATTCTGTTAATTTTAATTTCAGAGGTTTATAACCACTTTAAAGTGGTTGTAAACCCACTTTTTGGACTTTTACCTATAGGTAAGCCTAGAATAAGTAGTAGTAGTGGAAATATCTCCTAAACGTGCACCATTTAGTAGATATTTCACTTGTAGTCCGCCGGAAATTGCTACGGCGCATGCGCAGGGAAGAAACAAAACTAAAGCCCGTTTCTTCCCTAGCATATGTCGCAGGTCGCGGCTCCCATGCGCATGCAGGGGAGTGATGTCATGCGGCTCTGGCAAATCACAGAGCCGGAGTCTGCGGCCCCCGAAGGAAGAGGGCAAGAAGATGGATGCTGCCCACACAGGGGACGTCGCTGGATTCTTTTGCAGGTAAGTGGTACATAATGGGCTAGTATGCGATGCATACTAGCCCATTATGCTTTTCATTTGCAGGCCATACAGGGAGCAAAAGAGGAAGTAAAACCTATCAGGGTTTACTTCCTCTTTAAAGTGATCCTGTCACTATACCAAATACAAACTCTATCCCATGCAGCAAGTAAAATAAGATAAATAATACTCACATTTATGGTGGGGGTTGTGAACATGGAAAAATCTTGAAAACAAGAAGCAGATCCACGGGAAGAGACTAGTAAGAATCTGAGTTCAGTTTGAGTTGAAGAACATATTTGTAATTGGTGTTCAGACAAGGGTCAAGCAGGCAGAGAACTTTCTGGATTGAGGAGCAGGCCAAAGTTGATACATGGATAAATATTATCAGCAGTACAAGGCTTTAGCTAGGATTGTAAACAGAGCAAGGAATAGAAAGCAAGAAAGGGTTTAAATAGGAGAGTGTCTGGCACGGTCTGGAGTTAGGTTTGGCATCCAGTAGTTCTAGTAGAAGAGATGGTCCCACCGACCAGCAGGACAGGTCACCTTGGGGGGACAACGTGGGCTCCCGCAGGTTCTAAATACCAACCGTTGTTCACCAAAGCTCCTGATGGTAGAGATGTAAGGTAAGAGGTAAGTGCCCGGTAGGCAAGTGGCTAGGGAACCAATAGGCCTGAAGAGCCTTGGTCCCAAGAAAAAGGAGCCATGGAGAGTGTTCCCAGAAATACTGTAAACTCCTCCAGCCTGCCAGAAGTTAACCTGTAATGATAACTAGGCACATATAGCTTTAAAAGTATGTGTAAAAAGTAGACATGTGCACAGTCAATAAATTCGTTTCATTCCGTTCCGTTTCGTATTAGCCGTTAATTCGTATTTCGTAATTCGTGTCTGAAATTCAATTTGGATTCTTACCAAATACAAATTTTCGTTAGGTTCGTTAACTTTTCGTAACAATTACGAACGTTCGTTATGAATTTATCATTATGAGGGGTTCCCACCATCCCTATGTTGTGCTCATTGAGGGGCTCCCACCATCCCTGTGCTGTGCTGACTTCCTGGGTTTTTAACTTCATCATAATGAATAATCGTAATTAACGAACATTCTTATTTTGTCCGATTCTGAATCTCCCATAGACTACCAGTACCAGTCTCCCAATTCCATATTAAAAAAGGTAATTTTCCCAACCCTCACTCAGCCGCAGGAGAAAACCTCTGATTGGTCAACTAAACACCAGTCACGTTTCCGTTGTAACGGAATTTGGATCCGAAATTCGTAAACAAAATTTTGTATTTCGTACAAAATTCGGAAGCATAGCAATTGGTATGTCAGATCCTCCCGAATGTACGAATTTACAGAAATTCATACGAATTTTCGATTCGTACGAAACTAATCGCACATGTCTAGTAAAAAGGCAATTAAACAATGGGCTCTATTCACTAAAGCAGATTGTATGTGGTATTTAGGCGTCCAGACTAGGGATGAGCCGAACACCCCCGGGTTCGGTTCGAACCAGAACCTTCGAACGGACCGAAAGTTCGCGCGAATTTTCGAACCCTATACGTTATAATGGACGCGAACGTTCGAAATCAAAAGTGCTAATTACAACGGCCAATATGCATGTTAATGTCATAAAACAGGTTTGGGGACCCGGGTCCTGCCCCAGGGGACATATATCAATGCAAAAAGAACTTTTAAAAACTAACGTTTTTTCGGGAGCAGTCATTTTAATGATGCATAAAGTGAAAAAAAAAAAAGTGAAATTTTCTTTTAAATATGGTACCTGGGGGGTGTCTAAAGTATGCCTGTGAAGTGGCATGTGTTTCCCGTGTTTAGAACTGTCCTTGCACAAAATGACATTTGTAAAGGAAAAAAAGAAGCCATTTAAAACCACTTGCGGCTTTAGGTTTGATCTTAAGTAGAATCTGAACAGGTACATTATGAAGTGTAGCTCCATCCCAAAAAAATCTATTTTTAAGCTTTTTGGAGAACATAGGGAGGGGTTATCACCCCTGTAACATTTGCTGTCTTTGCACATGTGTTCAGAACATGTCACCTCACTTTCCGTCCCAATGACAAATGTTTTTGGAAAAGTGGGGTTTTAATTGAAACAAGGATTGGTGATAAAGTATCAGTAGAGAGGAGATACCTTTTTCCCAAATTAAATCTAACAGGATAGAATTTCCCTTCCTAGGGGTAGATTTCCTCTCACTTCCTGTTTTCTCTTTCCATTTGCAAGTAGGAGTCGTTTGTAAGTTGGATGTTTGAAAGTAGGGGCCTGGCGTATATACTCTGCAGAAATTTGCCCTATTAGATGTTGGTGTAGCCACAAGACTGGTGGGCACAGGAATGGGCCCTGCTGTGAGTTAATAGATCAAGATTTGTAATTGCATGCACCTCTTGAACAGGGCAGAAAAATTGGGGGTGGTGGTGGTGGTGGTGGACGGTTTTGCCACAAGACTGTAAGCTCTCACAGTTACTCTTGGTGGGCGCAGGAATGGGCCCTGCTGTGAGTTATTAGATCAAGATTTGTAATTGCAAGCACCTGATGAACAGGGCAGAAAAATTGGGCCTTTGGCGGTGGTGGTGGACGGTGTTGCCACAAGACTGTAGGCCCTCATAGTTACTCTTGGTGGGCGCAGGAATGGGCCCTGCTGTGAGTTATTAGATCAAGATTTGTAATTGCAAGCACCTGATGAACAGGGCAGAAAAATTGGGCCTTTGGCGGTGGTGGTGGACGGTGTTGCCACAAGACTGCAGGCCCTCATAGTTACTCTTGGTGGGCGCAGGAATGGGCCCTGCTGTGAACTATTAGATCAAGATTTGTAATTACCCGCCCCTGTTAAACAGGGGCTGAAAAATTGTGCCTTAGGCACTGGTGCTGGTGCCACAACACTGCAACCCGGCCCTCACAGATACTGTACTTGGAGCACAGCAGTCACACGTGTTGCGAAGCATTTTTTTTAAAAATTGTAAGTACACGCCCCTGTTAAACAGGGGCTGAAAAATTGTGCCTTAGGCACTGGTGCTGGTGCCACAACACTGCAACCCGGCCCTCACAGATACTGTACTTGGAGCACAGCAGTCACACGTGTTGCGAAGCATTTTTTTAAAAAAATTGTAAGTACACGCCCCTGTTAAACAGGGGCTGAAAAATTGTGCCTTAGGCACTGGTGCTGGTGCCACAACACTGCAACACGGCCCTCACAGAGACTGTACTTGGAGCACAGCAGTCACACGTGTTGCGAAGCATTTTTTTAAAAAATTGTAAGTACACGCCCCTGTTAAACAGGGGCTGAAAAATTGTGCCTTAGGCACTGGTGCTGGTGCCACAACACTGCAACACGGCCCTCACAGAGACTGTACTTGGAGCACAGCAGTCACACGTGTTGCGAAGCATTTTTTTAAAAAATTGTAAGTACACGCCCCTGTTAAACAGGGGCTGAAAAATTGTGCCTTAGGCACTGGTGCTGGTGCCACAACACTGCAACACGGCCCTCACAGAGACTGTACTTGGAGCACAGCAGTCACACGTGTTTGCGAAGCATTTTTTTAAAAAATTGTAAGTACACGCCCCTGTTAAACAGGGGCTGAAAAATTGTGCCTTAGGCACTGGTGTGGTGGCATGGATCATTGAGGAGGAGGAAGAGGATAGTCAGTGAACATAAGAGGACAGTCACTCAGCATCAGCATAGGCAGTCTTGAAGGGATGTGACATTAAAAATTATTCGGTTATATCCGCCTCAGGTGCCTGGTAGCTGGTGGTGATCCAAGACTGATTCATTTTGATGAATGTCAGTCGATCAACCGAGGCGGTGGACAGGCGCACCCTATGATCAGTCACAAATCCTCCAGCAGCACTGAATGTGCGTTCGGAAAGAACGCTGGAGGCAGGACAGGCCAGTAGCTCAATTGCATACTGTGCAAGCTCTGGCCAGTGATCCATCCTCAGGACCCAGTAAGCCAGAGGATTTTCGGTGGGAAAGGTGTCCAAGTCTGACCTTGCCCCAAGGTATTCCTGCACCATGTATATCAGACGCTGGCGATGGTTGCTGGAACCGATCATACCTTGGGGCTGCGGACTAAAAAATTGTCTGAACGCATCGGTCAGACGTCCACCTTCCCCACCGCTCCTTCTGCCACTGATCGAAGCCTCAGCAACTCGTCGCCCAGGACCAGGAGTTTGTAGCCTCCCAGTTTCTGGGAACGCGTTGCACAGACCTTTCTGCAAGGCCTCCCTGAGATGTCTCATCCTCTGCTCCCTCTGCGACGGCAAGATAAGGTCCGCAACCTTACCCTTGTACCGCGGATCAAGGAGAGTGGCCAGCCAGTAATGGTCCCTCTCCTTGATCCGAAGAACACGAGGATCCTTCCGCAGGCTTTGCAGGATCAGGGAGGCCATGCAGCGTAGGTTAGCTGAGGCATTCGGTCCGGAGTCTTCTGGGTCACTGAGGATGACATGATCGCCAGCCACCTCCTCCCAGCCACGTACAAGTCCACTGGCTTGTTGGGACTGTACATCATCCCTAAAAGACTGCTGCTGCTGATGCTGAGTGCCAGGCTCCACCTCCATGCTCACACAATCCTCCTCCTCATCCTCCTCCTCCTCCTCCTCATCCTCTTCCTGTGTGATGGGTGGGACAGAAGGAACACTGTCCGGATAAAGGGGGCCTTGAGAGGCAAGGAAGTCCTCCTCTTCCTGCCTCTGTTCTGCCTCAAGTGCCCTGTCCATTATCCCACGCAGCGTATGCTCCAACAGGTGGACAAGAGGGACAGTGTCACTGATGCATGCACTGTCACTGCTCACCATCCTCGTGGCCTCCTCAAATGGTGAGAGGACAGTGCATGCATCCCTGATCATGCTCCACTGACGTGGGGAAAAAAAACCAAGCTCCCCTGACCCTGTCCTGGTGCCGTAGTCGCAAAGGTACTCATTGATGGCCCTCTGCTGCGTGTGCAGTCGCTGCAGCATGGCCAACGTTGAGTTCCACCTGGTGGGCATGTCAGATATTAGGCGGTTCTTGGGCAGGTTCAGCTCCTTTTGCAGCTCAGTCAGCCGAGCACTGGCATTATAAGATCGGCGGAAATGCACACAGACTTTCCTGGCCTGCCTCAGGACATCCTGTAAGCCTGGGAACCTGCCCAAGAACCGCTGCACCACCAGGTTGAGGACGTGAGCCATGCAGGGCACATGGGTGAGCTGCCCCTGTCGCAGGGCGGAGAGGAGGTTGGTGCCATTGTCAGAAACGACCATTCCTGGCTTAAGCTGACGTGGCGTCAACCACCTCTCGGCCTGCCCCTGCAGAGCTGCCAGAACCTCTGGCCCAGTGTGGCTCCTGTCCCCCAAACACACCAGCGCAAGCACGGCATGGCATCTTTTTGCCTGCGTACTTGCGTAGCCCCTTGTACGCCTACGGAGCACCGCTGGTTCCAAGGACAGAGCACTGGAGGAAGAAGAAGAGGAGGGGGGTGGAGGAGAGAGGTGTGTCACAACCAGTAGCAGTAGTCGCGTTTTGGAGGCGTGGTGGCGGAACAACCTCCAACACTACTGCACCTTGTCCTGCATCCCTCCCAGCTGCCAATAGAGTGACCCAATGGGCCGTGAAAGAAAGGTACCGTCCCTGTCCATGCCTGCTGGACCATGAGTCAGCGGTAATATGCACCTTACCGCTGACCGCCCTGTCCAGCGAGGCATGGACATTGCCCTCCACATGCCGGTAGAGAGACGGAATCGCCTTCCGCGAGAAAAAGTGGCGTTTGGGAACCTGCCACTGAGGAACCGCACATTGAACAAACTCACGGAAGGGGGCCGAGTCTACCAACTGAAAAGGCAGCAGTTGAAGTGCTAGCAATTTAGCAAGGCTAGCATTCAACCGCTGGGCATGTGGATGGCTGGGAGTGTACTTCTTTCTACGGTCCAGCAGCTGGGGCAGGGAAATTTGCCTGCTGCATTCGGACGTCGGTGTACTGCAAGTACTTGGTTGTGACACACCGAATTCTACACCTTCAGTCCTCTCAGAGCAGCTTTCAGAGAGGACTGAAGGTGTAGTGGGGATGGAGATCCCAGCTGAGGAGGAGCAAGGAGAGGTCCGCTTAGTTCTTTGGTGTGGGTCTTTTATGTGTGCCTGCCAACGAGCTGCATGGCAGGTCGCCATATGTCTGGTCATGCTTGTCGTGCCCAAGCGGCTGATGTTTTGGCCACGCGAGATACGCTTGAGACAAATATTGCAAATAGCAGTGGTGCGATCTGCTGCACTCGTCTCAAAAAAGGCCCACACCAAAGAACTTTTCTGATAACGTGCAGAGGCAGCGCCCTGCACAGGCGGAGCTCTGCGGTGTTGTACAGTTGCTATGCTGGCCTCTACCTGGCCTCCAGGGGGCATCCTGCCTCGTTGGACATGTGACGCCGCATCCTCCTCCTCCTCGTCCTCCTCCTCATCCTCTCTCCCTTGAGGCACCCACGTGGAGTCAGTGACCTCATCATCCCCTCCCTCTTCACCACTAGAGCAAACCTGGCAGTAAGCTGCAGCTGGTGGAACTGTACTGCCAGATTCCTCAAGCTGGGTATCGTCATCCGAGCCTTCGAATCGTTGGGCATCCTCCTGGAGCATGTACCCAACACTGTGCTCAAAGAGTTCGGGGGACTCCTCAGGAGGACATGGTGGGTCTAGGGAAGGGGTGGCTGATGATGCTCTGTCAGTACCCTGAGCCTGGGTGAGAGAGGATGAG
The DNA here is from genome assembly GCA_028564925.1 of Lithobates sylvaticus. NCBI lineage: Eukaryota > Metazoa > Chordata > Amphibia > Anura > Ranidae > Lithobates > Lithobates sylvaticus. Next base: position 134,597,003 of record CM053033.1, read on the forward strand.
GAGGATGAGGAGGGCTTGGTCATCCATTCTACCAAGCCTTCAGCATGATGCGGCTCCACATGTCCAGCTGCCGAAAACAAAGACGCGCGTGTCCCATGGCCACGTGCTGATGACGATGCACGACCACGTCCACGTCCACGGCCACGTCCACTAGAAACAGAGCCTGCCTGCCCTGTGTTCTTGGCTCTGCACGCTCTGCCTCCCCTTGGCGGTCTTCCAGCCATTGTAGTCGGTAGTCCTGTGGGTGCTGCTGAGAAGAAAATATAGGAGCTCTGTGTGATGCCACTAACACACTAGAAGTCCTATGGGTGCTTCTGCAAAGAAAATAGAGGAGCTCTGTGTGATGCCACTAACACACTAGAAGTCCTGTGGGTGCTTCTGCAAAGAAAATAGAGGAGCTCTGTGTGATGCCACTAACACACTAGAAGTCCTGTGGGTGCTGCTGAGAAGAATATATAGGAGCTCTGTGTGATGCCACTAACACACTAGAAGTCCTATGGGTGCTTCTGCAAAGAAAATAGAGGAGCTCTGTGTGATGCCACTAACACACTAGAAGTCCTGTGGGTGCTTATGCAAAGAAAATAGAGGAGCTCTGTGTGATGCCACTAACACACTAGAAGTCCTGTGGGTGCTTCTGCAAAGAAAATAGAGGAGCTCTGTGTGATGCCACTAACACACTAGAAGTCCTGTGGGTGCTGCTGAGAAGAATATATAGGAGCTCTGTGTGATGCCACTAACACACTAGAAGTCCTATGGGTGCTTCTGCAAAGAAAATAGAGGAGCTCTGTGTGATGCCACTAACACACTAGAAGTCCTGTGGGTGCTTATGCAAAGAAAATAGAGGAGCTCTGTGTGATGCCACTAACACACTAGAAGTCCTGTGGGTGCTTCTGCAAAGAAAATAGAGGAGCTCTGTGTGATGCCACTAACACACTAGAAGTCCTGTGGGTGCTGCTGAGAAGAATATATAGGAGCTCTGTGTGATGCCACTAACACACTAGAAGTCCTATGGGTGCTTCTGCAAAGAAAATAGAGGAGCTCTGTGTGATGCCACTAACACACTAGAAGTCCTGTGGGTGCTTCTGCAAAGAAAATAGAGGAGCTCTGTGTGATGCCACTAACACACTAGAAGTCCTGTGGGTGCTGCTGAGAAGAATATATAGGAGCTCTGTGTGATGCCACTAACACACTAGAAGTCCTATGGGTGCTTCTGCAAAGAAAATAGAGGAGCTCTGTGTGATGCCACTAACACACTAGAAGTCCTGTGGGTGCTTCTGCAAAGAAAATAGAGGAGCTCTGTGTGATGCCACTAACACACTAGAAGTCCTGTGGGTGCTTATGCAAAGAAAATAGAGGAGCTCTGTGTGATGCCACTAACACACTAGAAGTCCTGTGGGTGCTGCTGAGAAGAATATATAGGAGCTCTGTGTGATGCCACTAACACACTAGAAGTCCTGTGGGTGCTTATGCAAAGAAAATAGAGGAGCTCTGTGTGATGCCACTAACACACTAGAAGTCCTATGGGTGCTTCTGCAAAGAAAATAGAGGAGCTCTGTGTGATGCCACTAACACACTAGATGTCCTGTGGGTGCTTATGCAAAGAAAATAGAGGAGCTCTGTGTGATGCCACTAACACACTAGAAGTCCTGTGGGTGCTTCTGCAAAGAAAATAGAGGAGCTCTGTGTGATGCCACTAACACACTAGAAGTCCTGTGGGTGCTTATGCAAAGAAAATAGAGGAGCTCTGTGTGATGCCACTAACACACTAGAAGTCCTGTGGGTGCTTATGCAAAGAAAATAGAGGAGCTCTGTGTGATGCCACTAACACACTAGAAGTCCTGTGGGTGCTGCTGAGAAGAATATATAGGAGCTCTGTGTGATGCCACTAACACACTAGAAGTCCTGTGGGTGCTTCTGCAAAGAAAATAGAGGAGCTCTGTGTGATGGGACTAACACACTTCAAGTCCTATAGGTGCTTCTGGGAAGAAAATATAGCTCTGTGTGTGTGATGGGACTAACACACTTCAAGTCCTATAGGTGCTTCTGGGAACAAAATATAGCTCTGTGTGTGTGATGGGACTAACACACTTCAAGTCCTATAGGTGCTTCTGGGAACAAAATATAGCTCTGTGTGTGTGATGGGACTAACACACTTCAAGTCCTATAGGTGCTTCTGGGAACAAAATATAGCTCTGTGTGTGTAATGGGACTAACACACTTCAAGTCCTATAGGTGCTTCTGGGAACAAAATATAGCTCTGTGTGTGTGATGGGACTAACACACTTCAAGTCCTATAGGTTCTTCTGGGAACAAAATATAGCTCTGTGTGTGTGATGGGACTAACACACTTCAAGTCCTATAGGTGCTTCTGGGAACAAAATATAGCTCTGTGTGTGTGATGGGACTAACACACTTCAAGTCCTATAGGTGCTTCTGGGAACAAAATATAGCTCTGTGTGTGTGATGGGACTAACACACTTCAAGTCCTATAGGTGCTTCTGGGAACAAAATATAGCTCTGTGTGTGTAATGGGACTAACACACTTCAAGTCCTATAGGTGCTTCTGGGAACAAAATATAGCTCTGTGTGTGTGATGGGACTAACACACTTCAAGTCCTATAGGTTCTTCTGGGAACAAAATATAGCTCTGTGTGTGTGATGGGACTAACACACTTCAAGTCCTATAGGTGCTTCTGGGAACAAAATATAGCTCTGTGTGTGTGATGGGACTAACACACTTCAAGTCCTATAGGTGCTTCTGGGAACAAAATATAGCTCTGTGGGTGTGATGGGACTAACACACTTCAAGTCCTATAGGTGCTTCTGGGAACAAAATATAGCTCTGTGTGTGTAATGGGACTAACACACTTCAAGTCCTATAGGTGCTTCTGGGAACAAAATATAGCTCTGTGTGTGTGATGGGACTAACACACTTCAAGTCCTATAGGTTCTTCTGGGAACAAAATATAGCTCTGTGTGTGTGATGGGACTAACACACTTCAAGTCCTATAGGTGCTTCTGGGAACAAAATATAGCTCTGTGTGTGTGATGGGACTAACACACTTCAAGTCCTATAGGTGCTTCTGGGAACAAAATATAGCTCTGTGTGTGTAATGGGACTAACACACTTCAAGTCCTATAGGTGCTTCTGGGAAGAAAATATAGCTCTGTGTGTGTAATGGGACTAACACACTTCAAGTCCTATAGGTGCTTCTGGGAAGAAAATATAGCTCTGTGTGTGTGATGGGACTAACACACTTCAAGTCCTATAGGTGCTTCTGGGAACAAAATATAGCTCTGTGTGTGTAATGGGACTAACACACTTCAAGTCCTATAGGTGCTTCTGGGAAGAAAATATAGCTCTGTGTGTGTAATGGGAATAACACACTTCAAGTCCTATAGGTGCTTCTGGGAAGAAAATATAGCTCTGTGTGTGTAATGGGACTAACACACTTCAAGTCCTATAGGTGCTTCTGGGAACAAAATATAGCTCTGTGTGTGTGATGGGACTAACACACTTCAAGTCCTATAGGTGCTTCTGGGAACAAAATATAGCTCTGTGTGTGTGATGGGACTAACACACTTCAAGTCCTATAGGTGCTTCTGGGAACAAAATATAGCTCTGTGTGTGTGATGGGACTAACACACTTCAAGTCCTATAGGTGCTTCTGGGAACAAAATATAGCTCTGTGTGTGTAATGGGACTAACACACTTCAAGTCCTATAGGTGCTTCTGGGAAGAAAATATAGCTCTGTGTGTGTAATGGGACTAACACACTTCAAGTCCTATAGGTGCTTCTGGGAACAAAATATAGCTCTGTGTGTGTGATGGGACTAACACACTTCAAGTCCTATAGGTTCTTCTGGGAACAAAATATAGCTCTGTGTGTGTGATGGGACTAACACACTTCAAGTCCTATAGGTGCTTCTGGGAACAAAATATAGCTCTGTGTGTGTAATGGGACTAACACACTTCAAGTCCTATAGGTGCTTCTGGGAACAAAATATAGCTCTGTGTGTGTGATGGGACTAACACACTTCAAGTCCTATAGGTGCTTCTGGGAACAAAATATAGCTCTGTGTGTGTAATGGGACTAACACACTTCAAGTCCTATAGGTGCTTCTGGGAAGAAAATATAGCTCTGTGTGTGTAATGGGACTAACACACTTCAAGTCCTATAGGTGCTTCTGGGAACAAAATATAGCTCTGTGTGTGTGATGGGACTAACACACTTCAAGTCCTATAGGTTCTTCTGGGAACAAAATATAGCTCTGTGTGTGTGATGGGACTAACACACTTCAAGTCCTATAGGTGCTTCTGGGAACAAAATATAGCTCTGTGTGTGTAATGGGACTAACACACTTCAAGTCCTATAGGTGCTTCTGGGAAGAAAATATAGCTCTGTGTGTGTAATGGGACTAACACACTTCAAGTCCTATAGGTGCTTCTGGGAACAAAATATAGCTCTGTGTGTGTAATGGGACTAACACACTTCAAGTCCTATAGGTGCTTCTGGGAAGAAAATATAGCTCTGTGTGTGTAATGGGACTAACACACTTCAAGTCCTATAGGTGCTTCTGGGAACAAAATATAGCTCTGTGTGTGTAATGGGACTAACACACTTCAAGTCCTATAGGTGCTTCTGGGAAGAAAATATAGCTCTGTGTGTGTAATGGGACTAACACACTTCAAGTCCTATAGGTGCCTCTGGGAACAAAATGAAGGAGCTCTGCCTGCCTGCCACGAACACACTACAAGTCCTATAGGTGCTTCTGGTAACAAAATATAGGAGCTCTGCCTGCCTGCCACGAACACACTACAAGTCCTATAGGTGCTTCTGGTAACAAAATATAGGAGCTCTGCCTGCCTGCCACGAACACACTACAAGTCCTATAGGTGCTTCTGGTAACAAAATATAGGAGCTCTGCCTGCCTGCCACGAACACACTACAAGTCCTATAGGTGCTTCTGGTAACAAAATATAGGAGCTCTGCCTGCCTGCCACGAACACACTACAAGTCCTATAGGTGCTTCTGGTAACAAAATATAGGAGCTCTGCCTGCCTGCCACGAGCACACTACAAGCCCCTCTTTCTCAATCAATCTTTGTAACTGAATCTATCTAACTCAATCTCTGTAAGTGAATCTCTCTAACTATCTAAATGCAGCAGAGTGTCACAGAATCTGCCTGCTCAATCTGCGCTGGAACAGCATGTGACCGGCGCAGACGGCGTGGCGGCGTTTTATAGGGGGGGGCGTGTACTACAGCCCCTGAGCTGTAATTGGCTACAGGCGTCCTGCCTGTAGCCAATTATGGCTCTTCGAGTTTCCGGGGCTGTGATTGGCCAAGCATGCGGGGTCACAGTGCATGCTTGGCCAATCATCAGCCAGCAATGCACTGCGTCGGCCGCGCCGGCCGCAATGCATTGCGGGGCCGCGCGCATCACACGAACGTGATGCGAGCGGCCAAAATAGTTCTGGGCTCGCCGAGCGAGCGAACGCCCGGTGCTCGATGCGAACGTGGGTTCGCATCGAGCACCGGGCCCATCCTTAGTCCAGACACATTTTCCCTAAATATCGCATGCAATCCTGAAATTGCCAATTCACTATGCCATATTTTCCACAAAACACTCGGTAAATACTGCATAAAAAGGGGTTACAATCAATTCATAGAAGAAAATAAATAATTAAATGCATACAGTAATTAAGTAGTGGTCCAGGCATGCGGTATTTAAGGAATGTAAAACTATATTACCAATTTTGAGTTGTCTTTGCCTTTTAGGATCAGTTTTCTTAACAGTAATGCATAGAAACCTAAATATGGAAATCATTGATTTAATTTAAGTATTACAAAAGGAAAAACTTTTTTTTAGTTTTGTATAGAGTGGAGGTGGATTAGAACACCTGCCAGGTTTTTATTGTTGTCTGTGCCCCCGTTAGGGAGATTCATCCTCTCTATTTGTCCTGTCTACCATTATCATTGAAAGTGAAAGTAAAAATAAAAATCTAAAGGGAAATAGTTGCGTGCTACTATGTAGTATAATGGTCAATTGTATACAAGTGCAATAGTAGTAGAAGTGCTGCAGCTGTCACTAAATAGTGCTCACACATAGAATAACAGTATTAAAATTAAAATGTGACAGCAGCTGCATCAAATAATTAACAAATACAAATAATAACAATAATGATCCTGTGCAAAACGTGATACACTGAAAAATTTATGTTCAATAGTAATGGCAGTAATTAATGTCCAAAGTCCAAATAAAGTGAAAATCTCCTTTGTTGACATGCAGAGTATTTCTTTACTCTGCACAACCACTTATGCCGCGTACACACAATCAGAAATTCCACCAGCAAAAGACCGATGTGAGCTTTTGGTCGGAAAATGTGACCGTGTGTATGCTCCATCAGACTTTTGCTGGCAGAATTTCGGCCAGCAACAGATTGAGAGCATGTTCTCAATTTTTCTGACGGAAAAAGTTTCTATCGGAAATTCCGATCGTCTGTGGCAATTCCGACACGCAAAATTCCGACGCATGCTCGGAAGCATTGAACTTAATTTTTGCGGCAACGAGAATTCCGATTGCGTGTACGCGGCATAAGTGTAAAGTGCTCCCACCACCACATGCAAGGAAGGGGAGCAAATGTGTAAATCAGTAGGCAAACACACAGTTTCTCTGTGACCAGTACCTCACTTGTCAGACCTGGAGACATGTAACAAAGTACAGAGCAGGCTGTCCTGTGCACTGTCCCTGCCTGCTAACTCTGTCTCTGCAATCTTATCAGCCTCACCTGGTTCAGAGCACTGGTTCCATCTGTGTTGGTGCTGTCAGTGATCTCCTTTCTGACCTCTTCTCTCAGCATCTCCTCTGCTTCCATTAGATCTCTCCCCACACAGCAAGCAAGAAACTTTGGTGCTCGCTTGAATCGTATAGCCTGTCGAGCATCCCCATATACTTGGCACAACGTTCATCCATTGCCGCTGCTAGCTGGGCTCAACCGCCTCCTGATTGGTGCAAGACCTGGCCTACTGGTGGAGCTGCTTCTTCCATCTGGCCTAATCGAGCTCCCTTTGTGCCAATGTACAGTACGGCGGACCAGTGGAAGCTGGACTGATTTGAATGCCTTTCTCAACCAGGGTTCAGCAGCACCCCTGATGACCTCAGATGGCAGCCTGGTTGAGCAAGGCTGGTCTAGATGGGAGACCAGGAGGCAGATGGTGTTGGTGTTGTGGTGTTGTGGTCAGGGCTTTTGGTGCAGCTGGGTGAGAAAATTCCCATTTTGAATACTCACTGTGCCTTTAATAGCCATGTTTGAAGGAAAAAGGGACATTTTCTGTTCCCTGATCCATTCCAGATCTTTAAGTGGTAGTGGAAAGAGCGGTTGCTGTTTGACACACAAATGGTGGGGATGGGGGTGTGTTCTGGAGATCTTTCAGTCCTCTAGGATTCTGGGGATCATGTAATATCAGGTTGAAGTGGTAATATGATGGGAAGCAGGAATGTAGAAGCTGCCAGCAGTGTGAAGACCCTTGTTTAGATGTCCTCTGCTGCAGTGGTGTGCAGAGAGTTAATGTTGTGTGACTGGGTCAAAGCTTGGAGGTGGGAGCAGAAGGTGAGAGATGGGCTTCCTATGCAGTTATCTGAAGCATACAAAGTGTCAGGAAGTGGCACCATTGTCAAGGGCTCCAGGATGTGGGAGGCATCCAGATAAAAAAATGCCCTAATGGTAGTATTACTGAAGGGAGGCGTATACCCCTGGAAAGCATTGCAACACCCCTAGATTTTTTTTAGTCGTTCTTATGTCGTATGTGGAGGAATGCCTCTAAAATTTCAGGATTCGGCAGGAGCTAACGCAAGCTGCCCCAAAGCCATCCAAGCTATGCACCCATTTATATTTTATATCTAAGCTACCGGAGAAACATCGGGTTATTGTGTGCCTGTCAATGAAATTTGGGTGAACCATTTTTTAAACTTAATATTAAATGTAATCCCAGGAATTGCTTTTCCAAATGTAATATTTAGTAGAGTTATTTTTATTGTTATAGGTCTTTGGTGTATGCAGCTGCTGGAATGAGCCAGAAGCAAACCAATCTCAAGTCATAGGTATGTATCAATCACTTGTGTAAATGTTCATTAGGGGAACGAGACAAACTGTCTTGCAGAAATGATAAACATGTCTAAAACAGAACAGAATTCTGAGTTCAATGGAACAGAAAGTTCCATTGAACATATTACTTTAAATCAGGAAGTCAATATGTCTTTACAAAGTGGTAATTCCTGCGCTCAGACTTAATAGTAAAGGTGTAAAGTATCTGACATAATTTGCTGATTACAAATTACAAGTATAAATCCATAAATATATGTGTAGCACAGTCTACCTAGTGTAGGTGCTAGAGTGTTTTTTTTTTGTAGAACTTTGTAGAATACCAAATTTAGGCAGGCCTAGCTAAAAGCTAGGCCTGCTTGTTTTGATCTGTGTGGGCTGGGAGTGGCTCAGAGTAGACTGGTGATACACAGATAGGTTACAAGGTTTGCAGAGAGCATTTCACATGGGAATTTGCCAAAGGACACAGTAGCACCGAACATGTGACACAAATGTGGAGCTAAAGTGTTGTCAAACAGCTTGTAGTATTTGGCTGAAAAGCCATCTGGGCCAGGGACTTTACAATTGGAATGTTGATATTGCTTGGGAGATTCCTTTGATACAGAATGGAGCATTAAGAGATGTCAGTTCAATAGAAAGTTTGGAGAGATTCAGTGTTTCTAAAAAGCTCAATATATCAGAAGCAGTGGGTTGTATTGTGTGGGGGTCGTCTTTTAAGTTGTATAGCGTATGATAATACGCCCAAAATGCATTAGCTATGTCTTTGGGGTGGTACACTTTGTCTCCTTTAGTGGGATGTAAGATGTAGGATTTTATGTTTAGCTCTTTTTTGTTAGATTTGGTTTTCTAAAAGTTTACCAGCTTTATTACCGGCTGTATAAAAGTTAGTGCGTAATTTTAGCATCATCTTGGTGTGTTTGGTGTTTAGGAAAGATCTAAGGTGGTTCCTGGCATGAAAGATTTTGTCGCTAGTTATTTGTGTGGGATTAGTTTTTTTTATCAGCTCCAATTTAAAAATTTTGTCTAATAGTTCTAACAGCCGCTGTGTCCTTTGACGTTTAGCTTGTGAACTCATTTGAATGAGAATACTATGGATAAAGGCCTTTTGGGCTGTCCATAAAGTAACAGGGTATGAAGTATGAAGGTGGTGTTAGTGGGCATTGACATTAGGTGTGAAGAATTTCTCCAGTATGAGGCGAAGGATTTAGAGATATTGTCTCCTATAAATCCTATGCATGATCCAACCATATTATGGTGTGGATTTTTGTCTCAATGGCATCTTGCAGAAGCTGTTTGTCACCTACGAATAAGTCAATTCTGGAGTAGGTGCAGTGGGGTTTCGAAAAGAAAGTAAAGTCCCTTTCCAGAGAATGTTAACACCTCCATATGTCGAACAGGCCATTAGCTTAGAGGAAGGGGATCAAAGTATATTGACTGTGTTTCTTAGGAGAGGTTCCTTTAACGTCAATGGAAGGGTCTGGAGCTTGACTTAGACAAATTTGTAGATAGGCAATGTAGATAGGGAACAGACACAAGATACGCTCAGCATCTTTCTAAATAACCGTTGTCCTTTATTATGACGCAATTGAAGGTTTTTATACACATGATTATGTAGGTATCACATTAATATTACAATTGTACGTATGGTAACAAGAGGTGTATCATAGGCAGGCTAATTCTAATTAGACATGGGAACCGTCAAAAAATTAGTTCCGTTTCGTTCCGTTTCGATTCGTAAAAAAAAAAATCGTAATTCGTGTACGAATTCCCTTCAAATTCGTCCGAAATACGAATTTCGTACGAATCGTAAAAAAAAATTTGAATCGTTACAAATCGTTAATAATCACTCGTGGCTAATGCATTGCCGGTTCCCGTAACACATAGAATAATTAGAATCCAACTACCAAATATCAAATTTCAACTAATACGAAGGAAATTATTATAGCGGATATAACGAATGATTCGAATGAATTCGAATGATTCGAATGACAAAGTGCCATTTTTGCAGGAAAAAAAGCTATTTAAAATCACTTGCGGCTAATGAATTGTCGGCTCCCATAACACAGAGAACAGTCATTCATTGAAAGTCATTGATTTAAAAAAAAAAAAAAAGCGTGGGGGTCCCCCAAATTCAATAACCAGGCCCTTCAGGTCTGCTATGGATATTAAGGGGACCCCAGCCAAAAAAAAAAAAAATGGCGTGGGGTCCCCCTCAAAATCCCTACCAGACCCTTTATCTGAGCACGCAACCTGGCAGGCCGCAGTAAAAGAGGGGGGACGAGAGCGCCCCCCCTCCCTCCTGAACTGTACCAGGCCACATGCCCTCAACATTGGGAGGGTGCTTTGGGGACCCCCCCAAAGCACCTTGTCCCCACGTTGATGAGGACAAGGGCCTCGTCCCCACAACCCTGGCCATTGGTTGTGGGGGTCTGCGGGCGGGGGGCTTATCGGAATCTGGAAGCCCCCTTTAACAAGGGGACCCCCAGATCCCGCCCCCCCTGTGTGAAATGGTAAGGGAGTACCCCTAACATTTCACCGAAAAAGTGACAAAAATTTAAAAAATGACAGGAGACGGTCTTTGACAATTCCTTTATTAAAATCTTCTTTCTTCTGGTCTTTCTTTCTTCATCCTTCGGTTTTTCTTCATCTTCTCCTTCCGGCATCTTCTTCCATCTTCTTCTTCCTCCGATCCGCTTCTTCTTGCTCCGGTCTTCTCGTCCTTCTCGTCCGGCATCTTCTTCTTCCATGGCGTCGGCGTCTCTTCTCGGGCCGCTCCTTGCAATGGGAGGCTCCCGCTGTGTGAGGCTTCGCTGCGTCTGACAGGTCTTTTATAACCTCATGACGTCACCGTGCGTCAGAGGGGGCGGGGTCACCAGGTGGCCCCGCCCTCCATTATAAAAGACCATGAAGAAAGAAGATGAAGAAACCGAAGGATGAAGAAAGGAAGACTAGAAGAAAGAAGATTTTAATAAAGGAATTGTCAAAGACAGTCTCCTGTCATTTTTACAATTTTTGACACTTTTTTGGTGAAATGGTAGAGGTACTTTTGTACCCCTTACCATTTCACACAGGGGGTGGGCCGGGATCTGGGGGTCCCCTTGTTAAAGGGGGCTTCCAGATTCCAATAAGCCCCCCGCCCGCAGACCCCCACAACCAATGGCCAGGGTTGTGGGGTTGAGGCCCTTGTCCTCATCAACATGGGGACAAGGTGCTTTGGGGGGGACCCCAAAGCACCCTCCCAATGTTGAGGGCATGTGGCCTGGTACGGTTCAGGAGGGGGGGCGCTCTTGTCCCCCCTCTTTTCCTGTGGCCTGCCAGGTTGCGTGCTCGGATAAAGGGTCTGGTAGGGATTTTGAGGGGGACCCCACGCCATTTTTTTTTTGGGCCGGGGTTCCCCTTAAAATCCATCCCAGACCTGAAGGGTCTGGGATGGATATTTAGGGGGGACCCCACACCATTTTTTGTTTTTTTTGGCTGGGGTTCCCCTTAATATCCATAGCAGACCTGAAGGGCCTGGTTATTGAATTTGGGGGGACCCCCACGCTTTTTTTAATTTTTTTTAATCAATGAATGACTGTTCTCTGTGTTACGGAGCCGACAATTCATTAGCTGGCAATAGCCGCAAGTGATTTTAAATAGCTTTTTTTCCTGCAAAAATGACACTTTGTCATTCGAATCATTCAAATTCATTTGAATCATTTGAATTCATTCAAATCATTCGTTATATCCGCTATAATAATTTTTTTCATATTAATTGAAATTCGATATTTGGTAGTCGGATTCGAATAATTTGGCGACCAAATTCGTAAACGGAATTTCGTATTCCGCACGGAATTCGTATTCGAAAAAATTCGTACTACGGATTCGTAAATTCGTAGGAATTTCGAAAAATTCGTAGGAATTTCGAAAAATTCGCACAAATTACGAATTCGTACGAAACTAATCGCACATGTCTAATTCTAATCAGAACTCAAAAGAATGTAAACATGTACTGAAAACATTATTTGTGCCATGTGCACAGTGAGGGCACCGTGCAATACATACAAAATAGAATACAATTATATACAGAACTTAGACATTTTCATTACAGTCTCCTCTCTTTTGATCAATATTTTGATCACTAACCATACCTGCTATCACCTTTAACCTGGAACCTGCACACGCTTAGAAGGAGGTAGTCCTGGCCAAAGAGGTAAAAACTCCATTGTGGAGAAAATAATAGCTGAGTAGCTTTTTTCATTACAAAATTACTTTTCATTGTGAAAAACAAATGATTGATAAGACATATTTACAGAGTACTGACTGAACACTCCTGTGGCCAGAATGGCCTTCTAAATTAATTGTTGGTATGCCGACTTATCAGCATATGTAAACATAGACAATTCTACATAAAATGGAAGAGGTACAAAAGACAAATATGACTTCAACATAGCTAAACTACTTTTCAAATATATATATCCCTTACAATTAAAGTAATTGAATCTTAAAATACCCTAGACTGTGATCGCAAGAGGGAAACAAATCAAACACAGAGATTTCTTTAATTTAGTCATTTTTGCAGTGTCTGGTGTAGATCCAGGTGACTTTTCCTTCAAGTTTTGCAAAACTGTACATGAAATAGATGCTGTATTAAGTCTCCAAACATTTCCTTATATATAAATGTCTCTTAACAATCCACAAGTCACCTGGCTTTAGTTTTAGATCCTTCCAAACATTTAGGATCTGGAGTTGGGTAGAAAACTCATAAATGAGTTTGTCAAAAACCTTTAAAATATCAGCAACATTCTCTGTGAGATCCGAATAGAGGACTTCAGCTTCTGAGACAAAATATAAGCAAGTGAGTAACACACTCCCAAACCAAACCCCTTAGGGAGAGAGTCCAACATCCCCCTTAGGGGCTTGATAAAATATAAGAAAACACTCAGGCAAAAGTTTTCTAGTTTCTTACTGTACTTTGACCGCTACATTGTAGACAGTAGGGAGTGTAAAAATAAAACCTCAAAACTTCTAGTTAGGACTCTCCTATAAAAAATGATTTCCTCTGTCTCTGTACTTACAAACTACTTCTGATAACACTTTTACTGTGGCCTTTGCAGTAGCATTTGCCACTTGACATCCAGAAAACATGTCCATACAGACAAAATGCATACTCATAAGAGTACTCATAAGATCCTGACTGGCATCTGGATATATCTTTTTGTAATCTCTGGAAGGGATGTCCCCGCAAATAATTGTACGGCCTTTTTTGGTTTTAATTACTGTTTTCATAGTTTGCGCATAAAACAAATTTAGCCCGAGTTTGGAGCATAGATGTTTACAATAGTAAATGCAGCGTTATTAATTTCGCAGACTAGGATAAGGTATTCCCGTGGGGGTCCGCAATTGTAGAGATGATTTTAAATGCAAAAAATAAATCACAAAATGCAGCGCTCTGAAAGAATGATCAAATAAATTCCAACGTAGTACTGTATGCATCAACAGTGCTATCTATTCAATAAAGTAAAACAATGGTTGAACAGTGAAAGTTTAAAATAAATGGTAGTGAACGTTACCAGTGACCTCAGAGTGGATAAGGGGGAACCATCATCTGGGAGGCTTGCCTGGAGATGGTTTGAACCTCAATCACCATCCAAGGAAATGGAGGGGAGAAAATTCAGTTCCCAGAGGGGGAGCGTACTGGCTACTGGCAAAGCCTGCCATCTCCAGCTGGATGCCACGGCTGGATGGTGGTCAGCAGGATGGCTAGAAAAGCAACCTGTGTGATGTAAACGGCTCCAGAGGGAACAACCAAGCCGAGCAGGGTCGATATTCTCAGCGCACCTATGCACCTTCTGTGACGTCACTGCTGTGCCGGAGATAAAGGGGAAAGGTGTCCTGAAGTCAGTTGTGTAAGCGTCCACTGTTCTGTTGCCATGACTTACATGTTTCGCATGCATGTGCTTTGTCAAAGTCACTTTCTATATCCTCAGCCCCCTCACCCTGTGCATCCACTAGATCATTGAAGAAGGAAGTCCCTTCTCCCATTTTGGTTTCTATAGTGGTGACCCTCTCTCCTGAAAAGGATATTTCTGAAGTAAAGTGGTGCATCATCCTGTTAAAATCAGAGTGAATGGAGTTTTATAGTATGAGTAGCATATCTCTTAGGGTAGTGTCTAGTATTGGTTGGTTAGAGGTAGGATATGCAGAAATGGAGTTAGTTATTGCAGGGCACACAGGGGATGTTTGTGTAACTGGGCTCACCTCAGTTTCCTGGTCTGTGTCCTGTGTCAGCCTCAACTTGGATTTTGCAGGGCTTGTAGATGGAGAGGAGGCCAGGGAGTTGTTGCCAGGTAGGTGAGGAGAAGGCTGAGCTCCTTCTGCAGCATTTACTTGTGTGTGTGTGGAGGCATGTCCACTGGCGCCTTGGAAAGTTTTCCTGCCAGGCAGCGGATAGAACTCCTGTGAGTTTTGAATGTTCTTTCCTCTGCTTAGACATTCTCCTGGGGAATGGAGGAGCTGATAGACCCGCCTATCAAGGTGTTTAGTTGGGATTGCTCATCACTCTGTGCCCTGGAAAGCTGCCGTCCCTCAAAGCTGTTTCAGCAAGCAGCCATCTTGGTTGGCTTCCTGCCACGCGCTCCCCAAATATTCACATTTTTATTGATGTATTGTTTGATACATTTGCACAGTGGAATATAATTTTAGTAATTATGCATTGCACTAAATACTGTTACTTACAGTATGTTATAACACTTAGGCCCCATGCACACGAGACGCAGGTGCAAACTCTGCTGATCGCATGTTTTAAAAAGCAGAAACCTGCGTTTAAAAACGCGCGTTTTGCTGTGTTTTCATGCTGCGTTTAGCCGCATTTAGTCGCGTTTAGGCGCGTTTGCGTCTATAAGCATTTGTAAGGATAACATCATATAGACCCTCCCCAAGCTCAGAAAGCATGTATTATTAACTATTTCTGCCATTTTGATCAGAGTGAGCAGCAGCAGCAGAGAGAGCAGTTGTACACTTGCATTTGCCTCTCTTTCTGTGTTTTTTTTTGGAAATGGATCCCATATTGAATATATGTCAGGAAATGCTCTTGATGAGGCAGCAATGTCGCAAATTAGCATGAGAGGTCCAGAATCAGAGCTTGTCGATATTGGACCCATCCGTTGATGGCACAGCAAATGTCCGTTGGATATTTCACAAACATGTATGCATTAGTGAGTATATATGCTCCATGAACTATCTAAACTAATTACGACATTTTAAACCAATTTTTCTAGTATTGTTTATGGTTTACCATCATATTTCACAGTTTTCTGGTCCAAAAAATTGGGTTCCTTTAAAAAGGCTTATGAACGCTTATGAACGCAAACGCGACTAAACGCAGGTGCCTGCGTTTAGCCGCGTTTAGCCAAAGTGTCTGAACGCATTTTTTTGCTTCTGGAAAAACGAGGTTAAACGCAACTGCATAAAAACTGGGAAAAACGAGACTGTGTACATGGACACATAGGATAACATTGCATGCGTTCAGGTGCAGTTGAAAAAAGTGTCCAACTGCCTCTGAACGCGCGTTTAACAGCGTCTCGTGTGCATGAGGCCTTAGTGCTGTGAAATCACTTTATAGGTGTCAGCTGGCATCTCCAGTGTGGTTTGGAGCACTGCTATCCTTCTTTTTGATTTAGGAAATGGAAATTGGATAAGGTGATTCTGGGCATAGCTGCTGAGGATTGTGGATATTATTATTTTTTTTTTGTAATATTCTCAGGTCGCTATAAAAACGGTGCTATATCCTCATAGGATAAACATAGAAGGTTCTATGTATGATTTGATTATTATGTGGATTATTGTTTTATTCTAACAATGTATTTTTTATGTTACTATGTATATATGGCTCCGGTAAGAATCTGGAATCACCTTTTTTGTGGTTAAAATAAAATATTTGAAAATATTTGAAAATGGAGCACTGCTATTGTTATTGGTATTTTTATTTTGATTGTTTACCTTTTAGAGTTACACATATTGTGGTTGCGCTAATTGGTTTATAGTTGGACAACCCGCTCTAGATAATAAATAAATACATTTAAAAGATTTAACCTCAACACTGATCCCTGTGATATACCACTGCTAATGTAATCTTAGTCCACCTAGATGTTCTGGTGATAACTATGAAGGAAATAAGATATAATGATTTTTTAACTGCTGATTTATTTAAAAGGCATTGGTGAATGCCATCTGGGCCTAGTACCTTGTCTATTTCACTTTAGTTCAGACAAGAGGGGGGGAGAGGGGCACCAAGCAGCCATATGGTGTAACAAGTTATTTTTATTTAAGTAAACAGAGAAAAACAATTAGTTATGCACTCACAAGCATGGATGTATAAGGGCATGTCTGGCAGTGAAAGTCCTGGATCTGGGTAGAGGGTAAACAGACTGCTGGATCCTCCAAAAAGCTCAGCCGCTATGGGAACTGGTACAGCCACCAGGACCAGGAGCTACAGTGTCCGCTGGTGTAGGAGCCACAAAATCGCTAAAAGTTTGCCCCTGGAACAGTGCAAAGACAGCACAGAAGGATCCACCACAGGGCACCTGGGATACACATTTCGGGAGTCAATATGCCCCCTTCTTCAGTCTACCTGACGAAAGGGGTGTGTTGATTTCCGAAACTTGTATCCCAGGTGCCCTTGCGTGTGGTGGATCCCTTGCTGCTGCCTTAGCATGGTTCCTGTGGCAGACCTTGTGGCTTTCTGGCTCCTACTTCAGACAGCTGGCACAGCCTCTCAGCAAACCTGTTAGGTACCTGGTAGTAGAGCCTGACTGGTAGAAGAAGACCTCTCTTACAACTCTGGTTTAAGAGCCACTGGAGTGGGAACAGTGGTCTTGTGAGCACAGCGGGGTAGGAGTGCCTGGGGAAGTTGCAGCAGCTGGTACTTGTAGCAGGATGGAGATCCTCCAGGGATGGCTGGAACTGCAGAAGACAGTTGAGACAGTAGCAGGTCAGCGACCAGAAGAGCTGGTGGATGTAGGAGCAGCGGCAACTGGAGCTGGATGAGACAAGCCAGGTGATATGGCACACACACACAGAGCAAGGCAGCGGAGAGGTCAGACAAGCTGTGTCAAACGGGTAATCAGGCAGGCAGATTTAGCAGGCTTTAAGCAGGGTCAGATAACAGGCAGAGGTTGGCAACGGGTATCAAGCAGAAGTCTATAAGCAGAGTCAGGCAAGCTGGGATCGGGATAGGAGAAAGCAGAGAGGTCAAACAGGAGCCGGGTCTGTAGATAAGATCAGCAAGCAGATTTCAGGTTACTATGGCACAGAGCTGCAGACAAAACAGCGCTGCACAAGTGCAGCTGCAATTCTTTTAAGGGCCCCTTGGCACCAAATGGCGCTAGCGCCAACGCGGCACGCCCTCTGTGCATGTACGCGCACCCGCCGCACAAGCATGTGCACCTGAGGCACGCGCTGGTGCACACAAGGATACAGATGTTCAATCTGGCCAGGGGCGCACGCATGTTCACCCATTTTGTGCTAGCAAGCCCCTGACAACACCTTTGAGAGCCTGCGCCAGCCACTCCCGCTCCATCCACAGCCATGCGCTTCACTGAGCTTTGTAGGTGCATAGCTGATAGCCAGTGAAGACCAAGAACCGAGCACTCAGCAGTCTTTGATCGCTTGGTTTTTGGACTTCGAGGCAGTGGAGACTAATGCTGCATCCACCTAGGTGAGTATAAATGTTTCTTTTTTTTAATTCCCATATTTATCTTTAATGAAGTACAAGTACCACCAACTCTTAGAGACATTGAATACTCTCCTTTTATGCTGTATCTCTATTATTATCCTACTCTTTTATTCCCAAAGATTTTGTTCCAATATGGAATGCATTTGTTACAATATTTTTTTGACGTGTAATCATAAAAATACTTTTTTGTTTTTGATAGCATGGGGGAAGGGTTAGACCTTCTGCACCTTTGCTATTGGTGTCTGTGTCCCCACTGAGAAAATTCACCCCTCTATTTGTACTGGTGACCATTGTCATCCAGAAAAAAATTTAAGGGAAATCCAAAATTTTAAAGGTAAGGGAAACTCTTTCATTGGGGACACCTGTTCTTGAAACAGCTAAGAGGTAAATCCCCATCATTTTGGGAGATTTCCTCTAAATTTGGTTGTAAAAGTAAGTAATGTATTTTCCTGTGCTTTGTGTAATACATCTCAATGAAAAATTTAATTTTCAGATTCCTGCAGCTCCGGAATTTTCATTGAAAGTCATCATGGTGTATATGAGTATATTAGCAAGCCTTTCACTCAGCAACAAGCCAATAAACATTGTGAACATAAGTTTGCATCTCTGCTCTCTGATACAATGGGCATCAAGGTGTTGGTTGCAAATTTGGTGCAATTTCCTGTATGGCTGAAGGAGGAAAACCATATACCCAGTAAGTTTTTTTTGTTAAATGATACTTCTTAAAAACTAATGCTTTATAGGGCCTTTATGATATTTTGGGTAAGAATTTCCAGAAATGGTAAAAAAAAAAATGCCGTTTTAAATCTTGAAAGTAAATGGTAGAAGGATATTAGCCAAAGCCTTATAAGCTAACGGCTAACTGCACACTGTCAAACTCTTCAAAGTTTCTATATGCCCAGAACAGTTAGGTTACATTTACATGGCTGAATTGTAGCGGCCAGCGGCACTACTGTGTGTGATCAGCTACAGCTGTTAGATTTTTACTCTGTACAAATCACAGACATAAAACCCATAAATATGGCGGGACTTTAAAAGCACAAACCAAAATACTGATTAAAAATATACAAAGTTTATTACAAAATATATTCTTTTAAAAGATAACGGACATTTTACAATTACTAAAAAGTCTCATACAACATGCATGGACCTTATAATGCTGAGTTGTCCCAAGTGGGGTATATATGCTTATAATCCAACGTTATGCTTGGACAGTATACTGTAGATATTTCAGTTGTTAACTTGACACGTTTCTTGGACTTAATCCACTTCATCAGGAGCTTATTAGAAGAACATATACATTCACCGGTCAGTTTATTAGGTACAGCTGTTCAATTGCTTGGTAACACATATGCTAATTAGCCAATCATATGGCAGCAACTTAATGTATTTAGACATCTAGACGTGGTGAAGACAACTTGCTGAAGTTTATACTGAGCATCAGAATGGGGAAGAAAGGGGATTTAAGTGACTTTGAACATGGCATGGTTATTTCTGTTTAATCTTTTTTAATTAATTGCTGTTTCAGATAGAAAGACAATACCGTATATCAGGGGTGCCCAACCAGTGGCCCGGGGGCCACATGTGGCCCGCGGAGCCCTCTGATGTGGCCCTCGACCTCCTGCTCTAAGATGGCAGGTTGGCAAGCCCAGATCACGGGTTGCCGACCAGCCATCCCAGAGCAACAATTTTGTGAATGAAGCCGCTTGTAGTGGAAACAAGTGGCTGCGGAGCAGAGCCACATAAGCCAATGCTTCCTGTATAGTGCCCACTCCTGTCACAGGCAGAGTGATACCAAATGCACTCTGCATGGGACAGGAACAGCCAGCGATACCAGAATGGAAGACTGTTATTAAAGGTAAGTTTACTACTAAATTCACAGTATATATGGCTATATCTGTTTTGCAGTGGTTACTGGGCTGCTTTCAAACTGATCCGCAGGTGCAGAGCAGCTGCGGGTTACCTGCATTGAGCCATAGATTTCTGTTATTACCTGCGGGTTTATTGCACCTTCAGAAAGTGTGTCACACCTGCAGAATATAATAGTTCACGACAAAGTGCAGCTAACCCGCCGAAAATCCACAGGCTCACTGCGCTGCACCCGCGGCTTGAGCAAATCACAGCGCATCAGTGTGAAAGCAGCCTTAGGCCCCTTTCACATGATTGATCCGACCCAATCGAACTTACTATTCACCTCTATGGAGCAGCAGATGTAAACGGACTTGTGTCTGTTTACACCCGCCTACCTAAAAAAATTAGAACGGGATCTGCCCCTTCCGTCTGGGCGAATCGGATTGGATCAGAGGGCCCATAGAGTAGAGTGGGCTGTGTCCGTGGACACGGACCTGTCATCCTCCCGCTCCTCTCATTGTGGCCCGCGAGCAGTTAGCAATACGCTTAAGTGGCCCTCGCTCTTCAAAAAGTTGGGCACCCCTGCCGTATATAATAAATCTGATTTTACAAATATCACCAAAGCAACCCTTAAATCACACCTTTCTTAAACATGTAGCTCGCAAATCATCACTTCAGATTTAATTAAAATATCCACATATTTAGAGTAAACGTATAACCTGCATAGTCTTCTGCTCAAAACATAGACCTTTTCCTCCCTCCCTCTCCCCTTCAAGAAGGAGAGTAAAGGGAAAGAGGGAGAGGGCAGCAAAAAGGAGAAAATACTAATAAAGGGGAAGGGGAGGGAAAAGAAAAGGGGGTGGAAGCGAAGAACAGGGGGAGACCTGCGACAAGTAGATAAATAAGAGCAAGGTTTGGGACTTATATGAAACATGCAACCCAGCACAATGATGACTGGTGGCTAAACCATAATTGTGACCATATATATTGCATAGTGACAAAATACATACAATATAATACAGTAAAACAAGGAAACTTGAATTCCATAACATAATACATAATAGTATAATGACATAGCAACATAGTGGTATCACAGTAGTAACATCATAAAAACGCCAGACTCATTAATGCGTGTCTCCACAGTAGTAGACATAATTTGTGTTCAAGTTGGTAGAGTCCAAAAGAACATGTTATAGGTAGTATATGAAAGTAGCATAGAAAGCATCAGATAGCTTGACACGTTTCGTGGCTACATTGCCACTCTTCAGGAGAAGATGCAGTATAGATGTCTATAGAAGTATTAAAGGTAAGTATTACATAGGATAATAATTGAAAGGAATAGTACAAAAGTAAGTCCCCACTCATACTTGCAGACCAGTCATGAGTCTGACGATCTGCCCGGCCGGCCCTTACCCTCCATTACCCATGCCCAGACTCATGACTGGTCTGTAAGTATGGGGCTAAGTACAAGTATGAGCTATTTTGCAAAGAAGAATGGGCAAAATTGTCACCCTCTAGATGTGCAAAGCTGGTAGAGACATACCCAAAAAGACTCGCAGCTGTAATTGAGGCGAAAGGTGGTTCTACAAAGTATTGACTCAGGGGGGCTGAATAAAAATGCGCGCCACACTTTTCACATATTTATTTGTAATAAATATTGAAAAACATTTATTATTTTCCTTCCACTTCTCAATTATGTGCCACTTTGTGTTCGTCTTTCACATAAAATCCCAATAAAATGCATTTACGTTTTTGGTTGTAACATGACAAAATGTGGAAAATGTCAAGGGGTATGAATACTTTTTCAAGGCACTGTTTAAATCCAGCAGTGTCGGATATGCAAATAGTTCCATAATGACAGGTTAGATCTAGTCAGTGGAGATGTCGTGGGTGCCAACACCATGGTTAATTGAGGTATCCATGGTACCGCAAGGTCTGTGTCTGCTAGCCCCTCTTCAAGTTCAACCCAGAGTTTAGTGTTTCTAGCATATTTCCAGTCTATCATGCATGTCAAGGTGATTGCTTGGTAGTATAGTATAAAATTTGATAAAGCCAGACCCCTAGATCTTTTAGGACGATATCAAACTCTAGTATGGTGTCCCTTCCAGATATAATGTGCAATAATAGACTGAAGCATAAAAATAATCCTATCAGGATTCCTAGAGGTATCATTAGAAAGACATATAAAACTCAGTGGAGAACGTTCCTCTTTATAATATTAGTCTAACCTAACCATGAGTGGCAAAGGGAAGACCATTTACGAAAGTCTAGTCGAATTTTATTAAGCAACGGAAGGTAATTATTTTGAAATAAATGAGTAAGATTAGATGTAAGATAGATACCTAAATACTTTAAAGTAGATGGTTGCCAGACAAAGAGAAATAGAAGTTTTTAAGGTCTCTGCTTCTGTTGTGGGTACTAATATATAGTTAGTATTTCAGATTTAGTCATATTAATTTTAAACTTAGATATAGATTAAAATTCCGGTATTAACGTCTGCAAAATTGGTAGAGTGATCCTTGGTTGTTGCACATAAAATAAAATATCGTCTGCATACGCAGCTAATTTATGTTCCAATCCTTTCACTTTCACACCATGTACATTAGGATTCAATCGTTCCGTTGAAAGAAAAGGTTTTTAAAAAATGATAAATAAAATTGATGACAATTGGCACCCCTGATGTGTACCATTTTTAAGTGTAAATATATTGCTTCAAAAATCATTAACCTTTATTTGGGCGGTTGGATGTACATATAAAGATGCAATTTAATGGAAACATTTTGGGCCTAGTCCTAAACACTTTAAAGTTGTCAGCAAATATTCCCAGTCCACCCTGTCAAACGTTTTTTGGCATCAGTTGAAAGTAACAGGGGGGGCTGGGAACTGCCCCGACAAACAAAATAATGGACAATGTTCCTTAGGGAGTTGTTCCTAGCCTCGGGGTCTTCGAAAAAAAACGTTTGGCCTGGTCATATCCAGTGTGGGATCAGAGGAAGGAGTCTAGGAGCCAAGACTTTTGCGTATAGCTATATATCCGCATTAAATAATGAAATTGGGTGGTAGCTTTCACAGCTAGATGAATCTTTCCCCGACTTTGATAATACGGCTATATGTGCCGTAAGTGATTCAGACCAAAAGCCCTCTGACTTCGCAATGGAATCGTCATAAGAATTCAAGTGTGGGACAAGGACTTCTCTAAATCTTTTATAATAGGAAATGGTATACCCGTCCGGTCCAGGAGATTTACCCAATGGTGTTGATTTTAAAGTTGTATGGAACTCTTCTTCAGTAAACTCTGCCTCCAGCTTTTAAAGGGAGAAAGTTTGTTGCAGATAGTGTAAAAAATTTTTGTGTTTTTCCTAATTGACACAAGGGCATGGTCTGAAATAGTACTAGCCCCTATGGTGGCAGACTTTACGAGAGGAAAATGATAGTGATCTACAAAAATAATATCTACTCTGGAATAAGAATCGTGAGTTTTAGAGTAATAAGAATTGGGTTTTATATAGATTTGTCTTCATCTGAGAAAGACTTCTACAAGAAATATTAGAATACCCATGAAAAGTGTCTTAAGAAGGGTCTAGGGGTTTGTTCATATCTCCCGCTAAAATAGTGACCCCTTTGGCTAAAACTTTCAGTTTGGACAGTATGTGGATGAAAAGTATATATTTACACTGCGTACCACCCACCGAACCCCAGAGAAATAAAATCCTCCCATAATAATCTGCCATCATCTGATCCAATATAAAGGATGTGTTCTTATAGAAACCAAGGGCGACACCTTTTGCCTTATTAGTATCTGGTATACTATAATACCACATAGGATAATGCATAGAATTTATACGAGTTGATGTATAATTAGGGATGGGCCCAGTGTTCGATTCAAACCCACCTTCGAATCGAGCACCGGGCGTTCGCCCGCTCGGCGAGCCCAGAACTATTTGGGCCGTTTGCATCACATTCGTGTGATGCGAGCGGCCCGCAATGCATTGCGGCCGGCGCAGTGCATTGCTGGCTGATGATTGGCCAAGCATGCACTGTGACCCCGCATGCTTGGCCAATCACAGCGCCGGCAGCGAGGAGAGCAATAATTGGCTACAGGCAGGATGTAGCCAATTATAGCTCAGGGGCTTTAGTACACGCCCCACTGTATAAAAGGCCGCCGTGCCGTAGGCCCAGTGCACATGTGTTCCGGCTTTGATAGAGTGAATAGGCAGACTGCAGACTGCTGATTGATTCATTCATTGCTAAACCATTGCTGATTCATTGAATACTGATCATTTCTGCTGATTGCACTGCTGAGTTTGACATTATCTGCTGCTGGGGATTAGTCTGGTGTGTGCGTGCTGTTAGTACAGCATTGCAGTAGCACCCATTGCAGTGCTGTTAGTACAGCATTGCACCCTAACATTCTGTCCCAACCTTCTGTCCCAACCTTCTGTCCCATCCCAGGCAGGCAGGGATTTATAGGAGGCTAGTGTGTGTGTGTCAGCACACATAGGAGCTATTTTGTGTTTGTGTCAGCACACATAGGAGCTAATGTGTGTGTGTCAGCACACATAGGAGCTATAGTGTGTTGTCAGCACACATAGGAGCTATAGTGTGTTGTCAGCACACATAGGGGCTATAGTGTGTTGTCAGCACACATAGGGGCTATAGTGTGTTGTCAGCACACATAGGAGCTCTAGTGTGTTGTCAGCACACATAGGAGCTATATTTTTTTGCCAGCACACATAGGAGCTATAGTGTGTTGTCAGCACACATAGGAGCTATGGTGTGTTGTCAGCACACATAGGAGCTATAGTGTGTTGTCAGCACACATAGGAGCTATAGTGTGTTGTCAGCACACTTAGGAGCTATATTTTTTTGTCAGCACACACAGGAGCTATAGTGTGTTGTCAGCACACATAGGAGCTATAGTGTGTTGTCAGCACACATAGGAGCTATAGTGTGTTGTCAGCACACATAGGAGCTATAGTGTGTTGTCAGCACACATAGGAGCTATAGTGTGTTGTCAGGACACATAGGAGCTATATTTTTTTGTCAGCACACATAGAAGCTATAATTATTTGGGTGGGCAAGTAGGTGGAACCGACAAATGGTCTATCGCATCCCGAATTTGTATAACAATTTATTAGTAGGCCATAATGTGCATAAAATAAAGGCCAGTACCCCTGGGGGATGCTTGGGGTATAGATAGACACTTAAAACGATGTATGCATGTGAAAGAGTAAACGTTTATTCAAAATTGTACACAGTGAACAAGGGAATGCTCAGAGGGCATGGTATGTTTGCAATCAAGATAACAATCAGTTGATACAGTTTATAACATGTCAAAGGGGCAAAAACATACAAAGCATTTATGACAGAGGTATAAACTTGCTAGGTACATATGGTAAGGAGAATGCCAACATGTTTCGGACTGTGGTCCTTTGTCAAGGCAATTTTTGTCCTTAGAAGCTCATCTAAATAGATGAAGGGTCATAAAATTAGTCTCAGAATATCAATACATTGTATTTGCACTGAAAAATCTATATTGCTAGAAGAGATTTATCTCAGAAGAGAGAAATACTCACATGTCTTGCCAAAGCTCAATTCATTGTTATATAGGGGGAGCCACTGAGCGTGGGATCATGGAGATCAGAGGTATGTGCAGTAAAAACAAGCAAAGTGTGTTAAAACACTAAGACAAGGAAGACCTGCTGAAAGCCCCCTCAGAATACAAGGTCCAACATACAGGATTTAGGGCTGGAAGCCCATGGCCTGTATTTAACACAGTGGATCAGCAGATGTATCACTGTAAAGTGAAGGAAAATGGAAATAATTAGAGACAAAGAGGAGTAAGGGTGTCTGGCTGCAAACGATCTGTAGATCTTATATTTACCTGAGTATAGTTGGTGAGTAACATATGGGAGGTCCTCTCTGGTCAGTCAGCAGCATAAGACTGAAGCCAGAGTGTGGAGAGGTTATATTCAGATAATCAATAACAGCTGAGGGGGGTGTGTGTCAATCACCCTCAGGTCTCAGTGTTAGTATACTGCTGTGTTGTTGGGAGGCAGGCGCCAGGAGGCGCTGTAATAGCCTCCCCATGTGAACCTCTGACGGGGCGGTGCCGGGCGCGGCCGCGTCATAGCGGCGCGGTCGCGTCCGGCGTCGTGACGTCACCGACGCGGGACAGACAGCCGCCGACTTCCTGGTGCGCTCCACGGTGGAGCGCAAACAGGAAGTGGACCAGTCACCTGGTCTAGATGGAGGGCGAGAGGGTGGCGCGTGCGCACTATAATAAATGCGCACGCGCACCTGGTCTTACCCGCGCCGGGTATTCTAAATAGAGGGGGGAAATTCAAAATGCAGGTGGAATGTCAAATGGGTTGGTCCATGAAGGACAAGGTCATAGAATTGAGCGATGGGGGACATGCGGGCTTGTTACAGTGAATAACCCAGTGGTATAATGACCTATAACAACTTGGAGAAAAGGGGAGAAGAAACACATGTGTCAATGTTAATACACCGTATATAATGCGAAATATGAATTGGTAATGCATAATAGAGTTATATATACGTGTACAGTATGAAATATATGAACATATATTTTTATATGCAGTAAAGAGGTATCTAATCCACAGAATAGAAATGTGAAATATAGATAAATAATAATCATACAGGCAAAATACATACGGTGTGGATGCTTGAACGTGGGAGACCATGGGTCAAAGGTCTAGTTCACAGACTCCGGTCTCGAAGCCCTCAAGGTAAGGTTTGAAATTAAAGGCCTCGTTCAGGCCAGGAGGTAAGGTGGCGTTGAGGTGGAAAATCCAACGAAGTTCACTCTGGAGGAGTGCTTTGTTGTAATCACCCCCTCGATTAGGGGGGGGAATATGATCTAGAGCTCTAAATGAGATCTTAGGAGTATTTTCAGGGTGAACAATGGAGGTGTGTCGTCCCAGAGGTAAGTCGGGGTCTCTTTGGTTTATACTGGTCACGTGTCCATAGATACGTTTCCAGAATGGTAGTTTGGTTTTACCCACGTAAAAGCATCCACATTCACATTCTAGAAGGTAAACAATTCCAACTGAACGACAATTTACATAATACTTAGGAAAGAGGCGTTGACCGTTGGGTAAAAGATTGTGTAGATTGGATTTGGGTAGATATTTGCAGTAATTACAATTGCCACATGGGTAGGTGCCCTTGAGCTGTCTTTGGGATTTGTTACTGCTCTTGTATTCACTGGTAATGAGTTTGTCTCGAAGAGAAGGGGCACGTCGATAAGTGATCAGGGGTTTGGGCGGAACAAAGGGGGAAAGGGCTCTGTCTGTAGAAATAATGTGCCAATGTTTTAATAATATTTGAGTAATTTCATTATACTGTTGGCAGTAATTTGTTATAATTCTGAGGGGTGGTTGTGTGGAGGGCTCGAAAGGTTTGGAAATCAGTAAGGCAGAACGTGGTTTAGCTTTTGCTTTTTTATAAGCGTTTTTTAGGACGCTGTTTTTGTAGCCACGTGCGCGAAGTCTGTCCCTCAATACGGAGGCCTCGTGTTCAAAGGAGGTATCCGTGGAGCAGTTACGTCGGGCACGTAAGTATTGGGCAAAGGGAATGGATTGGAGTAAGGGCTGGGGGTGAAAGCTGGAAGCTGCAAGGATAGTATTACCTGCAGTGGGTTTGCGAAAGAGTTGGCTCTGTAGTTGGCCATGTCTGTCCTTGCTGAGGGTAAGGTCAAGGAAAGAGATGGAACTATAGCTATATGTCATTGTGAATTTGAGATTGAGGGAATTAGAAGTATTGAGGTATGTAAGGAAGTGGTGTAGGGTATCTATTGGGCCCTGCCACAGGATCAAAATGTCATCTATATAGCGGCGGAAAGACGCTATGTGTTTAGTATAGATGCTAGCAGCATCAGTAATGAATAAATTTCGTTCCCACTCCCCCAGGTACAGGTTGGCGTACGCCGGTGCACAGCAGGTGCCCATGGCGACGCCCTGTACCTGGAGGTAGTGGGAACCATTGAAGGAGAAAAAATTGTGAGTCAGAATGAATTTGAGTGCTCTGATGATAAAGAGCGATAATTCGTGGGAGTAAAGATTGGCATTAGACAAGGTGTGTTGGATGGCAGTGAGTCCTAGGGTATGAGGAATAGAACTGTAGAGTGCCTCAACGTCGATGGCAACCAGGACAGTGTTGGCATCGACGGAGAGGTCCGACAAGTCTTGAAGTAGGTGTGTCGTGTCGCGTATATATGAAGGTAATGCTTGTACTAGGGGTTGAAGTAGTTTATCTATGTATCGACTGAGATTGTCAATGAGACATCCACGTCCGGAGACAATAGGTCTACCTGGTGGTCTGGGAAGGTTTTTATGTACCTTGGGTAAGGCGTAAAAAGTAGCTTCACGCGGAAATTTTGTTCTGACGTAGTCAGCAGTAGATTTGTCAATAATGTGTTGTCTAAGGGCATCATCAACAAGAGTATATAATTCTTGTTGGAACAACCTGATTGATGTACTGGGAATTATGGCATACCATTCGCGATTACGTAGTATGTTGAGACACATGTCCAAATAGTCTAGTTTGTTGAGAACAACAATGTTTCCACCCTTGTCCGCCGGTTTGATCACTATGTGAGGGTTAGTTTTTAAGTTTTGTAAAGCCAGGTGTTGGTTGTAGGTAAAGTTTTTTTGTTTGCGATGAGTAGGGTAAATTTGTAAATGTCGAATTTCGTTAGTCACTGACTGTAGGAATAGTGCAGCACGTGGGTTGGTACTGGGTGAGGGAAAAAAACTTGATTTTTTCTTTAGCGTGGTGTGGTGTGAAGAGTATGAATTAGAAGGAGGAATGTCATCCTCAAAGTTATTGAGCACATTATCAAGGTCAATAGTGTCAATCAAATCTGGTGGGTTATTTTCTTCCAGTAGTTCAATGAGCTGCTGGAGAGCAGTAGTCTCAGTGGCAGTGTGCAAAAGATTGTCAGGAAAAGGATTAGGAGTGTACATACTATGTAAAAGCAATTTGCGGACAAAAAGATGTATATCTTTAATAACTGTGAACTTATCAAGCTGTGAAGTTGGACAAAAAGTAAGTCCTTTCTCAAGGACTGAAATTTCATGTTTGGTGAGTATGTGAGAAGAAAGATTGATAATGTTATTGGAGGATTTTGCTAGCGTGTTGGTCGTTTGGTTTTTGGATTGAGAGGAGTAGGTAAGTGGTGTGTCTGTAGTGAAGTTCTCATTTTGTCTAAAAAATCTGCACGCTGAGATGCAGATGGAAGTGAGTGCGATCTGTGTGTCTTGGCGTTAGAGGGGGCCACCGGCGAGTCCCCAAGGGGGGAGGCGCCAGAGGTCCCCTCCACATCAGACACATCGTCACTCGAAAAATTAGGTGTGCGTCCACGTTTGGGCTTCCGTAGCCTCGAAGGGAGATTAGGTTGGTGGGGTGCATGGATAGGGGTGTAGGTCTTGTCAGTGGAGGAACGAGGATTCGATGGCCGGAGGCCAGGGCGTATGATGTTTTCGGAGCGATTTGTGCGATTTGTGTCGCTCCATTTGTATGCACGTTCCTCATGAAAGGCTTTCTTGTCGCGAAAGAATTTTTTATCCTTTTGTGCAAGAATGTCATGATTGAATTTGTCAAAACGAGTTTTTAATTGTTCATCGAGTGAAATGTATAAAGGGTGTGTCTGAAATTGCTCGAGCTGAGTGTTAATCAGTTCAAGTTTAATATCTAAAGCAGTCATTTGAGACTCATATTCAATAATTAGTAGTTTCATAAGTTCATTAGAACAACTTTTCAGGACATTCTCCCAGGAGGCCTTGAATTCCGGGCGAATGTCCTGGAAAGTGGGGAAAATTTGCACCCGGAGACCAAAGGGGTTAATACCATGGGCAATGTATTCTTTAAAAGATTTGATATGCCAGAAAAGGGAGGCCTTTTTTTGGACAGTGTGGGTAAGGTTAAGGAAGATATATTTGAGTTGTGACTGAACATACTCATTAGACTCAAAATGATGCATTGTATTGGACATGCGTGTGTCCCATTCATCTCCAAGGTACAGAGCCATGTTTAACACTGGGTGTAGGGTATGTGATAGAATTCACAATAATAGATATCTGTGCAAATGTATGATATATGGGTCAAGGGTAGATATATGGTATAGACAATAAAGGTCTATAGTGAGGAGTACATAAGTAAAAAATGGAAAAAATGGGTAGGTATTAAACAGAGTATCACCTAAACTTGCCCGGTTGGGGATTTGGATGGGGTAACCATCAATATGAGAAAAAATTATTTGGGTGGGCAAGTAGGTGGAACCGACAAATGGTCTATCGCATCCCGAATTTGTATAACAATTTATTAGTAGGCCATAATGTGCATAAAATAAAGGCCAGTACCCCTGGGGGATGCTTGGGGTATAGATAGACACTTAAAACGATGTATGCATGTGAAAGAGTAAACGTTTATTCAAAATTGTACACAGTGAACAAGGGAATGCTCAGAGGGCATGGTATGTTTGCAATCAAGATAACAATCAGTTGATACAGTTTATAACATGTCAAAGGGGCAAAAACATACAAAGCATTTATGACAGAGGTATAAACTTGCTAGGTACATATGGTAAGGAGAATGCCAACATGTTTCGGACTGTGGTCCTTTGTCAAGGCAATTTTTGTCCTTAGAAGCTCATCTAAATAGATGAAGGGTCATAAAATTAGTCTCAGAATATCAATACATTGTATTTGCACTGAAAAATCTATATTGCTAGAAGAGATTTATCTCAGAAGAGAGAAATACTCACATGTCTTGCCAAAGCTCAATTCATTGTTATATAGGGGGAGCCACTGAGCGTGGGATCATGGAGATCAGAGGTATGTGCAGTAAAAACAAGCAAAGTGTGTTAAAACACTAAGACAAGGAAGACCTGCTGAAAGCCCCCTCAGAATACAAGGTCCAACATACAGGATTTAGGGCTGGAAGCCCATGGCCTGTATTTAACACAGTGGATCAGCAGATGTATCACTGTAAAGTGAAGGAAAATGGAAATAATTAGAGACAAAGAGGAGTAAGGGTGTCTGGCTGCAAACGATCTGTAGATCTTATATTTACCTGAGTATAGTTGGTGAGTAACATATGGGAGGTCCTCTCTGGTCAGTCAGCAGCATAAGACTGAAGCCAGAGTGTGGAGAGGTTATATTCAGATAATCAATAACAGCTGAGGGGGGGTGTGTGTCAATCACCCTCAGGTCTCAGTGTTAGTATACTGCTGTGTTGTTGGGAGGCAGGCGCCAGGAGGCGCTGTAATAGCCTCCCCATGTGAACCTCTGACGGGGCGGTGCCGGGCGCGGCCGCGTCATAGCGGCGCGGTCGCGTCCGGCGTCGTGACGTCACCGACGCGGGACAGACAGCCGCCGACTTCCTGGTGCGCTCCACGGTGGAGCGCAAACAGGAAGTGGACCAGTCACCTGGTCTAGATGGAGGGCGAGAGGGTGGCGCGTGCGCACTATAATAAATGCGCACGCGCACCTGGTCTTACCCGCGCCGGGTATTCTAAATAGAGGGGGGAAATTCAAAATGCAGGTGGAATGTCAAATGGGTTGGTCCATGAAGGACAAGGTCATAGAATTGAGCGATGGGGGACATGCGGGCTTGTTACAGTGAATAACCCAGTGGTATAATGACCTATAACAACTTGGAGAAAAGGGGAGAAGAAACACATGTGTCAATGTTAATACACCGTATATAATGCGAAATATGAATTGGTAATGCATAATAGAGTTATATATACGTGTACAGTATGAAATATATGAACATATATTTTTATATGCAGTAAAGAGGTATCTAATCCACAGAATAGAAATGTGAAATATAGATAAATAATAATCATACAGGCAAAATACATACGGTGTGGATGCTTGAACGTGGGAGACCATGGGTCAAAGGTCTAGTTCACAGACTCCGGTCTCGAAGCCCTCAAGGTAAGGTTTGAAATTAAAGGCCTCGTTCAGGCCAGGAGGTAAGGTGGCGTTGAGGTGGAAAATCCAACGAAGTTCACTCTGGAGGAGTGCTTTGTTGTAATCACCCCCTCGATTAGGGGGGGGAATATGATCTAGAGCTCTAAATGAGATCTTAGGAGTATTTTCAGGGTGAACAATGGAGGTGTGTCGTCCCAGAGGTAAGTCGGGGTCTCTTTGGTTTATACTGGTCACGTGTCCATAGATACGTTTCCAGAATGGTAGTTTGGTTTTACCCACGTAAAAGCATCCACATTCACATTCTAGAAGGTAAACAATTCCAACTGAACGACAATTTACATAATACTTAGGAAAGAGGCGTTGACCGTTGGGTAAAAGATTGTGTAGATTGGATTTGGGTAGATATTTGCAGTAATTACAATTGCCACATGGGTAGGTGCCCTTGAGCTGTCTTTGGGATTTGTTACTGCTCTTGTATTCACTGGTAATGAGTTTGTCTCGAAGAGAAGGGGCACGTCGATAAGTGATCAGGGGTTTGGGCGGAACAAAGGGGGAAAGGGCTCTGTCTGTAGAAATAATGTGCCAATGTTTTAATAATATTTGAGTAATTTCATTATAACAAATTACTGCCAACAGTATAATGAAATTACTCAAATATTATTAAAACATTGGCACATTATTTCTACAGACAGAGCCCTTTCCCCCTTTGTTCCGCCCAAACCCCTGATCACTTATCGACGTGCCCCTTCTCTTCGAGACAAACTCATTACCAGTGAATACAAGAGCAGTAACAAATCCCAAAGACAGCTCAAGGGCACCTACCCATGTGGCAATTGTAATTACTGCAAATATCTACCCAAATCCAATCTACACAATCTTTTACCCAACGGTCAACGCCTCTTTCCTAAGTATTATGTAAATTGTCGTTCAGTTGGAATTGTTTACCTTCTAGAATGTGAATGTGGATGCTTTTACGTGGGTAAAACCAAACTACCATTCTGGAAACGTATCTATGGACACGTGACCAGTATAAACCAAAGAGACCCCGACTTACCTCTGGGACGACACACCTCCATTGTTCACCCTGAAAATACTCCTAAGATCTCATTTAGAGCTCTAGATCATATTCCCCCCCCTAATCGAGGGGGTGATTACAACAAAGCACTCCTCCAGAGTGAACTTCGTTGGATTTTCCACCTCAACGCCACCTTACCTCCTGGCCTGAACGAGGCCTTTAATTTCAAACCTTACCTTGAGGGCTTCGAGACCGGAGTCTGTGAACTAGACCTTTGACCCATGGTCTCCCACGTTCAAGCATCCACACCGTATGTATTTTGCCTGTATGATTATTATTTATCTATATTTCACATTTCTATTCTGTGGATTAGATACCTCTTTACTGCATATAAAAATATATGTTCATATATTTCATACTGTACACGTATATATAACTCTATTATGCATTACCAATTCATATTTCGCATTATATACGGTGTATTAACATTGACACATGTGTTTCTTCTCCCCTTTTCTCCAAGTTGTTATAGGTCATTATACCACTGGGTTATTCACTGTAACAAGCCCGCATGTCCCCCATCGCTCAATTCTATGACCTTGTCCTTCATGGACCAACCCATTTGACATTCCACCTGCATTTTGAATTTCCCCCCTCTATTTAGAATACCCGGCGCGGGTAAGACCAGGTGCGCGTGCGCATTTATTATAGTGCGCACGCGCCACCCTCTCGCCCTCCATCTAGACCAGGTGACTGGTCCACTTCCTGTTTGCGCTCCACCGTGGAGCGCACCAGGAAGTCGGCGGCTGTCTGTCCCGCGTCGGTGACGTCACGACGCCGGACGCGACCGCGCCGCTATGACGCGGCCGCGCCCGGCACCGCCCCGTCAGAGGTTCACATGGGGAGGCTATTACAGCGCCTCCTGGCGCCTGCCTCCCAACAACACAGCAGTATACTAACACTGAGACCTGAGGGTGATTGACACACACCCCCCCTCAGCTGTTATTGATTATCTGAATATAACCTCTCCACACTCTGGCTTCAGTCTTATGCTGCTGACTGACCAGAGAGGACCTCCCATATGTTACTCACCAACTATACTCAGGTAAATATAAGATCTACAGATCGTTTGCAGCCAGACACCCTTACTCCTCTTTGTCTCTAATTATTTCCATTTTCCTTCACTTTACAGTGATACATCTGCTGATCCACTGTGTTAAATACAGGCCATGGGCTTCCAGCCCTAAATCCTGTATGTTGGACCTTGTATTCTGAGGGGGCTTTCAGCAGGTCTTCCTTGTCTTAGTGTTTTAACACACTTTGCTTGTTTTTACTGCACATACCTCTGATCTCCATGATCCCACGCTCAGTGGCTCCCCCTATATAACAATGAATTGAGCTTTGGCAAGACATGTGAGTATTTCTCTCTTCTGAGATAAATCTCTTCTAGCAATATAGATTTTTCAGTGCAAATACAATGTATTGATATTCTGAGACTAATTTTATGACCCTTCATCTATTTAGATGAGCTTCTAAGGACAAAAATTGCCTTGACAAAGGACCACAGTCCGAAACATGTTGGCATTCTCCTTACCATATGTACCTAGCAAGTTTATACCTCTGTCATAAATGCTTTGTATGTTTTTGCCCCTTTGACATGTTATAAACTGTATCAACTGATTGTTATCTTGATTGCAAACATACCATGCCCTCTGAGCATTCCCTTGTTCACTGTGTACAATTTTGAATAAACGTTTACTCTTTCACATGCATACATCGTTTTAAGTGTCTATCTATACCCCAAGCATCCCCCAGGGGTACTGGCCTTTATTTTATGCACATTATGGCCTACTAATAAATTGTTATACAAATTCGGGATGCGATAGACCATTTGTCGGTTCCACCTACTTGCCCACCCAAATAATTTTTTCTCATATTGATGGTTACCCCATCCAAATCCCCAACCGGGCAAGTTTAGGTGATACTCTGTTTAATACCTACCCATTTTTTCCATTTTTTACTTATGTACTCCTCACTATAGACCTTTATTGTCTATACCATATATCTACCCTTGACCCATATATCATACATTTGCACAGATATCTATTATTGTGAATTCTATCACATACCCTACACCCAGTGTTAAACATGGCTCTGTACCTTGGAGATGAATGGGACACACGCATGTCCAATACAATGCATCATTTTGAGTCTAATGAGTATGTTCAGTCACAACTCAAATATATCTTCCTTAACCTTACCCACACTGTCCAAAAAAAGGCCTCCCTTTTCTGGCATATCAAATCTTTTAAAGAATACATTGCCCATGGTATTAACCCCTTTGGTCTCCGGGTGCAAATTTTCCCCACTTTCCAGGACATTCGCCCGGAATTCAAGGCCTCCTGGGAGAATGTCCTGAAAAGTTGTTCTAATGAACTTATGAAACTACTAATTATTGAATATGAGTCTCAAATGACTGCTTTAGATATTAAACTTGAACTGATTAACACTCAGCTCGAGCAATTTCAGACACACCCTTTATACATTTCACTCGATGAACAATTAAAAACTCGTTTTGACAAATTCAATCATGACATTCTTGCACAAAAGGATAAAAAATTCTTTCGCGACAAGAAAGCCTTTCATGAGGAACGTGCATACAAATGGAGCGACACAAATCGCACAAATCGCTCCGAAAACATCATACGCCCTGGCCTCCGGCCATCGAATCCTCGTTCCTCCACTGACAAGACCTACACCCCTATCCATGCACCCCACCAACCTAATCTCCCTTCGAGGCTACGGAAGCCCAAACGTGGACGCACACCTAATTTTTCGAGTGACGATGTGTCTGATGTGGAGGGGACCTCTGGCGCCTCCCCCCTTGGGGACTCGCCGGTGGCCCCCTCTAACGCCAAGACACACAGATCGCACTCACTTCCATCTGCATCTCAGCGTGCAGATTTTTTAGACAAAATGAGAACTTCACTACAGACACACCACTTACCTACTCCTCTCAATCCAAAAACCAAACGACCAACACGCTAGCAAAATCCTCCAATAACATTATCAATCTTTCTTCTCACATACTCACCAAACATGAAATTTCAGTCCTTGAGAAAGGACTTACTTTTTGTCCAACTTCACAGCTTGATAAGTTCACAGTTATTAAAGATATACATCTTTTTGTCCGCAAATTGCTTTTACATAGTATGTACACTCCTAATCCTTTTCCTGACAATCTTTTGCACACTGCCACTGAGACTACTGCTCTCCAGCAGCTCATTGAACTACTGGAAGAAAATAACCCACCAGATTTGATTGACACTATTGACCTTGATAATGTGCTCAATAACTTTGAGGATGACATTCCTCCTTCTAATTCATACTCTTCACACCACACCACGCTAAAGAAAAAATCAAGTTTTTTTCCCTCACCCAGTACCAACCCACGTGCTGCACTATTCCTACAGTCAGTGACTAACGAAATTCGACATTTACAAATTTACCCTACTCATCGCAAACAAAAAAACTTTACCTACAACCAACACCTGGCTTTACAAAACTTAAAAACTAACCCTCAC
This sequence comes from Lithobates sylvaticus, assembly GCA_028564925.1. NCBI lineage: Eukaryota > Metazoa > Chordata > Amphibia > Anura > Ranidae > Lithobates > Lithobates sylvaticus. The sequence continues at coordinate 134,633,236 of CM053033.1, forward strand.
ATAGTGATCAAACCGGCGGACAAGGGTGGAAACATTGTTGTTCTCAACAAACTAGACTATTTGGACATGTGTCTCAACATACTACGTAATCGCGAATGGTATGCCATAATTCCCAGTACATCAATCAGGTTGTTCCAACAAGAATTATATACTCTTGTTGATGATGCCCTTAGACAACACATTATTGACAAATCTACTGCTGACTACGTCAGAACAAAATTTCCGCGTGAAGCTACTTTTTACGCCTTACCCAAGGTACATAAAAACCTTCCCAGACCACCAGGTAGACCTATTGTCTCCGGACGTGGATGTCTCATTGACAATCTCAGTCGATACATAGATAAACTACTTCAACCCCTAGTACAAGCATTACCTTCATATATACGCGACACGACACACCTACTTCAAGACTTGTCGGACCTCTCCGTCGATGCCAACACTGTCCTGGTTGCCATCGACGTTGAGGCACTCTACAGTTCTATTCCTCATACCCTAGGACTCACTGCCATCCAACACACCTTGTCTAATGCCAATCTTTACTCCCACGAATTATCGCTCTTTATCATCAGAGCACTCAAATTCATTCTGACTCACAATTTTTTCTCCTTCAATGGTTCCCACTACCTCCAGGTACAGGGCGTCGCCATGGGCACCTGCTGTGCACCGGCGTACGCCAACCTGTACCTGGGGGAGTGGGAACGAAATTTATTCATTACTGATGCTGCTAGCATCTATACTAAACACATAGCGTCTTTCCGCCGCTATATAGATGACATTTTGATCCTGTGGCAGGGCCCAATAGATACCCTACACCACTTCCTTACATACCTCAATACTTCTAATTCCCTCAATCTCAAATTCACAATGACATATAGCTATAGTTCCATCTCTTTCCTTGACCTTACCCTCAGCAAGGACAGACATGGCCAACTACAGAGCCAACTCTTTCGCAAACCCACTGCAGGTAATACTATCCTTGCAGCTTCCAGCTTTCACCCCCAGCCCTTACTCCAATCCATTCCCTTTGCCCAATACTTACGTGCCCGACGTAACTGCTCCACGGATACCTCCTTTGAACACGAGGCCTCCGTATTGAGGGACAGACTTCGCGCACGTGGCTACAAAAACAGCGTCCTAAAAAACGCTTATAAAAAAGCAAAAGCTAAACCACGTTCTGCCTTACTGATTTCCAAACCTTTCGAGCCCTCCACACAACCACCCCTCAGAATTATAACAAATTACTGCCAACAGTATAATGAAATTACTCAAATATTATTAAAACATTGGCACATTATTTCTACAGACAGAGCCCTTTCCCCCTTTGTTCCGCCCAAACCCCTGATCACTTATCGACGTGCCCCTTCTCTTCGAGACAAACTCATTACCAGTGAATACAAGAGCAGTAACAAATCCCAAAGACAGCTCAAGGGCACCTACCCATGTGGCAATTGTAATTACTGCAAATATCTACCCAAATCCAATCTACACAATCTTTTACCCAACGGTCAACGCCTCTTTCCTAAGTATTATGTAAATTGTCGTTCAGTTGGAATTGTTTACCTTCTAGAATGTGAATGTGGATGCTTTTACGTGGGTAAAACCAAACTACCATTCTGGAAACGTATCTATGGACACGTGACCAGTATAAACCAAAGAGACCCCGACTTACCTCTGGGACGACACACCTCCATTGTTCACCCTGAAAATACTCCTAAGATCTCATTTAGAGCTCTAGATCATATTCCCCCCCCTAATCGAGGGGGTGATTACAACAAAGCACTCCTCCAGAGTGAACTTCGTTGGATTTTCCACCTCAACGCCACCTTACCTCCTGGCCTGAACGAGGCCTTTAATTTCAAACCTTACCTTGAGGGCTTCGAGACCGGAGTCTGTGAACTAGACCTTTGACCCATGGTCTCCCACGTTCAAGCATCCACACCGTATGTATTTTGCCTGTATGATTATTATTTATCTATATTTCACATTTCTATTCTGTGGATTAGATACCTCTTTACTGCATATAAAAATATATGTTCATATATTTCATACTGTACACGTATATATAACTCTATTATGCATTACCAATTCATATTTCGCATTATATACGGTGTATTAACATTGACACATGTGTTTCTTCTCCCCTTTTCTCCAAGTTGTTATAGGTCATTATACCACTGGGTTATTCACTGTAACAAGCCCGCATGTCCCCCATCGCTCAATTCTATGACCTTGTCCTTCATGGACCAACCCATTTGACATTCCACCTGCATTTTGAATTTCCCCCCTCTATTTAGAATACCCGGCGCGGGTAAGACCAGGTGCGCGTGCGCATTTATTATAGTGCGCACGCGCCACCCTCTCGCCCTCCATCTAGACCAGGTGACTGGTCCACTTCCTGTTTGCGCTCCACCGTGGAGCGCACCAGGAAGTCGGCGGCTGTCTGTCCCGCGTCGGTGACGTCACGACGCCGGGCGCGACCGCGCCGCTATGACGCGGCCGCGCCCGGCACCGCCCCGTCAGAGGTTCACATGGGGAGGCTATTACAGCGCCTCCTGGCGCCTGCCTCCCAACAACACAGCAGTATACTAACACTGAGACCTGAGGGTGATTGACACACACCCCCCCTCAGCTGTTATTGATTATCTGAATATAACCTCTCCACACTCTGGCTTCAGTCTTATGCTGCTGACTGACCAGAGAGGACCTCCCATATGTTACTCACCAACTATACTCAGGTAAATATAAGATCTACAGATCGTTTGCAGCCAGACACCCTTACTCCTCTTTGTCTCTAATTATTTCCATTTTCCTTCACTTTACAGTGATACATCTGCTGATCCACTGTGTTAAATACAGGCCATGGGCTTCCAGCCCTAAATCCTGTATGTTGGACCTTGTATTCTGAGGGGGCTTTCAGCAGGTCTTCCTTGTCTTAGTGTTTTAACACACTTTGCTTGTTTTTACTGCACATACCTCTGATCTCCATGATCCCACGCTCAGTGGCTCCCCCTATATAACAATGAATTGAGCTTTGGCAAGACATGTGAGTATTTCTCTCTTCTGAGATAAATCTCTTCTAGCAATATAGATTTTTCAGTGCAAATACAATGTATTGATATTCTGAGACTAATTTTATGACCCTTCATCTATTTAGATGAGCTTCTAAGGACAAAAATTGCCTTGACAAAGGACCACAGTCCGAAACATGTTGGCATTCTCCTTACCATATGTACCTAGCAAGTTTATACCTCTGTCATAAATGCTTTGTATGTTTTTGCCCCTTTGACATGTTATAAACTGTATCAACTGATTGTTATCTTGATTGCAAACATACCATGCCCTCTGAGCATTCCCTTGTTCACTGTGTACAATTTTGAATAAACGTTTACTCTTTCACATGCATACATCGTTTTAAGTGTCTATCTATACCCCAAGCATCCCCCAGGGGTACTGGCCTTTATTTTATGCACATTATGGCCTACTAATAAATTGTTACACATAGAAGCTATAGTGTGTTGTCAGCACACATAGAAGCTATAGTGTGTTTGTGTCAGCACACATAGGAGCTAGTGTGTCATAAACAGGTGTGACCAGATTGTGTGGACTGCAAAGGAGGAACCCAAAATGCAAGTAAAAGTAAATAAGAATAACGTTTATTAAGATAAGTGATATATATATATATATATATATAAATAAGTAAACACCCCAAAATGCACACAGTGCTCAGCCACAAACAGAAACCCACAGACAACAGATAAATATATACAGGCACAGGGAAGTACCGAAATCAACACGTCAACCAGGCCAGGGTCATACACGGGAAGATCAATAGATAACGAGGACAGTTCAGAATCACAAACGTTAGCCAGGCCAGGGTCATACACGGGAGATCAGCAGATGAACAAGGGCAGGACGGGAGAGGGAAAATAAGGATGGGAAAGGCAACCAGGGAACAGGAACTCAGGAACACAGGATCAGGATGGGATGGGTACAGGTCACAGGTACAGGTCACAGGTTCAGGGCACATGGAAGAGAGATACCAAGGCAAGTGTGTGAGGGCTGGCTGGGTATTTATAAATCTGCCAGTGATTGGCCTCATGTGACAGCTGAGCGCAGAAAGAGCTGTCTGCTCCACACTGCCAGGATCCATCCGCTGGTGGACGCCAGTACTGCGACCCAAAGATGACATACCAGCAAGGAAGGCCTCTCCTGACAGTTACAAACTGCCAGGAGACACCTGCTGGTGGACCACAGTACTGCACGCCAAATGATGGGTCTTACCAGCGGATGGATCCATTCCTGACAGTACCCCCCCTCAAAGGAGCGGCCTCCGGACGCTCCAACTAGCTGCTGCTGGGACAAGTCCATGGCACCGAGGTGGGCAGCGGGCACTTCAAGCTGGGCAGCAGGTACTTCAAGCTGGGCAGCAGGCACTTCAAGCTGGGCAGCAGGCACGGGCACCTTAGGCTGGGCAGCTGGCATGGGCACATCAAGCTGGGCAGCGGGCACAGGCACATCGGGCCAGGCAGCAGGCACATCAGGCCGGGCAGCAGGCATGGGCACATCAAGCTGGGCAGCAGGCACGGGCACATCAAGCTGGGCAGCAGGCACGGGCACATCAGGCTGGGCGGCAGACATGAACTCATCAGGCTGGGCGGCAGACAGTAACTCATCAGGCTGGGCAGCAGACAGGAACTCATCAGGCTGGGCAGCAGACAGGAACTCATTGGGCTGGGCAGCAGACAGGAACTCATCGGGCTGGGCAGCAGACAGGAACTTATCGGGCTGGGCAGCAGACAGGAACACATCGGGCTGGGCGGCAGACAGGAACACATCGGGCTGGGCGGCAGACAGGAACACATCGGGCTGGGCGGCAGACAGGAACACATCGGGCTGGGCGGCAGACAGGAACACATCAGGCTGGGCAGCAGACAGGAACTCATCAGACTGGGAAGCTGGCAGCGGGTCATCAGACTGGGAAGCTGGCAGCGGGTCATCAGACTGGGAAGCTGGCAGCGGGTCATCAGACTGGGAAGCTGGCAGCGGGCCATCAGACTGGGAAGCTGGCAGCGGGCCATCAGACTGGGAGGCTGGCAGCGGGCCATCAGACTGGGAAGCTGGCAGCGGGCCATCAGACTGGGAAGCTGGCAGCGGGCCATCAGACTGGGAAGCTGGCAGCGGGCCATCAGACTGGGAAGCTGGCAGCGGGCCATCAGACTGGGAAGCTGGCAGCGGGCCATCAGACTGGGAAGCTGGCAGCGGGCCATCAGACTGGAAGGCCGGAACCAGGACATCAGACTGGAAGGCTGGGACATCAAACTGGAAGGCTGGGACATCAAACTGGAAGGCCGGGACATCAAACTGGAAGGCCGGGACATCAAACTGGAAGGCTGGGACATCAAACTGGAAGGCCGGGACATCAAACTGGAAGGCCGGAACATCAAACTGGAGGGGCAGGCAGCGGGTCATCAGACTGGAAGGCAGGCAGCGGGGCATCAGACTGGAAGGACGGGACATCAGACTGGAAGGCCTGGACATCAGAAGGAAAGGCAGGCAGCAGGTCATCAGACTGGAAGGCCGGCACTAAGACATCAGACTTGAAGGCCGGCACCAGGACATCAGACTGGAAGGCCGAGACATCAGGCTGTAAGGCCGGGACATCAGGCTGTAAGGCTGGCACCAAGACATCAGACTGGAAGGCCGGCACCAGGACATCAGACTGGAAGGCCGGCACCAGGACATCAGACTGGAAGGCCGGCACCAGGACATCAGACTGGAAGGCAGGAACGTCAGGCTGGAAAGCAGGAACGTCAGGCTGAAAGGCAGGAACGTCAGGCTGGAAGGCAGGAACATCAGGCTGGAAAGCCGGCAGCGGGTTAGACTGGAAGGCTGGGACGTCAAGCTGGAAGGCTGGAACATCAAGCTGGGGGGCTGGCACCAGGACATCAGGCTGGAAGGCTGGGGCATCAGGCTGGAAGGCCGGCAACGGGACATCAGACTGGAAGGGTGGGACGTCAAGCTGGAAGGCTGGAACATCAAGCTGGGGGGCTGGCACTAGGACATCAGGCTGGAAGGCTGGGGCATCAGGCCGGAAGGCAGGCAACAGGACATCCGACTGAAAGGCTGGGACGTCAAGCTGGAAGGCTGGCACCAGGACATCAGACTGGAAGGCTGGGACGTCAAGCTCAAAAGCTGGACCATCAGGCTGGAAGGCCGGCACCAGATCATCAGACTGGAAGGCTGGGACATCAGGCTGAAAGGCGAGCAACGGGACATCAGACTGGAAGGCAGGGACGTCAAATTGGAAGGCTGGACCATCAGGCTGGAAGGCCGGCACAAGGACATCAGGCTGGAAGGCTGGGACATCAGGTTGGAAGACTGGAGCGTCAGACTGGGTGGCAGGCACAGGAGCGTCAGACTGGGTGGCAGGCACAGGAGCGTCAGACTGGGTGGCAGGCACTGGAGCGTCAGACTGGGTGGCAGGCACTGGAGCGTCAGACTGGGTGGCAGGCACTGGAGCGTCAGACTGGGTGGCAGGCACTGGAGCGTCAGACTGGGTGGCAGGCACTGGAGCGTCAGACTGTAACAGGTTGGTTGGTGTGGAGGCAGGTTGGGTTACTGGCAGGATTGTGTGGGTCGGAAAGAACTTTCGCTTCTTTTTTGGTTTAGCCACTGCAGCTTTGTACGTAGGTGCAGGGCTGTAGGAAAAGAATGTATCTGGGCAAAATGAAGACCAAGGAACTGTGGCTGGAGGAGGGTTTTGTGGGCTTGTTACAGGTAGAGGAGAAGAGGCAGGTGGGTTAAAGGCAGGATAGGTGCAGGGAGTAGAAACAGGGTATTGATACTTTGTGGGGATCAGGGTATATTGGACGGTAGCTGAGGTAGCCTGGGGTGATGGGAGAAAGGACGCCTGAGCTGGCAGGTGTTTAGTAACGGGTCTGGGTTGAGGAGAGCTGACAGAAGCTGGGCATAACAGGTCTGACCATCCCTGAAGTATAGGCAACACAAAAGTGGGCTCGCATACCCTCTGTCTGACCAGGGACTGCACTTCAGCCATACAATCCTCCAACAACTGTTTGGGACAAACCGAATAGCGCTCCAAAAAGGATGCAGCGTCATCCTCCAATAGCCATACCAAGGACGCAACCTGGTTAATGCTGAAGGGGGGAGAAAAGTCATCAGGACCCTTTGGGATACAGGGCAGAGCCAGCTCTGTACATATTCTAATCAAAGGCTGAACATCCTCAAACAATATACTGCCCTGATCGACCACAGTGTGAGCTAAACAGATAATCTCCAGCAGCTGATCACTGGACCACCCTTTCAATGTCTGCCGGAGGTAGTCAGAACTCTCCGTTGCCAGCAGAGCATAATAGACAATTACATCTGAATCCATTTCAGAAATGTGAAACAGAACCGAGATGGTTCCCCTGTGCAGCCACTTCTGGTCAGAGATGGCCTTGGTATACTGTCATAAACAGGTGTGACCAGATTGTGTGGACTGCAAAGGAGGAACCCAAAACGCAAGTAAAAGTAAATAAGAATAACGTTTATTAAGATAAGTGATATATATATATATATATATATATAAATAAGTAGACACCCAAAATGCAAACAGTGCTCAGCCACAAACAGAAACCCACAGACAACAGATAAATATATACAGGCACAGGGAAGTACCGAAATCAACACGTCAGCCAGGCCAGGGTCATACACAGGAAGATCAATAGATAACGAGGACAGTTCAGAATCACAAACGTTAGCCAGGCCAGGGTGATACACGGGAGATCAGCAGATGAACAAGGGCAGGACGGGAGAGGGAAAATAAGGATGGGAAAGGCAACCAGGGAACAGGAACTCAGGAACACAGGATCAGGATGGGATGGGTACAGGTCACAGGTTCAGGGCACATGGAAGAGAGGTACCAAGGCAAGTGTGTGAGGGCTGGCCGGGTATTTATAAATCTGCCAGTGATTGGCCTCATGTGACAGCTGAGCGCAGAAAGAGCTGTCTGCTCCACACTGCCAGGATCCATCCGCTGGTGGACGCCAGTACTGCGGCCCAAAGATGACATACCAGCAGGGAAGGCCTCTCCTGACAGTTACAAACTGCCAGGAGACACCTGCTGGTGGACCACAGTACTGCACGCCAAATGATGGGTCTTACCAGCGGATGGATCCATTCCTGACATAGTGTGTGTGTGTCAGCACACATAGGAGCTAGTGTGTGTGTGTCAGCACACATAGGAGCTATAGTGTGTTGTCAGCACACATAGGAGCTATAGTGTGTTGTCAGCACACATAGGAGCTATATTTTTTTTGTCAGCACACATAGGAGCTATAGTGTGTTGTCAGCACACATAGGAGCTATAGTGTGTTTGTGTCAGCACACATAGGAGCTAGTGTGTGTGTCAGAACACATAGGAGCTATAGTGTGTTTGTGTCAGCACACATAGGAGCTATAGTGTGTTTGTGTCAGCACACATAGGAGCTAGTGTGTGTGTGTCAGCACACATAGGAGCTATATTGTGTTTGTGTCAGCACACATAGGAGCTAGTGTGTGTGTGTCAGCACACATAGGAGCTATAGTGTGTTGTCAGCACACATAGGAGCTATAGTGTGTTGTCAGCACACATAGGAGCTATAGTGTGTTGTCAGCACACATAGGAGCTATAGTGTGTTTGTGTTAGCACACATAGGAGCTAGTGTGTGTGTGTCAACACACATAGGAGCTAGTGTGTGTGTCAGCACACATAGGAGCTAGTGTGTGTGTCAGCACACATAGGAGCTAGTGTGTGTGTGAGTCAGCCCAGTTCTTGTCATCTAAGGCAGCTTCTATCTGCCATAGGGCCCTGTTGCTGTCATCTAAGGCATCCATCTGCATGAGTTAGTGTGTGTGCTGTGTGACTCCAGCACAATATCCACTATCCACTACAATCCCTGGAAGACCGCCAAGGAGAGGCAGACAGTCCCGAGGCAAGAACACAGGGCAAGCAGGCTCTGTTTCTAGAGACAACAGTGCTGGTCGTGGACGTGGTCGTGCATCGTCATCAGCACGTGGCCATGGGACACGCTTGTCCTTGTTTTCAGCAGCTGGACATGTTGAGCCGCATCATGCCGAAGGCTTGGTAGAATGGATGACCAAGCCCTCCTCATCCTCCTCATCCTCTCTCACCCAGGCTCAGGGTACTGGCAGAGCAGATGCCAACGCGTACTCAATGGCATCATCAGGCACCCCTTCCCTAGACCCACCATGTCCACCTGAGGAGTCCCCCGAACTGTTTGAGCACAGTGTTGGGTACATGCTCCAGGAGGATGTCCAACGATTTGAAGGCTCGGATGATGATACCCAGCTTGAGGAAGGCAGTAGTGTGCGCGCAGAGAGAGGGGATGCTGAAGGACAGCAATCTGGCAGTCATGTTCCACCAGCTGCAGCTTACTGCCAGGTTTGCTCTAGTGGTGAAGAGGGAGGGGATGATGAGGTCACTGACTCCACGTGGGTGCCTGAAGGGATAGAGGAGGAGGAGGAGGAGGAGGCGGCGGCACATGTCCAACGAGGCAGGATGCCCTCCAGAGGCCAGCTAGAGGCCAGCACACCAACTGAATCACACCGCAGAGCTCCGCCTGTGCAGGGCGCTGCCTCTGCACGTTATCACAAAAGTTCTTTGGTGTGGGCCTTTTTTGAGACGAGTACATCAGATCGCACCACTGCTATTTGCAATATTTGTCTCAAGCGTATCTCACGTGGCCAAAACATCAGCCGCTTGGGCACCACAAGCATGACCAGACATATGTCGACCTGCCATGCAGCTCGTTGGCAAGCGCACATTAAAGACCCACACCAAAGAACAAAGCGGACCTCTCCTTGCTCCTCATCAGCTGGGATCTCCAACCCCACTATATCTTCAGTCCTCTCTGAAAGCTGCTCTGAGAGGACTGAAGGTGTAGAATTAGGTGTGTCACAACCAAGTACTTGCAGTACACCGACGTCAGCGGTTGAATGCTAGCTTGGCTAAATTGCTAGCACTTCAACTGCTGCCTTTTCAGTTAATAGACTCGGCCCCCTTCCGTGAGTTTGTTCAATGTGTGGTTCCTCAGTGGCAGGTTCCCAAACGCCACTTTTTCTCACGGAAGGCGATTCCGGCTCTCTACCGGCATGTGAAAGGCAATGTCCATGCCTCGCTGGACAGGGCGGTCAGCGGTAAGGTGCATATTACCACTGACTCATGGTCCAGCAGGCATGGACAGGGACGCTATCTGTCATTCACGGCCCATTGGGTCACTCTATTGGCAGCTGGGAGGGATGCAGGACAAGGTGCAGTAGTGTTGGAGGTTGTTCCACCACCACGCCTCCAAAATGCTACTACTGGTTGTGACACACCTCTCTCCTCCACCCCCTCCTCTTCTTCTTCCTCCATGGCCTCTTCGAGTGCTCTGTCCTCGGAACCAGCGGTGCTCCGTAGGCGTACAAGGGGCTACGGGAGTACGCAGGCAAAAAGATGCCATGCCGTGCTTGCGCTGGTGTGTTTGGGGGACAGGAGCCACACTGGGGCAGAGGTTCTGGCAGCTCTGCAGGGGCAGGCCGAGAGGTGGTTGACGCCACGCCAGCTTAAGCCAGGAATGGTGGTTTCTGACAATGGCACCAACCTCCTCTCTGCCCTGCGACAGGGGCAGCTCACCCATGTGCCCTGTATGGCTCACGTCCTCAACCTGGTGGTGCAGCGGTTCTTGGGCAGGTACCCAGGCTTACAGGATGTCCTGAGGCAGGCCAGGAAAGTCTGTGTGCATTTCCGCCGATCGTATAATGCCAGTGCTTGGCTGGCTAAGCTGCAAAAGGAGTTGAACCTGCCCAAGACCCGTCTAATATGTGACATGCCCACCAGGTTGAACTCAACGTTGGCCATGCTGCAGCGACTGCACACGCAGCAGAGGTCCATCAATGAGTACCTTTGCGACTACGGCACCAGGACAGGGTCAGGGGAGCTTGGATTTTTTTCCCCACACCAGTGGAGCATGATCAGGGATGCATGCACTGTCCTGTCACCATTTGAGGAGGCCACGAGGATGGTGAGCAGTGACAGTGCATGCATCAGTGACACTGTACCTCTTGTCCACCTGCTGGAGCATACGCTGCGTGGGATAATGGACAGGGCACTTGAGGCAGAACAGAGACAGAAAGAGGAGGACTTCCTTGCCTCTCAAGGCCCCCTTTATCCAGACAGTGTTCCTTCTGTCCCACCCATCACACAGGAAGAGGATTAGGAGGAGGAGGAGGATTGTGTGAGCATGGAGGTGGAGCCTGGCACTCAGCATCAGCAGCAGCAGCAGCAGCAGCAGTCTTTTAGGGATGATGTACAGTCCCAACAAACCAGTGGACTTGTACGTGGCTGGGATGAGGTGGCTGGCGATCATGTCGTCCTCAGTGACCCAGAAGACTCCGGACCGAATGCCTCAGCTAACCTACGTTGCATGGCCTCCCTGATCTTGCAAAGCCTGCGGAAGGATCCTCGTATTCTTCGGATCAAGGAGAGGGACCATTACTGGCTGGCCACTCTCCTTGATCCACGGTACAAGGGTAATATTGCGGACCTTATCTTGCCGTCGCAGAGGGAGCAGAGGATGAGACATCTCAGGGAGGCCTTGAAGAAAGGTCTGTGCAACGCATTCCCAGAAACTGGGAGGTTACAAACTCCTTGTCCTGGACGACGAGTTGCTGAGGCTTCGGTCAGTAGCAGAAGGAGCGGTGGGGAAGGTGGACGTCTGACCGATGCGTTCAGACAATTTTTTAGTCCGCAGCCCCAAGGTATGATCGGTTCCAGCAACCATCGCCACCGTCTGATATACATGGTGCAGGAATACCTAGGGGCAAGGTCATACTTGGACACCTTTCCCACCGAAAATCCTCTGCCTTACTGGGTCTTGAGGATGGATCACTGGCCAGAGCTTGCACAGTATGCAATTGAGCTACTGGCCTGTCCTGCATCCAGCGTTCTTTCCGAACGCACATTCAGTGCTGCTGGAGGATTTGTCACCGATCACAGGGTGCGCCTGTCCACCGACTCGGTTGATCGACTGACCTTCATAACGATGAATCAGTCTTGGATCACCACCAGCTACCAGGCACCTGAAGCGGATATAACTGAATAATTTATAATGTCAAATCCCTTCAAGACTGCCTATGCTGATGCTGAGTGACTGCCCTGTTATGTTCATTGACTATCCTCTTCCTCCTCCTCAATGATCCATTCCTTGATAGCTTGGAAGAACATTTTTGTTTCTGGGTGCCACCACACCAGTGCCTAAGGCACAATTTTTCAGCCCCTGTATAACAGGGGCATGTAATTACAATTTAAAAAAAAAATGCTTCGCAACAGGTCTGACTGCTGTGCTCCAAGTACAGTATCTGTGAGGGGTTGCCGTGTTGTGGCACCAGCACCAGTGCCTAAGGCACAATTTTTCAGCACCTGTTTAACAGGGGCGTGTAATTACAATTTTTTAAGCAATGCTTCGCAACAGGTCTGACTGCTGTGCTCCAAGTACAGTATCTGTGAGGGGTTGCAGTGTTGTGGCACCAGCACCAGTGCCTAAGGCACAATTTTTCAGCCCCTGTTTAACAGGGGCGTGTAATTACAATTTTTTAAGCAATGCTTCGCAACAGGTCTGACTGCTGTGCTCCAAGTACAGTATCTGTGAGGGGTTGCAGTGTTGTGGCACCAGCACCAGTGCCTAAGTCACAATTTTTCAGCCCCTGTTTAACAGGGGCATGTAATTACGAATCTTGATCTAATAGTTCACAGCAGGGCCCATTCCTGCGCCCACCAAGAGTAACTCTGAGGGCTTACAGTCTTGTGGCATCAACATCCACCACCACCACCAAAGACCCAATTTTTCTGCCCTGTTCAACAGGTGCATGCAATTACAAATCTTGATCTAATAATTCACAGCAGGGCCAATTACTGTGCCCACCAAGAGTAACTGTGAGGGCTTACAGTGTTGTGGCTACACCAACATCTAATGGGGCAAATTTCTGGAGAGTATATACAGTACGGCAGGCCCCTACTTTCAAACATCCAACTTACAAACGACTCCTACTTGCAAACGGAAGGAGAAAACAGGAAGTGAGAGGAAATCTACCCCTAGGAAGGGAAATTCTATCCTGTTACATTTAATTTGGGAAAAATCTCCTCTCTACTGATGCTTTATCACCAATCCTTGTTTCAATTAAAACCCCACTTTTCCAAAAACATTTGTCATTGGGACGGAAAGTGAGGTGAAATGTTCTGAACAGATGTGCAAAGACAGCAAATGTTACAGGGGTGATAACCCCTCCCTATGTTCTCCAAAAAGCTTAAAAATTTTTTTTTTTTGGATGGAGCTACACTTCAAAATGTACCTGTTCAGATTCTACTTAAGAAAAAACCTACAGTCCCTCTCGTTTGCACCGCCTATATACTGCTGTTCAGAGTATATAGGGTTGTAGGTATAGGGTTTTATTTTGGGTGTGGGGTCCCCCTTAATATCCATACAAGACCCAAAGGGGCTGGGGTGGGGGGGGCTAGGGGTGATGGTGTAGCCATGCCATTTCTCTCAAGGATTTTCAGCCATATGGCCAGGACAAGACATGACATTAAAGCCGCAAGTGGTTTTAAATGGCTTCTTTTTTTCCTTTACAAATGTAATTTTGTGCAGGGACAGTTCTAAACACGGGAAACACATGCCACTTCACGGGCATACTTTAGACACCCCCCAGGTACCATATTTAAAGGAATAGTTTTTTTTTTTTTCACTTTATGCATCATTAAAATGACTGCTCCCGAAAAAACGTTCGTTTTTAAAAGTTATTTTTGCATTGATTACGTCCCCTGGGGCAGGACCCGGGTCCCCAAACCTGTTTTATGACATTAACATGCATATTGGCCGTTATAAATAGCAATTTTGATTTCGAACGTTCGCGTCCATTGCAACGAATAGGGTTCGAAAATTTGCGCGAACTTTCGGTCCGTTCGAAGGTTCTGGTGCGAACCGAACCCGGGGGTGTTCGGCTCATCCCTATGTATAATGAGTTAAACTAAAGAGAGAGAGAGTAAGAAAAAATAAGCAACAGAAAACACATTGTAGCCTAACTACACCACGCAAAAAAATTCAGTGGACCCTATGGAGGCCAGAAGAGTCGAACCGCCCAACTGCATCCCAAGCCCGAGTATACAGCAGGGCATTCGGGCCCCAAAACCCCATTAGTGATAGGGGGTGAAAAGAAGGGGTGCCCAAAGCACACACTGGACCGGGGGCTGTAGTTCCCCGTCCGAGGGCAGACCTTAAAATTACCAAAAAAGAGAAAACTATATATCGTCACCAAATACTCTTGACAGTAGCACTAACCCCCGAAGGAGCTGCTGAATTTGATTGGGCCTGCACTCTGCTATTAAACCCCCGTTGACTTGGCTCAATCCCCTTGCCACAGCTGTGGTGCAATGTTGGTGTGAAGCTAATAGTAAAGGATAACCCCACAATGTGCAATATAACAACAATATACCTTTGTTATTACCTGGGTATTCAATGTTCCACCTGCTGGAAAAGGAACAACACCAATTGTACTTAACCAGGAATGTTTTTTTAACTGGAACTGGTATAAAATAGTAATTACAGTATTTGCACTGTTACACAAACGTAATGCAACAGCACAATAGGCAATAGGTATTCACAACAGTTTGTACATATAAAGTTGTCTTAGATGACCCCTAAGAGTGTGTCTCCAAGTGGGACTAATGCTCAGAGTGAACACACCTTAACTCTGGGCACCTTCCCACTTCCAACACACTTTGGTAACCACAGGAATGCAAAGTTAATCAATAAAGTACAACACAATTACTAGGGAGCTCCCCCTACTTTATAATGCAGTCCCTCTTGGCATTAATAGGATGCGTGGCCTTGCAATGAGAAATGCAGTTCTTAGTCTTCTGTCTTCTGCTAGCTATTTGTGTTGTAGTAACTGTAATCCAACAGTTGAACAAACAAGGATTAAAGTAAGGTGAATGTTATCACTATTCTTGTAGTGCAGTACACCTGTAACTGCCTCCGGTGCAATTGGCTTTGAATAACACAGTGTCAGTAGTACAGTGAAGGGTAGGCTTGAGGCCTGTTTAAACTCAGTCCTTTTTTTTTAAATAATCTTTATTTATGGAAGACAGGGTATAACATTGCAATGTTTATGAGAAAGAATAAAAAAAGGTAAACATTTGCCATAGGTAATGGCGATACATAATACTCCAATCATTCCTGTTTTGTTTTTCACTTATAGGGGAAACAAGAACATGAATAGTAAACAGTCATAGATTAACTTGGTGCGGCTTAGGTTATAGAAAAAGTATTTAATAAGTGAGGGGTCGGCGGGATAGTTTCAACCTGTTCGTCAGGCTGGGTAGCCTGCAGCCCTTTTCGTTGGGTATAGGACATATCTATCCTTCTAAGAGGGGTTCTTGCGCGTAGTACGCTTGGTCGGCTTTTTATGTGTTTGACACTTCTCGTGGGAACGGGTGGTGGCCCAGGCGAGCGCGTGTGGGGGGAGGGGAGCGGATCTGCGCCTCCAGCTAACCTCTCCCCAGGTCGCCACCGTCCGCCCCCCCCGGTCCTGGCATCCGCACCATGGTGGCACTGAGGTGCCATTTCCATTTTCAAGTCAGGGTGACCCATGGCGTCAGATCGTCAGTTCTTGTTAGGCCGACCAGTTCCTCTGTTCCTCGTCCGTCACCTGGCATTCAACATATTGGCCATCTGCAAATAGGCAGCCATAACCAGTTAAGACATAAAGTATTAGAAAGTAGTTAAGGGAGAAAAAGAAGGGAAAAGAGCATACCTGAAGCCTCTCGTCCGACTCCACCTCCGCTCCGAGTCCCGTCGACCTCTCCACACATTTTGGATAATCAAGAGGATGACAGAAAAAGGAAAAAAGGGTCTCGACC
This sequence comes from Lithobates sylvaticus, assembly GCA_028564925.1. Classification (NCBI taxonomy): domain Eukaryota; kingdom Metazoa; phylum Chordata; class Amphibia; order Anura; family Ranidae; genus Lithobates; species Lithobates sylvaticus. Next base: position 134,649,194 of record CM053033.1, read on the forward strand.
CCCTACCCATGGTTAATTAAATGATGAATTGGTGTGTTGGAGTCCCCTCAGCTCTTGGTTCCTGTCTGTGAGCCTCGGGAGCGCCCCTTCAGGGATGGCTCTGCCAGTTCCAGGAGGGCTACATCCAAGCTGGAAGGTATGTGACCAGGGTCTGAGACATACACTGTCCAGGGCTGCCAGGTTGCGGTGAAGAGGTCATGGGCCCCCCTGTAGGTGGCAATCCAATCCTCTGCCTCCCGGATGTCACTCTCCCTAAGACGTCATTCCTCCCTACTTGGGATTTGTGTGGAGCAGTCGCTTAGCTGCATTTAGCAAATGAGGCAGCACACTTTTCTTGTACTGGCTCATTGGCATGGGAGGAATGTGTAGCAGGAAGTGAATCGGGGAGAGAGGTATATCTATTCCTATGATTTCTTTGATCAGAGATTTAATGTCTTCCCAGTAAGGTCTGATCGCAGGGCAATCCCACCAAATATGCAGAAGAGTGCCCTTGTGACCACAGCCCTGCCCAGACCCACCCAGCCAACATTGATCTGACGTGGATGGGTATATCTTTGCTAAGTCTGCCGGTACACGGTACCAGCGCATCAGTAGCTTGTAGTTTATTTCCTGCGTCTTGAAGTCAATTTAGCTGGACTGGGTAAGTTGGTAGAGGCAGGACATTTTGGCGGGGGTGAAAATTATCTCTAAGTCCCGTTCCCAGGCCCTGATGTAAGCGGGCTTCACTGTGGGGGATGCTGAGTTAAGCAGTTGGTAGAGTTCAGAGACCATATGTGGGGACGGTTCTTCTGCTATGAAGAGACGTTTGAAAGGTGTGAGGGAGGACATGTCTCGTATGGAGTCTCCTTGCGTATTAAAAAATGGTGGAGTTGCCTATACTGCCAGAAGTCCATAGGGAAGCTCCCCCTCTGGTCTCGTAGGGTTTCAAGGGACATTAGTTTACTATTCTGCATTAATTTACCACAACTGGCGCTACCATCATCTGCCCAGGGGCCAAAGAAAGCAGCCTGTTCACCCGGAGGGAACCATAAATAACCTCCCAGTGGTGCCAGTGGGGACACAGGGGGCGCCAGTGTCAAGTTGGCATTGAGTCAGTCCCAGGTTCTCAGGGCCTGGGTCGTCAGCGGAGAGGTGAAGGTGGACAGCCCCCTGTGTTCCCGTGCTAGCCACCGTGCATAGGCCAAGTTTCTCCCCGCCATGTATTTTTCTAGGTAGACCCAGTATGACTGTGAGCGCAGAGCAGGAGGCGGAGCCGGAGGTAATTCCTGTAGGAAGGTATGCAGTGGAGGGAGATAGAAAGAAAGGAAAAAAAAGGAAACATGGTTAAAGAGCGCATAACACATATTTAACGGAAAGTAGTGCATTAATAGTAACAATATCACAACTTGGGGTATCTGGGGGCCGAGCGTCGAGTCACTTCCCATATGGGAGAGGGTACCAAGGCTCATCCCCATTTCCAAAAATAGGAAAAAAATTCCTAGATAGGTATGGCCCACGTGGGGAGCGCGGGCCATCACGGGAGGGAGGAGGGCAAGGTTGAGCCCTCGCCCGCAACCGTCTCTTATTTAGTAGGCGGTGTATGGGGAGAAAAATCTTGGTAACTAGAGTTGGAGAACATTTTATTGGGCAAGGAGCCTCTGTAGAGTGTAGGGTAGATCCCTGCAACTGAAGGGAATAGTGTTCCTCCTTAACCGCTTCCCGACCGCCTCACGCAGATGTACTGAGGCAGAATGGCACGGGCAGGCAAAATCACGTACGGGTACGTGGCCCTTTTATTGCCTGCCCGTGGGTCGCACGCGCGCCGCCACCTGTCAGACGTCAGCCCCGCCCCCTAATGTAAAAAACAGCCCATAACCCCTCCCCTCCCCCTAGTGGTTAACTCTTTCACTGCATGTGTCATTTATACAGGAATCAATGCATTTAAATAGCATTGATTGCTGTATAAATGACAATGGTCCCAAAAATGTGTCAAAAATGTCCGATGTGTCCGCCATAATGTCGCAGTCACAATAAAAATCGCTGATCGCCGCCATTACTAGTAAAAAAAAAAAAATATTAATAAAAATGCTATAAACCGATCCCCTATTTTTTTAAACGCTATAACTTTTGTGCAAACCAATCAATAATCACTAATTGCGATTTTTTTAACCAAAAATATGTAGAAGAATACGTATCGGCCTAAACTGAGGAAAAAAATGTTTTTTTTATATCTTTTTTGGGGATAATTATTATAGCAAAAAGCAAAAAATATTGCATTGTTTTCAAAATTGTCGCTCTATTTTTGTTTATAGCGCAAAAAATAAAAACCGCAGGGGCGATCAAATACCACCAAAAGAAAGCTCTATTTGTGGGAAAAAAGGGACGCCAATTGTGTTTGGGAGCCACGTCGCACGACCGCGCAATTGTCAGTTAAAGCGACGCAGTGCCGAATCGCAAAAAGGGGCCTGGTCCTTTGGCTGCCAATTGGTCCTGGGGGTGAAGTGGTTAAAGTTCCGAGAGCAGGTTGGAGAGAGGGAGCCTGCTTTTAGCGTCGCAGTGATCCAGGGTCTGTGGAGGAGGCAGAAGTGGGACGTCTGCGGCCTCGTCCGCGGCTCCTGCGTTTAGCTGGGAGCCAGGGCTGGGGGAGCTGTAGGTGCAGGTGATCTTGAGGGTTCCTCCAGTCCGGGAAGTCAATTGGCCTGAGGCCCAGAGTATCCAAAAAATGCAGGAGGTCGTCTTTAGTGCGCAGTGTAGCATTTTTGCCTGTCTTGAATGCCTGCAGGTAAAAGAGGAATCCCCAGCGATAGGGTAAGCCAGCTTTCTGGAGGGCCTCCAGCAAGGGTCGGAGGACCCCGCGTTGCATGAGAGTGCGCCTCGATATGTCCTGGTAAAAATACAGGTGGGCTCCATCGAAGTCGAAGTATTGCCTCCCACGCATCTTTTGCATAATCCTGTCCTTCAGTGTATATTTATGGAGCTTACAGATGACATCTCTCGGATTATCCACATCCTGGGAGGGTGGTCTGAAGGCTCTGTGGGCATGGTCTATCTCAATTGGAGCCGTGGCCGGCAGTCCCAATATCTCTCTGAAGACATCTTCCAGAGTGGGCACAATATCCTTAGGAGCTGTGGCTTCTGGCAGACCGCATATGTGGATATTCACTCTCCTCCTCATCTAGCTGACACAGTAAGGCTTCAATTTTCTGATCTTGGTGGCTGCATCTCTCCTGAAGCATAGAGATAGCAGGTAATACCTCGTCCAGCCTCTGTTCTACCGTTTCCACCCTGGCTCCCAAATGGTTAGCATCAGCCTTGAGCTGGGCTATGTCCTCCTTGAAGGCTTTCTCCACTCTAGCCGCAAATCTTTCCAGGTCGTCCCCGGTGGGGAGGAACCAGATATGGTGCTTAATGTCTCCTTCTCCTAGGAAGTCAGCCATGTCAGGGCCTTGGTCATGGGAGGCAGAGGATCCCGGGGAGGGTGGTGGGGCTGTGTCACTCACCAGCTGCGGAGAGGGGATCTGTGAGTCCTGTTGCTGCTGCTGTTTCTGCTGCTGGGCCGCCGCTTTCTGTGCAGCCTTTGCTGCCTTAGTTGCTTTCGGCGTCGGCGCCATTTTGGAGGCCTCACGTCCCGGTCTGCGGGACGGGCCAAAGTAAGTGTCCAGCTGCTCCTGCCGGGACCCCTCCACTCTCGATTGCTGTGAGAGCGATCTCCGTCCATGTGACATGCTCTCCGGTGTTCCGGTGGCGATCTCTCCCCCCTGTGTGGCTGTTGTGATGCAGTAACCTCTGGTGTTAATCTTTCAGGCCTGGTGGCAGGTTGTGATGCAGGGAGCAACACATCTGAAGAGGAGTAAGGGAGACCTTTGTATCACTGTGGCTGGGTGTAGCAATATGGCCGCCACACAGTTGAGGTAACTGCACTGGGGAGAGATCTGGGAGTACCAAGATGGCCGCAGTCATCAGGCCCTGATGGATCTCAGCAGTTGTAGACACTGAGCGGTGGTATCACAAGTCTCTACTGTCCTGCAGGGAGGTGGGCAGCTGGATGATGCAGTGTATTGGCGTTACAGGGCCCCAGGGTGAGTGTGGCTCTGCAGATTGATGAGGCAGGGGGTTGCAAGATGGCGGCCATCACCAGGCCTCAGTAGGCCACAGCCGGATTGACAGTCTGGGATGGCCGATGGGCAGCTATACTACCGTTGGGAGGCAGGGGTATGTGAGGAAGGGCTCGGGCTGTAATGTCCCCCACTCCTGGTCTCTGGGAGCACTGGGGCCTTGCAGATAGCGGGGTGGGTGTGCTATGGCGGCCCCGATATCACAGCGGGTGGGCAGCAGATTCCACCAATTTCTGGTCCAGGGCAAGGCAGATGGTGGTGGGGAATAGTCTGGGGAGCTTACAATGCTCACCGAACCTCTGAGTGCAAGGATGGCTGAGGATTGCTGTGTGGGTTCCCGGAGCTCTTCTCCTGCACATCCACTGCTGCTCACTTCCGGACACGCTCCCCTCAACTCTGTCCTTTTGAATAAGATCTCCTCTGTGGGACTACAGGTCCCAGCAACACTGTGTTAAAAGTCTAGGTGTATAAAAGTGCGTTAAACTATGGGCGACAGCCCTCTCACCCAACTAGGCCTGAAGAATAGAACAGCTCTGCTCCGGTGGTCTCAGTCTTGCTTCACGCCAGCAGGCGCCGTCACGCTGCTCTGCTCTGCAATATGAACCAGGACCCTCTGCTGGCTCCGACAGGTGTCTCTGGATCCTTCCCGATCCCGTCACACAGTCTCTCCAGCACACAGGTATAAGGCAGAGTCTCTAGTTGTTCCGCTCCGCAGTGGCCGTAGGCCGCGCTCTCTGGAAACCTCCCCACAGGTCCTTGTAGGCAGGCCATGGGTCCAGAAGAGAAAGAAGATGGCCTTGCAGGCTCCTTTATAGCCTACCCAGCATGCAGTTCAGTACTCATGGGTGGGTCACTTGGCATTCTGGGTAGGTAGGTCATAGTAAAATGTAAACAGACAGTCACTTCCTTTTATATTTCTAATACTCCAGAAAAGAAAAGAAAATAATTGGAGTCCATTTCCTGTACTAGATGGTGCCAAATACTAAACCATAACACTGTTCATAGGTTAAAATTGCATTACATTAGTAGGCAAAAATACCAGCGCTACACAATATTCACTTTTTCGTTAACTATTATTCAAGTGTCAATATATATATAGTTATTTTTATCTTGCTATTCTCATAATGAGAACCCCCCCCCCCCCAAAAAAAATGATATTCCATCAGTTGAGTATAGAAAAAATAGCTTTTTTCCTTTTAGTTCCTCTTCCGAGATGATGTTTTCTTCTTCCACGCGGGACGCAGACAAACTTGTCCTTGCAGTCAGCAGCTCCAGTCAGCAGCTCCAGCAATCAGTCAAGTGAGAAGAGAAGCAGGCCCGGCTTTTTTTGCTCACCCCCCCCCTCCAGCTCTGGGCCGCGGGGCGCATCGCAACGTTAACCAACATTTTGGCCCCTTTCTGCTTACCAAAGGGGACATTTTCTTGGCACACTTTGGGCCCCTCAGTACCAATTGACCATCATTTAAATGCCAGGGCCTAGTATTGTTGCTGACCATGTCCATAACTTTATGACTACAGTGTACCCATCTTCTGATTATGATGGTTACTTCCAGCAGGATAATGCACCATGTCACAAAGCCATGTGTACCAACCTTCCCGAGCCACTGAGGGTGTGGACGGCCAGAGATTAGGCGTGCACATGGCAGTGGATGCCCAGTCGCCTCGTCTACACACCCTGCATACTGTAGTTGCCACAGATGGCCATAATTGGTGGCCAATTAGGGGGATATATCAATGGGTGGGGTCCATGGCGTCAGATGAAGAGCTGTTCCAACATTCAATGTCAAATAGTAGATATGATGTAAGCACACAGCAAGGGTAGGTAACCTTATTTATTTGCCTATAGTTTTTTATACCCTTATGCTTCAAGCATATTTGGTTTATATTGTTAAATGGTCTCCACAAAAAGTTTTATTTAATTTTACTCTGTGCCTATTTTAGGGTCCCTTAATGATATGAATTGTGGACCAATGTAAAGTTATCTGGCACTAGATAACATATGTCAGGTGAAAATTAAATTAGTCATTTAAATTTTTTGGACCTTTCGCTGCCTTGCCATATCTGTTTATATGATCCCTGGGCAGGGTTGCACATGTACTTACAGATGTAAAAAGGTCAGATGAATTTATATTAGGTTTGTGACACAAGCTTCCCCTATTTATTAGCTCTGCTTACTATATTGTTTTTTGTCTGCAGATATTCTTTATCATATACACTATTATACTAACAACTCAAACCACCTACAACTTTTCTTACGTGTGTGGATCCTCTTGACCATTGGTTCCCCATGTATAGGGCTTTCACCTTTTGATTTTATTCCCCTTTGGAGTCTGGATTTATCCCCCCCCCCCCCACACACACACACTCTCATGATAATCTGTAATCAGGTAGTTGCATGAGCTTTCTTTTATATGGCATACATTTGTAGTTTGCTTTATAAGGTTGCTAGAACATGATGTGTATATTTTTGTACCTAGAGGATATACACTATATTACCAAAAGTATTGGGGTGCCTGCCTTTAGACACACATGAACTTTAATGGCATACCAGTCTTAGTCCGTAGAGTTCAATATTGAGATTGCCCACCCTTTGCAGCCATAGCAGCTTCAACTCTCCTGGGAAGGCAGCCCACAAGGTTTAGGAGTGTGTCCTTGGGAATGTTTGACCATTATTCCAGAAGCGCATTTGTGAGGTCAGGCACTGATGTGGTCAAGAAGGCCTGGCTCGCAGTCTTCGCTCTAATTTATCCCAAAGGTGTTCTATCGGGATGATAGATAGGCCAGTCAAGTTCCTCCACCCCAAACTCACTCATCCATGTCTTTATGGACCTTGCTTCTTGCACTGGTCCAAATCATTTTGTGGAGGGGGTTATGGTGTGGGGTTATTTTTCAGGGGTTGGGATTGGTCCCTTAGTTTCAGTCAAAGGAACTCTTAAGGCGTCAGCATAACAAGACATTTTGGACAATTTCATGCTCCCAAATTTATGGGAACAGTTTGGGGATGGCCCCTTCCTGTTCCAACATGACTGTGCACCAGTTCACAAAGCAAGGTCCATAAAGACATGGATGCATGAGTTTGGGGTGGAGGAACTTGACTGGCCTGCACAGAGTCCTGACCTCAACCCAATATAACATCTTTGGGATGAATGAGAGCGGAGACTGCGAGCCAGGCCATCTCCTCCACATTAGTGCCTGACCTCACAAATGCGCTTCTGGAATAATCTTCAAACATTCCCATAGACACACTCCTAAACCGTGTCGACAGCCTTCCCAGAAGGATTTAAGCTATTATAGGTGCAAAAGATGGGCCAACTAAATATTGAACCCTCCGGACTAAGACTGGGTTGCCATTAAAGTGTGGCAGGTGTCCCAATACTTTTGTTTATATAGTGTATATATGCTCCTCTAATAAGCCCCTGATAAAGTGGATTAAGTCCAAGAAATGTGTTGAGTTAGTGGAAATAATCAACTGAACTACCTACACTGTCCAAACATAACGTTGGATTATAAGCACATATACCCCATTTGGGATAACTCGGAACAATAAAGTCCATGTATGTTGTATGAGACTTATATATCCATTATTAATATGTATATTTATTGAATAAATGTAAAAATAAACATCATTACAAATCTATTACAAATGTATTATATATGTTCAATCACCATTCATATATACTGTAATGCATATAGAAAACCCTAACTCACCCTTACTATTCAATTGATCTAATCAAAGAATACATGTACAATACCACTTAGAAATATAGTTTGCATCGTCCTTGTATTTTTAGGCAACACTGCTTCTCATATTAAGGCCCGATCTGTCAAAACCAATGCAGTCTACAATATCTGATTAGTCAGAACCATGCATTTGTTCATTAAGAATGTTCTTTCTTTCCCCTTATAGAAACCCAGGCACTGCCTACCCTGGTCTTTGAGAAGAGGACGGATACGAAATATGCAAAACTGCTGGCACACTTTCCATCTTTGCCAGAAATCACTGTATGTGCTTACATACAATGGGGCAACTCACATAAAGAATTTGCAACAGTCTTTTCGTATGCAGTATTTAATTTCAGTAATGAGTTTCAACTGCGAGGAATGAGTGATGAGGATGGATTTGTCAAATTTGCTATCATAGTTCATGGGCAACATTCAGGATACTCACCAATGTTCCCCAATGATGGAAAGTGGCATCATTTGTGTATAACTTGGCAAACATTGAATGGTACCATGACCCTTTATGCTGATGGGAAATGGAAAGCCTACTCAAAACTGTCTGCATCAGAGGATATCATCAAAGATGGTATTTTTATTATTGGACAAGATCAAGATTCCTACGGCGGGACATTTAAGGAGAAGGAATCCTTTAGTGGTAATATCACAGAATTCAATGTCTGGGCAAAGGTTCTAAGTGCAGAACAAATAGAAAAGGTTTCCTTGGGCAGGAATGTGAAAAACAACATTATATTTGGTTGGACGACCCACCAGTTGGAAGTTGAGTCTTCTCTTAAAAGAATGAAGATCGGAACTGTATGTACAGGTAAGAAAAAGATGAAAAAAAAACAATGTGTAAGGTAAAGTCTACAGGCTTGGAAAGATCAAGTTATAAATGGACAGAAAACTGTCTAAAAGACCAAATTCAGAGAGTAGAGGTTAATGATTCTTACTCTGAATGGTCTAAGGTTATCAGTGGTGTACCCCAAGGTTCAGTGCTGGGAGTGGACCCTTACTTTTTTACTTTAAATTTTTTTATTATTGATAACAAATACAATGAGAAAACACAATTATACATACAGTCGATGCATAGAGGCGAGTTGCATAGCACCAATATTATACATAAAACGTAGAGCCACTAGTAGGCACGGTATTGGTGTATTCCATAACATACTAGAAAAACCTCCCTAGGAGTGCTGCAATCGGCAAGACCAAGGCCCCCCAGGAGTTACCCTGTGGCACCCACTTCCCCCCGATCCATAAAACTCTTGCTCTGGGAGGTTTCCCCGACACCCCTAAGGGGATCAAACTGTGTCTGGGCAGCCCCCCGAGTCCTCTGGAATATGGTCAAATCCAAATGGAGGCTCACAGGACTGCGTAAGTTACGATGGAAAATGTGCTCGGCACAGGTGTCCCCAGGGGGGTATAACCCCCAAATCTAGGGGCTCCTGCACCGCACTGAAAACAGCACTTATTACATGGCCACAACAAGCCCACGTGAGGCAGACCTTAAAACAAATAATTCAATAAAATAGTACCATAAAGAATAAAAGGAGAAGAGGGTGAGAAAAAGGAGGGGAGTAGAGGGAAAAGGAGGGGGAGACATCTGACAGGTAGTAGGTTGTAGGGAAAGTGTTGACGCTCACTGGTTACGTTTGTATACCAGGGATGAGGGAGATGCCCACGTGATTTTCCCAGGGTTGCCATGTGGACTCGAATTGTGCTTTGGAATCTAGGAGAACACTGGTCAATTTCTCTTGGGACATAATCCAAGAAATGTTATGCTTGGCGGCTTTGAGGGATACCCCAGGTTTTTTTCAGGCCTTGGCAATTGTCAACTTAGCGCCCAGGAGAATGAAGTGGGTTAATTTGTGGCTCCATTTAGAAGCCCCTAAGATATTAGCGTTCAATAGGGCTACTGCAGGGGTTCTGGGTAGTTGAAGCCCTGTTACTGTATGAATTAGGGTAAACAGCCTCCTCCAGAATGATCTGATTTTGGGACATTCCCACCATATGTGGGCCATGGAGCCATGTAGAGCACATCCCCTGAAACACTGGGGGTTAGCGGTTGGAAACATGAGGACCAATTTAGAGGGCGTGAGGTACCATCTGGTCATTACTTTGAGGTTTGATTCTATTAGGGAAATATTCTTAATTCCTTTATAGGCTCTGGAAAAGGATGTCTGCCACTGTTCAAGATCTCAATGGATTTGGAGGTCATTCTCCCATGCTGTCATATAAGGGGTTTTGCCTACTTGATGGGCAAGAGACTGATAGATAACTGAAATTCTACTCCTCTGATCTTTTGGTTTGTCCGGACCATATGTCATATGGAGTGAATCTAGGTGGGATGGGTTTCCCTATCCATAGTTTGTGAAGAAAGTGTTGTATTTGGAAAAACCTGAAGAGTTCCCCACTCGGGATGTCCATTTGTTGTTTACAGAATTTTAAGGTTATTGGGCCTATAGCCGTAAAGAAATGCCCGGCCGGAACAACCCCTTGTCCAACCACCACTTGAAGGATTTTATATATTGACCTTGGGGGAAATCGGGGTTATTGAAGATGTGGGCTAGTGGACGACAGTCGGAGGTCAAGGAAGGGTGGGTTTTCAATTTATCCCAGAGGGACAGGGATTGTGAGAGGATCGGAGAGAGTATAGGGGGCCTGTCCTTGGAGGGGAGCCATAGCAAGTAGTCAAGGGTATAGTTGGGGACCGCCTGTCTTTCTATATTAATCCAGTCTGGCTTTTCGGTTCTGACATAAACTGTTGAGAGTTGGGCTAGTCTCACAGCCTGGAAGTACCAAAGTATTCTTGGTAACCCTAAGCCACCCTGTGTGCGCTGTCTGTATAAAGTATTTTTTGGTACAGGAGCATGACCCAATCTGCTTTATTGACACCTTGGAGACCGCATTGCCGCTCAAACATTTGCAAGTAAACATCCATCTCATCTTCCCCATCTTGAAACATTCAGAAGGCGGCATAGGAAGCTTATTGCGGGCCGCTGGAGCTTCCCGGTTGAACAGAACTGACGCTCCTTGTTACCGCTGGAGTTCAGCCATTCGCAGCTGGGACACCTCTCGTAACACTTGACTGATAACCTCCTGCGGGGGGGGGTGAGTACCATACAAGGCCAGTCGCCACTGGACGTCACGCTGGAACTCTGTCGCCTCTGAGGTATGTCCATTAGTTCGGTGATGAGAGTCGCTTTGGATTTGTTGCTGGAGACTTTTCCACGGGCTTCCAAGAGATCCTTCAAGGTGCTGCGCTTGAGTCTGGCGTAGTGATGTTCCATCCGCTGTTAGGAGCAGGGGGTCCAGGAGGTGTTTTGGGTGTGCCTAGGCAAGAGGAAGCATCCCACAGCTTGCCACCAATTGTGACGGATCCTTTTCCTCAATCCGCTGAGTGCTTCCATCAGTAATACTGCTTCCTCCAATCTGACCCTCAGAGAGATATATTATTATAGCTGCATTGCATTGTATTCAACAAGTCTAGCCGAAAATAGCTTGTAGAATCTTGAACTGATTTATTGAACAGAATACAGCCTTTTTATACACATTTGACACAAGGGGTTAGATAATGAGGTAAGGCTGCTCATGGAGACACCCCCCTCCCCTATAGCAACAACTTAAAAGACAATTACATAATTAACATGTTTATTAACCCAGCACTTAAAGCAGCCTAGGTGACCAGACAGTCCGTCTCCAGATCAGCTCTTTCAAGGATTGTGTATTGTTCAAAATTAACATCCAAGAAAACAGTCTCTCAAAAATGTAACAAAAAAAGATTAATATAGCAATACCAAAAAACAGGGTGAATGTGGACAGAAAAAGATCATTGCAGCCAGTGCCCGTGACAGTAATCTATGTCCTTTTCTACCCCAAATAAACTCGTTGATTTTCCCTTGGAGGGATTGCAGATGGTGCCTTCTTAGGTTTATCGGGATGGCCGAAAATAAATAAAGCAGTCTGGGAGTGTCATTTTTATTGAGTGGATCTTGGCGATCCAGGAGGGACCCTTACTTTTTAATACCTTTATAAATAATATTGGGTTTGGGATTAAAAGTACTATTTCAGTCTTTGCAGATGACACCAAACTATGCAGTGGAATAATATCCTTACAGGATGACTCCAATTTACAAGCTGACCTCAATGCACTGTTTAATTGGGCGACTATGTGGCAAATGAGGTTTAATGTTGATAAATGTAAAGTTATGCACTTGGGGGCTAAGAATATGCATGCATCATACATACTAGGGGGAGTACAACTTTGGGGATTCATAGCTGGGAAGGATCTGGGGGTTTTGCTAGATCATAAGTTTCCAAAGCGAGCAAAGTCCTTGTATTAAGAGAGGACTCCAGAGAGAGAGAGAGAGAGAGAGAGCTATAATTTTGCCCCTGTATAAATCATTAGTAAGACCTCATCTGGAATACGCTGTTCAGTTTTGGGCACCAGTTCTCAAAAAGGATATTGGGGCAACCAGGGCCGCTGTTAGAATCATGAGACCATACAGCGTATCTGACAGGGCCCCTTGGTCCCAACCACAACCCCACCCCTGGCTCTGCCCCTGACCCCATGCTGTCACGAAATCTGTGGAAATGGTGGCAGGAGCTGAAATAACCATTATTATTCTAAACTTTTTACACTATCATAAAGCAGCAGAGATGTCTTATTTTAGAACTTTTTTGACAACAACTAATTAGCTGGGGTGAGCTCAGGCGTGTTCGGACCATAGTCTGAACCCACCTTAGCTTTACCACCAGGAAGCTTTACAGCACCCCACCAATCATAACTGGATCTGAATGGGAGAGATGTCAGTTTTTTTACATCTGTGCCCATTCAGTTTCTGTCCGCATACACCACAGACTTGTGTCCATTTACATCTACATCTACAGGCTACCTCTGATCTGTCACATTTAGGTCTGGAATAATAGAAAAGGATGTACTTTTCCATTTATTTTTTTTGACCTGAATGCCTACAAGTCAATTCATATCTGGACTCCTGTAGACCTACATGGAGCTTTCAATCAGGTCCACATCAGTGGCGACTGGTGCTCAACATTTTTGGGGGGTGCAAACAAACTGAAAAATTCAGAAAAAAATACATCAATTGCTGCCCCTATGCTATTAAACACAGCCACTGTGCCCATCAATTGCAGCCACTGTGCCCATCAAGCGCAGCTAATGTCCACATCAATTGCCACCACTGTGTCATCATACGCAGCTACTGTACCCACTGGTCCACAGGAAAAACTGACAGGCGGACCTGATTGCAGAGCTTGGGTGAACAATTCTCAAAGGGGAGTGGTTTGGGGAGGGGTAACAATACAGCTTGGCTGTGTGTTTTTACTGTCCCTTTCCCCCATCACACGTGTAAAGTAGCATCTCATTGTGTGCTCATGGTCATTATCATTATGATGATCAGAGCACAGCAGGTGCTGTATGGCTGTTAGTGTAACATGACTGTTGGGTGCTGAATTTCTTATGGCTGTGCTGTGTTATAGTCTGTAACACACAGTACAGCCATATATTAACAAAGTCAGCACCACGCAGTCATGTTACACTGAAAGAACCATACAACACCTGATGTGCTCTGATCATCATAATTATAATGACCATGAGCACACAATGGGTGTCAGGGGTGTGATGTGTCACTGTGTGTGTGTGCAGGGGGATTGCTTGCCTGTGGGCCAGCGTCGGAATTACTCTTTCTTTCAGCCTCCTCAGTGATTAGTCTCTCCCTCAGGCTACAGCATGGCACTTACTGAGGGAAGGGAGCCGCATTACAATTTAATCCATCTGCCGAGGAAAGCATACAGTGAGTACAAGGTACACTGATGCAGAGAAGGGATTGTATGCCTCCGCCTGAAAATATATAAAAAGTCCCTCTTCTTCTCTCACCTCCTGGGCCCCTCTTTTAACCTGAAGGGGCTCAGGAAGTTACTATATACCTTGCCAATCAAGTAGGTGCAGGCTAATAAAGTTATTTAGCTAATTCTTTTTTTTAGCTAGAAATATATTTGGGCACCCCCTGCTGGTCGGGCCCAGTACAACAGGGCTGGTTGTACTGCCCTATCAGCGGCCCTGGGAGCAACTAGAGAAAGTGCAGACAAGGGCAGCCAAACTGATAAAAGGTATAGAGGAGCTCGGCTATGAGGATATGAGGAAGAAACGGAATCTATTCCCTCTTGTGAAGAGGAGATTAACCACTTCAGCCCCAGAAGGATTTGCCCCCTTAATGACCAAGCCATTTTTTGCGATACGGCACTGTGTCGCTTTAAACTGACAATTGCGCGGTCGTTCGACGCTATAGCCAAACAAAATTGATGTCCTTTTTTTACCCACAAATATAGCTTTCTTTTGGTGGTATTTGATCACCTTTGCAGTTTTTATTTTTTGTGCAATTTAAAAAAAAAAAACTATTTGTTTTACTTTCTGCTATAATACATATCCAGGGTGAACAATAACTGCGCTAATTATAAAACAAAAATAAAAAAACACCAAACAATAAGCAGCCAACACAGTTTGTGATCAGCAAACAAAAATAATATATAAAACCAAAATGTGGCGCTGTGATAGTGAAACTTAATACAAAAAAGTCTATAAGTGGAGGCAATGATCCAGAAATAATGGTGACAGTCCATCAATCAGACATAAATGGTGCTGTGTGAAGAAAGTAATCTTCTACCAAAACAATGGTGCATATATATATATATCCCTCTTGAAATGAACAAGTAGTGCAAAAATCCCGCTTAAAGTGATAGTATTCTGCTTACCAGATAGAAGCAGAAAGAAGGCGATATTAATCACGTGGTGCCATGAAGAAGGTGGATAGAAGTCTGATGAACCCAAAGGTATGATTAAATCCGAAAACTCTTGATGGAATGTTGGTGACCAAGTCCACTCAGCCAAATCTGGTGTAAGCTAGAAAAAAACTCTCCCACGGGTTGAAGGAAGAGAGTAATGACAATAGTGAAGCCCGCAAGGTGAAGTTTAACAGTTTTATTGCTGGTATTCTACTTACATCAAAGTAAAAACATCAGGGCATGGATAAAAAGACAATTCCGCATACTTGCATCAGCCCGCCTGACATGTTTCATCCTAGATTGGATATCATCAGAGGCGCCTCTGATGATATCCAATCTAGGATGAAACATGTCAGGCGGGCTGATGCAAGTATGCGGAATTGTCTTTTTATCCATGCCCTGATGTTTTTACTTTGATGTAAGTAGAATACCAGCAATAAAACTGTTAAACTTCACCTTGCGGGCTTCACTATTGTCATTACTCTCTTCCTTCAACCCGTGGGAGAGTTTTTTTCTAGCTTACACCAGATTTGGCTGAGTGGACTTGGTCACCAACATTCCATCAAGATTTTTCGGATTTAATCATACCTTTGGGTTCATCAGACTTCTATCCACCTTCTTCATGGCACCACGTGATTAATATCGCCTTCTTTCTGCTTCTATCTGGTAAGCAGATTACTATCACTTTAAGCGGGATTTTTGCACTACTTGTTCATTTCAAGAGGGATATATATATATATATGCACCATTGTTTTGGTAGAAGATTACTTTCTTCACACAGCACCATTTATGTCTGATTGATGGACTGTCACCATTATTTCTGGATCATTGCCTCCACTTATAGACTTTTTTGTATTAAGTTTCACTATCACAGCGCCACATTTTGGTTTTATATAATACATATCCCCAAAAATTATAAAAAAACTAATTTATTCATAGGCCGATTCTTCTACATATTTTTGTTTAAAAAAAACCTCAATAGGCGTATACTGATTGGTTTGCGCAAAAGTTATTGTGTCTGCAAACTATGGGATATATTTAGGGACTTTTATTTTTTTTATTGTTTTTGCTGGTAATGGCAGCAATCTGCAATTTTTTTGTGAAACTGTGACAAATATGACCCAAAATTACACTTTTTGGGGACCAGTGACATTATTACATTGATCAGTGTTATAAAAATGCACTAATCAATGTAAAAACTACACTGGCAGGGAAGGGGTTAACACTAGGGGGCGATCAAGGGGTTAAGTGTGTTCCCTGGGTGTGTTCTAACTGTAGGGGGATGGACTCACTGGGACATGAATCCCCGTTCTGCCTCTGTACACAGCAATCGCGGGTCGCCAATGGACACCGAGTCCACAGCACCCGCGTGCAGGCTCCTGCGGCACGCTATCCTCCTTGCACGGACTGACATACAGGTACATCGGTTCACGCAGGAGAACCGACCTGCCGCAGTATATCTGCGTAAGCTGGTCGGCAAGTGGTTAAAGAGGAACTGCAGTCTGCTCACATAATTTGTAATAGAAACATCTTTGCCATTCTGAATCTTCCCTCCCTGGGGACACTGTAGGGATAAGCTCCCTATGCATGGCTGGCCAACTCACCTATCCTCCGCTCTGCACTTTCAGCCTCCACCTCCTTCTACTCCAAAATGCATCCAGCTCACAGCAATGCGTCTCCCCCTCAGCTGCTAACCTAATGCCCCACCCATTCCTCCTATGCTGCTATTTAACCACTTGACAACCCCCCCTCGTGACCAGACCAATTGTACTCGAATGAATTTTTTGTCCTTTTTTTTCATACAAATAGAGCTTTCTTTTGGTGGTATTTGATAACCTCTGGGTTTTTTGCGCTATAAATGAAAAAATAAATTTTTCTTTGTTTCTGTGATAACATTTTGCAAATTATTAATTTGTCTTCATAAATTTTGGCCACAATTTATACTGCTACATTAATTTGGTAAAAATAACCCAAATTAGTGGATATTATTTGGTCTTTGTGAAAGTAAAGGCCCATACACACGATCAGACTTTTTGACAACCAACATGCAAATTAGCTGTTTTGGACCAACATCCGACCGTGTGTACGCTCCATCGGACCAACTTTTTCCAGGTTTCATCTGACTTTTGTTGGCTGTGCGAACGGACCAACTTTCTGCCAACAAAAGTCCGATGGACCAAAGTCTGACCGTGTGTACACAAAACCAACGGACTTTTGTACAAACCAATGCAGAACCAATGCAAAAGATCAGACAACAATACAGAAGTTGACCAAAGGTAAAGAGCATAAAAACCAAGTGATTTGGTGAAAGTTGGCTGAAAAAGTCCTGCCGTGTGTATGCAATACCAACTTGGGGCCAACGCCCTTTGGACAAAAATCCACGGGAAAGTTGGTCCACGGTCCGATCGTGTGTATGAGGCTTTAGAGAGTCTACAAGCTGTGGTGCAAATCATAAAAAATTGATCACACCTGATAAAGTGACGGCCTACCTCATTTCTTGCGACCCGAACAAGCCAGGAAAGTACAAATAACCCCCAAATGACCCCTTTTTTGAAAGTAGACATTCCAAGGTATTTAGTAAGAGGCATGGTGAGGTTTTTGATGTTGTAATTTTTTCCCACAATTCTTTGCAAAATGAAGATTTTTATTTATTTATTTTTTTCCACAAAATTGTCATTGTAATAGGTTATTTCTCTCACATGGCATGTGTATACCACAAATAACACCCCAAAATAAATTCTGCTACTCCTCCTGAGTATTACGATACCACATGTGCAGTCATGTAAGTAACTGAGTTAAAATAAACTGAGTTACTTAACGCAGTTACTTTAGAGGGTAACGAGTAATCTAACTGATTACTTTTCCCCTCATGGTAATGCAGTTCCCATTACTTGGGCGGCGTTACTGCAATTACATCTACCGCCACTAGATGGCAGTAGTGTAATTCTGGTGCCCTTCCGA
The DNA here is from genome assembly GCA_028564925.1 of Lithobates sylvaticus. Classification (NCBI taxonomy): domain Eukaryota; kingdom Metazoa; phylum Chordata; class Amphibia; order Anura; family Ranidae; genus Lithobates; species Lithobates sylvaticus. The sequence goes on from CM053033.1 coordinate 134,666,770, forward strand.
AAAAGTTCCCCCGCCGGATAAGGACCCCCTGTACTGCGCAGGCGCAGCGCTTGCGCAGTATGAAGGACTACAGAGCTTACGAAATTGCGGAACCTAAACAGCTCTGAGTGAACTCTACACTGCGCAATTAACATGTAATTGTACGAGGTGATGCCACGTGCTCCCGATGCTCGTGCTACTCTGCAAGAGTCTATTGTGTAACTAAGGGGCGGGTCTAGTATTACTGTAACCAAGGGGCGCATTTATTATTATTGTTATATATCGAGCTCTGCCCATTAATTTAACATTCGCCCTCTTCTGTAGCCATCCTCCCCTTACACAATATAATAATAATAATAATAATAATAATAAATAATAATAGACCCGCCCCTTGCTTACACGCTATAACAGATCTGCCCCTTGGTTAGAGTATTAATAGAGCAGCCCCTTGGTTACGCAATATATAACAATAATAATAAATGTTCCCCTTGGTTACAGTAATACTAGACCCGCCCCTTAGTTACACGTATAGAATATAAAAAAAAAGTCAGTTACTTTGCTGCGTAACTAATTACTTTTTCAATGTAGTAACTGAGTTACTAACGCAATTAATTTTTGGGAGAAGTAATTTGTAACTTAACTAATTACTTTTTTAAAGTAAGATGACCAACACAACACATGTGTGGGACTTTTTCACAGCCTGGCCACATAGAGAGGCCCAACATGCAGGGAGCATCATCCCGTGTTCTAGGAGCATAAATTACATCTAACTTGTTGACTACCTATTACACTTTTGAAGGCCCTGGAGCACCAGGACAATGACACGTGACACTGACGTGGCACTGATGACAGATGGCACTGATACGTGGCACTGATGTGACACTGATGACAGATGGCATTAAAATGTGGCACTGATGACACGTGAGACTGATGACAGATGGCACTTATACATGGCACTGATGACACATGGCACTGATGACAGATGCACTAATACGTGGGCACTGATGACAGATGGCACTAATATGTGGCACTGATGACATGTGACACTGATGACAGATGGCACTGATACGTGGCACTAATGACATGTGACACTGATAACAGGTGGCACGTGACACTAACAGGTGGCACCGATGACAGATGGCACTGATACGTGGCACTGATGACAGATGGCACTAATATGTAGCACTGATGACACGTGACACTGATGTGGCACTGATGACAGATGGCACTGATGTGGCACTGATGACACGTGGCACTGATGTGGCACTGATGACAGATGGCACTTATCCGTGGCACTGATGACAGATGGCACTTATACGTGGCACTGGGGACAGATGGCACTTATACGTGGCACTGGGGACAGATGGCACTGGGGACAGGTGGCACTGGGGACAGATGGCACTAACAGGTACTGTGGGCACTGTATTTTCTTTTATTTTTAACACTCACAGGCTGCAGCCGTTCGCTCTCCCTCCTCACACGCTGTCTCTGTGTGAGGAGGGAGAGCCGGCAATGAGAGATGATCTCATATGTTTACATATGATATCATCTCTCATTGGACACGCCGATCGCAGTGTAAACAGCTGCTGTGATTGGCCATTTACAGTGATCTGTTACTGGCTGTGTCCAAGGGACACGGCCAGCACAGAATTTCCCGATGCGTGCTCACGGGAGCGCGCATTCTGGAAGTAAACAGGAGGACGTCCAGGGATGCCCTCCCGGAAATTGGCGTCCATGCTGCAGCCGTCTTTCAGCTATAGCGTGGACTCCTAGTGGTAAAATGTCCCCACATTACATGGGATAGCACAAAGGGAGTAACCCACAGAACCATTTCCTGGAAGAAAAAAAGCAATCTATATACCAATATAACCAAACATCATAGTAGATCAAGACACGATGTCCGTCCAGACTAAACTGGACAACTAATCCCCCACTAAATAATAGACGTGCACTGCTGAAAAATTTGTTTCTTTTTGTTTCATTCGTTTTTGTTTTGTAGGGTCATTCGTTTCGCAAATTCGAAAATCCGAAAATAAGAAAAAATCTGAAAATTCAAAAGAATAACTAACTAACTAATAATGACTAACTAAATTATAAGTATTGGGATTTCCTTTTAAATTTGGCTGTTTTTCCAAAAATTTGAAAATTAGAACATTTTTAATTAGAAAACTTGAAAAAAAATTTAATTTGTAAATGCGAAAATACGAAAACTCCAAAATTCGGAATAATAACTATTAAATTATAAGTATTGGAAATTCCTTTTAAATTTGTCTGTTAGTGAAGGTAACAAATACAAATTTATCCAAAGTTACGAATTATCCAAAATAACGAATGCCACATCTAAACAAATGCAATGGAATAAATTAATAATAAATAATAATAAAAAGTTTTATTATTATTGTTATTTATTATTATTAATTCATTACGTTCCATTCATTTAGATACAGCATTCGTTATTTTGGATAATTTGTAACTTCTGATAAATTCGTATTCGTTACAATCACTAACAGCCAAATTTGAAAGGAAATTCCAATACCTATAAATAGTTATTATTTCAAGTTTTCAAGTTTTCAAGTTTTTGGATTTTCGCATTTACAAATTGAAAACATTTTCAAATTTTTGGAAAAATAAATTTTTGTCGAAATTCGTTCAAAAATGTATTATTATTTATTCGGAACAAAACAAATTGCACATGTCTACTAAATAACACCATGACAGTTGAGAAAAGGGAGGGTGGGTGGAATTTGCGGTTCAGTCTTTCTCCACAGGGCGACACCTGAGCCCAGGTAACAGCCGGCTTTATATGCTCCAAAATCTTGGGCTGCAGGTGCCTGCCAAAAGGCACCAATCAAGCTTCTGTTGTTGGGCAAGGGGAATCACTGCTGTAGCCAATAGCACCCTGTAAAATAAAACAGGGCAAAGGGAGAAACACCTGTCCCTTTTGAGCTATCCTATGGGGTCCCGCTAAACGCTAGGGACCCTGACATGGGATAGCACCAAGGGAGACAGTAAACCAAGCAATAACGACAAACTCAGTTATTTAACCACTTCCCATCCAGGCCAATTCTGACATTTCTCTCCTACATGTAAAATTCATAATTTTTTTGCTAGAAAACTACATAGAACCTCCAAACATTATATATGCTTTTTTAGCAAAGACCCTACAGAATACAATGGCGGTCGTTGCAACTTTTTATCTCGCACTGTATTTGCGCAGCAATTTTCAAACACTTTTTTTTTAACTAAAACAGTTTCATGCTTTAAAAAAAAAAAAAACATTAAAGTTAGCCCAATTTTTTTGCATAATGTGAAAGATGAAGTTACACAGAGTAAATAGATACCTAACATTTCACGCTTCAAAATTGCACAGGCTAATGGAATGGCGCCGAACTTCGGTACTTAAAAATATCCATAGGCGACGCTTTAAAATGTTTTACTGGTTACATGTTTTGAGTTACAGAGGAGGTCCTCTTTACAGTGAGATATGGGGTCAATAAGACCCCACATCACACCTCTAGGCTGGGAAGCCTGAAATAAAAAAAAAAAAAATGATCTCGGCTTCCTAGCCGAGGCGGCGCCATTCGTTTGAATGCAGAGGCCAGGCGTGACATCATAACATCACGCCCGGCCTCCGAACGATCATAGACTCTCCGGCGACCATCTGGTCCGCCGGAAATCTCTATGATCACCATCTGGGCCTGGTGGATTCTGTCTCCAACTCACAGATGGAAGCAGTGAGTCGATAGAAGCACCGACTGTAAGAACGATCAAGCCTCTATGATCGTTCTTATGGTGTAGGGAATCGCCGGCTGAAAAAGCAGATTTCTGAATGAAGCCTGTAGCTGCAGGCATCATTCAGATATACCCCCACAAAGTCAAGGACGTCATATGATGTACCTTGGGTGGTAAGTCGTTAAATAAATATTTATTAGCAATTTATTTGGCCATGGTGCTATTCAAGGGGTAACCTTAATAATATTACAGAACCATTACCTGAAAGAATAAAGTCATTCTGGCTATATAACCAAACACCATAGTTAATCAAGACATGGTGTCCCTCTAGATTAACTGGATGACTAATCCCCACCAGCCACAGCCAGCAGAGAAAAAGCCCCACCAGCACCATGGCCAGTTCAATTAAGCTCTGTAAACCTATGTTAAAAAATATCCAGGCCAATCTTTGATAAGTGGACCAAATCACTCCTGAAAAAAAGCGCAACAAATCTTCAACATTAGTATAAAAGTATAAAAGTTAAAAATAATAAAAATATGTGTTTAAAGTGACTCCAAACTAATTATGTGACAAACATAAAAGTGACGCCAAAACTATTTTGTGACAAAAATAATCAGTCCATAAGAGCCCATCAGTAAGTGCATTTAAAGAGCAAAATTCAAAAAAGCTGTGATAAGTTCACAATCAAATTAGCATATGGGTGTCCCCAAGTTCCCAATATTTAGTGCTTCCACCACTGGGTGACAACACATAAATGAGCCTCTTACCGGATCCAGTTGAGGTAGTGGTGCAGTTGAAATTGCATAAAAAGGCTTCCTAAATTTGTAAGCTCTTCTTTAATGCTTCTAGAAATGGTGACATGAGGAAAAGGGGTCTTAAGGTCTTTCATTGCTAAAGCGAAATGTGTAGAAAATACTCTAGCAATAGGGATTACTGTAGCTGTGAAGGCAAAAAGACCTAAAAGCAATTGGTCTTCCTTTAGAGAAACTTTCCGGCCGAATATAAATGTGGAGATCATCAATCACATTCTGAGTATTTTAGAATGAGTTAATCTAAATTCCATAGATGAGGAATCGATAGTGATCCCTAAAAACTCAATGACTGTAGTTGGGAAAACCGTTTTCTCTTGGGCAAGCGGAATACCAAAAGAATGACAAATATTAAAAAAAGGAGTTTAAAGATTTTGAGCAAATTGAAGAATCATATGGGCCAATGAATAAGAAATCATCCAGATAATGCAAAAAACTGCCCTCAGGGGAAGATTCGGACAAAACCGGTAGAAAAAGCCACAAAATAAAAACATGACAGGGAAAAGCCCATTGGCATACATTTTTCAAAATAAAAATAACTGTTAAAATAAAAACTGAGAGAGTCGAAACCTTGGGGATGCACTGGCAATAGGCAAAAATCTGATTTTATTTCAGCTTTGACCAATAAAGGTGATCTACCAAAATGCCTTCGCAATATTAGAGCCTTGTCAAAAGAAGCGTTAGACACAGAAACTTCAAAATCTGTCACTTAATTTTTAAGTGATGAACCCTGTGGGTAAGACAGATGGTGGGTCAGGCAAAATATGCTTTGGTCCTTTTTAAGAATGAGACCTAAAGCCCCATACACACGGTCGGATTTTCCGATGGATTCTGTCCTTTCGGACAATGTTGTCATAAATTCCGACCGTGTGTAGGCACCATCGGACAGTTTCCATCGGATTGTCCGACGGACAAAGTTCTATCTCCTGCTGGATAGATTTTTTGACAACAAAGTCCGATCACACCAAATCCGAGCGTAGTCCGACGGACAAAGTGCTACGCATGCTCAGAAGAAATTCTGTGACGGAAGCGCTCGGTCAGGTAAAACTACCTTTCCTAATCGACACAGCACATTCGTCACGCTGCAATGTTTAAAATGTCTTTAATGCAGTGCATTCTCTTTTTCTTTACAATGCAAGAAGAATGACATGTTTTAGCTGCTCCTATTCACCCGCACTTCTCCCAAACTTATTTCTTTATTAGTTTTCAGGATTTCTAGACTAGATGTTTGTTATATTTTTTGGATGATTTGTCATTTTTTTATTTTGTTTGGAATACATATTTTCAGGATAATTTATTGAGATTTTTGAGGGGGGGTTGTGTGTCTCAACTTAGCAAAACAACATTATTAACATTTGTATTTGCTTAAATTTACTAGGAGTTTGTTTGTTGTTGGTGCCCCTTGTTAATTAGACTTTATGATTTGTGAAATCTACCTGCCTACTCACAAATAAACTGTCATTGTAGAAAAGTAAAACACATAGGCAATGATTATTTCAAATCAAAAATAACTTTATTTAGGTCTCAGCAACAAACCAAAGAGGAACGCAGCGATGGAGAAACTTGGGGAATTTGCAAAGCCTTGGACACCCACGGCAAACATCGTTTTTCAAGCTTCTAAAATTGGGGGCCTGAGGAGTACGTATCTTAAGGGGAGTGCTATCTGGTCCTGAAGTCCAAAACATCCGGAACTGCAGCAGATGCCATCTAGGCCCCCAGGCTCTGGTCCTACGAGAGGCTTCATCTTCTCTCAGACCAGACTGAATCCAGGTCGTCACTCTCAGGTCTTCCTTGTACGCTTCCTTGCACGCTGTAGCTGTGGTGCTGGTGGGGTGGCAGAAGGAGGAGGAGGAGGAGGAGGCGGAGCAAGGTCACTATCGCAAACATGTGTGAGTGGGGTCATCCCCCCAGCCATACCCTTATTTAGGACTTTGAGGATGACATCCTCACACATGTTGCGTTGCCCCACCTCCATAGCCTTCATTTTAGTGGCAACCACGAAGCCAAAGGTCTCCTCGTCGGTGGGTGTGGCATGTAGGGAGGCTGAAGTCTCTCTGATCAGCCGGAGCGCTGACTCTCCCGTCTCACCCCCCCTTCTCGCCCTTTTGTAGGGAAGGCGGAGGGGAGGGACTTTGGAGTCAGTCAGGCTCCTAGGCCTACCCCCCTCTTGGCTGCCACTACCCACCTCTTGGCTGCTACTAACCCCTTCCTCCTCCTGACTGCCACATTCCACAGCCACCTCCTGGCTGAGGTCTTCCTGTGTATGAAAAAGGGACATAGTTTCAGTTATTTGTTCATCAAACACACACAATTTTCATCTAGTGACTGTTGCAAAGTGTTTACAAATACAAAACCATACAATTCTCAGCCCTGCAGTTTAGATTCTTGCCCCAAATGTCTCCAACACTACTGTCTGTTGATATGTCAAACAAGTTAGGAACTAAGCAAATGGGGATCCTGAATTAAGTGAACATCATTCATTTTTCACAAAAATGGGTACAAAACTACTATACCTGGCTCAAGCTGGGCTCCTCCACATCTTCCAGACTGGAAGGCCCAGGTTGCTCCTCGGAAGCCTCATCAGGGGTGGCCTGCGCGCAAGGAAGCGTGGAAGGAGGAGTCGAGAGTGACTCCGTGACATCAGCCTGGTCTTTGAGAAAATGGAGCCTGTCATAGTACCAGAGCTTGGGGACATAGACCTGATCTGCTGCAGCTCCAGATGCTTGGGACTTCAGGACCTTCTTGTGCTCCCTGATATACGCACTCCTCAGGCTGCCAATTTTCTGTCTTAACTTACGAACGGTTGCCGTGGGCATCCTTGGCTTTACAAATTCCAAAAGTTTCAGCATGGCTGCGTACCTCTTTGTTTTGTGGCCGTAATAGGGGTGTTTGCCCTGCCATAAAACGGGCATTTCCCTGTATTTATCAATGAACAGGGGGAGAAAACTCACGTCGTTGAATCCGTGCATAATCTCTGCAAGACACAACACCACACAAAACACTATAAATAATGTCAGGCTAAACTCTCCTAAGCTTCTTCATAAAGAAGCCTCAAGGTCTAATCAGTCTAGGCTAGTTATGTACCAACTTCAAATTGTACCTTCGTTCTAGCGATCGTCTCGTGCGTGAGCTTTCTCTCCCCTCGTCTCACAGATCGTGGCTACGACACAGGCGTGTGACGTTTTATATACAGTGCGCATGCGTCAAACTCCGCCCGCCCCTGACGATCTTTCTCGTCTATTCCCCACCCCTTCTCTTTACGGCGCAGTGGGGAGAGCACATGGCGGGGACACAGCAGGTGCGCCCCAAATATTGCAGCAACGAGGAGGAGGACGAGGAAAGGCCGGAGGCAGAAACGTCCCGATCCCGGAGCCTGAAATTTAAGGCCTCCAATATGTCTTTTGGAGAAATGTTGGAGATGGTGGACATATTGAAGAGGAGCGACTATGATGGGAAGTATGGGCCTTACCTCAACCCCAATGTCCGAAAGGCCAAGATCATGTCTAAAGTTGTGAGGAGGCTGTACAATCATTTTGGGGTACAACGATCCAAGGAGCAACTGAGGAAACGCTGGTCAGACCTGAAACTGAGGGAGCCTGATCAGTACAGAAAGATCAACGAGTTCTTCAAAAAAGTGTTTTGTGTTTGATTTTTGGCTTGCATACTGCTCCATGTGTTTGTATTTTTACAAAGTTGTACATTAGAAAATGGCCACTTTCATGTTCGTGTGTGTCCATTCGATCGTACTCAACCTCGATCGTTCGGCCACTTATAATACGAGGTTTTGTGATTTTTTTTGGGAAAGGAAGTTTGTTCTCACTAGAGATGTCATCAAGAATGTAAAGCCAATTTAGTCAATGTAAAGGTGAGGTCACCCAGTAGCTGTTTACCCATCTGGACTCTAGAGCACTAGTGCTGGGACACCCAAACCCACTTTTTATTATGCTTTTCCACACATGTGCTCCAGTGGATTCTAGAGGGGGGTCTCCATCAGACAAACTTCTACCAAAAAGCTAGTAAGTTTAGCACCTTTACAAAGTAACATTCATGTTGTTGTCATTTGTACTGGCCAACCAAAAATATTGTCCCTCACTTTCAAGCAATGTTTGACATTTCCTATTTCTGCCCTCAATAGATTGTGGTGCTCAATCTTCCTTTTGTACATTCTCATAGGGGAGCGAAAACTCGGGACGTCTGAGGAAACCACAAAACCCACACCTCCCAAAGAAGGGGAAAGACCAGAAGCAGAGGAGGAGGAGGAGGAAGGAGAGATCATAGAAATTGGAGAACTTGTCACCACAACAGGTGAGTGTGGGAGAACACAGCTACTGGTAAGCTAATCCATGTATGCCTGCCTCATTTCCAAGCGACATTTTTTTTTTTTTTGGTTGTTTTTAGGTGACGTGGATGTTGTGGAAGAAGAATCGCACTTTACCACATAAAGTGCCCACGTCCTCATCGGGGAGATAATGGTCTGCAATCGAGATCTAGATGACATAAAGCAAAACATCAATGATGTTCAACAAAAATTGAAGAACATCATTGATGTTTTAGGAAAAATCTGAAAACGCACCAAGTAATTAACACACATTTGTGGCTGTTTCTGAACACATTTGCAACTTAAGAACTGTGTGAAATTTGGAACATGCACACATTGTGTCCACATGTGCTAGCTCCCATCATGGTGGATGAATGACAACGTTTTTTTTTGGGGGTGCAACTACTAAAGTGGTTGTGGTGAAGGGGTTGCACCCCCAAAAAACATCCATTGATCCCCATGATGGAAAATGGCACTTTTGAACATTCTAGGCATGTGTTTTACCATCTAATGTCCATTTTCAGACCCAAATTGTGTGCATGTTCTAAATTTCCAGTTTCCAGGGGTGACCCCCCATGTGATGAAGGCAAGATCAAACACACTTTGAACATATAGTCATGTCTGATCTTGTCTTCACTTTATAAAGTTGAACTTTCCTAGTTCCTATGTTCTGTTTTGCTCCATGCCTGGTTTTAAAAAATGCATAATGTTTGTAAACAATGTTGTAAAGAACCAAGATCTTGTCAGTTTTGCCAAGAAGTTTGGAAACGCACTTGTGAATGTGTTGCAAGTAAACTTTTTTAATTTTCTAAATGTGTGGCTTCCTTATTGAAAAACACAAAAGCATTATGTATGTCAAATGTAAAGGATTTGGGGGGCAATGGGTGTTATTTACTAAAGGCAATTCCAGTTTGCACTGCAAGTTTATTTTCCAGGGCACTTTTGCACTGTACTTGTAGAGCATAGTGGATTTGACTTATGTAAATGACACCCACAGTGCTTTGTACGAAAACACGTAGCACACCATTTTTGGGAATACACACATGTCTGACATGGTGATGAAAAGGAGTATTTTGGGTGTCAGTTATGCACTACAAACCTTCTCTAGACAAAAGATTTGGTATCAAACACACAACATGAGAAGATTCTTTTTGGGAAGAAGAGACTGTTACCTCCTTTTGCCCAGAAAGTGCATTCCCACTGTTGAAGCTAAAGGGCAAAAATGTATATCTCAAATAAGCTAGAATATGGAAATGACAAGAAATCATAGGTTTGGTTAAAAAAGATATTTATTTAAAAATGCCTCTCACACATCGTCAGGCAGAGCAATGGCCCCCCTACCCACAAAGTACTCCATATATTGCTAGCGGACCTCGCGGGCATTTAGAGGGGGCAAGCCTGGACGTGCCGCTCGAAGGGCTGTGAGGTCGGCATTGGAAGGGCTCTCCACATCTGGGCCAACGGTCACCACATAGTTGCTGTTGTGTCTTTTCAAAAAGTTGTGCAATATGCAACAGGCAAGAACTATGTGGTTCAGTTTGTATTCCGCCAAGTTAATAGCCGTCAAAAACAGGCGGAAACGGCTAACCAGGATCCCGAAGGTGTTCTCCACCACTCTGCGGGCTCTCGACAGCCTGTAATTGAAGACCCTCTGGTCTGGGGTGAGGATCCTCATCGGGAAGGGCCTCATCAGATGGGGAGTCAACGCAAACGCTTCATCTGCGACAAAGACGAAGGGGAGTCCTTCAGCATTCTCCTCTGGAGGTGGCAAGCACAGACTGCCACTTTGGAGATGCCAGTAGAACTCCGTGTGCGCAATGGCACCACCATCCGAGATCCGGCCGTTCATCCCCACGTCCACATACAAAAACTTGTATGTCGCCGACACCACCGCCAACATCACTACACTATTAAACCCCTTGTAATTATAATAGTAGGACCCCGAATTGGGGGGTGGGACGATGCGGACGTGTTTCCCATCAATTGCACCTCCGCTGTTAGGAAAGTCCCAACGGCTGGCAAAGTGGGAGGCCAGTCTGCCATTCCTGTGGTGTGGAAGGGAACCAAGAGTGGAGTGAAACAAGAAAAAAAAAATAGTCACTTTGCACATAAACATTGCAAGCAGATTAGACACTAACATCTTGGAACAAGATCAGACTTTTACATGTTAAGCTGGAAAGTATTTGCAACGCAAAGTAGAGGGTCCCCCTAGCAGATTACACACCCTCCATCAATCCCCCCACTTCTGATGGGCCATTGACAATAACTAGGGGTTTGGGGGGGGGGCTTGGACAGGTAACCCTCTGCACTTCATTGATTGCCAAATGGCTCAATAATGTGTGCTAGTTTGGCCAGACCCTCCTTACTTAACACTATTGGCATCCCACGGGAAAGATAAAAGAACATTCCAAATCCCCACCCCCCCCACCCCCCCAAAAAAAGGAACGCACATTTTCACATTCTGAAATTACCTAGCAAGCTAATAGGAGGGAAAGAACACAAAAAAAGAGGAAATGGAAAGTATGGAGCCAGCCCCTTGCACTACATGCTTTGCTGAATTCATCCCTAAAGATGCCCACTATAAAGAGGTAGGTATATAGTGTGTATTGACCTTGGGAAAGCCAGCAGATAGAGGATTGTTAGCATCTGACAGAGCAGTTGGGGGAGTGGGTTCCTAAGGAGTTTGGCACCCCCCCCCAAAAAAAAATGGGGACAGCAAAGGCATGTGCGAGAACTGATCACGCTGAAGCAACCAATTCTTGGTCCACATACTCCTCGTCACTCTGTTCATGGACGGGTCTTGGCTCAAAGCTAAAAGCCCGACACCAATTCCGCATACAGCACGAACTCGGCGACGAGTACGTACGGGAAACATCGCTCACAAACGGTCGGCTGGTCAGAACGGACAAACAGAAAGCACCGATAAACAGCAAGGCCTGAAAGAACGAAATGAATACCAGAAACGAGCAGACAATAAGCAGTGAAAATAAAAGCGTCCTATATCAAGATATAGGCCGCAATGACCAACAAATGCAAACTGACTACACGCACTAATAAACAGATATGCACGACAAGCACAAACTGAAGAGCAGTAACGATCTGAGTCAGAAAACTGAGAAGCGTGAATCGTAAGTCCCCAAACTTCAACTAACTCGCGATAAACACGGGATCAGCAGATGGAGCCCAACGGGTGCGGGACGTGGTGCTGAACTTCCCTTTTCTAGTCTCGTGGAAGACGACTTACGTCACAACGTTCTTGCAGACCGGAAATTCCGACAACGTTGTCCGACCGTGTGTACGCAACACCAACATCGGACAAAGTACGACGGACAGGATCCGACGGAACTGGTCCTCGGATAATCCGAGCGTGTGTATGGGGCATAAGGGTGATATTCTGAAATTAGAAAATGAAAGGAAAGAAAAAGGGTCGGCAAATCTTCCTTCAGCTAACTCCTTATAAATGTTATCCCCGATTAATTCAGGATGTAGAAAAGTGGAATGCAGATTTTAACTATAGAACAGCCAGCCCCAGAGAAGCAAGGTACTAAAAACCATCAGAAAACCCGCTATGCAAAATGTGAGCCATCTTGCGATCTGGGTATTTGTCTAGCCAAGGGGAAATTTTTGCCAGCTTCATCGGGGTCCTGGCCCTTGATGTTAGCATCTCAAACTGTGGATGGCTGGGAAGAAGCTGAAATTCTATGGGAACAGCGACTGGCAGGTTGCGATCCATAACAGTAAGGGTATTTGTGCTTATAGTAGCAGTTTGTGAGGAATTTGCATTGCCCTTCATTAAAAGCAAAGCAGAATCCTTATGAAAAGGAGTCTGACTGCCTGTAATTGTTCTTGAGGTTGAATTGAGGTTTTTGCGGTAACATTAAATTTATCCACAAACAAACATCCTTGACTCCCCATCATAAGGATGGGTGAACTGCTAATTTTTGTCTAAGGTTTTCGTGGTAGGAAAACCATGCTGTTTCACCAAAATAACCCAAAGGGATAAGCTCTACATGGGAGAGCCTCTTTAAGACATGTTTCTGATACCATAGATTTATTTTTAATAAATATTGGCAGTGGAAAAATAGAGCAAATAGCAGGTTTAGACTGGGAAACAGATCTGTCATTATCCAATGTTTATCAGAATATCATTTATGTTGTAATTTTTCTCTATAGGACCATGCCATACTGTAGACGTATTTTGGAAATTTAGCAAATTTTGCCCACATTGGGGAGTAATCACAATGACAGCACCATCAAAATGTGCCTCTGAACCCGATAAATCTATAAAAGGCTCATGGAAAGCACCAGCGCTCTGTCCCTGAAAATTTTTGAAACGCACCAGGAGTTTGTGCCCCTTTACAGTTAAGAATACTGGCTAAAGAGGAAACAATCATACTTAATTCATTAATCTTGGATAAAGATTATTTCTCATGAAGAGCCTGCTGTGTAAGTTACTGGTGCCAGGCTGAGGGGAAACCTCCCTCTTCTGGCTTTTCTTACACCTGTTTGGCTGGAGGCATGGAACGTGCATGTCCCAAGTCAGGTCCGCCATCTTTGCTGCCTCTTCTTCCTGCACCTGTCTACAGGGAGACATGGCATCTGGGGCCTCTTCCAGACAGCACCTTAGCCACTCCTCTCCTTCGGACTGTTCAACCTTTTCTATGAGGCAAAGAAGAAGGCTCTCCCACTCTCCTTGTGAACGGCGCTTCATCTTCTCTGCAGCCACAGTCCAGTCTTTCTCCACAGGGCGACACCTGAGCCCAGGTAACAGCCAGCTTTATATGCTCCAAAAGCACTGGCTGCAGGTACCCTCCAAAAGGCACCAATAAAGCTTCTGTTGCTGGGCAAGGGGAACCACTGCTGTAGCCAATAGCTACCTTTAAAATAAAACAGAGCAAAGGGAGAAACACCTGATCCCGTTGAGCTATTCCATTGGGTCCTGCTAAATGCTAGGGACCCTGACATTGTGCAGTTCATGGCTGTATGTACTTCCCTAAAGTGATTGTAAAGTCAGAAGGTTTTTTTATCTTAATGCATTCTATGCATTAAGATAAAAAGCCTTCTGTGTGCATCAGCCCCCCTAATACTTACCTGAGGTCCCTCTAGATCCAGCAATGTTGCAGGATTGTCTTGGCTGCCTGGGACTCCCCTCCTCATTGGCTGAGACAGCAGCAAGGCTCCTTTGTCTCATGCTGCTGTCAAGCAAAGTCAGTTAGCCAATGAGGAGAGAAAGGGGGTGGGGCCAGGCCATGGCTCTGTGTCTGAATGGACACAGGGAGCTGTGGCTTGGCTTGGGTGCCCCCAGTAAGCTGTGGGGGCACTCAACAAGAGGGGGGCAGGAGAGCCGAAGAGGGACCTGAGAAGAAAAGAATCCGAGCTGCTCTGTGCAAAACCATTACACAGGCCAGATAAGTTTAACATTTTTGTAATTTTAAACTAAGAAAAAACAAGACTTTACAATCACTGTAAGTGCTGTTTGGGGAGTAGGAGCATCCCCTGCTGCCTGTGCCCTCCCTGTGTGAAGTGCAGAGATAGAAAAAGAAACTCTGCGACCATGCCCAGCATCCAGGGTGGGCAGGGGGTGCAGCTGAAATCTGGAGGGGAACTGAAATCTCCCCAGCAACCCCCTAGATCTGGCCATCAACCCCCAGTAAGCTGTGGGGGCACTCAACAAGAGGGGGGGGGGGGGCAGGAGAGCCGAAGAGGGACCTGAGAGAAGAAGAATCCGAGCTGCTCTGTGCAAAACCATTACACAGGCCAGGTAAGTTTAACATTTTTGTTATTTTAAACTAAGAAAAAATGAGACTTTACAATCACTGTAAGTGCTGTTTGGGGAGTAGGAGCATCCCCTGCTGCCTGTGCCCTCCCTGTGTGCAGTGCAGAGATAGGAAAATAAACTTTGCGGCCATGCCCAGCATCCAGGGTGGGCAGGGGGTGCAACTGAAATCTGGAGGGGAACTGAAATCTCCCCAGCAACCCCCTAGATCTGGCCATCAACCCTATTATGTTTGTTATTTGTTCCTAAAAACAATATTTTTTTAAATATTTCTTATCTTATTAGCCGTTTCTTAGGAAGGTGTCATGACTAACTGCAAGGATTTCTCAATAGGTTTAGCCACATAGCATACCTAAAAACAATATTTTTTTTAATATTGCTTATCTTATTAGCCGTTTCTTAGGAAGGTGTCATGACTAACTGCAAGGATTTCTCAATAGGTTCAGTGTGATCTATCCCAATAGAAAGGCTCCCTTTTATTAACATATAATAGAAAAGCCTAGCTGGTAAATATGTAAACCTTTGTTAGAACAGACAGTGTTCAAATCTAATTTAGTTTACTGAGATGATATCTGCCAGCAACAGTACAGGTAGAATTAATTATGGCAAACACTGATCCTCAGACCCCTCATAAACAAAGAGAACTAGTAAGATTTTTCAGTACTGGAGTTTCCAGAAAAGAAAGGCATCTGAAAAAGGTAAGCTGCAATTTTTTTTTTAATTCATGCTTATATAAATATAAAACAGGTGTTATTCCATTTTGGCTGCAAACGTGGAAATACACTGGGATCTTAAGGACACTTTCACACTTTGCATTCTTGTGCAGTGCATTTATGTGTGTTGTGCCATGCATTAATATGTATTAAGGCAGTTCATTATTTTTAAATAGACTCCTAATTCACCAGAACAGAAAAAAATTACATGCAGCATGTTTACCACCACAAGGAATGGTAGTGCATTATCGTGTGTTGTGTTGAGCTGCAATGCATTGCATTGGAATAGCTTTGCTTTAGTGAGTTAGGATGTTATTCAAAGTGACATGGCACCAAAATGTGCATCGCTGCAATGCAAAAGTGTAATTTAGCAGTGGGTGTGCAGTAGGTCTTAGCCCTGGTTAACATTGATGCGATTTGGCAAAAGTAGTTTCTGTACTTTTGGCGATTTGGAGGTGCGATTTCCATTGACATCTGTGCAAAAACCAGCACTTCAGGAATGAAATGATGCGAGTTCAGCTGAACTTGCATGATTTCATTCCCGCAGTCAGTGTCAGTCAGTGTGAACCTAGTCTCAACCTGTCACATCAGTTTTTGCATTTTTTTTTTGGACACGTTAAAATAATAATTTTGGGATAGAAGATTAGTTAAAACCTCCAAACAGTTTATATTTCTGAAAGTAGGGACTCCGGAGAATAAAATGGTGGAGTTCTAAATTAGTAGTTCTAAATTAGAATACACTAAAGTTGATTTTAGTGCACACAAACCCAATGTATTTCCCAATTTTTTGGTAAAAAGTGACTAAGGCTGGGTTCACACCTATGCGAATTGGATGTGGGTTTCTCCGCATCCAATTTGCATAGCAGGATGTTGTGAATTTATGAATAATACATTTATGAATAATACATTTACTATTCACTGGCAGAAATGTATAATTCCAAAATGGCCTCAAAATAAACTATTGGAAACCTTTAAGACACAGTAGAATTCATGTATTCTAAATTGCTACCACTAAACTATTCAAGGTTTTTACAAGCAGGTGTTGAGCCAGAAAGAAAATAGAAACAATGGTACCCCTTTGTCACCAAACAAAAGGTGTGTACTTATTTTGTTGATTAGTTTGAGAAGACCAAATTTACTAGGTATCATCACCTGGAAGTATTCCGTGACTAGAAAGGAAAACCCATTGTGCTCAAGTAAAGACTGTTTGGACAATTTACAACCATGAAGACAAAATTCAATAGCTGACACCTTGTCCAACAAAACCTATTGTGTGAAGTCCTTAGGAACTTGTGGACACAGCTAAGCTATCAAAACATGTATTGGACTGCTCAAAGTCCATTTGAAAACATGGTTTTAAAAGTAGAGGCAAACCAGACATATTTTCAAAATATATATATATATATATCTATATATTCAAAGTACAGTGAATATAAGTCAATCAAATTATATGTGATATTTGTAGGTCACAAAAGAGACATTATAATTTTAGTATCCGATGAGTTGATGAAATCGGTTATAAAGAAAATATATATGAAAGTATAAGGTTATTAGTAGAATTGTTTTAGGAACAAATTAGTATTAAGACAAACATATGATCATGATATAAATGTATAAGAATTGAACCTATGCTTAGATAAACAAATATTGATTGGATACACAAATTATACAGGTATACAAATAGATAAAAATTGTATGTGATGTTGATTAATATATATATATATATATATATATATATATATATATATATATATATATAAACCTGTGTCCTTTTCAAATGGACTACATTTTTACAGATATACAATGATATGCATATATATCACCATTTTATGCAAGTGATTAATCAATAATTATGCTAAGCGTATTTGATAGTAAGTGGTTAGTAGAATTCCCAGTTTGAGAGATTATTTTCACTAAGGTACAAAAAAAAATACATAATATAAAATGAAATATATTACTTATAGAGATAAACCCTAAAACACATGTGCGACACCTGGTGGTTGAAGGTGCAATTACCTTAAAAACATTTAGACTACTGGGAAGGTGATCATTAAGTCTGCCTGCCAATAGGAAAGGGACACATACCTTTTGGGCTGAACATATTACAAGTTTATAATCTTATTGTTCTGAGAGGGTATTTAAGAGACAAGAAGCATACCAGAAAAAAAGAAAGAGGAGAGAGCTCAGGGATCCAACCTGAGGAGCCCAGGGATCCGCCCTGAGGGAAGGGACACTGGGAGAAAAACATCTTCCCAGATAGACTGACAGCCATGCATGAAAATATACTTTAACCTCCAAGGAGATTCCTGAACCCAGCAGCCAACTTAAGTCCTGTTAACCAGCAATCCAGACTAATAGCCATTTTGGAATGGGTAAATATGTCATGTTGATTTTACCTAATATGTTCTCTTAACCATTGATGTATTGAATATTCTAATATTGATAATCATTCTCCAGAATCAATAACCACCTTTTAGATTTTTCTCTAATATTCAAATTTTTATTATATATTAATTTTGCATAGTTGCCAAATTTTATTGACAAAACAAACGTCTAATATATTTTTCATTGTTCAACGTTACTTACCTGCAGCATAGTAACGGCTGGGTGTGTGAAATACAGACATTCTGTTAAATTGCCAAGTATAAGGTTATTGATTCTACTGAAGAAGTTATCATGGTGATATTGTGTTTAAGGTACTACTACGCCCAGTTTAGGGTATTTCCATTAATTGTCAAAATTATCAAATAATGCAATCTGTATTTTAATTTCATGTAAAATTTTTATTTTCTGTCAACTAATAAATGTAACTAACTATTTCGTATGATCACTCATCTCCGTGAATAAGTTTCACATATATAGACTGTGTCATATAGATTGATTTTGTATCTTAAAAATATCTTCGTTAAAAATGACTTAATAAATATCTGCGGGAAACTGTCCTTAACCTGTAGCTGACTGCCCACTGTCAAATGACGGCGGGACGGTGCAGCTCTTGTGGAGGGCCGCCGTCATATGACGGCGCTTGCTTTTTGGCCACTGGGGGGCACGCCGCGGGAGGCGCGCGCGCGTGCCCGCCGCTTGCTGGGGACCCGATGCTCGTGCCCGGCGGCCGCGATGTCCGCCAGGCACCCGCGATTGCCCAGTAACTGAGCAGGACGTGGATCTGTGTGTGTAAACACACAGATCCACGTCCTGTCAGAGGAGAGGAGACCGATGGTGTGTCCCTTGTACATAGGGACACCGATCGGTCCCCTCCCCCAGTCAGTCCCCTCCCCCCACAGTTAGAATCACTCATATAGGGAACATATTAACCCCTGCAGCGCCCCCTAGTGTTAAACCCTTCCCTGCTAGTCACATTTATACAGTAATCAATGCATTTTTATAGCACGGATCGCTGTATAAATGTGAATGGTCCCAAAAATGTGTCAAAAGTGTCCGATATGTCCGCCGCAATGTCGCAGTCACGATAAAAATCGCAAATCACTGCAATTACTAGTAAAAAAAAATAATAATAATAAAAATGCTATAAATCTATCCCCTATTTTGTAGACGCTATAACTTTTGCGCAAACCAATCAATAGACGCTTATTGCGATTTTTTTTTTTTTTACCAAAAATATGTAGAAGAATACGTATCGGTCTAAACTGAGGAAAAAATTTGTTTAAAAAAAAAAAAAAAATTGGATATTTATTATAATAAAAAGTAAAAAATATTGCGTTTTTTCAAACTTGTCCCTCTTAATTTGTTTATAGCGCAAGAAATAAAAACCGCAGAGGTGATCAAATACCACCAAAATAAAGCTCTATTTGTGGGGAAAAAATGATAAAAATTTCATTTGGGTACATCCTTGCATGAGCGCGCAATTGTCATTCAAATTGCGACAGTGCTGAAAGCTGAAAAATGGCTTGGTCAGGAAGGAGGTATTCGTGCCTGGTAGGCAAGTGGTTTTAAAAAGCACAACAAGGAGAATGTGACCGGCTCTCTATGGAGCCGGTTCACATATCTCCAGTGCGGCTGCGGAGCGCACTGCACAGAAACGTGCATCGTTGGCTCCGTTTCAGGGCCGAATTCAGGCAAAGATTCGGCCCTAATTCGACCCTAAAATGGAGAACAGGGACGCACAGCATTCCTGTGCGATTCGCGGCTGGTTTAGGTGTGAACCGAGCCTAAATGTTTGTCGCTTTTGGGTTTTTACTACCTGGTTGAGATGAGCAAATTGATTTTTTTTGGTCTTCCCAGCCTCTACGCAAGTACACCCCTCCTGGGTCATATTGGGAGGGTGCAGGCTCCAGGGACCATTAGAAGGATGTCGGGAGAAATCGAGGGAAAGGTTAAATGGGTCTCAAGTGAAGCTATCATGAAACTTCCTCTCATTTAAACTCATTATTTTTCATTAGACACAAAGAAAAGAACAGACACACAAGTTGACACAACAAAATAAAAATATACAAGCAGACAGTATATAAAGTAAAATTAAATAACAACGGGCCCTTCTGCATATCCAAGCATCTTGTTGTTTTCTGTATGAAGTATCATTCATGGTCTATACACTATGATGACTTTTATGTGATTTTTATGCTATTATGCAATAATAAATTTAATACCTTCTTAAACTAAATTCTACTTGCGTGTTTACTTTGGTAACAGACGTGTATATCTCCATCAAAAAAAAACATTTCTGTAGAGGGAGTAGTGTTTTCTCCCCCTTATTTTCTCTTTTTACAAAAATGTAAATAATAGTCAAATACACAGAAGTTTTTAAAACTTTAGTAAGTAAAAATGGAGAGTAATTAAGTAAACTGCCCTAAATACACTCTCTTTTCACACAACGTTGTTACATACAAACTTACAATACCATTCTTATTATAATTAATTGTTTTGTTAATTAATTAATTGGTGGTTTTATTACTGTAGGCAATTTTGAGTTGGTATAGTATTGTCTTTGCAAAGATTTTGCAAAGTCTTTGCAAAGTTGTCTGGTATTTTTTTGGGTAGTTGTCCGTGAAAAAATACACTTTGATTTGGCACTGTCAGGTGTCCCCAAACATTGTCTTCTCTTTTTTTTATCTTCATATTATCTCTTGTTCTTTCTGCTTAGGATGTTTATTACAATGCAAAGTTCTGCAGAACAGTGATGGTGACACAAATTACAAGCCTTGTACAGAGAAAATACCATTTGTTTGCTACTATACACAAGGCAAGTAATGTCATGATTGATTTTTACACTTTACTTATGTTCTAAATGGGGCAGATACAATATATTAAAATGTAAAAAAAAAAAAAAAAAAAGCCTGTATAATGTACTTCATATATAGCCAGTTTAAACCAATGATTATAGCTCAGATTTTTCTTCTGCAAGATAGAAATTATTATTATTATTTGCTAGTGATGACAATATTCATGTCTGTTAATTTGCAGAAGCTCACCCAATTGCCAAAACAGACTCACTATTTTTAAAGTGTATATAGGCTTATTTGGTTTTGCCTCCATCAAGTTCCTGTTGCTCTGATCGAATTTGTTTTTACTTTTGCACTTTTTTTCTTGGTATGTTATTGCATGAAATTCCCATTTTTTTGGGGGATCCCTAGCCATTTTTCAAGGCCCCCCTTGAAATCCATACCAGACCAGTTGGACCATTTGTAAGTAGATACATGTTTTTCTTTTCATTAATAAATGGTTTTGAGGTTATGTGCTAGGCTGGTGTGCCCTCTTTTTTTGTCTGTATTTTGTTCAGTTCGTTGGATTCCCCCAGATCTAAGAGGGCAGCAAGGCATGGTTCTTTTGTATCTGGAGCCAGGATAGCAGTTTGTGGGAATATCTTATGGTAGACCACAATACTCATGAGTAGGAGGTGTATTGTTCATTAGTTAAAGAATACCTGATAGTCCTTCTGTGAAGGTCCTTGTTCAGGTCCCTCCTTTTCTGGGGTAACAGCTGCATTGTCAGCCTGCCATATGTATCGCTGGTGGAGACTACAAGTGGCTATGTGCAGAGATATGGTCCACCACTGCCACTGTCAGTAAACTAGTACAGAGCAATCATATGCAGCTTACAATGGAGCAAGTGCATGTAGAAAGAAAAGTCTAAAAATGTCTGGAAAAGACTGCAGTAAGGTGCAAAGTAAACTGAAAAAAGGTGAAAAAATAAAAAACTTCTTTATGATACAAAGTGCTTTGGGCAAAGCAAATACTTCCAGTTAGGGTTAAAGGCTACATTAGCCTTAACTACTTAAAGCATTTTTCAAGTCCAATTTTGTTTTTGTTTTGTTATTTAAGAACATGTTATACTCACCTACTCTATGCAATACTTATATAATATTTTGTTGGAGAAGCCTACACATATCAGAGTAAGTTCACGAGTTTTGATCTGTACAAGATCTATTTAAAGGTCATTACAGAATCAGCTTGCTTAGGTAGCTACAGGGTCTATCCACCTGCTCTTCAGGGACTACAACATAGATTTTGATAGTATGTTGTACAGATTTTATTGATTATATGCCATGGTGAGAATTTTCCCACACTGATTTTCCCAGAGCACCTACACCAATTGCCATCTAGGAATACGTCATGTAGGCCTGTAAAGAAGACATGTCCACTCCTAATTTTTTCAACTACAGTAGATACTACAATTAAAAATATGGCAATCTTATAAAAACTTATTAAAAAGTCCTTTTTAAAACTGTAGCAGCGCTCAATGTCCTTTATCAACTCTGGGCATTCATCAAAGTAAGTTAAAAACACCAAACGGTCAAAGTAACGGAGAGTCTGTATGTGTTCTGTAGAGTACAGCTTCCACCAAATCAATTCACCACGTGTAGTCAAATCTCCCCTTTGGGGATGCACTCACCAGAACTGGGATAAATAAGAGCCTTAAAATCACCAAGACAGATCAACTTCTCCACCGCTCTTCTCCCATCTACCACTAGGTGTCAGTGTCAGGCCATGGTTCCCAGCATACATGCAAAAATAACATCCATATAGCATAGTACCGTTTGATATGTTTATTTCAATCACTAGGCCCACTCCCCCCTAAGTACATAAATGCGCACCAGAAAGTAAATTAAATCAAGCATTAAAATTGAAGTGCACTGTGCCTGTGTGTAATCGTCCGCCAGAACCCGAGATGCACGTTCGCTGTATAGAACAGCAGGTTCTATACAGCGTCTGACGCCCTCAGACGAAGTCAGGATATGACAAAACTCGTCAGGGTCGTGACCTACCGGAAGTGATGCTTGCGCCGCAACGTGCGCTCCAGCCAGGGAGAACAACTAGGAAGTGAACCTGCTGTTCTATACAGCGGACGTGCATCTCGGGTTCCGGCGGACGATTACACACAGGCACAGTGCACTTCAATTTTATTTTCAAAAAGATTTTATTGAGATATATCAAAATAACATACAGGTGATGAGCAGTGTTAGTAAAGAAATTACTGAAGTACAATAACATTCAAAGTAATGAATACATGTCTATTCAGGAATACAGTCATACTGTGAAAACTTAGTGGAGGAAAATGCATATACCATTGCTTGTAACTGTGGGTCACGTGACAGAAAGCTCAGGGCCCTTGATAGCATCTCGATCCCCCCAGACACCCTAGAGGGAGCAGACTGTGTTTTGGGGGAGGCGAGACACCAGTTCCCTCCCCTCCCCATAAAACTCATGGTGATATGGTAGCACGACAGGCGTTATGGGATGTCAATACCGGTATGATCGTCTCCGGTGAGATTAAAGGTCATATTAGTTCACTCTGGGGAGGGGGTAGGGCTGCAGTCATAGTCGAGAGAGGAGAATTAGGGGGATGACTGTACTCAGTATCAATATGTGGTACAAGGCCAATATTATACATCTAGGTATATCTTATAGGTTAGCGGAAAAATAAACAGAGAGGAGAAAGGGAGAGGAAGCTATTAGTAGACTCACACTTCTGGCTCTGTTCGGTCTGGATTTAAGTCCTAAGTTGTTCAAGATAGTTTTAAACTGCTGGGATGCTCTAGCCAAGGTGACCAGTGTTTTCTGAATCTATGTTCTGTCAGATTTGTTTTGGAAAAGAGATATTCCATATGACAGTGGTCATTGAGCGTGGTTATGAGAGAGCCAATGGTTGGAGGAAGTGGGTTTTTCCAGGCACGAGCAATAACTAGGCGTGCTGCAGTTAAAATATGGTGAATAAGAGGCAAGCTAGTAGTGGGCCATTGTTGGGGGTCCAGACCAAAGAGAGCCATCTGCGAAGTCAGCTGTTGGCAAGTATTAGTCACGGCCATAATGAATGCAGATACTTGTGTCCAGAATGCCGTGATAATGGGACAGTCCCACCACATGTGAAATATGTCCCCTATTTCATCACAGTTTCTCCAGCACTTCGGGTGGGAAAGATATTTGCCAGTCTGACGGGTGTATAATACCAGTTGTGGAAGATCTTCATCAGAGTTTCCCAGTGGGATATATTTTTGGAGATAGCGGATGGGGTGCGGAGAGCACGGTGCCAGTCCTCCATAGGAAAGGAGGATTGCAATTTTGCTTCCCAGTAGGTTACAGTCGTTGGTTTATGTAGAGTGGTTGATCTAGAAAGGAGAGCATAGATGTAGGAAATTCCTTTGAGTTTGGTAGTTGGGAGGTTATAGTAGGTGAGTAGGCCCTTGGAGGTAGTTTCGGTAGAGGTCGGAATCTTTGAGAGTATATGTCGGATCTGGAGGTAGATGTAAAAGTCCTTATTTCATATGCCAAATTCCGTCGTAAGTTGTTGGTAGGTTTTGAGGTTGGAATGGAGGTATAGGTCTCCAATGGTTTTGATCCCAGCAGCGAACCAGTGCTGAAGAGAGATGTTTGAAGACAGTAGCTGCAATGCTAGGATTGGTAGATTTTTTAAAGTTTCCCTGTGTATTCCTTGGTGGGTGCGACTTATAGCACTCCATTGTGCTATACAGGCCTTCACCGTGGGAAGGTATGAACATGTGATGTGATGGTTCATCCAAGTCGCTGAGAGTATCAATCTCGGGGTGCTGAGCAATGTTGTCGATTCAATTTGGTGCCACCGTGTAGTTGAGTGATGTGTCCACCATTGCTTTCCTTGGTCTAAGACAATGGCTTTGTAATACCGTCTGACATTGGGTGCCCCCATCCCTCCATTGGCGGTGGGGGTATATAGTGTGGAAGATTTTAAACGAGGTTTACGGGCAGCCCAGATAAAGGAATCAAGGATACGTTGGAGTTTGGACAGTTCAGCTGAGAGTATCGGTATCGGGAGTGTCCTAAAACAGTACAGAACATGTGGGAGAAGAAACATTTTAGTCAGGGCTATCCTTCCGGCCCATGAAGCTTTGACGGAGGACATGGCTGAGATTAGCGCGTTTAGTTTCTGGTGTAGGGAGGTAAGGTTGCTACGAAGTAATAAGGCAGAGGGGGTCACCAATTGAATACATTGAGATTTCACTGAAATTATTGAGGAGTTGCGATAAGATGGGGAGCGAGTTAACTGGGTCAGTGAGTGCAATTATTACATCGTCTGCATAGAGGCCTATTTTGTGGCAGGAGTCGCCTACTGTGATACCGGAAAGGAGGGGGTGTGTGCGGATGGTCTGCACAAGGGGCTCCATTACCCATACCAATGCAAAGATCAGGGGTGATAGAGGACACCCCTGACGTGTGCCGTTGGTGATTTGAAAGGAGTCGGAGAGGATGCCCGAGGTACGTACTTTAGCACTAGGTGAAGAATAGAGACCCATTATGGCTTTCAGGAAGTCTCCCTCTATACCAAATTTCCGCAATACAGCCTCTAGATATCCCCAGTGAACTTTATCAAACGCCTTCTCTGTGTCTAGGGAGATCAACAGAGAAGGCGTCTGATGATGTTCTGCCCAGTGTATAAGATCTATAAACCTGCGAGTGCCATCTGAGGCCTGGCGTTGGGGGATGAACCCCACCTGATCTGGGTGTATAAGGTGGGTCATGTGCTGTGATAGTCATGTGGCCAGTAACTTTGCATAGATTTTTAGGTCCGTGTTTAGGAGTGAAATGGGGCGGTAGCTAGCTGGGTCATGTGGGGTTTTTCCTGGTTTATGGATGGTGGAAATTGTGGCTTCTAAGGATTCTGTCGGAATTTCTCCGGTAGTGTTAAATGAGTTGCAAAGGTGTGGAGCAATTTGTTCACAGTAAATTTTGTAGTATTCATTACTGAAGCCATCCGGTCCTGGGGCCTTGTGTAGTGGCAGAGATTTAATAGCATCTCGGATTTCTTGAATCGAGAAGGGTAGGGCCAAGTCTGCAGTCTGGGAGGGGGTTAAGGAGGGGAGGCTCAAGTCTGAGAGGAAATTCAGAATATTGGTATCAGTGGGTTGAGAATCAGTGGGAGAGTCTTTTAGATTATATAGTGTATGGTAGAATGAGCTAAAACAGTTGGCCATGTCTTTAGGGTTAGTCAATCTGTTACCATTGGAGTCCTCGAGGTATGGGATTGTGGATTGGGCTGCCTTACGCTTGTATTGTTGTGCTAAAGCTTTCCCCGTTTTATTGCCCTGGGAGTACCATGCAAGTCTTAGTTTCCGAATGTAGAACTCGTGTCTGTTCTGCAAATAAGAGCTCAGCTCAGATCGGAGTTTACTGAGTTCTTCGTGGGTGGTTGCTGAGGGCGTCTGCATATTACGTCTTTCTAGGGTCTTTATGTTGTCTAGAAAAGAGTTAAGGGTTGCGGTGTGTTTTTTCTTCTCCTGAGCTCCTAGTCTCAGCAGTGTACCCCTGATAACCGATTTATGGGCATTCCACAGTGTGGTGTCATTGGAGACGGAATGTTTGTTCAAAGTGAAGTAGTCATCTATAGCGGACTCGACCAGTTCCCTATTATCCTTGGTACTGAGTAAGGTGGCGTTCAGTCGCCATGATGTACGTGAGGGGATGGAGGATGTTAGATTAAGTACAATTGATATAGGGGCATGGTCAGACCATGATATTACTCCGATAGTTGAAGAGGTAATAGATTGAAGCAGTACTTTGGATGTCAGGAACAGGTCGATCCTAGAATAAGATCTTTGAGAATTGGAATAAAAAGTAAAATCTTTCTCAGTACCATGTTGACACCTCCAAGGGTCGTAGAGATCTTCTAGGCGCGTCATGGAGGAAAGGGTTGTGGACCGTCTCCTTCGTGGTGTGGAAGAATCAAGAGAGTGGTCTAGTATCTCATTAAAGTCACCACACAAGATAATTTGATCTCTTGGGAAGTGTTGTATTTTGGTCAGAATGGATTTAAAGAAGGATTTTTGGTGAGTGTTTGGGGCATACAAATTAACGATCACTAAAGGTTTGTTGTTGAAGTGTGCTGAGAGTATAAGTTATCTACCTGAGGGGTCGTACTCTATGTTGGAGACTGAGAGTGAGACTGTAGAATGGACAGCTATCATTACGCCTCTTACTTTTTTGTTAGCGTGGGAGTGAAAAACATGTGGGTAGCGATTGTGTGTACATCGTGGTGGGTTAGTAGATGAGAGGTGCGTTTCTTGAACGCATAGTATATTGGCGCATTGAGAAAGTGCTTCTCTCCACAATAGGGATCTCTTGAATGGGCTATTCAGGCTTTTGACATTAAGCGAGGTAATTTTGAGTGACATGAGAAATGGGTAGCAGGTGTCAAGGTGGTACTGAGGTTGACTGTATCCTGTGGGGAGGAATATAGTGGTTAGTTATACACAATACGGTGTAAAGAAAGTTAACTGGTAGCCGCAGTTAGCAGGGAAAAAATAAAAACAAAGGTAAGGTCAAACAGACGTCTATATCACCAGCAAGGCTGATATAGAGGCGTTATATACTTAGTTGGTAAGTACCGTTACAAACATAGTACAGTGAACAATAAAGGTAAACTGAAAAGTAACGTGAGAACCTGAGACAATGCTGTGTGCTTTGCACACCATAGCAATATGGCGTGGAGGGTTCAGCGGTGAAAGAGACGCTCATCCACAATTTCAAGGTGAGTGAGGACCAGCTAAGTGGGAGGGCAACCCGAGGGGTTACTCCTATACTTTCGGAGAGTTAGGTTTTATCCTTTGCTGCCCAAGTAGTGGGGATCTTGGAGGATCTTCTATTCAGGGGGGTCGCTGGGGGCAGGTTGGGGACCATGCCCCAGTTATGCAGCTGTTTGATCCCGTCCTTAGGGGTCAAAATTGCGATTTGTTGATGTTGGTAAGTGACAATGAGCTTCGCAGGGAATCCCCATTTGTATGCGATTTTATGCTCCAGGAGGACCGAGGTGACTGGTGCAAAAGCTTTGCGCGCCTGTGAGGTGGCTGCCGAGATGTCATTATACAGTTGTATTTTGGTAAATGGATCAGGGAGGTTGCGTAAGGACCTGGCAGCCCTCATGATTTGTTCTTTAGAGTGAAAAAAATTAATCCTGGCCAGGATATCCCTGGGTAGGGAGTCGGGTAGGTGTTGCGGCTTATGGATCCTATGAGCCCTGTCAATGAGTAGGTCTTGTGGTGTTAAAGATGGTATAATTTTGTGGAACAGACGGTAAAGGTATGGCATTATTTCAGGGGGAGATATGGTCTCAGGCACTCCCCTGATTTTAATGTTGTTCCGCCTGCTGCGGTCCTCAAGGTCTGCGATTTTAAGGCGTAATTGTTGTATAGCCGCAGAGTGTTCATCCTGAGTATCAACCATGGTGTTATGAGCAATAGTAGCTACAGAAAGGTGCTGCTCTATGTGTTCTATACGGTCTTCCATTATCCACCCTGTCCAGTAAGTGGTTAATTGAGGCTCTGAACTCCTTCTGCATGTCAGCTTGTAAGGAGAGTAGCATGGCTTTAAATGTGTGTTCTGATGCTGGATTGTCTGTGGTATTGTGTGCAGCTAGTGAGGCAGTGCAGTCAGTTGCTGCTGTGGCACCACAGGTCTCAGCGCCATGTTGCCTCTTCACAGGGGGAGGTTTAGAGGGTCAGTGCGCTGGGGAGATGGCAGACCTCTTACCTCTGTCTGCTGTGGAGAGATTCGCCTGGTGCTGGTGGTCCCCAGAGTCCTCCATATCAGAGGGAGGATTGTCCGTCAGTGAGGAGGCTGTTTGTATTGCCTGAGGCGCGGGCTCTTCTTCCCGGCCGGCGCCATCTTGTGGAGAAGCTCCTGCGGGCTTCATGTAAAAGTTTATTAGTTTCTGCGCTCCGTGGGCGTCGGATCTGCCGCGGGTCATGTCCCCGTGAGTGTGGGGGAGTATGCTGGTTCCCCGTGAGGCACAGAGGGCTGTGTAGCTGCACTGGGTGCTGGCAGTAGCTCTGTGGACGAGCGGAGCTCTGTAATCAGGCGGCCATCTCCGTGTGCGGCCAGACCACGCCCCCCAGTGCACTTCAATTTTAATGCTTGATTTAATTTACTTTCTGTTACGCATTTATTTACTCGTAATCGTATTAACTTTATAATAATGTTTTGTTTTAAATATTTTTCTGTTCAGTTCTTATGCGTCTTTCTTTGCCTGTTTACTTATATATTGAATGACCAACATGGAATAAGTAACATCATAGGGGCAGAATATTTATATTATAAACTTCACCCACAATACTTTTTAAAGGGTCTCAATGTAAGGGGATCAAATGGTTTCAATATGAACATGTTATTTTATGATTGCAGTGATTTTTTATTTAAAGCATTCATTTGTTTTGTTTTTTTCAGAAACTTATCAACACCTGAGAAATGCCAACAAAAGAAATAAAAAACTAACTTTTGCAAGCAGGGTGAATGTTATTGCAAATCGCACATTGGTAAGTTCATTTCAAATATTATCTGATATTATCTGGCAACTATTAGGAAGTAAAACTATTCCTTTAGTAGAATATTTGTACATGTATGTAAATATGCTGTTTTATCTGTTTAATGTAAAAATACTTAGGAGTGAAACTATTTTAAAGGCTTTTTTTTCTTAAGCATGGGGGATAATATATACATTTTTTTTACATGGGGTTTGCTGGCTGCTAATTAGTACTACACAATGAGGTTATTTTACTAAAGGTAAATGAGCTGTTCACTGTGCAAAGGAATATACCCCTAAACTTAATGAATGCGTGGAACCTCTGCTGACTACCATTATCCAATCACATGAAAGCATTTTCCTTGCATGTGATTGAGTATACTCTGCAGTTCACCACATTCGCTAAGTTCTGGGGAAACTTACTTTGCAAAGTGCAACTTCCTTTGCAAAAGAGAACAGCCCATTTGCCTTTAGTAAATCAACCCCACTTACTGTGTTTTACTGCTTTTCTCATTCAGTGCAAGAGCAAATCTGTACATAAGGTCTTCCTCTCATTGCACTGGGTCAGGTCTTACTGTCTACCACGTGACCCACAGATGTGAAATGTGTGTATTGTTGCCAGCCAACACTTTTCTAGAGGAATGTAAATGAAATAGGTTAGCAAGTGTATTAGGGTTGCCACCTGTACGGGATTCACCCGTACAGTCCGGGATTTGAATCATGTGCCCGGTTTTGAGCACCCCTGAAAACCGGACACATTCAGATAGGATCGTGGCTCATAGCTGGAGAGAGGATTAGGTGTTCTCCTCCCACCAGCCTGCAGGTGGCAATAGAGAGTGGTACTGACTGGACAGTCTCAGCAGCACTGCTGAGGAACGAACACGGAGTGTGTGGAGCCTGGAAAGAGAAATGAGGAACTTCTCTGCAGTTAGTGAGCAGTGAGTACAGGGGGAAAGGGGGTCTCTGTGGTGTCATATCTGATGTGGGGGGGGGGGGGGGGGCTCTGGTGTCATATCTGATGTAGGGGGGCTCTGGTGTCATATCTGATGTAGGGGGGGGAGGGGCTCTGGTGTCATATCTGATGTAAGGAGGCTTTGGTGTCACATCTGATGTAAGGGGGGCTCTGGAGTCATATCTGATGTAAGGGGGGGGGGGGCTCTGGTGTCATATTTAATGTAAGGGGGGGGGGCTCTGATGTCATATCTGATGTAAGTGGGGGCTCTGGTGTCATATCTGATGTAAGGGGGGGGGGGGGGGCTCTGATGTCATATCTGATGTAAGTGGGGGGCTCTGGAGTCATATCTGATGTAAGGGGGGGGGGCTCTGATGTCATATCTGATGTAAGTGGGGGCTCTGGAGTCATATCTCATGTAAGGGGGGGCTCTGGTGTCATATCTGATGTAAGGGGGGGGGGCTCTGGAGTCATATCTCATGTAAGGGGGGGCTCTGGAGTCATATCTGATGTAAGGGGGGCTCTGGAGTCATATCTGATGTAAGGGGGGCTCTGGTGTCATATTTAATGTAAGGGGGGGCTCTGATGTCATATCTGATGTAAGGGGGGCTCTGGAGTCATATCTGATGTAAGGGGGGGGGGGCTCTGGTGTCATATTTAATGTAAGGGGGGGGGGGGCTCTGATGTCATATCTGATGTAAGTGGGGGCTCTGGAGTCATATCTGATGTAAGGGGGGGGGGGCTCTGATGTCATATCTGATGTAAGTGGGGGCTCTGGAGTCATATCTGATGTAAGGGGGGGGGCTCTGATGTCATATCTGATGTAAGTGGGGGCTCTGGAGTCATATCTCATGTAAGGGGGGCTCTGGTGTCATATCTGATGTAAGGGGGGCTCTGGAGTCATATCTCATGTAAGGGGGGCTCTGGAGTCATATCTGATGTAAGGGGGGCTCTGGAGTCATATCTGATGTAAGGGGGGCTCTGGAGTCATATCTGATGTAAGGGGGGGCTCTGGTGTCATATCTGATGTAAGGGGGGCTCTGGAGTCATATCTCATGTAAGGGGGGCTCTGGAGTCACATCTGATGTAAGGGGGGCTCTGGAGTCATATCTGATGTAAGTGGGGGATCTGGAGTCATATCTCATGTAAGGGGGGCACTGATGTCATATCTGATGTAAGTGGGGGCTCTGGAGTCATATCTGATGTAAGGGGGGGCTCTGATGTCATATCTGATGTAAGGGGGGGGGGGGGGCTCTGATGTCATATCTGATGTAAGGGGGGGGGGGGCTCTGATGTCATATCTGATGTAAGTGGGGGCTCTGGAGTCATATCTGATGTAAGGGGGGCTCTGATGTCATATCTGATGTAAGTGGGGGCTCTGGAGTCATATCTGATGTAAGGGGGGCTCTGATGTCATATCTGATGTAAGTGGGGGCTCTGGAGTCATATCTCATGTAAGGGGGGGCTCTGGAGTCATATCTCATGTAAGTGGGGGCTCTGGAGTCATATCTCATGTAAGGGGGGCTCTGGTGTCATATCTGATGTAAGGGGGGCTCTGGAGTCATATCTCATGTAAGGGGGGCTCTGGAGTCATATCTGATGTAAGGGGGGCTCTGGTGTCATATCTGATGTAAGGGGGGCTCTGGAGTCATATCTCATGTAAGGGGGGCTCTGGAGTCATATCTGATGTAAGGGGGGGCTCTGGTGTCATATTTAATGTAAGGGGGGGCTCTGATGTCATATCTGATGTAAGTGGGGGCTCTGGAGTCATAGCTGATGTAAGGGGGGGGCTCTGATGTCATATCTGATGTAAGTGGGGGCTCTGGAGTCATATCTCATGTAAGGGGGGCTCTGGTGTCATATCTGATGTAAGGGGGGCTCTGGAGTCATATCTGATGTAAGGGGGGCTCTGGAGTCATATCTGATGTAAGGGGGGCTCTGGAGTCATATCTGATGTAAGGGGGGCTCTGGTGTCATATTTAATGTAAGGGGGGGCTCTGATGTCATATCTGATGTAAGTGGGGGCTCTGGAGTCATATCTGATGTAAGGGGGGCTCTGATGTCATATCTGATGTAAGTGGGGGCTCTGGAGTCATATCTGATGTAAGGGGGGGCTCTGGAGTCATATCTGATGTAAGTGGGGGCTCTGGAGTCATATCTCATGTAAGGGGGGGCTCTGGTGTCATATCTGATGTAAGGGGGGCTCTGGAGTCATATCTCATGTAAGTGGGGGCTCTGGAGTCATATCTGATGTAAGGGGGGCTCTGGTGTCATATCTGATGTAAGGGGGGCTCTGGAGTCATATCTCATGTAAGGGGGGGCTCTGGTGTCATATTTAATGTAAGGGGGGCTCTGGTGTCATATCTGATGTAAGGGGGGCTCTGGAGTCATATCTGATGTAAGGGGGGCTCTGGTGTCATATTTAATGTAAGGGGGGCTCTGGTGTCATATCTGATGTAAGGGGGGGCTCTGGTGTCATATCTGATGTAAGGGGGGGCTCTGATGTCATATCTGATGTAAGTGGGGGCTCTGGAGTCATATCTGATGTAAGGGGGGGCTCTGGAGTCATATCTGATGTAAGTGGGGGCTCTGGAGTCATATCTCATGTAAGGGGGGCTCTGGTGTCATATCTGATGTAAGGGGGGCTCTGGAGTCATATCTCATGTAAGGGGGGCTCTGGAGTCATATCTGATGTAAGGGGGGCTCTGGTGTCATATCTGATGTAAGGGGGGCTCTGGAGTCATATCTCATGTAAGGGGGGCTCTGGAGTCATATCTGATGTAAGGGGGGCTCTGGTGTCATATTTAATGTAAGGGGGGGCTCTGATGTCATATCTGATGTAAGTGGGGGCTCTGGAGTCATATCTGATGTAAGGGGGGGGCTCTGATGTCATATCTGATGTAAGTGGGGGCTCTGGAGTCATATCTCATGTAAGGGGGGCTCTGATGTCATATCTGATGTAAGTGGGGGCTCTGGAGTCATATCTGATGTAAGGGGGGCTCTGATGTCATATCTGATGTAAGTGGGGGCTCTGATGTCATATCTGATGTAAGGGGGGGCTCTGATGTCATATCTGATGTAAGTGGGGGCTCTGGAGTCATATCTCATGTAAGGGGGGCTCTGGTGTCATATCTGATGTAAGGGGGGCTCTGGTGTCATATCTGATGTAAGGGGGGCTCTGGTGTCATATCTGATGTAAGGGGGGCTCTGGTGTCATATCTGATGTAAGGGGGGGGGGCTCTAAATTGTCATATCTGATGTAAGAGGGGGGGGTGCTCTGATGTCATATCTGATGTAAGAGGGGGGGGGGGCTCTGATGTCATATCTGATGTAAGAGGGGGGGCTCTGATGTCATATCTGATGTAAGAGGGGGGGCTCTGATGTCATATCTGATGTAAGGGGCCTGTGGTGCTTTTGTTTATAGCTCAAAAAATAAAAAACGCAGAGGTGATCAAATACCCCCAAAAGAAAGCTCTATTTGTGGGAAAAAAAGGATATACATTTTGTGTGGGTACAACGCCGTATCGCAAAAAATGGCCTGGTCAGGAAGGGGGTAAATTCTTCCGGGTTAAAGTGTTCGGGTTTGACTTGATGAAAAGGTGGCAACCATAGGTGTATTCTCTGTGCGGTTTCACCCTTTGCCCTCCTTAGGAATAAACACAAAAATGTGACTGAGCCCTCCTTGCCTCAGTCAGCAATTACAACAACACCAGACAGCTACCAAAGCCATACATACTCCTAGTTTGGGAAACACCTGTAAATGTTTTCCCCAGTTCTTTTTCACAAGTACAGAGAAAATTGAAACAAAGGAACAATGGCTGAGAGTTCAAAGATTTTTATTTCATCATAGTATATCTGAAACCTTGCAATGCATTTTGGAGATTCTAAGGGACCCTCTTAATTAGAGTTACAGAAAACAAACAATTTGTATATACTATGATAAAACAAAAATTCCCAGACTCTAAGCCATTGATGAGGTGCTTTTTATGTCATATACATTACCTCTTGGATTTTGTCCATAGCACCTCCCTGAAGCCTTATCATGCATAAACGCAGCCTAACCTCACTGCATTCCACCCACAAGGCAAGAGTACTCGCAACCCATTCCTTCTAGATTAAAGAGGGCAGATATTAGAGAAAAAATGTGGTCCCTCTGCAGGAATCACACAGGAGAGGAGACAAGGTAAAGCTAATATGTGGATATGAGTACTACGATTTTAGAAATGTTTTTGACAAAGGTCAAGCCGGTAGTTTGCCTCCACACCGGTCGTATAATTGCGCAATTGACCTTCAGCCTGGTGTCATACCCCCTCATGGGCGGGTTTACCCTTTGTTGGTCTTGGAGGATAAGGCCATGGAGGAGTATGTTGCAGACGCAGATCTCGAGATTTCATCCGCAAAACCTCGTCTCTTGCTGGTGCTGGTTTCTTCTTTGTGAAGAAGAAAAGTGGTGAACTGAGACCTTGTATAGATTATAGGGTCTCAATCGTTTCACGATTAAGAATGCCTATCCGATTCCATTGCAGTTATGTGTGGTGGTTTATCTTGACGATATCCTCATATTTTCTTTTCCAAGTCCCTGGAGAGCCACCACACAGATGTCTGTCATGTGCTTCAAAAACTAAGAGATAACAATCTCTAGTGTAACAGGTTAAATTCCTTGGTTATGTCATTTCCACTTCCGGTTTTTTGATTGACCCAGAGAAACTTTCAGCAGTCCTACAGTGGCCCCCGACCCTTGGTTTTACGTCCTCTGCAGCATTTTCTTGGCTTTGCCAACTATTATTGGAAGTCCATTAGGGCCTTTGAGAGTCTCAAGGCTGCCTTTTTTTCTGCTCCTGTGTTGGCACATCCTGATCCGACGTTTCCCTTTATCCTTGAGGTTGATGCTTCTGAGACTGGAGTTGGTGCCCTTCCTACCTCTGAGAGCGCTATGCATACTTGTGGCTACTTTTCCAAGAAAGTGTCACCTGAGGAGTGCAATTACGAAATTGGTGACAGAGGGCTGTTAATGATAATTTTAGCCCTGAAAGAATGGAGACATCTCCTCAAAGGTACCACTGTGCCTGTTCTTACTGACCATAAGAATCTCACATTCTTGTCTGAGGCTAAACGCCTCTCTCCCAGAAGGGCGCGATGGGTTCTTTTCTTGTCAAGATTCAATTACATCGTCTCATTCTTTTTTTTTTTTTTTTTTAATCTTTATTTATTCCAAAGTTTTCCAACAAAACACCATTCCATTGTAATAAAACATTGTACATTTTACTCCCCAAAATCCCCTACCCCCTCCCTCCCGAGAATCCCCAACCCACCTCCCTCCCGTCCCGGCCCTGCCAGATCAATCCAGAAAAAAAAAAAAATACCACAGATGTCGGTCCAGTTATTCCCCATATAACGCTTCCCTCTATTCCTCTTTACCTTCAAAGAAAAAAAAGAGAAAAAAGGGAAAGAGGGTCCCTCTATTGTCTAGTTATCTCTTCGAAATATCGCCATGACTTTCTAAAGTCCTCCCAACAATGCCACTTCCCCTCCGCTTTCCCAATATCTACCCTGTCCTCCCCGCGGACTCTCGGATTCCATCCATTTCTTTGGGATTAAGTTTTTAGCCTCATTTAATAGAATGGGGATTACTGAGCCCTTGTATTGTTTCAGGGGAATATCGGTCCCGTGGAACAATACCGCCCATGGATCGTCAGGGATATTTTTTTTTGTAATAATTTTAATCAGTTCTTAAATTTGTTTCCAGTATTTTTTTATGATGAGGCAATCCCACCATATATGTGACATCGTGACGATGGCCCCACAGCCTCTCCAGCACACGGGAGATTTATTCTTTTGAATTTTGCTCATTTTAACGGGGGTTATATACCAGCCCATAATACACTTATAATTGACTTTTGTAGTTTTAATATCTAGCGCGCCCCCGTGCATTAGCTTCAATATCTTATTGCTCCTATTTAAGGTACAAGGAACCCCCAATTCCTCCTCCCAACGTTTTACACATGGAGGGACTCCCGTGAAATCTTCCCGTATTAACATTTTATATATGCGTGAGATATTATTTCTAGTCGAGGGGCGCAAGCAAATTTTCTCCAATGCGGTATAGTCTTCCCCGCATTGGATTGGCTGCGGAAGACCCTCTACGAAATGTTTCAACTGGGTGTACCTCCAGGTGTCAATCGTCATTAACTCCACCTCTTTACTTAACTCATAAATAGTGTTTATTTTACCTAATTTAGTGATATCTCTTAAACGTGCATCTCCTTTTTTAATCCAATTACCCCAAAGTTTGCTCCTTCCTGGTTCAAAAAAAACATTATTCTTTAAATAGATCAACGGGGAGTTATATTCCCATTTATTCTTTCTGTGTACCCTATCCCATGCTTTCAAGGTGACCCATGTAATTTCATGTGTTTCCTCCCCTATTATCCTAAATTTTGGTGGGTTCCATATATCTTGTTCCCAATCTCTATTGCTTAATGTGTTTTCCAAATTCACCCATCTCTTTTTCACCCCCTCTTTTGTCCATTCCATAACTCGTGAAAGTGCAATAGCGCTATAGTATTTCTCAAAGTCTGGCAGTGCAAGCCCCCCCTGTTTTTTCTCCCTTGACAGAATTTCTGTTGGTATACGTGGCTTCTTATTGGCCCATATAAATTTCGAGATAATACTTTTTAAAATACTGAAAAAAACTTTAGGTACCGCTAATGGGAGCATTTGGAATTTGTAGTTTATTTTTGGGGCGATGATCATTTTAACCGCGTTGATTCTCCCCATCCATGACAGAGGACTCGGTGTCATTTTTTTAGTTTCCTTTTTAATCTCGTCTAGTAATGGGATAAAGTTTAACAAATAGGTCTTCCTTAAAGTCCCTGACAATTTCACCCCTAAATAACTAATATTCTCCCTCCATGGGAAGTGGAACTCTTTTATTAGTCGGGCTGCTTCCACTTGACTGATATTGATATTGAGAATTTCTGATTTGGTAAGGTTGATTTTAAAATTTGAGACATAGCCATATATTTTTAATACTCTAAGCAAATTGGGTAGGGTAGTTCGGGGGTTAGTCAAGAAGAAAAGCACATCGTCGGCAAAAGCCGCTAGCTTATGTACCTCTCCTCCCACCTTATCCCGCTTATATCTGGTGTATTACGTATGGTAGATTGTAAAGGTTCTAGGGATAATACGAACAAAAGAGGGGACAAAGGGCAGCCCTGACGGGTCCCGTTTTTCATAACAAAAGGTAGTGACAACAAGCCATTCACCCTGACCCTCGCCTGCGGGTGATCGTAAAGTATCCTTATCCAACTCAACATTCTTGGTCCTACCCCCATGGCCTCTAAAGTTGCAAAAATATGTCCCCAGTCTATCCTGTCGAACGCCTTCTCTGTGTCCATCGACAGGAATAGACTTAGACCTTACCCCTCCTACTGGCTTGTAAGAGTAATAGGGCCCTGATCCCATTATCTCTCCCCTCTCTTCCCGGTACAAATCCGACCTGGTCGGGATATATTAGTTCAGACATCTTTGTCTTTAGTCTATTGGCCAGTATTTTCGCAAAAAGCTTGGTGTCTACATTCAAAAGAGCTATGGGGCGATAACTTGAGCACAGCGTCTTGTCCTTTCCTCCTTTCAGAATCAGTGTTATAGATGCCATCAAGGCTTCTTTACCCATAACGCAGTCCCCTCCCAAAGAATTCCAGTACCGGCATAGCCTGGTCACCAATATGTCCCGATATCTTTTGAAATAGGTCAAGGAGAATCCATCAGGGCCCGGGCTTTTGCCCGTAGGGGAACTCTTCAGGGCTTCGTGTATTTCCTCCTCTGTGATGGGTCCTTTGTTTTAACATCGTAGAGGGCTTCGTAGTAGGATCTAAACTCATTCGCAATATCTTTGGTTAAGTTTGCCATTGGTCCTGCTTTACTTTGTATTTTATCTATAAAATTAATTTCTCTCTTTTTTTTAAGCATTCTTGCTACGTGTTTACTACTTTTATTTCCCCATAGATG
Organism: Lithobates sylvaticus; assembly: GCA_028564925.1. Classification (NCBI taxonomy): domain Eukaryota; kingdom Metazoa; phylum Chordata; class Amphibia; order Anura; family Ranidae; genus Lithobates; species Lithobates sylvaticus. The sequence continues at coordinate 134,704,782 of CM053033.1, forward strand.
CCTTTCTCTATCGAGTTTATGAAACCATTTCCTCGCCTCCTGATCTATAACCGTTTTTAATTCTTCTCTTTTATTTAGCAGTCTGTGAAAGGTATCCTGCCTTCATGACTTATCGTCCCTATGCTCCTGTTCCAGTCTGTGAATTTCTTCTATAAGCTGAGATCTAAGCTCCCTTTTCTCTCTTTTTTTTCCCGCCCCGATTGAGATAAAGAGCCCCTTAATATAAGCTTTGTGGGCTTCCCAAAGGGAAGCTATTGACGTTTCCCCCGTGTCATTGATTTCAAAGTAGGATATTATTTCCCTTCTTATGGTTTCTTCAATGGTGGCATCCGCTAGTAGACTATCATTTAGACTCCATGAACTTGGGCGCCCTTGAATTCCGGGGAGGCTAATAATTGATCATTGACAGGGGGGCATGGTCCGATAGGGTCGTTATCTCAATCTGCGATTCTACTACCTGATCCAAAAACCTATGCTCAACAAGAAAATAGTCCAGGCGAGAATGTGTCCCATGTACTGGGGAAAAAAAAGTGTAGTCCCTGGAGTTCGGGTGTTGCGCTCTCCAAACGTCTATCAGCTGAATTTGCTTGAGTTTTGCTTTTATCTTTTTTAACTGGCATTGGCTCTGACTCCCTACCCTTGATGTAGAGTCCATATTGGGGTCCCATCCGAAGTTTAAGTCGCCTGCTATAATGACTTCCCCCGTCCGGAAGTTTGCCAGACGACCCAGAACCTGTGATAGGAATCCAATTGGGTTTTTATTTGGGCTATATATGTTTACCAATGTTAATATATTTTCCCCTATTTTGCCCTTTATAAATATGAACCTGCCCTCGGGGTCTACCAGCCTTTCCATGAGTACGAACTTGACGTTTTTCCCGAACCAATTGCCACACCCCTGGCACCTCTTGTTGAAGAATCCCCGTAAAACCACAAGGGATAGTCAAAGGAGGCGATCCTAATGTTACTCTCATGCGTCAAATGTGTTTCTTGTAGGAAAACAACCTCAACCTGATAGGACTGTAACTCCTTCAGTATCTTGTATCTCTTCAACTGCGAATTTAGCCCTTTGACGTTATACGTGATAAACTTCAAGTTTCTACCTTCCATAATTCATACAGAAGCACTATGCGATTACCGGACCGGACCAGCCTAGATTTACTTAATCGTTCTAGCAAGACAGGGACTGACTCTTGCCCACCCCCCCTTCCCCTCCTACCCCAACCCACTCTCCTCACCCACCCACCCCCCCTTACCCCTGGTCGATTTCCGACCCTGTGTGTACCGCGAGGCATCCCTTAGAGATCCCTCCTGTCCACTGCGCCTCCAGGGTGGAACTCCGTACCTGGCGGTCCGGGGCTGGATCTTCCTCCCGCTGATCGCAGAAGGGGGGGAGGGGGAGCCAGCCAAGTCCACGTAGACCCCCGGATCACCCCCGTGTCCCTCCGCCCCCCCCCCACCATGACCTCAATACCATTGGTCGATCTCAAAAAAAAAAAAAAAAGAGAGATGGCCCCAGCATTTCATTTCTCCCCTTTTACTCTCCCACCGGGGTTTACTATGTTAGTTCCGGGTCTCAGGAATATGGGGCAGCGGAATCCCCAACTCCTGACAAAAATGTTGCATCTCATCCATAAACTTCAAGCGTAAAGTCCTCCCTGACTTGATGACGATCAGGGCTGTGGGGAATCCCCAGCTATATTTAATATTTAGAGTTCGTAGGCTTTCCAGCAGGGGCCTCATCTGTCTTCTCCTAGCCAAAGTTCCTGCGGAGTACACCTGTAATTCAGATGTTTCGAATTTTAGAGGGGGGTTTCCTCAAAGCTTGTTCCAAATTTGGGATTTTTCCTCGTAGGAGTGAAACCTGATAAGTACATCTCTGGGAGCGTCCTCTCTTACCCCCAAGGGTTTTCTGATTCGGTGAACCCGCTCAATTTTTAAATCAGTCCCCTCTTCCATTCCTAGTAATGGTTTAAAGATGCTTTTCATTTTCAACATAAGATCTTCCCCCCTCTGTTCCGGTAGGGACCTTATCCTCAGATTTTGCCTTCTACTCTGATCTTCCATACTTTCCATGTTATACTTCATATCTCTTTGACTGACTTGCATTTTCTCCATCTGCTTCCTAAGCTCAGAATTTTCTTTGACTTGTTCCGTTGCAAATTCTTCAATTATCTCTACTCTCTTCAGTAAAAAACCCATGTCAGTTCTAATATTTGTAATTTCCATTTTTATTGAGCTTTCCAATTTGGCAAACATTTCCGCCATTTCAGTTTTTGTTGGGATTTGTGAAATATCTCTTTGTTGGAGGATGAGACCTGCGTCCCCTGACCTTTCCAGATCCACTTCTGCCCTGAGTGTTTCAGCCTGCTCTGCTCTTTGCTTTTCCAGCTCTCTCTTTTTTTCTTTCGCCCCCTGCTGCTTCTTTTCCATCTCGGGACTTTTTAAGCTGATATCTTTGAGATATTTCTGTATAGTGCTGGTGTTCAAGCTATCCTTGGGGGTTTTGGGGTCCGTGCCTCTTTGCGTTCTCCCCTTCATTTTTAGCAGGTGATACCATCCAATCTGGCCATTTTCTCACCTAGAATTAAGCGGTATTCGCTTGGAAGAAAGGAAACTTCTTTCTGGGTGACCTTCTACCCGGGGGGAGTGCTTATTGTTGTGTTTGCTTATCCTTTTTACAGGAGCACCAGAAAAATGGAGGCCAAAGGCCCCTATGCTTGTGATTCTGCGCTTGTGTTGGCTCGATGCAAGCTATCCCTCCCTCAGTGGGGATCCTCTCCCCAGTTTGCCTATAGTATTCGCCTGTTTAAAGTCTTTGTAGTGGAAGTCTCCTGCACAACCTCAGCAGGATGAAAGGGATGTACATATAGCTCCACCTCCTTCCACACTGGGGTAAACTCGCTTTGTTCAGAGTGGGCCCCCCTAATTCGTTTATCTCCTTTAGCCTGATTATATAATGGGTCCCCCATAAACGAATATGGGGGTTTGCTCTCTCCTCACCTCCTAGGCCCAAAGTCCTATAGACCAATACTGTAGACCACTCCCCCAAAGGCGGTTCTATTGGCTCAAGTTATCGCCAAAATTATGCTTTTTCCAAAGGCAAACCTGTGTTATGTTGTGCTCCTAGTAAGACATGCAGCATCTGATAAAACTTGCAGCATAGTAAGGCGCATGTGGAAAAGGTGTCCCACTCAAAGTTCTTTTGAGCCCTTTAAATGTTCCTGTGGGTCTCTCTTCCCTTTCCACCTCCCGCCAGGCACATTACCAGGGGATTTTATCTGATGGCCCAAGAAACATCTGGCTTAAACACCTTAGTTCTCTAATAACGAGTAGTATAGACAATTTGGCTGGCGTTCACTATTCCCCTGCCCGCTGCGTTCAATGGTCTCTTGTTGCACCACAACCTTCTGCATATACCACAAGCATTTCCCCTTTAGTTTGTTACAGAGTCTATGCAGTGAAAGTTCTTCCTCGTACCCCTAGGAGCCGCATCACATAAATGCATTCACAGATTATTCAGTAGAGAGCTCTCAGCTGTGTTATGTGGGCATTGGGTGTTCAGCAGAGCAGGGCTAGTAGCAGGTTTTCAGGGAAGATAATAAAGTAGTGTACATTTATTTAAAGAAGAAAAGAAAAAAAAGAAAGTCCATACCTGAGAGAGGGCCATTCCAAAATCCCCTCCCAGTCACCTGTTGTTTCGCTGCGCGGGTGGAGGATGACCCCTGGCCAAGATGAAAGTGGCCCCTTCTGTGCTGAATACTCCTGTGAATCTGGTGCTTGAGTTGGTAAGGAGAGTTGCGCCTTTTGCTGGGTGCTGTGGCTCAATATGCTGGCTGTGCTGCAGGACCTGTGGGGGATGGAGACTCCGCAGGGACGCAGGCTTGGGGCTGTGGAGACCGGGGCGCCTCTATTCATCCATGCTCCGTAAGCCCATCGCTTCCTTACATCGAGCCCCAGGTGGGGCTCTGGCTATCGCCTTCTTTCTCTGCCGAAGCCGAGAGATAGGGCGGACCACGTGGGCTAGAGGGTAGAGGGTGGGGGGGGCCTCCGAAGGTCCTCTCGGCCGGGTTAGGAAGGCGTTGCGTGGGCTCTCACTGCCGCGCTTCCCCTCCTGGATCTCATTCCCCGCCGGAGTTCCGTGCAGCTTAAGCCTCCGCCGTAGCCGGGCTCCTCCCCCTGCCACATCGTCTCATTCTTACCCGGTACTAAGAATGTATGCTCCTCCTGAGAAACCTTGCTTTGTCCCAGAGAGTCTGCGTACTGCCATGCTCCAGACCATTCTTCCAAGGCTGCTGGCCACCCTGAGAAGAATCAACTCTCTTCCTTCGTAGCTGCCTGTTCCGTGTGTGCTCAGAGTAAGACTCCACGACACCTTTCATTTGGCTTCCTACAACCCATACCCAATGGAGAGAGGCCCTGGACCCACCTGTCTATGGATTTCATTGTGGAGTTATCCAATTCTCAGGGCAACAAAGTTATCCTTATGGTGGTTGACCGGTTCTCGAAAATGTCTCATTGTATTCCACTTAAGAAGTTGCCCACTTCTAAGGAACTGGCTTCCATTTTTGCTCAGAAGATCTTTCGCTTACATGGGCTACCCAAGGTGATTGCCTTAGACAGGGGTAGTCAGTTTGTGTCCCAGTTCTGGTGAGCCTTTTGTGCACAGCTGGGAATTCAGCTTGCTTAATCCTATACGTATGTCAAATGTATTTCATGTCTCCTTATTTAAACCTTTGGTTGCAAACAGCTTTGCCACCTTGATGCCACGTCCTCACCCTGTACAGGTTGAGAACCATGGGGAGTATGAAGTACAGTCCATTGTTGACTCCCGTAGGTTCTGTGGGCGCATACAGTACCTGGTGCATTGGAAAGGGGTATGGTTCGGAGGAACGCTCTTGGGTCTCATCCTCGGACGTACATGCCCTTGTCCTCCCCCGTGATTTCCATAGACGTTTTCCCCTCAAGCCTGGTGGTCTTCCGAGGGGGAGGGGGTACTGTCAGGGTTGGGGTCAGCCCTTCCTTCCTCTGAGCTGGCCGCTCAGCAGTCGGCTAATTGCCAGCTACTATCTCTCCACAGTGACTCACTTGCTGATGATATCCTGCTCGTCAGTCCTGCCTACTTAAGTCGTCCATGCCTGCCTTCAACATCACAGACTATCTCCTGCGTTCCTGTTAAATACTTGCTTGGCTGACATTCCATCTAGCTCCAGATCCTGCTTGCTGTTCCACTCACTGATCTCTGGCTTCCTGACTTTCTGGCTTGTCTGACTATCCGTTCCGGTTACCAAACTTTGGCTATGTTATGACTACATTTGTTATATGTACTTTTATTATTAAACTGTGTGATTTAACTGTACTTCTGTCTTGGTCTGATTCATAGTTTCTGACAATACCACATATTATTAATATAATACATAACTATAGGGATTCAAGATAGGATACCATATAATTATATTACTTATAATTCTAACGGACGAGAATCAGGTACCAAAGAGAGAACGGTAAAGGATATGAAATTAAGGAGAACACTAGACCCGCGGACAAAGGAGATATAGGAAGAAGTGATTATAGAAGAAAAGAGGACACATTTTCTTCTCATTAGAGGGTTCCTACCTATAACAGATATTCTCCTTTAAGATATAGAACCCCCCCCCCCCCCCAGAGGCAGGATACATACCCCTATAGACGAATTCCCAAACTACACAAGAGGACTACTATAGAGAGAGACCATCTCAAAGACATTAACCATATCCCTATAGGAGTAATCCTACATCTCAGTTTCAACCCTTTAGAGGGAAACCCAGGGGAGGAAATAGAGGAAGAGGGTTCCATAGACCCCAATATTATACCTATGAGAACGATTACCATCAGCAACAGGGGGGATGGAGGGGACTGGAAAGAACCCTACAGAGTCACACAGTTGACCCCAAAAAGGCAGGAATGAGAAGACGGAGAGGATGTAGGGGAGGGAGACAGAAAAAGGGTTACCTAAACTCTGGAACATTTTACTTGGCAGGGGCACAATTTTTGGAGACAGAATTGGAGGTTTTACATGAAGGATTAAAATTTGCCCCTAATAAGTTTTTCTATAAATTTGAAGTCTTTGAGGAGAATTTTTCCAGAAAGTTAAAAATAAAAAACGTTTTCATGGAAAATAAATTTAATGAAAAAGTAGAATAAGGATCTGGTTTGAAGCATAGTGGTTTAAAAAAATAAATCCACTTTTATTTCTAAATCTAATACTTACAAATATATTGATGTTTTTAGAAATATGGTGCAGGAAGATGTTAAGAAGATAAAAGCAATCTCTCCATCAGGAGCTGGCTGGTGTACTTGATACTCAAATTCTGGCTCAGTTGCAACAAGTCTTCCATAAATTCTATGAATTTGGGAATAAGTTTGGGAAACTGCTTGCTAGGGCTCTCAGACAACACTCTTCGGGTCATGTACATAAACTTCATATGGCGGCAGGTTGCCTGGTAGTACACTCATCAAAGATAGCGAATACCTTTAGTGACTATTCTGCCTAACTTTACCACCTTCCATTCCCAATACTATACCAGGCTCCAATCTCCGCAGCTCACCACCCAAATTAGTAGCCAATTAGATGCCCCTGTTTCTCTTGCAGAGGCTGCAGCAGTTATTAAAAACTTTACAAAAGCCTACTATATTAAGTTCCACTCGCTCCTTTCCAGCCCGATCTGTGCCTACTTCAATGCTTTGGCCTCTGGTACTGTGGTGCCCAAAAAGGCGCTGCTAGCCCACATCACGGTCTTCCCTAAAGAACAGAAGGACCATACTAATCCTGGCAACAATAGGCCGATATCACTCCTAAACACTGATATCAAAATACTAGCACAGATTTTGGCTAACAGTCTCAAGCCTAACCTACTAACGATCGTCCATCCTGACCAAACAAGGTTTATCGCTGGGAGGGAAGTCAGGGGTAATTTAAATTGGGCAATCCAACTTATCCATTGGGCTGAGTGGCAGGCTGACCATCCACCCTGTCTCCTGCTTTCTACTGATGCTGAAATGGCGTTGGACAGGATGGATTGGGTTTACCTCCAGATGGTCTTGGCCAGACTGGGACTGGGCCCCAATATGCCTTCTTGGATAACCTCACTTTATAGTTCCCCAGAAGCTCGGGTTAAGGGGAACGGTGTCCCCTCTGACTCATTTCCTATCTGCAATGAGATGAGGCAGGGGTGTCCTCTTTCTCCCCTCATCTTTGCTCTTACCCTGGAGCCACTGCTTAACAAAATACGTTTAAACTCAGCTTTTATGGGCTTTGTGGTGGGACCAACAGAACATAAGCTGTCTGCCTATGTGGATGATGTTTTATTTTAGGTTTCTGATCCATTGATCTCTCTACCCCATATCATGGCGGAATTGCAGGATTTTCACTCTCTTTCGAACTTTAAGATTAATTATAACAAATCTGAGATACTGCCTCTGATCATGCCTTCAGGATTGTGTACACAGCTGCAAGCTTCGTTCTCCTTCACCAGGTGCCATACTTCTTTAAAGTATTTAGGAATCCATCTTCCGGCACATTGTTCTCAGTTGTACACCTGTAATTATGCTCGCTGCTTTCCACCATCCAAGCAGATTTACAAAGCTGGGGCTGTACTACCTTTTCATGGATGGGCCGAGTCAGGGCCTTAAAGATGAATGTGTTGCCCCGAATTCTCTTCTACTTGCAATTGGTGCCCATCTCCTTACCCAGGTCTTTCTTCTCAACCCTCAACAGTCTATTTTCGAAATATATCTGACATGGGAAAAGTCCACGTTTGGCCCTTCACATCTTGCAACGTCCTAAACAGGGGAGAGGTATGGGTGTACCCATTATTTGTAAATACTACGAGGTGATTGCCCTACAAAGGATCATAGATTGGTACCACAATGTGGCCATGAAATCATGGTCCCACTCAAAAGAATTTTGTCAGGCTGCAATTTATCTCATGTCTCCTGGCTCCACCAGGAGAGCCGTAGACTGTCTGAGCTTGCCTCTCCCACAGCCATTAATGCACTAAAACTATGGGATGCTTTAAATATAGAACAGCTTGCTCCTCTAATCTCCCCTCTTGCTCCCCCTCAGGGGCTTCCTCCTGGGGAACACCTCTCCTTTTTCAGAACTTGGGCGACTGACAGGGATATAAGATGTGGCAGATTTGTACCAGGGACTGCAACACTTGGCTACCTTGAGGGCACAATATGACCGCTTTCCTCTAGATGACTGGCTCATACAGGCAGCTCCAACACTTCACTCGCAGCTTGCCCAAGGCCAATTATTCCCCCACCTTAGCTTCCCCTTTCGAAAAACACTGTATGTCTAAGTCCACGATTACACATTCCAGCTCTGTGTTGTATGGGATGTTGCAGTCATTGGAGAGTAGGGGAAAGCCTATCTACATAAGAGACTGGGAGAGAGACCTGCAGCATGTATTTACTGAGGCACAACTTGACCACCTTTACCGCCTCACTCACACAAGCTCTGTGATTACAAAAATGCAGGAAAGTAATTTTAAATTACTTACCCATTGGTATAAGGTTTCCCCTAAGCTAGCTAGAATTTATCCAATTTTGTCAGATGCTTGTGCGAGGGAGTGTGGGCATCGGGGCACATTCCTACACATTTGGTGGGAGTGCCCCAAGTTACAACCCTACTGGCTAGAAATTTTGGATATTGTTTTACCTGACTCCCCTCTGGAGTGACTACTTCCCCATCATTCCTCTCAGCCACTACCATAAGTCGGTGCTACCCCACCTTCTAAACGCTGATAGACATCTCATTCCGGTATCTGGACGAAACCTTCAATACCTAGTCAGGCAGACTGGATTCACCTAGTAAATGATAATATTGCTGGAGAGGAATGGATGGCGACATGTAAGGACCACCATGATAAGCTTTATGGCATATGGGCCACGTGGATACATTACACCAGTAAAGCCACTTCAGGCTCTCAGGCTCCACCTAATCCAGATCCAGTACCAGGCAAAGTCTGGGGTTACCTGAAGCCTAGGATCTATAGGTGTCATTGTCATTAATTGTCTTAGACGGACCAACCCTGGACCTTTGCACTTGTTCACATTTAGCCGACCTTGTTATATAGTAAAGTGCTACCTTGACCCCCTTATTTTCTCCTATCTGTAACCTTTCCTCTAACCCCCCCCCCCCAGTCATTCCCTCTCCTGCATCCTTACCTATTGTTCTTTGGCCTTATGTCCACGTTAAAGGTTCTGAGTCACAATTGGCTTTGGACTAGTGGGGGGCTATTTGGGGCAATATATTGCTGTCTGTATTCATCAGATGTAGCATGATTATAATGTTCTCTTTGCCTCGATACCTCTCATTTTGTCATTGTTTTATGTACCATGACTGTTATCTACCTGGCCCTGTTTAGTTTTTCTGTGTTCTTTATATGTTTGTTTTGTGGTCTTTCTATACTAAACGGTGAAAAATCTAAATAAAGATTACAAAAAAAAGAAGATAAAAGCAAACAAAACTAGGAAAACTAAAAGGATATGGGACGGTAATAAAGAATTGGAGAAAAAGAATGGAATCATGATTAGACCAGCAGATAAAAGAGGAGGATCGGTAGTTTTAAAGAAAATGGAATATGAGGCTGAGATTAAAATTATTTTAAATAATAAGAGTATGTATAAAAAATTACCAGGGGACCCCACTCACAAATTATTGGATTGGATTAAGAAGGGTAAGCATAAAAACTTATGCTATATTTCTCCAACCATTGGCGGAAAAAGGGAAGACTTTTTTAAAAGACAGCAGTGACATTATTTCTTTGCTGCAAGACGTATCTGTTAATGTATCCACACTGCTGGTTATAGCAGATGTGGCGTCATTATATATTAATATTAGACAGGACAATGCGTTGGAAGCCATTAGATGGGCATTACATAGACAAACTGATTTAAAACAATCTTAGATGCAGTGAATTTTGGAAGGTTTGGACATGGCAATAATATAATAATAATTTTTGGTATGGGGGTAATTTTTTTTAATCAAATAAAAGGCGTTGTTGTGGGGGCAGGATATGCCCCCAGTGTAGCTAATGTGCTTCTAAACAAATGTTATAGTTTCATAGTCAAAAGTCCATCAAGTCCAACCTATGTGTGTGTTTATGTCAGTATTACATTGTATAAATGGGAGGAGGAAGACATTTTTTTTTCTAGATTGCCACAGCTAGTTTTATGAAAGGTTTATTGATGGTGTCATGTTTATCTGGGAGAGAACTGAAGATGATCTCATCTTGTTCATGACCCAGATTAATAATAATGCCTATGACATCAAACTCACGGGTAATTGGAGTCCCAATAATGTCCAGTTTTTAGATTTAGAGATTTTCAAGAGAAATAATAAACTGGCCACCAAAACCCATTTTAAAGATGTTGATAAAAATGGGTATATTTCTACCCAGGGTTGACACCACCCAGGATAGATTAGGGCTATACCTAAAAAAACATTTGTACGAATTAGGCGTAATTGCGGTGATGATTATAGTTTTAATTTTCGATCAGATATGTTGATAAAAAGTGTTTTTAGAGAAAGCATATAAAAAACAGGAATTGTTGAAAGTTAGAGATGAGGTAGGGAAAATAAATAGAGCTTATTTACTTTAAAAAAAGTTGAGGGGCGATAAGAAAATTGATTTAGCTTTCATTACTGGATTCAATATACAATATAGAACTGTGGAGAAAATTGTTAAGAAATGTGGCAAATATTATTGAAAGATAACACATTGAAAAGTATCCTCCCAGTAAACCCTTTTGCATATATAAAAAAGCGCCAGGACTAAGGAATGTGATCGCTAGGAATATTGTTGACACTCCTAAGAGGGCCATCACATTCCTTGAGCATATGGGGTTCAATAGGTAATTGCCTTTCCTGCAGAACCACTGGTGATAAGAAAAGAAAGACACCTTTTATTCTGTTAATGATAGGGAATACAAAATTGACAAATTCATCAAGTGCAGCCGGGGGGGGGGGGGGGGATTTCAACACTCCCGGCCCAAATAAAGCAAGGGCCCCCTGTCAGGCCCCGCACATGACCCACCTCTGACCTTTCCCTTGGCCCGCCCCTGACCTCGCCCCTAAATATTGCATAAAGTACAACTTCTGCCCTTTTTTTTAATGGGACCTGGAGGGGGGTCTCTCTCTAACAGTGTCCATTAGAGAGTCTCTTTTAGAGAGAGAGACCCCCCTCCAGGACCCATTAGACACTACAAAGGAGTATAATGGGACATGGAGGGGGGGGGGCCTCTTTCTAATAGAGTGTACAGTGAACACCTTTATTCACTCTGGTCCTCACAGGACCCCCTCCTTGTGCCATGACTCTCACCCCTGCCCCAACCTCTCACAAAGTATAAATAAAATTGGCACTGTGTAGAGCTCATCTTACCGTAATTATGGGTACTGTAGCTGTGGCTGATTCCCGTATCCTCTGTGGCTAGCTGGTTCCAACGTCCTCTGTGGCTGGCTGGCTCCTGCATCCTCTGTGGCTGACTCCTGTGGGTGACTGGCTGGCACCCTGGCCCTGCTGTGGGTGGGTTACCATGGGTGACTGGCTGGCATCCTGGTCCTGCTGTGGGTGGGTCACCATGGGTGGTTGGCTGGCACTCTGGCCCTGCTATGGGTGGGTGGTTGGGTGGCACCCTGGCTGGCTGGTGTGTCCTCTCCTCTTCCGCCGTTTTGGGCAATGTTTGCCGAGGTGAGGGAGGGACTTGGAGGGAAGCAGTGGCCTTTGCCCTATCCGGGATGATATAACTAGAAGGTTTGCCGCAGGCCCTGTGTGCAGAGACGCGCGGCACAACACATAATGATGTCATGTGCATGTGCGGGTCTTCTCTGTGTCCATTTGAGAGTCTATGATAGAAAAAGCCCTCATCAGTGCCCCTCCATGCAGCCTCGCCAGAGTGTACCTTTATGCAGCTTCGCCAGAATGCCCCTCCATGCAGCCTCACCAGAGTGCCCCTCCATGCAGCCTCACTAGAGTGCCCCTCCATGCAGCCTTACCAGAGTGCCCCTCCATGCAGCCTCACCAGAGTGCCCCATCCATGCAGCCTCACCAGAGTGCCCCATCCATGCAGCCTCACCAGAGTGCCCCATCCATGCAGCCTCACCAGAGTGCCCCATCCATGCAGCCTCACCAGAGTGCCCCCTCCATGCAGCCTCACCAGAGTGCCCCCTCCATGCAGCCTGATCAGTGCATGGGGTTAGAGAGGAGAGACGCCGGATCACACAGAGCGGGTAACTTAACTCCCGCTGTATATACAACAAGTAACACCAGCACTAAAACATAGCTATCTGTGGATGGGGAGGAAAGGGCATGTTAATGGCATGGGATCTGAACCCAGTGCAGCTGGACGACCGCCATCGCTGGAGAGTATGGATAACAGTGTACAACAAAACAAACGGACCAGCGATCAATGGGTTGAGAAGTAAACACAGTCTCATAGCAGATAGTTAAACATGATTAGTCCTAGTTTATTCAGTAATGCATGTAAAATAACAATCGTGTTGTCAGACAGGAAGGGATATGAGGTGAGTAAAAAATAAATCAACAGCTTACAGTTTCACAGAAGATCCATGGAGCAAAAGGAGCTGACAGCATTGGGGGTTTACAAAAAACCTCCTGCAGCATGGGGGGGGGGGGCGCCAATACCCCTGCTGCACTGCAGCTGAATGTGGAACACGCTCCAGCATGTGGAGAAGGGCTGGACATGCTGGAGGAGAAAGCAAAGATGATTGACAGCGGGAATGCCATCTCCCTGAGGTCTACACGCAGCTGGGATTGGCATCCATTGGGTTTTAGATGCTGTGAACTTATAGCATCATCCACACTGCAGCAACGCGGCTCTCTCCCTTCCACCTTTCAGTACACCAGCGGACTTGGCGTCCCAGCCACGTGCAGCTTACAGTTCGGGTCTCCACCTTCCCGCTGTCAATCATCTTCGCTTTCTCCTCTAGCACGTCCAGCCTTTCCTTTTCCACATTTGGCCGCAGTGCAGCAGGGGTATTGGCGCCCCCCCCATGCTGCAGGAGGTTTTTTATAAACCCCAATGCTGTCAGCTCATTGTTGCTCCATGGATCTTCTGTGAAACTGTAATCTGTTGAATATTTGACACCCAGTCAGGATAACAGAACCACCGCCGCCATTCTGCTATAGGCTGGGCGGGAAGTGGTTAAAGATGGCCCTGAGTATTATCACTAATCACTGTATTAGTATCATTGGTTGAGTTGAGAGGAATCTTAATATAGGATAGGGTGGTCTTACCCCGAAGAGTCCCGACACGCATCACTGGTGATGTCAGTTGGTAAGTTCCCACCCAGCATCAGTGTCAGATTGCCCACCGCACTATCACAGTCCCGCTAATCGCTGCCATTACTAGTATAAAAAAAATGTAAATAGAAAATTCCAGTATGCATACACCATAGTTTGTAGATACTATAACTTTCACACAAACCAATCAATATACACATATTGGGATTTTGTTTACCAAAGACATATATTTTGGCCTAAATGTATAAAGACATTTTTTTTTTGCTTTTTTATTGGATATTTTTTACAGCAGAAAGTAAAAAATATTGTTTTTTTGATTCAGACCATAAACCGTTTAGAGATTGCACACAAACAAACAACCTAACAAAATATGCTACAGGAGTTGCTTCAAGCTCGATCTACATTACTAGATGAATTAGGGAAACGCACAAGAAGGCGATATGTACTTCAACAGAAGGTGTTCTATGAACATGGCAATAAGAGTGGGAGACTGCTGGCTCGCACAGTCCAAACAACCAAAGCACCCTCTAGGATTCACCAAATCCGAGATAAACACGGTACTCTCCTCTCAAAAAACGAAGATATCGCCAAACACTTTGAAAAATATTACTCTAAACTATACAACCTACTGCAAAATAATGAGTTAAAAACAAAAGTGAATAACCATACCTCCCAGTTAAAAGATTTCATAGCTCAATATTGCCCCAAACCCATGACCTCCCAGCAAGCAGAAGCCACGGAAAGCTCTCTCTCAACAGAGGAGCTCCAACTGGCAATAGATGAAAGTAGGAACGAGCCCCGGCCCAGACGGCTTCACATTAATATATTCCAAAAGTTTTCAAGACACTCTAATACCTGAAATGCTAAAAGCCTTCAATTCTCTATCAAACCCAAACATCTCAGTAGACAGACTTTTAGAAGTCCACATAACTCTTATCCCGAAGGAAGGCAAAGATCATTTACAAGCTTCTAACTATAGACCGATTTCCCTACAAATTATACGCAAAAATTTTGGCCAACAGATTACTACCACTTATCCCTGACCTCATATCCTCCGACCAAGTCGGATTTATTCCAGGTAGAGTGGCTAGGGATAACACTATACGCACCCTAAACATACACCACTGGCTGACCTCTTTGGGTAATAAAGTCTTTTTTCTATCCCTAGATGCTGAGAAGGCATTTGACAGGGTGGCCTGGGACTACATGCAGGAGGTCCAGAAAAGCATAGGCCTCCTACCATGCATGTACGCACATAACAACGCACTGTACACTAACCCCTCGGCCAGGGTGAAAGCTAATGGCCTCCTGTCAAACGCCTTCTCTATAAGTAACGGTACACGTCAGGGATGCCCACTTTCCCCTCTGATATTCGCCCTGACACTAGAACCCCTGCTAAATAGACTACGCAACAATATTAACATCAAAGGTATCCCCATAGCACACAAAAAATTTAAAGTAGCCGCTTTCGTGGATGACATTCTACTCACCGATCAATCTCCCAGACTTTCACTACCCAACATTCTGAGTGACATGAAACATTAACTACTCCAAGTTCCATGCCTTAAATATATCCCTTACCCCACAAGAGGTAGATCACGCCAAAGCATCATTCCCATTCCAATGGAAGAAGGATGCTATTGCATATCTGTGGATTCAGATCACTGAGAAAACATTAGAACTATACAATCACCTAAAGGCCCTGTCGAAAATTCAAACCAACATAAAAGAATGGAACAATTTAAATATATCCTGGTTTGGCCGTGCAGCCTTAATCAAAATTATTGTTCTCCCCCACCTCTTTTTTTTTTTTTTCCACAAAAAATTTTTATTGAGTATTGTACAGAACATGTTATGCAACAAGCAAGAGATACAAAGCAAATTAACATAGTTACAAAAACGACAATGTCTCCATGTTTATTGGAAGTTTCATCAAACAGGTTTAGAACAGGTTAATGTTTAATTCTGAATCTGACCAAAGAGAGGTATCTCTGAGCAGAGTAAAGATAGAGAGGGTTGCCCCGGAGCAGGTCCCTAGAGGACCCGCACCTGGGCCGAAAAGAAACGTGAGAGGGGGGGGGTAGGGGGAGGGGAAGGGAGGGAAAAGGGGGGGGGGGTTCCAGAATGGTCTCCCCCACCTCTTATACCTTATGCAGGAAATACAAACACACCTACCCCCCTCCTTCTTCGCTGCATACAAAAAAGTGTGCACAGCCTTCCTGTGGAAAAACAAACCCCCACGCATAAAAAACGCCCAACTAACACATCCCAAAACAAAAGGAGGAATCGGCCTCCCTGACCTTCACAAGTACCATCTAGCTTGCCAGTTGACCTGAATTGTGTATTGGAAGATACATCATCTAAAAAAAGCATGGGTTACGATAGAAAAATATTTTATCCACACCTCTACACATATTCTTCCTTGGCTTCCAACCCGTTTATGGCCCCAGACTCTCAAGACACATCCTTTCATGTATCCAACACTACAGGCCTTTAATAAAGCCATATCACTTCATAACTTGTCTACACACACAGGACCGCTGACTTCCTTACGCGGAAACCCAGAATTCCCTCCTGGAGATACCAAAACATTCCTACAAAAGGAATGGCCGCATTTTTTTCATAAAGGTGTCATCCGAACCTACCAGGAGTTATTAGCAGAATCTCACATGAACGCATTTCCTTTCTGGTCATACAGACAAATAAGACACTTTCTAACGTCCACAACACCAACCACAACATGGACTAGAAAACAAACTCCTTTTGAATCCTTATGCTCTAGCAATACACCCCAAAAGCACCTCATCTCACACATCTATTCCCTTCTTCAAGACAGCACCCTGACAGCAACAACTGAAATCCCAACTAATTCTTGGGAAAAGGACTTGCAGATGACATTGACGAAAGGGGACTGGGAAACCATTTACACCCTTGCTCATAAGGGTTCATTGAATGTAGCGATCCAAGAAAATGGCTATAAAATTATAACCAAATGGTACAGGACACCATCACAATTACAAAAATTCTCACCCTCAATACCTAACATATGTTGGAGATGTAAATAAGCAGTAGAATCCATGATGCACATTTGGTGGGAGTGTGACTCCATCCAGATTTTTTGGAGGGAGGTACACTCCATCATAGAACAAGTTACCACAAACCCTCTGAACTACAACCCCGCTCAATACCTTTTACACCATACTACTCTATCCAAACACGAATACCACAAATCCCTGACCATGCATATGGTCAATGCAGCGAGGCTTTGCATTCCAATTCATTGGAGATCAACAGACATACTAACCATTAGAGAATGGATACTCAGAATATCCAAAATAAAAGAAATGGAGGAACTGATATTTACCGCTCAAGAAAAATACACACCCACGTGGGCCTGTTGGACGCACTTCAAAACATCAGATTGCTATAAATCCTTCTTCCCAGTATAACATTCGACAATCCAGAGCTTTCTAAAAAAAAACCTACCCAACTCTCCTTCCTCCCTCCATATTTGGGACAGGGGAGGGGGCGCATAACCAACGAGCGGCCCTCACTCCCCCTCTCTATCTCTCTGCTTCCTTCCTTCCCCTTTCTCTCTTTCCCCCACCTTAACCTCCATACTCTCACCACTCTGCTCCCTCTCCAGCTCTCTCCCCCCCTCAAAACTTCTTCTGGTCCCCATTCTCTGAACCAATCAAAACATAAAAATCCACACAACGATATAGCTATACGATCTGTCCAAAACGACCCATCATTTACATTCAAACAGTCCCTGAACCAAGAGAAGTCAAGTGGAATGTCTCACTTGTTTTCCTACTACCACGAGAAAACCTGTAGATAGTGGTCTAAGTGGTAGGGCTATCAGTTAAAATATTTCTTGACGTAAGAATTGTATCCTTGTTCAAGAATTTATTATATTGATTGTAATTACCAGGTTTATCCAAGAACTAGCTATATTTGTTTGTAAATGTTCTTCAATAATCGTTTTTCCATGTCTTAAGATATAAGACTTCACATTGTTGTATATGCCATGGAAGCTTACTCTGTTCTACATGTTAAACGCTATATAACTACATTCTGTATGATCATCTCAATAAAATCTGTTATAAAACAAAAAAATATATTTTTTTCCAAATTTTCTGTCTTTTTTAGTTATTATAATAAAAAATAAAAAAGACCAGTGGTGATCAAATGCCACCAAAATAAATCTCTATTTGTGTAAGAAAAAAATTATATAAATTTAATTTGCACAGTGCCGAATAGCAAAATCTGCTCTGATCATGAAGGGGTTAAAACCTTTGTAAGCTTAAGTGGTTAACTGATATAAGCCTTGTCTGAAGTCATTCAAAGGGGTGCATGTTGGTTTTGGCATATCAAAAGAACCTGGGTCTGTAAAGCACTATGGGGTGTGAAGTAACACTGCTACAAAGGTTAACTCAGAGGCAAGGAAAAGAATCATTGTTGCTAAGAGTAACCAAGTTCAAGACAGAAGCAACCAGTCTTTATGCGTTGTGCATGGTAAAGGTGACAGGTCCTCCGGTAGCAAGGAGGACGTTATTGGGCTCCCTCCCTAGCAGTCGGTATCCAATGTTAACCGGATCCAAACCCACATTACGGAGAGATCTATGGCTTGGTCACGAGGTTCGGGAAGGAAGGAGTTAAGTGAGAACATGCATGAGATGCAAGCACTGTGTGCTTAGTGGGACCCCACTCTGTTACTGGGAGTGAGGTGGAGTGGACGCATGGGACAAAGTCGGAGAACTGCATTATTGTTAGATTCTTCACATGACCGCAGTCTCTGCCTGGTCCTGGGCATTAAAGCGGAGTTCCGCCAAATTATTATTTTTTTTCAAAGTCAGCAGCTACAAATGCTGCAGGGCGGCCGCGATGTTGGCACCCGAAGCCGATCTGTCCCTCGGCTGTCGGGTGCTGCTGCCGCCATTCTCAGTAAGGGAATCAGGAGGTGAAGCCTTGTGGCATGCGCGACTCGCGCTGCGCTATCCCTCTGGTCCCTGCTGTTTTCTGGGACCCGTTTATCTCCCAGAAGAGTGGGGGGGGAAGTGGCATAGATACCCGGGGGTGGCTTGGGTATCTATGCCCAGAAGTGGGAACAAAATACCTGTATTTGACAGGTATCTGCTCCCCCCTCCCCTCTGAAAGGTGCCAAATGTGACACCGGAGGGAGGGAGGAACCGGAAAAGCGGAAGTTCAATTTTTGGGTGGAACTCTGCTTTAATGAGCACGCTGTGCACGAAAGGGGCCCCCACGTGCATGGGTGCAGATGACCCGGCCCACAACCTTCTTATTAGAGACATCATGAACAGTCAGGTGATTTACTAAGGAAAGTGAAGCTAGAGAAGAAGTAAAGTCTGCTTCAAATAGCCAGTCACAGGCTGCTAAACTGGAAAAAATCAAACCTCATGTCAAACCTCATGTCATTGTACTTTAGAAAAATCACCTAATTTGTTTAATAGAAATGATGGTTTTTATGCAAAGAGAATTTAGTACCATTATCTTTTTTAACAACTAAAATGTTTGTGACAATGGAAATGATGATAATCACATTATTGTGCGTTTAAAAGACAAATAGCAAGCAAGGCTTCCTAAGGCAAGGCCGAGCACTGAAAGGTTGCTACAGACAGATATGTCAATTACCTTAAATGTAATGTTTGTTATAAGTGCTGCCTTCATATAAGTAGTTTATATAGAAACAATTAACATCTATTACCCTTTATGTGCTCTGCGTTAACTTAACAAAGCGCAAACAAGGAGCAGCTCTGTTTAGTTCTTGATGAATTTCTGTTGTAAACAATGAGACTGAAGGCTGTAAAAATGAATATATGGTATATGAAAACAATAACATGAATGTCAAAATGGCTAGCTAAGGCACTGGAAGTTAACCTGCAAGAAGGCCATTATTTGTTTAGCAATAGAGGCCCCCTTCTGCCACTTTCACTCATGTAATGAAATGCTTACCTCAGTGCTAGCTCTCTCTCAGATTAAAGTAGAAACAGCTTTCAGTATTAGATCCAATCTAATGTTTGGAAGTGCAAGGCAACAGCCACACATTATAAAATGTTTTATACATCTACTATTCTAACTATATTTCAAAAGCATATCTAACCCCAGAGCCAACAATGTCATATAATACAGTGTACTTGTCCTGTGATGTGGTTGCTGCACTAGTTTTCTTTTTTAGAAATTTTTCCTTTAGTTTCCACCTAGTGATTTGGCTAGTAACACACTTCTAAAGAAGACAACGCTTGAAGACTGAAGCTAGAAAACGCTAGAGGGGAAAAAATTGTGACCTTTTGACATGTACAAAAACGGTGTAAAAAACGCGGCAAAAATCGTGCGACTTTCTGCCTGAAAACGCTACGCTCGGGTATGAATGCAGCCTTACTGTATGGTATATATGTAAAGGAGCAGCACTGTCACTCTAGGCTGCTTGACCCCCAATTTGAACTACAGAACACATGACCCCTTCATTCCCATAACAAAGTGCGAAGTAGGGATAGGATTAAAGTTCAGTCAGAACACAAGTCTGAACGAATACTCTGAACGGATACTTGGCTGTTCGTGTGTTCATATGAATGCCTGAACACTGACCTGTTTGACACGAACAAAAGGACAGGGTTAGCTTAAAAAAATAAAAACAGTGTGAAGATTCCCCCCATAATTCATACCCGTCCCATAAGATCTGGTATGGATTCTAAGGGGACCCCCACGCAAAAAAAAAAAAGTGTGAGGTCCCCTCCAAAATCTGACCTTTATCAGAGGATGCAGCCTGGCAGGACAGGAAAGGGGGAAAAGGGAATTGTGAGCATGCACCCTTCCTTCTCCTGAACCATACCAGGCAGCATGACCTCAACATGAGGAGGGGGGGTAGCTTGCCAGGGGAAACTCCCTGGAAAAACACTGTATTCCCATGTTGATGAGGACAAAGGTCTCTTCCCCACAACCCTGGCCTGGTGGTTGTGGGGGTCTGCAGGTGGTGTGGTGGGTTATAAGCCCTTATTGATAATGGGGGCTTCCAGATCCCTAATTTCTCCCCCACCCACAGACTCCTACAACCCTGGCCATTGTGTCCCTTGTTAGTTCCTTGTCGCACTTCAATTCCTCCATATATCACATAATTTTTCCATATATAAATTAAATATAGGTGATAAAGTGAAGTGACATTTTTTTAAAAGCAAAACACTGCAGCGCTTAAACCAAAGTAAGTGTAAATCCAACCAAAAATTTAAAAAGTGTAGTAATGACAAGTGTGCCTTTAAATAACATGAAATGACAAATAGTAACTATGCAGTTCAATTCATTGAAAGTAAAAACGATGCAGCGCTCAAACACTGCGTTAAATATAAATCAACCAAAAAAGTGTAACAATAACAAGTGTCCCTTTAACCACTTCAATGCCATACATTTCCCCCCTTCCTGCCAAAGCCAATTTTTAGCTTTCATCGCTGTCACTTTTTAAATGACAATTGCGCAGTCATGCTACACTGTACCCAAACAACATTTTTATCATTTTGTTCCCACAAACAGAGCTTTTTTTGGTGGTATTTGATCACCTCTGTGTTTTTTTTTTTTTTTTTGATAAACAAATTAAAAAAAAGCAGAAAATTTTGATTTTTTTTTGTAAAGAGCCTTCGTCAGAGGTTCTTTACTGAGATCGGTGTTGCGGTGTGTCAGACTGACATGCCGCACTACCAATTGCCACGCTGCATGCCCCCATGGATGCACGACGGCTGTTATCCTGAAAGACATAATATGACGTTCAATCAGGATAATGGAACCACCACCCGGCTGTCATTCTGCTATAGGCCTAGCGGAAAGTGGTTAAATAACATGGAACAGCAAATATGTAGTTCAATTTATCTATATGTCAAATAATTGTTCCATATGTAAAAGAAATAAAGGTGATACAATGAAGTGAGAAACATGTGTCTGTGTAGTGTATCCTTTAAATGTAAATATCCGGACAAGTTCTGGTCCAATAGTACACTTCTCCACCATGTGAACCACCACCAACACACTGCACTTAAACAGAGGATGTGGCTGCTTAAGATATAGGCAGCACATAGGCATTATGATAGTTCCCAAAGGAACAGATCACAGCGTCTTATCAAAAGCGGTTTCCTATTAGGCTGATGACTCTCTGGTAATAGCAAGGAATATGAGATAACTTCTTTCCTTAAATGTAACACTAGATTTACTGTCTATCTAATCTACTATCTAATGTCCTTGCGGCAAACAGTATTTTGTCAGGACACACTAATGCCGTGTACACACGGTCAGAATTCTCGTCGGAAAAAGCTCTGATGGTTTTCCCGTCGGAATTCCGACGGAATTTCGCTCAAACTGTCTTGCCTACACACGGTCACACCAAATTCCGACGGTCAGTAACACAGCGGCATAAAACAGCTTCGACAGCACTATAAAAGGGAAGTTTAATGCTTCTGAGCATGCGTCGAATTGTTTCCGAGCATGCGTCGGAATTTTGCATGTCGGAATTGCATACACACGATCGGTCAAATCCGATAGAAAGGTTTTCCGTCGGAAAAATTGAGAACAGGTTCTCAATCCAAAGTCCTACGGAAATTCCGACAGAAAAAGACCGATGGGCATACACACGGTCGGAAAATCCGTTGAAAAGCTCCCATCAGACTGTTTCCATCGGAAATTCCGACCGTGTGTACGCTGCATTACTCTGGGTTTGAGCACCGCCCTGCTTTTACATTAAGTTACCCTTCTTGTTGAGGGCATGTATTGTTCAAGAAGAGAGGGGGCGCATGTTCATCCCCCCTTCCTGGCTTGTCATGCTGTATCCACATGTAAGGGTCTGGTGTGGATTTTTGAAACTGGTAATCCCTTTTTTTTTACCTGTGCATGGGGTTCCCCCTGGAAAACCAGAATAAAAAATTAGAAAGGCATTGCATACTTTTTTTTTTTGCTTGGAGTCCCTTTTAAAATTCATACCAGATCTGGTAAGATTCCGGTGTAGATGAAGGGAATCCTTGGTCACTTTAAAAAAAAACAAAAGAAGCAGCTAGAAATTGTCATTTTGCCAACAATTTATACACAACACTTTTTTCTTTGTCAGTGTCGGCTCTCCTGCAGTAGGTTGTATACATCGTACAGTAAAGCCACTTCACATCCAGGGTCATGGCATCCCCTGGCAAGTTATTTGCATATATTATTTGTAGTGGCATGGAGGAAAATGTCCCATGCCACCCAGCCCATTCATCCCCTGTGGCCTACACATATTCTAAATCTGAACACCTATAGAAAAAAAGAAAAATGCCACTGCCTGCAACTGAAGTGTGTTTATTTTTATTCTCTATCTTTTTCTGTACACTATTATATACTAGGTGTTTATCTTTAGATGTTTATCTATTAGTGAGGGTGTTTTTCTTCTCTTTTGTTGAAACCACACCTATCCTTTAAAAGTAAAATATTCATAAACCTATTCAAACATACTATATATAAGAGACTAAAAAAGTCAAAGAGCCCCTCACCATGTTTGTTTCATGCTAATTGTTTTTTAGTATTCAAAACAACTATTTTATCTGTGTGGGGAGTCCACACTTCAAAGCATTGTTAAAAAAAATAAAAGAAAACCTGAAAAATATGTTTTGATGTTCTGCTTCTAGCACAACAAAATTGATTGTCAGTCCATTCCAGCATTGTAAATAAGAAACATGGATGGCCTCAGCAAAAAAGATTAATTGAACTGAACTTATTCATCCTTGAGAGGAGGAAATTCATGGATTAGCCAACAAAAAAAATGTTTTAGTTATTTGTGGAATCTGTTGAGCTAAGTCACCTGCTGGCACCTTATAACTTTAAGCCACAAGATGGTCCTTGCATAGTTCTGTTGCATATTCCTGCTCCCCCTAACAATTGTATAATATGAAAATCATGGAAACCATAGCAACTGCACAGACGTGGCAACTCAAGAAATCTCAATAGCTGACTCTAATGTGTGATAGGATTACTTTGTATAAATATATAAATGGTCTGGTTAAAAATGAAATGGCAAGTTATGCTTTTTTAATTCAACATATAACACTCAAGGGCACTCCTTGCAAATGTAATTAAAGAGGCACAACCTTAGCATATGGAAAAGGCTTGGCTTCCTTTCTTAGAGCTGTGATAATATGGAATAGTCTTCTACAGGAGCTGGTTCTACCACATTCATAGATAGTTAAATAAAGGGGTTTGATACAGTTCTAAAAAACACAAAAGATACATGGCTGCTTGCAGGTATAACAAATGCATATCCTGCAGTTACTGAAATACCTTTAGGTAACAGGAAGGAATTTACTTTACATGTTGAAGCAACTTGACAACATTTATTTGCCTTATGCCGTGAACACACGATCGGAATTCCCGACAACAAATGTTCCATGGGAGCTTGTTGTCGGAAATTCCAACCGTGTGCAGGCTCCATCGGACATTTTTGTTGGAATTTCCGAGAACAAAAATTTGAGAGCTGGTTCTCAAATTTTCCGACAAACAATCTGTTGTCGGAAATTCAGATCATGCGTACACCATTTTGACGCACAAAATTCCACTCATGCCACGGAATCAAGCAGAAGAGCCGCACTGGCTATTGAAATTCATTTTTCTTGGCTCGTCGTACATGTTGTACGTCACCGCGTTCTTGACGTTCAGAATTTCTGACAACATTTGTGCGACCAGGTGTATGGAAGACAAGTTTGAGCCAACATCCAAAATATCCAGGATTTTTTTCTAAGGGTCCTAAGATTTTTTTTTAATTATTATTATCATATAATAACAGATCAAAGCAATTACCTAAATGTATTATAAGAACAAAAGGTTAGTTGGTAGAGAGGGAATAAGACAAAATAGAAAGTTAAATTACATTTTCTAATTTTTTTGCAACATATAATCTCCTTTGTAATATTATCATTATATAGAATTAACTGTATACAGCACCAACAGTTTGCGCAGCACTTAAAACAATTAAGGCAGACAGAGTATGATTACAATACAATTCAATACAAGAGGAATCGAAGAACCCTGCTCATTAGAGCTTACAATCTAAAAGGAGGGTCAAGTGATACAAAAAGTTATACCTGTGGGGGACAAGCTGATAAAAAAAGAAAAGAAAAGTTTAATTGTTCGGTAGAGGCAGGATAGGCTTCGCTAAAGAGATAGATTTTCAGGGATAGAGTGGATAGAGTAGGAAATAGTTGAACATATTGGGGTAAGGAGTTCCAGAGGATGGGAGAGGCAAGCATGGAAAGAGGTGATGAGGGAGCTAGAGAGCAGGAGGTCTTGGGAGGAGTGGGGAGAATGATTTGGTTGGTATTTTTAGACAAGGTTAGTGATGTAGCCTGGAGCAGAGTTGTGGATGGTTTTGAAGGTTGCTGTTAGTATTTAGAATTGTATTCATTGGATGAGTGGAAGTCAACGGAGGGATCAGCAGAGAGGGGTAGCAGACACTGAACAGTTGGTAAGGTGCATAAGACTGGAGCATTCTTTCTGTCCATTTTCTCCTAATAATTTCACAGAAAACACCAGTTATCTTATAATGTAAAAATAAAGCCTCGTACACACGATCAGATTGTTTTCCAACAAAACCGTGGAATTTTGTCCGAAGGGCGTTGGCCCAAACTTGTCTTGCATACACACGGCCACACAATTGTTGGCGAACAATTAGGAACGTAGTGACGTACTACGTGTTTTTTCAGCTCTTTAGCGCCACCCTTTGGTCTCCTTCTGCTAATTTCGTGTTAGTAGAAGTTTGAGTGCTGATTCGCGCTTTTCATTTCGCACTTTTCATTTCACGCTTTTCATTTCGCACTTTTCAGTTCGCGCTTTTCAGTTCACGCTTTTCAGTTTGTTTCTGAGCAGCCGTTCGTCAACCAGCCATGTTGCGGAATCGGAGGAGATAATGTGTTATTTATTATTGGCCTTGGAGTTATTGCTTTGACATTTTTTTGGTTGAATAATGATTTGATTTGGTATATTTTCTATATTTTTGGATGCATAGAATATAAAAAAAATAACAAAAAATTGTAAAGAATAATACTTGGCTATGTGTTTTACTTGACTTAAATGACAGTTTGGGAGTAGGCAGTTACATTTTAAAAAATACAATGTAAAATTGACAAGGGACACCGACATAGTTGTATCTTTGATCTTAAAAACTACGGTATAATGGTGTTGTGGTAACTTGCACAAATAAAAAAAATAAAAAAGCATAATAATATTATTCTTGATATCACTAGAAGAAAAAAGCCTTTAAAAATTAATTTTCAATAACTCCATCAGTATCACCCAGAGGTGGGGGACTCGAGTCACATGACTTGACTCGAGTCAGACTCGAGTCACCTATTTGAGGACTTGCGACTTGCTTGACAAAATGAAACAAATGACTCGACTTGACTTTGACTTGACACCAATGACTTGTGACTTGACTTTGACTTGGGCCCTATGACTTGCACTAGACTTGCACTACCACTAACCAGCAGTCCACTACCTAACTAACACTAACCGCAAGCCACCGTCTGCCTACCTGATCAGAGTGTCATGCAGACAGACGGCGGACATTGCAGTGTTCAAATTAGGGAGTGCAAACTAAAAATATACCCAAAAATGGGAAGGTTCGTACTGAGGGGATAAGTAAATACAAAGGTGCTTATAAATTATCTGTTATGCATGGAAGGTTAGTGTTATTATATTGCCTATTGCAAAAAAGTGGAGGAGAGAGGCCTGGTAGTGTGACCATGAGGGGGGATATCCCCCCAAAGGCCACATCTTTATATAAGTAAGCATGGACATGATGGGCAGAGGCATTTGAGAATTCAATGCAGCAGTATTAGGGAGTGCAAACTAAAAATATACCCCCTTAGAGTAGTGAACCCCAAATGACATGAAGAGGCATAAAGAGAGTGAGAGGCATTTTACCTTGCAGGGAGGGTGAAGTAAGATGGTATGTATCCAGCAGAACGGTGGTGCGGCTGTCTGGCAGATGTATGACCGCCACTCTCACAGGGCATCTGTGAGAAGTGGAAGCCACGGCGCCGCTTCTTATGTCCCGATCGGATGACGTCAGAACGCGTCCGACGTCAATCCGAACCAGCCGGGGCGTCATCGACATGGGCGTGGGTGCGCGCGCAGCACAAGCTGCGTTGCGTTCCACACGGCGTAGATGGCGTGAAGGAGGACGTTGCTAGGCAACGTCGTCCATAGCCGCATAGCACCGCCGGCCTGCACCCATGGTGTCCCCGATGACAACGGGGGACCAGGGCAGCACGGAACAGCGGCGCTTGCGGCTCGGGCGGCTGCATAACCCTGCCGCACTGGTGGCTGAACCGCGCCTCCTTGTCTGCGATAGGCGGAACACTCAATTTCACAGCAGGCAGTGTTCTGCCTATCACGGACATCCTCTCATCCTCGTCTGTGTTATGAGGATGAGCGGATGTCCGTGATAGGTGGAACACTGAATGCTGGGAAATTTAGTGTTCCGCCTATCACAGACAAGGAAGAGGCGCGATTTTTGAATACTGGAATGGCCGCTGGGACGCCGATGGGACGCGGCCGACCAGGTACACCGCTGACAGTTTTATACGGTGGTGTGCAAATTAATTATTTTTAATGCTTTACAGCATTATTGTCTAAGTCCAAGGGGTCTGAATATAAAAAAAAAAACATTGGCACTAGAATGAACTGACAATCATAGGAAATACACATATTGGAGACAATAGGGGCCATTGTGAATAATTGCCCCCATTGTCTCCAATATGTGTATTTCCTATGATTGTCAGTTCATTGATTTACATTGATCCTGTGTGAGGTCCTAATGTTTAGTACTATTTATGACCAGTTGCTGTAGGTGTGCAATTTGCTTATAACCAGCTATGGGGTTGTGCAATTAATGAGTTTAACTTGGGAGGTGTCCGATAGATCAGTTTAAGTTCATATGGAGGTGTGCAATTATTAACCAGTTTATAACAAGCTGTGGGGGCGTGCAATTAATTTGCTTATAATCAGCTATGGGGGTGTGCAATTCATTCATTTATAACCAGATATAGGGTTGTGCAAATATTAATTTTGACTCGGGAGGTGTGCAATTGATCCGTTTAAAACCAGATATGGGGTGTGTGCAATTAATCAGTTTGACTTGGGAGGTGTGCAATGGATCCACTGGTTATTAACTGGCATTGCACACCCCCACAGCTTGTTATAAACTGGTCAATTGCACACCTCCCATGTCAAACTGATCAATTGCACACCCCCATAGCGGATTATAAATTGGTCAATTGCACACCCCCATAGCGGATTATAAAAAATTGGTCCATTGCACACCCCCATACTTGGTTATACACAGGATCCATTGCACACCTCCCAAGTCAAAATGAATATTTGCACAACCCTATATCTGGTTATTACCTAATCTGCTGCAATAGACAGAATGAATAGCAGTGCATAGAAGTAATTTAAAATACAGAAGTTTGTCACATCTAAACCCTCATCAAGTACACGTGGCCTGTACTTGGTCGGCTTGCACCCCGCACATAAGATGGCATTGGCGGCATCCATCTTGCCTTAGCAGACGACACAAGATGGAGCCGGTGGTGTATTTGTAGCAGAGGCTGGCAGCTGCTGGATAACAGAAGTGCTGTTTGTGTCGCCTCATGGGCCGTTAAACACGAGCTATGCCACGGGAGGACCCCCGGCCCATTCTTAAAACAAATCACTTATTTTGCAAACAGTGCATACTTAGCAGCGGGCAACTGGCCACCCTTGCCCTATTTAAATGGCAGCTTCTCAGAACGGCCCTTTGTGCTTCCATTCCCACCAGTCTTTTTATGCTGGCCTGTGCCACCCCTTTGTCTGCCCAGCTGGTTTGCCATTACTGATCATCAGCAGCTGGGGAAACAATGACAGTGGCAGGGTTCGGTGTTGCTTGAGACTTGAAGGTTAAGACTTGAGACGTGCTTATGACTTGCACATGTGTGACTTACTCCCATGTCTGGTATCACCAGCAAAGCAGCTTCATTATGATCCCATTAAAGAAGAAGAGAATTGTGCGCTGCATTTGGAGATTTCATAATTTGCCACGTCACAAATGTAAATTCTCCATTACGAATGCTAGTTTACAAGACCGACCACTTCTGGCTCATCCTTGCTTCCGAGCATGCGTGTTTCTACTTTGAACTTTTGTCTGACGGACTTGTGTACACACGCTCGGAAAATCCGACAACACGCATTTGTCCATGGAAAATTTGAAAACCTGCTAGCCAACATTTGTTGGCGGAAAGTCTGACAACAATTGTCCGATGGATCGTACACACGGTCGGATTTACTGACAACAGCCTGTCATCGAACATTTCCCGTCGGAAAGTCTTATAGTGTGTACAAGGCTTTAGCTAGTGGGGATGAGTCAAACATATCTGGGTTTGATTGGAGGACGGTTCCACAAACAGGGCTATTCTGAGCATTAATTCAAACCCTATTGAAGTCAATAGGAGCTGAATCTTTAAAATCAATTCTGATCAATTTTAAGGAAGGGAGGGTAAAACAAATGGTATTAGAGCTGGGCACTCTCCTGGGGACATGTTTCAATTAAAGAAACATTTTTTTTTAATTCCGCTCAATTCATTTTTATTAATTTTCTGGAAATCTCAATGTTAAAAGTAACATTAATAACATTTCATAATAAAAAAAGAAGCAAAAACTCTCACATGAGTAAACATAACATTGATGTACAGTATAGTAAAACAATGAACATTCAAAGCACAGGTGAGCCAGGGCTATGTAATACGAAAACACTTATAGGGGTAATAATCCAGTTTGAGGTGTGCCCCAGGTGCTAAGAGTTAGTAAAAGATCATTTTCCTCGACTAAGCAAAAAAACATGAAAAAATATTTGGAAGCAAAACACAGACCCGACACATTTGTGCAGATCCAAAGTCCTGTGAGGTAAAGTAAGTAAAAAAGAGAGTAAGAAGGGAGGAAGGGAAAAGAGTAAGAAAAGGTGACTGGTCTTGTATTCGCCCCTTTCTGTTGGTTCCCTCCCACTGCTCTGCTTTCTGAACAGGGAATGTGCAGCACTGTAATTATATTTCTACTTTTACAACATAACTGGGTTTTAATTTGGTGGGCACAAGAATATTGAATAAAGAGGGTATGTGGCGCTAACCCTTAAGTAAATCAATAAATAATCTAAAATGACCAGTTTGCAAAGCTCAGAGTATCCGAAAGATGAGTGACCTTTCACACAAATAGATATATAAAAACATAGAATAATGAACTAAAATAGATAAAATTCCTTAATAGCAATACACATAAAATATTAAAGGTATGGATATCTCTCGCGCTAGTTTGAGTATATAGACAGGGCAGTATATGTCAAAGAATAATAAAGATTTGCAGCAAAGTGAATAGTGTTCACATAAGGCACTTCAAGGATGAATAAATATAAAATACTTCGCGCAAAAAGAGCAATAAAACAAGGTGAAAGAAAGGCAGTAGTACCGACTAGATTCCTCTGGGGGCACTAATCATAAGTGCAATACCAGGGTGAGTGATTAAAGCAATGATATATAAATATAGCGTGATTAAAAAGAACCTCAATATTATTACTGAATAAAATCTAAAATGGAGTGAGGATATTGTCCTAGATATGTGTAACTGTGTCACACCAAATAACTTCAATAATTAAAATGATAATAAATCCTAGGATAATTAAGAGTGCTAGACTCTAAAAGTGACAGTGCATATCAAACTGCGTGACATAAGGCAAATAAAACAATAAACGTGAATCAAGCACACATAAATAAGTGAAAGAAACACTAATGTGTAGCCTAAAGCGTTAAGACCTGCAAAGGTATACCAAGTGCAAAAAGTACGTGTTCAAACAGGTTTAAATAGATGAATGAGGGCATACAAATAAATGTCCATATATAAAATAATAAAATAATAAAGGTGTAGTCCAGCTAGGTGCAGCTCAGTGCAGAGAATAAAATCAAAATAGCCCAAATAGGATATCCAATAGTGGTTTCACTTAGTTGTTAAAGTCTTCTTATATTCATTCATCTATTTATATGGGGTGCTCCTAGTCTTGTCTCCCAGAACTCTCACCTTAAGTAAGGTCAAATGAGCCTTTCTGGGGTCTCCAAGTTGCCCCTACTAGTGGTTATTGTGGTGTCCTGTTGTCGGGTCCTGCCTTGTCCTTACTCCTTTGTAAACCAGCCCTATATCGCTAGGTGCCTCCCAGCAATATCAAACAAGGGGGAGAAAAGAGAAAAGGAGGGGGCTCCACTAGTGTAGTAATTAAAAATACCCGTTTATTAAGCATAAGGTAAGATAAAACTCGTACATAAAATCAGTAACAACAGGCAAGATAAGAAAGATTCACCGGGGGCGTCCACAGCGCCTACTCGCGTCCTTCTCTTGGTTATGCCTACGGCCACTCCCTACGCGTTACGACACGGTCACGTGCCTTCATCACGTGTCTCCCCAGATGAAGACACGTGACCGTGTCGTAACGCGTAGGGAGTGGCCGTAGGCATAACCAAGAGAAGGACGCGAGTAGGCGCTGTGGACGCCCCCGGTGAATCTTTCTTATCTTGCCTGTTGTTACTGATTTTATGTACGAGTTTTATCTTACCTTATGCTTAATAAACGGGTATTTTTAATTACTACACTAGTGGAGCCCCCTCCTTTTCTCTTTTCTCCCCCTTGTTTGATATTGCTGGGAGGCACCTAGCGATATAGGGCTGGTTTACAAAGGAGTAAGGACAAGGCAGGACCCGACAACAGGACACCACAATAACCACTAGTAGGGGCAACTTGGAGACCCCAGAAAGGCTCATTTGACCTTACTTAAGGTGAGAGTTCTGGGAGACAAGACTAGGAGCACCCCATATAAATAGATGAATGAATATAAGAAGACTTTAACAACTAAGTGAAACCACTATTGGATATCCTATTTGGGCTATTTTGATTTTATTCTCTGCACTGAGCTGCACCTAGCTGGACTACACCTTTATTATTTTATTATTTTATATATGGACATTTATTTGTATGCCCTCATTCATCTATTTAAACCTGTTTGAACACGTACTTTTTGCACTTGGTATACCTTTGCAGGTCTTAACGCTTTAGGCTACACATTAGTGTTTCTTTCACTTATTTATGTGTGCTTGATTCACGTTTATTGTTTTATTTGCCTTATGTCACGCAGTTTGATATGCACTGTCACTTTTAGAGTCTAGCACTCTTAATTATCCTAGGATTTATTATCATTTTAATTATTGAAGTTATTTGGTGTGACACAGTTACACATATCTAGGACAATATCCTCACTCCATTTTAGATTTTATTCAGTAATAATATTGAGGTTCTTTTTAATCACGCTATATTTATATATCATTGCTTTAATCACTCACCCTGGTATTGCACTTATGATTAGTGCCCCCAGAGGAATCTAGTCGGTACTACTGCCTTTCTTTCACCTTGTTTTATTGCTCTTTTTGCGCGAAGTATTTTATATTTATTTTTACACATAAAATATTGAATAAATATAAGACGTGTGTAAAAAATGAAAAAATATTCAATAAAAGTGATGGTGCTAAATATTATATCCCTTGTGACTATTAAAATATCCAATATACACTATATATTGTCAAAAGTATTGGGACACCTACCATTACACGCACATGTGCTTTAATGGCATCCCAGTCTTAGTCCGTAGGCTTCAATATTGAGTAGGCCCACCCTTTGCAGCCGTAACAGCTTCAGCTCTTCTGGGAAGACTGTCCACAATGTTTGGGAGTGTGTCTATGGGAATGTTTGACCATTCTTCCAGAAGCGCATTCGTGAGGTCAAGCACTGATGTTGGACGAGAAGGCTTGGCTCGCAGTGTCCGCACTATTTCACCACAAAAATGTTCTATCAGGTTGAGGGCAGGACTCTGTGCAGGCCAGTCAAGTTCCTCCACCCCAAACTCGCTTATCCATGTCTTTTATGGACCTTGCTTTGTGCACTGGTGCGCAGTCATGCTGGAACAGGAAGAGACCATCCTTTGATTGTTCCCACAAAGTTGGGAGCATGAAATTATCCAATATGTCTTGGTATGCTGACGCCTTAAGAGTTCCCTTCACTGGAACTAAGGGGCCAAGCCCAACCCCTGAAAAACAACCCCACACCACAATCCTCCCCTCCACCAAATGATTTGGACCAGTGCACAAAACAAGGTCTATAAAGATGTGGATGAGTGAGTTTGGAGTGGGGTGGTGTGAGTCCTGACCTCAACCTGATAGAACACCTTTGGGATGAATTAGAGCGGAGACTGCGAGCCAGGCCGTCTCATCCAACATCAGTGCCTGACCTCAGAAATGCGATTCTGGAAGAATGGTCAAACATTCCCATAGACACACTCCTAAACTTTATGGACAGCCTTCCCAGAAGAGTTGAAGCTGTTATAATTGCACAGGGTGGGCCAACACAATATTGAACTTTACGCACTAAGGCCTGATTCACACCTATGCATTTTTAGTGCTTTTTGCATTTTGAAGATTTACACTACAGTCCATTTAACATGGTTTCCTATGGAACATGTTCTGCTGTGCAAATCTTCAAAATGCAAAAAAGCACCAAAAATGCATTGGTGTGAATCAGGCATAAGACTGGGGTGCAATCACAGTTCATGTGCATGTAAAGCTGATATATATATATATATATATATATATATATATTTCTGCACAGGAAATAAACTGACATGACATCAACATTGGTGTGAGCAGGCATATAACTGACACGCATGAAAATTCAACGTGCATGAAACCCAATGTGAACTGATGTCTCTGCAAGTAAAATCTGTGTGGTTTTCCCTTCAGAGCCCATCAGTTTTCATGCACATATGGAGTGAACGAGCCCTTAAAGTGAACAGGAATTTATTTTCCACATCACTGAATACTTGAGGTGAATATTCCCACAATGTATTCTGTAATTATTCTCAAATCCATTAGTACATCAGGCTTGCCATCTTGTGAACCAGTAGAGAGGTGTGTGGAGGTTATGAATGAGTATGTAGAGCTTTGAAATGACAGTTTGAGTTTGATATTTTATATACTGAGCACTGGAAGAGAGGTATCTGCCAACAGGTAACTGAATGAAACACTCATGTCATAATCAGTACTTTAAATGTTTGAACATTTTCAAAACATATTCAGTGTTTTAATTGCCTTGACTGTTTGTTTTAGATTCCAGAACACTCCTTCTCTAGTGAGTGCCACCACTTTAATTTTTCAGAAGCACTAGCGGGTCTCCAAGCCATTGAGGAAGGGCTAGAAACAGATGGAAGTTCTTTGGATACCATGGATGTTCTGGGTGTTATCCAGCTTCTGAAAGAAGTGGCTGATATGGATGTAATTAAGAGTGAAGAGAACCTAGAAGACTTGAGTCATCATTTTGTACATGTCACAGGAGAGCTTCTTGATTACCATGACCAAAACCTTTGGTCTGAAGTTGATTTGGTACATAATACACACTTTTTTTTTCTTTAGTCATGTGATGTGTTTTTTTTTTTACCATGCATTCCATTGGGATTGTGGGGCTGCTTTGTTTTCCTTGGGGGGGTGAGGGGAGGGGGGGTGGAGTCAATTCCAAGTGCCCAGCAATCCTAGGCTGGTGCACTTCAGGTACTTGAAACTCTTTGGGTGATATGCAACGGTTGAGGGTGCTTGACAGGGGAAGAGGGATAATGCTTGATTTACATGGGGGGGTTGTGTAAATCCCAAGTGTCCAGCAGTGCTAGGGTGGTGCACTTCAGGAGCTTGTACCTCCCAGGGCTGTATGCAACTGGTGACGGTGTCTCAGTCTTTCGGTGATATGTTGCTAGTGCAGGTGCCTATAGATTTTATGAGGATCAATGGCAATACGTCTAGGAAATAAAAAGAAAGTCATTGGTTCTTATCTGTCCGAGGGGGCATCAGTTGTCAGTGATTAGTTGGTGAGCACGCAATCTGAGATGGCGATAATGATTCAAAGGTTTATATGCCACTAATCTGAGGCAAAGTTGGGTAGTTGAAAGTTTGGAAGCGTGCAAGAGAATGTAAGTTTGAAAGATTTAAATAACCATGTATCTGGGGAAAGATGATTGGAGGTGTTAGTACTAAAGTTCTGTTTCTTTTTACCTAATGCTATTTGCATGTTACCATGGCAGTGAGTTTTATGTTATAGGACTGGAGTTCTCCTGCGAGGATAGTTGTAAGAGATGGACATTTGCCAATTTGTTTCCAACTTATACATTTGTTTGACTTTTTGCTCTATTTCCATCCTCTAACAGTTTTTTAGGAGAACGCCATTTCATAAATTACTATCACACTTTAAAATAAGTGTATCAATACCAACTCTGGTGCAAATTAAAGTATAACTGACATTTAGCCAGCTTTTGTTTCTAACCACCATTGTGTCTCTAAGTGCAATACACAATTCTGTTGCAGGTTATTAAAGGTCCAATGACAATAATTCAAACAGTGGAGAAAATGGCATCCAAACTTGTTCTACTTCTTTCTACTGAAAAAAAGGAAATCTGCATACATCACAGGAATCTTGGTAGGTTGACACAGATTGCATTGTTCTTTTCCAATATCATTCCAAAGGTACTAGTGTATAAAGGAGCGGGCAAACACATGGAGCAATTGGGGACATAATATCTAACTAAATTTATACTTGTGCCACCCAAGGAAGAAGTCACCTGATTTTCTCCTTTTCTGGTGTGAGAAAAGATAGATAGATAGAAAAAAAAATCCCCAAATTGCAGTATTCTTTGTTTGTGCTTGTAAGTCTATTAGGTGGATACTGAGAAAATGAACATGCATGATATCACTTATTTTTTAAATAAGTTATTATTTGGTACCTTTTAAGAAAGCATAACCCATAAGGCTATGGCCAGGAACTGCTAAATGAATTAAAAAGCCTTACAATGGAGCAGTACATAGTGCAGTGTAGCCTTCATAGAACAATGCTCATGGGAATGCAGGCCGCACCTACCCTCCCCGAATACCATAAAGTCAAACACCTATTTAAATAATGACACATTTTGTTGGCAAAACTTGGCCGTGGAACGTTTATTGGTGTATTCAAATCAATAAATAATACATCTTGATAATTTTATTAATTCATAAAATTCTTAAATTTCAAACAATAAACTTAAAAACAATGCAGTCTTAAAGGACACGAGCATACAGAATAATTATAACCAAAGTCCCCCCTACAGATATGAAGGGTGACAGACCATATAACATGCTTAGCAACTAGAGAGGGAGAGTGGGGAGCTTGTTGCACGGACGCTGACTAGCTGACACTGGCGGTAATAATCCTGCAAGAGGGACCTATATATAATAAGCCCCCTTTCCAGAACATTCTCAAGGGTCACATGACATTCTGGGAAATTCCCAAAATGTCATGTGACCATCTTTTCCCACCCCAATCCCATTTAAAATTTAGGGACCTTGTCCCTAATATAGTAAATATGTATATATCCGTATATTTTATTTTGTTTTATTTTTTATAGAAGGAGGGGTGACTGCATACCCATGCTGTCAGACTTAAAGCCTTAAGCCTTCTTAGTCCATGGGAATGCAGGCCGCACCTACCCTCCCCAAATACCATAAAGTCAAATACTTATTTAAATAATGCCACATAACTTGTTGGCAAAAATTGTCTGCGGCACATTTATTGGTGTATTCAAATCAATAAATAATAACAACAACATCTTGATCATTTTATTAATTCATAAAATTCTTAAATTTCAAACAATAAACTTAAAACAGCTCACTCTTAAAGGACTCTTAACCACTTCCCGACCGTCGGCCGTCATATGACGGCCTCCGGTTTGCGGGGGTATATCTGAATGATGCCTGTAGCCACAGACATCATTCAGATATTGCCGGTTTCAGCCGGCGATTCCCTGCACCATAAGAACGATCATAGCGGCTGTTCCGCCGCTTGATCGTTCTTATGGGCCGCCGCCCGTCGGTGCTTCTACCGACTCACCACTTCCATCGGTGAGTCGGACACAGGAACCGCCGGCACCGGATGATCACTATAGAGATTTCCGGCAGACCAGATGGTCGCCGGAGTCTCTATGATCGTTCGGAGGCCGGGCGCGATGTGATGACATCACGCCCGGCCTCTGCATTCGAATAACGGCGCCGCCTCCGCTGGGAAGCGGTGATCGTTTTAATTTTTTTTTTAATTTTAGGCTGTCCAGCCTAGAGGTGAGATGTGGGGTCTTATTGACCCCATATCTCACTGTTAATAGGTCCGATCAGGTAATATTCCTATTACAAGGGATGTTTACATTCCTTGTAATAGGAATAAAAGTAATCAAATTTTTATTTTATTTTTTTTAACTGTCAAATTTAAAAAATAAAAGTCAAATTAACAATAATAAAAAAAAAAAAAAAATTTTTTTAAAGCGCCCCTGTCCCCGTGAGCTCGTACACAGAAGTGAACGCATACGTAAGCCCTGCCCACATATGAAAACGGTGTTCAAACCACACATGTGAGGTATCGCCGCGAACGTTAGAGCGAGAGCAATAATTCTAGCCCTAGAACTCCTCTGTAACTCAAAACATGTAACCAATAAAAAATGTTAAAGCGTCGCCTATGGGGATTTTAAAATACCAAAGTTTGGCGCCATTCCACAAGCGCGTGCAATTTTGAAGCGTGACATGCTGGGTATCTATTTACTTGGCGTATCTTCATCTTTCACATTATGCAAAAAAAATTGGGCTAACTTTATTGTTTGGTTTTTTTTTAAGCATGAAATTGTTTTTTTTTCTGAAAAAAACGTGTTCGAAAAATTGCTGCGCAAATACCGTGCGAGATAAAAAGTTGCAACGAGCATCATTGTATTCTCTAGGGTCTTTGCTAAAAAAACATATATAATGTTTGGGGGTTCTATGTAATTTTCGAGCAAAAAAATTATGAATTTTACATGTAGGAGAGAAATGTCAGAATTGGCCTGGTTGCGAAGTGGTTAAAGCATACAAAATATTTATAACCAAAGTCCCCACATGGTTGAAATCTCAAGCCCGGCCTACCCCACAACCATGGCCAATTCAATGCAGTTTTGCAACCGTACATTAAAGATATCTACTCCTATTTCTGATAGATTAACGCCATCTGATCTATATAATCCAGCAAAACCACCCTCTAAATTACTATGTCTGTAAGAAAAAACACCAACTTGTGGCATTAATTTTTCCATAGACTTGTTTAAACGCTTCCTAATCTTCTAAAAAGATTTTAAATGGGTATCTTGCAGCCGAGGAACTATATCTGAAAAGATTATTTTGGTATTCGGGGATTCTAACTTGAATCTATGAAGGTCACGTTTCATCATAAAAATAAGATCCAGTGTTCTTATTTTCCCAACATCGTTTCCACCAAGGTCAACGATTAATACATCAGGAGCCGGCCATAACTCAAGCAACCTGGAGAGATAGAAACACAAATGAGTCCATTGAAGACCTCTAATTCATTTCCAGCATATTTGAAATTTTCCAGGATCCAGAGACAAATTGGATGTATAGCAGCGCTTCATGCTCTTTTATATGCCCAATACACAAAAGAGTGGCCCAGGATACAAATATATCTTCCAGTGCCTAGAATTAAAGAGAGAGATCAGATCTGACCAAAATTTGAAATCGTGATTCTCATCTACCTAACCTTTTGATTATTGCATCATCCAATCCCATCTTTGCGGCCTCCGTAGCCTCACCGATCCTGAAAGAGTGAGAGATAAACTTTATTTACTAAATTGTTGTAAATCCAGCTTCATCATGCATGCTTTTAAAATTAAATTGAACTGTATTTAGGCTGCTGGGAAATGGACTTTCAGAGGCAGTTGGCTTCGATCCCCTGCATCGCTGGACCCTGAGACAGGCAAGTGCCCGATTATTAAAAGTCAGCAGCTGCAGTATTTGTAGCTGCTGACTTTTAATTTATTTTTTTAAATGGAACTCCTCTTTAAGGAAAAATTATACACCAGCCAGGATTTTAGCAATGTGAATATGAGATAACTCTGACTGCATTAAACTACATCTGAATATCTGTTTCAGAAGGAGAATCAAATTGTATGGCAAGTTCCCTAGCAAAGTTGTTCCACCTGTGCCATGCGGCTGAATATTCAGCCCATGTACTGTCCGCAACAGAATGTCTTATTGAATTTGCAAGAACTTCCAAATTAGGCTCCATAGATGTTCTGAACATGCGTGACCATTCCTTGTCCGCATTTGGCAGAAGTTGATGGAATCTGCATTCCTGAAATCAAGACAAGGCGTCCGCAATTCGATTGTCCCTCCCTGGAACATGTCTGGCTTTAGTCAAATATTACATTTTAAACAAAGAAATACTAAGTACCTAAGCAGTTTGACCACCTGTATGGATTTAGCTGACAAGCAATTCATGGCATATAAAACTCATTTATTATCTGAATTAATCAGCACCAATGATTCTTCCAA
This sequence comes from Lithobates sylvaticus, assembly GCA_028564925.1. Taxonomy (NCBI): domain Eukaryota; kingdom Metazoa; phylum Chordata; class Amphibia; order Anura; family Ranidae; genus Lithobates; species Lithobates sylvaticus. The sequence continues at coordinate 134,743,603 of CM053033.1, forward strand.
ATTTCCAAGAATCCACATAAACCTGCAGCATCTGTATATAATTCAAGGTCAGATGAAGACACAAATTGCTCCTGAATAAGTGATCGACCATAATATATATTTAAGAATTTCAACAAAATTAACAGGTCCTCTTTGAGGTCGGCTGTCAATCTAATGTGGGAAAACAGAGATTTCATGTCTGACATAGCTAAATACAAGCAACGCGAGAATATCCTGCCAACAGGCATGATTCTTGTTGCACAGGCCAATGGACCTTATAATAGATGTAGTTCTTTTAATAAAACTATTTTACTATTGGCTTTAATTTTGTTAATTTTTGACTCAGGTAACTGAAATTCAAATATTTCGGGGGCTATCTTGATACATAAGAATTCTATGGATGAGGATGGAAAAACAGTTTTTTCGCTAGCTAATGGAATACCAAAATGCTGAGCGACTACACTAAACAGTTGGAGCATATGTAAACAGAGGGAAATGAGTCAGGCCAATGAATAAGAAATCATTAAGGTAGTGCAATAATTGTGCAAAAGGGGGGGAGATAAAAGGACCTGCTATTCTACCCTCTTTGATTTCTTTAACTAACTTCTCTTTAACTATATGTGCATAATTAGCCACGACTTTAAATTATTAACCAATTTGCACCCCTCATCCTGAAATACCGGCAAAGGGTAACCTTTGGAGAATCCTTCAATTAAAAACTTGGCTGTCTCCTGGACTGGATACATTTCCAACCATTGTGGCATGCTTGTTAGTTTTACTGGTGTGTTTGCTTTTTGTATAATTATCTCTCAGGGAGCCTTGAAAAATGGTATTCCTTTTGAAACACCGGAGTAAAGGGTGGGTTTCTGAACAGTTTGAGCATTCATGCTTGTATTTGCAAGAACACCCCCATTTACACTGGTTCTCGTTGTTTTCTGTGACACTATCAGGTTAAGTTACAACCCAACCTCTTTATTACCCCACTTTAGTGATGGCTATATTGATAGATTTTGTCTAAATGTTTCATCATATTGGAACCACCCTAGTCCTCCGAAACTCTTATAGGCCTCTAGCACATGTTCTATATGTTGAAAAAGCCCACTGCAATATTCTGGGTGTTTTTCACCTAACACACTAGCGTATATGGAAAATGACTGCATCCAGTTAATAAAAGACCTCGCCACTGGCCTTCTATCATCCTCAAATTTTTCATCTGATTTTTTGTCAGCTCTGTTGATATACTCCTTCACAGGTGGAAGTAAGTGCAAAATGTCCACAAATTGACCTTTCCAAATTTTATCTTGTATCTGAGGAGAAAGGTGATATCCTAACGGCAGAATCTTGCATGGCAATGTTTCTTTAAAACATGCCTCAGGGACCGATGAGCTAGACATATTAATCTCAACTGGTAACGACATTTGAGGATTAACATTAGCTGTTGGGGAAGAAAAACTATTACTATTGCCTATATTGCTTATACTGACAGTATTTCTTCCTTCATTAGACCAGACACTTACATAATTACTGCTGTCATTCACTGGTGTATTAATACTGTCATACAATCTATTAATAGGCAAAATAATAGATTCCATAATGTTGTTAAGTGTACAGTGGAACCTCGGATTACGAGCATAAGCTGTTCCAGGAGTATGCTTGTAATCCAAAGTACTTGCATATCAAAGCGAGTTTTCCCATTGAAGTCAATGGAAACTAAAATAATTTTTTCCGCATTGACTTCAATGGGATGCAATACCGGATGCGGCCAGAGGCAGGGGGCACTAAAGAGCCTCGGAAATGGCCGAAAAGACCCTGAGACACTTTGGCTGACCTCTGCAAACCTCAGAAAGACTTCCTACCTGAGATTTGCAGAGGTCATCCGTGCTGTACTCGGGCCTTTCCGTGCATTTCCGAACGTGACGTTCGGCTCTGCTCGGCTCCGGTGCCCCCCCACCTCAGACAAAAAGCGGTACTGCACACCGATTTGGCCTGAATCATGCTCGTTTTGCGAGACAACACTCGTTAACCACGTTACTCACAATCCGAGGTACCACTGTATTTGCTAACTCACCTAGACTACTAGGTGGTGCTGGAGCATTGGATAGATCTGAATCAGCATTGTGCTGCTCTCTGTTGCCTCCAGTGGACAGCAGCGGGATGTCTAACACTTGCACAGCCTGGAGCTTCATGCTGTGTTAGTGAAGTGCTGGGCAGGGCTTGCATATCCGAAACTTCTTCCTCTGACACAGCATCCGTCCTTCTCCTTGATACCGCTCCTCCCGCCTGCCACTGCCTCTGGGTGGCAATTGGGACCAAACCCTCCTCTTCTTGTTAGTAGCTGCCTCTTCCTGTCGCATCATGCTACCTACTTCTTTCTCCTGCGTAACGGGTAGCCATGTCAGCGGGCCGTGCTGGCGTGTCTGGTGCTGCTGTGGGCTTTTTGTGGCTGGTCTGCCTCTGCCTTCCTGGGAAATACTGGGCACATCCACGGCTCTCTGCACGGTTGTTCCCTTTCTTCTCTCCTCCACTCGTTATTCTCTTCAGCCATGGCAGGGCACCACCTGAGCCAGTCTTCCCCACTGCTGTCCCCTGCTGGCTCCAGCACTTGTCGCATTAGGGATTTCATAGTCAGGTCGGCTGCAACTTAAAAGTATTATAGCCCTTCTGAGGAGCTTTTTGCACTGACGCAGACTAGCTGACACTGGCCAGAATATTCCTGCAAGAGGGTCCTATATATAATAAGCCCCCTTTTCAGAGCATTCCCAGGGGTCACATGACATTCTGGGAAATTCCTAAATGTCATGTGACCATGTTTTCTCACCCCAATCCCATTTAAAATTTCATAAAGGGACCTTGTCCCTAATATAGTAAATATGTATTGTGGTAGTGTGGTACCCCACCAGCGGAGGGATGCAGGGTTCTCAACCAGGCAGGTTGAGGGGCTCCAGGGGATTTGCTTATTTGGGAGGAAACTGGCTTTTCAGTTTCCTCATTGTTTAGGAAAATCCGTTTTGGGATCTGGAGCCTGGGGATTTTGTAGCGATCCGGGTAGAATGAAATCCCCAGTCCTGGTTCCTGATTTTGAGAATCACCAGCACACTGACTGATCAGGTGTTTGCTGGACTATTTGTAGACACCTGACCACGGTTCTGGGCTCCACCCTCCTGAGGAGTCCAGGCATGCACGTCTGCATTAGGGATGAGCCGAACACCCCCGGGTTCAGTTCGCACCAGAACCTTCGAACGGATCGAAAGTTCGCGCAAATTTTCGAACCCTATTCGTTACAATGGACGCGAACGTCCGAAATCAAAATTGGTAATTACAATGGCCAATATGCATGTTAATGTCATAAAATAGGTTTGGGGACCCGAGTCCTGCCCCAGGGGACATATATCAATGCAAAAAGAACTTTTAAAAACTAACGTTTTTTCGGGAGCAGTCATTTTAATGATGCATAAAGTGAAAAAAAAGTGAAATATTCCTTTAAATATGGTACCTGGGGGGTGTCTAAAGTATGCCTGTGAAGTGGCATGTGTTTCCCGTGTTTAGAACTGTCCCTGCACAAAATGACATTTGTAAATGAAAAAAAGAAGCCATTTAAAACCACTTGCGGCTTTAATGTCATGTCTGAACAGCGGTATATAGGCGGTGCAAACAAGAGATGGTTTGTTCTTAAGTAGAATCTGAACAGGTACATTATGAAGTGTAGCTCCATCCCCAAAAAAATCTATTTTTAAGCTTTTTGGAGAACATAGGGAGGGGTTATCACCCCTGTAACATTTGCTGTCTTTGCACATCTGTTCAGAACATTTCACCTCACTTTCCGTCCCAATGACAAATGTTTTTGGAAAAGTGGGGTTTTAATTGAAACAAGGATTGGTGATAAAGCATCAGTAGAGAGGAGATACCTTTTTCCCAAATTAAATCTAACATGATAGAATTTCCCTTCCTAGTGGTAGATTTCCTCTCACTTCCTGTTTTCTCCTTCCGTTTGCAAGTAGGAGTCGTTTGTAAGTTGGATGTTTGAAAGTAGGGGTATTCCTGCCGTATATACTCTGCATAAATATGCCCCATTAGATGTTGGTGTAGCCACAACACTGTAAGCCCTCACAGTTACTCTTGGTGGGCACAGGAATTGGCCCTGCTGTGAATTATTAGATCAAGATTTGTAATTGCATGCACCTGTTGAACAGGGCAGACAAATTGGGCCTTTGGTGGTGGTGGTGGACGGTGTTGCCACAAGACTGTAAGCCCTCACAGTTACTCTTGGTGGGTGCAGGAATGGGCCCTGCTGTGAGTTATTAGATCAAGATTTGTAATTGCATGCACCTGTTGAACAGGGCAGAAAAATTGGGCCTTTGGTGGTGGTGGTGGACGGTGTTGCCACAAGACTGTAAGCCCTCACAGTTACTCTTGGTGGGCGCAGGAATGGGCCCTGCTGTGAGTTATTAGATCAAGATTTGTAATTGCATGCACTTGTTGAACAGGGCAGAAAAATTGGGCCTTTGGTGGTGGTGGTGGACGGTGTTGCCACAAGACTGTAAGACCTCACAGTTACCCTTGGTGGGCACAGGAATGGGCCCTGCTGTGAACTATTATATCAAGATTTGTAATTACATGCCCCTGTTAAACAGGGGCTGAAAAATTGTGCCTTAGGCACTGGTGCTGGTGCCACAACACTGCAACCCCTCACAGATACTGTACTTGTAGCACAGCAGTCAGACCTGTTGCGAAGCATTGCTTAAAAAATTGTAATTACACGCCCCTGTTAAACAGGGGCTGAAAAATTGTGCCTTAGGCACTGGTGCTGGTGCCACAACACTGCAACCCCTCACAGATACTGTACTTGGAGCACAGCAGTCAGACCTGTTGCGAAGCATTGCTTAAAATTTTTTAATTACACGCCCCTGTTAAACAGGGGCTGAAAAATTGTGCCTTAGGCAACGGTGCTGGTTCCACAACACTGCAACCCCTCACAGATACTGTACTTGGAGCACAGCAGACAGACCTGTTGCGAAGCATTTTTTAAAAAAATTGTAATTACACGCCCCTGTTATACAGGGGCTGAAAAATTGTGCCTTAGGCACTGGTGTGGTCGCACCCAGAAAAAAAAATGTTCTTCCAAGCTATCAAGGAATGGATCATTGAGGAGGAGGAAGAGAATAGTCAGTGAACATAACAGGACAGTCACTCAGCATCAGCATAGGCAGTCTTGAAGGGATGTGACATTATAAATTATTCAGTTATATCCGCTTCAGGTGCCTGGTAGCTAGTGGTGATCCAAGACTGATTCATCTTTCTGAAGGTCAGTCGATCAACCAAGTCGGTGGACAGGCGCACCCTGTGATCGGTGACCAATCCTCCAGCAGCACTGAATGTGCGGTCGGAAAGAACGCTGGATGCAGGACAGGCCAGTAGCTCAATTGCATACTGTGCAAGCTCTGGCCAGTGATCCATCCTCAAGACCCAGTAAGCCAGAGGATTTTCGGTGGGAAAGGTGTCCAAGTCTGACCTTGCCCCTAGGTATTCCTGCACCATGTATATCAGACGCTGGCGATGGTTGCTGGAACCGATCATACCTTGGGGCTGCGGACTAAAAAATTGTCTGAACGCATTGGTCAGACGTCCACCTTCCCCACCGCTCCTTCTGCTACTGACCGAAGCCTCAGCAACTCGTCGTCCAGGACCAGGAGTTTGTAACCTCCCAGTTCTGGGAACGCGTTGCACAGACCTTTCTGCAAGGCCTCCCTGAGATGTCTCATCCTCTGCTCCCTCTGCGACGGCAAGATAAGGTCCGCAACCTTACCCTTGTACCGTGGATCAAGGAGAGTGGCCAGCCAATAATGGTCCCTCTCCTTGATCCGAAGAATACGAGGATCCTTCCGCAGGCTTTGCAGGATCAGGGAGGCCATGCAACGTAGGTTAGCTGAGGCATTCGGTCCGGAGTCTTCTGGGTCACTGAGGATGACATGATCGCCAGCCACCTCATCCCAGCCACGTTCAAGTCCACTGGTTTGTTGGGACTGTACATCATTCCTAAAAGACTGCTGCTGCTGATGCTGAGTGCCAGGCTCCACCTCCATGCTCACACAATCCTCCTCCTCCTCCTAATCCTCTTCCTGTGTGATGGGTGGGACAGAAGGAACACTGTCTGTATAAAGGTGGCCTTGAGAGGCAAGGAAGTCCTCCTCTTCCTGCCTCTGTTCTGTCTCCAGTGCTCTGTCCATTATCCCACGCAGCGTATGCTCCAACAGGTGGACAAGAGGTACAGTGTCACTGATGCATGCACTGTCACTGCTCACCATCCTCGTGGCCTCCTCAAATGGTGAGAGGACAGTGCATGCATCCCTGATCATGCTCCACTGGCGTGGGGAAAAAAAGCCAAGCTCCCCTGACCGTGTCCTGGTGCCGTAGTCGCAAAGGTACTCATTGATGGCCCTCTGCTGCGTGTGCAGTCGCTGCAGCATGGCCAACGTTGAGTTCCACCTGGTGGGCATGTCACATATTAGGCGGTTCTTGGGCAGGTTCAACTCCTTTTGCAGCTCAGCCAGCCGAGCACTGGCATTATACGATCGGCGGAAATGCACACAGACTTTTCTGGCCTGCCTCAGGACATCCTGTAAGCCTGGGTACCTGCCTAAGAACCGCTGCACCACCAGGTTGAGGACGTGAGCCATACAGGGCACATGGGTGAGCTGCCCCTGTCGCAGGGCGGAGAGGAGGTTGGTGCCATTGTCAGAAACCACCATTCCTGGCTTAAGCTGGCGTGGCGTCAACCACCTCTCGGCCTGCCCCTGCAGAGCTGCCAGAACCTCTGCCCCAGTGTGGCTCCTGTCCCCCAAACACACCAGCGCAAGCACGGCATGGCATCTTTTTGCCTGCGTACTCATGTAAGCCTCTGGAGCACCGCTGAATCCGAGGACAGAGCACTCAAAGAGCCAATTGGAGGAAGAAGAAGAGGAGGGGGTGGAGGAGAGAGGTGTGTCACAACCAGTAGTAGCATTTTGGAGGCGTGGTGGTGGAACAACCTCCAACACTACTGCACCTTGTCCTGCATCCCTCCCAGCTGCCAAAAGAGTGACCCAATGGGCCGTGAAAGACAGATAGCGTCCCTGTCCATGCCCGCTGGACCCTGAGTCAGTGGTAATATGCACCTTACCGCTGACCGCCCTGTCCAGCGAGGCATGGACAATGCCTTCCACATGCCGGTAGAGAGCCGGAATCGCCTTCCGTGAGAAAAAGTGGCGTTTGGGAACCTGCCACTGAGGAACCGCACATTGAACAAACTCACGGAAGGGGGCCGAGTCTACCAACTGAAAAGGCAGCAGTTTAAGTGCTAGCAATTTAGCAAAGCTAGCTGGGCATGTGGATGGCTGGGAGTAAACTTCTTTCGACGGTCCAGCAGCTGGGGCAGGGAAATTTGCCTGCTACAATCGGACGTCGGTGTACTGCAAGTACTTGGTTGTGACACACCTAATTCTACACCTTCAGTCCTCTCAGAGCAGCTTTCAGAGAGGACTGAAGATATAGTGGGGTTGGAGATCCCAGCTGTCGAGGAGCAAGGAGAGGTCCGCTTTGTTCTTTGGTGTGGGTCTTTAATGTGCGCTTGCCAACGAGCTGCATGGCAGGTCGACATATGTCTGGTCATGCTTGTGGTGCCCAAGTGGCTGATGTTTTGGCCACCCGAGATACGCTTGAGACAAATATTGCAAATAGCAGTGGTGCGATCTGATGTACTCGTCTCAAAAAAGGCCCACACCAAAGAACTTTTGTGATAACGTGCAGAGGCAGCACCCTGCACAGGTGGAGCTCTGCGGTGTGATTCAGTTGGTGTGCTGGCCTCTAGCTGGCCTCCGGAGGGCATCCTGCCTCGTGGGACATGTGCCGCCGCATCCTCCTCCTCCTCCTCCCTCCCTTCAGGCACCCACGTGGAGTCAGTGACCTCATCATCCCCTCCCTCTTCACCACTAGAGCAAACCTGGCAGTAAGCTGCAGCTGGTGGAACATGACTGCCAGATTGCTGTCCTTCAGCATCCCCTCTCTCTGCGCGCACACTACTGCCTTCCTCAAGCTGGGTATCATCATCCGAGCCTTCAAATCGTTGGGCATCCTCCTGGAGCATGTACCCAACACTGTGCTCAAACAATTCGGGGGACTCCTCAGGAGGACATGGTGGGTCTAGGGAAGGGGTGCCTGATGATGCCATTGAGTACGCATTGGCAGCTGCTCTGCCAGTACCCTGAGCCTGGGTGAGAGGGGATGAGGAGGATGAGGAGGGCTTGGTCATCCATTCTACCAAGCCTTCGGCATGATGCGGCTCAACATGTCCAGCTGCTGAAAACAAAGACAAGCGTGTCCCATGGCCACATGCTGATGGCGATGCACGACCACGTCCACGACCAGCACTGTTGTCTCTAGAAACAGAGCCTGCTTGCCCTGTGTTCTTGCCTCGGGACTGTCTGCCTCTCCTTGGCGGTCTTCCAGGCATTGTAGTGGGTAGTGTATATTGTGCTGGAGTCACACAGCACACACACTAACTAAATATAGCTCCTATGTGTGCTGATAACACACTATAGCTCCTATGTGTGCTGACACAAAAACACTATAGCTCCTATGTGTGCTGACAACACACTATAGCTCCTATGTGTGCTGACAAAAAAATATAGCTCCTATGTGTGCTGAAAACACACTATAGCTCCTATGTGTGCTTACACAAACACACTAAAGCTCCTTTGTGTGCTGACAACACACTATAGCTCCTATGTGTGCTGACAACACACTATAGCTCCTTTGTGTGCTGACACAAACACACTATAGCTCCTATGTGTGCTGACAAAAAAATATAGCTCCTATGTGTGCTCACAACACAATATAGCTCCTATGTGTGCTGACAATACACTATAGCTCCTATGTGTGCTGACACAAACACACTATAGCTCCTATGTGTGCTGACAACACACTATAGCTCCTATGTGTGCTGACAAAAAAATATAGCACCTATGTGTGCTTACACAAACACACTATAGCTCCTATGTGTGCTGACACAAACACACTATAGCTCCTATGTGTGCTGACAAAAAAATATAGCTCCTATATGTGCTCACAACACACTATAGCTCCTATGTGTGCTGACACAAACACACTATAGCTCCTATGTGTGCTGACAACACACTATAGCTCCTATGTGTGCTGACAACACACTATAGCTCCTATGTGTGCTGACAAAAAAATATAGCTCCTATGTGTGCTCACAACACACTATAGCTCCTATGTGTGCTGACACAAACACACTATAGCTCCTATGTGTGCTGACACAAACACACTATAGCTCCTATGTGTGCTGACAACACACTATAGCTCCTATGTGTGCTGACAAAAAATATAGCTTCTATGTGTGCTCACAACACACTATAGCTCCTATGTGTGCTCACAACACACTATAGCTCCTATGTGTGCTGACACAAACACACTATAGCTCCTATGTGTGCTGACAACACACTATAGCTCCTATGTGTGCTGACAAAAAAATATAGCTCCTATGTGTGCTCACAACACACTATAGCTCCTATGTGTGCTGACACAAACACACTATAGTTCCTATGTGTGCTGACAACACACTATAGCTCCTATGTGTGCTCACAACACACTATAGCTCCTATGTGTGCTCACAACACACTATAGCTCCTATGTGTGCTGACAAAAAAATATAGCCCCTATGTGTGCTCACAACACACTATAGCTCCTATGTGTGCTGACAACACACTATAGCTCCTATGTGTGCTCACCACACACTATAGCTCCTATGTGTGCTGACAACACACTATAGCTCCTATGTGTGCTGACAACACACTATAGCTCCTATGTGTGCTGACAAAAAAATATAGCTCCTATGTGTGCTGACAACACACTATAGCTCCTATGTGTGCTGACACAAACACACTATAGCTCCTATGTGTGCTGACAACACACTATAGCTCCTATGTGTGCTGACAAAAAAATATAGCTCCTATGTGTGCTCACAACACACTATAGCTCCTATGTGTGCTGACACAAACACACTATAGTTCCTATGTGTGCTGACAACACACTATAGCTCCTATGTGTGCTCACAACACACTATAGCTCCTATGTGTGCTCACAACACACTATAGCTCCTATGTGTGCTGACAAAAAAATATAGCCCCTATGTGTGCTCACAACACACTATAGCTCCTATGTGTGCTGACAACACACTATAGCTCCTATGTGTGCTCACCACACACTATAGCTCCTATGTGTGCTGACAACACACTATAGCTCCTATGTGTGCTGACAACACACTATAGCTCCTATGTGTGCTGACAAAAAAATATAGCTCCTATGTGTGCTCACAACACACTATAGCTCCTATGTGTGCTGACACAAACACACTATAGCTCCTATGTGTGCTGACAACACACTATAGCTCCTATGTGTGCTGACAAAAAAATATAGCTCCTATGTGTGCTCACATCACACTATAGGTCCTATGTGTGCTGACACAAACACACTATAGCTCCTATGTGTGCTGACACAAACACACTATAGCTCCTATGTGTGCTGACAACACACTATAGCTCCTATGTGTGCTGACAAAAAAATATAGCTCCTATGTGTGCTCACAACACACTATAGCTCCTATGTGTGCTGACACAAACACACTATAGCTCATATGTGTGCTGACAACACACTATAGCTCCTATGTGTGCTGACAAAAAAATATAGCTCCTATGTGTGCTCACATCACACTATAGGTCCTATGTGTGCTGACACAAACACACTATAGCTCCTATGTGTGCTGACACAAACACACTATAGCTCCTATGTGTGCTGACAACACACTATAGCTCCTATGTGTGCTGACAAAAAATATAGCTCCTATGTGTGCTCACAACACACTATAGGTCCTATGTGTGCTGACACAAACACACTATAGGTCCTATGTGTGCTGACACAAACACACTATAGCTCCTATGTGTGCTGACAACACACTATAGCTCCTCTGTGTGCTGACAAAAAATATAGCTCCTATGTGTGCTCACAACACACTATAGGTCCTATGTGTGCTGACACAAACACACTATAGGTCATATGTGTGCTGACACAAACACACTATAGCTCCTATGTGTGCTGACAAAAAAATATAGCTCCTATGTGTGCTCACAACACACTATAGGTCCTATGTGTGCTGACACAAACACACTATAGGTCCTATGTGTGCTGACACAAACACACTATAGCTCCTATGTGTGCTGACAAAACAATATAGCTCCTATGTGTGCTCACAACACACTATAGGTCCTATGTGTGCTGACACAAACACCTTATAGCTCCTATGTGTGCTGACAACACTCTATATCTCCTATGTGTGCTGACAAAAAAATATAGCTCCTATGTGTGCTGACAACACACACACTAACTCCTATGTGTGCTGACACAAACACAATATGGCTCCTATAAATCCCTGCCTGCCTGCCTGCCTGCCTGGGATGGGACAGAAGGTTGGGACAGAAGGTTGGGACAGAAACTTAGGGTGCAATGCTGTTCTAACAGCACTGCAATGGGTGCTACTGCAATGCTGTACTAACAGCACGCACACACCAGACTAATCCCCAGCAGCAGATAATGTCACACTCAGCAGTGCAATCAGCAGAAATGATCAGTAATAGTATTGAAAGAATCAGCAATGGTTTAGAAATGACGAATCAATCAGCAGACTGCCTATTCACTCTTCTCAAAGCCGGAACACATGTGCCCTGGGCCGACGGTGTGGCGGCCTTTTATACATTGGGGCGTGTACTAAAGCCCCTGAGCATTAATTGGCTACAGGCGTCCTGCCTGTAGCTAATTATTGCTCTCCTCGCTGCCGGCGCTGTGATTGGCCAAGCATGCGGGGTCACAGTGCATGCTTGGCCAATCATCAGCCAGCAATGCACTGCGCCAGCCGCAATGCATTGCGGGCCGCTCGCATCACACGAATGTGATGCGAGTGGCCCAAATAGTTCTGGGCTCGCCGAGCAGGTGAACGCCCGGTGCTCGATTCGAACGTGGGTTTGAATCGAGCACCGTGCCTATCCCTAGTCTGCATGGTATAGTTAGACAGAGGGCCTGAGCCTTTGGACTGAGCAGCACAAGAAGCTGGAAAAAGAGGTACAGTGTTTGTACAGGGACTCTGTTATATGGCCAAGAGGGCTGAAGCATAAAGCCTGAGCAGCAGTGCTGCTAAAGAGAGCCAGGTAGCTTGGTATTTTCTGTTTGTAACTTACACTGTTGCTGTGGAAAGCTGAAAACCCCCTGTGTGCGCAACTCTTCTGTTATTGGACTTGTTTTATTTTTCCTTTAATAAACGTGGGCCAACAAGCCCTTAAACAGCACAACTGGCGTGGACTCAGCTCACTGGTAGGCTCTACACTAAGCTAAAGAACCCCCAATATTACAATATATATCCATATATTTATTTAATTTTATAGAAGGAGGGGTGACCGCATGCCCATGTTGTCAGGCTTAAAGCATTAAGCCTTCTTAGTCCATTCTATAACAAATCCCCCAAAAAAGGAGAGAATTCCTCATTTCAGGATAGTGGGCAGAGCCAAGCAAGCTATTGTTTTATGCCCCATGGCTAACTGTGCATCCAGAATTACTGGTGTATTGCACAGCTATAGCTGTGCTATAGCCTAATATCACAGCACCATTTATTCCAAACTGCTTTATTTGTTATTTTCTAGCAATACAATATCTGAGACGCATCATTTTATTTACTCCTAGACTGTAGGTACAGTTATTGAAGCAAGTATCTAAACATTCTGGAGTGAAATGGTTAGTTGTGTCTAAATTCTCTTTATGGCAACTAAAAAGCTTGAACATTTCTTAATTTGAGAAAAAAAAAAAAACATCAGTAAGCACTGTTTATTACAACGTACATTTGTGGTTACTTTGTGCAAACTTGTCATGAATTCCAAAATAATTTTCATAAAGTCTTTCATAAAGAATAAAATATCTGTTTTTTTTTATTGAAGAACAGTGACACAATGAAAAAAAAATGCAAATTCTAGTATTTAGGGGCTTATTCATAAAGGAGTATTTTGACATTCAGCAGATTTTATCTGCAGGTGAATCTTTCAGGGTTGTGTGTTTTAAATGACAGTGATTGATCCTCCATTTGAGAATGTTTGGTGAATATCACATGCACTGCTTTATATATAGACTGTCTGCATGCAATTTGTGTGTCAAAATGAAGGAATTATATCTAATTAAGCACTAAGAGATTTTTCCCTATATCAGGCTTATAATTACCTGGCTGGAAATAAACTTTTGAACATTTTGATAACTAAAGGTGCCATTCTCCATTTTTTTCCCATTAGAAATTAGTGTAAGTAAAGTGGATGGGAATATTGATAAGCATATTTACAAAGTGCAAAGCACCAAGAGAGTGGATAAAATTGAGATTCCTGGGACTGAACTCAAGATAATCAAACAAGAAGGTAAGACCCCTAAAAAAGATTTCAAAGACAACTAGACAGTCGGAACTAGGGACCCTTCCATGTAATTACACATAGGAAAATTAATCAGATATCTTGGTAATCTTTAGTTCTTACAAACTTCAAAATACTATCACTAGACACGCGCCTTGAGGCGATTCAGTTCGCATTTGCAGCGCTATTCAAATCATTCATTCATTCACTAGCCACTGTTTTAGAAACAGAATAAAATATGATCTTGGACAACTACACACACACACATCCCACACAGTTACAATTAATTATGGCTTTTTCCTGCTTTACTTAAAGTTAAACTCCAGCCTTATCTTCAGTCTTGCACAGTCATAAAGGTACCTCTCCTGTACTGAAATGTATTCTTCTGAATTTTCTGCAGAACTGCATCAAGTCAGACAAAGCTTGCCTATTTTCCAGGTTGGAGGTATTTTAGAATCTTCCAGCCTTTTCCCCCCGCAGCTTTACTGTCCTTGGCCCTTTCATTCATTGTATTTCAGCGCTTTCAATCATGGAGGATTAGCATCACATGGGGCGTTACTTAGGGCCATCTATATGCAATCCATTACTGTTTAGTTTGCTGAATCTCCCAAGGGCAAGCAGTTCTTTAAAGTTATACACACAGGTTGAGAAGTCTTAGCCCACATCTTTTTACTCATGGAGTAAATACTTTCAGTTCCACAGTAGACAATTTTTTCCTGTTTGTTTTATTAACTCCTAGTATCCATTTTAGTTCTTTGGGTCCAGGTTCTGCAAAGCTTTCTTTGAAGGGTACATGCAAGGCCACAAGCAATAATATGTGATTAAAGTAGAACTATGGGCACAACTTTTTCATTTTGGATAGAGCAAGGGAAAGTTATAACCTCTGTCAGATTTTTTTTTGCCATCTGTGTCCCATTGCTGAGATTTCCCTTCACTTCCTGTCCCATAGCCAAACAGGAAGTGAGAGGAAATCCCTGCATACTAAGGGAATTCCTTTGCGACCCCTAGGTCACCAGAACTAATGTCTCCATTGGAAGATTTCCCCAATATCACATTTTGGGATTTTCTTTTACATTTACTTTCAATGATAATGGTAGACAGGACAAATAGAGAGGGAGGAATCTCCCTAACAGGGGTACAGACAGCAATAAAAACTGACAGGGGTTCTAATCCCTCTCCACTCCATCCAAAACAAAAAAAAAATGCTTTGCCTTTAGTTTTTCTTTAAACCTAATGGCCTTCAATTCCAATTTGTCAGCACAAAAGTATTTTTCTTTTGATCAAATATAACTTTAATATTTCAACACATTATTTGTCATTCGCAAATTTGTGATAAGTACAACATCTAGTGACTCATAGAAATCAGTCTGAATTCACTTTACAAAAAAAACAGTACAACATAGATCCTGACTTGATACTACAGGCACTGTACTTTGCACTAAGCACTTAATTCCTTTAAAGGGGTTGTAAAGGTTTGTTTTTTTTTTTTTTCTAAATAGGTTCCTTTAAGCTAGTGCATTGTTGTTTTTTTTCTTTGTTTACTTTGTCTGAATTTCTCACTTCCTGTTCCTCCTCAGTAAGCTGTTCAGTAAGCTGTTCTGGCTGACTAAACACCGCTCGGATGATAGTGTAAAGTTTACTGAGGAGAAACAGGAAGTGAGAAATTCAGACAAATAAAAAACACATTTAGAAGGGAAATCGAAGGAAAAGGTAAATGAACCAACAATGCACTAGCTTAAAGGAACCTATTTAGAAAATGAAAAACAAACCATTACAACCCCTTTAATTATGAATAATAAGTTAAAGTTAAAGCAGACCTTGCATGGGTACCGGGGACATCCCCTTGCAAAACTGCTTCCTCTTGGGAAAGCTTAGTAACCCAAATCCTGCAGAGAGGCATTATGCTAGAGTGATGCTTCCAACATCTCAGTACTTTGCAGAACAAAGGTTTATTAAAATATAAAATACACACTCAATTATACAGTATTGTACAAAAGCAACATATTAAATTGGTATCAAAAACAAATTTATAATATTTGCAATTGCAGGCTTAAAGAATCAAAGGCATGTGGGTTTTAGAAAAAAAATGTCTCTCTTCACTTCATTTTAGTTAATAAGTTTAATTTTAACATTACAATATAATATTCATAAGTTGAATAGTTCATAAGTTGAATTGTAACATTATTATATAGAATTTAATATTCAAAAAATTAATTAAAGGCATGTGGGTTTTAGAAAAGAAAATGTTCTCTTTTCACTTAATTTTAAGTGGCAGATAGAATATTTTTTTAAATTAAACATAAGTTTAATTTTAACATTATAATATAGAATATAATATTCTAAAATGTCATGTCTATAGTCAGTGGTTAAAGAGTTGTAAATGTTGTAGTTTCTCTACTTACATGTAATGCTATTTCTATCATTGGTATTGTTTTTCAGGTCATACAGATATTGCTGTGGTGAACACATGGTTCGATCTTAACTCATTTGAACATTTGTTTGGTGGTCGCAGTCCTAATTTAGTTCAAGGAGATAGAACAGTGCTGGATGGAGAATATAAGTAAGTTTTTCTATAGTATTATAATCTAGGAATGAGAGAATTCTTTTGGAAGCTGCTGTTAAAATGTGAACCTCAGGGTGTAATCTATCTATTGGATCCCAAAGTCACTGCACCATATCTTCCACAATATCTCTGTTTGAATGTAAGTGCAACCTATTTTTAATAAATGTGGAAGTTTTGAAGTAGTACTCGATGGGAGTTAATTTGGCTTTAAATGAGGCAATTGCTGGCTTAAAGGGCCATACGTGGTTTACACAGAGAAGTACATATCCATTGAGGAAAGCGGAGAAAATAAGAAGAGTATCTAACAGAGAAGCCTGGTTGTATACCCCAACAGGGGAAAGCAACTTTGGACCTGGGAACAGGTCTAAATTGGAAGTTAGCGCAGTGGTGAAAAGTGGTGGGAGTCAATGTATGTATATATATATATATATATATATATATATATATATATATATATATATATATATATATATATATATATACACACACACATGTCATAGAAGGCCCACAAGGGTGAAGGATTAAGGAAGGTTGGCACATAGTGTACACTTTAAAGAAAAGTTATTACATGAATGGACGAAACATGTGCCACATATGCAAGAAAAGAAAACTGCGCCAAGTGGAAGGTGACTATTTGCTAAAATCTAATATAACGGATGGAGATAACTACCTAATTTGCATAACTACCAAATTAGCATTCACAATAGGTGTATTTCAGGAGATATTGACACTGAAACCCAATAATAACAATGCATATCCAATTTGCATCATCAGAGAAAACACAGTATAAAATAAATGAATAAATGGATAGATGAATAAATGAAGACTCTAGATGATATTTGGTTAATACAAATTGAATATATCACTAGAAAAGTCCACAAAGTGAATATGGTTGGTATGATAAGTCCTTATTCCAGTGAGATGCAATCATGTAAAAATACTATTCCATGCCACACCGCTGTGCTCCACATCAAAAGGGTGCCACCACCAGTATATATACTCCTTACCAGATGGTAGATAAAAAAACGGCACTCAGATTGAGCACTAAGCAGGAATCCTGACGCCAAGAAGAAGCAACGCCTAGAGAAATGATATCCAGGGATTTGCCACTCGGTACCAAAGGACTCCCGGTAAGACACAGCCTGGTAAGTCTAATACTGGTCACAGCACTCAGTGGTGCATCCAGATGATGACATAAAGAGAAAAAGGCAAACCATTGTATAATACTGTATGATAAATTTAAGCTTTTATTAAAAAGGGGGTTGTACTCACATTTAAAATGAAAAAAAGTAAGCATAAAGGAACGTGTAGAACGATTTTCAGCAAGACGCCGTCCGGCATCGATTCAAAGCCCTTCCTCCTTTCTGAAACAAACGCGGTGACGTCACTGCACGCCCTTCCAGACGCGTTTCGTCATTACATAGACATTTTCAATGGGGATAGGGCCGTGCAGTGAGTCACCGTCATTTATAGCACCAGGCCTCGTTGTGAGAGGCAAGGAAGTGGCTAACACTCCATCTTGGATGTGGGAAAGGTTGCCCACACGTTATAATTCCCGAAAAGGACAGAACAAGGCACATGAAAAATGAGTCATTCCAAAAATGGGTATAGCTAATGTTACCAAATTTGCTATTATTAGCAAATGGGCCACAATATGTGGTAAAAAAGAAAAACATTTTAATGTGTCAAAAAATACATAACCCATTACGGGCGAGTGTTTATGTATATAATGCAAAAGGTGAAAAAAGGTAAATATTTTTATCATGGGACTTATAACTCCTGTGGATATATGAACAGGTGCTAATATTTAATATATGAAAAAAAATATATAAAAATGGTGAAAATATTAATTATCATCAAAATAATTCACTAATAAACTTTCATGTGTTTGTATGTGTATAATGAGTGACATCATTCCCGGTCTGCACCAGGAAGTGCTCTTCATTTATAAGTGAGTGAAACAAAAAGTGTACAATAAAAACTAACAACACACAAAAAAGTGTACGAAACAAAGAATTTTTTTTTCTCAATATATCTGAAAAAATACTCATAAGTGCTGAGATTAAAAACATGGTGTACGTGAGAACCTCATTGGGGTGGAATATATTACATTTAATATTATGGCCCATCCTTGCATACCACAACCGCCCTAATGCTAGGGAGGAGGAAGACCTGTAACCATAATACATAAAAAGTGGAAAATAATACTGAATAAAAATAGCCAAAAAAGTAATTATTCCATAGTAGTTTGTGGTCCTTCCGGCAATTTGGGAGCTGCGATGCGCACCTTGGATCCGCCCCCTCCCTCTTTGTCTACTGGCCGAGGGCCCGGGCGGGTACCACGCTGCGCATCGACGTCACGCACCAAGCGCCCGGCGCATGACGTTGACCGGGTCGACGTCATGGCGCCGGCGCGTTATGTACATCCATCGCTGTGCGGCGGGGGATTTTGGCGCCAAACGTCGTGCGAGCTCCGCCCGGCTCTGGCGTTCTCTCTCCCCCTCCCGCCAGCCCACGTGACGTTGGTGGCATACTATTGGCTAGAGTGGAGTGCATGACTCCTTATCATGGAAACAGAATTGGCCCCTTTCATTTTTGCTCATCCATCACACGCATACAAGCGCCTCACATCTAGATTACAGGTAATTCCCTTGGCAGATGGTACTCACACTCCCCTTCATTTTTTTCCAGCATTCCCAACACCCCAACTTCACCTAACAACAATATAATGATATAATTTGTAATATATTTTTTCAATGTTTATTCCTTTTTCTCCAGCACATGATGCTTAATTTGACATTATATTTCAAGAATTTTTTCTTCTCACACAGTCTTCACACACACTTTGTTTTATCCCAAGCCTATCTCCATGCGGTTTGGGTAGTTCAATCCCATACCTCCCATGGATTTCAAGATAGGCATGCACAGTTATCATCCAATACTCGTCCATTTTTATAGTTTTTATTTATCCATTTTTTTTCCTAGACCTTGGGCACGATCAATCCCATATCACCATCAAGGATTTGGTGGTGGTTCAAGCACACAGTTACAGCACACCAATTCTCGTTTCCCAGATGCCATGCCTCTGTTTGTCACCTCAGCTCCCATGCCGGTTTGGCCCCAGTCCACTGTTGGTGATCCTGCCATACCTGAGACCCATGGTTAGCTGTGTAAGTACAGGTTAGGTTACATTACCTTCCCTCAATCTAATTTAATGCTCTACTCATGTAATCAGTCTGATCCATTTTTTTTATATTTATACTTTATAGGCTTTGGCCATAATTGCTCCTGATGAGTGGTCATCAACCACGAAACGCGTCGAGCTATAGCTGCTACACCTATGCATCTCATATTTCCAGTAAACACCCAGATTTGTGCAACAATGTGCCTACTCTATATCAGACTAGATTTTTACGTATTATCATGTTATTATCTGTTTTTTAGTTACTTGCATCGAACGATCATGCGTTATTGTGCCCTGCATTTATGTGTGTGTACATATATATATTGACTCTATATGTATTTTTATGAAATGAATTGTTGGACTCACGGTGGTGTGTGTCTTGTTATTATCGATCATTAATACATGGAATAAATCTGTTACGAACAAATTATTTATTTTTCAAGTGCATGTTTCATCTAAAGTCCCAACCCCCTACTGAACTTCTTACCAGAATCAGGGATGGAGGTAACCTTGGCTTTTTGTCATAGACCTCATTTAAAGTCCCACAGCTCCCCCTTCTTTTTTACAAAACCAAAAACCGTAACTCCAAGATCCTGATCCCAGAGCTTAGGCTTTCATATATTATAATGTTAGGGCCCATCATTACGTACCACCTCCGCCCGAATAATAGGGAGGGGGAGGTCAAAAACGATAATCACATATAAAATTCGAAAATAATAAGTAGAAATATCTAGAAATAAATATTCCTCAAACATGATTAAAACCAAAGCCAAAACTCCAGGATCCTGATCCCAGAGCTTAAGCTATCATAAAAATCTAACATAAAAGTCCAATCAAAAAAGTTAAAGGTCACACAGTATATTTCAGTTTGGTCGCCTAAGTTAAAGTCAGGCATTATTAATGAAGGCATTCACATCCGTATCCACATTCATTCCATATGGGACATATGTTTTCAGTCGATGGATCCAAGCCATCTCAAGTTTGGAGATTTCTCTGACCATAAGGTCTCCTCTCCAGTTGGGCTTATACTTATCAATACCTAAAAAAATAGTATTGGAAGGGTCCCTATTGTGTACTAGGAGACGGAGTGGTTCTTAAAGCCTGAGATGATGTTGGTGATATGTTCGTTTTACTTGTAAAGGGCGTTTAGTGTGGCCCACATACTGTAGGCCGCATGGACATTGTAAAAGATAAATGACCCCAGTGGTAGCACAGGTGATACATGGTTTGATCCTAAATGTTCTTTGAGTAGCAGTGGATAGAACAGAGGTAGTCCTTCTTGCTGAACTAGAATTGAGATGACACATTCTGCACCGTCTGCATTGGTAGTATCCACTTAGCTGATCAAAAGAAGCCTCCACTCCTCATTGGAGGATTGAGGACATTCGGGGCCACTTGACCCTGTAGTGACTTTACACCTCTAAAGATAACCCTTGGCTTAGGTGGCAAAATGTCCCCAAGGACAGTGTCGTTCGTAATGATGTGCCAATGTTTATTGATTAGTTGTGTAGCATTGTTATGTTGTACAGAGTAGGTTGTGATGAATGGTACCCCTGGTACAGATCCCGGTATGACCCCAGGGCCCTTCTCAATCAACAAGTCGTCTCTGTTAGTGGCACTCACTGTTTGCAGGGTCTCTCTGTGGGTGTTCTCTGAGTAGCCCTTTTCAACAAAACGACCAACCAGGACTTCGGCTTGTGTCAGGAATTGTTGGGGGTCAGAACAATTCCTCCGAAGCCTTAAAAATTGGCTCTTTGGGACTGCCTTTAACCAGGAGTTGTGATGACAACACCCAACTGGAATGAAGGAATTTCTGTCAGTCTCTTTAAAGAAAGTGGAGGTGACAAAAACACTATTCCAAATGCTGATATTCAAATCTAAGTAATGAACATCCGACTGACTCGCCTCGAACTTCAGAATAATCCCTCTATGATTGAGATTGAGGGTATTCATGAAGTTCTCCAAATCACAATACTGACCATCCCATAGGAGGAGGATGTCATCGATGTACCTGGCCCAAAGGGCAACCTGAGGTACATGTTGAGAATAGATGACATCCTCCTCCCACTTGGCCATGAACAAATTTGCCAAACTGGGGGCATACTTAGCCCCCATGGCGACCCCGGTATCCTGTCTGTAAAAATTGCCATTGAACCAAAAGTAATTGGATGCTGCAGCAAACCTCAGAAGTGACATCAAAAACTTAACCTGTTTATGAGGAAGGCCAGAATCCCTATCTAGATAAAGTTGTATAGCCTCAAAACCTAGGGCATGAGGGATGATGGTATATAATGACGTTACGTCAATGGTTGCCATCCACATTCCACTGGTAGGTACCTTGTTGGACAATACATTGATGATGTGCATGGAATCTTTCACATAGGATGGCATGGAATGTACCAGTGGCTGCAAATAAAGGTCAATATATCTGCCCACCCGGGACGTGATGGAATCAATCCCACTTACAATGGGACGTCCCGGGGGGGGCAGATAGGGTCTTCATGCAGTTTTGGGAGATAGTAAATGGTCGGTGTTCGGGGGGCTCTAGGGATAAGGAACAACCTCTCTTTAGCGGTTAAAATCCCTTCATAGAAGCCCTCAGAAACCAGAGCTTCAAGCTCCCTAGTAAATTTGGACTTAGGGTCCCCAGCTAGGGGGGTATGGGTTTCGGTGTCCCCTATTATTCTGGACATTTCGGCCATATAATCCACATCCATGTGCCACATATGAACTGTGTACTCACATATGAACTGTGTATTTTGTTTAACATGTGGAGGAATGTATCATGTCACTGATTAATTTATTAAAATTTTTGGGGATTGATTTACATTGTTGTATATATACACACACACTGTAGTATAATTGGTTGATTTCTTAGTTTATGAAAGGCGCAGTCAGCGCATTTTCACTTTTTGTATATTAAAAATGTATGGCTTATTCCATGGCACATAGAGTAGGAATTTACAAATGTAGTTTTAAAACTGATTAAAGTCAAGCAGTGATGAAGGAAAATGCATTCTCTGCTTCTGTATCATTAAAACAATGAGGTAAGAGTCTAATGGAATGAAAATAGCATTGATAAAATGTAAGAACAGAAGAGGCATAAGGAGGGAGTGGTTGGTAGAGAATAGTAATGATATAGCGGGTAGATTAATGGGACATGGGAAGGAAGCTACCTTCTGGGGGAGGAAACAAAAGAGCAGGGTGAAACACCCCTGTCTAGCTAAAGTGGAGGATAGTTTTAATTGTAATAGGGAGTGAGATGCTTGAGCTATAATTTGTAGTTAGGGGTCATGGTTTTAAAGTATTGCCAAGTCTCCACCTCAACCTGAACTGTTCCTCCTCCTATGTAGGGTGGAGATAAAGTCATCCATATGTAAAATATAATTTATTTTAGAAAGCTGATGAGAACTGGTAAGTAGATGTGGTTGCTATGAAATACATAATTTTACTGCATATACTGCATCAGGGACTTTGTAATATATTGTATATACAATATATATTGTGAGTAGGGTTGAGCGAACCCGAACAATTTACTGTATGTTCGGGTTTGAGTTCGGTGTTCGGCAATGTAATGGCACTTTTTAAAAAGCTGCAGGACAGCCAATCATTTTTTGTTTAACTCGTGTGCCCTTAGAAGCCATCACAGCCATGCCTACTAATGGCATGGCTGTGATTGGCCAGTGCAGCATGTGACCCAGCCTCTATATATGCTAGAGGAACATAGAACAGCACGTCACTCTGCTTTAGATGGGTGTGTAGGGAAAGGTTGCTGCTGCTGCTTTGAGGGAGAGAATTAGATAGGAGTCCTGATTCAGAAATCAAATTACTCAGCGATCTACCTTGATTTTGTTGTGTGGGTGCAGTGCACAATCTTTTTACCCTGCCCTGAGCCCAGTACCAGAGAAAAAATAACTTTTATCCGTCTGTTAGTTAGGTTGGCGTCGGCACCAGCACTGCATACGTTACTGTGAGATACACCCTTTAGATACTGTTGCTCTATTCTGCTATTCTAAAAACACTTCTAAAAACACCCAAATAAAAAATATTTTGCATTGTTTTCTGCATATCTGTACATGTGAGATACACACTTTAAATACTGTTCTTCTATTCAAAAAAAATAAATTAGGGCAAAAAAAAATGTTTGGGTGCGTTTTCTGCATATCTGTACGTGTGAGATACACACTTTAGATACTGTTGTTCTATTTTGCTATTGAAAAAAACTAATTTTAGGTGAAAAATCTTAAATTGCAGCCTAGTCTGTATTTGTACGTGTGAGATACACCCTTTAGATACTGTTGTTCTATTCTGCTATTCTAAAAACACCCATTTAGGGCAAAAAATATAATTTTGCAGCGTTTGCTGCATATTTATACATGTGAGATACACCCTTTAGATACTGTTCTATTCTGATATTCAAATAACACCCATTTAGGGCAAGATCCTAAGTTTGAGAAATATGAGGAGAACGTCAAATAAGGGACGTGGCTCCGGTCGTGGTGCTGCTGGTGGAGCTCCTGTTGCAGGAAGAGGATGTGGTCGATCTGTGCCAGCTATAACGCACAAGTGAAACACCTTCCTCAGGTGCGAGTAGGCGACAGAGCCTGCAGCGGTATTTGGTCAGGTCTAATGCTGCTCTACGAATGTTGAGGCCAGGACAAGTACAGACAATAGTAGATTGGGTTGCTGACAGTGCCTCTAGTTCCTTCACATTGTCTCCCACCCAATCTCCTGCTGAAAGATCAGAGTTGGCACCTGCAGGCGATGTCCATCTTTCACCTCAACCCCTTGCAAATCAGCCAAGCAGTCTGAGCCCCAAATCTGCTTTTTGATGACTCTGTTAGCAGGGTTTCCCAGGGCCATCCACCTAGCCCTGCCCCAGAAGTGGAAGAGCTTGAGTGCACCGATGCCCAACCACTTATGTTTCAAGATGAGTACATGGGAGGACCATCGCAGCATGTCTCGGATGATGATGAAACACAGGTGCCAACTGCTGCTGCTTTCGCAATTGTGCAGACGGACAAGGAGGGCAGGGGTGAAGACTGGGTGGAAGATGATGTGGAGGACGATGAAGTCCTCGACCCCACATGGAATCAACGTCATGCAGGTGACCTGTGTAGTTCGGAGGAAGAGGCAGTGGTCGCACAGAGTCACCAGCACAGCAGAAGAGGGAGCAGGGTGCAAAAGTGGAGCGTCTGTCCCCTAGACAGTACGCCTGCTACTGCCCAACGCAGCAAGGGACCAAGCACACCAAAGCCAGGTCCAAGGAGTTCCCTAGCTTGGCAGTTTTTCAGACAATGTGCTGATGACAAGACACGAGTGGTTTGCACGCTGTGCAATCAGAGCCTGAAGCGAGGCATAAACGTTCTCAATCTGAGCACAACCTGCATGACCAGGCATCTAAGTGCAAAGCACGAGCTGCAGTGGAGTAGACTCCTCAAAAATCAAGAAAGGTCTCTGGCTCCTCCTGCTTCCTCTTCTGCTGCAGTCTCGGCCTCTTCATCCACCTCTGTAGTGACAGTGGCACCTGCAACCCTGCAAACAGAGGATCTGCCAGCAACACTACCACCTGAGTCACCAATCATCTCCACAATGTCCCATGGAAGCGTTCAGCTCTCTATCTCCCAAACACTGGAGCAGAAGAGGAAGTAACCCCCGTACCCACCCACGATCCCTGGCCCTGATAGCCAGCATTTCAAAATTCCTGGCCTTTGAAATGCTGTCATTCCGTCTGATGGAAACGCAAAGTTTTAAAAGCCTGATGGCATTGGCTGTCCCACAGTACGTCGTGCAATGCCGCCACTACTTTTCCAGGCGAGCCATCCCTTTCCTGCACAACCAAGTGGGGGACAAAATCAGGTGTGCACTGCGCAATGCCATCTGTGGCAAGGTCCACCTAACTATGGATACGTGGACCAGTAAGCACGGTCAGGGACGTTATATCTCCCTAACAGCACACTGGGTAAATGCAGTGGCGGCTGGGCCTGAGGCGGATAGCAGTTTAGCGTATGTCCTTCCACCGAGGATTGCAGGGCACTTCAGTTTGCCTCCTGTTGCTAACTCCTCCTACTCCGCTTCTTCATCCTCTACCGCCTCCTCATCCGGTCAGCGTAACACCTTCACCACCAACTTCAGCACAGCCAGGGGTAAACGACAGCAGGCAGTTTTAAAACTTTCCTGTTTGGGGGAAAAAACCCCACACCGCGCAGGAGTTGTGGAAGGACATGGAACAACAGACCAATGAGAGGTTGGTGGTAGTGAGCCTCAAGCCTGGCCTGGTGGTGTGCGATAATGGGCAAAATCTCGTAGCAGCTCTGGGCCTCTGGGCTCACCGCCTCATATGTGACGTGCCCACAAGGTGGAACTCCACCTTGCATATGCTAGCCAGACTGTGCGAGCAGCAGCAGGCGATAGTGGAGTATCATCTGCAGCACGCACGCGTGAGTTGCTCTGCGGAACAGCACCACTTCACCACCAATAACTGGGCCTCCATGCAAGACCTGTGTGCCTTGTTGCACTGTTTTGAGTACTCCACCAACATGGCCAGTGCCGATGACGCCGTTCTCAGTGTTACTATCCCAGTTCTATGCCTCCTTGAAAAAACGCTTCGGGTGATGATGGAAGAGGATGTGGCACAGGAGGAGGAGGAAGAAGAGGAATCATTTCCAAGGATTTAGGGCAGTCATTCACAAGTGGCTACGAGGGTGGGTTCCTGCACCACAAACGCCAGGTACACAATTGTCCAGCAAGGGCACAGTTCTGGAGGATGACGAGGTGGAGGATGAGGAGGAGGAGGAGGAGGAATCATGTTCACAGCAGGGTGGCACCCAGACCAACTCATGACCATCACTGGTGCGTGGCTGGGGGGGATACAGAGGACACAGACGATACACCTCCCACAGAGGACAGCTTTTTGTTGCCTCTGGGCAGCCTGGCACACATGAGCGATTACATGCTGCAGTGTCTCCGCAACAACCGCCGAGTTGCCCACATTCTTTTTTTTGTTTCAATAAATTTTTATTATTTTTTAACAAAGTAACATGAAAAATAAGTAATACAAACAGATAGTGCTTGTGTCCAAGATATCAAAACACAATATTATAATGAGGCATACATTTAACATGTATCTGCGATCCTTGATGAGTTATTCTGCATTTCACGCGTACAATTCTTCACGTATATAATTTTCACGTATATAATTTTTCACGTGGAGGTCCCTTTTAGTTGATGGGAACGTTGCTAGGAGCGGATAGTCTCCCCCCTGGCACCCCTCTCGGGATCTAGCTGTGCCCTGGGGGAGGGCCCCGCCCCTGTTAGAAAGTAAAAAGGACCCCCTACGTTGCTATTCAGATAGTACTCGCCAATTGTGTTTGAGTATGGCCGCTTTGGGCGGTGTAAACTTTGTTTTAACTCTAGCGTTTTTAAGTAAAACGCTAGGAGAAGTAGCTAAGTAGTAGAGAATAACATAAAAAGCAAAGGAATAAGAGAAGAAAGAAAGACAAAGATAAATAATAAATAATAAACAATAAATAGTATCGGAGTTATTCATGTCCTCTATACATACTGCTTTTCAATATCAGTATTAATCAAGTAGTTTGGTTGTGGTATACCAGTCAGCCCACGGTTTCCATACGGTTTGTGCAGTGAGTAGTTTACCCTGGGTTGAGGCCAACATAGTTTCGTATGTGGCATGTGTATCAATTGTCATTAGGATTTCTCTCAATGGAGGGGTTGTGTGGTCCTTATAGTGTCTTGTTATAACTAGTCTAGTGCTCAGCAAGATATGGGAGATAATTATCCTAGTGTCTCTAGGGACTAATTCTATGCCCAGCGAGAGGATAGCTAATTCTGGTGTGGCAGGTATGTGCGTATTGGTAATTTGTGATATTAAGCGAAATATTTGTTCCCAAAGTGTACGTAACTTCGGGGATTCCCAAAGTATATGGAGTAAGGTGCCTGAGTAATTGCATCCCCTCCAACACAGTGAGGAGGTGTTAGGGTCAAACTTGGAGATCCTATGTTGGGTAAGGTACCATCTCAGTATGATTTTTTGTGTTAGTTCCCACAAGTTAATGCACTTGGTGGAAGTGGAAGTTATCCGGAGTGCTATACTCCATTGATCTGAGGAAAAGTTTTTCCCCAGATCCCTTTCCCAGGCTTCAATATTTGAATTCTTAACGAATGCTGTTTTGTCATTTAGGGAGTTGTAAAACAGGGCGATGCCTTTTACGTTAGTGGAGGGTTTAGTGAGGTATAAGATTATCCTCCAGGGGAGCTGAATGAGTTGGGGAGGATTAGAGTGAAGAAGATGTGCGATTTGGAGGTACCTGTAACGATCAGATTCCTCCAAGCCGTATTCAATTTGTAATGTTCGAAATGTTTTAATTGCTGGTCCTATCATTATGTCGTCCAGGATTTTGATACCTTTCGCTATCCAGTGTGATATTCGTAAGTTAGGGATGAGTTCACATAGACAGGTAATTGGGAACGGCAAAGGGGAAGATGGTGTTGTAGCCATTTGATTTACCAGTATTTTCCAGGCCTGTAAGGAAGCTTCTATGGAAGGTGCTAGGAGCGCGTTTCGAGTGGGGTTGGAGGTGCTGGTTAGTAGGTAGTTGTAGAGATTGTGGCTAGGGATCTGACTCTCTTCCAGTTCATGCCATCTAGTTGTGGGTGACCCGGGGAACCATGTTCTCAGTTGTGCTAATATAGAAGCGACATAGTAGTCTCTGATTTGAATGTTACCTACCCCTCCCGCCGACCTAGTGGCTATTGAATTTTTAAAGGCCCACCTGGCTTTTTTCCCTCTCCACAAGAAGTTGTTCAGTATGGATTGGACTTTGGTAAAATAACTCTTGGGGACTGGAATGGGGAGTGATATAAAAAGATAGATCAGTTGAGGAAGTATCATCATTTTAACTGCTGCCAGTCGGCCTGACCAGAGCAGTTCTACTTTATTTAATTCCTGGAGTCTCGCGGGTAGAGAAGATAAGAAAGAGATGTAATTGCTTGAGTACAGATTTTTGGTCGAAGCCGTCAATGTGATACCTAAGTACTTTATGCCATTGTCACTCCACTTGTATGGGAACCGTGAGCTGAGATCGTTTTTCAGTGGAGCGTCCACTCCCATTCCTAGTATATAGGATTTCCCCGCATTCACTTTGTAGTAAGACAATTTATTAAACATTAACAGGGTGTCGTGTACCGAAGCCAGGGAGTTCGCTGGATTCGTAAGCATTAATATAATGTCATCAGCGAATAGACTAATCACATGTTCAGAATTGTGGGTTTTGAAGCCTTGTATGTTAGGGTGGGATCTAATATAGACTGCCAAGGGTTCTAATATTAGATTAAAAATTAGAGGGGACAGAGGGCACCCTTGACGGTTTCCATTAGTAATGGAGTTGCCCACATTCTAACTGGTGCGAATTACTGGGTGGCCACGCTGCTGGATCCCCGTTACAAGGACAACGTACTGTCCTTAATTCCCTCACTGGAGCGTGATCGTAAGATGCGCGAGTACAAGCGCACGCTGGTAGACGCACTGCTGGTGGCATTCCTGACAGCAGGGGCATGGTGGAAGCACAAGGTGAAGGCAGAGGAGGAGGAAGAGGTCCCCAACGCAGCCGGGGCACCGCCAGCACCTCAGAAGGCAGGATTAGCATGGCCGAAATGTGGAAAAGCTTTGTCAGCACGCCACAACAACCAGCACCACCAGCTGATGGAACGTCTTAGCAGGAGGCAGCATTTCACCAACATGGTGGAGCAGTATGTGTGCACACGCCTACACGAAGTGAAAGATGAGTCTGCCCCCTTCAACTTATGGGTCTCCAAATTGGGCACATGGCCTGAGCTTGTCCTCCTCCACCGCCGCTTCCACCTACACCGCCACATCCACCGCCACCTCAACCTCCTACTCCATATGGACCTCATCCTCCTAGGTCAAGATTATTATTTTTTATTTTTATGTATTTTATGTTATTTTAAGTTATTTCCCTATCCACATTTGTTTGCAGAGCACTTGTCATGCTCTTAACAACATTTTGCTGCCAGTTGCATCCCTCTAGCCCTTTCCATTACTTTTTTAGAGCCATTTTAGTTCTCAAAAGTTTGGGTCCCCATTGACTTCAATGGGGTTCAGGTTCGGGGTCAAGTTCGGGTCCCGAACTCGAACTTTTTTGCGAAGTTCGGCCGAACCCGAACATCCAGGTGTCCGCTCAACTCTAATTGTGAGCTTTCCCCTATTGTATCACTTTTTAGCCCTTTGACAAACAAACTGCCTCCTGCTACAGCCAAATAGGGAGGACACTTCGGCTGACCTCGGCAAACCTTGGAAAGACTTCCTACCTGAGAGAGCCAAGCTGTACTCTGGCCTCTCCGTGCATTTCCGAATGTGACGTTCGGCTCTGCTCGGCTCCGGCGCCCCCCACCTCAGGCCAAAATCGGTACTGCACACCGTTTTGGCCTGAATCCTGCTCATTTCGCGAGACAACACTCGCAAACCGAGTTACATTTTTAAAAATACAGTGCTCGTATTGCGAAACGCTTGTTGACCGCATTACTCGCAATCTGAAGTTCCACTATATCTTAAAAACAAAAGAAAAACATGGAGTTGCCCTTTAAGAGGTGCCCCGGCAAGCTCTGTGAGTCGGGTCGCGAGTCCCATGGACTCAATCGCTGTGGGGATACCCAAGAACGGCTCACGGAGAGGAAGAACGGGGAGATGCTAATGTAAACAAGCATCTCCACATTCTGCCTAGTGACAGTGTCACTGATCTCTGCTACCTGTGATCGGGAGCAGAGATCAGTGACGTGTCACACGTAGCAACACCCCCCCACAGTTAGAAACACTCCCCAGGACACACTTAACCCCTACACTGCCCCCTAGGGGTTAACCCCTTCACTGCCAGTGTCATTTACACAGGAATTAGTGCATTTGTATAACACTGATTGCTGTATAAATGACAATGGACCCAAAAATGTCAGATGTGTCTGCCTTAATGTCGCAGTCACAATAAAAATTGCTTTTTAAAAAAAAAAAAATGATTAATAAAAATGCCATAAAACTATCTCCTATTTTGTAAACGCTATAATTTTGTGCAAACCAATCAACAATCGCTTATTGCGATTTTTTTACCAAAAATATGTAGAAGGATGCGTATCGGCCTAAACTGAGGAAAAAAACGTTTTTTATATATTTTTGGGGGATATTTATTATAGCAAAATGTAAAAAATAATGTGTTTTTTTCAAAGTTGTCACTCTTTATTTGTTTATAGCGCAAAAAATAAAAAATGCAGGGGTGATCAAATACCACCAAAAGAAAGCTCTATTTGGGAGCCACATCGCACGGCCCTGCAATTGTCAGTAAAATGTGACGTAGTGCCAAATCGCAAAAAGTGCTCTGGTCAGGAAGGGGGTAAATTCTTCCGGGGCTGAAGTGGTTAAAATCTTTGCAAATGTATTGAAAAAAAATTAAAACCAAAAGGATCACACATACATACTGTAAGTATTCACAGCCTTTGCCATGACACTCAAAATTTAGCTCAGGTACATTCTTTTCCATTGATCATCCTTGAGATGTTTCTACAACTTAATTGGAGTCCACCTGTGGTAAATTCAGTTGATTAGACATTTTGGAAAGGCACACACATGTCTACATAAGGTTAACATGGCTAACAGTGCATGTCAGAGCACAAACCAAGCCATGAAGTCCAAGGAATTGTCTGTAGACCTCCGAGACAGGATTGTATTGATGCACAGATCTGGGAAAGGGTACAGACATTTTTTTTTTCGTTTGAATAATTTTATTGAAAATTTTTGCGATAACAAAATGGTAACAGGCATGTAAATACAGGTAGGTAATTACAGACATGAACAAGGGGTGTGATATCACAGCTAGTAAAAACCGTTTACAGAAAGTAACAAAACATAAACAGTCATAACTCTTGAGAGGAGTAGAGTACATTAAGGCTCCGTCCCTGTATATGACCCTACATAGCATCTTATAGTGCCAGTTGCAGGAGAGATCCAGGGGATCCCAGACTCCCGGGTGCCCCTAAAGGGATCACACTGTCACCCCAGAGTGGGATACACCAGACATCCGTCGCAGGGGCAGGTCATGACTCAACTTTCATAACACCGAAGAAGCCTGTGGTGGTGTCTAATCGAGCCTAGGGAGCTCATCAGTCAGCATGAGCCTAAAATTTCGATGCCAAGAGAGGCAGTACAGGGAAGAAAAAAGAGAAACGTGTAAGGGAATAGAAGGTGGGGAGCAGGAAAGGGTAGTCAACTAATAGTCCCAGAGTTCGTCGTACTAGGCGGTACGCCAGGAATTAGAGATATATTACAAAAAGTGGCCCAGGGTTCCCACGTATTCTGGAATTTCTCCAGTTTGTCATTGAATTTGGCTACAATCTGTTCTTGGACCATGATCCATGTAACTTTCGTTTTAAACAGCTGAAAGGAGACAGAATGTTTCTTCCAGGCCTTGGCTATCGTAATTTTGGCTCCCAGTAAGAGAAAAAAGGATAAGGTCTGGGATGTTTTAGGTAGGCCAACTATGGGGTGATTGAACAGAGCTGAACACGGGTGTGGCGGTACAGCTCGCATCCCCTGAAGCAAATTGGTGGCGTACCTGGGAATAGCCTAGCCAGCCTGGAGGGAACATAGTACCACCTGATCAGAACTTTTAGACTAGCTTCAATGAGAGAGATATTAAGGATACCTTTGAAAGCTCGGACCGTAGCTCGAAACCAAGTTGCGGTGTTCCAAGAGTTGTCCATGTCATATTCCCAGGCTCGGACGTAAGTAGGTTTGGTGTCCTTATGCATAAGTGCTGAGTAGATCAAAGAGATGCCTCCCCTCTGATCCATTAGATTGACACACCAGTTTTCATATGTAGTGATATTAGGGGGGAAAGGGTTTAGTGGTCCAGACTGAGTGGATAAAATAGGAAATCTGTGAGAACCTAAAGAGTTTGCAGTTAGGCATATCCAGCTTTTTCTGACAATGCGACAGGGAGATGGGGCCAGAGGGGGAAAAGAAGTGTCCTATCCGATAGAGGCCTTTGTTCGTCCACCACTTAAAAGCTGCAATGTCCCTCCCTGGGTTAAATTCTGGATTATGAAATAAGTGCGACAGGGTTCTCAATGGGGAGATGATGGTAGGGAGGGTAAAAAGTTTGGAGCAGAGTGCAATTGAGTGTGAAAGAGTAGGTGCCAAAATGGCCGGTCTGCGACCAGACTTGCACCCCATTAGATAATCTATGGTGTTTGAGGGAACGGCTTGCCTTTCCATAGATAGCCAGTCCGGTTTCGCATTCTGTGAGAAAGCAGTAGAAATTGGTGCCAACTGAGCAGCTTGATAATATTCCCAGAGATTGGGGAGACCTAGGCCTCCTTGCGATCTCAAGCAGTACAGTGTATCCGAAGGGCACCTATAACCTTTTTTCCCCCAAATGAAGCGCAATATGTCCGATTGCACTTTGTTGAGGAATTGCTTAGGGATTGGGAGCGAGCGGAATGGGTAGAGCAAACACGGGAGAAGGGTCATTTTGACCGCGTGAAGCCTGCTTAGCCAGGATAGACCACATTTGGACCACCGTGCCATATCATTTTTACATTTGAGTACCATGGCAGGGTAGTTTGCCATGAAAAGTCTGTTTATGTCTGATGACAATTTGATACCTAGATAAAGTAGCAATGAGGGGGCCCATGAGATTGCAAAATTGGTCGTGAGTTGTTTGAGGCTGTCCGGAGGCAACGTAATATTTAATGCCAGTGATTTAGTCATGTTAACCCATAGACGGGATATCCCACTAAAGTCTTTAAGGGTTTGCATAATTAGGGGCATAGACGTCAGGGGGGAGGAGATTAAAAGAAGGAGGTCATCCGCATAAAGTGCACATTTGTGTTCCTGTGTGCCGCAGGTGACTCCCTTGATGTCGGGGTTAGTCCTCAGGGCGATGGCTAGTGTCTCTATTGCTACTGCAAAAAGGAGAGGCGAAAGTGGGCATCCCTGTCTGGTTCCTCTACTTATGGGGAAGGAGTTAGAGTATCTACACAACAAGCTCACCTGCGCATAGGGATTAGAGTAGAGGGAGTTAATAAGGTTGAGAAAATGTTTGCCGCATCCCCATCTCTGGAGAATAACAGACAGGTATGCCCAATCAAGCGAGTCAAACGCCTTGTGTAGGTCAATTGATGGAAGGAAGCCCTTCTGGGGGGGCATGCCATCCCATTGTGATCTGAGTAGAGAGATCACGTCGATGGCCCGTCGAATCTGGTCCGGGCCTTGTCTCCCAGGAATGAAGCCCACCTGATCCTTATGTATATACGAGGAGATGAAGCTGGACATTCTGTTCGCCATAATTTTCGTCATTATTTTGATATCATTGTTTATAAGCAAGATGGGGCGGTAGTTACCTACCTCGCTAGTGTCTTTTTCTGGTTTTGGAATGACCGAGATATATGCAGAATTTAAATCCGGAACTAACGGGGCTCCATTCCTGAGACAGTTAAACATTTTAGTCAAATGTGGGGCCAGACATTGTCCAAATTTTTTATAGTACCCTATGGAGAAGCCGTCCGGGCCCGGTGAGGAGCCCAATTTAAGATTTTTAATGGTATCAATAACTTCAGTTTGGGTGAACGGGGTCTCCAGAAGGTCGCTGTGTTCCTTAAGCAATACAGGTAAGGGAAGGTCATTTAAAAATGTGTCCCAGTGTGCAGTGGAAGAGTTAGGGTTTTGTTGGTAGAGATCGGAGCAGAATTGCTTGAAAGTGTTTAGTATCTTGGAAGGGTTCTGCGATAGTTCCCCAGAGGCTACCTTAAGTTTAGGGAAGGTCTGTGTACACTGTTTAGGACTCAGTTTAGCTGCCAGGCGCGAACCGATTCTGTCTTTGTGGGCATAAAAATTGTGCTCCCGTCCAACACAGATGTTGTGCCGCCTCTGTGATCAGTGATAAATTTAGGAGTGCTCGGGCTAAGTCAAGTTTTGCGAGGGATACAGATGTGGGATTACGTTTGTGAGCTTTAGCTAAAATGCGAAAGTCTTCAGAAAGTTTCAAGGTGTCTGCTCTATGTGCTGCCTTAAGTTTAGAAGACAGCTGTATCAATTTCCCTCTAATTACCGATTTATGCGCGGCCCAAATGGTAGAGGGGGATACCTCCTCTGAAGTGTTGAGAAGGAAGTATTCTTGTATATCAGATTCTATTAAGGAGCATTGTACAGGGTCGTTCAAGAGTGACTCCCGTAGTCGCCAGCGAGGGCGATGATCAGTCCCTACTGGTCTTTGAGTTATTAAGGTCATCATGGAATAATCTGAAAGAGAGGAGTCCACGATTTCTGAGCTCCTGATCAGGGGAGTCGTAACAGGCCGAGTGAAAATGTGGTCTATCCTGGCATAGGAGTTGTGAGGTGCCGAGAAGTGCGTGTAATCCCTCATATGAGGGTTAACCTCCCTCCAAGTGCCTATCAATCCAGCAGCATTCAGGAGTTTAGCTATGGAAACGCTCTGTTTAGAGGGTCGTTTAGGTTTGGTAGTGCCGTTCGAACTTTTGTCTAGGGAAAATTCAAAGGCTATATTTGAGTCCCCGCCAAAGAAAACTGTACCCCGAAGGTGATTTCGTAACTTATGGAGTAGCGATTCGAAAAAAAAAAAAAACGTTGACCCTTGTTGGGCGTATAGTAGGATACAAAAGTGTACAGTTCCCTGTCTATATGACCAGACACTAGAATGTAACGGCCCTGTGGATCAATGATCGTTTCGGGTTGAGACAAGTTGATGTGTTTGGCAAAACACACAGCTACCCCTTTCGTTTTTTTTTCCGCCGAGGCCAGGAAAATTGGGGGTAGTGTTGATGTAGGAAAGTGGGTTTAAACATGGAAGGAAAGTGTGTTTCCTGTAGTAGGAGTATGTCGGCATGTAAAGAGTGATATTGTTGCAATATTTTCCTACGTTTGATCGGAGAGTTGAGGCCTTGTGTGTTTTACGAGAGATAATCTTTAAGGAAGGTACACTGGTGGGTGTGTCAGCCATGGATCAGAAGGGAGTGTTTGGTATCAAAAATTAGAAACTTACCCCGCCAGAGGTGAAGGTGGGTATGGTCAACATCCGGTTGCCCGACACGATGGGTCCTGGAGCCTGGGTAAGAAGACAGTGGACCGTTGAGGCATCTGAGAACTCGGGTTGGAGCGTTCGGAAGGGGAGAAGAAAAAGAGGAGAGAGAAGAGAGTCAAATCATTATATAACAAATAGTGAAATTCTGTGACAGTCACACGTATTAAGCAAACATGAGGGTCCCCTGACCCTTGCCCACCCCTGTAGCGGAACGGACTCGCCGTGACCGCCCCCAAAACCTAAGGAGCCGGAAAGACCTTATAAAGGAAATCTGGGCTAGGAGCCAGGTGCACCGAAGGGCTTCTGGTCCAAGTGAGGTGCAATGGGTCCACCACAGTCCTGCCACCTTAGATCATACATAACTGAAAGTCCCGGGGGAACTCATCATCTCCTACCCACAGAGCGTCCCTTAGTGGTGAGGGCAAAAGACAACTTCTGACAAGAAAGATTGCTCGGTAGAACAGTGTAGAGGGATCCCCCGACGCTCGACCTCCTCCCATCTATCCACCCCCAGCGTAGGGGGAAAATGGGGGGGAGGCAGTTAGAAAGTCAGCTGTACCAATTGGCAATTTGAGTATGGGAGGATCTTCCCCTACAGCTTCAGCCAGAACTATAATAAGTACCAAGGAGACTATTAGAACCACTGTAGAACAGATGAGCCATCAGGAGAAAATAAGAACAAATCAGTAGTATTGAGAGAAAAAAAAAAAAATATATATATATATATATATATATATATATATATATATATATATATATATAAAAAAAAAGGGGGGGGGAACAAAAGGGGAGGAAAGAACGTATCATTGCAAATAGTTAAATACTGAGAGTCCTCCATATTTTACTGAGTAGCTGACATCAGAGCAATATACTAGCATATATTGAAATAAACTCAGGTAAAAGTAACTCTCATGGAACCTGTCAGGGCAATGCATTGGTATACGGAAGCTACAGTCCAGAGTAGGGAAGGTTCTGCCCTCTGCAGCGATGTAGGAGTGCCGTTGAAACCAGGATCCTAACAGAACTGCAAACCTAGAAGAAGAGGGCATAACTACGGCTTCCAAGGCCTAACTGGGAGGTCGATGGACTAGCTCGACCTAGTTCACTGCTCAGTTGGGGCAGGGGGGGGGGCAACCCCATTCCGGCCTCCACAAAAGGAAGGGGGAACTGAGGGCCTGAAACTGTCCCCTAACCCCAAAAGGGTAAACTAAAGACAGAAAAAAGGTGTGTTAAATGGTGTCCGAGGGTCAGAGTCTCATGGCGATAAATTTTCTTTCGGACGCTTGGATCCTTGCTTCAGCCAGGTGTGTTGCAGGGGGCTTGCTGGCGGAGGTCTCTTTGTCAAGGTTAGCCTGGTAGCCTGAGAGGCATGAGGTTCCAGATGGATCAGGCCGAGCTGTGTAAGGAGACGTTCACCTTCAGGGAAAGTGGAGAAACCAAAGCCTTTGTTTTTGTAAGAAAAGTTCAGTCGTAGAGGGAATGACCAACGATAAGCAATTTCTTTATCCGTGAGGACTTGCAGCAAAGGCTTAAGAGAACGCCTTTTTTGTATCCTGCATGGCGAGAGGTCAGCAAAAACCTGGATTTTGTACCCTTGTAAAGTGAGATTGTCTGCGTATCTGGATTTTCGCATTACTTCTTCCTTGGTCGAATAATAATGCGGCTTAACAATGATGTCGCGGGGCAGACCATCAGAGCGGGGTGCTGGAAGTGCTCTGTGAGCCCTATCCAGTTCCAGGCAATGATCGGGGATATCAGGAATTAGGCTTTTTATGAAAGATTTCACTGCTTTCTGAACCTTCTTTTCGGATTCTGGGATCCCTCTGATCCTGAAGTTATACCTGCGTTACCTATTCTCGAGGTCATCGATTTTAGAAAAAGCAGTCTCCAATTGCTCCTGTACTTCTTGCAATCTATTGGAGTTTTGGTTAATCTGAGCTACCGCTTGTTCAGCTTTCTGTTCTATAGTATCCATCCTCATCCCACCAATTTGCTGCAGGTCAGCATGTAGTGAGTTATTAATCTGTGCAGCGTTAAGTGCCAAACTTTTGGAAAGCATGTGAGAAAATGCAGCCATCATAGAGGGAAAGTCAGTGGAGGTTGGGATGTCCTCCTGTGCTTCACTAACATTAAGCATGAGGCCTGACGCCTGTGTGGGGATCCAGCATGGGGTAGTGAGATATCCAGCATTCAGTTCTCCTAGCAGGGATTCAGTAGAAGAGGGGGAGCTGGCAGGTAGCAGTGGAGGGTAATCAGTACCTGAAAAGGATGTTTGCAGCTGGTCCTGGTCCGCAATGGAGGATTCCTGAGGCTCTGTGCTGTGTAGGTGTCAGACTTCACGCGCCGGACAGGTGAGCCCGGTGTAGCAGGGGGTAGGCCTCCCGTACGTGTCTGGTTCTCGGCCCCTGGAAGTGGGGACAGGAGGCACGAGAGCACCGAGTGGTATGAGAGCCTGGCGGGTCGTTGCTGGGAGATGGCCCCAGAGATTTGCTGGAGTGGAGTCCTTGGTCTCCTGACAGTAGGGAGCAGGCAGCAGGTGCAGAGCAGGAGCTTGGCAGAACACTTCCACACACAGGCACGGTACAGAGGAGAAGCAGGTTCAAGTCCGGGTCACAGGCAGAGGTTGGCAACAGGCGGACAGCGCAGTACAGAGGAGGAGGCAGGAGCAGAGTCAAAGATGGGCTGAGGTCAATAGGCAGGCAGCAGACAGACAGGTGCAGGATCAAGCCGGGGGTCAGGAGGTTCAGACAGGGTTCAGGCAGCAGGTATTGGGACACAGAGAGCTGACGATCGGACAGCACTGAGAGCCCAGTGAGCTCAGCCTAAATAGGCCGATTGGCGACAAACGCCATGCGCGCGCGCCAATGCGCACCCGCGCACACGCACGCGCAATCATGCGCACCCGCACACCAGCGCGCACAGGCACGCGCCCGCGAGCGCCAGCGCACACCGGCGCACCCCAGGGCGCCCTGCACCAGATCCGCTCAGAGGCATTTCCTGACAGTGCCCCCTCCTTAAGGGCAGCCTCCGGATGCCCATCTGGTCCAGTCTATCAGCATGGGTGTCTTTAAAGGCGCTCAGGAGTTCCTCCGCGTGCAGGTTGCCTTCAGGCTCCCAGGAATTGTCCTCCGGGCCGTACCCTCTCCAGAGGAGATGACTAAGCCAAGAAACTGTATGGTTTGCAGTTCAAACTCGCACTTCTCCAGTTTGGCGTAAAGCCCGTGCTGCCTGAGTCGAAGGAGAACATTTTGCACGCCATGCGCGCGTGGCCACGCGCACCCACACACGCACGCGCAGGCACGCGCAAAGGCACGCAATCATGCGCACCCGCACGCACCCGCACACCAGCGCACACAGGCACGCGCCCGCGAGCGCCAGCGCACACCGGTGCACACCGGCGCACCCCAGGGCGCCCTGCACCAGATCCGCTCAGAGGCATTTCCTGACAGTAGGCCTCGTGATGCCGCAGCCATTTTGGCGTAACTGAGGGGGCCGGGAGCCGCCGTCATCTGGCCAAATAGATTGCGTTCGGCCAGCGGAGATGGCATCCGCGTGTTCTATACATGTTCCCCCGTCTGATTCACCCGATGAGCGGGGTGTGGGGGCGCTCAGTGGGCTCCGGTGGACAGCGGAGGGCCGTGGTGGAGGGGAGATCTAGATGCCGGCGGCCATCTTGGGAGCTCCGCGCATGCGCCCCCGGGTACAGACATTTTTTTGAAGCACAATGAGCACAGTGTCTCCATCACCTGTAAATGGAAGAAGTTTGGTACCACCAGGACTCTTCCTAGAGCTAGCCGCCTAGACCAAACTGAGCGATTGAGGGAGTAGAGCCTTAGTAAGGGAGGTGGCCTAATGGTCACTCTGGCAGAGCTCCAGCGTTTCTCTGTGGAGAGAGAACCTTCCAGAAGAACAACCATCTCTGCAGCACTCCACCAATCAGTCCTGACGGAAGTCACTCCTCAGTAAGGATGAGCCCGGTGTTCGATTCGAACCCATGTTCGATCGAGCACCGGGTGTTCGCTCGCTCGGCGAGCCCAGAACTCGCATCAAATTCGTGTGATGCGAGCGGCCCCGCAATGCATTGCGGCCCGCGCAGTGCAATGCTGGCTGATGATTGGCCAAGCATGCACTGTGACCCCGCATGCTTGGCCAATCACAGCGCCGGCAGCGAGGAGAGCCATAATTGGCTACAGGCAGGATGCCTGTAGCCAATTATAGCTCAGGGGCTTTAATACACGCCCCACGGTATAAGAGGCCGCCGCGGCGGCGGCCTCGCATATTATGTTTCACTCACAGTGTCAGCGTGTCAGTGTGCTGCTGACTGCTGACAACAATATGTTCTTTATTTCTGGGGATATGTGTGTGCATGCTGTTAGAACAGCATTGCAGTATCACATCTGGGGGGTGTCTATAGGTAGCCTGTGAAGGAGGGCAGGTTTCCTGTGCTTAGAACTTTCCCTGCAAAAAAGTGTCATTTTTGCAGGAAGAAAGCTATTTAAATCACTCGCGGCTAATGAATTGATGGCTCCTGTAACACAGAGAGCTGTCATTCATTAATAAAAAACAAAAAAAAAAGCGTAGGGGTCCCCCCAAATTCAATAACCAGGCCCTTCAGGTCTGGGATGGATATTAAGGGGGATCCCAGCCAAAAAAAAAAAAAAAAAATGGCGTAGGGTCCCCCTCAAAATCCATACCAGACCCTTGAGGTCTGGTATGGATTTTAAGGGGAACCCTAGCCAAAAAAAATGGCGTGGGGTCCCCCTCAAAATCCATACCAGACCCTTATCCGAGCACGCAACCTGGCAGGCCGCAGGAAAAGAGGGGGGGACGAGAGCGGCCCCCCCTCTCGCCTGAACCGTACCAGGCCACATGCCCTCAACATTGGGAGGATGCTTTGGGGGTCTAAGACCCCTAAAGCACCTTGTCCCCATGTTGATTAGGACAAGGGCCTCTTCCCCACAACCCTGGCCGGTGGTTGTGGGGGTCTGCGGGCGGGGGGCTTATCGGAATCTGGAAGCCCCCTTTAACAAGGGGACCCCCAGATCCCGGCCCCCCCCCTGTGTGAAATGGTAAGGGGGTACAAAAGTACCCCTACCATTTCACCAAAAAAGTGGCAAAAATGGTAAAAAGGACAGGAGACAGTCTTTGACAATTCCTTTATTAAAATCTTCTTTCTTCTTTCTTCATCCTTCGGTTTCTTCATCTTCTCCTTCCTTCATCTTCTTCCATCTTCTTCTTCCATTTTCTTCTTCCTCCGATCCGCTTCTTCTTGCGCTGGTCTTCTCGTCCTTCTCGTCCGGCATCTTCTTCCGTCGGCGTCGGCGTCGGTGTCTCTGTCTCTTCTTGGGCCGCTCCGCGCAATGGGAGGCTCCCGCTGTGTGAGGCTCCGCTCCGTCTGACAGGTCTTTTATAATGGAGGGCACCTGGTGACCCCGCCCC
Source organism: Lithobates sylvaticus (assembly GCA_028564925.1). Lineage (NCBI taxonomy): Eukaryota > Metazoa > Chordata > Amphibia > Anura > Ranidae > Lithobates > Lithobates sylvaticus. The sequence continues at coordinate 134,784,376 of CM053033.1, forward strand.
CTCTGACGCACAGGGACGTCATGGGGAATTCCATGATGGCTTTCCCCATGATGTCAGAGGGGGGCGGGGTCACCAGGTGCCCTCCGTTTTAAAAGACCTGTCAGATGGAGCGGAGCCTCACACAGCGGGAGCCTCCCATTGCGCGGAGCGGCCCAAGAAGACACCGACACCGACGCCGACGCCGACGGAAGAAGATGCCGGACGAGAAGGACGAGAAGACCAGCGCAAGAAGAAGCGGATCGGAGGAAGAAGAAAATGGAAGAAGAAGATGGAAGAAGATGAAGGAAGGAGAAGATGAAGAATCCGAAGGATGAAGAAAGAAGAAAGAAGATTTTAATAAAGGAATTGTCAAAGACTGTCTCCTGTCCTTTTTACCATTTTTGCCACTTTTTTGGTGAAATGGTAGGGGTACTTTTGTACCCCCTTACCATTTCACACAGGGGGGGGGCCGGGATCTGGGGGTCCCCTTGTTAAAGGGGGCTTCCAGATTCCGATAAGCCCCCCGCCCGCAGACCCCCACAACCACCGGCCAGGGTTGTGGGGAAGAGGCCCTTGTCCTAATCAACATGGGGACAAGGTGCTTTCCTCAGTAAAAGGCACATGTCAGCCCACCTGGAGTTTGCCAAATGGGAACTAAAGCACTCTCAGACCATGAGAAATAGACATGTGCAATTTGTTTCGCGCCTAAATTTTTTTTTAACCAATCCCGACAAATTTGTTAATTCGTAAATAATTGAATTAACGAAGACCCGTTTATCAAACTTTTCTGAATATTTGTAAATTAGAATATTAGAAAAATCAGAAATTCTAAAATAATTTGGAAATTCGGAAAAAAAAATAAAAAATCGGAAATTTGGAAATTAGAAAACTTGAAATAATAACTAATAATTACTTAACTATTACTAGCTATTAATTTATAGGTATTGGAATTTCCTTTCAAGTTTGGCTGTTAGTAAATGTAACAAATACGAATTTATCCAAAGTTACGAATTATCCGAAATAACAAATGCTGTATCTAAACGAATGGAACGTTATGAATAAAAAATAATAAATTACAATAAAAATAATAAAAACTTTTTAGTATTATTAATTATAAATTTGTTCCATTACATTTTTTTGATGCAGCATTTGTTATTTCGGATAATTCGTAACTTCAGATAAATTTGTTTTTGTTACATTCACTAACAGCCAAATTTGAAAGGAAATTCCATTACTTATAATTTAATAGTTAGTAATAGTTAAGTTATTATTATTATATTAGTTATTATACCCCAGTTGAAGTCCTTCTGGAGACGAAACTAGTCGGGATAAATGCTTGCTTGAGCCACCTATGATCCCTGTGTTTTTCTTTTAAAGATATTTTACATATATTTTTTATACCTTCCTTTGGAATTGAAAAAAAATATTTTAAGAATAAAATTTCTTTCCAATTTGAATTTACACCATGAGGAGTTGCTTCTCGTTTTTTTCCTTTTGAAACATTTATGGTGAGAACCAGAGAGAAAATCGGACCCCTTGGAACCTTTCTCCCTCTTTGATTTTCCACGATTGGGTCCTGGTGAGTGGAAAGGTTTTTTAAAACCTAGAAAAGACCTTCCAGAGGACACTGAGGAGAAAGTCGTCTGAAACACAGCCCCTGTAAGTCCGGTGAATCCGGCCCAAGCTCATTTGACTCACCGGCTGTAAGGCCCGTGAGTCCATCTGCTCTGGTAAGGGTACCTTTACTATTACCATCATATGAGTGTTTTGAATTTATGATCATCCGGAAACTACAAGCAGTTCCATCACCTCTCTTTTAGTGTTATTGCACAGCTTTCACAGCTTACCGTTTAGGAGTCTATGGACATCACCAAACAAAAATGGACAGTAGTCATGTATATGTTTTAGGTCAACCTTAAAGTCGCACAGGACTGCTGTATGAATTATTACCCAGAACGGCTTTATTATCTAGCTCTAAATACTATAGTATCCATTCACAGGATATTAAGGAACTTTATTGATGTATATAAGTTGTGTTTGCACATATTTCTTTTCTCACACTTATTTTAACACAAGTATGTTTCTATGCGATTTTGGGCGAATCGCATGAAATCTAAAGATCTAGTTCTTTATTTACACATTTTATTGCTAATTATCTCTCTTGTTCCCAGGGGAGACTCTCCCAGATTTATTAACTAAAGGGTTTTGATAACACACCTTAATTTCGGTGTGTTCACATGACCGTTTGGGTCGCATTGACACAGCTTCTTCGGTTTATATCACTTATTTTAGAGATTGTCATCACGGGTCATGTCATTTGACATGCTCTAATATTAAGTTCACTGAAAAGTGTCTTTTGATTATTTTCTTCTACACGTGGTCTGCTTGCGGGATTACATTGCTCGCACAGCTTCATGTGAAGCAGGGACATTTTGTTTTTAGTTTTAGGTTTACAGCGCTGCACTATTTATTTCGATTAAGTTATTATTAGTTAGTTATTATTTTAGATTTTTGAATTTTCAGGTTTTCGAATTTCTGACTTTTTTTGAATTTCTGAATTTCCGATTTTTATTAGAATTTTCAGAATTTTTGGATTTTTTTTCAGAATTTCATTTTTTTTTACGAATTCAGATTTTGTTCGAATTTACAAATTCATGAATTGCGATCATAACTAATGACCCAAAAAAAAGGCAAAAAAAAAACAAAACAAAGAACGAATGAAATGAAAATGAACACACTTTTCGGCAGTGCACATTTCTAATGAGAAACAAAATCCTCTGGTCTGATGAAACAAAGATTGAACTCTTTGGCCTGATTGGCAAGCATCATGTCTGGAGAAAACCAGGCACCTCATTAGCTGGCCAATACCACCCCTACAGTGAAGCATGGTGGGGGCAGCATCATGCTGTGGGGATGTTTTTCAGCGGCAGGAAATAGGAAACTAGTCAGATCGAGGGAAAGGTGAATGCAGCAATGTACAGATACATCCTTGTTGTAAACCTGCCCCATAGCGCTCTGGACCTCAGACTGGGGCAAAGGTTCATCTTCCAACAGGACAATGACCCTAAGCACACAGCCAAGTTAACAAAGGTCTGGCTACAGGACAACTCTGTGAATGTCCTTGAGTAGTCCACCCAGAGCCCAGACTTGAACCTGATTGAATCTCTCTGGAGAGATGTGAAAATGGCTGTGCACCGATGCTCCCCATCCAACCTGATGGATCTTGAGAGGTCTTGCAAAGAAGAATGGTAGAAACTGACCAAAAATAAGTGTGCCAAGCTTGTAGCATCATACTTAAAAAGAATTGAGGCTGTAATTGGTGCCAAAGGTGCTTCAACAAAGTATTGAGCAATTTGAATTTTTTTGTTTTTTATTTTTAATAAGTTTGCAAAGATTTCAAACAAACTTCTTTCAGATTATCATTAGGAGGTATTGTTTATAGAATTTTGACGAAAATAATTAATTTAATCCATTTTGGAATAAGGCTCTAAGATAACAAAATGTGGAAAAAATTAAGCACTGTGAATACTTTCCAGATGCAATGTACCTAGAAGAATTGAAGAATTGACGCTGTTTTGAAGGCAAAGGGTGGATATATCAAATATTCAGACTTCCGGTTCCGGCGCCACATGGGAAGGCTGTGATCAGACACAGCTCCCGCCACCCTGCTCCGAACGACCGCTATAAAACCGGCCCGAGCTCCGGGGAAACCCCCTGCACTACACCGCAACACAGAGGGGAATCATGGACCGCTTTGTGGAGCGATCGTACGCTCGAGCGGTCGCAGCACAAGCACCTCTTGCGGAGGACACAGCTCCCGGCGCAGCCAATATGGCGGCCGCGCTGCTCTCTAATGCGCCCAATCTACCGCTGCCCCCGCCGGACATACAAGCGCCTGTGCCCACACAGTCAGCGGGCATTGCACAGGAGGTAGTGGCCCTCCTGGGACCCACACTTGCGGCCACAGTAGATGCAGCTGTGCATAAGGGTCTGGAGCAGCTGCACATTGAGCTCCAAGCACAAGCTCAAAGACTCACACAGGCAGAGGACAGGATCTCATACCTGGAGGATGACACTACTGCACAGTCAGCAACATTAGCACGCCTAACTGCTGAAAATAGGGAATTATGGGAGAAAATTGATGACCTTGAAAATCGCTCTAGGAGAAACAATCTACGCATAATTGGTCTCCCAGAAGCTATAACACACACCCAGCTTACCAACATATGCACAAAAATTATCCCAGAGCAGCTGGGACTCCCTGCATACCGTGCACTATTGAGAGAGCGCATCGCATCGGTCAGTATGAGGAAAACCGAGCCAAACCTAGGCACGTTATCGTCAAATACTTGAATTATGCGGATAAAACCGCCATAATGCAGGCATTCCGCCGCACACGCTCCCTATCTGTAGACGGAGCAAAACTGCTACTATTTGCAGACTATTCGATAGAGGTAATGAAGCAGCGCAAAGCTTTCTCCACGATCTGCTCAACCTTATACCATAACCAAGTGAAATTCTCTCTGGCGTACCCAGCTGTTTTACGCGTCCATACGCGCTCAGGAGAACATCTTACCTTTACATCGCCAGAAGAAGCAGAAAGACACCTGGCAACAACCTGCTCTGAAATGGAACACACCGACTCCGCAGAAGATTCCTCATCATTACTGAACGCAACACATTCAGCGACACGCAAACCACAATCCAGTCCAAGCAAACCACCGTACAAACGAAGTCGCACTACTCAGCATGCAGACCGCGCTGGCAACCATCGAAGACAAACAGACGACAGATAGGTAATATCCTTCTTTTTCCTTCTTTACACACCATCCCCTGCGTCTTCCTCCGTACTGTTAAAGCCAACAGCTATACCCGATAAACCGTAAGGGGACTGTACCTAAATGTAGGTACCAAGGAACTTTCCCTTCTTAGGCGCGTTGGTTACTTTACCGTACGGACTGCTCCTCAGACGCCTAAACTCCTTTATAGACTGTCGAGAACAAATGCCCACCCTGCTTGCCAACGAGCCACCATCTACTTCCGGCATCATACACACCTGAGCTTAATAACCCCCCTAGTTCAGGCCTAAATTAATTCCGAAATTTTTTTTTTATTATTTTTTTTGTTTTGTAACAGCATATAGGCCTATACCCCCCATCTTCCTCATCCATCTTGCCCCACCCAGCTCGGTGCCCCAACCACACTCCACACAATGGAGCAGGTGGACGGCGGGAGGAAATGTTACCTGGTCTAGCCGAGTGTGGAAAAAAGTGAAGTACTTGTTGGACTATAGTTTTAGTCTACTTCGCATTCTCGTTATGTTATATGTTGTCAAGTTTATATTAATGTTTACACAATATGCAAATTCATACCTTGTGCCTTTAGCCCTGGGAGACATACAATACTTGGGTACCCCTTTGGTTGATGACGCAGTGTCTAGAGGGGAGTCTCATCCCCTATGTCAAGCCCAAAACATTCTTACTCACCAGACATGGCCTCAGCAATCGATGGGAATCACCTGAAAATTGTATCATGGAATGTCAGAGGGCTTCGCTCTCCAAATAAACGCATGATGGTTCTTAGACACCTAAAACGGCTGCGGGCAGATGTGGCACTACTACAAGAGACACATCTGTCCGCAGATGATCTGGCACGTCTGCGCAAATTATGGGTCGGAGCAGTTTACGGGTCGCCTGCAGAGGGACGTAAAGCTGGAGTAGCCATCCTACTGCACAGGAACCTGAAGCATGCTATCAATGACGTAACAATAGACCAGCTTGGACGTCACATAACGATTCATATGACCTTAGCTAGCAAAGACATAGCCATTACTAATATATATGCCCTGAACTCGCCAGACTCTAAATTTTTTCGAGAAATGACGGCCTGGCTGGTGGCAGTACCAGAGACTTTACATCTAATTGGGGGAGACTTTAATTCGGTCATGTCCCCCGCGATCGATCGTTCGGGTAAAATAACAGGTCGAGAGACCAGTACTGAGAGTTTAAACTTCTCCCCAACTCCCTTAGCGCAGACAATAGATCAGATGCAGCTAATAGATATCTGGCGATTATCGCACCTGACCGATAGGGAATATACCTTCTATTCCCCTCCCCATAACTCTTTTTCCCGAATTGACTACTTCTTTGCATCACCAGCACTTTCACAAATGTTACGAGACCCAGAAATTAAGGATGCCAGGATCTCAGACCATAGCCCCATCGCAATACAAATGATAACCGCACGACCCTCGTCCCCAATACAAATGTGGCGTTTTCCTTCCTACCTAGCCGAAAGCGAAGACTTTCGCAATATGCTGCAAACATCATGGGCGGACTATACTTCCACCAATGCAGCACACCTCTCAGACCCAAATCTCTTTTGGGAGGCTGGAAAAGCCTTCCTACGAGGAAAAATTATTTCATATACTGCTCAATTCAAAAAAAATGCCAAACAACATTACATGCGAGCCATCGAAACCCTACGCTTAGCACACGAACGGCTAACGCTTACACGTACGCCCGACAATATTGAGACTTGGAAAGCAGCCAAGCGAGAATTCGATCTTTGGGCAGAACAACAGGAGCTGGCCAAAGCCTCTTATTCCTCTCTATATTTCCATAAATTTGGTAATAAGGCGGGTAAGCTACTTGCAAAACTTTGCACGGGGACAAAAAGACCCACCCACATTCAGGCTCTGAAAAGTAGCACGGGAATATTACATACCACTCCAACAGGCATTAGTAAAACCTTAGCAGAGTTTTATACTCATTTATACTCTGCAGACCCTATTGATCAACACACAGCAGACACTCTCTTAGATAAATTGAGCCTACCGAGGCTGCAGGGAGATACTCTAGATGCCCTAAACGAACCTATCACTGTGGAGGATATCCAAGAAACGATCAAATCACTAGCATCTTCTAAAGCCCCGGGTCCAGATGGCTATACGGCCGAATTTTATAAATTAACAAAGGAATTCATTCCAGATACTTTGAAACAGGTCTTTAAGGCTGTCTGGGATGGGGGCCCATACCCACCTACAGGAACTCAAGCATACATTAGACTGATAGCCAAAAAGGATAAGGACCCCACACTCCCAGGGTCGTATCGACCAATCTCATTGATCAATGTAGATGTCAAAATCTTATCTAAAATAATCGCGACACGCCTAGCCCATATACTTCCATACATACTACATCCGGCCCAATCGGGATTTGTAAAGGGACGCTCGGCCACCCTAAATATCCGTAAAGTTCTTACAGCATTGGAATACGCCAAATTGAACCCAGAACAAGATGTCGCGATAATCTCGCTAGATGCCGAAAAGGCTTTCGACAACATCAGTTTGTCGTGGCTATTCCGAGTGATGGAACGCCTTCAATTCTCGGGTCCAATTATGCGCCTTCTACACCGACTGTATGAATCCCCAACGGCCCGATTAGTCACACCTGACTTTATATCAGACACGATCCCCCTGACAAAAGGAACCAGACAAGGGTGCCCCCTTTCCCCCTTATTGTTCAACATTGCAATTGAGCCTTTGTCCAGGCTACTCAATTCACCTGACGGAATTAGTGGTATAACAATTGGGGACCAAACACTACGCTCCGCTCTATTTGCGGACGATATACTACTTTTCTCTACCGATCCCTCAGCAGACTTTGAGAAACTTAGAGACATCTTCCAGACGTTCCGGCTTTGCTCAGGTTTGCGTATTAATTTTGACAAAAGTGAAATACTCTCGCTCCGACCTAAACTGTCTGCTAGATGGCTACACCGGTCCCCTCTACCTATAGCATCGCAACATATTACATATTTGGGCATACGCATTGGTCGAGAACCATCTTCACTATACACACTTAATTTTCCACCGTTAATATCGAAAATTGTGAAGGAGTTGGAAGCTTGGACAGCTCTCCCTCTCTCGCTCTTTGGGAGATGTCATCTTTTTAAAATGGTGTCATTTGCACGTTTACTTTACCCCATGCAAACAATCCCTCTTTTAATCAAACACTCAGATGTCAAACTAATCCATAAGGCGTTGACCAACTTTTTGTGGTCCCGCAAAAAGCCACGTGTTGCCCTACAAAAACTGTGTCTCCCAAAGACGGAAGGGGGGGGCGGGCCTGCCCAATATACGTTTCTATAACTTAGCATGTCTACTTAGACAAGGCTTAGATTGGATATCAGGCAAATCCAGGTACTCTAATAATATACTAGAAGGTGCAACTACCCTACCTTATACTCTACCAGCTATTCTCCACTCAAACCCAAACAAGCTACCAACACACCTTAAATCGAATATGCTTATAAGGGATACAGTCATAGCCTGGAGAGAGACTCGAAGACTACTGGGGCTGCCCTCCAGTATCTCGTGCCACCTGCCAATCCAAGCTAATCCAATGTTTCCCCCCTCTGTTATGCACAAAGCTTTTGACCAGTGGAAGGCTAGAGGTCTTACTAACGTTAAGGAAATCTATCTTAACGACCCGGGTAAAATGAAACCCTTTCAGACACTATCGAGAGAATTTTCATTACCAGCGACCCATATTTTCTACTATCACCAACTCCTCAGTTATCTAAAGACCTGCTATGGACCTAGCACAGACCCTTTTCAAAAATCATTTATAGACACGGTACTGAAAAAGGAGGACTATTCCATTTCTAGTTTGTACACTCATCTTATCTCCCACCAGTCTGCTAAATATCATCTCAAACCATTCCAAAAGTGGTCTGACATATTCGATGACACAGAACTTCCCGAAAAAATACTGGAAGGATACAAACGAGTTTGCCAGCTTATTGTTTACGAAACATGGAGAGAAACACAATTTAAGATTGTGCATAGAGCATATTATCCTTTCTGCATTAATAAAACAGATCCTGAGCAGGAGCGATGCCATTGGTGCTTGACGCAACGCCCCACACTGGTGCATCGTCTATGGGAATGTCCTTCCATTATCTCTTATTGGGACTCGATACTAAACTTTATATATGAGATTGTTGAAATACGGATCCCAAGGGATCACCTAATATGCCTGTTTGGACATGTACCACCCCTACCCACACCATCGGATAAGAACACACCGCAGATCCCTCACTGGGCACAAATCTGCCTTCTGGTGGCACGTAGGACAATAATGGCACAATGGATCAAGGAAACACCGCCAAATCTACGGGCTGTGAAAAAAGCCCTTGTATCATTCTTCTACCTTGAAAGATTAGACACTATCTCATCAAACTTCCGCTCTACCGCACGATTTTTCAAGAGATGGCGCAGGTTCATGGAACGTGTGTTCTCCCAAGAAGAGATACAAAAAAATATGCAACCGTTCCGATACACAGACTGGTACCTTAAGCGAGACCTTACAAACTCTCTGGGTATCCTAAGGCTACCTAATTCGCTGGATCCCTAACGGCCCCTCTCGATCAAATTGTGAAAAAGAATCTAGGAGACTCTCTGACTTCCATGGCTAACCCACTCTAGCACAAGTTAAATGTGTCTGGAATTGCTACCCTAGTTAGGCTATTGTATTTACTTCTTGACTTGACTCTTCAAACGTTGCTTCCACTCCTAAAGGCACTAATTGTTATAATTGTTATACTTGTTGTTATACTTGTTGTTATACTTGACAACCCCAATACGTTGTTATGAAACAGCTGTTAGAACTACTTTATACATATATGTGTACTGTTGAAAATCTCAATAAAAAATTTTCAAAAAAAAAAAAATATTCATTTGATTTGGAATTTTTCTAAAAGCTTTCTTAATTTACAGCATTTTTTCACACCTTTTGCACAGTACTGTATATATATCACTTGACCCCAAGGCCAATTCTCACATACATGTAAAAATCTGCATTTTTTTGCTTGAAAATTATTTAGTACTTTCAAGGAACAAGATAAAATGGTACACAAATACATCTATCATGTTACCTTTTTTTTTTTAACCAAAGATTTTTATTGGATTTTACAGTGTACATGTGATATCAATAAACAGTGTAAACAGGTAGTTACAATGAGAACAGTAGATACATGAAAGATTAGTTCTATATTTCACATCAAAAACAAAAGCTACCCCAACATACATAGGAACGGCCTCAAATGAGGCATGGCCTGTCACCCCGTATGGGTACCTTGTGAGCAGGCATAGATTAATTGTAACCTCAGGGTAGTATCCCATGGACCTTACTGAGGGTCTTGGGTGATAATGAAGATGCGCAGGATGATGCGTAACTAACAAGCAATATATGGTTATGTGAACACATACTATAAACTCAGTAAACTACGATAAGTACATAGATAAGGTTAATACACATGTCTCCCTAGGGCAACAAAGGTTGAGTGTGCTGGAGTACTGTGTTATGGGATGGTGCCTCTGTTGCTCTGGGTGATCTACACTTCTCCTACTAGGTGGGCAGACAAACATTATATATCATCAGGTATTTGTGGTACGACATATCTCACAAATGTGAAGAGGCAAATTTGGAAGTCCTCCAGTTATCCCAATATTTGTGGAAAACTGGAGCTCTTCCTTCCTTATATGCTAGGAGCTTTTCCATAGTGTATTGGGTATTAACTCGAGATATTACTACTGCCAGCGTGGGTGGTGATACAGAGCGCCATTCTTTCGCTATGGCAATGCGGGCAGCAAATAAGATATGTGCTACTATTTTCCTCATTACAGGGGGGTATTGTTCAATTCCAAGGCTGAGTAGTGCTAAAGCTGGTGTTAGTTCAATAGTGGTAATGGTGACGACCTGTATCATGGAAGAAACTTCCTTCCAGAAATTAATTACTATACCGCAGCTCCATAGAGTATGTAATAAGTTGCCATGGCTCTGGCAATTTCTCCAGCACAGTGGAGTGATAGATGCATCCATGATATGTAGTCGTGTAGGTGTAAGATACCATCTGTGTAGAATCTTTTGTGCATTGTCCCAATGGTCAATACATGCTGAGGATTTGCTATTAGTTTTTATTGCGAGTTGCCATTGTGCTAATGTGAATACCTTCTGCAGCTCCTGCTCCCATTTAGTCATGCTATGTAGTTTGGAGGTGAGATACATAGGTTGAGACATTTTGTAGAATAATGGGATCCCTTTTTTCTTTTTAAGAGAGGGTTTGCTGATCAAAAAATCCCATAGGGCTTGGGGAATTTCTATAGGTTTTCTAAAATTAGATGAGGAGTGGTGCTTTATTTGATAAATTTGGAAGTCATCAAGTGGGGTGTGATTGTGAGTCTCCAGGAGGGAAGAGAGGAAGTGTATACCTCTCTTTTTCCAGTCAGAGATAGAGATGTTAGGTATGAGGTATTGGTAGGAGGCTAGTGGGGTCGGAAGTTTTCTATTAGGGGTGTCAGTGAAGGTTTGCTGCGTAAGGGCCGACCAAGCTGCGACAGTGGCCTGGATAGATGGGTATGATGGTATCATAGGCTTGTGGTAAATACTTGCTGCTAATGCTAGTGCAGGGAGGTCGTGTCCTGGGGTGAATGCGTGCTCCATGGCTGACCATCTATTGTCCGTTTGGCAGGAGAACCAGTATTTCATTTGGTCTAGTAGCGCCGCTTTGTAGTAATATTGGGCATTGGGCAGACCTAGTCCTCCCAGGTGCTTAGGTTGGTATAGGTGGGACAGTGCTACTCGCGTTTTTTTTCCCGCCCATATAAATGAATTAAGGAGTTTAGATAATTGTGTAAAGAAAGCTTGGGGGATGGGGATGGGAAGGGTTCTGAAGTGGTATATCAATTGTGGCATAATTTGCATTTGGTATGCAGCGATCCTTCCTATCCAGGTTAGTTGGAGCTTAGAGATTTGCTTCATTTCCTCAGCCACTTTGATCAGTAATGGGGGAAAGTTGTGAGCATAGATATTTGCTGAAGAGGAGGATAGCTGCACCCCAAGATATGTGATAGAAGGCGAATTCCAGGTACAGGGGAAGACAAGTTGCAGTCTCTTCTGTGCCAGCAATGATATATTCTGTGTAAGTGCGTAGCATTTACTAGTATTGATTTTATAGTAGGATACTAATCCAAATTTGTGCAATAGTTTGTTTACAGCAATGATGGAGGTTTCTGGTTTAGTGATAGTGAGTATAATATCATCGGCGAATAATCCTATTTTGTGGGTGTCCCTACCAATTCTAATACCGTGTACTGAGTCAGAGGCTCGGATACTTTCTGCAAGAGGTTCTATGACAAGAGAGAATAAGATTGGGGACAGTGGGCACCCTTGACGGGTACCATTAGAGAGCGGGAATTTGTCAGAGAGGAGTCCTGAGTTGTAAACTCTAGCTGTGGGTTGGGAGTAGAGGGACATTATTGCAGATTGGATTTGGCCCGTTATTCCAAATTTAGTTAGGGTTTTCGCTAAGAAAGTCCAATTCACCCTATCAAATGCCTTTTCGGCGTCCAAAGCTAGAAAAGCACTAGGGGTGTTGTTGAGTTCAGTGAAGCGCAATAGGTTAAGCATCCTTCTGGTTCCATCTGGGGCCTGTCTGCCTTTTACAAAGCCTACCTGGTCTAGTCCTATAAGGTCGGGGTGACTAACATAAGTCTATTGGCCAGTACTTTAGCAAAAATTTTGAGATCAGAATTTAGCAGGGATATTGGTCTAAAGTTTTGAGGGTGGTTGTGGTCCTTGCCTGGTTTCGGGATTGTGACTATTATTGCCTGTAGCATCTCCTCAGGAAATGACCCAGCAGTAATAGCCCCATTAAAAACCTCTACTAGCCTGGGCACTAGAGTTGGGAGGAAGGCCTTGTAGTATTCGGCTGAAAAGCCATCTGCCCCTGGAGACTTGTGCATAGGAAGGGATTTAATTACTGAGGTTACCTCATCTGGTGTGATTGGGGAGTTTAGGTGCTGGAGAGTAGTTGTATTAACAGAGGGTAGGTCCACTCCTTTGAGGTAGTCTTCTATTTCTATCTCAGAGGGTTGGTGGGTAGAGGAGTCTTTTTCAAGATTATAGAGGGAGTCATAAAAATCTTTAAAGGTGTTGGCGATATCTTTAGGGTTATAGGATATTTTTGGGGTTCTATGGTGTTGGATTTGTGTGAGATTTGTCCTGGCTTGTCGTTTTCGTAATTGGGAGGCGAGAATTTTACCTGCTCTATTGTTTTGCGAGTAGAAGGATAGCTTCATTTTCTTGAAAAATATGTCCTGATCTTTTTTGAGCTCCTGTCGCAAATCCTCACGACATTGAATGAGCTGTTGTAAGATGCTAGGGGAGGTAGTAGCAGGGTTTTTATGCATTGATTCAAGATCAGCAATAGATTTATGGAGCTGCGTCATGCGTAGATGTCTTTTCTTTCGTTCTCTAGAGGCCATCTGGATAAGAGCGCCCCTAGTGAACGCTTTGTGGGCGCACCATATAGTGGTGGGGGAGCAATCTTTGGAGCTATTAAATTGGAAGAACTCTTTTAGTTTACTTTCTATCTCAGCCCGGAGTTGGGGATGGGACAGGAGGAAAGTGTTATTGCGCCAGAGGGGTCTAGATTGCGGTCTGTAGGTATCCATAAGCTCAAGCGTGATCGGAGCATGGTCCGACCACGTGATATTGTGGATATCTGATTTTACCACGTTCTGTAGGGTGTACATGTCGGTGAGAAAGAAATCAATCCTAGAATAGCTGTTGTGTAGTCCCTCTCGGTGGACCTGGAACAGCGCCAGGGGTCAAAGAGTCTTTCTTCATGACAGAGAGGGCCTAAGCAAGGTCTCTGTTTCAGGGCCACCGAGGAGGAGTCTAGATCAATATTCAGAATAGTATTGAAGTCACCACATATTACTAAACTGCCTTTTTGTAAAGACTTAGCTTTGCTTATCACTTTACGAATAAATCTTAATGGTTTAGCAGTGGGTGCATACAAATTTACCAGCTTGTAAACATTTTTGTTAATTTCTGCAATCAAAATAATGTAGCGGCCATGTGGATCGACATACTCCTGTAATAAAGAAAAGGTTACAGAGTCCCTCATAGCGATCAGAACAACATTTCTTTTTGGGTCATCGTTTGCATAGACAATGTAAGGGAATTTTTTGTGAGTACATTTGGGTGGATTGTTCTTGGCAAAATGTGTCTCTTGCACGCAAATGATGTCGCAGTTCTTTTCCAAGGCCGATTTCCAAAGTGCCCTTCGTTTATAGGGACTATTGAGGCCCCTCACATTCTGTGACAAGATTTTAAGGTTCATGTCTGTGTAGTAGGGAAGCAGAATGTCGTCATCTAGTGGAGGAGGTGAGAGTGACGATAATGCATGCAATACAGTCAAGCATGTGTATCAAGAGGTATGTGGCTGCACGATTAGGCAGCAAAACAAAAACAAAAATAAGATAAAACCAAAGATAACTAGAACTAGACCTCAGTTGGTCGTACGGAGAGCAGGATATTGGGTTCATCCTGCAGGTGGGTATTGGGGGGAAGTCAATGTTCGGAATCAGCCGAACAGCGGCTGCAAATTGGAGTACCAGTTTGGAAGCGCAAGTATTGCTAACAAGCTCTGGGGAGAAAAGTAAGGGCACAGTGCTGTTGGAGAAAAAAAAAGGAATGAGATTAGAGTCATAGATTTGCCATTTACTCATCTGTTTCTTCTTTCTTGATGTTTTTGAGTGCGCCGATCTCGGGTAGGGTCAGGGTCTGCAACTTCTGCATCCGCAGGTAGTAGGCGCCATTTTCGTAGGAGCTCCAGACCTTTTTCTAAGGAAGAGATGGCATGAGGTTGATTATTCCAGTCAAGCAGCAGTTTAGCAGGGAACCCCCATTTATACAGGATTTTATGATTGCGTAGAATTTTGGTGATGGGGACCAAGTTGTGTCTGGCAGAAAGTGTAGCTTGCGATAAATCAGCATACAATGCAATGCCAGTAAAGGGGTCAGGGAGGGATGGGTGTTGTCTGGCATAGCGCATGAGTTGGTCCTTCACGTGATAAAAGTGAATTCTGGCAATGACATCTCTGGGAACTTGTTCGGATAGGAAAGAGGGTTTAGGCAGTCTATGCGCTCTGTCAATGATGACGTCCGCTGGTCCTAACTCTGGAAGGGCCGTAATCATTAGCTTTTGAATATATGCAGACAGTTCAGCTGGTTTAACTGTTTCAGGTACCCCTCTAAATTTCACGTTATTCCTGCGTGCTCTGTCTTCGATGTCCGCCATTTTGAGGCGCATCGCTTTGATTTCATCTTCAACAGTGAAGTGAGCATCCACCATCTCATTGTGAGCAATAGTGAAATCCTCCATTTTGTGTTCCACATATGTCATTCTATTGCAGAGTACTGACATTTCAGCTTTAGTTGTGTGCATAAAGGACACTATATCCTGCTGAATAGCCCCCCTTAGTGTTTGCAGCATCTCCTTCATTGTAGTATCAATGATGGGCTGGCCTGAGGTGGGGAAAGCATCTAGTTGCTGGGCATATGAGGAGGATTCCTCCATGGAATCCTCATCTGATCCTGTGTGTTCTGTGAGGTGCCCCTCTGTCCCTAGCTTCCGCTTCTGCTTCACAGGGCTCACAAATGGGGATGCAGGCATTGGGGTCAGATTGGAGTGTGACTCACCCTCGGATGATTGCTGGGAGGCTGGATGCTGGGAGGATTGTGCTGTGTAGGCCGCGGCCTGCCGTTCCCCGCGGGCGCCATCTTGGATCGTCGGACCGGCCGCTGGAGGGAAGAAATCGGTCAATTTTCTGGGGCCATCCCGGTCCTTTCTTTTAGCCATCGTTCCCGGAGTGTACCTGGGTCTTTCCCCTGGCATATGTGCTGAAAATCCGAGCTGGATACTCGCTGTGTGCCGCTATTATTGAGCCGCTGTGTCAGAGCGCTCTCCTCAGCCGTCCATGCGCTCTGGCCCTATCATGTTACCTTTTAACAGATTAAACCGTAAATAGTGTAATAAGAAAATGTGTTTAAAGGGAAATGCAAGAGTAATAATGTGCGTAGACCAGATTGCATCTGCAAGGTGTGACAAGTAAATAGAAGCTGATTATGTATAGGCCAAGAAGTTAACAAGCAGAATCCTCATCAGTACTGGGTATGTTAACATGGGAGGCCTCATTGTATCTGGTCATTGGGATTAGGGACTAGGAGGTCTCCAAGCCCACTACATATTTGGTGAGTTGTCCAACTTCCCCATTTATGGTCGAAGATGTGCATAGTGTCTAGGAGAGTGTGATGCACTCTCTCCATCAATCTGATGAATTCCATACGTAGGAACACCTGTGACTAGGGATGAGCTTCGAGTTCGAGTCGAACTCATGTTCGACTCGAACATTGCCTGTTCAGCGAACAGCGAACAATTTGGGGTGTTCGCGGCAAATTCGAAAAGCACCCTGTAAAAAATCTATGGAAGAAATCTCAAGTGCTAATTTTAAAAGCCTATATGCAAGTAATTGTCATAAAAAGTGTTTGGGGACCTGGGTCCTGCCGTTTTTTCAGGAGCAGTGATTTTAATAATGCTTAAAGTGAAACAATAAAAGTGTAATATTCCTTTAAATTTCGTACCTGGGGGTGTCTATAGTATGCCTGTGAAGGGGCGCATGTTTCCCGTGCTTAGAACTGTCCCTGCACAAAGTGTAATTTTTGCAGGAAAAAAAAAGCTATTTAACCACTTCCCACCCAGCCACTGTACATATACGGCCGGGTGGGAGCCGTCTACTTCTGAATGGACGTTCCGGAACGTCCTTCAGAAGTAGAGGGATCGCGCGCGCGTGCCCGCGCAGCGGCGCGATCCCGATGCGACCGGACCGTGTCACCCGGACACGGCGCATCTCGGATCGGCAGGAGGGCTCGGTGATTGGCCCTTCTGATCACATGACGGCCGTGTCGAATCACAGCCGTCATGTGATGTAAACAAACAGCCGGTTGCTAGGCAATCGGCTCTCCTCACACGGAAGTCGTCGGTGAGGAGAAGAGAGCGGATCGCTGCAGCCGGCTGGTGATCAGTGAGTATTAGCTGTTTTTTTACAGCTTTTTACTCACTGATCACCAGTGTAGTGTCCCCACAGTAAAACACACGTTTTCGCTTATATCGCAAAAAATAAAAAACGGAGTCGCAAATAAATACCACCAAACTAAAGCTCTATTTGTGCGAACAAAATGATAAAAAATTCATTTGGTTACAGCATTGCATGACCGCGTAATTGTCACTGAAAGTGCGAGAGCGCTGAAAGCTGAAAATTAGTCTGGGCAGGAAGGGTGTTTAAGTGCACAGTAAGCAAGTGGTTAAAATCACTCGTGGCTATTGAATAGCCGACTCACGTAACACAGAGAACAGTCATTCAATGAAAGTCATTGATAAAAAAATAAATAAAAAAAGCGTGGGGGTCCCCCCAAATTCAATTACCAGGCCTTTCAGGTCTGCTATGAATATTAAGAGGAACCCCACTTCAAATTAAAAAAAAAAAAAATGACATGGGGGTCCCCATAAATATCCATACCAGACCCTTCAGGTCTGGGATGGATTTTAAGGGGAACCCCAGCCAAAAAAAGATGGCGTGGGGCCCCCCTCAAAATCCATACCAGACCCTTATCCGAGCACGCAACCTGGCAGGCCGCAGGAAAAGAGGGGGGACGAGAGTGCCCCCCCCCCTCCTGAACCGTACCAGGCCACATGCCCTCAACATTGGGAGGGTGCTTTGGGGGTCTGTGACCCCCCAAAGCACCTTGTCCCCATGTTGATGAGGACAAGGGCCTCATCCCCACAACCCTGGCCATTGGTTGTGGGGGTCTGCGGGCGGGGGGCTTATCGGAATCTGGAAGCCCCCTTTAACAAGGGGACCCCCAGATCCCGCCCCCCCCGTGTGAAATGGTAAGGGGGTACAAAAGTACCCCTACCATTTCACCAAAAAAGTGACAAAAATGGTAAAAATGACAGGAGACGGTCTTTGACAATTCCTTTATTAAAATCTTCTTTTATCTTCTTTCTTCTGATCTTCTTCCTTTCTTCATCCTTCGGTTTCTTCATCTTCTTCTTCCTCCGATCCGCTTCTTCTTGCTCTGGTCTTCTCGTCCTTCTCGTCCAGCATCTTCTTCCACGGCGTCTGTTCTTCTGTGTTGGGCCGCTCCGCGCAATGGGAGGCTCCCGCTGTGTGAGGCTTCACTCCGGCTGACAGTTCTTTTATAACGGAGGGCGGGGCCACCTGGTGACCCCGCCCCCCTCTGATGCACGGGGACATCATGGGGACTTCCCTATGGCTTTCCCCATGATGTCAGAGGGGGGCGGGGATGGCAACCCCGCCCCCCTCTGACGCACGGGTCAGGGGTATAGTACCAGCGGCTACCGTCTTGATGGAGACTGGGCGTGTGCATTTATGCATGTAAGAGACCATATCCTGCCAGTCCTCTACTGAAAACACCTGGGCTGTCTCCGTCTCCCAGCCTAACATAGCTGTAGATTTGGTTGTAGTATTGTGATCATTAAGGTACTAGTATAAGGTTGAGATAGTCCCGCTATCTCTGGAGGCCTCCCCACAAAGGTTCTCAAATGGTGATTTAGCCAGTTACACCCCTTGCAATAAGTAGTTAGAAATAAAGTGTCGTACATGCAAATATTTATAGAATTCAGATCTATGGAGGGCAAAATTCTGCTGTAGGTGTTCAAATGAGCAGGTGCCTGAAACAGGGATTCTAACGTTACAAACCCCTGTGAGATCAAGCTGTGGAATAATAGGCCGTGTCAAAGGCCGGAGGGAACTAGGGTTCTCCTAGGAAAGAGGGCAGGCTTGGTGGATTCAAGAGCAATTTAAACTTCTCTTAGAGAGACCAGAGGTAAAGGGACTGACTCACAATACAGTTAAGCGGAGCAATGTCTCTTGGGGAAACCAAGCGCAACCAGAGGAGACCTGGGCGGTATTAAGGGGCAACTGAAATCTTCTCAAATTGTAGCCACGGTATTGATGCAAGGGAGGTGTGCCATTGTGCCATTTGGATGAGACGGGATGACAGGAAGTATTTCCATAGATCCGGGCATCCCAAGCCACCTCTAGATTGGGCTCTATACATCAGCAAATGGCTCATTCCAGGCTTATTGTTTTGCCATATACATTTTAGCAGCTCTGTCTGAATAGTCATTATCGTGGAATGGGGGACATAAAGAGGTAATGATCTAAAGAAGAATGAGAGTTTGGGGAGGATTGACATCTTTACTGCTTGTTTTTCGGCCTAAAAAGGAAATTTGGTAGGAGGACCATTGGTTGAGGAGGTGTTTAATATTGGAAAATGCTTGAGGGTAATTATGAGTGTACATTAATTTAAGTAAGGGGGCAAGTCTGATCCCTAAGTATTGTAGTATACCAGAGCTCCAGGAGAATTAAAATTTATCTTTAAGGATAGATAGTAAAGGGTGAGGGATGTTGATGGGTAAGGCGGTACATTTTGACGGGTTTTTACTTCTAGGCCAGTGAGGTGGTAAAAGGAGTCTAGGGAAGTTAGAAGGTTGGGAAGGGAGATTAGGGGGTCAGATAGGAATAGGAGGACGTCATCTGCATTAGCATATTTAAAAATTCTTGGTTGCTTTTAATATAAGCGTTAATATTAGGGTCAGTTGAGATTGAGCGGGCTAGTGGTTCTATTGCCAGGGCAAACAAAAGGGTGGAAAGTTGGCACCCCTGTCTGGTTCCGCGACCTAAGGCAAAGTACTCAGAGTTGTACCCTGGGAGTTTAATGCAGGTTCGGGGCTGATGGTAAAGGGCTTTAAATCCATTGATAAATTCACAGATGAACCCAAACTTAGACAGAATGGTGTCAAGGTAGAACCAGAGGATGCTGTTGAAGGCCTTATTGTCTAGGCTCAGGAGTAATAACATGTTGGAGTGAATGTTAGAGTCTTGGATAATATTAGCTGCTAAGTATATATTGTCGGTGATCTGTCTAGACGGTATGAAGCCTGTTTGATCAGGGGAGATAAGTGTTGTAATAAACGAGGCCAAGCAGTCTGCTAACAGATGTCCAAAAATCTTTAGGTCATTGTTAATGACTGAGATGGGGTGGAAGTTTTGGGGGGAGGGTGTGGTCCTTTCCTGGTTTTGGGATTAGGGAGATATTTGCCAGTAGCATTTCCTCAGGGAAGTGTTTGCCTTTCAAAATGTGGTTATAAAGTTTAGTCGATTTGGGGATCAGGGTTCCGGCAAATTTTTTGTAATATGAGGCAGAGAACCCACCAGGGTCTGGGGTTTTGGTAGGGTGTCAAAGAGGAGATGATGGAGGTAATTTCCTCCTCAGTACAGGGGGCATTAGGGTCTGTAGTTGTAACTCTGAGCTGGGGCAGTAAAAGGGCATCCAGCCAGGTCTGGGAGGAGGGGCAGGGAAGGAGCTTGGGGTCTGACAGTAGTTTTTGGTAGTAAGAGGAGAAAATGCTAAGGACATCGTTAGGGTGGGTTGAGAGGTTGTGTGTTGGATGGGTGGTTTGTTTAAATTTCCTTGCAAACATGGTTGAGGCCGAATTGCTATGGAGGAGGAAGTGGGCTTTATCCCAAAAATGGGATTTTTCAGTGTGTTTCGAGAGTAGGATATCTAGGGCGCTCCTCTTTTCATTAATCTGAAGTAGTAAATCTTGAGATGGGGTTTGGCCGTGTCTGTAGTATAGTCTTTCAAGGTCTAAGGTGAGCGTGCAAATTTCCTGGAGTTTTTGGCGTTTTCTAGTGGTTGCGATTTCTATAAAATGGCCCCTCATGACAGCTTTATGGGCTGCCCAGAGAGATGTAGGTGAAATCTCCTCAGTGTCATTATGTCTAAAATATTCTGTGAAGCGCTCAGATAGTTGGTTTCACATAGCAGGGTCTGTGAGTAAGGAGTCATTAAGGCGCCATGCCCTGGTGGTATTGGGGAGGCCTATACATGTGAGGTCACAGGATACCATATGGTGGTCCGACCACGGCCATACGTGAATATTTGCTGCGGCAGAATTTGCAGTTAAGATAGGAGAGCAGAAAATGTAGTCCAGGCGAGAAAAACTGTCATGCGGGGAGTAGAAGGTGTATCTTCGAGAGCCCACATTGTGCGCCCTCCAAGTATCTATTAGCTGGTAACACTTGAGGGAGTAATGAAGGGATTTAGGGAAAGCATTGGAGGAGGATCCTGTGCGGTTTCTGTCCATCTTAGAATGGGCCACTAGGTTGAAAACGCCACCTATCAGGAGATAGGGAGAGTGGAATTTATCGAGCACCTGGAAAAAGTCTTAAAAAAAAAAGATGAAGCCTGGGAAACATTAGGGGCATACACTGAGGCCAGAGTGATCGCTTTGTCTTGAATTGAGCCCTTAACACTCACAAAACGACTGTCTGGGTCCTTGTAAGTTTGTTGAACAGTAAACATGACAGAGTTTTTAATCAGGATAGCTACCCCTCTAGACTTGGACTCATAGGTAGTGAAGTAAGACTGTTTAAAGGATTTGTCTAGGAAAGATGGGTGGTTATGGGTGGAGAAATGCGTCTCTTGCAGCAGGAGAATGTCTGCACCTAGAGATTTGTATGATCTGAATGCTTTTCTCCGTTTGTTGGGAGAGTTAAATCCCTTGATGTTATGGGAGTTTACTCTAAGACCCATAGCAAATTAAGTTTGGGCAGCTGGATGTCAGTAGAGAGTCCAAGTCGAGAGGGGCACCCCAAAAACAACCCATCATACCCCTGAGAGCAAGCATAATGTGTGTATGAGAAATAGAAAGGAGAACAGCTCCATCTAGCAGACTTATCTAGTATATCAGTTAGAAATGCAATACATTTGTGGTGAAAATCAAAAATCATAAAATAAGGAAAAAAAGGCATATAACAGAAAGTCAATGAACAAGAAAACAAAGCCAAAAAATGTCAGTGAACAGTCCTGAGGGGTCAGGGGAGAAGCTCTCCCTCTGACCAAAAGAACAAAGTATTTTCGGACCCTTTTCTGACCCTAAAGCTGGGAAACAGTCAAAATAAAGAGAACAGTGATGTCCAAGTACCTGCAGGAAGTCCACTGAACCGGGGACTCCTGAACAGACTTGGGACCAACAGGTACCAACTGGATTAGAGTAGGGGGACAGCCAAGTGGACGCGACCAGATTCCAGCACAGTGCAAGGAGACACCAGTTGTCATTAAACATGTCAGGAGTGTTCTGCTGGCCGCACCCTTAAACTAAAAGGGAAAAAGGTTAACTTTGGGGGGAACAGAGAGGTTAGTCTTAAGATAGATTCCGCAGATCCCGTCTAGGAGGTGGGGTGGCCCATATGGCTGACAAACGAGGAGTAGATGGCATCCTGGGGAGTACCGCTGGGTCGAGGAGGCCCAGCTTCACCAAAAGTTCCTTGCCTTCTGGGACTGTGGTAACAGAGTAAGTCGTGCCATTGTGAGGGACCTGTAGTTTGAACGGGAACCATCAACGGTAGCAGATATTAGCCGACTGGAGAACATATGTAACTTCCCTAATTTTTCTGCATTTATCCAGGGTGGTAGAGGAGATTTCGTGTATATTTGAATGGGGACTCCCTCCAGATGAATATTGGGGGTGTTTCGTGAAGCCCTGAGAATATCCTCTTTAATCAAGAAGTCTTTAAGGCAAAGCACAATATCCCTCAGGGGTTTTTCAGGTGGAGGTTTGGGGCGTAGGGCCCTGTGGATCCTGTTGCAAGAGAAGTGTAATGGCTTACCTTGGGTGGAGTCCATATTGCAGAGATGTATGCTCACCCTTGCAAATACACACAGCACTCGGCAGCAAGGTAAGAAGCTACCTGAGCTGTGAATCTGTGCACAGGGGCTTCAACAGGAAATTATCAAGGGATAGTCCAGGTAAAGCCGTAGTCAAGGATTCCGGAAGACAGGATAAACGGAGCATGGGTCAGAAGTAGACACGTGCAAACTGAAATATTTCGTTTTTGAATTTCGTTTTCGTCCGAAAAATACATTTATTTAGTTACTCCCGAAATTCGTTTTTATTTATTTCGTTTTTTTCGTTAAAAATTGCATTCGTCCGAAAATCCAAATGAATTAAGGTCGAATCTGTCATTGAAGGCTTATGGTGTCTGTCGAAAGTTCAAAGAAGATTCGACGGAGCAGCTAAACTGTATGACTCTGTATAGTTTAGCTGCAATTCCAGCAGCAATCTTTCCTCTCTACGTCGAATCTTTCCTCTCTACGTCGAATCTTTCCTTTCTACGTCGAATCTTTCCTTTCTACGTCAAATCTTTTCTCTCTATGTAGAATAATCTTGGACTAATAGAGTTAAGGTTAGGCACATTCGACCACAGGTTCAATGGACACAGATTGTTATTGTCAGCGTCGAATCTCCTATCTATATCGAACTGTTGTCACAACGAAAATAAAGCATTTGTTTATGTCAGATCTTTCGTTTTTCGGACTCTGCACTTTCGTTATCGTTTGTTAAAACGATAACGAAAATACCTGAAATTCGGACGAAAATGCATTCGGACGAAAACAAATGCACATGTCTAGTCAGAAGCCGGGGTCAGTCTTGGAACACTGCAACAGAAACCAGGAACACTTGGCAAACATGAGACAATGAACTGACCAGGCCCTCAGAGTGAGGCAGTCTTTTATACCCAGCAGATTAGGCAACCTGTCTCAGCTGATCCAAGAGTGACAGGTGCAATCAGAGTATCACCCTCAGTACTTCATGCTAAACTAGGCATGGTTGGAAAGCAGGCTGAAAGGGACTGAGGTGTGGCTCAGAGGTAAGAAACAGGAGCATTAAACAGACGGCCATGAGTTCAAGACCAGCCAGGGTCACCTGGGATGCGACCCCGCCTGGCCGTCTGCTTGGCACAGTAGGGACCATGACAGTTCCCCCCCCTTAAGAATGCCTCCCGGGAGCAAACAGACAGTTCGTCAAAAGCATCCATACCACAAGAATCAATAGAAGTGTTATAGAACTTCTCCTTAATCCCTTTGGGCTTTGTCTTTGCTGGGGAGACTTTTGTCGCTAGTAAAGCTCTTTCAAAAAACTACAGATCCTGCTTATGGACCACGGTCCCATTTGAGTCATACGTGCAGTCAGGAGATAGAACTTCAAGCGGCAACACTGGCACAGGAACTTCAACAGGGGACACAGGAACTTCAACAGGGGACACAAGAACTCGTAAAAAGTTAGATCCGATTTTGTTGTTGGAAAATTTAAGGTCCTGCTCTCAAATTTTTTCTGATAGAAAAAGTCCGATAGTCCGATAGAGCCCACACACGATCGGATTTTACCGACAACATAATCAGACTTTTTCCATCAAAATATCCGACCGCGTGTACGGGCATTATGCGGCGTACACACGCTCGGACTTTCCGGCGGGATTGTCCGCCGGACTTTCCGAGTGTGTGGACTTGCCCACACACGCCTGGACTTTTCCGGCAGACAATCCGCGGGAAAAATCCTGCGGGACTTTTGAAATGAACGGACTTGCTGACACACGATCGGAAAGTCCGTTCATTTAGAACGTGACTCCAGGTAGACTAGCGAAGGCAGCGAATGCTGCCGCGCTAGCCTTGTCACCTGGTATGGATTTAAAGGGGAACCCCATGCCGAAAAAACGGCGTGGGGGTCCCCCCAAATCCATCTCAGACCCTTATCTGAGCACGCAGCCCGGCCGGTCAGGAAAGGGGGTGGGGACAAGCGAGCGCCCCCCCTCCTGAGCAGTACCAGGCCGCGTGCCCTCAACATGGGCGGTGCCCTGGGGAAAGGGGGGCCCTGCGCCCCCCCCCACCCCAAAGCACCTTGTCCCCATGTTGATGAGGACAAGGGCCTCTTCCCGATAACCCTGGCCATTGATTGTCGGGGTCTGCGAGCGGGGGGCTTATCGGAATCCGGGAGCCCCCTTCAATAAGGGGGCCCCCAGATACCGGCCCCCACCCTATGTGAATGAGTATGGGGTACCATGTACCCCTACCCATTCACCTAAGGTGTAAAAGTGTAAATAAAAAAAAAAAAACAATTTTTTAAAATATTTTATTGCACAGCTCCGGGGGTCTTCTTCCGTCTTGGGGGGTCTTCTCGCCGGGCTCCTCCGCTATCTCCTGGTACGGCTCAGAAGGGGGGGGGCTCGCTCGTCCCCGCCCCCTTTCCTGACCGGCCGGGCTGCGTGCTCGGATAAGGGTCTGAGATGGATTTGGGGGGGACCCCCACGCTGTTTTTTCGGCGTAGGGATTCCCCTTTAAATCCATACCAGGTGACGGGGCTAGCGCGGTGGCATTTGCTGCCTTCGCTAGTCCCGTCTACCTGGAGTCACGTTCTAATTGAACGGACTTTCCGATCGTGTGTTGGCAAGTCCGTTCATTTCAAAAGTCCCGCGGACTAGCACACAGACTGCGGGATTGTCCACCGGACTGCCGAGTCCAGCGGACAATTTTAAGTCTGAACTTAAAACTTAGTCCGCCGGACTTTTGGGAGGAAAAAATCCACCGCCGCCCACACACGGGCGGATTGTCCGGCAAACTCTAGTCCGGCGGACAATCCCGCGGGAAAGTCTGCTCGTGTGTAAGCGGCCTTAGAGTTATCATGGGAAAAAGGTGTCTCCACTGAAGCTTTATCACCTATCCTTGTTTCCAGAACAACCCAAATTTTTCAAAATCCAATTGTCATAGGGACAAAAAGTGAAGTGAAATCTTTTGAATAGGGGCACAGACAGCAAATTAAACATTATAGGGGCGTTACCCTTCCCTAAGCTATCCAAAAAACTTTAAAATATTTTTTTTGGCTGGAGCTACACGTAAAAAATGTACCTGTTCCAAATGCAAACAAATTCAAACCTACAGACCCTATCTTGTTTGTAACCCGGGGACTGCCTGTACTCATTTATGCTGAGCACTGTATATGTACAACAATAATGAGACGGTTAATCTGGCTGGGGCATTGTTTACATGAATGGCAAAGATAAGGTTCTGATGTTCTTGAGTCTAAAAACATCTACATTTGTGGTTTATTCTGTAATGTTAAATCACCTCTTACCACTCTGTTCCTAATGGTGTGATCTTTCTTATAAAATAGCAAAGAAAATTGTTGAAATTCCTTACTTCGAACATAATGGTAATTGTTTACAAAATGACAGTGTTTTTAGAATATACAGTACTTGTGTAGGGATTTGCTGCTTAACAGCCTTGCCATGTTTGATATTTTACAAAGCCTTTTCCGCAATATGGTTTTCAGGGCCTTTCTCTTGTACAATATGTTTTATTTAAGTTTTACAGTTGCAAAGTAAGTATCGTAGATAATTCCATAACATACACAGTTTAACAATATAAATACAACAATAGATCCTTGCATCGATTTTGGAGTTTTATCATGACCTTGCTTAGAGATGTAAAGTGGAATCAACTGCTTCCAGTGTACAGTAAATTAATATTATTATACAGCATTTATATTGCGCCAACAGTTTGTGCAGCGCTTTACAACATAAGGGCAGACAGTAAAGTTACAATACAATTAAATACAGGTGCAATCAGAACGCCCTGCTCATTAGAGATTACAATCTGAAATGAAGGGCCAAGTGATAAAAAGGTAATAACTGTGGGGGAGGAGCTGATGGAGAAAATCAAAGTACAGTTGTTAGGTGGAGGCAGGATAGGCCTTCTCTGAATTGTCATAGGGAGCTAGAGCATGGTAGGAGGTGAAAAGGGAGCTAGAGAGCAGGAGGTCTTGAGCTGAACGAAGACAACGATTTGGTTGATATTTTGAGACTAGGTTAGTGATGTAGCTGTTTCAGATTTGTGGATGGCTTTTTAAGTTGTTGTTAGTATTTTGAAATTAATTAATTGGGTGAATGAAAGCCAGCGGAGGGATTGGCAAAGAGGGGTAAGGTGGAGGAATCTGGCAGCTGCATTCATGATCGACTGAAGGGGCCAATGTAAAGATAATCCAATGAGAACAAAGTTGCAGTAGTCAAGGTGAATTAGTCAGTAGTGAATTAGAAGCATTGTAATGTCTGAGGGGTAGAGAGATAGATTTTGGTGTCATCAGCATACAAAGCCATGGGCTATCAGCTGATCCAAGGAGGAGGTGTAGATTGCAAATAGGTGAGGTCCGGGAACAGAATCTTGGGGGACCCCAATGAAAAAAGGAGGCGGAGAGGACAAGGTAAAAATTTAAGTGACACTGAAGGTGCGATGGGATAGGTAGGTTGAGAACCAATGAATAGTACAGTCACAAAAAAACAAAGAAGTGGAGTTTTTTGAGGAGAAAGGGGGGGTCAACCATATCTAAGGCAACAGAGAGGTCTAGGAATAGAAGTATAGAAGAGTAACCATTGGTTTTAGCCATTAGAAAATTGTTTGGGAGTTTTATGAGAGCAGTTTCTGTGGAGTGTTGAGGGCAAAATCCAGACTGAAAGGGAATAAGAAGGTTGTTCTCAGAGAGGTGGTAGCTCAGTCAGTTGTAGACCAGGCGTTCAAGGAGTTTGGAGTAAAAGGGAGCAAGGAGATGGGACGTAGATTGGTAAGATTTGGTGGGATCCAAATAGGGCTTTTTAAGTATGGGGGTGACAAGTGCATGCTTAAAAGTGGGGGTATCCGCGCTTGGGATTGTAGGAACTGCTGCCCCCCTAAAAAGACTACACCTAGATGCAATAAGAGTAAATGGAAAGATAAAATGAGGGGTGTTGGCGCTGTTCAAGGGTGAAATTATATAAAAAGATATTAAAATTGGGAGATGAGTGGATCGAATCATAGACACAAGTGCAAAGAAAGGCAAGGGCTGGATAAATAAGTCAGCAATAATATAGCAACAAGATCACACCAATTAAAAGCGTAAAAATAGACCAAAGTGTTCAGTGAAAAAAACACAGCGATAAATGGATAAAAGGACAATATAAGTAGAAAAAAGTGCATGTGCATAAATATATACAAATACTTTTAGCAGTGTTATAAAATAAATAAATAAATATGCCGTTAAACCATAAATGAGGTGCAAGTATGCTGCATATGCTACGCTCAAATTCTGATAAGGCTAAGATGAGGTAGTAAGAAATAGTCCAATAAGTTCAGTTAGTATATAAATATATGAATATTCAGTTAGCAGTAAGAGGTGTAAAAGTTCAGAGAATTCCAGTGGTGTTATATATTGATAACAAATAGGTCAGGCATCAATAAGTGCTGGTAAATTCTATATTCCAATTAATAATAGCTCGGCAATAGGCACTCTGCCAGATGATGTTTGCGGGGAAGCTGTGGGCAAAAAGTCAGTGGATGCAATCTGCGCCCAGTGAGTGATGTGATTCTTCTTGTCAGTGTGATGGGTGACTAGCAGCTGCGGGGGTCCCGTACTCCCCTCCTTCCGACTGTGCCCCTAATGTGTTTGCACTCACCGGAGTGCAGGGGTTGGGCAGAGTGCCTATTGCCGAGCTATTATTAATTGGAATATAGAATTTACCAGCACTTATTGATGCCTGACCTATTTGTTATCAATATATAACACCACTGGAATTCTCTGAACTTTTACACCTCTTACTGCTAACTGAATATTCATATATTTATATACTAACTGAACTTATTGGACTATTTCTTACTACCTCATCTTAGCCTTATCAGAATTTGAGCGTAGCATATGCAGCATACTTGCACCTCATTTATGGTTTAACGGCATATTTATTTATTTATTTTATAACACTGCTAAAAGTATTTGTATAAATTTATGCACGTGCACTTTTTTCTACTTATATTGTCCTTTTATCCATTTATCGCTGTGTTTTTTTCACTGAACACTTTGGTCTATTTTTACGCTTTTAATTAGTGCGATCTTGTTGCTATATTATTGCTGACTTATTTATCCAGCCCTTGCCTTTCTTTGCACTTGTGTCTATGATTCGATCCACTCATCTCCCAATTTTAATATCTTTTTATATAATTTCACCCCTGAACAGCGCCAACACCCCTCATTTTATCTTTCCAAGTGCATGCTTAAAGATGCCAGAAGAGAGGGAGAGATTGAAGATGTAAGTTAGAAAGTGCAGGATAAAGCCAGAGGGTGACAGGGTCTAGTGGGCAGGTGGTTAGGTGGGAATTAGAAAAAAGTTTAGAAACCTCATCTATAGTAGCAGGGAAGTACTGAGTGTACCTATAGATATGGAGTATTATGTGGGAGAGATATCTGTACAGTGGAGGTCTTATCATGAATTGTATCAATCATATATTTAAGTGATTGGCAATCTCTCGGGCAATGAGTGAGTTAGTGGGTGGAGGCATTGGAGGACAAAGTAGAGAGTTAAAGGTAGAGAATAGTTGACTGGGATTTCGTCTTATGCTACAGATGCTCAAGAGCACAGCTACATTTTTGGAGACTTCTAATGTCATCTGTTTGCCAAGTTGGGGTTAGGGCTTGATTTTGTGTGTAGTGGGGTGAGTGTGTCCAGGGAGTATGACAGTGAACTGTTTTGGACAAAAGTGGCTAGGATGAGGCAGGAAAGGGGTGAGATTTTGCCATAGAGGTGGTCAGTAGCAGAATAGAAAGAAGGGTTAAAGTGGTTCTAAAGGGAGAAGGTTTTTTTTATGCATAGAATGCATTAAGGAAAAAACCTTCTGCAAGCACCTCCCCTCAGCCCCTCCAAAATACTTACCTGAACCTGATCTTAAATCCAGCGATGTGCACTAGAGCAGAGGCTCTCTTGGCTTTCTCTCCTCATTGGCTCAGATACAGCAAGCATTGGCTCTTGCTTCTGTCAATTACAGCCATCTGTATGCATAGATCGGCTTACAGATGTCCAAAGAGAGATGTCACGCTCCAGGCTCAGCCCCAATTGGAGCATAACATAATTTCATGGCTATCTCTCTTTGGACATCTGCAAGCCGATGTATGCAATTTTAGCCAGCACTGCTTAAGTGCTTTCTATGTGCAATATTTTATCTCTTGGATTAAATTCTTTATTACGGAGAGCACTAGATGTATAGAAAAAACAACCAGCGCACTTAAAACCTCACAGACATAAAGCTGCTGAACACTTGGGTCACTCAATCAAATCGCATAACATGTTATAATAAATAAATTGAGCAAAATTATAAATGCAACACTTTTGTGTTTGCCCCTATTTATAAATGAGCTGAACTCAAAGATCTACGACTTTTCTATGTACACAAAAGGTCTATTTCTCTCAAATATTGTTCACAAATCTGTCTAAATCTGTGTTAGTGAGCACTTCTCCTTTGCCGAGATAATCCATCCACCTCACAGATGTGGCATATCAAGATGCTAATTAGACAGCATGATTATTTCACAGGTGTGCTTTTGGCCGGCCACAATAAAAGGACACTCTAAAATGTGCAGTTTTTATCACACAGCACAATGCCACAGATGTTGCAAGTTTTGAGGGAGCGTGCAATTGCCATGCTGACTGCAGGAATGTCCAGCAGAGCTGTTGCCCTTGAATTAGATATAAATTCTACCATAAGCCGTCTTCAAAGGCATTTCAGAGAATTTGGCAGTACATCCAACTGGCCTCACAACCACAGACCACGTGTAACCACACCAGCCCAGGACCTCCACATCCAGCATATTCACCTCTAAGATCATCTGAGACCAGCCTCCCAGACAGCTGCTGCAACAATCGGTTTGCAAAGTCAAAGAATTTCTGCACAAACTATCAGAAACTGTCAAAAACTGTCAGAAACCATCTCAGGGAAGCTCATCTTCATGCTCGTCGTCCTCATCGGGGTCTCGGCCTGACTGCAGTTCGTCGTCATAACCGACTTGAGTGGGCAAATGCTCACATTTCATGGCATCTGGTACTTTGGAGAGGTGTTCTCTTCACAGATGAATCCCGGGTTTCACTGTACAGGGCAGATGGCAGACAGCATGTATGGTGTTGTGTGGGTGAGTGGTTTGCTGAGATCAACGTTATGGCTCGAGTGGCCCATGGTGGCAGTGGGGTTATGGTATGGGCAGGCATATGCCTATGGACAACGAACACAGGTGCATTTTATTGATGGCATTTTGAATGCACAGAGATACCATGATGAGATCCTGAGGCTCAAATTTGTTTATTTTCGTTTCGTTTTTTTTCGTTTCCAAAAAAAAAAATCGTTTTTTTTCGTTTCGTTTTTTTCGTTTCCGTTGATTCGTACATTCGTAAGTCGTCAGTGTTCGGATTCGTACATTCGTAAGTCGTCGGTGTTTGTATTCGTAACGATTCGTACATTCGTAAGAGTTATTTTTTCGTTGATTCGTTTTTTTGTTAGTTTAATTTTCGGACGCATTCGTATTTATTCGTACATTCGTAACATTCGTAACATTCGTAATCGGAGCATAATTCATAATTTTATGTAATGTGTATGCTATTATTACATTTTAATTATTTACGAATCGAAAAAAAAAAAGTTACGAATCAAAAAAAAAAGGTTACGAATGTACAAATTTTTTTGTTCAATCCATTCGAAGCACGTTAAGCAGCACCATTGTAAGGGACACGGAAAATTACCAATTCAACAAAAAAAAAAAAAAGGATTTTCTTCATTAGTACATTCGTTGTTTCTACTTTTTTTTCGGATTTTCTGTGTTTTTCGGATTCGTTCGATTCGAATGATTCGTTAATCGGATTCGTACGATTCAAACGATTCGTTATTCGGATTCGTACGATTCGAACGATTCGTTCATTCGTACGAAAACGAATGAACGAAAATAACGAAAAAAAAAAAAAACGAAAAACGAAATAAAACGAAACGAATTGCACATGTCTACTATCACCTCATGTTGCAGCATAATGCACAGCCCCATGTTGCAAGGATATGTACATAATTCCTGGAAGCTGAAAACACCCCAGTTCTTGCATGGCCAGCATGCTCACCGGGCATGTCACCCATTAAACATGTTTAGGATGCTCTGGATCGGCGTATACGACAGTGTTCCAGTTCCTGCCAATAACCAGCAACTTTGCACAGCCATTGAAGAGGAATAGACCAACATTCCACAGGCCACAATCAACAACCTGGTCAACTCTATGCAAAGGAGATATGCTGCACTGCGTGAGGCAAATGGGGGTCACACCAGATACTGACTGGTTTTCAAACCCCCCCGGACCCCCTCAATAGAGTAAAACTGCACATTTTAGAGTTGCCTTTCATTGTGGCCCACCTAAGGCACACCTGTGTAATAATCATAATAATCCTGTCTAATCAACATCTTGATATGCCACACCTGTGAGGTGGGTGAATTATCTTGGCAAAGGAGAAGTGCTCACTTACACACATTTAGACAGATTTGTGAACAATATATGAGAGAAATACTTTTGTGTACATAGACAAAGTCATAGATCTTTGAGTTCAGCTCATGATAAATAGGGGCAAACACAAAAGTGTTGCGTTTATAATTTTTCTCAGTGTAGATAAAACAATTACAAATAAATACTAAAAGTTCATATATCAGAACATAAACCCTAATGTACTGTGTCCTCAAATGGAAAAATCATGCAGGTGACTCTGTGACCTCCACCAATGGTAATAATGGCCGCTCATCTCCCCACGTGGACCTCTAGATGCAAAGGGTAACACACGCTTTCCCTTACAGGGTATAAAGATGTATAAGCAGATGGATCCCGATCCTAGCTTTCCGAGCTCCTCCCAGTATGATGGACAAATGCTCCAATACCAATCATAAGGACCAGAACTCCAGTGCCACAGTTGTCATGCAAATAAAAACATACAGTATCTCACAAAAGTGAGTACACCCCTCACATTTTTGTAAATATGTTATTATATCTTTTCATGTGACAACACTGAAGAAATGACACTTTGCTACAATGTAAAATAGTGAGTGTACAGCTTGTATAACAGTGTAAATTTGCTGTCCCCTCAAAATAACTCAACACACAGCCATTAATGTCTGAACCACTGGCAACAAAGGTGAGTACACCCCTAAGTGAAAATGTCAAAATTGGGCCCAATTAGCCATTTTCCCTCCCCGGTGTCATGTGACCCGTTAGGTCTCAGGTGTGAATGGGGAGCAGGTGCGTTAGATTTGGTGTTATAGCTCTAACGCTCTCATACTGGTCACCGGACATTTAACATGGGACCTCATGGCAAAGAACTCTCTGAGGATCTGAAAAAAATAAATGTTGCTCTAGATAAAGATGGTCTAGGCTATAAGAAGATTGCCAAGACTCTGAAACTGAGCTGTAGCATGGTGGCCAAGACCATACAGTGGTTTACCAGGACAGGTTCCACTCGGAACAGGCCTTGCCATGGTCGACCAAAGAAGTTGAGTGCCCGTGCTCAGCGTCATATCCAGAGGTTGTAATAGGAAATAGATGTATGAGTGCTGCCAGCATTGCTGCAGAGGTTGAAGGGAGGGTCAGCCTGTCAGTGCTCTGACCATATGCTGCACACTGCAACAAATTGGTCTGCATGGCTGTCGTCCCAGAAGGAAGCCTCTTCCAATGATGATGCACAAGAAAGCCTGCAAACAGTTTGCTTAAGACAAGCAGACTAAGGACATGGATTACTGGAATCATGTCTTGTGGTCTGATGAGACCAAGATAGTGTGTCGCAGCAACCAGGTGAGGAGTACAAAGACAAGTGCGTCTTGCCTACAGTCAAGCATGGTGGTGGGAGTGTCATGGTCTGGGGCTGCATGAGTTCTGCCATCACTGGGGAGCTACAGTTCATTGAGGGAACCATGAATACCAACATGTGCTGTGACATACTGAAGCAGATCATGATCTCCTCCCTTCAGAGACTGGGCCCCAGGGCAGTATTCCATGATAACGACCCCAAACACACCTCCAAGACGACCACTGCCTTGCTAAAGAAGCTGAGGGTAAAGGTGATGGATTAGCCAAGCATGCCTCCAGACCTAAATCCTATTCACCATTGGTGGGCATCCTCAAATGGAAGGTGGAAGAGCACAGGTCTCTAAACCCACCAGCTCTGTGATGTCGACATGGAAGAGTGGTAGAGGACTCCAGTGGCAACCTGTGAAGCTCTGGTGAACTCCATGCCCAGGAGGGTTAAGGCAGTGCTGGAAAATAATAGTGGCCACACAAAATATTGACACTTTGGGCCCAATTTAGACATTTTCACTTTGGGTGTACTCTCTTTTGTTGCCAGCGGTTTAGACATTAATGGCTGTATGTTGAGTTATTTTGAGGGGACAACAAAGTGACACTGTTATACAAGCTGTACACTCACTACTTTACATGGTAGCAAAGTGTAATTTCTTCAGTGTTGGCACATGAAAAGGTATAATAAAATATTTACAAAAATGTGAGAGGTGCACTGATACTGTATATAGTGCTCTCTGCAAGAATAGGCTTTTAGTAGTAGTTTGTTCTGTTCATATTTTACTTTTCAATCAGTTTTTATTGAATTTCATAACATACAGTAAAGATGCAAATTACACATTGTATGCCGTTAAAATAAATTAACTCAGAATAGCACTTAAATAATGTCAACTCAATTATCAATGAAGTGTTACAGAACAAGAATTACTGTTATTAAAATGCTACAAAACGCAATACATTCAATATAGAAATATAAGATCAATATAGTAACATAAGATCAAATAGAAGTATATGTCCTCTAGACACCCCCATGGGGACTACACTGTGTCTAAGAGGAGAACGTTGCCACAATAATAGAACTTATCCAGGAACCTGTGTCCATACTCTAGAACCCAGAGGCAAAAGTGTATATCAATCTGTTAGATATGAGTGTTACAAAAAGTTAGTAATAGTCGACCATTGTTCCCATGATGCCCACTTGGTTTTTTCCTTGGGTAATTTACCCTCACTGGATGCCATCATTAATTCATAACTATAATGTAGGTTTACGGTATCTAAGAGGTGAGTGATAGAGGGAGTTGTATCTGACTTCCATAATCTGGTTATAGTTAACCTAGCTGCCAATAGGATATGTGTCGTCACATGACGAAATGAAAAGGGTATGTCTTCAATGGATAAATTCAGGATAGCTAGACCCGGAGACATTGGTATATCTATCTGGGATATATCTTTTAAGAGAAGAAAAACGGTTTTCCAGTATTCCTGTATGAGGGTACATTCCCAAAATATGTGGAATATGCTTCCTATGTTGGAATTACATCTCCAGCACTTATTAGATAATGTGGGATAGAATGTTGCCAAGCGAGAAGGCGTCAAATACCATCTAAGGGACAATTTTTGTGTGAGTTCCCACAACGCAGAGCTTTTCGTGGATTTGTATACACTTCGTGAAGCTTGTTCCCATTGTGATTCTGTATAAGTCGTTGCTAGATCATTTTCCCAGTGTGTATGTGGTGTGGATTTAGTAAATACACGCTTTTGGTTCAGGGTGTTGTATACAAGTGAAATACCCTTCTGTTTAGGAAATTCAAAGTGCAGGTATTTCCATATTACTGAAGAAACTGTATATAAGAGAGGTTTGATTTTGTTAAGGCATTTCAGAAGTTTGGAATATGCAATAAAGTCTGATTCAGGCAAGTGAAATTCATTTTGGAGGGTTGAAAAGGATTTTGGGTTTGAGTCATGAAATAGTTGATTTATGAATGAGATTTTTCGGTTAGACCAATGGGATGTAGATAATTCAGGTGAGATGTGGTTTAAGACTTCTATAGGTATCGGTATCTGTGTAGTAGTGGGTTCTTGATGGATAGTTTGGGTTAGAATTTTCCATGCTCTGACCGTGGCTATCATGGTAGGGGGAATCGCTTTTGGTATTTTAGCGTCTAATGGAGTGCTCAACAACCAATTTTTTAAACTAGGACGAAATAGTAAGGAAAGTTCTATATTGCACCAGTTTTTATTCGGATCTTGCTGAAACCACTCAGTTGCTTGAGCTATGATCGCTGCAGTGTGATAATCTGTAAAATCTATTGAACCTGATCCTCCCGCTAATTTGTGTATCCTAAGTATAGAATGAGCGCATCTAGGTTTTGTACCGTGCCAAATACAGCGGTTGAGTATCGTTTGAAGTGACTTAAAGTAATATTTAGGAATAGGAATAGGAATGGTCCTAAACAGGTATAAAATTTGAGGTAAATGCATCATCTTAAACGCCGCTAATCTGCCAGACCATGACAGTTCCATTTTAGCTAATTTCTGAGATTCAGTACGTAATTTATCTAAGAGAGGCTTGAAGTTTGATGAAAAGAGGAGTTTAGTGGTTCTAGTGAGTTGAATACCTAGGTAAGAAATGCTGTGTTCAGACCATGTGAAGGGGTATTGGGCTTGTAATAGTAATTTAGTGGTGGAATTCAATTTGAGATCTAGTATTTGTGATTTGGTGACATTTAGTTTGTAAAATGATATTCGTCCAAACCAATCTAAAACGTCTCGGGCTGCTGCTAAGGAGGAGGTAGGATTTGATAATATTAAAATCACATCATCAGCAAAAAGACTAATCTTATGAGTAGTGTTGCCAACAGTTATGCCTGAGATGTTCGAGTTCGTGCGTATGTGCTCAGCTAAAGGTTCTATAGTTAGATCAAAAATTAAGGGCGACAATGGGCAACCCTGACGGGTACCGTTCGAAATTTGGAATGGATGAGATATCATATTAGCCGAAAAAACTTGAGCAGCTGGGCAAGTATATAGTGCCATGATAGCATTATAAATATTGTCTTTAAACCCAAATTTCATGAGAACTTTCTGTAGATAGGTCCAGTGCACCCGATCAAATGCCTTCTCTGCATCTAAAGAAAGAAGCAGAGAAGGTGTTCCACTGGAATTTACGCAATGGATTAAGTCAATCATGCGACGCGTCACGTCGGATGCTTGCCTCCCTTTAATAAATCCTGTTTGGTCTTTGTGAATCAGGTCTGGCATAATCTTCATTAAGCGTCTAGCAATAGTTTTGGCGTATATTTTTAAATCAAGGTTAAGTAAGGAGATTGGCCGGAAGTTTTGTGGGGCAGTCAGATCTTTTTCAGGTTTTGGGAGAGTGATAATTAATGCGTTTAGCGATTCTACAGGGAATTTGGAAGAATATGCAGCTTGGTTAAGAAATTTCAGCAAGTGTGGAATCAAATAGGTAGAGAATTGTTTGAAGTATTCCCCTGTAAGGCCATCCGGGCCTGGTGTTTTGTTACAAGGCAGTGATGAGATGGTAGCTAGAAGTTCTGGTGCTGAAAAAGGAGCATTTAAATAAGACAATTGTGTTTCTGTCAGAGTCGGTAAATTTATCTTATGGAGAAAGTCATCAATTTCCTCTGGGGATGGTTGGTGGGTTGTAGGGTCATTCTTGAGATTATATAGGTCACTATAGTAATCGCTAAAAGCATTCGCAATGTCTTGTGGATTAGATAGCTTCACTTTCGAGTGTGGGTGGAATAAGAAGGGAATTTTAGATTTAACTCTAGCCCCTTTGATACGTTGTGCTAATCTTTTTCCTGCCTTATTGGATGTGGAATAAGAGATGGCTTTGAATTTGCGTTGCATATGTTCGTATGTATGGAGAAGAAGCAGCCTGAGTTCCTGTCTAAGCGACATTAATTGTGCTAGTGTAGTGGGACATGCAGATGACTTATGGTCTGCCTCCAAATGAGCAATTTGGGATGTAAGGGAGTCTATTTGTTGTGTTCTTTTTTTTTTGTGAATGGAGCCCAGTTTTATAAGAACACCTCTCATTACCGCTTTATGCGCGTTCCACACCACGGCAGGATCCCCCACTGAATCAGCGTTTAATTCAAAATATTCTTTCAAATGAGTAGCAATTTCTTTGGAGTATGTAGCATGTTGTAATATGAAATTATTGGCTCTCCAGAGAAAAGAGTTCCGTTGAGGAGACGTATCATCAATAATTATCGAAATTGGGTTGTGGTCTGACCATGTCATGGTGTGGATAACAGAGGTAGTCACCTTTTGTAATAACAATTTATCAACAACAAACATGTCAATTCTGGAATACGACTTGTGTTGCGGGGAGAAATAAGTATAATCCCTCTCTGATCCATGGTGGCATCTCCAGACATCGTAAAGATCAGACGATGTCAGGATTTGCCCCAGGGGAGAGGGTCTTCTCTTATCCGCTGAAGTAGTGTCCATATAAATATCTGCAACCATATTAAAGTCTCCGCATACAAGGAGATATCCTTGTTGTAACTCTTTAATTTTGGTCAAAGTCTTTTTGACAAAATTTGCCTGTCTAGAATTGGGAGCATACAAGTTGAGTAAGGTATATTTAGTTCCATTAATCATACAGATTAAAATAAGAAAACGACCATTGGGGTCACCTATTTCTTTTATGAGGTGGAAGTCAGTGTCTTTCTTGATCGCTACAAGCACTCCTCTCTTCTTGGAAGAGAAATTAGAATAGAAAATATGGGGAAATTTGTTACTGCGACATAAAGTGGCTGAAAGTGGGGTCAAGTGTGTCTCTTGGACACATAAGATATCACTATCAAGCTTTTCAGCAGTATGCCACAAAGATTGTCTCTTTGCTGGGTGGTTGAGACCCTTGGCGTTCAAGGATACTATCGTGAATGGCATATTTCCTGTTGTGGCTAAGTGATGGATCGTGGGAGACTATAACACTTACAGTTTGCAGATATTTCTTGGTGTATACAGTAAATTCAGTTCCTTTCGGCTTATCAGGATACCTGGGTTCCGTAACTAGATGTATTTCTATAAAACCTGGAATGAAATTACAATTATATATAACAGCTATTTAAAAATATAGCAAAAGATATGAAAACAGGATGCGGCAGATTTGTGTCAAGCACAAAAAAAAAAAGCAAAGAGTCAGCTTTTACTGCTGCAGTGTGGAACAGTTAATACCAAAGGCAAGTGAGATCAAACAAAATTCCTGGAGGGGACGCTATAAACGTAGTTAGCGGACCGCTCAGGAGCCAGATACTTCCATAGGTTGATGATTCCGGGATCTTTGATTGTAGTGATATGTTGAAGGACGTTTTGGAAGAAGCGAAGTTTCATCTTTGTGGTATTCCGGGATTATTCCCCATTCTTTCAAAAGTTTCAAACCCTTGTGTAGGTCATTTATTATATGAGTGGATCCGTTTTTGGAGACAATTAGTGTGGCCGGGTAGCGCCATTTGTATAGAATCTTATGGTTTTGCATTCCTTTAGTTATGGGGTTCAAATCTCTACGTAGTTGAAGCGTATATCTTGATAAATCAGGAAATATTTGAACACCCTCAAACGGACGTGGTAGAGGGCCTTTCAATCTGGCTTCTGACATCATTTTTTCTTTAATATGGAAAAAATGGATCCTCATAAGTATATCTCTAGGCACTGATGCAGCCAGGTGTGAAGGTTTTGCAATTCTGTGTATTCTGTCAATTATAATGTCACGTGGCGTAACTTCAGGTAGAATAGTGCGTATAAGTTCTTTGGCGTATTTGGGTAATTCTGGAGTTGTTATATTTTCGGGGACCCCCCTTAACTTGACATTGTTTCGTCTAGAGCGGTCTTCCAAATTTGCTAATTTGCCCCTTATCCACTCTTGTTCATCTTTTACCTCATCAATAGAATCAATGATGTCATTCACTGTGGAGAAGCATTTCATCATACCTTTCTCAATAGTGGATACTCTGTTATCTATTAGACTGACATCTGTAGTGAGTTTAGTAAATAGAGTGGATAAATCAGTCACAAGAGAGGAATGCAGTGATATTAACATCTCTTTCAGTGTAGTGTCAATAACAGGCTGACCGCAGGTTGGGAAGGATGCCATTGAGGAATGTAAGGCCTGGTTAGATTGTAGTGGAATAAAAGCCTGGGGCTCAATTTCTGAGTGAGGTGGCCGCTGTGCTAGAGCATCCATTCTCATTTTTGCCTTAGCTGGGCTGTTCATTAAGGGATCCCCCTCTGTGTCATTGTCATGGGAGCTAGACATCTCCCTGTTTGGTGAGTCACCAGAAATGTTATTAGGGATTTCTGTATGTTTAGTCTGAGGCGCTGCTATGCCTTCAGCTCCATTTTGATTCTGACTGACCAGCGCTTCAGGAGGGTACAGGAGTGTGGTGAGCTTTTGGGGCTTGTGGTCCCCAGTTCTCTTACGGGACATTGTTGTGGGTCACTACCGGACTAATGTGGGGAAGTTTTTGTACAAAAATACCGGCTCCAGCGGTCCCTAATCGACCGGTTCGTCTCCCTCACAGCAGAGCTCAGCACTAAGCGTCCATCTCTCTTGCCGGCTGGCCACGCCCCCCCTGTTCTGTTCATATTTTTATGACTACGAGAGGGAAGATTGCTATTGCGGTATATGAGTAACAAAAATGTGGACATCAGACCACCCACCTTATCTCCCTTAAAAGGGAAACACAGCGAGTTGTGACCTACTGGTAATGCAGCGGTCATAACATTCAGGTGAGAGGCTGAAGGGCACTGGTGTTGGGAGGCACTCATTTTCAGTGGAAACTTCACTTGGTGGAATGAATATAGTGGTGGATGAAACACAGCACTGTATGAACTGTTTGTGATAAATAACAGCGTGAAGTTTGATCTTACATGGACACTTTATTGATTGCATTTGTTGTATTGTTTGATCTAGATTTTATTTAATTGGAATTGTTCCACAGTTCTATATGTATGTGCTCAAATTTTATTTTAGCAGATGATGAGCACTGCATTTTAAGTATTATCAGAGTCAGATATTGCGCTACACTATTTTTAGTATTAACACTGTACACCATCATAGGGCTTTCTGGGGCAGAGCCGGAGAGGCAGGATATTTTTTTGAACAGTGTTATCTCTGACCGTGGTAAGGAGGCACCCATTACATCATGTAGAAGTACGTGGTCTTAGGGGGACCATAGTTGATATATACCCACAAGTTTCAGCCTCCAATGCTGATACCCTATACCAGTGATGGCAAACCTTGGCACCCCAGATGTTTTGGAACTACATTTCCCATGGTGCCCCACTACACTGCAGAGTGCATGAGCATCATGGGAAATGTAGTTCCAAAACATCTGGGGTGCAAAGGTTCGCCATCACTGCCCTATATGGTTGATTGATATTATTATACATGCTGTTAACTTGTAGTGCACCAGTTAGCAGTGCACTTTCTAATGGGAGTGGTTTTATTAGATTTTAATAAATTCAGTATTTTTAACACTTTGAGAAGCAGAAGGGTGAGGGAGGAAATATGAGAATGTGTTTTTTATGAAGGGATATGCCCCAGGTTCCAGTGTCCAAGATGGCACCAAAGTTGGCCGTGTGATTGCTTAGTTTTGCTCCTGCAAGGGGGATCCAAGGTACTGCAGGCACAACTCAACCTCTGTTCTGCCACCTCCAGATTCCTGCAGCTTGTCTGCATCTTCAAGCCACTGGCACTCACTGGTGAGCAGAGCCAGTGGGGATAGGGCGGGGAGGGGCGCACATGTCCTTCTGTCAGCACTGAGCCGGCCCTTCACACAGAGCGCTCAGCTCCCTGCTCCTATTTAAGAATAAGTGCCCTGCATCTTTACCACTGTTCCCCAACACCTGAGGATGCCCAGGGGCAGACTGCCACCACTGCCAAAAAGACCGGGAGCCAACAGAAGCAGCGAATAGAGAGAAGAGAGAATACACAGACCCTTGTGTGACCATAGCTATGGTAGCTCCAGCAGCCCCCTCTGCTTCAGTCTCCTCAGACCATGTTGGCTTGGAGGCAGTGATGGTTGCAATTACCTCTTGCCAGTATGCTCTCACCAATAAAATAGAGCATGTCCAAACAGATGTCAGTCTGATATGCTGGGACCTGGACTTCTTTTGCTCCTACATAGCCGCTGCGGAACAAAGAATAAGTTACATGGAAGATGAGCTGCATGAACAAACAGTCTATCTCCACACATTACAACAAAAAGTCAGATCCCAGGAAGCCAGAGCTGATGAAGACGCAGAAAACAGAAACATACAAAATAACCTTTAAACTTTGGGTCTACCAGAGGGGGTGGAGGAGTATGGATCCAACTGATTTTACTTAGAGGCTGCTGAAAACCTTGCTCCCAAAGCACAATTCTCTAGTAATAAGGAAAGGACATAAGTAAGGGTGATTTACAGTGGCAGCTGGTGGTATATATTTTTTGGAGGGGGGGGCAGCAAACAATGCACCCACATCCACCCCCCAGTCAGTCTCCAGGTCCCCTCCCATAAACATACCTGGTTGGTCGGGTCACTGGCCCCCGCACTTACCCCATCTAGGTCGGTGTACGAGAGACGATGCCACACGCTCCCGATGCTCGCGCTACTCTGCAAGGCGCATCTAAGTAAGGGGCGGGTCTGTAACCAAGGGCGACATTTATTATTATTACTGTAACCAAGGGCCAGATTTTTAAGTATGAATAGATCGTGCAAACCCGCCCATCAACATTGCAAAACCCGTCTTTCTTTTATTTAAACACGCCTTTGCCCCTTGCTTAGAGTAATAATAGACCCGCCCCTTAGTTAGACTCCCCTTGCAGAGTAGCGCGAGCATCGGGAGCAAGTGCCATCGTCTCGTACACCGACTGCGCCTGCGCAGTGTACACTTCACTCCCACTTGCTTACCTTTGGCAATTTTCGGAAGATCCCTTGTCCTTCGTACTGCGCAAGCCCTGCGCCTGCGCAGTACAGAAGGGTCCTTATCCACCGAGGGGAACTATCTCGGCAGAACACTGGGTACACAGGAGATCGCGGCTCTGTGTAATTC
The DNA here is from genome assembly GCA_028564925.1 of Lithobates sylvaticus. Classification (NCBI taxonomy): domain Eukaryota; kingdom Metazoa; phylum Chordata; class Amphibia; order Anura; family Ranidae; genus Lithobates; species Lithobates sylvaticus. The sequence goes on from CM053033.1 coordinate 134,826,861, forward strand.
ATCGGCGCTCGCTCCTTCTCTTCCCTCAGAGACAGCAGGGATAATCCAACACTGGGGAGGATGCAATGATGGGAAATATGAGGCTGCAGATGGGCACTCAACAGGCTGCATTGTTGGTCAATTCAATTGCTGCAGATAGGCACTGAGCAGGGTGCATTGATGGGCAATTTAGAGGCTGCAGATGGGCACTGAACAGGCTGCATTGTTGGTCAATTTAATGGCTGCAGATGGGCACTGAGCAGGGTGCATTGATGGGCAATTTAGAGGCTGCAGATGGGCACTGATCAGGGTGAATTGATGAGCTATGACCCTAATTTTGCTTCAAAGTTCTTTATTGAAAATGTAAGTTTTTTTCCATAAACTTCCCTCCTAAAATTGGGTGCGTATTATACACCTGTGCGTGTTATACACCGTTAAATACGGTATATAAGCTGTGGAGTTGAGAAGAGGAGTGAAGGAAAGGAGTCTAAGGAGAGAGGACACAACTATGAGATGGAGAGATAGAGAGCGCATGTTATAGAGCGGAAGGATTAGGAAGAAGACAGCATAAGGAAGCTGGAGTGACAGAAGAATCTCCTGTTTTGTGGTTTCTCTGCTCCAGTGGAAGCTGTAAGCTCCTAAATTCAAAGACCCACCCAGTAACTGTTTGCCTAGTTGTTAGTAGCCCTTCTCCTAATTAAGAGAAATCAATCAATTTTCCTATCTACACTACAGGCAGGTATGTCCACTGCCTGCTTTTGTATTCAGACAGCTGCAGTAACCATGATTGCCTGAATACCTGATATCTGATAGGAGGCAGTCACTGTTCAGGTCAACAAATTTTCACCCAGCTTACTCAACTTTTAAATCAACTTTTCTGACAATTTTTCAGTCCAATTTCAAATGATTCAGCAGGAATGAGCGGAAATTCAAGTGGTGTGTGGCTATCATAAGTTAAAGGGTAATTGCAAAAAAAAAATATTTCTACATCCATAAACATGCCCTTTATACAGGATGGTATATCATATTCTTTATTTAGCGCTGATATTTCTGCCAGGTAATGTTAATCTATAAGCAGTGTTATAATTTAGTATCTGGCACCATCTAGTGGCCTATACTGGAAATGGACCCCAATTATTTCTATTCCAATAGTACTAGAAATATAACAGGAAGTGACTGTTTGTTTACATGATACCATGACCTACCTACCCAGCATGCCAAGTGACCTACCCATGATCACTCAGTACTGAACTGCATGCTGGGTAGGCTATAAAAAGGACATACTCAGCCATTTTCAGTCTCTTTCTGGACGCGTGGCCTGCCTACAAGGACCTGTGAGGAGGTGTCCAGAGAGCGCGGCCTACACCAACTGCGGAGCGGAACAGCTAGAGTCTCTTCCTTTCTCCTGTGTGCTGGAGAGACTGTGTGACCGGATCGGGAAGGATCCAGAGACACCTGTCGGAGCCATAAGAGGGTCCCGGTTCATCTTGCAGAGCGGATCAGTGTGACGGCGCTGGCTTGCGCAAAGCAAGACTGAGACCACCAGAGCGGAGCTATTCTATTCTTCAGGCCTAGTTGGGTGAGAGGGCTGTCGCCCACAGTTCTTAACACACTTTTACACACCTAGACTCTTAACACAGTATTGCTGGGACCTGTAGTCCCACAGAGGAGATCTTGTCCTAAAGGACTGAGTTTAAGCAGGCCTCAAGCCTATACTTCACTGATTACTGACACGGTGTGGTTCAGAGCCAATTGTACCGGAGGCAGTTATAGGTGTGCTGCACTACAAGAACAGTTCTAACATTTACCCTACAATAATCCTTGTTTGTTCAACTGTTTGGATTACAATTACTACAACACAAATAGCTAGCAGAAGACTAAAGACTGCATCGTTTATTGCAAGGCCTTGCATTCTATTAATATTAGGAGGGACTGCATTATAAAGCAGGGGGAGCTCCTTAGCAATTGTGTTGTACTGTATTGATAATGTTGCATTCCTGTAGTCACCAAAGTGTGCTGGAAGTGGGAAGGTGCCCAGAGTGAAGACGCTTTCACTCTGAGCATTAGTCCCACTTGGAGACACACTCAGGGGTCAGTCAAGACAACCTTATATGTACAAACTGTTGTGAGCATTCACTGTACTGTTGCACTACGTTGGTGGGACAGTGCAGTTGCTGTAATCACTGTTATACCTGTTCTAGTGAAACCATTAAGTTTATGCTAAATATTCTTCAGTAAACTTAATCTGCTATTTACTTACTACAAGAATGGAACCCGAAGTGTCAGAGGTAAGGGTAGCTCCGAGTGTCTGGGATGGCCAGTGGGAAAATGAACAACTTTGCAGCTCCCAAGGGAGTAGTGCGCTACATTTACATTCCATGCACTCTAGAAAAAAAAGAACTCTCAGAAAAAATGCCAAAACCTTTGGCAGAAAAAATGCTTAGTGGCTCATATTGCACTATAGTTTATGAGCGTTTATTTTGCTTCTACTTGTGTGTTTTACAAAACATTCCTCTCTGCTCATTTCTCAGTGTACACGTAAAACACTGAATTCTCCTAAACACTCTGTTTTTGCATGTGTATAAGTGGTTATGAGTGTTTCTGCCCAAAAGTTCAGATTCTGAGAGTCTTTTTTTTTTTTTGCTCTAAACACTCCTCTGAAAATATGCCTGCTGTAAACGACCTAATGTGCATGGACACATAGGCTAACATAGAGCTGCTTCTACAGCCTAAAAAAAAAAAAGCAAAACGCCTGAATAAGCAGCATTTTATATGCCCAGTGTGAATGGACCCAAAGACCTCATGCACACTGGGAAGTTCAAAAAAACATGTTTTCCCTTAAAGCAGTTTTCAGCATCAAAAGCACAGTAAAGAGCCAGGTTTTTGCATGCACGTTAATGTGCATCCCCGTGTCTGGCGTTAATTAGACATGTGCGATTAGTTTCGTACGAATTCGTAATTCGTACAAATTTTTCGAAATTCGTACGAATTTACGAATCCGTGGTACGAATTCCGTACGGAATACGAAATTCCGTTTACGCCAAATTATTCGAATCTGACTACCAAATATCGAATTTCAACTAATATGAAAGAAATCATTATAGCGGATATAACGAATGATTCGAATGATTCCTAAAACAAAGTGTAATTTTTGCAGGAAAAAATCCGTTTACGAATTTCAGCTCCAAATTTTTCGAATCAAAACTACCAATATCGAATTTCAACTAATTCGAAAGAAATTATTATAGCGGATATAACGAATGATTCGAATGATTCGTAAAACAAAGTTTAATTTTTGCAGGAAAAAATGCTATTTAAAATCACTTGCGGCTATTGCCAGCTAATGAATTGTCTGGGATGGATTTTAAGGGGAACCCCTGGCCAAAAAAAAAAATGGCGTGGGGTCCCCCTCAAAATCCATACCAGACCCTTTATCCGAGCACGCAACCTGGCAGGCCGCAGGAAAAGAGGGGGGGATGAGAGCGCCCCCCCCCCCTCCTGAACCGTACCAGGCCACATGCCCTCAACATTGGGAGGGTGCTTTGGTGCCCTCCGTTATAAAAGACCTGTCAGACGCAGCGAAGCCTCACACAGCGGGAGCCTCCTATTGCGAGGAGCGTCCCGACAGAAGAACAGACGCCGACGCCATGGAAGAAGATGCCAGACGAGAAGACCAGAGCAAGAAGAAGCGGATCAGAAGAAGAAGATGGAAGAAGATGGAAGAAGATGGAAGACATACTATAGAGTAGTATGCCTGTGAAGGGGCGCATGTTTCCCGTGCTTAGAACTGTTCCTGTACAAGGTGTAATTTTTGCAGGAAAAAAAGCTATTTAAAATCACTCGCGGCTAATTGAATTGTCGTCTCCCGTAACACAGAGAACAATTCGAATCCAACTACTACCAAATATCTAATTTCAACTAATATGAAAGAAATGATTATAGCGGATATAACAAATGATTCGAATGAATTTGAGATTCAGTATATCTAATATCGAGAACTGTTCCTGCACAATGTCATTTTTGCAGGAAAAAAAGCTATTTAAAATCACTCGCGGCTAATGAATTGTCCGCTCCGTAACACAGAGAACAGTCATTCATTGAAGTCATTGATAAAAAAAAGCGTGGGGGTCCCCCCAAATTCAATAACCAGGCCCTTCAGGTCTGCTATGGATATTAAGGGGAACCCCTGCTTCAAATTTTAAAAAAAAAAATGGACATAGGGGTCCCCCTAAATATCCATACCAGACCCTTCAGGTCTGGGATGAATTTTAAGGGGAACCCCGGCAAAAAAAAATGGCGTGGGGTCCCCCTCAAAATAAATACCAGACCCTTATCCAAGCACGCAACCTGGCAGGCCGCAGGAAAAAGGGGGGGACGAGAGCACCCCCCCCCCTCCTGAACCGCACCAGGCCACATGCCCTTATCATTGGGAGGGTGCTTTGGGGGTCTGTGACCCCCCAAAGCACCTTGTCCCCATGTTGATGAGGACAAGGGCCTCTTCCCCACAACCCTGGCCATTGGTTGTGGGGGTCTGCGGGCGGGGGGCTTATCAGAATTTTGAAGCCCCCTTTAACAAGGGGACCACCAGATCCCCCCCCCCCCCTGTGTGAAATGGTAAGGGGGTATTTTTCATTTTGAGGGGGACCCCAGGCCATTTTTTTGGGGCCGGGGTTCCCCTTAAAATCCACCCCAGACCTGAAGGGGATGGTTATTGAATTTGGGGGGACCCCCATGCTTTTTTTTTTTATCAATGAATGACTGTTCTCTGTGTTACAGAACCGACAATTCATTAGCCGCGAGTGATTTTAAATAGCTTTTTTCCTGCAAAAATGACACTTTGTGCAGGAACAGTTCTCGATATTACATATACTGAATCTCAAATTCATTCGAAGCATTCGTTATATCCGCTATAATAATTTCTTTCGTATTAGTTGAAATTCGATATTTGTAGTTGAATTCGAATTTTTCTCTGTGTTACGGGAACCGGCAATTCATTAGCCGCGTTGACGATTCATAACAATTCGAAAAAATTTTAACGATTCGTACGAAATTCGTATTTCGTACGAATTCGAACGGAATTTCGTACACGAATTACGAATTTTTTTATATACGAAACAAAACAATTTTTTTGACAGTTCCCATGTCTAGTGTTAATGCATTCTATTGGCCATTTCTGGTCATTAGATTGTAGGGTTGAGCGAACCCGAACTGTAAAGTTCGGGTCCGTACCGGATTTTTGGGTGTCCGGGTCCCGGACCCGAACCCGAACTATTGGCTGTATGTTCGGGTTCGGGTCCGGTGTTTGGCGCCTTTTACAAGCTGCAGGGCAGCCAATCGACGCTAGTTTCACTAGTGTGCCCTTAGAAGCCATCACAGCCATGCCTACTAATGGCATGGCTGTGGTTAGGCAGTGCAGCATGTGACCCAGCCTCTATATATAGTACAGACACACAGCACACAGCGTCACTCTGCTATAGACAGGTTCCTGTGCTGCTAAGAGAGGATTTTAGGAGTTAGTCTGATACAGTCAGTCAGTCAGTCCACATTCCTTAAATTTTCTTCAAATTAGTTATATCAGTGAGCGATCTACATAGCTAGAGTAGAGAGTGTCTTTAGTAAGGAAAAGAAAGAGGCAGAGAGAATTATACAAGAGATTCCTAAATCAATTGTACCCTGGCTGGGGTGCAGTGCACAGTCTTTTAACAGTGTCATGAGGCCAGTGCCAGACAAAAAAAAAAGTTTTACCTGCAAGCTCACTGCAGCATCACTGCACTGCATATTTTAGTAAGAGATACACCATACTCTGTGTGTATTCTGCTATTGGAAAAACATTGCAAAAAAATTTAATTTTGCTGTGTTTTTTTTTTTCCCAATAGCATTTTCTGCGTGTTCATACATGCTTTAGACACTGTACGTGTATTCTGCTATTGACAAAAAATAAAATATTTCAGTGCTTTGTGCAGGAGTGTGACATACAATCGATCAATATTTCTTCTATTGTATATTGTCCCAAAAAAAAAATTGTAGTGAGTAGTTCTCACCCTGCTGCTGCTCGCCTGTCAGCAGTGCAGCGTAACTTCGGCCTTCCCGCTCACCGTCTCATATGTGACGTGCCCACAAGGTGGAACTCCACCTTGCACATGCTTACCAGACTGTGCGAGCAGCAGCAGGCGATAGTGGAGTTTCAGCTGCAGCACGCACGCGTGAGTCGCTCTGCGGAACAGCACCACTTCACCGCCAATAACTGGGCCTCCATGCGAGACCTGTGTGCCTTGTTGCGCTGTTTCGAGTACTCCACCAACATGGCCAGTGCCGATGAAGCCGTTCTCAGTGTTACTATTCCAGTTCTATGCCTCCTTGAAAAAACTCTTCAGGCGATGATGGAAGAGGATGTGGCACAAGAGGAGGAGGAGGAGGAGGAAGAGGGTTCATTTCCAAGGCTTTCAGGGCAGTCATTTACAAGTGGCTACGAGGGTGGGTTCCTGCACCAACAAGCGCCAGGTACACAATTGTCCGGCAGCAAGGGCACAGTTCTGGAGGATGACGAGGTGGAGGATGAGGAGGAGATGGAGGAGGAGGAACCATGTTCACAGCAGGGTGGCACCCAGACCAGCTCATGTCCATCACTGGTGCGTGGCTGGGGGGGATACAGAGGACACAGATGATACACCTCCCACAGAGGACAGCTTTTCCTTGCCTCTGGGCAGCCTGGCACACATGAGCGATTACATGCTGCAGTGTCTCCGCAACGACCGCCGAGTTGCCCACATTTTAACTGGTGCTGATTATTGGGTGGCCACCCTGCTGGATCCCCGTTACAAGGACAACGTGCCGTCCCCAATTACCTCACTGGAGCATGATCGTAAGATGCGCGAGTATAAGCGCACGCTGGTAGACGCGCTGCTGGTGGCATTCCCACTTGGCAGCGGGGGTACGGTGGAAGCAGAAGGCGAAGGCAGAGGAGGAGGAGGAGGAGGAAGAGGTCGCCAACGCAGCTGGGGCACCGCCAGCACCTCGGAAGGCAGGGTTAGCATGGCCGAAATGTGGAAAAGCTTTGTCAGCAACAACCAGCACCACCAGCTGAGATGGAACGTCTTAGCAGGAGGCAGCATTTCACCAACATGGTGGAGCAGTATGTGTGCACACGCCTACACACGCCTACACGTACTGAATGACGGGTCTGCCCCCTTCAACTTCTGGGTCTCCAAATTGGGCACATGGCCTGAGCTTGCCCTTTACGCCTTGGAGGTGCTGGCCTGCCCTGCAGCCAGTGTATTATGTGAATGTGTATTTAGCACGGCAGGGGGCGTTATCACAGACAATCGCAGCCGCCTGTCCAGAGCCAATGTGGACAAGCTCACGTTCATTAAAATGAACTAGGCATGGATCCCACAGGACTTGTCCGTACCTTGTGCAGAATAGACACGTATACCGGTGTTCTGACAAAAACTGTCTGGCCATCGGCTAGTGTCCGGCCACTTACTGTGAAGGCGCAGTGCTTGCGCAGTACGGAGGACAAGGAGATTCACAAAATCTCCAAAGATGAACGCCGCCTGGGCAGTGGGTGCAGGTTCAAGCCCCACCATCCAAGTGGACATACGGTAGCACATAGTAACAGGGCCCCTCACAGGCTCGCTTGCCTAGGCTTTAACCTCGGATGATGTGGCTTGAACCTGGAGTCACCGCGAATCGTCTTCGGAGAGTTTCAAAATCCCCTTGTCCTACGTACGGAGCAAGCGCAGTACAGGGCGGACACTATGCGACGGGGGACAGAATTCGACACATCATTCACCACTAGCCTTACCCAGCCATTGTTGTATTTTTGAACCAGTGTTGGCTACCTCGTCCTCCTCCACCGCCGCTTCCACCTACACCGCCACATCCACCGCCACCTCAACCTCCTACTCCATATGGACCTCGTCCTCCTAGGTCAAGATTATAATTTTTTCATTTTTTTAATTTCCAAGTATTTTATTTTCCCACTATCTTATCCATTAAATTGAATAATTTTTTCCAGAAAGTGTGTATTCTGGGGTATTCCCACCATATGTGCGGCATTGTGCTGTTGAGTTTCTGAGGTTCTTTTTTAAATCAGAAAAGAAGTTTATTGAAAAACTGAACAAGGAAAACCATACAATATAGCATACAGAAGTATCCAAATTTCAGTAAAGAAGTACAGTACATCATGTCAGATTAAATGAGTGGGTTCATCACCATCATAGTTAACCGTAGTATAATGTCTTAATTGGCTACCACAGTGTTAAATACTCTGCAGTGCACACATATAAAAAAATTACTTGGACACGAGGGGTACTTTCTGCATACCTGAACCACGAATACATATAAAAAAAAAAAAAAAGAAAAAAATAGTAAAGAAATAACTTTGTCTTTTGAGATAGTGGAAGGATTCAGTTCTCTTCTAGTACCTTGTACTTGCCTATGCTTTCGCCACGAGATAGTATACCAGTGCCTGTGTTGCTGACATATTCTGAATCAGCCAGTCATTCGCTAAAGTTGCATCAGGTTACATTTGTAATAGCCTGTCAGTTATTAATTGGGCCGGTGTCAACCCCGGCATGTCCAGACAGTTTTGCCACAAATTGTAGAATTTTTTGGGTGCATTCCTATGCTGATAAGTGAGCTTTTCCCGTATCAGCATGTTATTTACCATATCCACCCAGCCTTTTCCTGTGGGAACTCTAGGTGTTATCCAAAATCGTGCAATTGCCTTCCGTGCTAGGTATAATAAACGCAGTATTGCCGTATGTCCGCTAGGTGAAAGGGTTGGTATTTCCAACGCTCCAAGGAGACACACAATCGGATCATTTAATACTGGGAGTTGGAACACCTGAAAGATGGATGTTAAGACAAATTGCCAGTACCGGAATAATTTCGGGCATTTCCACATCATATGTAAAAGATCTCCCTCTTCTCTATTGCATTTCGGGCACAGTGGAGAATCTCTGAGGCCCCATTTGTGTAACCTGGTGGGAGTTCTATAGACCCTATGAAGTAGAAATAGGTGAGATAGTATGTGGGAGGCAGAGACCGACACCAGTGGGGCTGAGGTTAGGCACAGCTCCCACTGCTCTCCGTCTATGGGGCCCAAATCCTTCTCCCAGCCGCGTCTGCATGCCAGTTTGGAAGCATCGTGTGATGTGTTGATCAGCCTCATGTACACTCTGGAAATCATGCCCTTCCTGTCACCCGCCGACAGCACATCTCTCATTAGTGGATGTGCTACCAACGTGAGAGAGGAGAGCCTGAGCTCACTCTGCACTGCATGTCGCAGTTGAAGATATTGAAAGAAGCATACCCTGGGAATTGCAAATTCCCCTTGTAGATCTGCAAATGACTTAAACACTGAACCTCTGAATAATTGAGCAATATATCGCACTCCCAATTCTTCCCACTGATGAAAGTCTGTAAGTTTGGCCAGCTCTTTAAAGTAAGTGTTTCTCCAGATGGGAATGAAATGGCACACCCCCCTTATGTGCATAAGGGACCTAATGTACTTCCATAATGTGTTGAAAAGCGTAATCGTGGGGAGGGTTTGTTGGATGTGAGTGAAGCCTGCCTCTAAATGGGACAGTACCGTGAGTGTGGAATCTTGCGGGACCAACAGGGACCTAATGGGGTCTTTGTCATCCATTATTCCCCACCCACCCAAATGTTGGATTTGTGAGGCAACAAAGTAGTATCTGGCATGTGGTACGGCAAGCCCCCCCTGGTCTTTTGCCAATTGTAGTGAGTGTAGGCTGATCCTAGCTGTCTTATTGCCCCAAATCAACGCTCTGAATTGAGCATCTATCTGAGAGAACCATTTATGAGGGATCCATACAGGGGTGTTATGAAAACACATATAGGAGTTGAGGGGCCCAAACCATTTTGATTAAATTCGCTCGTCCGGTCACAGAAATAAGCAAATTTCACCCACACCGCACACTTCTGTCTAAATTTGTGGAGCAGAGGTGTGAGGTTTAGTGATAAGTATTGATTAGGGTGGGCTGTCACTTGTATCCCAAGGTAACGAAATTCGTTCACCGTTAGTATATCCTTGGCGCAGTCTGGGAGAGGCTTCGATAGTGGGTCCAGAGGTAGAATGACTGATTTATTCCAGTTAATAGTAAAACCTGACAGCTCCCCGAAGTCCGCGATCAATTGCATCGCGTGCCTCAGCGAGCCGTCTGTATCCCCTAGATAAATTAAAGTGTCGTCTGCATATAGAGAAATAATATCCTGTCTAAGTCCCCTACGAAACCCGATTATGTTCAGTGATTCCCTTGCATGAATAGCCAAGGGTTCGAGCGCCATTGCAAACAACAGGGGTGATAAATGACACCCCTGACGTGTGCCCCTGAAAAGTGTGAAAGAATCAGACACCTCCCCATTGACCCGCATTCTCGCGGTAGGGTTGTTATATAATAACTGGACCCATCTGAGGAAGGAGGGACCCACCCCAAATCTTTCCAGCGTTTCCCACAGATATAGCCATTTGACGCTGTCAAAAGCTTTGGCAGCGTCAAGTGACAGGACAGCTCTGTTACCCGGGTTATCTACTGGGATCTGTAGGTTGAGAAACAATCTGCGTAAGTTATGTGCCGTCGATCTGGTGGGGATGAACCCAGACTGGTCTCTGTGGATTACTGATTGTATACACTTGGCCAATCTGTTGGCCAGTACTCTGGCCAGCAGTTTAACGTCAAAAGTAAGCAGAGATGTCGGCCGGTAAGAGTCCGGCGACATCGCAGCTTTGCCCGGTTTCAGAAGGACCACTATCAGAGCCTCGGTCATAGAAAGGGGAAGTCTACCGGTCTCAAAGGCCCTGTTATATACCTTCAAAAGAACTGGGATCAGATGTGAGGCATACCTTTTATAGACTTCCGAGGGGAGTCCGTCCGAGTTTCTGAGGTTCTTAATGACTTCCTGTACCTCTTCTGCTGAGAAGGGGGCCTCCAGCATTTTATTTTTATTTTGAATTTTTTTATGTTATTTTAAGTTATTTCCCTATCCACACTTGCCATGCTCTTAACAACATTTTGTTGCCATTTGCAGCCCTCTAGCCCTTTCCATGACTTTTTTACAGCCATTTTAGTCTTCAAAAGTTCGGGTCCCCATTGACTTCAATGGGGTTCGGAGTTTGGGGTCAAGTTCAGGTCAAGTTTGGTCCCGAACCCGGACTTTTTTCCGAAGTTCGGCCTAACCCGAATATCCAGGTGTCCGCTCAACTCTATTAGAATGCCTTAAAGAGGAGGTCCACCTGAAATTTTTTTTTTAAAAGTCAGCAGCTACAAATACTGCAGCTGCTGACTTTTAATAAATGGACACTTACCTGTTTCCAGGTTCCAGCGATGTCGGCAGAAGATGACGAGCGATCGCTCGTCTCTCGGCTGCCCCCGCTGCCATCCTCTAGCAGGGAATCAGGAAGTGAAGCTTGCGGCTTCACTGACCAGTTCCCTACTGCGCATGTGCGAGTCGCGCTGCGCATCTTTATTGGTCCCCGTTGTGTCCTGGGAACTGTGTTTCCCAAGACACAACGGGGGATCTTCGGATATGGGCAGGCCAGCTCCGGCTAGCTAGTCCCGGAAGTGGGTGCAGATACCTGTATTATACAGGTATCTGCACCCCCCTCCCCCCTGAAAGGTGCCAATTGTGGCACCGGAGGGGGGGGGAGGAATCCGATAAGCGGAAGTTCCACTTTATGGTGGAGCTCCGCTTTAACATAAGATTTTCCGCCTTAATGACCAGGCCATTTTTTGTGATATGGCACTGCATCAATTTAACTGACAATTGCGCGGTCATGTGACACTGTACCCAAACAAAATTGACGTCCTTTTTTTTCCCACAAATAGAGCTTTCTTTTGGTGGTATTTGATTACCTCTGTGGTTTTTATTTTTTGCGCTATAAACAAGAAAATAGTGACAATTTTGAAAAAAAACACAATATTTTTTTTACTTTTTGCTATAATAAATATATAAAAAAAAAAATTCTTCATCAGTTTAGACCAATATGTATTCTTCTATATATTTTATGGCATTTTTATTATTATTATTTTTTTTACTAGTAATGGTGGGGATCAGCGATTTTTAGTGGGATAGCGGCAGACAGACACTTTTGAAACTTTTTTGGGACCATTGACATTTATACAGCGATCAGAGCTAAAAATAGCCACTGATTACTGTATAAATGTCACTGGCAGGGACGGGGTTAACACTAGGGGGCGATCAAGGGGTTAAGTGTTCCCTAGGGAGTTGTTTCTAACTGTTGGAGGAGTGCACTGACAGGGAGTAAAGAGAGGTCAATTTTCCTGATCACTAGGAACAGCAGATCTCTCTCTACTCTCCTGTCAGAACAGGGATCTGTCTGTTTACATTGACAGATCCCCGTTCTGGATCTGAGGAGTGATTTCAAGTGGACGGCAGACATTCCGTCCACTGGCCACGCGCATCGCCTCCAGGGTCGCACCGCGGTCATGTGCCTCTAGGGGGGCTATAGCCCATTTTGGCCGGCATACAGCTACGCCGATTTGCCCAGGGGAGCTGGTCGGCAAGTAGTTAATGTGTAACAATGGGGGTTATTTATGAAAGGCAAATCCACTTTGCACTACAAGTGCAAACTACAAGTGAAAAGTGCACTTGGAAGTGCAGTTGCTGTAGATCCGATGGGGACATGCAAGGGAAATAAAAAAACATAATTTCAGCTTGCACATGATTGGATGATAAAATCAGCAGAGCTTCCCCTCATTTCAGATCTACCCCTCAGATCTACAGCGACTGCACTTCCAAGTGCACTTTGTACTTGTAGTGCAAAGTGGGTTTGCCTTTAGTAAATAACCCCCATTGTGCATTTTCAATTTTGAGCCCTTTACATGCTCAAAAACTCCTCTCCTAAACGTAAAAGTAATGTTTTTTTTCTGCCGGTAAACCCTCCTGTCACTAAATTCCAGAAAAAGCCTATAGTATGCATGGACACATATGGGTTGATTTACTAAAGGAAAATGGCTGTGCACTTTGCAAAGTGCAGTTGCACTCTCAAAGCGTAGTTGCCCCAGAGCTTAGTAAATGGGGTAAAGCTTCACTGTACAAAGAATACCCAATCACATGTAAGGAAAAGGAAAAAAAAAAAAAAAAAAACAGCATTTTTGTTTGCACATGATTGAATGATGGAAGTCAGCAGAGTTTCTGCTCATTTACTAAGCTCTGGAGCAACTGCTCTTTGCAAAGTGCACCGTCGATTTTCTTTTAGTAAATCAACCCCATAGGCTAACAGAGGGGAGTTAAGAGGCAGAGAAAAAAAAAAAAGATCAAAATAGCTCAAACTCAAACAGCAGTTTTAACTATAAAAGTATAGTTTTTGTATCAATTTTACTAAATCTCTTCTATTATTTTTATATTAATTCTGCAGTTCGTGCCGTTGTCTATAATTAAGCTCTCATTCTAAAATGATGTGTTTTCAAGCATTTAGAGGATTCATCTACCATAATCTGTCTTCAATTTATTTTGCTGCACAATAAACCGCTTTATTATCATCTGTGCAGAATATTTTCTGGACACCGGGGGGCACAGTGACACCACAAAACAGAGGACAATGGCAATTTCAGTTCATATTGACTTGCAAAATGACTTCAAGTGCGCAATGTAAAGTTTGTTAACAGATGAGCAATTGCTTAGCAATTCTTGTGAAAATATATTATAGTTAACAGTGTTTGATTTTTTTTTTACATATTTTATCAGTTCCATTATTTTGTATTGTCCGTGATACTTTTTTTATTTGCACTAACCTATCATTTTTCATGGATGAGCTTTCGGGGTGTGTCCCCTTCTTCAAGGTCTAAGCAGTACTGATTCACATGGCTACTATCACTTCAAGTATTATTTTGTATAAAATCTGAAAACTACTGCTGTAAGAAGTACTTATTATGGCAGGGGTAGGCAACCCCCGGCACTGGCGCAAGCGGCACACAAAGCCTATTTTGCCGACACCTGTCTCCCTCCCCATCAGCAGAGAAGCGCAGCGAAGTGTCAGTGAGACACTAATGAATTCCAATTTCAGAATTCCCCACACTGCACTGAGGGGGAGGCACTATGTCCCCACACATTGTAAAAGATGGGAAACATTGTTTTATTCTCTAACTTTGCTGTAGCTGCGATCATCATTTGTGATGGGGAAGAGATTGGGTGCAGTTCTGCTGGGTGGGCGGTCCCTGTTTCATGGAGGAGGACTGTCATTGGCTACTGCTAAAGCCAGTCACAGTCCTGCTAGACCCGTCCACCATCTGGATGAAGATGACTTGCTTGGTTGCCACTACCAATTTCAGAAAGAAGGGATTTCACTGTGATTGAGAAAACCACAATCAGTTGACAGTTGAAAATCACACCCAACTTTTGCTGCGGCGCAGAGCACCACACTTTTTCTCAGCTGCGGGGGCCGAACTTATGACCCTGCACACAGGCCCACTACTTTCAGAAAATGCCCCTGACCTGAGCTCATAATTGTGCATCCATTCCAGATGCTTGTATGTGACATCACATACATCACATAAAAGCATGTGGACTGGATGCGAGAGTTGGATCAGCACGATGAGTGTGCCAGGACAGGTAGATGTGTTTCATCTCTGCTTCCTTTCACCATTCAACATATCGCACATATCATAGATGAGAAGAGGGTACAGCAGTGGAGCAGATGAGCAGGAGGGTACAGCAATGGGGAAAATGAGCAGGAGGGGTTCAGAGGTGTAATAGATGAGAAGATGGTTCAGCAGTGGGACAGAAGAGCAGGGGGTACAGTGTTGGGCCAGATGAACAGGGGGGTTCAGTGTTGGGCCAGATGAGCAGGGGGGTTCAGTGTTGGGCCAGATGAGCAGGGGGGTTCAGTGTTGGGCCAGATGAGCAGGGGGGTTCAGTGTTGGGCCAGATGAGCAGGGGGGTTCAGTGTTGGGCCAGATGAGCAGGGGGGTTCAGTGTTGGGGATGAGAAGGGAGTGCAGTGGTGGGACAAAAAAGCAGGGGAGTAGAGCAGTGGGGCAGATGTAAAAAGGAGGTGTATTGGTGGGGCAGAAGAGAAAGCGGGTTAGATTGGTGGGGCAGATGAGCAGATGGGTTCAGTATAAGGACAGATGGGAAGGCGATTCAATAGTGAGAAGAGCATGGGGAGTGGTGGGGCAGATTAGAAAAAGGGCTACATTGATGGGGCAGATAAGCAGGGGGGTTACAGTGGTGGGACAGAAGAGCAAGGGTGTACAGTGGTGGGGCAGATGAGCAGGAGGTACAGTGGTGGGAAGGATGACAAGGGGGTTCAGCGGTGGGACAGAAAAGCAGGGGGTTACAGCGGTGAGGCAGAGGAGCAGGGGGGTGCAGAAGAGAAAGTAGGTACATCGGTGGAACACATGAGCAGGGGGGTTACAGTGATGGGGCAGAAGAGCAGGGGGGGTATGGAGGAAGAGCAGGGTGGTACAGTGGTGGGACAGAAGAGCCGGGTGGTACAGTGGTGGGACAGAAGAGCAGGGTGGTACAGTGGTGGGGCAAATGTGCAGGGGGTGCATTGGTGGGGCAAATGTGCAAGGGGGTGCATTGGTGGGGCAGATGTGCAAAGGGGTTACAGTGGTGGGGCAGATGAGCAGGGGGTTACAGTGGTGGGGCAGATGAGCAGGGGGTTACAGTGGTGGGGCAGATGAGCAGGGGGTTACAGTAGTGGGGCAGATGAGCAGGGGGTTACAGTGGTGGGGCAGATGAGCAGGGGGTTACAGTGGTGGGGCAGATGTGCAGGGGGTTACAGTGGTGGGGCAGATGTGCAGGGGGTTACAGTGGTGGAGCAGATGTGCAGGGGGTTACAGTGGTGGGGCAGATGTGCAGGGGGTTACAGTGGTGGGGCAGATGAGCAGGGGGTTACAGTGGTGGGGCAGATGTGCAGGGGGTTACAGTGGTGGGGCAGATGAGCAGGGGGTTACAGTGATGGGGCAGATGTGCAGGGGGTTACAGTGGTGGGGCAGATGTGCAGGGGGTTACAGTGGTGGGGCAGATGTGCAGGGGGTTACAGTGGTGGGGCAGATGTGCAGGGGGTTACAGTGGTGGGGCAGATGTGCAGGGGGTACAGTGGTGAAACAGATGAGCAGGGGGGACAGTGATCTAAAGTGTGAAGGTGCATGAATTGGGGCTCATCTGAGGTCTGGAGTTGCAGAAATTGGGGCTCATCTGAGGCGTGAGAGTGCAGGATGTTATTTTTCTCACTACTAAAGTAGTTTACATAATTTACTTTATAAAAAAATCCTTTTCATGATTGAGAGTGTGAAGTTGACATTTTTCCGTTATAAAATCGGCACACTCAGTTTCTTTGAAAAAAAATTTCGGCACACTGTGCTCAAAAGGTTGCCTATCCCTGCCTTATGGGGTACTTCACATAACATTGTAAACATGGTTCCATTCTGTAACAATAGTAACATGAATTTCATTTATAGTACTTATTGATAACAATCTGTGGCAATCAGAAAATACTTTGTGTCTATTGTGAGTTAAAGGAAGTTTAGAAGTATTAAAAACAAACCTCAAGGGCAAAAACATATTTTCTACAGTTGGATGTACTCTGATCTGAAGGACCCCAAGCAATTTCACAAATAATGGTTGCTTACTCAAGGACATGCCACCTACAATTTGCAGCTGAGGTTTAAATAAAAAGAAGGAAAATGTTCAGTACAAATTAAAGGAAATTTGTGAATTTTTTAATTGACTTTGTAATTATCCTAATACAGTCATCACAACACAGATGCCATTCTCTGACAAGGCAGTATACCAGTTCTTGGCTTGGTTCACACCTATGCGTTTTTTGGTGTTTTTTGCAGAAACGCACTACAGTTCATTTAACATAGTTTGCTATAGGACACGTTCACATCTATGCTTTTTTCAGCCACTACGTTTTTCGAAAGGGTCAAGGACTTTACCGGCAAAATGTAGCTTTTTTTGCTTTTTTGGTTCAATAGACTTCAATAGAGAAGTTGCAGAAAAGCATGTAGTGTTTTTGCCATGATTTTACTGCAATTTGCGATGTACTTTTCTTAATCTGCTCAACAACGAATTGTCCAAAAAAAGCAAAAAAAAGGCAAAAACGAGCATTCCAGTAAAATCGCAAGTGCAAAAACGCAAAACACACAGCAAAAAGCACTGCAGAAACAATCAAAAGCAAATATACATGCGATCTGCTGCAGGTGTCAATGCTATCTTAGGCCCCTTTCACACTGGGGCATTTTTCAGGCGCTACAGCGCTAAAAAATAGCGCCTGTACAGCGCCTGAAAAAATCCGGCCCCATTCACTCCAGTGTGAAAGCCGGAGGGCTTTCACACTGGAGCGGTGCTCTAGCAGGACGGTCAAAAAAGTCCTGCTAGCAGCATCTTTGGAGCGGTGAAGGAGCGGTGTATTCACCGCTCCTATCCATTGAAATCAATGGGACACCGCGGCAATACCGCCGAAAAGCGCCGATACGGCGGCGCTTTGCGGGGGGGTTTTAACCCTTTTTAGCGGGGGTTAAAACCGCACCGCTGGCGGCCGAATACCGCAGCTAAAACGATGGTAAAGCAACGCTAAATATAGCGCTGCTTTACCGCCGACGCCGCTCCCCCCCCCCCCCAGTGTGAAAGGGGCCTTATTGACAACCCAAAACAGATCGCAAGATGCAGTGCATACCCATGCGATGCGTTTCAGGTGTGGGAGAAAAAAAGGCTCCTGTACCATTTTGCTCCGGATGCGATGCCATTTCAGCCATGCAAAATGTATGGCTGAAATGGCACCCCACAGACATTGCATGTGATGTGCACAGGGATGAGGTGAGATTCCTGTGCGAATCACATGCAGTGTTTAAATCGTCTAAATGTGAACCCAGGATTAGCCTGTGAAACTGATGTTTTTTTAAATGCACTGAAACAACATTAAGACAGAGATTAGAGAATAGCCAGTGTTTTGAGAAGTTTGAATATGCTTCTCAAACAGATATTTACTTGTTTGAGAGGCAGGTTCAAACTTATTTGCGAAGCAGATTTAAAATATTTAGAGAATCTATTACAGGAGCATTTGCTTTTATGATAAATTCTCTTTAATTATTTGGACATGCACAGTAAAATATTTAGCACAAATAAAATATCTATTAAGTGTTATCTAGTAATCAGTGGCGGCTGGTGAAGTTTTAGGATGGGGGGACGCCAGACCCTGCCCTTCCTTTTTTACCCCTCCAACTTCTTATTAGCCCCACCCCTTATAGAATACACCCACTGTCTCCTGTATTCCACTTGCTTCCAGTGTCAGGAGTATACAGCCCCTGCCTCACAGGACAGACTATATAGCTCAGCATCACAGGAAAGAGTATATAGCTCACCCTCACAGTCAGCGGGGGCCCGTCAATAGGGGGCGCAGGGGTGCCGCCCCCCTCCCCCCCACAGCTACTTAAAAAAAAATGAAAAAAAAGTTAAGGGCTGACTCCACCTCTGGCATTAGGTTTCCAGTGGTTGTAATTGATTGTGTCCGTAGGGTGGAGCTTCAATTGGACCTGCAGCACCATTGGCTCACAGGCTGCCTTTTCTCCTTCAGCAAGTGAGGGGGAAATCACCAGCAGAAGAACAGCTTAGGGCAGACAGGGAGCGATAGGTCCGTGCAGAGGCACCTGTCCATTCATCTTCCTGGGACACAGACATCCAGCAGTGCACACAGAGGGATCACACAGAAATCTCCAGGTACAGTACATGCCAGGACTGGAGGGGGGCAGAAGGGGCTATTATCACTGTGTCCTGAGTGCCTTTACAGCAGCAACTTTACAACTTTACCCCCCCCCTCTGTGTAATCCACGTCTGTACACCTTCCCTATCACACATGCGCTCCTTCCTCAGGCCTAACGGGGGTGGTGATTGGGCTGGCTATTTGTGGGCATTGAGCGGCCCACAAATAGCCAGCCCAATCACCATCCCCGTTAGGCCTGAGGAAGGAGCGCATGCTCCGCAAACGCGTCACCTATTGGTTGAGACTGGTTCCAGCCCCCGGAAGTGAAGTGATCCACCTGGTTGTCGGCGTGCGCTCCACTGACCGGAGGTGTCAGCAGTGGATGCCCCAGCACTATCAAGCAGACGATACAGCCCCCCAGTATACGGAAATCACTCCCATCACTCCCTTCATGGACATCCGGCCCAACATCTGTTCTACATGCCTTTGGACAGTGTACCTTCGTGAGTACCACCACTTTTAAAACTTTTATATTACAAATGTCCACTTTTTATTGCACTTAGAGTGGCGCCTTCTGTTTCCATTTTTAGTGGGTGTGTACACATGCTGTGGCTGCAGCTGGAGGTATACCCAGGGTGAATGGGCCTGCACTGCAACTACCCCGCATCTGTGTGGATTGCACAGTTGCGGTATAGTGATGCTGCATTTACGGGCTTAAAACAGGTGGTGAGGAGGCAGCATAATGCCTCTTTACCGCCTTTCAAATGCCTCTGAAAAGCAATCTGTGCATGGATTGCTTTATGGGGGGGGAGGTTGGATTAAAAGTAACATACACACAGACACACGCATACACAGACATACATAAACATGCACACACACACATATGCACACACATACAGACACACATAAAGACCCATGCATACACAGAGACAGACATACAGACACATGCACACACACACATACTAACATACATACATGCATACATACACATGCAAACACATACAGACACATGCACACACACACACACACACATACAGACACATACACAAACACATACAGACACATGCACACACACACATACAGACACACACACACACACAGACACATGTATACATACAGACATACATACAGACACATGCACACACATACAGACACATGCATACACAAACACATACAGACACATGCACACACACATACAGACACATACACACACACACAGACACATACACACACACAGACACATGTATACATACATAAAGACACATGCACGCACATACAGACACATATACAGTGGTGTGAAAAAGTGTTTGCCCCTTCCTCATTTCCTGTTCCTTTGCATGTTTGTCACACTTAAGTGTTTCGGAACATCAAACCAATTTAAACAATAGTCAAGGACAACACAAGTAAACACAAAATGCAATTTGTAAATGAAGGTGTTTATTATTAAAGGTGAAAAAAAATCCAAACCATCATGGCCCTGTGTGAAAAAGTGATTGCCCCCCTTGTTAAAACATACTATAACTGTGGTTGTCCACACCTGAGTTCAATTTCTCTAGCCACACCCAGGCCTGATTATTGCCACACCTGTTCACAATCACCCCAAGAGCGCAGCGACGACTCATCCAAGAGGTCACAAAATCCGAGAGAGCAAGACAAAAAATGCCTCAGTTAAGGTCAGCGTTCATGCCGCCACCATCAGTAAAACAAACAGAGGAGGGAGGGAAACCAAAAAAAAGCAAAAGAACAAAGACAAAAGCAAGGAACAAAAGAGAAAAGGAGAAAAAACACAAAACAGCAGCAGTAAGACAAGAGCAAACACAAAGACAAAACAAACACAAAACAGCAGCATAAGCGCAGGAGGAGACAAGGAGGGAAAGCAGAGCAAAAACCAGGAAAAGAGAGTCAAGACACCAAGAAGAGAAGAGAGGAAAAAGAAAAGAGAGAACAAAGGCAACACCATTAGATAAAGAGAGATAGAAAAACCAAAGCATCCACAGAGCAGCACTAAAGCTATTGCCAAGGGAGACACACAACGCAAAGAAAAGGGCAAGCAAAAAGAGAACAAGAAGGACAGAAAGACAGACAGAAACAAAACAAAAAAGACAAACCACAGACCAAAGCAGAAGAACACAAGAGAAACAAAGACCAACAAACACAAGACCAGAAGAACAAAACAGAACGAGACCCTGTTCACAATCACTTAAATAGGAGCTGCTTGACACAGTAAGGTCCACTTAAATAGGAGCTGCTTGACACAGTAAGGTCCACCAGAAGATCCTTAAAAGCTACACATCATGCTGAGACCCAAAGAAATTCAGGAACAATTGAGAAAGAAAGTAATTGAGATCTATCAGTCTGGAAAGGGTTATAAAGCCATTTCCAAAGCTTTGGGAATCCAGCGAACCACAGTGAGAGCCATTATCCACAAATGGCGAAGACATGGAACAGTGGTGAACCTTCCCAGGAGTGGCCGGCCGCCCAAAATTACCCCAAGAGCGCAGCGACGACTCATCCAAGAGGTCACAAAAGACCCCACAACAACGTCCAAGGAACTGCAGGCCTCACTTGCCTCAGTTAAGGTCAGCGTTCATGCCTCCACCATCAGGAAAAGACTGGGCAAAAATGGCCTGCATGGCAGAGTTCCAAGGAGAAAACCACTGCTAAGCAAAAAGAACATCAAAGCTCGTCTCAATTTCTCCACAACACATCTTGATGATCCCCAAGACTTTTGGGACAACATTCTGTGGACCGATGAGACAAAAGTGGAACTCTTTGGAAGGTGTGTGTCCAAGTATATCTGGCGTAGAAGGAACACTGCATTTCAGAAAAAGAACATTATACCAACAGTAAAATATGGTAGTGGTAGTGTGATGGTCTGGGGCTGTTTTGCTGCTTCAGGACCTGGAAGACTTGCCGTGATAAAAGGAACTATGAATTCTGCTGTCTACCAAGAGATCCTGAAGGAGAATGTCCGACCATCTGTTCGTGTACTCAAGCTGAAACGAACTTGGGTTCTGCAGCAGGACAATGATCCTAAACACACCAGCAAGTCCACCACCGAATGGCTGAAGAAAAACAAAATGAAGACTTTGGAGTGGCCTAGCCAAAGTCCTGACCTGAATCCTATTGAGATGTTGTGGTATGACCTTAAAAAGGCCGTTCATGCTCGAAAACCCTCTAATGTAACTGAATTAGGACAATTCTGCAAAGATGAGTGGGCCAAAATTCCTCCAGGACGCTGTAAAAGCCTCATTGCACGTTATCGCAAACGCTTGGTTGCAGTTGTTGCTGCTAAGGGTGGCCCAACCAGTTATTAGGTTTAGGGGGCAATCACTTTTTCACACAGGGCCATGATGGTTTGGATTTTTTTTCACCTTTAATAATAAACACCTTCATTTACAAATTGCATTTTGTGTTTACTTGTGTTGTCCTTGACTATTGTTTAAATTGGTTTGATGTTCCGAAACACTTAAGTGTGACAAACATGCAAAGGAACAGGAAATGAGGAAGGGGGCAAACATTTTTCACACCACTGTACAGACATATGCACACACATGCATAAATACAGACACATGCACACACATACAAATAATGCATACACATACATGCACACACAAACACATACAGACACATGCAGACACATGCATACACATACAGACACATGCATACACATACATACATACAGTCATATACACACACACACACACATCCAGACACATACAGACACACATGAACAGACACATGAATAAAGCCCACACATACAGACACATGCACACACATACAGATACATGCAAACGCAAACACATACAGACACGTGCATACACATACAGACAGACAGACATACACGCACACACATACAGTCATACATACAGACACATACACACACACATGCATACAGACACATGCACACACATACAGACACATGCAAACGCACACACACATACAGACACATGCATACACATACAGACATGCATACAGACCCATGTATACACATACATACAGAAATATGCAAACGCACACACAGACACATGCATAGACATACATGCACACGCAAACACATACAGACACACACACACACACATACAGATACACATGCACAGACACACGCACACACAAACACATGCATATACAGACAGACAGACATACAGACACATATAGACACATGCATACACATACAGACACATGCACACACACACACACACACATGAATAAAGCCCACACATACATACACACGCAAACACAAACATGCACTCGCAAACACATACAGACAAATACATACACATACAGACAGACATACATACACACACATGCAAACGCACACACATACAGACACATGCAAACGCACACACATACAGACACATGCAAACACACACACATACAGACATGCATACACATACATACAGAAACATGCAAACGCACAGACACACGTATACGGACACATGCACAAACACACACACACACACATACACACGCAAACACAGACATGCATACACATACAGACAGACATACAGACACATGCACACACATATAGACACATACAGACATACAGACACATGCAAACACACACACACACAGACACATGCATACACAGACAGACATACATACATACAGACACATGCAAACACACACAGACATGCATACAGACACATGCATACACATACAGAAACATGCAAACGCACACACAGACGCATGCATACACATACATACAGACACACATGCACACACACATGAATAAAGCCCTTTTAAAACTAATCTAGCTTATAGCACAGAACTGTACCTTTTCAGCTTCCTCATTCAGCCGGGTACTGCACTGTAGGGGAAGCAGAGAGCACAGCACACTCCCCTGCACTTTACTTTCACTTTTGAGGCTGACGGAGCTTCTCACAGTGCCAATGTACAGTTCGGCAGGGGAGCGGGCTCATCTGACAGCCCTGATCCATACTGGCATACTGGTTCACACAGGAGCTTCTCAGGGGGCCCCCTACTGGCCGTGGGCCCTCGGTCGGTGTCTGAATGGTCAGTCCGCCCCTGTTCCCAGATTACTTTTTATCTCTTTCAAACTGTTAAGCAGATCAGTACACATTCTCTGCACTCATTTAAGGTGGCCGTAGGAATGAAATTAAAAAGGAATCATCTATTCCACGGCCACCTTAAATGAGTGCAGAGAATGTACTGATTTGTTCAACAGTTTGGAAGAGATAAAAAGTAATCTGGGATGGAGAGGGTGTCAGTTAGTGATTGGACCCCTAAAGAGGAATGCCCAGATCTGAGACCACACTTGTAAAGAAGAACTTAGTATAGGGATGGTGGGAACCCTTCATAATGGGCACAGCGGGTGTTCCGGCACCCGGAACTCAGCACAGGGATGGTGGGAACACCTCATAATGTGCACAGGTGTACAGACCCGGGAACTCAGCACAGGGATGGTGAGAACCCCTCATAAAGGGCACATCAGGTGTACAGACCCAGGAACTCAGCACAGGGATGGTGAGAACACCTCATAATGGGCCCAGCGGGTGTACAGACCTGGGAACTCAGCACAGGGATGGTGAGAACCCCTCATCATGGGCACAGCGGGTGTACAGACCCAGGAACTCAGCACAGGGATGGTGGGAACCCTTCATAATAGGCACATCAGCTTACAGACCCAGGAACTTAGTACAGGGATGGTGGGAACCCCGATAATGGGCACAGTGGGTGTACACTCAGCCCTGGGAACTTGGCACAGGGATGGTGGGAACCCCTCATAATGGGCACAGTAAGTGTACAGACCCTGGAACTCAGCACAGAGATGGTGGGAACCCCTCATAATGGGCACAGGGAGGCTGCAATTGATGGCCACAGTTTTACCTAGCAGTAATATAGTCCACCAAGTCCATATAGGGAACTGGGTGTCCATATAGTGAACTTGGTGTTGAGTTATTCACTTTACAGTCAACAAAGAGGACAAGGGGGCATTCTTTACGTCTAGAGGAAAAGAGATTTCATCTCCAAATACGGAAAGTTTTCTTCACAGTAAGAGCTGTGAAATGTGGAATAGACTCCCTGCAGAGGTGGATCTGGCCAGCTCAGTAGATTGATTTAAGAAAGGCCTGGATACTTTCCTAAATGTACATAATATAACTGGGTACTGACATCTATAGGTAAAGTTGATCCGTGGAAAATCCGATTGCCTCTCGGGGGATCAGGAAGGGATTTTTTCCCCTGCTTTAGCAAATTGGAGAATGCTCTGCGGTTTTTTTTTTGCCTTCCTCTGGATCAACTGTGGGTATAGAATGGAGTATATGGGATTGTAAGATATATACAGTGGTGTGAAAAAGTGTTTGCCCCCTTCCTCATTTCCTGTTCCTTTGCATGTTTGTCACACTTAAGTGTTTCGGAACATCAAACCAATTTAAACAATAGTCAAGGACAACACAAGTAAACACAAAATGCAATTTGTAAATGAAGGTGTTTATTATTAAAGGTGAAAAAAATCCAAACCATCATGGCCCTGTGTGAAAAAGTGATTGCCCCCTAAACCTAATAACTGGTTGGGCCACCCTTAGCAGCAACAACTGCAACCAAGCGTTTGCGATAACGTGCAATGAGGCTTTTACAGCGTCCTGGAGGAATTTTGGCCCACTCATCTTTGCAGAATTGTCCTAATTCAGTTACATTAGAGGGTTTCCGAGCATGAACGGCCTTTTTAAGGTCATACCACAACATCTCAATAGGATTCAGGTCAGGACTTTGGCTAGGCCACTCCAAAGTCTTCATTTTGTTTTTCTTCAGCCATTCGGTGGTGGACTTGCTGGTGTGTTTAGGATCATTGTCCTGCTGCAGAACCCAAGTTCGTTTCAGCTTGAGTACACGAACAGATGGTCGGACATTCTCCTTCAGGATCTCTTGGTAGACAGCAGAATTCATAGTTCCTTTTATCACGGCAAGTCTTCCAGGTCCTGAAGCAGCAAAACAGCCCCAGACCATCACACTACCACCACCATATTTTACTGTTGGTATAATGTTCTTTTTCTGAAATGCAGTGTTCCTTCTACGCCAGATATACTTGGACACGCACCGTCCAAAGAGTTCCTCTTTTGTCTCATCGGTCCACAGAATGTTGTCCCAAAAGTCTTGGGGATCATCAAGATGTGTTGTGGAGAAATTGAGACGAGCTTTGATGTTCTTTTTGCTCAGCAGTGGTTTTCTCCTTGGAACTCTGCCATGCAGG
Organism: Lithobates sylvaticus; assembly: GCA_028564925.1. NCBI lineage: Eukaryota > Metazoa > Chordata > Amphibia > Anura > Ranidae > Lithobates > Lithobates sylvaticus. The sequence goes on from CM053033.1 coordinate 134,852,749, forward strand.
CCATTTTTGCCCAGTCTTTTCCTGATGGTGGAGGCATGAACGCTGACCTTAACTGATGCAAGTGAGGCCTGCAGTTCCTTGGACGTTGTTGTGGGGTCTTTTGTGACCTCTTGGATGAGTCGTCGCTGCGCTCTTGGGGTAATTTTGGGCAGCCGGCCACTCCTGGGAAGGTTCACCACTGTTCCATGTCTTCGCCATTTGTGGATAATGGCTCTCACTGTGGTTCGCTGGATTCCCAAAGCTTTGGAAATGGCTTTATAACCCTTTCCAGACTGATAGATCTCAATTACTTTCTTTCTCAATTGTTCCTGAATTTCTTTGGGCCTCGGCATGATGTGTAGCTTTTAAGGATCTTCTGGTGGACCTTACTGTGTCAAGCAGCTCCTATTTAAGTGATGCCTTGATTGTGAACAGGTGTGGCAATAATCAGGCCTGGGTGTGGCTAGAGAAATTGAACTCAGGTGTGGACAACCACAGTTATAGTATGTTTTAACAAGGGGGGCAATCACTTTTTCACACAGGGCCATGATGGTTTGGATTTTTTTTCACCTTTAATAATAAACACCTTCATTTACAAATTGCATTTTGTGTTTACTTGTGTTGTCCTTGACTATTGTTTAAATTGGTTTGATGTTCCGAAACACTTAAGTGTGACAAACATGCAAAGGAACAGGAAATGAGGAAGGGGCAAACACTTTTTCACACCACTGTATATATATGTATATATATATATATATTTTTTTTTTTGTGGTTGAACTGGATGGACTTGTGTCTTTTTTCAACCTAACTAACTATGTAACTATGTAACTAATGATACATAATCACCTGATAAATGGCTATTTACAGCCCTGCCTTACTAAAAGTTAAATTTTTCAGTCCCCCAACAAAAATGTTGAGCACCAGCCGCCTCTGCTCACAGATCAAGGTATACAGATCAGCCTCACAGATTAGGGTATACAGCACAGCCTCACAGCTCAGGGTATACAGCACAGCCTCACAGCTCAGGGTATACAGCACAGGGCATACAGCACAGCCTCACAGATTAGGGTATACAGCTCAGGGTATACAGCACAGCCTCACAGATTAGGGAATACAGCACAGGGTATACAGCACAGCCTCACAGCTCAGGTGGACGGTGTCCATTGCTTATCAGTGCAGCCTATCAGTGCCCATAAGTTCACCCTCATCAGTGCAGCATATCAGTGCAGTCTCATCTGTGACAATAAGTGCCGCCTGCCTGTGCCCATCACTGCAGTCTCATCTGTACCCATCAGTGCAGCCTCTCTGTGCCCACCAGTGCCCATTAGTGTGGTCTCATCTGTGCCCACCGGTGCTTTCTCATGTGCGCACCAGTGCGGTCTTATCTGTGCCCACAAGTGCCGTCTCATTTTCAGCTATATATACCCCACTTTCCTTCCTTTATATACATACACCTTTTGCCATTATCACTGACTGCTAGGGATGAGCCGAACACCCCCCAATTCGGTTTGCACCAAAACCTGCGAACGGACCGAAAGTTTGCACAAACGTTAGAACCCCATTAAAGTCTATGGGACTCGAACGTTCGAAATCAAAGGTGCTAATTTTAAAGGCTAATATGCAAGTTATTGTCCTAAAAAGGGTTTGGGGACCGGGGCCTGCCCCAGAGGACATGTATCAATGCAGAAAAAAAGTAAAAAAACGTCAGTTTTTTCGGGAGCACTGATTTTAATGATGCTTAAAGTGAAAACAAAAAAGTGAAATATTCCTTTAAATATCGTACCTAGGGGGTGTCTATAGTATGCCTGTAAAGTGGCGCATGTTTCCCCATGCTTAGAACAGTCCCTGCACAAAATGACATTTTTAAAGCACTAAAAGTAATTTAAAATTGCTTGCGGCTTTAATGTAATGTCTGGTCCTGGCAATATGGATGAAAATCAGTGAGACAAATGACATGGGAACCCCACACCCAAATAAAAAAAAAAAAAGGAAAGGCGTGGGGCCCCCAGTCCCTATATACTCTGAACAGCAGTATACAGGCGGTGCAAACAAGACAGGGACTGTAGGTTTGTTGTTAAGTAGAATCTTTTTGTAATTTTGAACTGGTACATTTTTAAAGTGTAGCTCCAGCCAAAAAAATCTATTTTTAAGCTTTTTTGAAAACATAGGGAAGGGTTATTACCCCTGTAACATTTGCTTTGCTGTCTGCGCACCTCTTCAGAAGATTTCACCTCACTTTCTGTCCCAATGACAAATGTTTTTTGAAAATTTGGGGGTTTTAGTGAAACAAGGTTTGTTGATAAAGCATCAGTGGAGAGGAGACACGTTTTTCCCATATCATTTCTTACAGGAGAGAATTTCCCTTCCTTGGGGTAGATTTCATCTCACTTCCTGTTGTCTCCTTCCGTTGCAAGTAGAAGTCATTTGTAAGTTGGATGTTTGAAAGTAAGGGCCTGCCCTATATGCTCTGCAGAAATTTGGGCCTAAGGTGTTGGTGTTGCCACAACACTGTAAGCCCTTACAGTTACTTTTGGTGGGCGCTGGAACGCCCTGCTGTTAACTATTATATCAAGAATTGTAATTACATGCCATTGTTGAACAGTGGTAGAAAAAATTGGGCCTTTGGTGGTGGTGGTGGTGCTGGAGCCACAACACTAAGTCCTCACAGTTACTCTTGGTGGGCGCTGAAACGGGTCCTGCTATGAAATATTATATCAAGAATTGTAATTACATGCACCTGTTGAACAGGGGCTGAAAAATTGGGTCTTAGGCACTGGTGCCACAACACTGCAACACCTCACAGAAACTCTAGTTGGAGTGCAGGAATGAGCCCTGCTGCAAAGTATTGCATCAAACATTTAAATTACACACCCCTGTTAAACAGGGGCTGAAAAACTGGGCCTTAGCCACTGGTGGCGGTGCCCAGAACCAAAAATGTTCTTACAAGCCATCAGCATGATCATTGAGGAGGAATAGGATAGTCACTCAGCATAACAGGATAGTCACTCAGCATCAGCATAGGCAGTCTTGAAGGGATATGACTAGGGATGAGCCAAACATCCCCCGGTTTGGTTCGCACCAGAACCTGCGAACGGACCGAAAGTTTGCACGAATGTTAGAACCCTATTAATTACAATGGACGCAAACGTTTGAAATCTAAAGTGCTATTTATAACGGCTAATATGCATGTTATTGTCCTGAAAAGGGTTTGGGGACCCGGGTCCTGCCCCAGGGGACATGTATCAATGCAAAAAGAAGCTTTAAAAACGGACGTTTTTTCTGGAGCACTAATTTTAATGATGCATAAAGTGAAAAAAAAAAAGTGAAATATTCCTTAAAATATCGTACCTGGGGGGGGGGGTGTCTAAAGTATGCCTGTGAAGTGGCATGTGTTTCGCCTGTTTAGAACTGTCCCTGCACAAAATGACATTTGTAAAGGAAAAAAAGCCATTTAACCACTTAAGCCCCGGACCTATTTGCAGCCAAAGGACCAGGCCCCTTTTTGCGATTCGGCACTGCGTCACTTTAACTGACAATTGCGCTGTCGTGCGACGTGGCTCCCAAACAAAATTGGCGTCCTTTTTTTCCCACAAATAGAGCTTTCTTTTGGTGGTATTTGATCACCTCTGCGGTTTTTATTTTTGCTCTATAAACAAAAATAGAGCGACAATTTTGAAAAAAAATGCAATATTTTTTACTTTTTGCTTTAATAAATATCCCCCAAAAAATATATATAAAAAAAAAACATTTTTTTTTTTTCCTCAGTTTAGGCCAATACATATTCTACATATTTTTGGTAAAAAAAAAAAGCAATTAGCGATTATTGATTGGTTTGCGCAAAAGCTATAGCGTTTACAGGGGATAGTTTTATAGCATTTTTATTAATATTTTTTTTTTTACTAGTAATGGCAGCGATTTTTATTGTGACTGCGACATTATGGCGGACACATCTGCCATTTTTGACACATTTTTGGGACCATTGTCATTTATGCCTGTGCCTATGTTGCACAAATCAACTACACAACACCAGCAATGAGGGGGTAGATTCAGGTGTATGCTGTGCAGTGTGCAGGAGGCACACTACACCCACTGTAACAGCGCTAGGTTAGGGAGCAAAGCAAAGCTGACACTGTCCCTGCCTATCCTGCTCTCACCCTGAACACTACACTCACTGTAACAGTGCTATCTAAAGAAGTATAAAGCACAGCTGACACTGTCCCTGCCTATCCTGCTCTCTATGAATGCCGCAAAACACTACACAAGGCCGCCACACTGGCGGCCTTATATAGTGTGGGGCGTGTACTAAACCCCCCAGCTATAATTGGCCATAGGCATCCTGCCTGTGGCCAAGTATATCCCCCCTCGCTGCCGGCACTGTGATTGGCCAAGCATGCGGGGTCACAGTGCATGCTTGGCCAATCATCAGCCAGCAATGCACTGCGACTGGCGCAGTGCATTGTGGGCCGTTTGTATCACACAAATTTGATGCAAACGTCCCACAAAGTTCTGGTTTCGACGAACGGGCGAACGGCCAATGTTCGATTCGAACATGGGTTTGAATCGAACACCGGGCTCATCCCTAGATCTGACATTTCCAAAAAAAATTCTTCGGTTACATCAGCATCAGGTGCTTGGTAGCTGGTGGTGATCCAAGACTGATTAATTTTTATGAAGATCAGTCAATCAACCAAGTCTGTGGACAGGCGCACCCTGTGATCGGTTACAAAGCCTTCAGCAGCACTAAATGTGCGTTCCAAAAGAACGCTGGATGCAGGACAGGCCAGTAGCTCAATTGCATACTGTGCAAGCTCTGGCCAGTGATCCATCCTCAAGACCCAGTAACCCAGAGGACTTTCGGTGGGAAAGGTGTCAGCACGCCGGAACACACTACACAAGGCCGACTTCCAGGCGATCTTATATAGTGTGGGGCGTGTACTAAACCCCCTGAGCCATAATTGGTCAAAACCACCCTGGCTTTGGCCAATTATGGCTCGCTGTACAGACGGCGCTGTGATTGGCCAAGCATGCGGGTCATAGTGTATGCTTGGCCAATCATCAGCCAGCAATGCACTGCAATGCCGCAGTGAATTATGGGCCACCTTCTTCCTATAAAAGAAGGTGGATGTATATAGCTGTGTACACTACACAGGACAGATGTACTCACAATGTGTATATATTGTGTAGTGTATACAGCTATACACACACACACACACACGACATCCAGGCACTTCGAAGAAGACAAATAATCCCCCAAAAATTCCCCTGATGTCCATCTGCGCATCGCAATCGCCATGGCCTGGTGTCTAAGTGCAGTTGTGGATATTAAATAATCAGGCATCACGCATCAGGGAACTAGTCAGCGTGTGGCTGTGTGGAACGGAGGGGGGGTGGCAAGGTCTCAGAGAGAAGAGTGCAGAGAAGACAGTGAGGGTCCGCAGTGCCAGCACTTACCTTTCGTGACACCGCTCAGGTCTCTCTCAATCCACCGCATGCACACACTAGTCGACTCCACCCCCACTGTGGCCGGGAAACCAAAAGTGACCCCGCAGTGACGAAAAAAGCACCACCCGCTGTCCTCCCCTCCGATCCCCGCTGCGCCAATCCATAACCAGTTACTGTAGACAATCTGAGGCACAGACAAATAACAGTAAAGTGGGAGTGTTTGCGGGCACATCGGGTGCGCCCGACCACACCCTAAACACAGGCAAATCAGCTTCCCAGCCTGCAATAAGCTGATTATGCTTCCCATAGACTGCCGTGTGTCTGGTGCCTGGTCTTAAAGCTTGGGGGGGGGGGGGGGGGCGCCAATGTGCCCCCTATGGACGAGCCACCACTGCTAGTAATCCTAAAAGACTACATCTTTATTGACTACCAATTTATATGGGAGAGTTGAGGATGCACTTAGAATAGATTGAAACTTCAACAAATTGGCCTCAAATAGCTCCATTAGGGATGTAGGGGAGAGCAATGCGATGTTCAACTGGCAAATAGGGTTAGACTAGCCAAATGCTCATTAGATTGTGATTTGGTGCCCTTTTTTTAAAACATTTAAATGCCCTGCCCATTTAGGTGTCATGGCCAAAGTCTTTACAGCATGCCTGGACCACTACTTATTTACTGCATGCATTTATTTAATTAATTCCATGTTTGGATAGAGTTTAATGCCTTTTTATGCAGTATTTAACAAGCGCTATGAGCGATTTTTGGCAAATACCGTAAAATGATACAGTGAGTTGACAGTTATAGGAATGTGTCTGGACACCTAAATACAGCATGTGAAATGCTTTTGTGAAGAAGCCCATTGTTGGATCTTACCAAGGAACAGGCGATCTCTAATATTGATCCTCCAGACACCCAGTAAGGTAAGTATGTACCTGTGTAGAGGTTAATGTAATGTTTCAACCAGCTTTCAATTGTAAAAAGGTCAAATGCATAAGTGTAACCTACTACCAATAGATTTTATTTATTTTTATTTTTTAATCACTTGACCTCTGGAAGGTGTTACCCCCTTCATGACCAAGGCATTTTTTTACTATTTAGCACTGTGCTACTTTAACTGGCAATTGCTCGATCATGCAACACTGTACCCAAATTACATTTATATAATTTTTTCCACACGTATAGAGCTTTTTTTTGGTGGCATTTGATCACCACAGACTAAACATTTAATAAAAAAAAAAAAAATATATATATATTTTCTATTTTGTTATTTTAGAAGAAATTATGCAACATTCCAGAAAGCAGCAATTGAGAGGTAGGCCGTCAGTACGGGTTGCATTCCATTCAGAGTTTAAACAATTAAACAAAGATTTGACTTTTCAGACCCTTATTTAAAAAAGGAGATCATGAAAATAGTAAGGACTACATAGTTAGAAGTCATAAAAATGGGGACAGAGGAGGAACGTGAAGAAGAGGAGGGATATGGTAAGGAGTAAGAATGGAAGAGAAAAAAAAATGTGGGAAGGGGAGGTGATGTGTCAATGCTGGACTATTAACCACTTGCTTACTGGGTACTTAAACCCCCTCCTATCCAGACCAATTTTCAGTTTTCGGTGCTCTCACACTTTGAATGACAATTACTCAGTCATGCAACACTATACCCAAATTATTTTTTTGTCCTTTTTTTTCCATACAAATAGAGCTTTCTTTTGGTGGTATTTGATCACCTCTGGGTGTTATATTTTTTGCACTATAAATGAAAAAAGACTGAATATTTTGAAAAAAAAATATATAAAATTTTGCAAATTAGTAATTTTTCTTCATAAATTTTGGCCACAATTTATACTGCTACATATCTTTGGTAAAAATAACCCAAAATTTGGTGCAAATCATAAAAAAATTATCACATCTGATGTACTGGTGGCCTATCTCAATTCTAACAAGCCAGGAAAGTACAAATGCTCCCCAAATAACCCCTTTTTGGAAAGTAGACATTTCAAGGTATTTAGTAAGAGGCATGGTGAGTTATTTGAAGTTGTAATTTTTTTCCCACAATTCTTTGCAAAATTAAGATTTCTTTTATTTATTTTTTTCACAAAATTGTCATTGTAATAGCCTATTTCTCTCACATGGCATGTGTATACCACAAATGACACCCCAAAATACATTCTGCTACTTCTGAGTATACCGATACCACATGTGTGGGACTTTCACTGCCTGGCCGCATACAGTGGCCCAACATGCAGGGAACACCATCAGGTGTTCTAGGAGCATAAATTACACATCCCATTTCTCAACCACCTATTACACTTTTGAAGGCCCTGGAGCACCAGGACAATAGAAACACCCACAAAATGACCCCATTTCAGAAAGATAACACCCCAACGTATAATTTATGAGGCATAATGAGTCTTTTGAATGGTCCATTTTTGTCCAGAAGTTTTTGGAAATGTGGAAAAAAAAATGAAAACGCATTTTCTTTACACAATGTTGTCGGTTTATAAGATATCTCCAACACATGGCATTTAGATAGCAAAAAGAACACCCCAAAATACATTCTGCTACTCCTCCTTAGTATGGCGATACCACACGTATGAGACTTCTACACAGTCTGGCCACATACAGAGATCCAAAATGCAAGGAACACCCTCAGGTGTTCCAGGGACACATAGCATGCACATACCAAGAATTACACCCCAAAATACATTATGCTGAGCAAAGCGTAAACAAAAGATTACCTGTGGTTGTAGTAGCACAGTTGTACACAGGAGGATAGCACTGGTCCAGGAAGCAGTCAGCAACGGCGAACACAATTGTCCAGGCAGGGATACTGTCCATATAAAGTACAGGGTCAGTGCAGGCAGAGATATTGTCAGCAGTGCCAAAAATATTGGTCCTGGTAGTAGGCAGGAACATATGGTGTGGTCAGTGCAACAGGCAGAGGCATGACGACAGGAAGTCCTACAGGCAGCAGGCAGAAGTAGGGCCTCGTTCAGGATAAAATGGGGACAGGGGTAGAGGCTTCTCCTACCCAAATCTCTTTGAAGCCTCCGAGTCTCAAGACCCTAATCTAGGATTGAGAAAACAAAAAAAAAAATTTCTTCATCCAGAAAAACAATTCTGGAGCCCCTCACATATGTGGGTCCCCTGTGTTGTATCCCACTAGTCCAGTAGCAGGGTACAAGTTCAGTTCAAGAGGCAGGCAAATATCATGGTCAAACAGTCCAAAGGTCAGTTCCAGATCAGGCAGAGGTATGTACAGAATTGTTAGGCAGAAGCATGGTCGAATAACAAGCCAGGGTCAGTTACAGAGCAGGCAGTGGCATAAGGGTTGTGAAGGTGTGTGAAGGCAGGAACTGAGGATTACTTTTACCATACTTCACTAATAATATATTGAAGTATGGTAATGGCGAAAACAGTCACCTATGCAGAGGCCTGGTTCGGAAGGACATTGTGCACAATAAAAAGAGGTGTCTCTTCTGACTCCTGCTCTGGTACACACCTTACATTTTTTTGGACGTTGTTGGCCTGTTGGTTTGGGAGGGATTTTATCGGAAAAGTGGCGTTCGGAAAGTCGACTAAGAACATTTGATCGGATATTTTCTGCTGGGCCGTTCGGGAATATAAGGGCAGTGAAAACTTCCTCCTGGTAGCCAAGGAAGCGTTTGGAGTTTTGGGTGGAGTTGCGGTAAATTACATATGAATTGTATATTGCCAATTGAAAAAAATGAATTGCGACTTTTTTATACCAATGGTATGTCCGTCTTGTAGCAAGGTATGGCTCCATCATTTGGTCATTGAAGTCGACTCTCCCCATAAACAAATTATAATTATAGATGCATTTAGGTCTTAGTATGGGGCCATTCCTTCTGGGGATTTCCACGAAGGTATCATTGTGGATTGAAGACAACATGTAGACATCTCTTTTGTCCCTCCACTTCACTGCCAAAATCTCTTTGTTTCACAGACTTGCCATTTCTCCTTTTCTCAATCTCTTATTGACAAGACTTTGAGGAAAGCCCTTCCGTTTTTTTTTTTTTTTTTTTTACGGTGCCACGTGCTGGCGTCTTCTTCCGGTGAAGGTTGTGAAATAGGGGTAGAGATGTGTAGAAGTTGTCTATGTTTAAATTGTAGCCTTTCTCCAGTAGGGGGTATATGAGGTCCCAAACAATTTTCTCGCTTGATCCCAAGTAGTCCGGGCAATTAGGGGGCTGCAGCTGGGTGTCCTTCCCTTCGTACACTTTGAAGGCATACATGTACCCTGTGACTCGGTCGCATAATTTGTATACCTTCACCCCATAGCAGGCCCCTTTGCTGGGAATAAATTGTTTGATTTTAAGCCTGCCACTAAATTTAACAAGGGACTCATCCACACATATGGGTTGGTCTGGGGTAAACAGCTGGGGGAATACTTCAGAAAAATAATTTAGAAGTGGCCGAATTTTGAAAAGCCTGTCATAATTTGGGTCATTTCGGGGAGGGTACTGGGTATAGTCATTGAAATGAAGGAACCTCATTACCATGAGGTATCTGTTTCGGGACATTACCTTGGAGAAGATTGGCATGTGATGCAGGGGGTGGGTTGACCAATAGGACATCAAAGTGTTTTTTTTTGGTGAGTCCCATATTAAATGTGAGGCCTAAAAAAAACCTTCAACTTCTCCACCGTTAGGTCTCTCCACTCGTAGGGACAGGCATAGTAGGACGTTGGATTATTTAAAATAAATTGCTGGGCATAAAGGTTGCACTGGGCTACAATTGTCGATAGCATGTCCTCGGTAAAAATTAAGTCAAAAAAATGTATTGGGGAAAAATTCTCAGTGTCCACCTGGGCTCCTGGCTGAGCAGTGAAAGGGGGAATGTTGGCATTGGGAAGGCTGGCATGGGTCCTTGGCCTTTCTTGCTGAGGTACTGCGGTGCTGGTGGATGGCATTGCGGTGCTGGTGGATGGCACTGCGGTGCTGGTGGATGGCACTGCTTCCTCACCAGAACGTCTTCCTTCTGTTGTATCCAAGGGACACGACCAACACAGAATTTCCCCGATGCACACTCGTGAGCGCGCACGGGGAGTGAGGAAAGGGGAGGCCGTCATATGAATTAGAATAGGTAAGGAATTTCGCGCAAATAGGGATAAATAACAGTAAAGTGCACCAGTGCAATGATTGCTAGCTGATTGTAACACTAATTGAGGTTAATGATCTGGAGGTAATAAATAAATACAGTCCTAAATAGGTGTAAAGATAAATACAATCCTAAATAGATGTAAAGATCAGAAATGCATATAGATATCACAAAATGGATGTAAAAATCGCATAAAAATATAAAAATCGCATAGAAAAATTAGTGGATGTTGAATCGCAAGTAAATCGCATAAAAGATAAAAATCACGTGGGTAAAATCAACAATGGTGACAATTGGCTAAAGTTGTGAGTGCCCAGTGCTAAAAGTAGCTACAAAGTGAATCGCATGAGTAGCATAATTAATAAGCAAATTATCAAATAAAGTATCTAAAAGTGCATAAAGTGCATCAAAGTTATAATGCTATTGATAATAGTGAATAATGTGATAAAGAAGAGTGATAAATCAATGTATAGATGGTGTGATAAATAAATGAGTAAAAAAGTGAATAAATAGATGAATCAATGGTGTGATGAAAATAAATAAATAAATAGATGAATCCACTAGGGGCATAAAAATAGATAATATTAATATCAATAGTAGTCCAATATTGCTCCAGAGTGCTGTCAGATATTTCCGAGCATAAATTCTATGCGTTTGGCTATGTGGATAAAGCAATTAGGTTTCATCTATTTGTGGGGTATCCTTGACTGGTCTCTCTAGCCTCTCACCTCAGGTCTGATTAACATACGCCTTTCTGGGGTGTCCTGTATCCCCAATATAGCGGTATCTGGAGATTTGCAGAGCCTCAAGCGTGTTGGGTATGTGCCTTTAAGGGGTATCTCCTGTCCGCACTGCTGGGGTATCCAAAGTCTGCAGAGTCTAGTGAATGCTCCTGTCAGGTCTTTCTCCCTTTAATTCCTCTGTGCTAAGTACCTACAGTGCTTAATGTCACTGGCTCAAAAATGACATAACACCAGGGGAGGTAGAAAGGGGAACAGAGAAGCCTCCACTAGTGTAGTAAGTTTGTAAACAATTAGTTGAATTTATTTAAATAGTAAGATGTACTCGTACATTAAAGAAATTAAAACATGGCATGAAGAGTTAAAATTTTTTGAACATCACCGGCGTTCTCAGCGCCTCCTCGCGTCCTGTTCACTCAGTGAGTGAACAGGACGCGAGGAGGCGCTGAGAACGCCGGTGATGTTCAAAAAATTTTAACTCTTCATGCCATGTTTTAATTTCTTTAATGTACGAGTACATCTTACTATTTAAATAAATTCAACTAATTGTTTACAAACTTACTACACTAGTGGAGGCTTCTCTGTTCCCCTTTCTACCTCCCCTGGTGTTATGTCATTTTTGAGCCAGTGACATTAAGCACTGTAGGTACTTAGCACAGAGGAATTAAAGGGAGAAAGACCTGACCGGAGCATTCACTAGACTCTGCAGACTTTGGATACCCCAGCAGTGCGGACAGGAGATACCCCTTAAAGGCACATACCCAACACGCTTGAGGCTCTGCAAATCTCCAGATACCGCTATATTGGGGATACAGGACACCCCAGAAAGGCGTATGTTAATCAGACCTGAGGTGAGAGGCTAGAGAGACCAGTCAAGGATACCCCACAAATAGATGAAACCTAATTGCTTTATCCACATAGCCAAACGCATAGAATTTATGCTCGGAAATATCTGACAGCACTCTGGAGCAATATTGGACTACTATTGATATTAATATTATCTATTTTTATGCCCCTAGTGGATTCATCTATTTATTTATTTATTTTCATCACACCATTGATTCATCTATTTATTCACTTTTTTACTCATTTATTTATCACACCATCTATACATTGATTTATCACTCTTCTTTATCACATTATTCACTATTATCAATAGCATTATAACTTTGATGCACTTTATGCACTTTTAGATACTTTATTTGATAATTTGCTTATTAATTATGCTACTCATGCGATTCACTTTGTAGCTACTTTTAGCACTGGGCACTCACAATTTTAGCCAATTGTCACCATTGTTGATTTTACCCACGTGATTTTTATCTTTTATGCGATTTACTTGCGATTCAACATCCACTAATTTTTCTATGCGATTTTTATATTTTTATGCGATTTTTACATCCATTTTGTGATATCTATATGCATTTCTGATCTTTACATCTATTTAGGATTGTATTTATCTTTACACCTATTTAGGACTGTATTTATTTATTACCTCCAGATCATTAACCTCAATTAGTGTTACAATCAGCTAGCAATCATTGCACTGGTGCACTTTACTGTTATTTATCCCTATTTGCGCGAAATTCCTTACCTATTCTATTGCTTATTTGTGTATTTTGTGAACACTACTCATTTTGCTGCAAATTACCTACCCGCCATTATTATATAACCACTTATTGACCCCAATTACTCACAGTAGCGCCAGGGACCTACATTATATCATTACGTCATATGAATTGAGATCCGAGCCAAAGCCGTCATTTGGCTATGGCCGGATGTCAAGTGGTTAAAGGAGTTGGGGCACAGGAGGAGAGTATACATCCAATTAGTTCCACTACTCGAGGACAGACCCGTATTCTGAAGAGCAAATATATTCTACTTAGTAAAACCAGATGCACCTACATTTTTCTTTGTGATATTTTAAGGAGGCTGTGAGATTTTCCATATGTCTAATATCCTTTATTTTAGAGAACCAAAAAGCAGGAGTAGGAGAAGTGCTGCTACCAGAATTCAGGATTGCAGTCCTGGCTGCATTGAGAAGGTGCATCAGAAGGGTGCGCTTGTAACGATTCTTGAAAGGCTTCAATGGTGAAGGAGAAAGGCAGACAGACTGCGCTCCAAAATCAATGTTAGTCAATTTTTGTTGCTTTCACGTACCTTCCACCAGAAGGGTCTGAGTTTAGTGCATAACCAAAAGAATATGAAGAAGTGTGCCATCTGACTCAACAATCACATCTCCAACAAAGACACTATGATTGCGGATACGTTTTATAGAGGACCACAGGCACCTTGTACTACTACAGTTAAAACAAAAAAGTGAATGCTGCGCAAATGGTTCAAAGAGAAATTTGGGATTTTTTTTAAGACTCATACTTACCTATGTGGGTGCAGCATCAGTCCGATACAGCATTTGTACCCCACTGCTGATTGCTCGGTTGTCAGTGCTCCATGCACTGTCAGTCACTGGGTCTCTGCTCTGCCACCCCCCACCCCCCCTGGACTTACAGGAGTGCTGGGCTGTGGAGGAGGCGGTAGCTGCTGGCTCAGGCTTTCAGCGGCTTGCTGAGAGGCTTAATCAGCTGCCGTCCAGGCTCCTGGGTCGATCACGACCATATGGCCGCGATCTTTGCCCAGCCTGGACTGGCTCTGTGACCTCAGCCGACAGCGGGCTTCAGGGCTTTAAAAATAGGTTACAGGAGTGCAGAACGCACGGCACTCCTGTGATCCACAGGAAAACAACAGCAAAACGAGCTTTGGATGTACTTCTTTAAATTTGAATTGTCGCTATAAGTGAGCTGCAGCAAGAATATGTATGGGATAACATACAATAATGAATGGATCTACAAATAACATGCTGCACTGTAAATACAAAGTGAATGAATATATAAACAAACAATATGTGCATATATAAGATCAAAAGTTGAATCACATTATAGTGCAGAAATCAAGAGTCAGTACATAAAAGTCCAACATCAACAAAAAAATGAATCCTTCTTTCCAAAGACAAAGATCTCTGTGTTTACAATTAAACTTCTTATGCCGCGTACACACAATCGGACTATCCGGCGGACTTGGACCAGAGTCCGCCGGACAATCCGCCCGTGTGTGGGCTCCGGCTGACTTTTTCTTCCCAAAAGTCCGGCGGACTTAGAAAGAAGTCTTGACTCAAAATTATCCGCCAGACTCTGCAGTCCGGCGGACAATCCGGCCGTCTGTGTGCTAGTCCGCGGGACTTTTGAAATGAACGGACTTGCCCACACACGAAGTAAAGTCCGTTCATTTTGAACGTGATTCCAGGTAGACAGGACTAGCGAAGGAAGTGAATGTCGCCACCTCGATCGGCGAGATTGACACCTTGCTAGCCCCGTCGCCTGGTATGGATTTAAAGGGGAGCCGGAAAAAAGGCGTGGGGGTCCCCCCAAAGTCCATATCAGACCCTTATCCGAGCACGCAGCCCGGCCAGTCAGGAAAGGGGGTGGGGACGAGCGAGCACCCCCTTCCCTCCTGAGCCATACCAGGCTGCGTGCCCTCAACATGAGTGCAAGGTATCCAACATCCACCAGCTCCGTGATGTCATCATGGAGGAGTGGAAGAAGGCTCCTGTGGGAACCTGGGAAGCTCTGGTGAACTCCATGCCCAAGAGAGTTAAGGTAGTGCTGGAAAATAATGGTGGCCTCACAAAATATTGAAACTTTGAGACCAATTTGGACATTTTCACTTAGGGGTGTACTCACTTTTGTTGCCAGCGATTTAGACATTATTGGCTGTATGTTGAGTTATTTTGAGGGGATAGCAAATTTACACTGTTATATAAGCTGTACACTCACTACTTTACATTGTAGCAAAGTGTAATTTCTTCAGCGTTGTCACGCGAAAAAAAAAAAAAAATATTTACAAAAATGTGAGGGGTGTACTCACTTTTGTGAGATTCTGTATATATATTGTGACGATCCGGCGTGACTAGGTTCAAATGATGCATGCAATTTTCCAGAAATGTGCCACTCCAGACTTGCGTTTCTAGGGCATGGCAGCCCACTTTTATTTAAAGGAAACAAAAAAGTTCAAACAAACAGTAATCTTCCCTCGCAGGGGGTTCCACCATCACTGTATAAACAATCGATAGCCTCCTGGCTTACTCACTGTCAGCTTTGTGCTGCTTTAGTCACAGGCTACACCTGCCTGCTTCAGACGCACGCACAGACTGCCACCTGCAGTCTTAGGCTCTGAGACCTCTTGTCTCTTTCTCCTGGAACCCTCCCGACCTCCTGGCCAGACTTCCTGTCTGCCGGGCGGAGCTGTCTACAAGTCTGAGCTCTGACTTCTCTTCCTGGGACGTTTATGAACCCCGCCCACAGGTGTGCAATTAGTATTCCTGCTAAAATCAGGCATATACTGCTTATATGCACCTGTGACATGGGGTCGTATCTCCACATATCCTCCCCCCCTGTTTTGCACCGGAGGGAGAAATACAAAACCCTTCTTCCTAAAGGGGCACTCCACCCACCTCTTTTTCCGGGTATGCTTCCATACGGACTTCTTCCTAATTTTTGGGAGCTCACATTTCTTCTCACCTCCCCCAGATCTACTCTGTCAAAACTGTAGGGGGTCCTACTTTGACATCTGTCTCAATTTTACCCAGCACTTGTTGGGTTTCAGGTTCGCTGATACCTGTGTGGTTACCCCTGGCAACCGCTTTCTCAAAAGGAGGAGGGACCACACACAGGGAAGCAGTTGCCCTCTATGGGACCTTCCCACAGTTTCACATCGCCCCCTGTTGTGCAACACTCCATCAGTGACTGTTCTTGCACACTTTTTTCCACACCAGTTTTCACCATTTCTGTTACCGCTGGTATTTCCAATACCTCTGCCTTGTCTAACAGGGCTCCAGAGTGCTTGTCAAACACAATCTTTGTATGAAGCAATCCAGCACACTGTGAGACAACTTTCCACATCAATACAAAGCATTGCATTAAACGATTCAAGCATTTGCGATTTGTGCACAGTACAGCCTGCAATATCCAGCTCCAATCAGCCGTACCCCTTTGTAGCAGTTCTCCAAACACAGGAGAGGAAGGCAGGATATATACTGGCTGTACACTTCATGATGCTAACATTTCATTAAGCAGGTCTGTCACAAAATAGACATTTTCTCTTTTTATCATTGTGGACACAATTTCCGCTGTGCGTTTACACTCGCTGGGACCTTCAGTCATGAGAGGATTAGTCTCTGCAACAACCCGTGCACCTTGGCCTATAGGCTGTTCTGCAGACACCTCTCCTGGCACAGCAGCCATAGCATCTACTACTCTTTTAGCCACAAAAGCTTATTCCAGCATTGCTATTAGTCTCTTGGCCAAATCATCCCAGTAGGTATTGCTCTGTTGGACTACATCATCCCAATGAGACCTAGACAGACCAAGAGGCTCAATAGCATCTGAAACACTGCTCTTGTCAGTTTTACACTTCTCAACATTAAACACATCACTTTGTTTTACCCTGCATTGTGGCAACACATTTTCAACCACACAATGTTGCTGTACCCCACCCTCATCAGCATAAGCAGATGGAGTTTCATTGCAGACCTCAAGCTTTTTAAGTTTAACACTTGCCTCCCCACTGAACAGGGCACTGCAGCAAGGCAAGTCCTTTTTAGCACAACAGGGGATCTCCCATTTGGGGTCACTTCCACTCCCGTGTGCACAGTCACATAATCAGTCTTTCTCACCCAGTCTGCAGACTTGGAATCCCAGGCGTGGGACAGGCAACTGCTCTCCTCTTGAACTTCCAATCAGCCTGTTGCTTTCTCCTGCTGTATTTCCCCATGCGGTTACCTGGTGAAACGAAAGACTCTAAGGCTTCCTTGTGGGAACAGTAAGCCACCTCTTCATAGGAGCCCCACTATCCAGACGACACTTCACTGGTTGCTATGGGAGGCTGCATTCTCCCTGCTGAGCTTCTCCAGTAACTGTAACAATCCTCTTGAGCCCACCAGCCAGGACTCTCATCAGGATCATTCCACCATTTGCCATAGGTCTCACGCCTGACCTTGCCTTTGTTGCTACAGGCAACAACATGCATCTTTGCAGCAAGAGATGCAACGTTCCTTCAAAAAAAATTTGAGACACAGCACCAATCACTTTGCTTCACACAGCAACAGCAATACACACAGTCTCTGACACTCGCGGTTTCCGGCATGCGAGGATCTGGACCAAAGCCATCCGTGCCCAACACCAATTTCTCCACCAATTGTGACGGTCCGGGGTGATTAGGTTCAAATAGCGCATGCAATTTTCCAGAAACGTGCCACTCCAGGCGTTTTTAGGGCATGGCAGCCCACTTTTATTTAAAGGAAACTAAAAAGTTCAAACAAATAGTAATCTTCCCTCGCAGGGGGTTCCACCATCACTGTATAAACAATCGATAGCCTCCTGGCTTACTCACTGTCAGCTTCGTGCTGCTTTAGTCACAGGCTACACCCAGGGCCAGATTAAGAGCATCATGGGCCTGGTGCTGAGGATTTTGGTGGGCCTTTTTATGGAAACAAAATGAAAATGCAAATATTTTTTGCTAAAACAAATTAAATATACTCTCACCGGTAATATCAGCCATGCAGCCTTTGAGCAGCAGCAACACCCCCAATACCACCTGCTATGCAGTCTCTCAACAGCAGCAACATAGGGCGACCACATTTCCAAACTGCCATTCAGGGACATCAACCCTTCCCAAAAAAACATGAGGAGGGTGTAGTCTCGGAGTTGATGGGGAAATAGGTGGCGGGGGTGATTTTTCGGGCAAATGGCTGGTGTTAGCACTTAAAATCATCCTGACACTATGCTTGATATGGCGTCAGGATGATCAAATTCCATTATTTCTATTACTATATTGTAATATATAGTGAAATAGTTCAACTCACCATGATGCAGAATCAGTGGGAACCTGAGCTTGTCACTTGCCACCAGATGCACCGTGTCACTTGCCATCGCCTGCCGTCAGATGCGGTATCCCAGATACCACCCATAGCCTGCCACCAGATACAGTGTGCCACTTGCCACCAGCTACCAGATACAGTGTGCCACTTGCCACCAGCAGCCTTACACAAGCAGCCTTTTACCAGATACAGTGTGCCACTTGCCACCAGCAGCCTGCTACCAGATACAGTGTGCCACTTGCAACCAGCAGCCTTTTACTAGATACAGTGTGCCACTTGCCACCAGCAGCCTGCCACCAGATACGGTGTGCCACTTGCCACCAGATACAGTGTGCCACTTGCCACCACCAGTCTGCAACCAGATACAGTGTGCCACTTGCCACAAGCAGCATGCCAGATACAGTGTTCCACTTGCCACCAGATAGTGTGCCACTTGCCACAAGCAGCATGTCACAAGATACAGCGTGCCACTTGCCAAAAGCAGCATGTCACCAGATACAGTGTGCCACTTGCCATCAGCAGCCTGCCACCAGATACAGTGTGCCACTTGCCATCAGCAGCATGCCACCAGATACAATGTGCCACTTGCCATCAGCAGCATGCCACCTGATACAGTGTGCCACTTGCCATCAGCAGCATGCCACCAGATACAGTGTGCCACTTGCCACAAGCAGCATGTCACCAGATAGTGTGCCACTTGCCACCAGACACAGTGTGTCACTTGCCATCAGCAGCATGCCACCAGATACGGTGTGTCACTTGCCACCAGACACAGTGTGCCACTTGCCACTAGCAGCCTGTCCCCAGATACAGTGTGCCACTTGCCACAAGCAGCCTTCCACCAGATACAGTGTTCCACTTGCCATCAGCAGCAAGCCACCAGATACAGTGTGCCACTTGCCATCAGCAGCAGGCCACCAGATACAGTGTGCCACTTGCCATCAGCAGCAGGCCACCAGATACAGTGTGCCACTTGCCACAAGCAGCATGTCACCAGATACAGTGTTCCACTTGCCATCAGTAGCATGCCACCAGATACAGTGTGCTACTTGCCATCAGCAGCATGCCACCAGACACAGTGTGCCACTTGCCACCAGCAGCATGCAACCAGATACAGTGTGCCACTTTCCACCCGCAGCCTGCCACCAGACACAGTGTGCCACTTGCCACCAGCAGCATGCAACCAGATACAGTGTGCCACTTGCCACCAGCAGCATGCCACCAGATACAGTGTGCCACTTGCCACCAGCAGCATGCCACCAGATACAGTGTGCCACTTGCCACCAGCAGCCTGTCACCAGATACAGAGTGCCACTTGCCACCAGCAGCCTGTAACCAGATACAGTGTGCCACTTGCCACTGCAGCACTCTGCCCAGACGGATAGAAGGGACAGGGCCTGCATAGTCAATCAAATCCCTGGAGCCCCCATCCATCCTGAACTGGGATGGTATGGCCGTGTGTATGTATGCCAGGAGTATTGATCAGACCAAGTTCTACAGGGGGGTTGTGTGTGCAAGTCTTTGGGCTCGCACTGGTGTGTTGCAGTCGGCCGCACTGCTTATGTATCTGCAGTATTAGCTGCAGTCCTATTGATATATATCAGGTTTCAGGTTTTTGCTGCATTTTCTAACAGTGCGCCAAAGATAAGATGCAGCATGTAGAAATTTTAGTGCGCTTTCAGAAAATGCAGAAAAAACACACAACCTAATAGAAATCAATAGGACTGTGGGTAAAATGCAGGAAAACTGTGGATACACCAGCAATGGGCCAAAACATAGCAAACCAGTGTGAACCCACCTAAAAGAACAAGGGACCAAGTACTACCATAGGCTGATGACACAATTCTAAACACTTTGGCTGCAGTTATAAGAACTACTGCTAGAGGAAAAAAAAGTTTAAAACGAGGGGAAGGGAGATAAGAGTCCCGTCACTGAGCTCACATGAGATTTCCTGTTCACCTTCTATCTGCCGGTGTTCTGTTCATAACTTCCCACCCACACGGCTCCTTCACTGCACAGACTTTACAGAGGGAGAGGGGAAAGGCTCTCCCATTTGTGTAGGGGGGTCTGTGCACTGTGACATTGTAATAACCACAGTGAGCCAACACAGATGCAGCCAAACACCCCTACATTTACACGCAGCTTCTCCTGTCCCATAGAAGTTTTATGGAGTTTTATGGAGAAAATCGGGCTTATACTGCTGGCTGGGTGGGCCGATTTTAGGGCAGGGGCCTGGAGCTGCAGCTCCATCAGCCCCTATGTTAATCCGGCCCTGGCTACACCTGCCTGCTTCAGACGCACGCACAGACTGCCACCTAGAGTCTTAGGCCCCTTTCACACTGGGGCGTTTTTCAGGCGGCACATCGCTAAAAATAGCGCCTGCATACCGCCGGCGGGCTTTCACACTGGAGCGGTGCGCTAGCAGGACGGTAAAAAAAGTCCTGCTAGCAGAATCTTTGGAGCGGTATAGGAGCGGTGTATTCTCCGCTCCTATACCGCTCCTTCCCATTGATTTGAATGGTCTTTAACCCTTTTCGGCCAATACCGCGGCTAAAACTATGGTAAAGCAGCGCTAAATATAGCGCTGCTTTACCGTCACCGCGGCTCCCGCCCCAGTGTGAAAGGGGCCTTAGGCTCTGAGACCTCTTGTCTCTTTCTCCTGGAACCCTCCCGGCCAGACTTTCTGTCTGCCGGGCGGAGCCGTCTCCAAGTCTGAGCACTGACTTCTCTTCCTGGGACGTTTATGAACCCAGCCCACAGGTGTGCAATTAGTATTCCTGCTAAAATCAGGCATATACTGCTTATATGCACCTGTGACATGGGGTTGCAGCTCCACAATATATATATATATAATATGTGCAACATCATTGACAGAGGAGGAACACAGAGAATCAAATCAAACACCTCAATATATGTGCATGTGCTGAAGCACACAAACTCGTGGCAATTTTATAAACTGCATGGAACGTAGATAAAGTAAAATATTATATGTATATATAGGGCACTGATACTAGCGACTTTTAGGTGATCATATTCAAAAGAACCAAACACACTGGAAATCAATATCAAAGCCAATCCTTACAAAATGGCAAACTAAAATTGTTAAAGTTGGTAATAAAAAATGTAATTAGAAAACCACATTGTTAAAAAATAATAAAATAAAGATCCTAAGGAGTATTATTCCTGTGGTCCTCTTTCACATAATGAAATTCGCATTAGCTAAAAGTGTTAAGGTAAAAATTATGGGGCTTAACCCCAATGTATGAAATGCCAGACACAAAAAGAGAGGGACAATGTATACAAAATTAAAAAAATAAAGTAGAACAACTATTATTATTGAATGTATTAATGTCTCATTTGATATTTAACCCATGGGGGAAGAATGGCTTCAATCGTAAATCCACCTTGTGTCCAACTTAGAAATATCTCTTCTGACTGAACTCCCCCTCCAATGTGGGACATATTTATCAATGACCATAAAGAGGGTGCCTGAAGGATCCTTATTGTGTACCTGTGCGTAATGCTTGGACACACTGTGGTCTGTAAAGCCCCTCTTAATATTAGCCACATGTTCCCCTAACCATACACTTAAAGAGAGGTGCCAAGCCCCCCCCCCCCCAAAAAAAAAGTTAGCAGCTATAAATACTGTAGCTGCTGACTTTTAATATTAGGGCACTTACCTATCCAGGCATCCAGCGGTGTCCTCACCCAAGCTGATTCTTCAATCGGGTGCTGGCACCACAATCTTGACTAAGGGAAACCGGCAGTGAAGACTTTCTGCTTCACAAGTGGCTTCCTACAGCGCACACATGGAGTGTACTGCATATTGTGAATGGGCCGCAGTCTTTTGGGACCTGTAAAGTGTCCCAGAAGGCTGTGGAGGAAGAAGGGGGCAAACTTCCGGCTCAGTTTGCTGTGTTTGTAAGACACAGTAGGATTGCTCCTTAAAGCGGAGGTTCACACAAAAATTGACGCTCCGCTTTTCGGAACCCTCCCCCCCTCCAGTGTCACAGCATACTGCTGCGCTGTCTACTGGGACACACAAGGGTCCCAGAGACAGCAGGGACCATTTGTATTGTGCTGCGCGACTCGCACATGTGCAGTAGGGAACCGGGAATTGAAGCCGCAAGGCTTCATTTACTGATTCCCTTACCGAAGATTGCGGCGGGAGCATCCGAGGACCGAGGGACGGTTCGGCCTCGGGTGCCGACATCGCTGGACCTTGGGACAGGTGAGTGTCCTTATTTTAAAAGTCAGCAGCTGCAGTATTTGTAAAAAAAAAAAAAATTGTTGCGGGACTATTGTTGCGGGAATAGTCTTGTTTATCTAAAACTACAATACCGCCCATATGAATATTGTCCCAGACACCTTGTCTTTAACCACTTCAGCCGGAAGATTTGGCTGCTCAATGACCAGGCCATTTTTTTGCGATACGGTACTGCGTCGCTTGACAATTGCGCGGTCATGCGACGCTATCCACAAAAAAATTGAATGACAATTTTGAAAAAAACACAATATTTTGTACTTTTTGCTATAACAAATATCCCCAATTTTTTCCTCAGTTTAGGCCGATATGTATTCTATATTTTTGGTAATAAAAATTGCAATAAGCGTATATTGATTGGTTTGCGCAAAAGTTATAGCGTCTACAAAATAGGGGAATAAGCTTTATGGCATTTTTATTATTATTTTTGTATCTAGTAATGGCGTAATGTATTTACTAGTAATGGTGGTGATCAGCAATTTTTATCAGGACTGCGACATTATGGCGGACAGATCGGACACTTTTGACACATTTTTGGGACCATTGACAATTATACAGCGATCAGTGCTATAAAAATGCTACACATTACTGTGTAAATGTCACTGTCAGGGAAGGGGTTAACACTAGGGGGCGATCAAGGGGTTAACTGTGTTCCCTTGTGTGTGTTCTAACTGTAGGGGAATGGGACTGACTAGAGGGGATGACAGATCGTTGTTCCTAGCTAGTAGAAACACACGATCTGTCTCTCCTCACAGAACAGGGATTTATGTGTTTACACACACACACGTCCCTGTTCTGGCTCTCGTACCCACGATCGCCGACCACACGCATCGGTTTGTGGCTCCGGCGCTGTGAGTGGCCCTCCATTTTGGCAATTTTCGGCACGATACGCCAGACCTTTGCCAGACCTTCACTGCGCATGCTGCACTGACATCAGCAGGAGCATGCAAGGTGAATATCTCCTAAACCGTACAGGTTTAGGAGATATTCATTTTTACCTAGAGGTAAGCCTTATTATAGGCTTACCTGTATGTAAAAATGTGCTTTAAGTGATCTTGTGAAATAATATTTCAATCAAATCCAATGAAGTGCTCCATCACGTGCAGAAAACATGCGCATTTACCAACCATATATGGCCACCTAAGTCCACACTCGCCAAGAACTCCAGTCCAGATGTTCTCTCATAACCGAAAGAAGCACAACAAATAATAATCTCATAGTGCAGTAAATTTATTATGTGTAGATTAAACACTCACATTTACTGGATAAAGTGCTTTAAGAAGCACCAGCATGTACAGCCTCAATAGCTGTCACAGCCTTGTCGCTCGCAGAGCCAACATGCGTTCCAAGGGACCAGAAATTATGTCAGGCGCTAACTGGAAGTGACAACAATAGCAGCACACTGTAAGTTCCTGTTGTGAAACCTTCAAACAGATATTTTAAAGTGGTTTTAAAAGTAGAGTTTTTTTTTTTTTTTTTCTTAATGCATTCTCGGCATCAAGGTAAAAAAAACTCTGATCAGGATCCACACCTGGCTTCCCCTAAATAAATACCTGAGCCCGATCTCGATCCACTGCTGTACCTGAGAGAAGCAGCTCTCTCTGTTCTCTCTTTTCTAACTGACCATGGAGGAAGCAGCAGGAGCCTGTTGTCAATTATAGCCTGTGTTGAGGAAGCAGGGGTTGGGGGCGAGCAGCACTGTGCGTGTTATTGGACACACAGAGTTCAGCTCGAGATTAAGCTTGCACCAGTGCCCCCATAGCAAGCAGTGCGCCGGTGGAGGACCCCTGAAGAGGAGAATCGGGGCTACTCTGTGTAAAACCGTTGCAAAGAGCTGGTAAGTATAACATGTTTAATATATAGTTACAAAGTTACATAGTAGATGAGGTTGAAAAAAAGACACAAGTCCATCAAGTCCAAGCTATGTGTGTGATTATATGTCAGTATTACATTGTATATCCCTGTATGTTACGGTCGTTCAGGTGCTTATCTAATAGTTTTTTTGAAACTATTGATGCTCCCCGCTGAGACCACCGCCTATGGAAGGGAATTCCACATCCTTGCTGCTCTTACAGTAAAGAAACCTCTATGTAGTATATATAAAGTATTATATAAAACAAAAAAATAGTTTAAAATTACTTAAACTTGTAAGGACTTTCAACTGGTTTCTTTTTATTTATAATTTATGCTACCTTAACCTACCACTATCTTTCCTCAAGTTGGCCTTTTTTGTTTCCAGAATTTTTTTTTTTTTTTTTTTATTATATATCACTATTAGTGTACATCTGGAGTTTTTATGAAGGATTGCCAGCATTACATTGATTTATATTGGTTATTGCTTCTGACCACGGATTTGGATAAATGAGCATTGTGATCAACAATTGTAAATCTGTTTATCATTCTGCAGGCATCTGAGCACTTACCTAGGATCAGCTATTATATCTTCAACCGTACTATGTGATGATGAAGAAAGGAGCACACCTGTACAGTATTACCTCTGGCACAAAAATAAGATTCAAGTAAGTATACAACTTTTTTGTTTTTGTTTTTAAAATGTTTACAGTGGGAAACACACAAGCCTTTTCCAAATGCGTTCATAGGACCGTAGACGTCAGGGAAAATGGAACCTGCAAACATGCATAATAAAATACAAAAAACACTTCACACATAACTGGTTTGGATAAAAATAGGCCACGGCCTGGTTTATTGGTTTAACAAAAATGTATATAAAACGTCATAAACTTTATACTCAAATAATTTGGGCTGACTATCATCTCTTCTTTAAACATATCTTCACATATCCCCTTTGCTTTTTTTTTTTAAACAAAGGGACTCTACTACATAAACTGTCCGCGACAGGAAGGGGGGGGGGGGGGGGTTTGGGAGGGAAGCTCTTCTGATGACTCCTCTCAGGCGACTGGCATACTTCCAGTCAGGGGGGTTCTATAAATAGCCCCCCAAGCACCTTCCAGAAAGTTCCAAGGTCACCTGACCCCCTAGCCCAATCACCTTTAACCTTTCCCCTCTGGAAACTACTATGTCATGTGACCTAACCCAATAGAATAATCCCCTTTTAGAAATCCTTTATATTAAATTAGTAGCCGATGCCACAGG
Organism: Lithobates sylvaticus; assembly: GCA_028564925.1. NCBI lineage: Eukaryota > Metazoa > Chordata > Amphibia > Anura > Ranidae > Lithobates > Lithobates sylvaticus. The sequence continues at coordinate 134,878,337 of CM053033.1, forward strand.
CCCATGAGGCAAGGGGGGGGGGCTAAATAGGATGCCCCCCTTTTACCTCACATGGGACCGTAGACATCAGGAACTGCAACCTGCAAACATGCATAATAAAATACAAAAAACACTTCACACATAACTGGTTTGGATAAAAAGTAGGCCACGGCCTGGTTTATTGGTTTTATTAACAAAAATATATGTAAAATGTCATAAACTTTATTACTCAAATAATTGCAAAAATAAAACAAATTCATGCAGAATTCTCCAAACTCAACCCAGCCACTAATGCCGCGTACACACAAGCGGAATTTCCGTCGGAAAAATCTTGGATGTTTTTTCAGATGGAATTCCACTCAAGCTTGGCCTGCATACACACAGTCACACAAAAGTTCGCTGAACTTTCGACCGTCAAGAACATGGTGACGTACAACACTACGACGAGCTGAGAAAATTAAGTTCAATGCTTCCGAGCATGCGTAGGAATTTTGCGCGTCGGAATTGGTACAGACGATTGAAATTTCCGATCAGAACTTTTTCCGACCGAAAAATTTAGAACCTGCACTCAATCTTTTGCTGGTGGGAATTCTGCCAGCAAAAGTCAGATGGAGCATATAAGCTTCCAGGATGATATCCACATGTTGAAATAGAGATTAACTTTTCTCAGGATATTTCTCACATAATACGCTTGCATAAATGCAGAAGGCTTGCAGCCAGCTATAAGAAGATTTCAATAATGGCTTACATTTATCATCCTACATTCTGTGATCTTTCTTGTCATATCTGTGAGGAAAATCCCTTAAAGGGAGAATTGTTAATAAGTCAATGTAATCTCCTTGCCATATTTTTTCCCTTATTGCAGAAGAAAGGTGAAAACCCAAAGGGGAAAGTACACACAGCATACATTCTTTACCTTTATTCTCCTTTACCCATAGGCGTGCGCACGGGGTGTGCCGGGTGTGCCTGGGCACACCCTAATCATCCCCATGTGCCTCGCTCTGCCTGGCCCTGGTAATTCTGTATGGGTTCCCGGCAGCAGAGAGAGGAGCCCAACTCACAAACTCTGGGCACCTCTTCTCAACAGCTATTTAAAAAAAAAAAAAAAAGTCCCATTGTTTATCTGCCTGGCGGGGCCAAAGGGGGACTATTTAACCACTTTCGGGTGCAGGCAGAGTGATCTACTGCACTGTGGTTCCCGACAATTAAATTAAAGTCCCGGCTTCCCGCTTCTTCTTCAGTGGATTGAGTGGTGGGTCTGGGATGGTAAATCCCAGTGATCGATGCTGTGCCTGACTCTCGGTGACATGGATCAGCAGGTGCAAGTGCAGAGCATGGCTGGCTGTGTGGATCCCTCCAGTGTGTCCCCGTTCCCTCCCTCGCGATGCCGACTCCTCCCCCCCATCCTCAAGTGGATGTGCTGCAGGAAGAGATTGGCTACACTGCTGGCTACCCAAATCGTGAGTACCAGCTAACCCTCTAACCCTGAAAAAAAGTCCCCTATGTGATGATTTTTAGGTGACAGGTTCTCTTTACTGAGACATCCAGGGTCTAAAAGACCCTGGATGCTTCCCCCTGTGCTCCACTGAATGTTTTGCAATGCAGATCGCATTACAAAACATCCTTTCCCAGCTAACCGAGTCGGGGACACCGATAGCTTGACCCGGAAGTAACGTGAGAAACGATCGATGTGAGTGGAGGAATCTGTTAGTTTCTTTTTTTCATTCAGCCCATATATATGTCCAACAAGGACTAGCAACGTACTGGTATGTTGCTGGATTATGAGTGGTTAAATCCGGAATGATAAAAAGCAAAAAAAATACCGCGCTAAAAATAATAACCAGTGATAAACATGGCATATATATAAAAAAACAGCAGCATACAGTGGGATACACACAAGAGACAAACTAAAATTAAATAAAGCTGCGCTAAAAAAAGGGGTTTCATTCAGTGAGTCCAATGAAAGTTTACAAAACAACAGGAAAGTCTATATAAGCCACTGGGAATTCTTGATATCACCACAGTGTGCACACACAAACAGGAAAGTTGCCGATCACCATAATTATAGAATCTGCTTACCAGATGGCCTTTAGCTTGCAGATGACAACAGTGGTAGCGGTATACTGGATCGTGCAGATCGCTCCCTCTATTCAATTATGGTGTCCGTTTTAGCTCAAATGGATGCCCAAGAAGAAAGAGAACTGGCCATAGCGTAATATAGTCTAGATTACAGTTTATTTAAAACGAGGTAATGCACTTACATTTATAAAGAAATAGATATGGCAAGACATTTCTTTTATACGCATATCTATTTATTTTTTGTTTTGTAAAGTTTCATTGGACTGAATGAAACCCTTTTTTTAGCGCAGCTTTCTTTAATTTTAGTTTATACCGGAAAGATGCCTACAAATTTAGGCATTATCTTGGTATCATTTTTTTCAGCCGGCAGTCGGCTTTCATGAAAAAGCAATCCTAGTGGCTAATTAGTGGCTAGACTGCTTTTACAAGCAGTGGGAGGGGATGTCTCCTTTCACGGTTTTCTCAGGCTCTCCTGTCCCATCGGGGAACCCAGGAATGCAGCTGGTGGTTCTGCATTCCGGCCCTAGAGCTAATCGGAGACCAGAATGGCTCCAATCATCTCTATGGCCTAAGAAACCGGAAGCTACGGGCATTTCATCACTTCGGTTTCACTGGATAAAAACAGCACCATTTTTAAATTGGAAAACGGAAAATTTATATCAAATACTTACCGTAATTTTCCTTTCCTGATAGGCTCCATAGCAGCATACGTGTGGGTTGGCCCCGCCTCCATAACTACCCAATAGGACCCCTCTCCCATAAATCTTTGCTCCTGGCTGCTATCCGTGTTCCGTAACTAGCCTACTCCAGACATTTGGGAGGGAACTCCTGCTGCCATGGAGCCTATCAGGAAAGGAAAATTACGGTAAGTATTTGATATAAATTTTCCGTTTTCCTGACAGGCTCCATGGCAGCATACGTGTGGGAAATAACTCGCCAAACACACCCGGGTGGGCAAAATGTTGAGCAAAGAAACCAAAATTTATTTAACATTGTCCAACGACAATACTTGTAAACCAAAATTAATAGAAGACAGCGCAGCTGGTTCAACGCAATAGTGAGAAAGAAAAGTATTAATTGTGTACCAAGAGGCCGCTCTACAAATAACATCAGGCGCCACATGCCGAGAAGCCGCCCACGAAGTCGAGATGCTCCGTGTTGAATGAGCCGTCACTGCCTCAGGAGGAGCCAAGCCCTTAGCTCTGTATGCCCTTTGAATCGTCTGCACAATCCACACGGAAATTGACCTAATTGACGCACGCATCCCTTTATTCTTGCCATGAAGAAGGACAAAGAGGAATTCCGTTTGCCTGAATGGAGCTGTTGCCTCCAGATATTGTTTTAAGGTGTGGCCTACATCAAGAGGATGGATCTCTTGGTCATCTGATGTTTTGAAGGTAGGGAGTACAATCTCCTGATTCTCATGGAAGACTGTGGTCACTTTAGGGTTTGACCCTAACATTGGAATCAGCACTACTCTGTCCTCAAAAAAGGTCAGAAAAGGTTCCTCTGAACCCAGATTCCTGATCTCTGATACCCTTTTCGCTGACGTTATCGCCACTAGGAAGATAGTCTTCAGAATACGATCCTTAACAGACAAGGGTTGAGACGAATCTTTCCCAAGATTTGACAGAAAATCCAGAACTAATGGAAGGTCCCATTTGGGAAACCTGGGTCTTCTTTGTGGTCTGAGCCTGATGGCACCCTTAAAGAATTGACGAACTAAGGCGTGATTCGCCCATGAGACTCCCGTGAAGGCTGAGATGGCTGACACTTGCACCCTTAACGAGCCGACCGCCAGGGATAAATCCAGTCCGGACTGAAGAAAGCTCAGGATATCATGAACCTCTGGAGAGTTACACGAGTTTTCTCTTGATGACATGTGTATAACAAACCTGGACCAAATGCGCTCATACACCCTATTAGTGCTTCTTCGTCTGGCATTAAGAAGAGTTGGAATCGCTTCTTTCGGGCAACCAAGCGCCTCTAGCTTTCCCCTCTCAAGAACCACACCTTGAGGTGCAGACAAGATGGAAACGGGTGTAACGTCTTGCCTTGAGACAATAGATCCGGCCTGAGAGGTAGGGGAATTGGGTCTTGATAGCTGAGGAGCAGCAGCAGAGGAAACCACGGCCTGTTGGGCCAGAATGGAATGACAGCAATAATCTCCACTTTTTCTGTTCTGAGCCTCCGCAGAAACTGTAGAGTTACCGGGACTGGAGGGAAGGCATAGGCCCTCTGGAAATCCCAACTGGTCGTGAGAGCATCTATCCCGAACGCCTGAGGGTCCCTGAATCTCGCAAAGTACTTTGGTATCTTGAAATTGCACGGGGAAGCGAACATGTCGACTTCCGGAGATACACCCAGTGTTAGGAGCCACTCGAAAACTTCTCTGTGGAGGGACCACTCGTTGTTGTCCAACTCGACCCGGGACAAGAAGTCTGCTTGCACATTCTGGACCCCCGGAATGTATACTGCCGAGATGTTGGCTAAGTTCTTTTGCGCCCAACTCATTAAAGGCTCCACTTCTTGTAACAGGGACCAGCTGTGAGTCCCGCCTTGTTTCCTTATGTATGCCACTGCTGTTGTGTTGTCCAACCTTAGCATGACGGAAGAGTTCAACACTAGATGGCGAAAGGATAGGAGTGCCTGAAAGGCTGCCCTCAGTTCCAGAATGTTGGAAACGACTCCTTGAGACTGGCATGTCCACCTGCCCTGAGCCACCTCCGAAAGGCAATGAGCGCCCCAACCCTGGTTGCTGGCATCTGAGGTCACCGTGATCCATGAGATGGGGACAATCGAATGATGGTTGCGCAGATTCTTCCCCTGAAGCCACCAGAGGAGAGATGTCCTCATAGATGGGGTAAGAAAGATGCGCTGATTCTGGTCGACAGAGTTCCACTGATGCAGAAATCCCTTCTGAAAGGGACGGGTATGCCACTGGGCCCACTTCACCATGGGGATGGTTGCTGTCATCGTGCCAATTATTTTCAGGCACTGGAGAGCAGAAAGGTGAGTTGATCCACGGGCTGCCTGAATCCTGTCTCGGATTACCATGATTTTCTCCTCTGGGAGGGAGATGGTACCCTCCACGGTGTTGAATAGAGCGCCCAGAAACACGAGGGACTGAGACGGCTCTAGCTGACTCTTTTCTAAATTCAGGAGCCACCCGAACTCTTGCAGGGTAGAGATGACAACCTCTTTGTGATCTAATAGCTGATCCTTGCTCTGAGATAGTAAAAGCAAGTCGTCCAGGTAATGGTGGAGACGCACACCCTTGATCCTGAGAAGAGCCACTACCGCCAATAGCACCTTGGAAAAGACCCGGGGTGACGTGGTTAACCCGAAGGGTAGACAAGTGAACTGAAGGTGTTGGTTGCCTACCGCGAAGCGGAGGAATTTGTGGAAGTCCTTTGTCACAGGCACGTGAAAATATGCGTCTTTCAGGTCGATTGATATTAACCAGTCTCCCAAGTGTACTGACTGTTGTATGGTAAGCAGGGACTCCATCTTGAATTTCTCCTTGCGGATGAATGAGTTGAGATGGGTCAGGTCTATTACTGGCCTCCATGTGCCGTTCTTCTTCTGCACCAAAAACAGGGGTGAATACATGCCTTCGCCCCTCTCTTCCTCTGGGATGGGTACGACTGCGCCTTGTTCCAATAAACAGCTTACGTAGGTCAATAGGACCTGTCTTTTCTCTTCTGAGCTTGGAAGAGTAGTAGGGATAAATCTGAGTTTTGGAGTGTTGCAGAAGACCCACTTGTGACCGGACGACACTGTCTTTACGGTCCAATAGTCCTGAATTGAGGCCGCCCAAACATGTTTGAAGTGGAGAAGACGGGCCCCCACCCGACATGTTTGAGCGGGCCCAATTTCAAAAGGACTTCCCAGAATCCTGGTTCCCAGAGGAACCACCTTTAGAGGCCTTCTTAAAAGAAGACTGCCTGGACCTCCATGTCCTGGAGAATTCTCGGCCGGGTTTGTAGCTGCGTGCGTCCCTGGCACGATTCGCATTCTGTCTTCTTGGAAAAGAGCGTCTTTGATTTTGAGGACGCCTATCCTGAGGGAGAAACCCCGATTTCCCACCTGTGGCCCGGGATATGGCAGAATCAAGCTTATTGCCGAATAATGAGGACCCTTCAAAGGGGATGCGGCACCAAGCCTGCTTAGAAGCAGGGTCTGCGAGCCACGGACGGAGCCACAACGCACGGCGTGCCGAAACGGCTGCCAGCATATCCCGAGACATCAGGCGAATGACATCAATGGATGCCTCCCCCAAGAAGCCTGAAGCCATCCTAATCTCCTGAATGGGTGAGTCTTTAGCCGTGTCTATTGAAATGCCTCTCAGGTATTCTTCAATGCTGTCAGCCCAGAATTCTATGGCCTTTGACACTGCTGCGATCGCAAGCACTGGTTTGCACGCCATCCCGGAGGTCAAATAGATTCTTTTTAGATCTGAATCGATCCGTCTCTCTAAAGGATCCTTGAATGACACAGTGTCTTCTAAGGGGAGAGTCACATATCTCACCAAACGCATAAGTGCTGCATCTACCATTGGAGCTGACTCCAGGTGTTTCACATCCTCTTCCTTAAAAGGGTAAAGTTTAAGGATTTTGGATTGCATGGAACTCTTTTTGTCCATCTTGCTCCATTCTTCTGAAATAATATCACCCAATTCGGATAGAAACGGAAAAAATTGACGCTCCTTATTGAGCTGTTTAAAGAATTTCCTTTGCTTCGGGGGGGAAGTGATAGGATCTTCCCACTTCAGAGCCTCTCTCACCGCCTTCACCAGGGAGGGAACCAAACCATAATCAAACCCCAAACCTGGATCTTCCGGATCCGATTCACTGTCTGAGACAAGGGCAGAATGGCGGCTAGGCTGGGATGATTCCCATGTTTCCTGTAGTACCCCCTCTCCTACTATAGGATCTAGTGGGTCTGCCGGGGATTCACAAGGCTGTTGAGCTTCCCTTTCCTGCAGGGATTCCTTTACCACTCGCCTCACCATTGATTCTAGGCGCTGGTCAGCGCCGTCTCTTTCATCCGCTGCCTTAGTGAAACAATGGTCACATAGGGATTTGTCTGCTGGCACAGGCATTCTGCACCCCCAACATGCTTTCTCTGGCCTCTTGCTGGAGTGAGCCACAGGGGGGCGGGAATAATCCCTGTCACGCTGTTCTGACCTGGCGGACCTATGGTGGCTGGATTTTGAGGAGGATTTGTGGTGGTGCGATTTTGACGATCCACTGCGTCTATAAGCACTAGGTTGTGGATCAGATTTGGAAGGGCTGTGAACACAGAAAGACAGACAGAAGGGACAGGTCATATTTGCTGCCTACGCTTACTCTCTTCAACATTAAAAATACAAAAAGATGTATTTAGGACCTACCTAACATGAGCGGGCTATCCACTAGGGGGCAGTGAAGCATCCATAATGTCCAAACACCAAGCCTGACACTGCAGTAACAAAAACAATATCTTCAGACACAATTCAGCAATGATCCAACCTGGCCCCAGCATAAAGGACTGTTCCTACCTTGTACCGCCGAAATATTAGCCCCGGGAAGTCGCTGTGGCGTCCGCAATCATTCCCAGGGCATCTGTCAGATTTGCAGCCTTTTAAATTTGGCGCCCGTGACGTCATTAGCGACGTCAGACGCCGGGTGCTCAACGCGCATGCGCGAGAACCAAGCCTCGTTTTCACGCTGGGTCCGCGCATGCGCAGAACGCCCGCGAACCCGGAAGTCAAAGAGAGTAGTTTGCTGGAACGCAGAAGCGTCCAGCAAACAGCATGGGACACCAAACAGATACAGGAAAAGAAGATATTTAATGGGCACACACATAAACACTGCTGCCATGGAAAGATACAGACTCACCACTCCACCAACGATCACTTGGCCGAACGATCCAAGGCACGCACACACCGGACCTCCCAGCAGATAATGGCCACCTATGACAACAGGCAAACAGGCCGGGCGCACTTTTAAGGTAAGATAACCAGTCTTCAGCGCTACTCTGCATATACACTCCATACCCTGCTTAACAGTCAGGGCCTATCGGAGGAAAACAATTCAGTCATTCGGCCGATCGATCGCTGTGAAGTCATCTTCAGGTAGGAGAACCACTTGGTCCTACGGAGGAGGACAAAAAAGGAACACGGATAGCAGCCAGGAGCAAAGATTTATGGGAGAGGGGTCCTATTGGGTAGTTATGGAGGCGGGGCCAACCCACACGTATGCTGCCATGGAGCCTGTCAGGAAAAGCATCTTATAACACCAATCTTGGTGTGGTCAGATGCTTTAAGGGCAGAGGAAAGATCTAGATTCTAATAGACCCCAATTTTTTTTAAAAAGAATACCTGTCACTACCTATTGCTATCATAGGGGATATAAACATTCCCTGTGATACTAATAAAAGTGATAAAAAAAAAAAAAAAGAAAATTAAAGGGATGGTATACAAATAAAATAAAAAATCAAAATAAATAATACATTTAAAAAAAAAAAATTAAAGCACCCCTGTACCCCTGTGCTAGCGTGCAAAGGTGGACACAAGCAATGGTTTTGTGTCGTATGTAAACAGCAATTGCACCATGCATGTGAAGTATCTTCACAAACGTCAGATCGAGGGCAGTAATTTTAGCAGTAGATCTGTAAATCTAAAGTGGTAACCTGTAAAGGCTTTTAAACGTTTTTAAAAATGTATGTAGTTTGTCGCCGCTGCACAGGCGTGCACAACTTTAAAGCATGCTGTGTTTGGTATCTATGTACTGGGCATAAGTTCATCTTTTATATTTTACCAAATAATTGGGCAATATATTGTGTTTTTGTGCATTAGAATTAAAAAAAAGTGTATTTTTCCCCAAAAAATTGTGTTTGGAAAATCGCTGCGCAAATACTGTGTAAAAAAAAATTGCAACACCCACCATTTTATTCTATAGAGTCTCTGCTTTAAAAAATATTTATAATGTTTGGGGGTTCAAAGTAATTTTCTAGCAAAATTTTTTTTTTTTCATGTAAACAAAAGAAAAGTGTTGTCACTATATGGTATATGTGGAATTACCTGTATATATTGTTATATATACCTGTGCATGTGCACATGTATATATAAATGTGTTGTGCTCTAAATTACAAAATGGATATTGCTGGAATCCAATCACTAAAAAATAATACTACTCCTATCCCAATATGAAATACTGCGGTGCTAATCAAATTTAAATGCAATAAATAGAATCAATAATCGTATATAAAAATTATATATAAAGTGAAAAATATATATAAAAAAAAAATTATATATATATATATATATATATAAGTGCTCGTGCTCCGTGAATCTCAAACAATATAACGTGGAATAATCAATATGATGCAATCAAGTCCATACAGTAATTAAACAAAAGTCCATATTAATAAATAAATTGCCAAGTGACTTCATGCAATTTGTGCTCTCCTCCCCAGTCAGGTGTGCCCTCACCTTAAGGGCTTATATATTAAGCCTGAAATTTTTTGTATCAGCCGATGATCTGGATTCTTTCTGGTATATCTTTATTCCTGTGCTGGCTGCTGTATGTGGACACTTCACACTGATAACCTCCTTCTCACAGTGGCTGCACAACTCTCTCCAGGTTATCTCCTTACATGTCCCATAGGAAGAGTAATAAAGGCGTACAATAGTGTAATACCGTTTATAAAATATTTTAATCCTTTTAAAACATAGTATACATTCAACTCACATTTTGTGTAGATATAAAACGCTCTTAACCGCTTGCCGACCGGCGCATGACGATGAACGTCGACAGAATCGCACGGACAGGCATACGTGCGTACAGGTACGTCCCCTTTAAGATGCCGCGTGCCATCGGGCGCGCGCCGCCAGTGCCGTTCGGGACCCCCGTGAGGCCGGTCGCGGGTCCCGCGGACTCGATCGCTGCGGGGATACCCGCGATCGTCTCATGGGAAGGCTGAATGGGGAGATGCGGAAATAAACAGCATCTCCCTGTTATGCCTAGCAACTAGTGACACCAATATCTGCTCCCTGTGATTGGAGCAGAGATCAGCATTCACTAGCTGACAGCCACGCCCCCCCCCCCCCCACAGTTAGAAACACACCTCTAGGCACATGTAACCCCTACATTGCCACCTAGTGGTTAACCCCTTCGCTGCCAGTGTCATTTACACAGGAATCAATGCATTTAAATAGCATTGATTGCTGTATAAATGACAATGGTCCCAAAAATGTGTCAAAAATGTCCGATGTGTCCGCCATAATGTTGCAGTCACAATAAAAATCGCTGATCGCCGCCATTACTAGTAAAAAAAAAAATATTTAATAAAAATGCTATAAAACTATCCCCTATCTTGTAAACTCTATAGCTTTTGCACAAACCAATCAATAATCGCTTTTTGCGATTTTTTTTACCAAAAATATGTAGAAGAATACGTATCGGCCTAAACTGAGGAAAACAAATGTTTTTTTTATATATTTTTGGGGGATATTTATTATAGCAAAAAATAAAAAAGAATGCGTTTTTTTCAAAATTGTCGCACTTTTTTGTTTATAGCGCAAAAAATAAAAACTGCAGGGGCCATCAAATACCACCAAAAGAAAGCTCTATTTGTGGGAAAAAAGGACGTCAATTTTTTTTGGGAGCCACGTCGCACGACCGCGCAATTGTCAGTTAAATCGACGCAGTGCCGAATCGCAAAAAGGGGCCTGGTCCTTTGGCTGCAAATTGGTCCGGTCTGAAAGTGGTTAAAGTGCTTGTAGTGCTGTAGTGGTGAGGGGGGATAGGATCACCTATTCCCGGATCTGCAGCCCCGGTATACATAGCGTGCAAACTCTCCTACGCCTCCTCCCCAGGCTGTTAAATGCAAAGTCCCGTATTCCTCTTCATTAGAAACCGCCCGCTGACCATTGTGAGTTGGCATCTCAAAGTAGAAGCTACAGACTAAATGATGGGCTGTGGATTGAATGTAATTGTATTTTTTCCAGCTGAGATCCTTTTGTCCTGTCTCCCTGTCTGCTGAAGGGAAGCTGATCTATATGTGGAATTACACCACGAAATTCATTCAGCTGCTTCTCCTGAGTATGGGGATACCTCATGTGAGAGACTTTTTGGCAGTCTAGCCACGTACGGGACCCCATAAACCAATCACCGCCTCCAGGCTTTCTAAGGGTGTAAATTGCTAATTTCACTGCCTCACTACAAAAAGTAGAAAATATAATTTTTTCCCCAAATTTTCGCTCTTTTTGTCATTTATATCACAAAAAATAAAAATCCCAGTGATGATCAAATACCACCAAAAGAAAGCTCTCTTTGTGGTAAGAAAAGGATGTCAATTTTGTTTGGGCACAGCTTTGCATGACTGCACAATTACCAGTTAAAATAGCACAGTGGCAAATTGCAAAACATGCTCTGGTCAGGAAGGGGGTACAACCTTCTGGAGGTCAAGTGGTTAAGCATGTAAACTATTTTTATTTTTCATTTTGGGATACATTTTAAATAAATAAAAACTGAACATTGTGATCAACCCTGCTAGTGTAATATGGTTTGTCATATAAGAAAAAAGGTGCAAGGACAAGTATTTTTTAGTAAATTTTAGAGCTGGCAGCTCACCCTGTATAGATTTCTAGAAAAATATATGATATATTCCCTATGGGGTTTTTCGGCAGCAATGAAGAACAATGTGTTAATGAAATCGAGATGATTTTATTTTTATTTTATCCAAAAAACAGACATATGGTTAGTTGTTAAAATTCAAGCTCTGGTTTACATAGTGCAAAAAATCTGATGGATAGAGATACATGCAAAATGATATAAACAAATAAAAGGATTTGTAACTGTAACTGTTGCCATCAAACATTTCTTATTAAAAAATGTGAATATACCCAACGTGATTATTTCTGCTAAATTGATCAAAAATAGATTTTGGGCTATTTTACATCTGTGCAATTAAATACCATCAGCCTATTCATACAAGAAATGTATAAAATCTAACCACCAAGTTCATTTAAATTATTGGACTTTCATCATTGAAGTGCTGCGCTGTGCAAACCAGTATATGGAAAGTAAAAAAATATAAAAATAAAAATGAAACAAAAAACAAACAAAATTAAAATTAAATTTAAAGTAAAATTAAATAAAAATTCTTCTTCCTCTCAATAAATGTCCACCGTGAAAAATCAAAAGAATTTTTGCTCATATAATCCTAAAAATTACTGCTCTGTGCAAAAAATAAATAAATAAAAAAGCTTTCCTGATGACGCAAACACTGCGAAACGCGTAGAGGCTGCTGGGAAAAATCAAACGTCACTTCCGGTCTAGGAACGAGGCGTGGAACGCACACCGGACTTCAGTAGAACGCACGCCGCTATACGGAGGGGGACACACAGAATAGGAAATACACCTGTACCCCTGCATATACACAAGGCTGGATTAGCTTAGTGCCGGCTTGCAGGCACCTAAAAATGTGAGTTTAACCACTTCAGCCCCGGACCAATTGGCAGCCAAAGGACCAGGCCCCTTTTTGCGATTCGGCACTGCGTCGCTTTAACTGACAATTGCACTGTCGTGCAACGTGGCTCCAAAACAAAATTGGCGTCCTTTTTTTTCCCACAAATAGAGCTTTCTTTTGGTGGTATTTGATCACCCCTGCGGTTTTTATTTTTTTGCGCTATAAACAAAAATAGAGCGACAATTTAGAAAAAAATGCAATATTTTTTGCTTTTTGCTATAATAAATATCCCCAAAAAATATATAAAACAACATTTTTTTTCCTCAGTTTAGGCCAATACGTATTCTTCTACATATTTTTGGTAAAAAAACATCGCAATTAGCGATTATTGATTGGTTTGCGCAAAAGTTATAGCGTTTACAAAATAGGGGATAGTTTTATAGCATTTTTATTAATATTTTTTTTTTTTTTTTTACTAGTAATGGTGGCAATCAGCGATTTTTATTGTGACTGCGACATTATGGCGGACACATCGGACATTTTTGACACATTTTTGGGACCATTGTCATTTATACAGCAATCAATGCTATTTAAATGCATTGATTCCTGTATAAATGACAGTTGTAGTGAAAGAGTTAACCACTAGGGGGAGGGGAGGGGTTATGGGCTCTGACGTGTGTGTGTTTTTTTACATTGGGGGGCGGGGCTGACGTCTGACGTCATTGATTGGCTTTCCCGATGATCGGGAACAGCCGATCAATGACAGGCAGAGTAGGAAGCGCGGGGAGAGGTTTGTTTACACAAACCTCTCCCCGTTCTTCAGCTCCGTAACCCGATCGCGGGACACCAGCGGCGATCGGGTCCGCTGGTCCCGCGGCCGGGGTCACGGAGCTCCTGACCGGGTCGCGAGCGCGCCGCTGGCGCCGCGCGCGCGTCCCACAGGCAGGCAACTACAGGTACGTGGTTTTGCCTGCCCGTGCCATTCTGTAGACGTATATCTACATGAGGAGGTCGGGAAGCAGTTAATGTGCTATTTTTAAATTTCTTTAAATAAATAATTTTTGATATACTTTTTGATATATGGTTATTTATATATCCCTATGATAACATACCGGACTAAGGAGCGTTTACATATTACCGGGAAAGATTGATAGTGAAGCCTATGAGTGGATTGGTTATTCCAAATGAACCAGAGGCGAGATTTTTTGATATTTCTGGTGAGTGGCCATTGCATTTGGTGGTGGTGAAGTCACACATATATTGTTTCTGCCTAATGGATGAAGAAATACATTCTTCTCAGCAAGAGTGATCAGTCACTGGGGACATTCAGTGTAATAAAGCAAAATAATTGTATTTATTTATTTTTTGCACGGAGCAGTCATTTTTAGGATTATATAAGCAAAAATCCTTTTGATTATTCACGGTGGACATTTATTGAGAGGAAGAAGAATTTAAATTTAATTTTACTTTAAATTTAATTAAAATTTTTTTTGTTTTTTGTTTCATTTTTATTTTTATATTTTTTTACTTTCCATATACTGGTTTGCACAGCGCAGCACTTCAATGATGAAAGTCCAATAATTTAAATGCACTTGGTGGTTAGATGTTATATATTTCTTGTATGAATAGGCTGATGGTATTTATTTGCACAGGTGTAAAATAGCCCAAAATCTATTTTTGATCAATTTAGCAGAAATAATCACGTTGGGTATATTCACATTTTTTTATAAGAAATGTTTGATGGCAACAGTTAGCGCAATCCTTTTATTTTTCATACAACTTTTTGTATCTTTCACACCTTGTAGGGTGAAGTTTTTTTAATTACCTGATTGCAGCAGACTGGGCCATATATGAATGGTCCCTCATTGCGCCTGTAGTCCACTAGATTTATACATGCAAACTTATATACAGCAATGTGATACAGTTTCTAAACAAATGTAATGGAGTTAAATTCCAAAAAATCATCTGATGAAAGAACACCCCACTGCTCCAATGCATTTCGACCATTTAGGAGTAATGGTCTTCTTCAGGGGGGAGAAACGAGATAAGGGGTAACTTGGTCACACTTCTGCTAGACATCAAGAGAAAACATGTCAAATATTTGTATACAGTTTATTATATTATAATTCCCTTACTGTGCAATTTTTCGCATGTCATATTTACCCTTCCATCAGAGTATGTTGCTTAGACCAGAGACTTTTCTAAAAACCGAAAGTTTCGCTCCCTGGAAGTACCTGCAGGCATCGCCACCAAAATGTGTCCCCACACTTCCCACTTAGTGGGAAGAGGGAAAAGCCCCGTAGCTGGGGTCTGGGTCACGGGCTTACAGGAGATGGCTGTGAAGCGGCACTTGCCCTAATTGTAGGGGTATCGCCGTATAGGTGGACACACCTGGAAATAATAATAATTATTTATTAATTATTTGAGAGTTGCTTGTATATTACATGTAGTTGACACTGTAATTACTAGGTCAAGAGAAGAAGCCGTTGCCGATGAGAATTGATTATTTAATTTAATAACTATGATGCTGCTGGGACTGGGTTGTAATGGCCAAGTTCTGATGGAGCATTACCCATTGAACAAAGGATAGTAAATTTATAAATTTATGAGGATAGATTAATTTAGTATTTGTTTATTAAAATCTAGCGATTATTTCAAAACTGTATGTTTGAAAAAACTTAATTGCAATATTATATTAGTGTGGTAGAGTGCTATAGTGGACAAGTGAGATTGAACAAGTGAGAAAAGAAAGAAAAAAGAAAGAAAAGAAAAGGGAGTGGGTGTGTTGATAGGGTATGTGGGGAGTGAGGAAAGGGACAGGTGTAAGGAATATGTAAGAAAAGGGGGGGGGGGGGGGAATATTGCTGTTTGGTTGTTAAAAGCCTAACAGAGGAAGAAAAAAAGGGTACCTGGGAAAAATAAACTAAAGTATAAACTAAAGAAAAAATGTGGCATTATGTGACATGTGTATTAGTGTGTTAGTTGGTGATTGAATGGAATGTGTCTATTGAATATCAAGTTATGGTGTACAATATTTAATATATATATTACCTGTAGGTGTTCTTAGTTGAGGCTTCAAACAGTACCCGTTAAAAATGTCTAATGGTGACCTGTTTGCCAGCAGTCAGAGGGAAACTGCAATGAAGTATAATAGTAAAGGACTCGCTATACTGGCCCCTTCTGTCCCCTTTTCCCATATGGGACAGGGGGAGAAAAACATGAATTATCTGCTTTCATAATAGTCCATACCTGTTGGAGCAGTACATCAGTGTTGCGTTTCACAAGGATCAAACTGAATGATCCTGGTATGCGCGCATGGTTATATACCCTACTTACTCATAGTTGAGTTGGTTCCGGTGTGTGTACTCCACCTATAGGGGCTCCCCTCCGGGTGCAGGTGCCTTGGACGTGACGGCCATATCACCATTCCCTTGGCATTCCGGAAGGCATTCCGGAAGGCACCTAGTGCCCCGGAACTTCCGTTGCCTCCGGCGAACAGCGCATGACGTAACGCGGGTCGCGCTCGTGTGCAGGCGCATGCACGCCACACACGTCGCGTTGCCCGGCGGCGAGCACGGGGCGCCGCCGGCAAGGGCACTTGCTCCACACAGTGAAGATGATTATTCCTGTGGGGGCTTAGGGCAGGGAGATAACTCCACTCCCACCGCCATACTCAGACATTCAATTATACACTGACCTGTCACAATACACGCTCCAAATGAGGAGACAGCTCAAAACCATCACCAAGGCGATGAACAATCACCAAATTACATACAAGTGGTGTCACCCTGCCACAATCCTGGCTACGCACAATGGCATTCCACACACCATCTCCACCCTGGAGGGGGGGCATTAAACTCCTCCACGCCTGGGGAATCCTACCCGACCCCAACAATTTCATCCTGAATCGCAAGGAGGCCTGAACCCCTTCACCTTTGGTCGGAATAAGGAAAAAAACAAACACAATCACTATTGATGGCTTAGCCCAACCTCTACAAAAAAAAAGCATTCCATAGTCTGGTCTGAAAATGCGCCCTGACATCTGCTTGCTGAACTTACCCCCTGTATTGGTCAGCTGCTCATTTGAGCTCCTTATTGCTAACTTGGTTATCCTCAGCACAAGTGTGCACACCTCATTAACCAAATTGTACACCTTTTTTTTCTACCTTTGTTCTATATATATCCTTCATTTTCGGTTGCCTCATATTCTAAGTTCTCATACTATTATCGATTCCGACCGACCAAAACCTGCAAGCAACACGCCTACACCACTCGAGCCTATGAGTAATCAGCGCATTTAACCTACTCATATATAGTTGACTTGTTTTTTAACCTGTTTTTTTTCCTCCAGCACTCCACTAATCCCCAGCAGCTATCTGACCATCCTTTGCGTGTCGCATCCAGAGACTTGATCATTCTCGGTAACCGAACGACTGGTCTCCAGACCAACTACAGCGGTAAACGTGAGTACCACTCCTGCTTCTCATTTCATCCACACTCACCATGGGGATAACTATCCTCTCCCTCAACGCCAAGGGCCTAAATCACCCAGAAAATCGCTCATCCTTGTGGAAATCCGCGCTGGCTCACAACTGTGATGTCCTTTGCGTCCAAGAGACACACTTCGACATAAGTTCCTCCCCCAAATGCAACCACAGGCAATTTCCTCATGTATTCCAATCATCCTACTCCAAAAAACAAAAAAACAACGTGGGGTAATGATCGCCATTAGAGACTCTGTCCTCTTCACGTTACACCAATGTGTCACAGACCCAAACGGCCGTTGCATTTTTTTGAACTGTACAATAAACAACAATGCCTACACCATAATTTCTATCTACGCCCCAAATCAGGGCCAAATAACTTTTCTCAGGAAAACCCTAAAAGCAGCTCGGAAGTTCCAGAAAGGACATCTTTTGCTTTGTGGAGACTTTAACTTGGTTCCTAATGTCTCAACTCTACAGCAGATATCAAAAGGCACTCTCCCTCTCTGGATACATTTATATTTTCCAATGACTTGTTTGACGTGTGTCACGCAAGCGAGAGGGACTTCATGTTTCTTTTGCCGCATCACAACACCTACTCACGAATTGATTTATTTTTAGCTGACAGCTGGTTGCTGCAAAGAGTATCGGATTCAACTATTCACACCATCACCTGGTCAGACCATGCTCCTATCAGTATCACCATCGCTGATGACTCGCCCCAACTTAACTCCTACATAAGGAGAGCTAACAATTATTTACTTGACACTCTTGACACTTTACTTAACAGAAAAGGAAAACACGAGGAGTGCGCAAGCGCGGGACTTCCGGGAAGACGCTCTGAACAGAGGCTCCGCACCGCTCCGGCCTTCCTCTCCCCCCTAAGCGCTCAGTCCGAGCAGGATCCGCCCGACCCTTAACCCATCGCTACACAATGGTGCCAGGCACCCCCCGATATGGCTGTAGGGGCTCAAAAAACCGAAGTCAGCCCCCAGCTCACCTATAACCTGGCGGCCCCGGTCTCAGCCAAGATGGCGGCCGCAGCACGAGGCAGCATGGAGGCCCCGGACTCCATTGCGGATCCACCAGCCCAGCACCAGCAGCATCAGCTCCATCACAGCATGCCATCGACTCCTGTGAGTACCTGCAATCCCCAGGGGATCTCCCCAGCCTCCACAGCATCCCTGCTAAGCAGGACCTTTGGTGACTTCCCTCACACTCCATACCAGGGATCCCCTTTGGGCCTAGAAGGCTCCCATCACTACCCTCCCCTGCAACAGACCCACTCCACTGACATGCAGCTCATGCTGCAACATTTCTCTGAAATGCTGGCCCAAAATGCCACTCAAATTACTGCTACCATCAAAGCAGATCTGCAGGGCCTAGGGGCCCGCATGGATGTTATTGAGCAGGCTGTAGATAACAATGCAGCATGCACCAACCAGAATACCGCATGCATCCAAACCTTACAAGACCAACTTGAAACGGCCCTCTCTAAAATCGATGATTTGGAGAACAGGAGCAGAAGGTATAACTTCCGCTTGAGAGGAATCCCTGAATCTGTCACAGACGTACCCAGCACGATCAAAAAGTTCATTAAAGAACTCATACCTGATATCCAAGAACACAGATTGGAACTTGACAGGGCACATAGAGCCCTCCAACCCCCCAGACAAGATGGTCTTCCTAGGGACATAGTGGTCAAACCACATTATTACAGTGTTAAGGAAGACGTCATGAGACACACACGGATTCTGGATAACCTAAATTTCCAAGGCAACAGGATTCAAATATTTGCGGACATCTCACCCGCCAAGGTCCAGAAACGCAGATCCCTCAAACCCCTGCTGGAGGTCCTCGTCCAGAACTCCATCAAGTACCGCTGGTCCTTCCCGTTCCAGCTCCAATTACATTTCAAGGACAAATCCTACGGATTCTCCTCGTTCCATGATGGTGAGCGCCTTCTGCTCCAACTTGGACTTATCACCCAGGATCTGGCCCCCCACCAGGCTCCAAGCAAGGCAGCTTCCTCCAAACGTCCACCGCCAGGCAGCCCCCTGACCCCGCTGTGGAACAAGCAACAGACGAAGAGACATTGTGAATCCCACCCTCATCTCGTTTGACAATTTTTTTCCCCCCTGAACCTTCCCCCCCCCCTCCATTTTGTCACCCAAGCTTTTTTCCTCTCGCCTTCTCAGTAGCCACCCCAGCCCTCTCCAAGGTTCAGGGGAAGACAGATCCACTAAGCCCTGACTAAAACTAGTCAGGCCTGGATCCCTTCTCTTTCAGGAGGGCTCCATTGGTCCAATCAGTGGCTATATGGGGTCCCCTTCCACATACGTTTCTCCCACCTGGGATCAGGTGGGCATTTGATGTGTTTACAATAACTTTTGATCGGGACAAATTTCTTCTCCAGGTTCCCCCGAACGGTTAGTTCACCAAATCTACCCTGGTTGTTCTCCCTCCTGGACTCCCCCCCTCTACCCCGCAGGTACCCCTACTAATGTTGTGATACTTCCCTTCTTGCTCATAGCAAGAACCAAGCTCAGACACACTTATGCTCATGTTGCATTTACATTTTTTCCCTTTTTTTTGTTTTTTTGTTGCTGGTTTTTCTTATATTTTCCCTTTTCAGGCCGACCGGATTCAGTTTGCTCCTTATTGGGGGCCGCATCGGCCGGAGCGGTGTAGTTTGCCACTCCACCTGTTGTGACGTGGAGGGTACCATCTCCCTCCGGTGACACCAGACAGACAATCCTTTTAGGGTTGCACCCTCTCCAAATGCTCTCCTCGGGGAGCTTTTGGACCTGGACCTGGCTAGCCGGTCCTTATTGCACTATAACAGTAACAGACTGGATGTTGTTTTTTTATTGTTTGTTTGAACTTTTTAATCATCTCAATATTCTTTGTGCTCTCTCCTCCTCTTCTTCTTCTTTTTCTCTTCTCCTCTCCTCCCTCCTATACTCCCTCTCTCCCTAGTGCTCAGGGTTCCTCACAGAGTTATCCCACAATATCCCCCTCAAGACTTTGGCAGAAGTACATGTCCCAGACTGAGAACTACAGAAGCCTCCGCTCCAAGGTAAGCTCCCCCCGAACATTCTCGCATCCACACCCAGACGCCCATGGCTGACACAGAAGCCCGTTCATTGACATTGAGAGTTGCCTCTCATAACACTTAGGGACTAAACTCCCCTTCTAAACGCCGGAAAGCCTTTCAGAGTTACCATGCCAGAAGCCTTGATGTTATCTTATTGCAGGAAACCCATTTCCCAGCGTGTTACACTTCTTCATTTCTCCACCGAAACTTCCCAACCTTTTACCTAGCTAACGCACAAACCAAACAGAGGGGAGTAGCTATCCCAAAATCAAAAATAAAACAGAGTAAAAGCAGTATAAGGGTCTCAAAATCAGCAAAGGCCGACGCGTTTCGACCAACAGGTCTTCTACTGGGACATCCAGTAGAAGACCTGTTGGTCGAAACGCGTCAGGCTTTGCTGATTTTGAGACCCTTATACTGCTTTTACTCTGTTTTATTTTTGATTTTATCAGTATATGCTCTGTACAGCTTGGGTGAATTCCCCTGTTTGTACCATTATTTATACCCCATACCCAATAAATTAGTGGTGGAATCACACTATTGGAGTTCCTTTTTCCTTTTTCCGTTTCCTGCTTCCTGGTTTGTTCCTGGTGTCGTGCCCCACATGTGTGTTGTTTTGGAAGATTCCGGAATATCCAGCCGAGAGTCTATCCCAGACCTGGAGGAGTGCTGCCAGAATCCAGCTTTCATCCCTTGGGCGCCACCTACAGGAGTTACCATAAGCCTTACTGACCCATAGGGATGAGCCGAACACCCCCGGGTTCGGTTCGCACCAGAACCTTCGAACGGACCGAAAGTTTGCGCGAATTTTCGAACCCTATTCGTTATAATGGACACGAACGTTCGAAATCAAAATTGCTAATTACAATGGCCAATATGCATGTTAATGTCATAAAACAGGTTTGGGGACCCGGGTCCTGCCCCAGGGGACATATATCAATGGAAAAAGAACTTTTAAAAACTAACGTTTTTTCGGGAGCAGTCATTTTAATGATGCTAAAGTGAAAAAAAAAAAAGTGAAATTTTCCTTTAAATATGGTACCTGGGGGGGTGTCTAAAGTATGCCTGTGAAGTGGCATGTGTTTCCCGTGTTTAGAACTGTCCTTGCACAAAATGACATTTGTAAAGGAAAAAAAGAAGCCATTTAAAACCACTTGCGGCTTTAATGTCATGTCTTGTCCTGGCCGCCATATGGCTGAAAATCCTTGAGAAAAATGGCATGGCTACCCCATCACCCCCCCCCACCCCAGCCCTTTGGGTCTTGTATGGATATTAAGGGGGACCCCGCACCCAAAATAAAACCCTATACCTACAACCCTATATACTCTGAACAGCAGTATATAGGTGGTGCAAACAAGACACGGACTGTAGGTTTGTTCTTAAGTAGAATCTGAACAGGTACATTATGAAGTGTAGCTCCATCCCAAAAAAATCTATTTTTAAGCTTTTTGGAGAACATAGGGAGGGGTTATCACCCCTGTAACATTTGCTGTCTTTGCACATCTGTTCAGAACATGTCACCTCACTTTCCGTCCGAATGACAAATGTTTTTGGAAAAGTGGGGTTTTAATTGAAACAAGGATTGGTGATAAAGCATCAGTAGAGAGGAGATACCTTTTTCCCAAATTAAATCTAACATGATAGAATTTCCCTTCCTAGGGGTAGATTTCCTCTCACTTCCTGTTTTCTCTTTCCGTTTGCAAGTAGGAGTCGTTTGTAAGTTGGATGTTTGAAAGTAGGGGCCTGCCGTATATACTCTGCAGAAATGTGCCCTATTAGATGTTGGTGTAGCCACAAGACTGGGGGGCACAGGAATGGGCCCTGCTGTGAGTTAATAGATCAAGATTTGTACTTGCATGCACCTGTTGAACCGGGCAGAAAAATTGGGCCTTTGGTGGTGGTGGTGGTGGTGGACGGTGTTGCCACAAGACTGTAAGCCCTCACAGTTACTCTTGGTGGGCGCAGGAATGGGCCCTGCTGTGAGTTATTAGATCAAGATTTGTAATTGCATGCACCTGTTGAACAGGGCAGAAAAATTGGGCCTTTGGCGGTGGTGGTGGTGGACGGTGTTGCCACAAGACTGTAGGCCCTCATAGTTACTCTTGGTGGGCGCAGGAATGGGCCCTGCTGTGAACTATTAGATCAAGATTTGTAATTACACGCCCTGTTAAACAGGGGCTGAAAAATTGTGCCTTAGGCATTGGTGCTGGTGCCACAACACTGCAACCCCTCACAGACACTGTACTCTTAGCACAGCAATGAGACCTGTTGCAAAGCATTGCCTAAAAATTGTAATTACACGCCCCAACAGGGGCTGAAAAATTGTGCCTTAGGCACTGGTGCCACAACACTGCAATCCCTCACAGATACTGTACTTGGAGCACAGCAGTCACACCTGTTGCGAAGCATCTTTTTAAAAATTGTAATTACACGCCCCTGTTAAACAGGGGCTGAAAAATTGTGCCTTAGGCATTGGTGCTGGTGCCACAACACTGCAACCCCTCACAGATACTGTACTCTTAGCACAGCAATGAGACCTGTTGCAAAGCATTGCCTAAAAATTGTAATTACACGCCCCAATAGGGGCTTAAAAATTGTGCCTTAGGCACTGGTGCTGGTGCCACAACACTGCAACCCCTCACAGATACTGTACTTGGAGCACAGCAGTCACACCTGTTGCGAAGCATCTTTTTAAAAAATTGTAATTACACGCCCCTGTTAAACAGGGGCTGAAAAATTGTGCCTTAGGCATTGGTGCTGGTGCCAAAACACTGCAACCCCTCACAGATACTGTACTCTTAGCACAGCAATGAGACCTGTTGCAAAGCATTGCCTAAAAATTGTAATTACACGCCCCAACAGGGGCTTAAAAATTGTGCCTTAGGCACTGGTGCTGGTGCCACAACACTGCAACCCCTCACAGATACTGTACTTGGAGCACAGCAGTCACACGTGTTGCGAAACATTTTTAAAAAAAAATTGTAAGTACACGCCCCTGTTATACAGGGGCTGAAAAATTGTGCCTTAGGCACTGGTGTGGTGGCATGGAACATTGAGGAGGAGGAAGAGGATAGTCAGTGAACATAACAGGACAGTCACTCAGCATCAGCATAGGCAGTCTTGAAGGGATGTGACATTATAAATTATTCCGTTATATCTGCTTCAGGTGCCTGGTAGCTGGTGGTGATCCAAGACTGATTCATTTTTATGAAGGTCAGTCGATCAACCGAGTCAGTGGACAGGCGCACCCTATGATCGGTGACAAATCCTCCAGCAGCACTGAATGTGCGTTCGGAAAGAACGCTGGAGGCAGGACAGGCCAGTAGCTCAATTGCATACTGTGCAAGCTCTGGCCAGTGATCCATCCTCAGGACCCAGTAAGCCAGAGGATTTTCAGTGGGAAAGGTGTCCAAGTCTGACCTTGCCCCTAGGTATTCCTGCACCATGTATATCAGACGCTGGCGATGGTTGCTGGAACCGATCATACCTTGGGGCTGCGGACTAAAAAATTGTCTGAAGGCATCGGTCAGACGTCCACCTTTCCCACCGCTCCTCTGCTACTGACAAAGCCTCAGCAACTCGTCGTCCAGGACCAGGAGTTTGTAACCTCCCAGTTTCTGGGAACGCGTTGCACAGACCTTTCTGCGAGGCCTCCCTGAGATGTCTCATCCTCTGCTCCCTCTGCGACGGCAAGATAAGGTCCGCAACCTTACCCTTGTACCGTGGATCAAGGAGGGTGGCCAGCCAGTAATGGTCCCTCTCCTTGATCCGAAGAACACGAGGATCCTTCCGCAGGCTTTGCAGGATCAGGGAGGCCATGCAGCGTAGGTTAGCTGAGGCATTCGGTCCGGAGTCTTCTGGGTCACTGAGGATGACATGATCGCCAGCCACCTCCTCCCAGCCACGTACAAGTCCACTGGTTTGTTGGGACTGTACATCATCCCTAAAAGACTGCTGCTGCTGATGCTGAGTGCCAGGCTCCACCTCCATGCTCACACAATCCTCCTCCTCCTCCTCCTCCTCATCATCCTCTTCCTGTGTGATGGGTGGGACAGAAGGAACACTGTCCGGATAAAGGGGGCCTTGAGAGGCAAGGAAGTCCTCCTCTTCCTGGCTCTGTTCTGCCTCAAGTGCCCTGTCCATTATCCCACGCAGCGTATGCTCCAACAGGTGGACAAGAGGTACAGTGTCACTGATGCATGCACTGTCACTGCTCACCATCCTCGTGGCCTCCTCAAATGGTGAGAGGACAGTGCATGCATCCCTGATCATGCTCCACTGGCGTGGGGAAAAAAAGCCAAGCTCCCCTGACCCTGTCCTGGTGCCGTAGTCGCAATTTACTCATTGGTGGCCCTCTGCTGCGTGTGCAGTCGCTGCAGCATGGCCAACGTTGAGTTCCACCTGGTGGGCATGTCACATATTAGGCGGTTCTTGGGCAGGTTCAGCTCCTTTTGCAGCTCAGTCAGCCGAGCACTGGCATTGTAAGATCGGCGGAAATACACACAGACTTTCCTGGCCTGCCTCAGGACATCCTGTAAGCCTGGGAACCTGCCCAAGAACCGCTGCACCACCAGGTTGAGGACGTGAGCCATACAGGGCACATGGGTGAGCTGCCCCTGTCGCAGGGCGGAGAGGAGGTTGGTGCCATTGTCAGAAACGACCATTCCTGGCTTAAGCTGGCGTGGCGTCAACCACCTCTCGGCCTGCCCCTGCAGAGCTGCCAGAACCTCTGGCCCAGTGTGGCTCCTGTCCCCCAAACACACCAGCGCAAGCACGGCATGGCATCTTTTTGCCTGCGTACTTGCGTAGCCCCTTGTACGCCTACGGAGCACCGCTGGTTCCGAGGACAGAGCACTGGAGGAAGAAGAAGAGGAGGGGGTGGAGGAGAGAGGTGTGTCACAACCAGTAGCAGTAGTAGCATTTTGGAGGCGTGGTGGCGGAACAACCTCCAACACTACTGCACCTTGTCCTGCA
Source organism: Lithobates sylvaticus (assembly GCA_028564925.1). Lineage (NCBI taxonomy): Eukaryota > Metazoa > Chordata > Amphibia > Anura > Ranidae > Lithobates > Lithobates sylvaticus. Next base: position 134,903,408 of record CM053033.1, read on the forward strand.
TCCCTCCCAGCTGCCAATAGAGTGACCCAATGGGCCGTGAAAGAAAGATAACGTCCCTGTCCATGCCTGCTGGACCATGAGTCAGCGGTAATATGCACCTTACCGCTGACCGCCCTGTCCAGCGAGGCATGGACATTGCCTTCCACATGCCGGTAGAGAGACAGAATCGCCTTCCGTGAGAAAAAGTGGCGTTTGGGAACCTGCCACTGAGGAACCGCACATTGAACAAACTCACGGAAGGGGGCCGAGTCTACCAACTGAAAAGGCAGCAGTTGAAGTGCTAGCAATTTAGCCAAGCTAGCATTCAACCGCTGGGCATGTGGATGGCTGGGAGTGTACTTCTTTCGACGGTCCAGCAGCTGGGGCAGGGAAATTTGCCTGCTACAATCAGACGTCGGTGTACTGCAAGTACTTGGTTGTGACACACCTAATTCTACACCTTCAGTCCTCTCAGAGCAGCTTTCAGAGAGGACTGAAGATGTAGTGGGGATGGAGATCCCAGCTGATGAGGAGCAAGGAGAGGTCCGCTTTGTTCTTTGGTGTGGGTCTTTTATGTGTGCTTGCCAACGAGCTGCATGGCAGGTCGACATATGTCTGCTCATGCTTGTGGTGCCCAAGCGGCTGATGTTTTGGCCACGCAAGATACGCTTGAGACAAATATTGCAAATAGCAGTGGTGCGATCTGATGCACTCGTCTCAAAAAAGGCCCACACCAAAGAACTTTTCTGATAACGTGCAGAGGCAGCGCCCTGCACAGGCGGAGCTCTGCGGTGTGGTACAGTTGCTGTGCTGGCCTCTAGCTGGCCTCCAGGGGGCATCCTGCCTCGTTGGACATGTGATGCCGCATCCTCCTCCTCCTCGTCCTCCTCCTCATCCTCTCTCCCTTCAGGCACCCACGTGGAGTCAGTAACCTCATCATCCCCTCCCTCTTCACCACTAGAGCAAACCTGGCAGTAAGCTGCAGCTGGTGAAACAGTACTGCCAGATTGCTGTCCTTCAGCATCCCCTCTCTCTGCGCGCACACTACTGACTTCCTCAAGCTGGGTATCATCATCCGAGCCTTCGAATCGTTGGGCATCCTCCTGGAGCATGTACCCAACACTGTGCTCAAAGAGTTCGGGGGACTCCTCAGGAGGACATGGTGGGTCTAGGGAAGGGGTGGCTGATGATGCCATTGAGTACGCGTTGGCAGCTGCTCTGCCAGTACCCTGAGCCTGGGTGAGAGAGGATGAGGAGGATGAGGAGGGCTTGGTCATCCATTCTACCAAGCCTTCAGCATGATGCGGCTCCACATGTCCAGCTGCCGAAAACAAAGACAAGCGTGTCCCATGGCCACGTGCTGATGACGATGCACGACCACGTCCACGGCCAGCACTGTTGTCTCTAGAAACAGAGCCTGCCTGCCCTGTGTTCTTGCCTCTGCACGCTCTGCCTCTCCTTGGCGGTCTTCCAGCCATTGTAGTCGGTAGTGTATATAGTATAAAAAATAGAGCTCCTATGTGTGCTCACAACACACTGTAGGTCCTATGGGTGCTGACACTAACACACTATAGGTACAATGTGTGCTGCTGACAAGAAAATATAGGAGCTCTGTTTGCTGCCACTAACACACTAGAAGTCCTATGGGTGCTTCTGGGAAGAAAATATAGGAGCTCTGTGTGATGCCACTAACACACTAGAAGTCGTATGGGTGCTGCTGAGAAGAAAATATAGGAGCTCTGTGTGATGCCACTAACACACTAGAAGTCCTATGGGTGCCGCTGAGAAGAAAATATAGGAGCTCTGTGTGATGCCACTAACACACTAGAAGTCCTATGGGTGCTTCTGGGAAGAAAATATGGGAGCTCTGTATGATGCCACTAACACACTAGAAGTCCTATGGGTGCTTCTGGGAAGAAAATATGGGAGCTCTGTGTGATGCCACTAACACACTAGAAGTCCTTTGGGTGCTTCTGGGAAGAAAATATAGGAGCTCTGTGTGATGCCACTAACACACAATTGAAGTCCTATGGGTGCTTCTGGGAAGAAAATATAGGAGCTCTGTGTGATGCCACTAACACACTAGAAGTCCTATGGGTGCTTCTGGGAAGAAAATATGGGAGCTCTGTGTGATGCCACTAACACACTAGAAGTCCTATGGGTGCTTCTGGGAAGAATATATGGGAGCTCTGTGTGATGCCACTAACACACTAGAAGTCCTATGGGTGCTTCTGGGAAGAAAATATGGGAGCTCTGTGTGATGCCACTAACACACTAGAAGTCCTATGGGTGCTTCTGGGAAGAAAATATGGGAGCTCTGTGTGATGCCACTAACACAATAGAAGTCCTATGGGTGCTTCTGGGAAGAAAATATGGGAGCTCTGTGTGATGCCACTAACACACTAGAAGTCCTATGGGTGCTTCTGGGAAGAAAATATAGGAGCTCTGTGTGATGCCACTAACACACAATTGAAGTCCTATGGGTGCTTCTGGGAAGAAAATATAGGAGCTCTGTGTGATGCCACTAACACACTAGAAGTCCTATGGGTGCTTCTGGGAAGAAAATATGGGAGCTCTGTGTGATGCCACTAACACACTAGAAGTCCTATGGGTGCTTCTGGGAAGAAAATATGGGAGCTCTGTGTGATGCCACTAACACACTAGAAGTCCTATGGGTGCTTCTGGGAAGAAAATATGGGAGCTCTGTGTGATGCCACTAACACACTAGAAGTCCTATGGGTGCTTCTGGGAAGAAAATATGGGAGCTCTGTGTGATGCCACTAACACACTAGAAGTCCTGTGGGTGCTTCTGGGAAGAAAATATGGGAGCTCTGTGTGATGCCACTAACACACTAGAAGTCCTATGGGTGCTTCTGGGAAGAAAATATAGGAGCTCTGTGTGATGCCACTAACACACAATTGAAGTCCTATGGGTGCTTCTGGGAAGAAAATATAGGAGCTCTGTGTGATGCCACTAACACACAATTGAAGTCCTATGGATGCTTCTGGGAAGAAAATATAGGAGCTCTGTGTGATGCCACTAACACACTAGAAGTCCTATGGGTGCTTCTGGGAAGAAAATATGGGAGCTCTGTGTGATGCCACTAACACACTAGAAGTCCTATGGGTGCTTCTGGGAAGAAAATATGGGAGCTCTGTGTGATGCCACTAACACACTAGAAGTCCTATGGGTGCTTCTGGGAAGAAAATATGGGAGCTCTGTGTGATGCCACTAACACACAATTGAAGTCCTATGGGTGCTTCTGGGAAGAAAATATGGGAGCTCTGTGTGATGCCACTAACACACTAGAAGTCCTGTGGGTGCTTCTGGGAAGAAAATATGGGAGCTCTGTGTGATGCCACTAACACACTAGAAGTCCTATGGGTGCTTCTGGGAAGAAAATATAGGAGCTCTGTGTGATGCCACTAACACACAATTGAAGTCCTATGGGTGCTTCTGGGAAGAAAATATAGGAGCTCTGTGTGATGCCACTAACACACAATTGAAGTCCTATGGATGCTTCTGGGAAGAAAATATAGGAGCTCTGTGTGATGCCACTAACACACTAGAAGTCCTATGGGTGCTTCTGGGAAGAAAATATGGGAGCTCTGTGTGATGCCACTAACACACTAGAAGTCCTATGGGTGCTTCTGGGAAGAAAATATGGGAGCTCTGTGTGATGCCACTAACACACTAGAAGTCCTATGGGTGCTTCTGGGAAGAAAATATAGGAGCTCTGTGTGATGCCACTAACACACAATTGAAGTCCTATGGGTGCTTCTGGGAAGAAAATATAGGAGCTCTGTGTGATGCCACTAACACACTAGAAGTCCTATGGGTGCTTCTGGGAAGAAAATATGGGAGCTCTGTGTGATGCCACTAACACACTAGAAGTCCTATGGGTGCTTCTGGGAAGAAAATATGGGAGCTCTGTGTGATGCCACTAACACACTAGAAGTCCTATGGGTGCTTCTGGGAAGAAAATATGGGAGCTCTGTGTGATGCCACTAACACACTAGAAGTCCTATGGGTGCTTCTGGGAAGAAAATATGGGAGCTCTGTGTGATGCCACTAACACACTAGAAGTCCTGTGGGTGCTTCTGGGAAGAAAATATGGGAGCTCTGTGTGATGCCACTAACACACTAGAAGTCCTATGGGTGCTTCTGGGAAGAAAATATAGGAGCTCTGTGTGATGCCACTAACACACAATTGAAGTCCTATGGGTGCTTCTGGGAAGAAAATATAGGAGCTCTGTGTGATGCCACTAACACACAATTGAAGTCCTATGGATGCTTCTGGGAAGAAATATAGGAGCTCTGTGTGATGCCACTAACACACTAGAAGTCCTATGGGTGCTTCTGGGAAGAAAATATGGGAGCTCTGTGTGATGCCACTAACACACTAGAAGTCCTATGGGTGCTTCTGGGAAGAAAATATGGGAGCTCTGTGTGATGCCACTAACACACTAGAAGTCCTATGGGTGCTTCTGGGAAGAAAATATGGGAGCTCTGTGTGATGCCACTAACACACTAGAAGTCCTATGGGTGCTTCTGGGAAGAAAATATGGGAGCTCTGTGTGATGCCACTAACACACTAGAAGTCCTGTGGGTGCTTCTGGGAAGAAAATATGGGAGCTCTGTGTGATGCCACTAACACACTATAAGTCCTATGGGTGCTTCTGGGAAGAAAATATGGGAGCTCTGTGTGATGCCACTAACACACTAGAAGTCCTGTGGGTGCTTCTGGGAAGAAAATATGGGAGCTCTGTGTGATGCCACTAACACACTAGAAGTCCTATGGGTGCTTCTGGGAAGAAAATATAGGAGCTCTGTGTGATGCCACTAACACACAATTGAAGTCCTATGGGTGCTTCTGGGAAGAAAATATAGGAGCTCTGTGTGATGCCACTAACACACAATTGAAGTCCTATGGATGCTTCTGGGAAGAAAATATAGGAGCTCTGTGTGATGCCACTAACACACTAGAAGTCCTATGGGTGCTTCTGGGAAGAAAATATGGGAGCTCTGTGTGATGCCACTAACACACTAGAAGTCCTATGGGTGCTTCTGGGAAGAATATATGGGAGCTCTGTGTGATGCCACTAACACACTAGAAGTCCTATGGGTGCTTCTGGGAAGAAAATATGGGAGCTCTGTGTGATGCCACTAACACACTAGAAGTCCTATGGGTGCTTCTGGGAAGAAAATATGGGAGCTCTGTGTGATGCCACTAACACAATAGAAGTCCTATGGGTGCTCCTGGGAAGAAAATATGGGAGCTCTGTGTGATGCCACTAACACACTAGAAGTCCTATGGGTGCTTCTGGGAAGAAAATATAGGAGCTCTGTGTGATGCCACTAACACACAATTGAAGTCCTATGGGTGCTTCTGGGAAGAAAATATAGGAGCTCTGTGTGATGCCACTAACACACTAGAAGTCCTATGGGTGCTTCTGGGAAGAAAATATGGGAGCTCTGTGTGATGCCACTAACACACTAGAAGTCCTATGGGTGCTTCTGGGAAGAAAATATGAGAGCTCTGTGTGATGCCACTAACACACTAGAAGTCCTATGGGTGCTTCTGGGAAGAAAATATGGGAGCTCTGTGTGATGCCACTAACACACTAGAAGTCCTATGGGTGCTTCTGGGAAGAAAATATGGGAGCTCTGTGTGATGCCACTAACACACAATTGAAGTCCTATGGGTGCTTCTGGGAAGAAAATATAGGAGCTCTGTGTGATGCCACTAACACACAATTGAAGTCCTATGGATGCTTCTGGGAAGAAAATATAGGAGCTCTGTGTGATGCCACTAACACACTAGAAGTCCTATGGGTGCTTCTGGGAAGAAAATATGGGAGCTCTGTGTGATGCCACTAACACACTAGAAGTCCTATGGGTGCTTCTGGGAAGAAAATATGGGAGCTCTGTGTGATGCCACTAACACACTAGAAGTCCTATGGGTGCTTCTGGGAAGAAAATATAGGAGCTCTGTGTGATGCCACTAACACACAATTGAAGTCCTATGGGTGCTTCTGGGAAGAAAATATAGGAGCTCTGTGTGATGCCACTAACACACTAGAAGTCCTATGGGTGCTTCTGGGAAGAAAATATGGGAGCTCTGTGTGATGCCACTAACACACTAGAAGTCCTATGGGTGCTTCTGGGAAGAAAATATGGGAGCTCTGTGTGATGCCACTAACACACTAGAAGTCCTATGGGTGCTTCTGGGAAGAAAATATGGGAGCTCTGTGTGATGCCACTAACACACTAGAAGTCCTATGGGTGCTTCTGGGAAGAAAATATGGGAGCTCTGTGTGATGCCACTAACACACTAGAAGTCCTGTGGGTGCTTCTGGGAAGAAAATATGGGAGCTCTGTGTGATGCCACTAACACACTAGAAGTCCTATGGGTGCTTCTGGGAAGAAAATATAGGAGCTCTGTGTGATGCCACTAACACACAATTGAAGTCCTATGGGTGCTTCTGGGAAGAAAATATAGGAGCTCTGTGTGATGCCACTAACACACAATTGAAGTCCTATGGATGCTTCTGGGAAGAAAATATAGGAGCTCTGTGTGATGCCACTAACACACTAGAAGTCCTATGGGTGCTTCTGGGAAGAAAATATGGGAGCTCTGTGTGATGCCACTAACACACTAGAAGTCCTATGGGTGCTTCTGGGAAGAAAATATGGGAGCTCTGTGTGATGCCACTAACACACTAGAAGTCCTATGGGTGCTTCTGGGAAGAAAATATGGGAGCTCTGTGTGATGCCACTAACAGACTAGAAGTCCTATGGGTGCTTCTGGGAAGAAAATATGGGAGCTCTGTGTGATGCCACTAACACACTAGAAGTCCTGTGGGTGCTTCTGGGAAGAAAATATGGGAGCTCTGTGTGATGCCACTAACACACTATAAGTCCTATGGGTGCTTCTGGGAAGAAAATATGGGAGCTCTGTGTGATGCCACTAACACACTAGAAGTCCTGTGGGTGCTTCTGGGAAGAAAATATGGGAGCTCTGTGTGATGCCACTAACACACTAGAAGTCCTATGGGTGCTTCTGGGAAGAAAATATAGGAGCTCTGTGTGATGCCACTAACACACAATTGAAGTCCTATGGGTGCTTCTGGGAAGAAAATATAGGAGCTCTGTGTGATGCCACTAACACACAATTGAAGTCCTATGGATGCTTCTGGGAAGAAAAAATATAGGAGCTCTGTGTGATGCCACTAACACACTAGAAGTCCTATGGGTGCTTCTGGGAAGAAAATATGGGAGCTCTGTGTGATGCCACTAACACACTAGAAGTCCTATGGGTGCTTCTGGGAAGAAAATATGGGAGCTCTGTGTGATGCCACTAACACACTAGAAGTCCTATGGGTGCTTCTGGGAAGAAAATATAGGAGCTCTGTGTGATGCCACTAACACACAATTGAAGTCCTATGGGTGCTTCTGGGAAGAAAATATAGGAGCTCTGTGTGATGCCACTAACACACTAGAAGTCCTATGGGTGCTTCTGGGAAGAAAATATGGGAGCTCTGTGTGATGCCACTAACACACTAGAAGTCCTATGGGTGCTTCTGGGAAGAAAATATGGGAGCTCTGTGTGATGCCACTAACACACTAGAAGTCCTATGGGTGCTTCTGGGAAGAAAATATGGGAGCTCTGTGTGATGCCACTAACACACTAGAAGTCCTGTGGGTGCTTCTGGGAAGAAAATATGGGAGCTCTGTGTGATGCCACTAACACACTAGAAGTCCTGTGGGTGCTTCTGGGAAGAAAATATAGGAGCTCTGTGTGATGCCACTAACACACAATTGAAGTCCTATGGGTGCTTCTGGGAAGAAAATATAGGAGCTCTGTGTGATGCCACTAACACACAATTGAAGTCCTATGGGTGCTTCTGGGAAGAAAATATAGGAGCTCTGTGTGATGCCACTAACACACTAGAAGTCCTATGGGTGCTTCTGGGAAGAAAATATGGGAGCTCTGTGTGATGCCACTAACACACTAGAAGTCCTATGGGTGCTTCTGGGAAGAAAATATGGGAGCTCTGTGTGATGCCACTAACACACTAGAAGTCCTATGGGTGCTTCTGGGAAGAAAATATGGGAGCTCTGTGTGATGCCACTAACACACTAGAAGTCCTATGGGTGCTTCTGGGAAGAAAATATGGGAGCTCTGTGTGATGCCACTAACACACAATTGAAGTCCTATGGGTGCTTCTGGGAAGAAAATATGGGAGCTCTGTGTGATGCCACTAACACACTAGAAGTCCTGTGGGTGCTTCTGGGAAGAAAATATGGGAGCTCTGTGTGATGCCACTAACACACTAGAAGTCCTATGGGTGCTTCTGGGAAGAAAATATAGGAGCTCTGTGTGATGCCACTAACACACAATTGAAGTCCTATGGGTGCTTCTGGGAAGAAAATATAGGAGCTCTGTGTGATGCCACTAACACACAATTGAAGTCCTATGGATGCTTCTGGGAAGAAAATATAGGAGCTCTGTGTGATGCCACTAACACACTAGAAGTCCTATGGGTGCTTCTGGGAAGAAAATATGGGAGCTCTGTGTGATGCCACTAACACACTAGAAGTCCTATGGGTGCTTCTGGGAAGAAAATATGGGAGCTCTGTGTGATGCCACTAACACACTAGAAGTCCTATGGGTGCTTCTGGGAAGAAAATATAGGAGCTCTGTGTGATGCCACTAACACACAATTGAAGTCCTATGGGTGCTTCTGGGAAGAAAATATAGGAGCTCTGTGTGATGCCACTAACACACTAGAAGTCCTATGGGTGCTTCTGGGAAGAAAATATGGGAGCTCTGTGTGATGCCACTAACACACTAGAAGTCCTATGGGTGCTTCTGGGAAGAAAATATGGGAGCTCTGTGTGATGCCACTAACACACTAGAAGTCCTATGGGTGCTTCTGGGAAGAAAATATGGGAGCTCTGTGTGATGCCACTAACACACTAGAAGTCCTATGGGTGCTTCTGGGAAGAAAATATGGGAGCTCTGTGTGATGCCACTAACACACTAGAAGTCCTGTGGGTGCTTCTGGGAAGAAAATATGGGAGCTCTGTGTGATGCCACTAACACACTAGAAGTCCTATGGGTGCTTCTGGGAAGAAAATATAGGAGCTCTGTGTGATGCCACTAACACACAATTGAAGTCCTATGGGTGCTTCTGGGAAGAAAATATAGGAGCTCTGTGTGATGCCACTAACACACAATTGAAGTCCTATGGATGCTTCTGGGAAGAAAATATAGGAGCTCTGTGTGATGCCACTAACACACTAGAAGTCCTATGGGTGCTTCTGGGAAGAAAATATGGGAGCTCTGTGTGATGCCACTAACACACTAGAAGTCCTATGGGTGCTTCTGGGAAGAAAATATGGGAGCTCTGTGTGATGCCACTAACACACTAGAAGTCCTATGGGTGCTTCTGGGAAGAAAATATGGGAGCTCTGTGTGATGCCACTAACACACTAGAAGTCCTATGGGTGCTTCTGGGAAGAAAATATGGGAGCTCTGTGTGATGCCACTAACACACTAGAAGTCCTGTGGGTGCTTCTGGGAAGAAAATATGGGAGCTCTGTGTGATGCCACTAACACACTATAAGTCCTATGGGTGCTTCTGGGAAGAAAATATGGGAGCTCTGTGTGATGCCACTAACACACTAGAAGTCCTGTGGGTGCTTCTGGGAAGAAAATATGGGAGCTCTGTGTGATGCCACTAACACACTAGAAGTCCTATGGGTGCTTCTGGGAAGAAAATATAGGAGCTCTGTGTGATGCCACTAACACACAATTGAAGTCCTATGGGTGCTTCTGGGAAGAAAATATAGGAGCTCTGTGTGATGCCACTAACACACAATTGAAGTCCTATGGATGCTTCTGGGAAGAAAATATAGGAGCTCTGTGTGATGCCACTAACACACTAGAAGTCCTATGGGTGCTTCTGGGAAGAAAATATGGGAGCTCTGTGTGATGCCACTAACACACTAGAAGTCCTATGGGTGCTTCTGGGAAGAAAATATAGGAGCTCTGTGTGATGCCACTAACACACAATTGAAGTCCTATGGGTGCTTCTGGGAAGAAAATATAGGAGCTCTGTGTGATGCCACTAACACACTAGAAGTCCTATGGGTGCTTCTGGGAAGAAAATATGGGAGCTCTGTGTGATGCCACTAACACACTAGAAGTCCTATGGGTGCTTCTGGGAAGAAAATATGGGAGCTCTGTGTGATGCCACTAACACACTAGAAGTCCTATGGGTGCTTCTGGGAAGAAAATATGGGAGCTCTGTGTGATGCCACTAACACACTAGAAGTCCTATGGGTGCTTCTGGGAAGAAAATATGGGAGCTCTGTGTGATGCCACTAACACACAATTGAAGTCCTATGGGTGCTTCTGGGAAGAAAATATAGGAGCTCTGTGTGATGCCACTAACACACAATTGAAGTCCTATGGATGCTTCTGGGAAGAAAATATAGGAGCTCTGTGTGATGCCACTAACACACTAGAAGTCCCATGGGTGCTTCTGGGAAGAAAATATGGGAGCTCTGTGTGATGCCACTAACACACTAGAAGTCCTATGGGTGCTTCTGGGAAGAAAATATGGGAGCTCTGTGTGATGCCACTAACACACTAGAAGTCCTATGGGTGCTTCTGGGAAGAAAATATAGGAGCTCTGTGTGATGCCACTAACACACAATTGAAGTCCTATGGGTGCTTCTGGGAAGAAAATATAGGAGCTCTGTGTGATGCCACTAACACACTAGAAGTCCTATGGGTGCTTCTGGGAAGAAAATATGGGAGCTCTGTGTGATGCCACTAACACACTAGAAGTCCTATGGGTGCTTCTGGGAAGAAAATATGGGAGCTCTGTGTGATGCCACTAACACACTAGAAGTCCTATGGGTGCTTCTGGGAAGAAAATATGGGAGCTCTGTGTGATGCCACTAACACACTAGAAGTCCTATGGGTGCTTCTGGGAAGAAAATATGGGAGCTCTGTGTGATGCCACTAACACACTAGAAGTCCTGTGGGTGCTTCTGGGAAGAAAATATGGGAGCTCTGTGTGATGCCACTAACACACTAGAAGTCCTATGGGTGCTTCTGGGAAGAAAATATAGGAGCTCTGTGTGATGCCACTAACACACAATTGAAGTCCTATGGGTGCTTCTGGGAAGAAAATATAGGAGCTCTGTGTGATGCCACTAACACACAATTGAAGTCCTATGGATGCTTCTGGGAAGAAAATATAGGAGCTCTGTGTGATGCCACTAACACACTAGAAGTCCTATGGGTGCTTCTGGGAAGAAAATATGGGAGCTCTGTGTGATGCCACTAACACACTAGAAGTCCTATGGGTGCTTCTGGGAAGAAAATATGGGAGCTCTGTGTGATGCCACTAACACACTAGAAGTCCTATGGGTGCTTCTGGGAAGAAAATATGGGAGCTCTGTGTGATGCCACTAACACACTAGAAGTCCTATGGGTGCTTCTGGGAAGAAAATATGGGAGCTCTGTGTGATGCCACTAACACACTAGAAGTCCTGTGGGTGCTTCTGGGAAGAAAATATGGGAGCTCTGTGTGATGCCACTAACACACTATAAGTCCTATGGGTGCTTCTGGGAAGAAAATATGGGAGCTCTGTGTGATGCCACTAACACACTAGAAGTCCTGTGGGTGCTTCTGGGAAGAAAATATGGGAGCTCTGTGTGATGCCACTAACACACTAGAAGTCCTATGGGTGCTTCTGGGAAGAAAATATAGGAGCTCTGTGTGATGCCACTAACACACAATTGAAGTCCTATGGGTGCTTCTGGGAAGAAAATATAGGAGCTCTGTGTGATGCCACTAACACACAATTGAAGTCCTATGGATGCTTCTGGGAAGAAAATATAGGAGCTCTGTGTGATGCCACTAACACACTAGAAGTCCTATGGGTGCTTCTGGGAAGAAAATATGGGAGCTCTGTGTGATGCCACTAACACACTAGAAGTCCTATGGGTGCTTCTGGGAAGAAAATATGGGAGCTCTGTGTGATGCCACTAACACACACTAGAAGTCCTATGGGTGCTTCTGGGAAGAAAATATAGGAGCTCTGTGTGATGCCACTAACACACAATTGAAGTCCTATGGGTGCTTCTGGGAAGAAAATATAGGAGCTCTGTGTGATGCCACTAACACACTAGAAGTCCTATGGGTGCTTCTGGGAAGAAAATATGGGAGCTCTGTGTAATGCCACTAACACACTAGAAGTCTTATGGGTGCTTCTGGGAAGAAAATATGGGAGCTCTGTGTGATGCCACTAACACACTAGAAGTCCTATGGGTGCTTCTGGGAAGAAAATATGGAAGCTCTGTGTGATGCCACTAACACACTAGAAGTCCTGTGGGTGCTTCTGGGAAGAAAATATGGGAGCTCTGTGTGATGCCACTAACACACTAGAAGTCCTGTGGGTGCTTCTGGGAAGAAAATATAGGAGCTCTGTGTGATGCCACTAACACACAATTGAAGTCCTATGGGTGCTTCTGGGAAGAAAATATAGGAGCTCTGTGTGATGCCACTAACACACAATTGAAGTCCTATGGGTGCTTCTGGGAAGAAAATATAGGAGCTCTGTGTGATGCCACTAACACACTAGAAGTCCTATGGGTGCTTCTGGGAAGAAAATATGGGAGCTCTGTGTGATGCCACTAACACACTAGAAGTCCTATGGGTGCTTCTGGGAAGAAAATATGGGAGCTCTGTGTGATGCCACTAACACACTAGAAGTCCTATGGGTGCTTCTGGGAAGAAAATATGGGAGCTCTGTGTGATGCACTAACACACTAGAAGTCCTATGGGTGCTTCTGGGAAGAAAATATGGGAGCTCTGTGTGATGCCACTAACACACTAGAAATCCTATGGGTGCTTCTGGGAAGAAAATATAGGAGCTCTGTGTGATGCCACTAACACACAATTGAAGTCCTATGGGTGCTTCTGGGAAGAAAATATAGGAGCTCTGTGTGATGCCACTAACACACAATTGAAGTCCTATGGGTGCTTCTGGGAAGAAAATATAGGAGCTCTGTGTGATGCCACTAACACACTAGAAGTCCTATGGGTGCTTCTGGGAAGAAAATATGGGAGCTCTGTGTGATGCCACTAACACACTAGAAGTCCTATGGGTGCTTCTGGGAAGAAAATATGGGAGCTCTGTGTGATGCCACTAACACACTAGAAGTCCTATGGGTGCTTCTGGGAAGAAAATATGGGAGCTCTGTGTGATGCCACTAACACACTAGAAGTCCTATGGGTGCTTCTGGGAAGAAAATATGGGAGCTCTGTGTGATGCCACTAACACACTAGAAGTCCTATGGGTGCTTCTGGGAAGAAAATATGGGAGCTCTGTGTGATGCCACTAACACACTAGAAGTCCTGTGGGTGCTTCTGGGAAGAAAATATGGGAGCTCTGTGTGATGCCACTAACACACTAGAAGTCCTGTGGGTGCTTCTGGGAAGAAAATATAGGAGCTCTGTGTGATGCCACTAACACACAATTGAAGTCCTATGGGTGCTTCTGGGAAGAAAATATAGGAGCTCTGTGTGATGCCACTAACACACAATTGAAGTCCTATGGGTGCTTCTGGGAAGAAAATATAGGAGCTCTGTGTGATGCCACTAACACACTAGAAGTCCTATGGGTGCTTCTGGGAAGAAAATATGGGAGCTCTGTGTGATGCCACTAACACACTAGAAGTCCTATGGGTGCTTCTGGGAAGAAAATATGGGAGCTCTGTGTGATGCCACTAACACACTAGAAGTCCTATGGGTGCTTCTGGGAAGAAAATATGGGAGCTCTGTGTGATGCCACTAACACACTAGAAGTCCTATGGGTGCTTCTGGGAAGAAAATATGGGAGCTCTGTGTGATGCCACTAACACACTAGAAGTCCTATGGGTGCTTCTGGGAAGAAAATATAGGAGCTCTGTGTGATGCCACTAACACACAATTGAAGTCCTATGGGTGCTTCTGGGCCAAAAATATAGGAGCTCTGTGTGATGCCACTAACACACAATTGAAGTCCTATGGGTGCTTCTGGGAAGAAAATATAGGAGCTCTGTGTGATGCCACTAACACACTAGAAGTCCTATGGGTGCTTCTGGGAAGAAAATATGGGAGCTCTGTGTGATGCCACTAACACACTAGAAGTCCTATGGGTGCTTCTGGGAAGAAAATATGGGAGCTCTGTGTGATGCCACTAACACACTAGAAGTCCTATGGGTGCTTCTGGGAAGAAAATATGGGAGCTCTGTGTGATGCCACTAACACACTAGAAGTCCTATGGGTGCTTCTGGGAAGAAAATATGGGAGCTCTGTGTGATGCCACTAACACACTAGAAGTCCTGTGGGTGCTTCTGGGAAGAAAATATGGGAGCTCTGTGTGATGCCACTAACACACTAGAAGTCCTATGGGTGCTTCTGGGAAGAAAATATAGGAGCTCTGTGTGATGCCACTAACACACAATTGAAGTCCTATGGGTGCTTCTGGGAAGAAAATATAGGAGCTCTGTGTGATGCCACTAACACACAATTGAAGTCCTATGGATGCTTCTGGGAAGAAAAATATAGGAGCTCTGTGTGATGCCACTAACACACTAGAAGTCCTATGGGTGCTTCTGGGAAGAAAATATGGGAGCTCTGTGTGATGCCACTAACACACTAGAAGTCCTATGGGTGCTTCTGGGAAGAAAATATGGGAGCTCTGTGTGATGCCACTAACACACTAGAAGTCCTATGGGTGCTTCTGGGAAGAAAATATGGGAGCTCTGTGTGATGCCACTAACACACTAGAAGTCCTATGGGTGCTTCTGGGAAGAAAATATGGGAGCTCTGTGTGATGCCACTAACACACTAGAAGTCCTGTGGGTGCTTCTGGGAAGAAAATATGGGAGCTCTGTGTGATGCCACTAACACACTATAAGTCCTATGGGTGCTTCTGGGAAGAAAATATGGGAGCTCTGTGTGATGCCACTAACACACTAGAAGTCCTGTGGGTGCTTCTGGGAAGAAAATATGGGAGCTCTGTGTGATGCCACTAACACACTAGAAGTCCTATGGGTGCTTCTGGGAAGAAAATATAGGAGCTCTGTGTGATGCCACTAACACACAATTGAAGTCCTATGGGTGCTTCTGGGAAGAAAATATAGGAGCTCTGTGTGATGCCACTAACACACAATTGAAGTCCTATGGATGCTTCTGGGAAGAAAATATAGGAGCTCTGTGTGATGCCACTAACACACTAGAAGTCCTATGGGTGCTTCTGGGAAGAAAATATGGGAGCTCTGTGTGATGCCACTAACACACTAGAAGTCCTATGGGTGCTTCTGGGAAGAAAATATAGGAGCTCTGTGTGATGCCACTAACACACAATTGAAGTCCTATGGGTGCTTCTGGGAAGAAAATATAGGAGCTCTGTGTGATGCCACTAACACACTAGAAGTCCTATGGGTGCTTCTGGGAAGAAAATATGGGAGCTCTGTGTGATGCCACTAACACACTAGAAGTCCTATGGATGCTTCTGGGAAGAAAATATGGGAGCTCTGTGTGATGCCACTAACACACTAGAAGTCCTATGGGTGCTTCTGGGAAGAAAATATGGGAGCTCTGTGTGATGCCACTAACACACTAGAAGTCCTATGGGTGCTTCTGGGAAGAAAATATGGGAGCTCTGTGTGATGCCACTAACACACAATTGAAGTCCTATGGGTGCTTCTGGGAAGAAAATATAGGAGCTCTGTGTGATGCCACTAACACACAATTGAAGTCCTATGGATGCTTCTGGGAAGAAAATATAGGAGCTCTGTGTGATGCCACTAACACACTAGAAGTCCTATGGGTGCTTCTGGGAAGAAAATATGGGAGCTCTGTGTGATGCCACTAACACACTAGAAGTCCTATGGGTGCTTCTGGGAAGAAAATATGGGAGCTCTGTGTGATGCCACTAACACACTAGAAGTCCTATGGGTGCTTCTGGGAAGAAAATATAGGAGCTCTGTGTGATGCCACTAACACACAATTGAAGTCCTATGGGTGCTTCTGGGAAGAAAATATAGGAGCTCTGTGTGATGCCACTAACACACTAGAAGTCCTATGGGTGCTTCTGGGAAGAAAATATGGGAGCTCTGTGTGATGCCACTAACACACTAGAAGTCCTATGGGTGCTTCTGGGAAGAAAATATGGGAGCTCTGTGTGATGCCACTAACACACTAGAAGTCCTATGGGTGCTTCTGGGAAGAAAATATGGGAGCTCTGTGTGATGCCACTAACACACTAGAAGTCCTATGGGTGCTTCTGGGAAGAAAATATGGGAGCTCTGTGTGATGCCACTAACACACTAGAAGTCCTGTGGGTGCTTCTGGGAAGAAAATATGGGAGCTCTGTGTGATGCCACTAACACACTAGAAGTCCTATGGGTGCTTCTGGGAAGAAAATATAGGAGCTCTGTGTGATGCCACTAACACACAATTGAAGTCCTATGGGTGCTTCTGGGAAGAAAATATAGGAGCTCTGTGTGATGCCACTAACACACAATTGAAGTCCTATGGATGCTTCTGGGAAGAAAATATAGGAGCTCTGTGTGATGCCACTAACACACTAGAAGTCCTATGGGTGCTTCTGGGAAGAAAATATGGGAGCTCTGTGTGATGCCACTAACACACTAGAAGTCCTATGGGTGCTTCTGGGAAGAAAATATGGGAGCTCTGTGTGATGCCACTAACACACTAGAAGTCCTATGGGTGCTTCTGGGAAGAAAATATGGGAGCTCTGTGTGATGCCACTAACACACTAGAAGTCCTATGGGTGCTTCTGGGAAGAAAATATGGGAGCTCTGTGTGATGCCACTAACACACTAGAAGTCCTGTGGGTGCTTCTGGGAAGAAAATATGGGAGCTCTGTGTGATGCCACTAACACACTATAAGTCCTATGGGTGCTTCTGGGAAGAAAATATGGGAGCTCTGTGTGATGCCACTAACACACTAGAAGTCCTGTGGGTGCTTCTGGGAAGAAAATATGGGAGCTCTGTGTGATGCCACTAACACACTAGAAGTCCTATGGGTGCTTCTGGGAAGAAAATATAGGGAGCTCTGTGTGATGCCACTAACACACAATTGAAGTCCTATGGGTGCTTCTGGGAAGAAAATATAGGAGCTCTGTGTGATGCCACTAACACACAATTGAAGTCCTATGGATGCTTCTGGGAAGAAAATATAGGAGCTCTGTGTGATGCCACTAACACACTAGAAGTCCTATGGGTGCTTCTGGGAAGAAAATATGGGAGCTCTGTGTGATGCCACTAACACACTAGAAGTCCTATGGGTGCTTCTGGGAAGAAAATATGGGAGCTCTGTGTGATGCCACTAACACACTAGAAGTCCTATGGGTGCTTCTGGGAAGAAAATATAGGAGCTCTGTGTGATGCCACTAACACACAATTGAAGTCCTATGGGTGCTTCTGGGAAGAAAATATAGGAGCTCTGTGTGATGCCACTAACACACTAGAAGTCCTATGGGTGCTTCTGGGAAGAAAATATGGGAGCTCTGTGTGATGCCACTAACACACTAGAAGTCTTATGGGTGCTTCTGGGAAGAAAATATGGGAGCTCTGTGTGATGCCACTAACACACTAGAAGTCCTATGGGTGCTTCTGGGAAGAAAATATGGGAGCTCTGTGTGATGCCACTAACACACTAGAAGTCCTGTGGGTGCTTCTGGGAAGAAAATATGGGAGCTCTGTGTGATGCCACTAACACACTAGAAGTCCTGTGGGTGCTTCTGGGAAGAAAATATAGGAGCTCTGTGTGATGCCACTAACACACAATTGAAGTCCTATGGGTGCTTCTGGGAAGAAAATATAGGAGCTCTGTGTGATGCCACTAACACACAATTGAAGTCCTATGGGTGCTTCTGGGAAGAAAATATAGGAGCTCTGTGTGATGCCACTAACACACTAGAAGTCCTATGGGTGCTTCTGGGAAGAAAATATGGGAGCTCTGTGTGATGCCACTAACACACTAGAAGTCCTATGGGTGCTTCTGGGAAGAAAATATGGGAGCTCTGTGTGATGCCACTAACACACTAGAAGTCCTATGGGTGCTTCTGGGAAGAAAATATGGGAGCTCTGTGTGATGCCACTAACACACTAGAAGTCCTATGGGTGCTTCTGGGAAGAAAATATGGGAGCTCTGTGTGATGCCACTAACACACTAGAAATCCTATGGGTGCTTCTGGGAAGAAAATATAGGAGCTCTGTGTGATGCCACTAACACACAATTGAAGTCCTATGGGTGCTTCTGGGAAGAAAATATAGGAGCTCTGTGTGATGCCACTAACACACAATTGAAGTCCTATGGGTGCTTCTGGGAAGAAAATATAGGAGCTCTGTGTGATGCCACTAACACACTAGAAGTCCTATGGGTGCTTCTGGGAAGAAAATATGGGAGCTCTGTGTGATGCCACTAACACACTAGAAGTCCTATGGGTGCTTCTGGGAAGAAAATATGGGAGCTCTGTGTGATGCCACTAACACACTAGAAGTCCTATGGGTGCTTCTGGGAAGAAAATATGGGAGCTCTGTGTGATGCCACTAACACACTAGAAGTCCTATGGGTGCTTCTGGGAAGAAAATATGGGAGCTCTGTGTGATGCCACTAACACACTAGAAGTCCTATGGGTGCTTCTGGGAAGAAAATATGGGAGCTCTGTGTGATGCCACTAACACACTAGAAGTCCTGTGGGTGCTTCTGGGAAGAAAATATGGGAGCTCTGTGTGATGCCACTAACACACTAGAAGTCCTGTGGGTGCTTCTGGGAAGAAAATATAGGAGCTCTGTGTGATGCCACTAACACACAATTGAAGTCCTATGGGTGCTTCTGGGAAGAAAATATAGGAGCTCTGTGTGATGCCACTAACACACAATTGAAGTCCTATGGGTGCTTCTGGGAAGAAAATATAGGAGCTCTGTGTGATGCCACTAACACACTAGAAGTCCTATGGGTGCTTCTGGGAAGAAAATATGGGAGCTCTGTGTGATGCCACTAACACACTAGAAGTCCTATGGGTGCTTCTGGGAAGAAAATATGGGAGCTCTGTGTGATGCCACTAACACACTAGAAGTCCTATGGGTGCTTCTGGGAAGAAAATATGGGAGCTCTGTGTGATGCCACTAACACACTAGAAGTCCTATGGGTGCTTCTGGGAAGAAAATATGGGAGCTCTGTGTGATGCCACTAACACACAAGAAGTCCTATGGGTGCTTCTGGGAAGAAAATATAGGAGCTCTGTGTGATGCCACTAACACACAATTGAAGTCCTATGGGTGCTTCTGGGAAGAAAATATAGGAGCTCTGTGTGATGCCACTAACACACAATTGAAGTCCTATGGGTGCTTCTGGGAAGAAAATATAGGAGCTCTGTGTGATGCCACTAACACACTAGAAGTCCTATGGGTGCTTCTGGGAAGAAAATATGGGAGCTCTGTGTGATGCCACTAACACACTAGAAGTCCTATGGGTGCTTCTGGGAAGAAAATATGGGAGCTCTGTGTGATGCCACTAACACACTAGAAGTCCTATGGGTGCTTCTGGGAAGAAAATATGGGGGCTCTGTGTGATGCCACTAACACACTAGAAGTCCTATGGGTGCTTCTGGGAAGAAAATATGGGAGCTCTGTGTGATGCCACTAACACACTAGAAGTCCTATGGGTGCTTCTGGGAAGAAAATATGGGAGCTCTGTGTGATGCCACTAACACACTAGAAGTCCTATGGGTGCTTCTGGGAAGAAAATATGGGAGCTCTGTGTGATGCCACTAACACACTAGAAGTCCTATGGGTGCTTCTGGGAAGAAAATATGGGAGCTCTGTGTGATGCCACTAACACACTAGAAGTCCTATGGGTGCTTCTGGGAAGAAAATATGGGAGCTCTGTGTGATGCCACTAACACACAATTGAAGTCCTATGGGTGCTTCTGGGAAGAAAATATGGGAGCTCTGTGTGATGCCACTAACACACTAGAAGTCCTATGGGTGCTTCTGGGAAGAAAATATGGGAGCTCTGTGTGATGCCACTAACACACAATTGAAGTCCTATGGGTGCTTCTGGGAAGAAAATATAGGAGCTCTGCTTGCTGCCACTAACACACTAGAAGTCCTATGGGTGCTTTTGGGGTGCAATGCTGTGCTAACAGCACTGCGGTTGGTACTACTGAAATACTGTACTAACAGTAAAACACGCACCAGACTAATCCCCAGCAGCAGCTAATAACACACTAACCAGCAGCAATGGACGATCAATGACAGGTAGCAATGGTTTAGCAAATAAATAGCCAATGGTTTAGCAAAGAAGAGCAAATCTTTCTGTAGCAATGAATCAAGCAAAGACACATAATCAGCCTGATCTCTCCTAAAGCCGGAACTCATGTGACCGGCGCCGACGGCGTGGCAGCCTTTTAAATGGTGGGGCGTGTACTAAAGCCCCTGAGCTTTAATTGGCTACAGGCGTCCTGCCTGTAGCCAATTATTGCTCTCCAAGTTTCCGGCGCTGTGATTGGGCAAGCATGCAGGGTCACAGTGCATGCTTGGCCAATCATCAGCCAGCAATGCACTGCGCCGGCCGCGTCGGCCGCAATGCATTGCGGGGCCGCTCGCATCACACGAATGTGATGCGAACGGCCCAAATAGTTCTGGGCTCGCCGAGCGAGCGAACGCCGGTGCTCGATGCGAACGTGGGTTCGCATCGAGCACCGGGCCCATCCCTACTGACCCACTGCCGTATGGTAGGTGGGTCCAACATCGCTGGTAAGCGTATGCATTCCATAACCATTGGAGGGTTTATATACTCGTCTATACACATTAGCATTTGTGTTTGCAGAGTTTCTCCATATACATCTCATGTACAAGGATGATCCATGCCATACGATTAAGTTTTACTTACAGGTCGATAAAATTGGCCCACGACTGGCGACGAAACTCACCCCTAAACTGAAAAACTTCACACTGCCCAAGATAAAAACGATCTCGGGATCCCTCTCTCAGAACCCCCAAAAAATTCTAGATACCTTCCACGCGTTCTACTTGAATCTTTATTCTTCTCCTTCCACCACTGACCCAGCCCCCCTGGAATCCTTCTTAGAAAACATTAATCTCCCGAAGCTCTTAGAGTCACACAGGTCCATGATGGACGCACCTTTTAACACAGAGGAAGTTCAGGATGTCATTAAAAACCTTAAGACAGACTCTGCCCCAGGCCCTGACGTTTTTTCTGCCCAATATTATAAAACTTTTTCCGAAGTCCTTTCTCCTCGTCTGGTCCGCCTTTTCAATTCCCTACGTGAGGGATCCTCCCTTGAGCCAGCGGCTAACCTTGCATTTATTTCAGTGATACCCAAACAAGGGAAGGACTCTAGTGAAGTAAGCAACTCTAGGCCGATATCTTTAATTAACAATGACCTTAAAATCATGACCAAAGTCTTAGCCAACAGAATGGCCTCCTTCATTGCGTCCTATATACACAAGGACCAGGTGGGTTTTATACCTGGGAGACAGGGGCCGGACCAGATTAGGAGAGCAGTGGATTTAATATCCCTTATGCATTCCGCCTGGGATGGCGGCCCTCCGCAACTTGGTTACATACTTTCCATTGACCTTCAGAAGGCCTTTGACACAGTCACCTGGCCTTATCTTTTCACCATTCTACGTCGCTGGGGGTTTGGCCCAGACTTTATACAAACACTGTCCTCCCTTTATTCCACCCCGAAAGCCCAGATTACATTACAGGGTCACCTCTCCAAACAGATTCCAATTCTGAAAGGCACTAGACAGGGCTGCCCCCTTTCCCCTTTACTCTTCGCTATAGCGATAGAAACTCTAGCTCTGGCAATTAGACAAGACCCTGATATCAGTGGGGTTGTTTGCGGCAATCAAATGCACAAATGCGCTCTCTTTGCGGATGATGTCCTTCTTTTCCTTACCTCCCCCCTCACGTCGACTCCTAAGGTCCTTAACCTTCTTCATTCTTTTGGAACAGTCTCAGGTCTCAAAATTAACATGTCAAAATCACTGGCCCTTAATATCACAGTTCCCCAAGATATAGTAGACGGAGCCAAATTCCCTTTCTCCTGGAGCCCCTCATCCCTTCCCTATTTAGGGGTCTTTCTTACCCCTAACATAGATCTTTTGTACCAACATAATTACACTCCCATGCTGAAAAGGCTCTCAGATGATTTAGCACAATGGTCCCTATACAATTTATCCTGGCTGGGCAGAGTCAACTCAGTTAAAATGACCCTCCTCCCCAGACTCCTGTATCTCTTTAGGTCTCTGCCAATCCCCGTTAAAAAGCGAGAATTGGACAGATTCCAATCCACCGTTATAAGGTACATCTGGGGGGGGGGGCAAGGGTCATCATCTTTCCAACACGGTGCTGTTCAGAGCTAAGAGAAAAGGGGGGTTAGGCCTCCCAAACCTTTGGAAGAATTTTCAAGCAGCCCAACTTTGCCAATTCTCTGTAATCTATTCCAGGTCCCCAAAACCTGACTGGGTTGAGATTGAACGTCAGGCTACCCCCACTCACACCCTGGACTACCTAGTCTGGAAAACACGCAAGAATCGCCCTGCGATCCTATCCCCCACCCTCTCACACTCAATGTCCCTCTGTGACTCCCTTCACAAACATACCTCTCTAATATCTCCCTGGCACCCTCTCACTCATATCTTCAACAACCCCCAATTTCATCCAGGATTGAACATCAAGGCTTTTGCATGGTGGCTCGACAAAGGCCTGTACAGAATCGGTCAGTACTTTAACAACGATGGCCCCATCTCTCTCAAGTACTGCATAACTAAGCTAGAAATGCCCACCTCGGAAACTTATCGGTACTATCAGCTACGTCACTTCCTACGCAAGGTCTGGAACAGCTCAGACAACCCGCTCTCTGTCACCCTATATGAACAATGGTGCTCCTCAGCCATGGGCGTCGGGGGGGTATCTCCCTGATCTACTCAGCACTTGCTGAGCCACAGGGCAAAGCAAACTATATGTTGAGGTGGGAGCAAGACATCCAGTTTGAATGGGACCTGGATACTTGGCACATGCACTTCTCACATTCATTTAAAGGTATCTTGAACACCTCCCTTATGGAGGCTGATGTTAAGGTAATCTCTAGATGGTACCTTGTCCCCACCTGCCTTTCCAAATTTTACCCTCAGTCCTCCCCTCTCTGCTTCCGGGGTTGCGGCATTCTAGGCTCCCTTCTTCACACGGTCTGGGAATGCCCTAAAATAAGGGGCTTCTGGAACAAAGTTTTTTATCTCATTCGTAAAGTTACAGGATGCAATGTCCCGCAGGACCCACTATAGCTCTCCTCAACAAAGTCATTCCGCAGACCCCTAAATTGACCCACTTGCTCATCCATTTTATCCTTCTAGGTGCCAAGATCACGATAGCTCAAGCATGGAAATCGCCCTCAGTCTCATTCCGACGAGCTAAACAAAAAATCTCTTGGATAATGGGACAGGAAAAAATTGCCCACACTTTACTAGACTCAGCAGAAAAATTCCGTCTCATTTGGGAACCTTGGGCTCAATATACGGGCACTTTGCTAATTTTCCTGTGAGAAGGGTTGTCAATTTCTTTACTGAATTAGCACATGCTCCTCAGCTCCTCTCCGCGAGGACCCCCTACCTAACCTAACCTTCTTCCCCTTCCCTCCCCCCTTTTTTTCCTATATCTCTTCTCCTCTCTTATTTTCCTTTGCTTTCTCTGTCTCTCTTCTTACTCCTTCAATTTCAACTTGAAGGGCCCTGGCTCGCTCTGGGCCCCAGTTTAGTTAAATTAGTTTTATAGGTTTTGTTGCTCGAAGGTACGGAAGGACAGCCCGCTTGGTAATAAGCCGAAGCTATAGCTTCTTCAGGTCGACTCTCATCCTCCCCCTTGTTAAGTGGGGGACCAAAATCTAGCCCACTGCGGCATTCTCACCTCAGTTAGGGGTTAGCATCCTGCTTCGGTGAACGGGGCCTTCACCCTCTCACTGTTGTATCACCTGAGGCTCTGATCCTCGACCCTCCCATGCACAGCAAGATCCCTATGGGGGTGCGTGGGGTGTTGGAGATCGGACGCTGATAATGTCTCCTTTGTTGTTTTATCTAGAAGCAACCTAACTCCGCCCAGTGGAAACAGTGTCTAGGCTAATAGAATGTGAACCACACTACTTTTTACTCTACAAGTCACCTGACTGTGGTGCTTATTTCCCCAAGTGAATCACCAAATGCTTTTGCCTGTAAACTGTCCTCTGTACTGACTCTTTAGGGGGTATTCTGTTCTCATGTTCACTTTTTATACCTTTGTACTGTTATTATTTACAATAAAACTTTTTGAAAAGAAAAAAAAAAGAAAAGGAAAACACAAAAACTGGATGAACTCACGAACAACATAGCCTCTACTGAATCCCTAAACAAGACCAATCCTTCCCCCTCCCTACAGACTAAAATATTCAAGCTTCGCCATGAACTAAGATCCTCAAAGCCACTTCATATACTACAGGGAATAAGGCAGGAAAATCAATGTCCTTACGGATTTAAAGGTCACAGGAATAAAAAAAAAAAATATCTACTCCACCCACACACCAACGAAAAACTTCTTAAACCCGACTCCATAGCAAACGCATTTAGTACCTACTATGCAGATCTCTATAATCTTAAAGACGACACCTCCACTCCTCAACCCTCACACACAAAGATCCAAGCATTCCTAGATAGTGTAAACCTCCCATCGGTCACTCCTGAACAACTCTTGCATTTAAATTACCCATTTACAATCACATAAATTTATACAGCAATAGACAAACTTCCCTGTCATAAATCCCTGGCCCAGACGGCTTCACTGCAGAATACTTAAAAAAATGTAAACATACACTAGCCCCCACGTTATGCCAAACATTCAATTTATCCACTAACTCCGCTTCATTCCCTTCTGAAATGCGCACAGCAATGATAGTTACTCTCCCCAAACCAGGTAAAGAACCCACGCCCTATCTCCTTGCTCAACCTTGATTTAAAGATCTACGCCAAGCTCATAGCCACTAGACTAGAAAATATCCTTCCCACCCTTAACTCTCAGGACCAATCAGGTTTCACCAAAGGCCACCAGGCCTCTGATGCAACCCGCCGGATGATAAATATCATTCACCACGTAGAAAATTTCAAATTGCCCTCACTTCTCCTCTCCCTAGACACGGAAAAGGCATTTGATAGGGTCCACTGGGGTTATACATCTGCAGTTTTAAACAAATTTGGAATCATTGGAAACATGCACAAAGCAATAATGGCCCTTTACTCCCACCCCTCTGCCCAAGTGTTCTCAGCCGACACTCTCTCTTCACCATTCCAGATCTCCAATGGTACCAGACAAGGCTGCCCCCTATCACCCATTATATTCAATCCTGTCATGGAACCATTAACAGAAAGCATAAGAACCAATAAACAGATCTCCGGTGTTCATTTAGAAGGCCTAGAACACAAAATCAGCTTATTCGCAGACGACTTGATCCTCATGATCACTGATCCTGACAATTGCCTTCCAGAGGTCCAAAAGACGCTAGCCTGGTTCAGTGCTGTTTCTTACTACAAAGCCAATGAGACTAAATCATACATACTTAACTTGGGACTTGATACTCCCACTTGCAATCGCCTTAAACTATGCTTCCTTTACATATGGGCGGATCACAGCATATCATATCAGGGAATTCAACTAACCTCCTCTACTAAATCACTGTTCTCAACGAATTACTTGCCGATCCGTGCTAGGTTACAAGCTGACCTAACTAGGCTGGCGTCCTTTGAATTCTCATTGCTGGGACGCTTAGCAGCGTTTAAAATGTTACATCTCCCCCAAATACTGTATCTCTTTAACACAATCCCTATTCCCCTGCCTCTCAACTATCTCAACTCACTCCAATCGATACTATCCAAATTCATTTGGAAGGACAAAAAGCCACGATGCGCCCACTATCAACTAGTCAAACATCGATCGTCAGGAGGACTCGGTCTTGTTAACTTCCAAGACTATTATATGGCATCCATTCTCACGCAATCGAGAGAATGGTTTCTACCTTCACTTCCTTACACAATTTGGGGGAAAATCGAATCATCCTTCACCCAAAGTACTAAATTATCTTCTTGGCTTTTTGCTAGCACACTAGGAGCAAAACTCCCCTCCCAATACTCACCAACGATTATAGCAACTATTAAAGTCTGGACCAAATTCTTGCAGATCACCTCAAACCACCCCTCACAAGCGACGGTTCAAATCCCCATAGAGACCTTACAACGGCTGATGTTTGCGACCTCCTATACCAGATGGAGAGACAAAGGCATTATATACATATCCGATCTCTTTGACCGTAACAAACCCAAATCATTCCCGACACTACAAGAAGAATACCAAATTCCTAACTCAGACATATTTCTATACTTACGTACCCAACACTGCCTCAAATCAATGAAAACCCATGTATGTACACTCCCCCAAAATGCTTGGATCTACTTTGAATCCCAAACTACCCACCAAAAAGGCATAACCATGTTCTATAATTTACTCCACTCCAAAACTACGTTCTCTACCTCCAACGCTCTCACCAGGTGGATAAAAGATTTAAAACAAGACTTTGCTTTAGCCCAATGGGAAAAAGCTGCCCAATCAATCTACAAAGCCACTTGCTGCTCCACTCTCTGGAAACTTGCATACAAACTGACATACCGTTGGTACCTAACCCCTGACAGACTGTTCAAATTTCACGCAACATCAGACAACGCCTGCTGCAGGCTATGTGGCCACTCAGGTGATTTACTCCATACATTCTGGAATTGCCCCAAACTCTCCCGCTTTTGGCACTCAGTATTTCAACTGATTGCCGACGTGACAGAAATAACAATGGAAGTACAACCATCATTGGCGTTACTATCCCTGAACATAGACTGAATCCCCAACCCGACAAGATATATCACAACTCATATACTCTTGGCGGCTCACCTTAGCATAACTAGGAAATGGAAAAATCCAGACCCCCCCTCTCTCCAAGAGGTGATCAATATCACGCATGAACACTTAATCCATAAAACTACCTTGACACTTCGACACCACAGTAAAGAGCGTACACTACAAACATGGCACCAACGGACTGACTGGTTCCACTCCAACAAATTGACTAAGTCACTCCATTCCTAACTCTGACTGCTGAATGTACTTGGCTGGTTGTAGTACAGGAATGTAGGGATTGCCCTCACTCGGACACAGTCTAGCACCCTTTGGGGGTGTACGGGTGTGGGCAACTCTCTCTCCTCTACCTAGCTAAGCTTAAACTGAACGTCTCGAGTCCTTTATACTATTTGTAAATTACTATTTCATGGTATTTTCTATATTCAAGGAATTAAAGTGTTTGCCGTTCAACAACTGTTTCATGTTCTAAAAAGTTTTACCGCTTTAATTTGTCATTGCTTTTATCATTATATTGAATACCAATTTGTACAAGATTTCAAAGTTGTAATTTTTGAAAATACAAAAAAAAAAAAAAAAATATTGCACTTGATTAGTATCATGTATATAGTCAATTATTTTTTTATTTTTTAACCCGATTTCTCTCCTTGGAGTTCCATGTATGCTGCTGCCGTGTTGTCCCCCAGGGAAATGTATGTCACCACGTGCTTCCCGGCAAGGGGAGAGGAGGGAGAGATTCTTGGAATTATCTCCCTGCCCTAAGCCCCCACAAGAATAATCATCTTCACTGTGTGGAGCAAGTGCCCTTGCTGGTGGCGTCCCGTGATCGCCGCTGGGCAATGCGGCGCGCGTGGCGCGCATGCGTGGCGACCACTCTGAGGAATTTTCGGAGTGCTCGTTCTGTGCCTGTTACGCGTGTTACATCATGCGCTGTTCGTCGGAGGCGACGGAAGTTCCGGGGCACTACGTGCCTTCTGGAACACTGAGGGAATGGCGATATGGCCGCCGTCACGGCCAAGGCACCTGCATCCGGAGGGGAGGCCCTATAGGTGGAGTACACACACCTGAACCAACTCAACTATGAGTAAGTAGGGTATATAACCATGCACGCATACCAGGATCATTTAGTCTGATCCTTGTGAATCACAAGACTGAAGTACTGCTCCAACAGGTATGGACTATTATGAAAGCAGAGAATTCATGTTTTTCTCCCCCTGACCCATATGGGAAAAGGGGACAGTATAGCGAGTCGTTTACTATTATACTTCATTGCAGTTTCCCTCTGACTGCTGGTAAGTAGGTCACCATTAGACATTTCTAGCGGGTACTGTTTGAAGCCTCAACTAATACAAGAACACCTACAGGTAATATATATTAAATATTGTACACCATAACTTGATATTCAATAGACACATTTCATTCAATCACCACCTAACACACTAATACACATGTCACATAATGCCACATTTTTACTTTAGTTTATTTTTCCCAGGTACACTTTTTTCTTCCTCTGGCTTTTAACAACCAAACAGCAATATTCCTCCCCCCTTTTTCTCACATATTCCTTACACCTGTCCCTTTCCTCACTCCCCACACACACCTTATCAACACACCCTCTCCCTTTTATTTTCTTTCTTTTCTCACTTGTTCAATCTCACTTGTCCACTATAGCACTCTACCACACTAATGTAATATTGCAATTAAGTTTTTTCAAACCTACGGTTTTGAAATAATAAATAATTGCTAGATTTTAATAAACAAATACTAAATTAATCTATCCTCATAAATTTGTAAATTTACTATCCTTTGTTCAATGGGTAATGCACCATCAGAACTTGGTCTTTACAACCCAGTCCCAGCAGCATCATAGTTATTAAATTAAATAATCAATTATCATCGGCAACGGCTCCTTCTCTTGACCTAGTAATCACTGTCAACTACATGTAATATACAAGCAACTCTCAAATAATTCATAAATAATAATTATAATTTCCAGGTGTGTCCACCTATACGGAGATACCCCTACCATTGGGGCGAGTGCCGCTTCACCTCCATCTCCTGTAAGCCCATGACCCTGACCCCCGCTACGGGGCTTTTTCCTCTTCCCACTAAGTGGGAAGTGTGTTGACACATATTTTGGCGGCGATGCCTGCAGGTATTTCCAGGGAGCGAAACTTTAGTTTTTTAGCAAAGTCTCTGGTCTAAGCAACATACTCTGATGTAAGGGTAAATATGACATGTGAAAAATTCCACAGTAAAGGAATTATAATATAATAAACTGTATACAAATATTTGACATTTTTTCTCTTGATGTCTCGCATAAGTGTGACCAAGTTACCCCTTTTCTCGTTTCTCCCCCCTGAAGAAGACCATGACTTCTAAACGGTCAAAATGCATTGGGGCAGTGGGGTGTTCTTTCATCAGATGATATTTTGGAATTTAACTCCATTAGATTTGTTTCGAAACTGTATCACATTGCTATATATAATTTTGCCTGTATCTCTATCCGTCAGATTGTTTGCACTATGTAAACCAGAGCTCGAATTTTAACAACTAACCATATGTCTGTTTTTTGGATAAAATAAAAATAAAATCATCTCGATTTCATTAACACATTATTCTTCATTGGTGCCGAAAAACCCAGAGGGGAATATATCATATATTTTTCTAGAAATATGGTTTGTCATAATCCACTAACTGCCACTTTTGCTTGGTCTGTGAAAGAAAAAATAAAAACCTAAAGTGGAAAATTTTATCATATTAGATCACTTCAGGCTGGCCCCTTTTGTAGGTATAGCTATGTAAAACATTAAAAATAAGTGCCTTTACTGTTTAAAATCCAGTAATACACTGCCTCACCCTGCTCTAAACATGCTCAGTCGCTCTGTATTTTTAGGCACTTTTAAGCACTGCCAAATTTATAGAGGCTGATCTGCTGACAGCCTTAAAGCAGAATTAAACCCTCCTATCTTTAACAGCCAAGGAAGCTGCTTCTGTTTGATCTGCAACTGTCATGGTGCTGCACACATGATCAGTTATGACATCAGCCATTTGATGGTTTGCCAATTTGGTTGAGGAAACAAGCAAATGTGACAGTTAGCAATCCCAGCATTCCAGGCATGTATCTGCTTTTTTGAAACTGTTAAATTGATGGGTTTAGTTACACTTTATTATTTACTTCTGCTCAGGGGCTCTGGGCTTCAGCAAAATGGCAGCCTCAAGCATGAAGTAACAGGAGCAATGCTTGAGGCAATTTAAAGCACACACTAATGTTTGTACCATAATTATTAATGTGGAATGTATGTTCCTTGCTAAAGAATGTTATTTTTTATTAAGTTGTTATGGGTAAAGTTCCTCTTTAATGGTATTACTATGGGTATTCAAACTACAGTATGAAGGGACTCAGAAAAACAAAAACTGCTACATTGATGCTATTGATAGACTGCATCATATATATATCATTTTTAATTTGGCCATAATTTCACTTTAAAGGAGACGTTCTTTGAAAAAGGTTGCAAAGTACACAACAAAGACCAACTGTTGAGAAAATAAACACTTTGGTTAGAACTATGTGGCACAGAACATATTATAGAAGTCAGGTCTATGTAAGTTACTACAAGGCACCTAGAGTATAGCAGTCAGGACAATACATTATACAACATAGTGCATAGAATGCAGCAGTCAGATGTATTTATGTTTGTATGTTTAATTCCTGGTCAGTGGGAGGAAAAACAAATCTTCAGTGCTAGGCTTGTGGTTAGTGGGAGTTGTGGGGAGGCCGGAGTCAGTGGTCTTTGGTAGGAAAAAAAATGCCCTGGGCCCACTGGGAGGAAAAATTGCCAAGATTATAGTTACACCCCCCAAAAAAGCCTTCCACCACCCCTGACGCTGTGCTAGCTGTCTTCCATTCCTGCACTGTAGCTGGAATCTGATTCCATTACACACATCTACGATCTGCACACTGTATAGCTGGATACTGCAGCTGAGCTGCTGTTCTGGCCAGGGAATTTCACAGCTCAGAACTGCAAAACATTAGCTAGCTACCCACTGTGCAGATCATAGCCGTGTGTAAGAGAATCTGATTTCAGCTACAGTGTGTGCCGTGGAGAGGAGGAGATCTTAGGCCCCTTTCACACCGGGGCGTTTTTCATGCGGTGCTGCGCTAAAAATAGCGCCTGTTCACCGCCTGAAAAAATCCGGCCCCTTTAACTCCAGTGTGAAAGCCGGCGGGCTTTCACACTGGAGCGGTGCGGTGCGGTGCGCTAGCAGGATGACAAAAAAAGTCCTGCTAGCAGCATCTTTGGAGCGGTATAGGAGCGGTGTGTTCACCGCTCCTATACCGCTCCTTCCCATTGATTAGAATGGGACACCACGGTAAAACCGCGGCAATACCCCTGCGGGGGGTGTTTAACCCTTTTTCGGCCGCTCGCGAGCGGCCGAATACCGCGGTTAAAACAACGGTAAAGCAGCGCTAAATATAGCGCTGCTTTACCGTCACCGCGGCTCCCCGCCCCAGTGTGAAAGGGGCCTTAGTGTCTGTGCTCAGGCTGTGTAGAGTGCAGGGATGGCAGAAAGAGCTCAGCCTAATGCCCTGCCAGTGGTGATCCCTGTTCTCTCTCCTGCCAGTGATGCCCCCTAACCTCTCCCCTGCCAGTAGTGACCCCTATCCTCTGCCTTGATGACCCCTGTCTGTTCAGCTGACCCTGTCCTCTGCCCTGTTGACCCCTCTCCTCTGCCCTACCGATTCGTGTACACTCCCCTGCCGACCTCCCATCCTCTGCTCTGCTGACCCCTGTGCTCTGCCCTGCTGACACTCTTTACACTCTCCTACAAACTAATAGCTCCTGTACACTGCCCTACAAACTCATTACCCTATCCTCTGCCCTGCTGACCCCCTGCACTGCTGACCTCCCATACTCAGCTCCCCAGACATGTTTTCTGCACCCCTGCATGAGACAGGCTAAACCCAGCCCTAGTGTTAATAGTCAGGGAAAAAATCCTGGTATAGTGGGAAGAAAAAATGGCCAGTATTGGTGATCAGTGGCAATAAGAAAAGTCAGTATTTGGTAGAAAGAAAGAATGCAGTTGTCAGTGGAAAGAAAAATGCCCGATGTTGACTGTGGGAGGAACAATGTCTTGACACCTGTGGTCAATGAGGGAAAAAGAGATGCATTTGCTTCAGTGGGGCAAAGTGGGAATGCTATGGTTCTCAGTGGGGGGTGAGGGGATACATTAATGCTTGAGGGGTGAGGGAATATTTGTGCTCAGCAGGGGGAGGGCAGAACAGTAATGCTCAGTAGAGGGTGGAAGGCACAATAGGGCATTGGGAGTTTGGGGGGACAAGAGTGTTGACAGCAGAGATGGGTGGAACAATAGTGCTCAGCAGAGGATAGGGGGAACAATATTTCTCAGACGGGGTAGAGGGAGAAATAGTGCCCAGCTACAGATATGGGTGAGGGGTAGGGATGGGCCCGGTGTTCGATTCAAACCCACGTTTGAATCGAACATCGTGGGCGAGCCCAGAACTATTTGGGCCGTTCGCATCACATTCAGGATGCCTGTAGCCAATTATAGCTCAGGGGGTTTAGTACAGGCCCCACAGTATAAAAGGCCGCCGCTGTAGCGGCCTAGTGCACTGTGTTCCAGCTGGGCCTGTGATATAGGCAGACTGCTGATGCTGATGCTGATTCATTATCATTACTGAATACTGATCATTTGAATATATATATTCATTCTGCTGATTGCACTGCTGCTGACAGTATCTGCAGTGCTGTGCTGTCTTATACATTCTGCTGTGCTGAGTGGTGACATTATCTGCTGCTGAGTCTAACTTTATCTGCTGTGATTCTGGGGATTAGTCTGGTGTGTGCGTGCTGTTAGTACAGCATTGCAGTATCACCTTTATACTATTAGGCATTTATAGGAGCTAGCGTGTGTGTCTGCTGTGTTAGTACAGCACACATAAAACCACCTCAGCCTCTCTATCTGCCGTAAGGCCCAGTTGTTGTCATCTAAGGCAGCCAGGCATTTACAGGAGCCAGTGTGTGTGACTGCTGTGTTAGTACAGCACACATAAAACCACCTCAGCCTCTCTATCTGCCGTAAGGCCCGGTTGTTGTCATCAAAGGCAGCCAGGCATTTACAGGAGCTAGCGTGTGTGTCTGCTGTGTTAGTACAGCACACATGAAACCACCTCAGCCTCTCTATCTGCCATAAGGCCCTGTTGTTGTCATCTAAGGCAGCCTCTATCTGCCGTAAGGCCCAGTTGTTGTCATCTAAGGTAGCCTCTATCTGCCGTAAGGCCCAGTTGTTGTCATCTAAGGCAGCCTCTATCTGCCGTAAGGCCCAGTTTTTGTCATCTAAGGCAGCCAGGCATTTCCAGGAGCTAGCGTGTGTGTGTCTGCTGTGTTAGTACAGCACACATAAAACCACCTCAGCCTCTCTATCTGCTGTAAGGCCCAGTTGTTGTAATCTAAGGCAGCCTCTATCTGCCGTAAGGCCCAGTTGTTGTAATCTAAGGCAGCCTTTATCTGCCGTAAGGCCCAGTTGTTGTCATCTAAGGCAGCCTCTATCTGCCGTAAGGCCCAGTTGTTGTCATCTAAGGCAGCCTCTATCTGCCGTAAGGCCCAGTTGTTGTCATCTAAGGCAGCCAGGCATTTCCAGGAACTAGCGTGTGTGTGTCTGCTGTGTTAGTACAGCACACATAAAACCACCTCAGCCTCTCTATCTGCCATAAGGCCCTGTTGTTGTCATCTAAGGAAGCCAGGCATTTCCAGGAGCTAGCGTGTGTGTCTGCTGTGTTAGTACAGCACACATAAAACCACCTCAGCCTCCCTATCTGTCATAAGGCCCTGTTGTTGTCATCTAAGGCAGCCATCTGCAGGAGTTAGTGTGTGTGCTGTGTGACTCCAGCACAATATACACTACCCACTACAATGCCTGGAAGACCAACAAGGAGAGGCAGACAGTCCAGAGGCAAGAACACAGGGCAAGCAGGCTCTGTGTCTAGAGACAACAGTGCTGGTCGTGGACGTGGTCGTGCATCGTCATCAGCACGTGGCCATGGGACACGCTTGTCCTTGTTTTCGGCAGCTGGACATGTTGAGCCGCATCATGCCGAAGGCTTGGTAGAGTGGATGACAAAGCCCTCCAAATCCTCCTCATCCTCTCTCACCCAGGCTCAGGGTACTGGCAAAGCAGCTGCCAACGCGTACTCAATGGCATCATCAGGCACCCCTTCCCTAGACCCACCATGTCCTCCTGAGGAGTCCCCCGAACTGTTTGAGCACAGTGTTGGGTACATGCTCCAGGAGGATGCCCAACGTTTTGAAGGCTCGGATGATGATACCCAGCTAGAGGAAGGCAGTAGCGTGAGCGCAGAGAGAGGGGATGCTCAAGGACAGCAATCTGGCAGTCATGTTCCACCAGCTGCAGCTTACTGCCAGGTTTGCTCCAGTGGTGAAGAGGGAGGGGATGATGAGGTCACTGACTCCACATGGGTGCCTGAAGGGAGAGAGGAGGAGGAGGAGGCGGCACATGTCCAACGAGGCAGGGTGCCCTCCGGGGGCCATATTGAGGCCAGCACACCAACTGAATCACACCGCAGAGCTCCGCCTGTGCAGGGCGCTGCCTCTGCACGTTATCACAAAAGTTCTTTGGTGGGCCTTTTTTAAGACGAGTGCATCAGATCGCACCACTGCAATTTGCAACATATGTCTCAAGCCTATCTCGCGTGGCTAAAACATCAGCCGCTTGGGCACCACATGCATGACCAGACATATGTCGACCTGCCATGCAGCTTGTTGGCAAGCGCACATTAAAGACCCACACCAAAGAACAAAGCAGACCTCTCCTTGCTCCTCATTAGCTGGGATCTACAACCCCACTATACCTTCAGTCCTCTCTGAAAGCTGCACTGAGAGGAATGAAGGTGTAGAACTAGGTGTGTCACAGCCAAGTACTTGTGGGCACTCTGTTAGCAGTACACCGACGTCCGATTCTACCAGGAAAATTTCCCTGCCCCAGCTGTTGGACCGTCAAAAGAAGTTTACTCCCAGCCATACACATGCCCAGGGGTTGAATGCTAGCTTGGCTAAATTGCTAGCACTTCAACTGCTGCCTTTTCAGGTGGTAGACTTGGCCCCCTTCCGTGAGTTTGTTCAATGTGAGGTTCCTCAGTGGCAGGTTCCCAAACGCTTTTTTTTTCTCACGGAAGGCGATTCCGGCTCTCTACCGACATGTGGAAGTCAATGTCCATGCCTCGCTGGACAGGGCGGTCAGCGGTAAGCGGTAAGGTGCGTATTACCGCTGATGGTCCAGCAGGCATGGACAGGGACGTTACCTGTCTTTCACGGCCCATTGGGTCACTCTTTTGGCAGCTGGGAGGGATGCAGGACAAGGTGCAGTAGTGTTGGAGGTTGTCCTGCCACCATGCCTCCAAAATGCTACTACTGGTTGTGACACACCTCTCTCCTCCACCCCCCCTCCTCTTCTTCTTCCTCCATGGCCTCTTCGAGTGCTCTGTCCTCGGAACCAGTGGTGCTCCGTAGGCGTACAAGGGGCTACGCAAGTACGCAGGCAAAAAGATGCCATGCCGTGCTTGCGCTGGTGTGTTTGGGGGACAGGAGCCACACTGGGGCAGAGGTTCTGGCAGCTCTGCAGGGGCAGGCCGAGAGGTGGTTGACGCCATGCCAGCTGAAGCCAGGAATGGTGGTTTGTGACAATGGCACCAACCTCCCCTCTGCCCTGCGAGAGGGTCAGCTGACCCATGTGCCCTGTATGGCTCACGTCCTTAACCTGGTGGTGCAGCGGTTCTTGGGCAGGTACCCAGGCTTACATGATGTCCTGAGGCAGGCCAGGAAAGTCTGTGTGCATTTCCGCCGATCATATAATGCCAGCGCTCGGCTGGCTGAGCTGCAAAAGGAGTTGAACCTGCCCAAGAAGCGCCTTATATGTGACATGCCCACCAGGTGGAACTCAACGTTGGCCATGCTGCAGCGACTGCACGCAGCAGAGGGCCATCAATGAGTACCTGTGTGACTACGGCACCAGGACAGGGTCAGGGGAGCTTGGATTTTTTCCCCACGCCAGTGGAGTATGATCAGGGATGCATGCACTGTCCTGTCACCATTTGAGGAGGCCACGAGGATGGTGAGCAGTGACAGTGCATGCATCAGTGACACTGTACCTCTTGTCCACCTGTTGGAGCATACTCTGCGTGGGATAATGGACAGGGCACTTGAGGCAGAACAGAGGCAGGAAGAGGAGGACTTCCTTGCCTCTCAAGGCCCCCTTTATCCAGACAGTGTTCCTTCTCTCCCACCCATTACACAGGAAGAGGATGAGGAGGAGGAGGAGGAGGATTGTGTCAGCATGGAGGTGGAGCCTGGCACTCAGCATCAGCAGCAGCAGTCTTTTAGGGATGATTTACAGTCCCAACAAACCAGTGGACTTGTACATGGCTGGAAGGAGGTGGCTGCCGATCATGTCGTCCTCAGTGACCCAGAAGACTCCGGACCGAATGCCTCAGCTAACCTACGTTGCATGGCCTCCCTGATCCTGCAAAGCCTGCGGAAGGATCCTCGTATTCTTCGGATCAAGGAGAGTGACCATTACTGGCTGGCCACTCTTCTTGATCCACGGTACAAGGGTAAGGTTGCGGACCTTATCTTGCCATCGCAGAGGGAGCAGAGGATGAGACATCTCCGGGAGGCCTTGCAGAAAGGTCTGTGCAACGCATTCCCCGAGACTGGGAGGTTACAAACTCCTGGTCCTGGACGACGAGTTGCTGAGGCTTCGGTCAGTAGCAGAAGGAGTGGTGGGAAAGGTGGACGTCTGACCGATGCGTTCAGACAATTTTTTAATCCGCAGCCCCAAGGTATGATCGGTTCCAGCAACCATCGCCAGCGTCTGATATACATGGTGCAGGAATACCTAGGGGCAAGGTCAGACTTGGACACCTTTCCCACCGAAAATCCTCTGGCTTACTGGGTCTTGAGGATGGATCACTGGCCAGAGCTTGCACAGTATGCAATTGAGCTACTGGCCTGTCCTGCATCCAGCGTTCTTTCCGAACGCACATTCAGTGCTGCTGGAGGATTTGTCACCGATCACAGGGTGCGCCTGTCCACCAACTCGGTTGATCGACTGACCTTCATAAAGATGAATCAGTCTTGGATCACCACCAGCTACCAGGCACCTGAAGCGGATATAACTGAATAATTTATAATGTCACATCCCTTCAAGACTGCCTATGCTGATGCTGAGTGACTGTCCTGTTATGTTGACTGACTATCCTCTTCCTCCTCAATGATCCTGATGATATCTTGGAAGAACATTTTTGTTTCTGGGTGCCACCACCAGTGGCTAAGGCCCAATTTTCCAGCCCCTGTTTAACAGGGGCGTGTAATTAAATTTTTTAAGCAATGCTTTGCAACAGGTCTGACTGCTGTGCTCCAAGTACAGTATCTGTGAGGGGTTGCAGTGTTGTGGCACCAGCACCAGTGCCTAAGGCCCAATTTTTCAGCCCCTGTTTAATAGGGGCGTGTAATTACAATTTGTAAGCAATGCTTCGCAACAGGTCTGACTGCTGTTCTCCAAGTACAGTAGCTGTGAGGGGTTGCAGTGTTGTGGCACCAACACCAGTGCCTAAGGCCCAATTTTTCAGCCCCTGTTTAACAGGGGTGTGTAATTACAAATCTTGGTATAATAGTTCACAGCAGGGCCCATTCCTGCGCCCACCAAGAGTAACTGTGAGGGCTTACAGTCTTGTGGCAACACCGTCCACCACCAAAGGCCCAATTTTTCTGCCCTGTTCAACAGGTGCATGTAATTACAAATCTTGATCTAATAATTCACAGCAGGGCCCATTCCTGTGCCCACCAAAAGTAACTGTGAGGGCTTACAGTGTTGTGGCTACACCAACATCTAATGGGGCAAATTTCTGCAGAGTATATACGGCAGGCCCCTACTTTCAAACATCCACCTTACAAACGACTCCTACTTGCAAACGGAAGGAGAAAACAGGAAGTGAGAGGAAATCTACCCCTAGGAAGGGAAATTCTATCCTGTTAGATTGCCATGCCATTTTTCTCAAAGATTTTCAGCCATATTGCCAGGACAAGACATGACATTAAAGCCGCAAGCGGTTTTAAATGGCTTCTTTTTTTCCTTTACAAATGTCATTTTGTGCAGGGACAGTTCTAAACATGGCAAACACATGCCACTTTACAGGCATACTTTACACACCCCCCAGGTACCATACTTAAAGGAATATTTCACTTTTTTTTTTTCACTTTATGCATCATTAAAATGACTGCTCCCGAAAAAACGTCAGTTTTCAAAACTTCTTTTTGCATTGATATATGTCCCCTGGCGCAGGACCCGGGTCCCCAAACCTGTTTTATGACATTAACATGCATATTGGCTGTTATAATTAGCACTTTTGATTTTGAACGTTCGCGTCCATTGTAACGAATAGGGTTTGAATATTCGCACAAACTTTCGGTCCGTTCGAAGGTTCTGGTGCGAACCGAACCCAGGGGTGTTCGGCTCATCCCTAGTGAGGGGGAGTCAATAGTATTCAGATGGAGGGGAACAATAGTGCCCAGAGGGTGTGGGGAAAAATATTGGCCAGTGGTACAAAGGAGAACAGTGGTGCAGTGGGGTAAACATTGAGGTTGTGGGCAACAGTTACCTTGCACTAAAGTCTGTCTAGGTACGGTATATACCTCCTTCTCTTTCTGCTGGGAATATGCAGATGTTGCTGGACAGGAGATCACAGAAACTACATGAAGCTGGTACAAGCCCAGCACAAGGTCCAAAACACAGTCCAGGTACACAGTATGCCAGGATTGTGTTGAAATACCGGGACAATCCAGGAATCCAGAACAGTAATTCCCCATCAGGTGCACACTCTCCATGTGATTGACAACAGGCAGTGGGTGGATTCTATAGCCAATAGCAGGCTATTGACTAAGGATTGACCCACTGCCTGCATTCATTACCATGTACCATTACCTGATGGATAACTAGTGTCTGAATCAGCCCTTAAAAAATTCCACTCGCCTGCTCCCATTTTGCGAGTGGAATTTAAGGGGTGGCGAGGAAGAGCTGCCTTGGAGCGGGGGGGGGGTCAAGCACCGTCGACAGCGTGGGTTGAATGGAAGTCCTTCTCCCAGTGATTGTGTTCCCCGACGCTCACTGTCACATACAGCCCCTCCTCCTGATCCCGGGACTTTGATAGACAGATCACCCAACCAATCCCAGAATGGGTGATCTGTCTATCAAAGTTCCTTGAAGCAGCATTGATGGTCACAGGTAGGCTGCATTGTTGGGCACAGATAATATTTATTTTTATAACTTAATTCTGCATAAAACATTTAAATGTCATTTCATGAGATAATTTATGAGGGCGGGATAAGGGGCGGGGTTGGGTGGGGCAACTGGTGGCAAGTAATCCTTGAGGCCTGGCTATTAGCATTAATGGACACAGGTGAAGCAGCACTGATGGACATAGGTAGGCTGCATTGTTGGACACGGATACATTTGT
The DNA here is from genome assembly GCA_028564925.1 of Lithobates sylvaticus. Classification (NCBI taxonomy): domain Eukaryota; kingdom Metazoa; phylum Chordata; class Amphibia; order Anura; family Ranidae; genus Lithobates; species Lithobates sylvaticus. The sequence continues at coordinate 134,942,996 of CM053033.1, forward strand.
TGTTAATATTTGTAGTCAGAGTCTTCACTTGTGACATGCGGTAACCCTAACTACCAAGACCTGCAGTGTGCCTTGGTCTCGCTGGTCGGTACGCCTAAAAGAGGGCATACCCTGAATAGGAGTATGAGAAATATGTGTTGTGAATTAAATGAAAATTGGGGAACGGGAGGGTGGGAAACCAGTAAGACGAGCCGACGAGGGACCTGTAGGAGGAAGAGGGATATATACCCCCAGACTCCTCCCACAAATCCTCCTCCGGCCAGCCTTCTAACTTGTAGTCAGAGTCTTCACTTGTGACATGCGGCAACCCTAACTACCAAGACACACCGCGGGCCTTGGTTTCGCCGGTCGGTATGCCTAAAAGAGGGCAAAAGACACAAGATAGGTAAAGCATGAAAGCTTTAATGAAATAGATAACAATTAATCCAACAAAGTAGCAAACGCCCTACTAACTTCCGTATTAGACATGGGAGCCGTCAAAAAATTTGTTTTGTTTCGTTCCGTTACGTCCTCGTATAAAAAAAAAATCGTAAATCGTAATTCGTGTACGAAATTTAATTCGGATTCGTACGAAATATGAATTTCGTACGAATCGTTAATTTGGATAACGAAAAGCGACACTCTACGAATAATAACGAATTATCCAAAAACGTATTAACGTTACATAACACTAGTCTATTGTCTATTGTTCACCAATCACTCAGAGGATAGACGAAATATGAAATTTCGTTTACGAATATGAAATTTCGTATTTCGTACTTCCTCTGAGTGATTGGTGAACAATAGATAGACAATAGACTTGTGTTATGTAACGTTAATACGTTTTCGGTTAATTTGTTATTATTCGTAGAGTGTCGATATTCGTTATACTGAATCTCAAATTCATTCGAATCATTCCTTATATCCGCTATAATTTCTTTCGTATTAGTTGAAATTCATTATTTGGTAGTTTGAAATCGTATAATTTGGATCCAAAATTCATAAACAAAATTTCGTATTTCGTACAGAATTCGTATTTTAAAAAATTCGTAATTCGGATTCGTACGAATTTCGAAAAATTCGTACGAATTTCCGATTCGTACAAAACTAATTGCACATGTCTATTCCGTATGAGGTTCGGGAATGTACCTGCTATAGCAGGATGACCTCCAGCGCCCCATGTACTTGATAATGTAAAACGGGACCCCCTGTTTGGAAGCTGCAGACGCTGCCCCGATTCTAAATGAATGTCCAGAGAAACGCTTTGGATCTACACCTAATTTGGCGAGTAAAATCCTAACGTAAAAAAATTAATTGTTTCGAAGTAATAAGATGCGTGGGAAAGGGGAGCAGAGGGCTGTTGTCAGGAGTCAGATTGCAAAAAGAGTAGTGCCCTTCAACTGGGCATCAATTGCTGTTAGTTTGGTAGTATTTTACCACAAACCCCTGACCCCTGATTCTTGTTGTTGGGCAGCTGTAACTCATAGTGCTCAGGGAATCTGGTGAGACTACCTCTCAGAACAGGAGCATGACTGCTAGCTTGTGACACTTCCCTGAGTCGGAAGAACCCAAAGAAACTGAGATAAATGGCTGCCTTGAGCACTATGCTGGGACCTGTGCCAAAAGGGGAAGAAGACAGTACGTCGAAAAAAATCACGGAAAATCTGACCAGTGATAGGTTGCCGAGATAACTGACCTCTCCCCTGGGTCCTCTGTATACCCCTGAGCATGGCTTTCAGAGGGTGAGCAGCAAAAATGGATGCACTGTCAGGCGCATGCAGGGACCTGAAATCTTGAATACCTGACAAATATCGCTTGATGGTACTAGCAGACAATGCCAACTCACTGTGGCAATACGCAGTGAAAGACATGACATAGTTGATATCCTCAGGGCAACTAGAAGGGTATAAAGACGTAAACCTGAAGAAAGTCTTCCAACCCGTCATGTACACTTTTAGCGTATTTCCTGGATAAAGACCTATTGGCCAGATCGATCGCCTGAGTCCGGAATGTGTTTAATCCATGACTAACAGTGAGTAAGGGGGAACAAGCCGGACCGTCCTTTCTCACACCGGATGCTGTAAGAAAAATTGAGGCATATTGAGACGGGATAAAGCATCAGCTGCACCGTTGAGATTCCCACTGATAAATTCACTGCAAAATGAAACTTGTACGTCAAGCCCAGCCATGTCAATCTACGCATAAAAGATATGATCAGAAGGGACCCTGATCTACCTTTATTGATAATTTTGTCTGTGGCCAAATTATCCGTAAAGAAGATGACTGAATTACCTGACCAAACTGGACCCCATGTGACTACTGCTGCCAGATTCGGATAGATTTCAAACTAAGCTGAGGTAAGAGCAAACTTCGGCAGATGGAAAACCTCTGGGGGCCAACCATTCATGGCCAAAAATGGCCAAAAAAACCGACTGACGTGGCGGCGTCCATAAGAAAACTCTGTGAGAACTATCCGTTGGCTGTGGAATGAACATAGAGATGCCATACCAGTCACACAGGAACCGATCCCACGTGATTAGATCAGCTCTGGCATCTTCTGATAGCTTAACAGCCGTGTCAGAATCCGGATATTGGGGAAGAAGGTGATGTATATTATGCATTGTAGAAAGTCCGCGCTACCCCCAATCAAAGTAACAAAAAATGAAAAATAAATATATAAAAATATGTGATAGCTGAATATATGTGATAGTGCTGCAATCTAAACAGAAACTGCAATATATTTAGTTTCGGAGTGTGTGTAAAAATAGGAATAGATGCGCTACTAAATAACTCGTGCAAACTACACAATATCTGTGCTACACCTGTGATAAAAAGCAATAGGTGCACTACTAAATAGATAGGTGTGCCGCTACATGCACAATGAAACAAATTAACTAATTTAAACCAAAAATAAGCATGAGCATGAATTTTAATGGAAAACAAAAAATGAAACAAAAATGATACAGAAATAGGTCAGCACTCATGAACTGTTCTAATCAAAAAACATTGTTTTATTCAAAAGAAAGTCCATAAAAGGTGCAATACAAGTCCATTGACAATAACTCTTTGAATACAGATTCCTAGCTTACTTTCCCTGTGGAAGCCTAATACGGAGAAACGCAGCGTCGGGTGGAGCTAGCAGAGTGGACGTTCTCTCACATCACGCCCCAGCCAGCTGGCGAGAGCCGCGGCTGTGTTATTTAGTTTTTTTGGAAGTGCTTGCTGTTTTTTGAAAGTGCCTGCTGTTTCATGTTTTAAAGTGCTGTGGTGCAGTGCTGTGCCGTGGTTTTGAATAAACGAACTTGGATTTTAAACATATTACATTATGAAGCCCTCTTTATTCCTCCCATGGTGTTCCTATTGAAACTGCCTTACTCATAAACGTGGGTCCCACGGAGTGCATCGGAGGCCGGTCCTAGTAGCGGAGGAGTGGATCCTGATAGATGTCCTTAGTGTGCCTGCTCTGTGCCTATTAGATCTCCGTAATAGAGATCCGACTTTTCTGGTAAGCGGCCATCTGGCTTTTATTATCCTTCGGCTGTTGCATGAGGATTGTTACTGTGAAGAAATCATCCTTGTTTGGAATCTGTATTCAAAGAGTTATTGTCAATGGACTTGTATTGCACCTTTCATGGACTTTCTTTTGAATAGAAAAATGTTTTTTGATTAGAACAGTTCATGTGTGCTGACCTATTTCTATATCATTTTTGTTTCATTTTTTGTTTTCCATTCAAATTCATGATCATGCTTATTTGTGGTTTAAATTAGTTAATTTGTTTCATTGTGCATGTAGCAGCACACCTATCTATTTAGCAGTGCACCTATTGCTTTTTAGCACAGGTGTTGCACAGATATTGTGTAGTTTGCACAAGTTATTTAGTAGCGCATCTATTCCTATTTTTACACACTTTGGGGAAGAAGGGCCAGCAATCTGGACACAAAAGCCCTACCCTGAGGGATGATTCTCATGGCGTGATTTAGCATCCCCAACAGAGACTGCAATTCTTTCTTGGAACAGACTGGGGATCGGACAAACAGGCCAATGGTCTGGCGTATCCTAACCAACTTCTCCAAGGGCAGACTAGCAACCATGAGATTGGAATCAAGCGTGGTCCCCAAAAAAAGTGTTGACTTTTGTCGGACCTTCAATCTTATGTGCAGCTAGAGGGACATTTAACTCTGAAAACAGTCCTGTAAGCGCATGAGGTCCCGGGGCGGTTCACCTGGGTCTTCCAAAAGTAAAAAATCATCAATATAGTGAATTACCCTCTGACAACCTTTACAATTACCCAAAACCCAGTGAAGGGCCTGGTGTCAAACAGGCAAGAACTGCTTTTCGACCCAAACATTAATCTAGTAGCGAAATAATACTGACCGCGCCACTTGATGCCATGCCATTGCCAGAGAGCAGGACTAATGGGAAGCAGCTTAACCGCTTCCCGACCGCCCACTGCATATATACGTCAGCAGAATGGCACGGGCAGGCAGAATCACGTACCTGTACGTGATCGTGCATGTGCCTGCCTGTGGGTCGCGCGTGCGCCGCTAGCGGCGCGCTCGCGACCCGGTCGGGAGCTCCGTGACCCCGGCCGCGGGACCAGAGGACCCGATCGCCGCTGGTGTCCCGCGATCGGGTTACGGAGCTGAAGAACGGGGAGAGGTTTGTGTAAACAAACCTCTCCCCGCGCTTCCTACACTGACTGTCAGTGATCGGCGGTTCCCTGTCATCGGGAACGCCGATCAATGACGTCACACGTACAGCCACGCCCCCCTACAGTAAAATGAAAACAACACGTCACACTGACTCCTCCCCGCCCCCTAGTGGTTAACCCCTTCACTACAACTGTCATTTACATAGGAATCATTGCTATTTAAATAGCACTGATTTCTATATAAATGACAAATGTCCCAAAAATGTGTCAAAAATGTCCGATGTGTCCGCCATAATGTCGCAGTCACAATAAAAATCGCTGATCGCCGCCATTACTAGTAAAAAAAAAAATATTAATAAAAATGCTATAAAACTATCCCCTATTTTGTAAACGCTATAACTTTTGCGCAAACCAATCAATAATCGCTAATTGCGATTTTTTTACCAAAAATATGTAGAAGAATACGTATCGGCCGAAACTGAGGAAAAAAAATGTCTTTTTATATATTTTTTGGGGATATTTATTATAGCAAAAAGTAAAAAATATTGCATTTTTTTCAAAATTGTCGCTCTATTTTTGTTTATAGCGCAAAAAATAAAAACCGCAGGGGCGATCAAATACCACCAAAAGAAAGCTCTATTTGTGGGAAAAAAAGGACGCCAATTTTGTTTGGGAGCCACGTCGCACGACTGCGCAATTGTCAGTTAAAACGACACAGTGCCGAATCGCAAAAAGGGGCCTGGTCCTTTGGCTGCCAATTGGTCCGGGGCTGAAGTGGTTAAAAGCATCAGTAATATCAGCTTTGGACAGCCAAGCACCCCTTCCTAACTGCACAATATGCTGGATTGCCAAATCCACTGATGAATACTTCAGTGAAAATTCCTCCGAGGGGATGAGAGAATGAAGACTAGGAACATGAGATTAATGAGGTGTGGACAAATCATAAATCCTGCAATATTTATTGGAAAACTTTCCACAGACCACCCCAATGGGGCTAACCCTCCACCTGCAAAATGGTGATAGAAAAGGTCTAATCATGAACCCCTTGGATACTTCTGCCTGCAGCAACTCATCGACAATAGCAGGGTGATTCTCCACTGACCTCAAATTATTACATTCGAACGACTGGGTTGGAATGATAAGTGATGGAGTGATAAGGCCAGTGTGAAAGCCTGATGAAAAACCCTCCAGCAAAAACTGTCTGAACGCTGGGGATGGGTGGTTTTCCAGGTAATCCCCTAGCAAGGAGATATTGACTTGGCATATTTGTGAAAGAGAACCGCGCCAGTCACTCTAGTTATATCATCCATCCACATGTGCCAAAAATAGTAAACCAAAATAATATTAATATATCTATCTATACCTATTTATAGTGTAAATATATTTATTTATACCAAAGAGGGTGGTACTACCCCCCCTCGTTACCAGTAGCCCACCAAATTATGGTATGGACCTCCTAGAAGTGCTCAGTGCTTATGGTGCCAAACAAAAATAAAAGATAAAAAAATATATAAAATAAAAATATATATCTATACCTTTATCAAGATTAGACTATATATTATGTTTAACACAAAAGTAATTCTGTGTCCTTAGTGTACCAATATATCAGTTACTATATCATTCCATAAAACATTTCTTTGATTTTTTAACTGTTTTGAATCAAATTCATCTTGATTAGGGATGGGCCCGGTGTTCGATTCAAACCCACGTTCGAATCGAGCACCGGGCGTTCGCCCGCTCGGCAAGCCCAGAACTATTTGGGCCGTTCGCATCACATTCGTGTGATGTAAGCGGCCCGCAATGCATTGCGCCAGTCGCAGTGCATTGCTGGCTGATTATTGGCCAAGCATGCACTGTGACCCGCATGTTTGGCCAATCACATCGCTGGCAGCGAGGAGAGCAATAATTGGCTACAGTCAGGAAGCCTGTAGCCAATTATAGCTCAGGGGCGTTAGTACAAGGACGCTGCGCCGGCGGCCTAGTGCACTCTGTTCCGGCTGTGATTGTGTGATAGAGGCAGACTGCTGATGCTGATGCTGATTCATTATCATTACCATTACTACTGAATACTGATCATTTGAATATATATTTATTCTGCTGATTGCACTGAGTGGTGACATTATCTGCTGCTGAGTCTAACTGCTGTGATTCTGGGGATTAGTCTGGTGTGTGCGTGCTGTTAGTACAGCATTGCAGTATCACCTTCTGGCCTATTGTGATCTAAGGCATGCAGGCATTTATAGGAGCTAGCGTGTGTGTGCTGTGTTAGTACAGCACACATAAAACCACCTCAGTCACTCTATCTGCTATAAGGCCCAGTTGTTGTCATATAAGGCAGCCTCTATCTGCCGTAAGGCCCAGTTGTTGTCATAGAAGGCAGCCAGGCATCTTCAGGAGCTAGCGTGTGTGTGTGTGCTGTGTTAGTACCGCACACATAAAACCACCTCAGCCTCTCTATCTGCCATAAGGCCCAGTTGTTGTCATATAAGGCAGCCTCTATCTGCCGTAAGGCCCAGTTGTTGTCATCGAAGGCAGCCAGGCATCTCCAGGAGCTAGCGTGTGTGTGTGTGCTGTGTTAGTACCGCACAGATAAAACCACCTCAGCCTCTCTATCTGCCATAAGGCCCAGTTGTTGTCATATAAGGCAGCCTCTATCTGCCGTAAGGCCCAGTTGTTGTCATCTAAGGTAGCCTCTATCTGCCGTAAGGCCCAGTTGTTGTCATCGAAGGCAGCAAAGGCATCTCCAGGAGCTAGCGTGTGTGTGTGTGCTGTGTTAGTACCGCACACATAAAACCACCTTAGCCTCTCTATCTGCCATAAGGCCCAGTTGTTGTCATATAAGGCAGCCTCTATCTGCCGTAAGGCTCAGTTGTTGTCATCGAAGGCAGCCAGGCATCTCCAGGAGCTAGCGTGTGTGTGTGTGCGCTGTGTTAGTACCGCACACATAAAACAACCTCAGCCTCTCTATCTGCCATAAGGCCCAGTTGTTGTCATATAAGGCAGCCTCTATCTGCCGTAAGGCCCAGTTGTTGTCATCGAAGGCAGCCAGGCATCTCCAGGAGCTAGCGTGTGTGTGTGTGCTGTGTTAGTACAGCACACATAAAAAACCACCTCAGCCTCTCTATCTGCCATTATGCCCAGTTGTTGTCATCTAAGGAAGCCTCTATCTGCCGTAAGGCCCAGTTGTTGTCATCTAAGGCAGCCTCTATCTGCCGTAAGGCTCAGTTGTTGTCATCGAAGGCAGCCAGGCATCTCCAGGAGCTAGCGTGTGTGTGTGTGCGCTGTGTTAGTACAGCACACATAAAACAACCTCAGCCTCTCTATCTGCCATAAGGCCCAGTTGTTGTCATATAAGGCAGCCTCTATCTGCCATAAGGCCCAGTTGTTGTCATCGAAGGCAGCCAGGCATCTCCAGGAGCTAGCGTGTGTGTGTGTGTGTGCTGTGTTAGTACAGCACACATAAAACCACCTCAGCCTCTCTATCTGCCATTATGCCCAGTTGTTGTCATATAAGGCAGCCTCTATCTGCCGTAAGGCCCAGTTGTTGTCATCTAAGGCAGCCTCTATCTGCCGTAAGGCCCAGTTGTTGTCATCTAAGGCAGCCTCTATCTGCCGTAAGGCCCTGTTGCTGTCATCTAAGGCAGCCATCTGCAGGAGTTAGTGTGTGTGCTGTGTGACTCCAGCACAATATACACTACCCACTACAATGCCTGGAAGACCGCCAAGGAGAGGCAGACAGTCCCAAGGCAAGAACACAGGGCAAGCAGGCTCTGTTTCTAGAGACAACAGTACTGGTCGTGGACGTGGACGTGGTCGTGCATCGTCATCAGCACGTGGCCATGGGACACGCTTGTCCTTGTTTTCGGCAGCTGGACATGTTGAGCCGCATCATGCCGAAGGCTTGGTAGAATGGATGACCAAGCCCTCCTCATCCTCCTCATCCTCTCTCACCCAGGCTCAGGGTACTGGCAAAGCAGCTGCCAACGCGTACTCAATGGCATCATCAGGCACCCCTTCCCTAGACCCACCATGTCCTCCTGAGGAGTCCCCCGAACTGTTTGAGCACAGTGTTGGGTACATGCTCCAGGAGGATGCCCAACGTTTTGAAGGCTCGGATGATGATACCCAGCTAGAGGAAGGCAGTAGCGTGAGCGCAGAGAGAGGAGATGCTCAAGGACAGCAATCTGGCAGTCATGTTCCACCAGCTGCAGCTTACTGCCAGGTTTGCTCCAGTGGTGAAGAGGGAGGGGATGATGAGGTCACTGACTCCACGTGGTGCCTGAAGGGAGAGAGGAGGAGGAGGAGGAGGAGGCGGCGGCACATGTCCAACGAGGCAGGAATGCCCTCCGGAGGCCAGCTAGAGGCCAGCACACCAACTGAATCACACCGCAGAGCTCCGCCTGTGCAGGGCGCTGCCTCTGCACGTTATCACAAAAGTTCTTTGGTGTGGGCCTCTTTTGAGACGAGTGCATCAGATCGCACCACTGCTATTTGCAACATATGTCTCAAGCTTATCTTGCGTGGTGAAAACATCAGCCGCCTGCGCACCACAAGCATGACCAGACATATGTCGACCTGCCATGCAGCTCGTTGGCAAGCGCACATTAAAGACCCACACCAAAGAACAAAGCAGACCTCTCCTTGCTCCTCATCAGCTGGGATCTCCAACCCCACTATATCTTCAGTCCTCTCTGAAAGCTGCTCTGAGAGGAATGAAGGTGTAGAATTAGGTGTGTCACAGCCAAGTACTTGCGGGCACACTGTTAGCAGTACACCGACGTCCGATTCTGCCAGGAAAATTTCCCTGCCCCAGCTGCTGGACCGTCAAAGAAGTTTACTCCCAGCCATCCACATGCCCAGTGGTTGAATGCTAGCTTGGCTAAATTGCTAGCACTTCAACTGCTGCCTTTTCGGTTGGTAGACTCGGCCCCCTGAGTTTGTTCCATGTGCGGTTCCTCAGTGGCAGGTTCCCAAACGCCACTTTTTCTCACGGAAGGCGATTCCGGCTCTCTACCGGCATGCGGAAGGCAATGTCCAAGCCTCGCTGGACAGGGCGGTCAGCGGTAAGGTGCATATTACCACTGACTCATGGTCCAGCAGGCATGGACAGGGACGTTACCTGTCTTTCACGGCCCATTGGGTCACTCTTTTGGCAGCTGGGAGGGATGCAGGACAAGGTGCAGTAGTGTTGGAGGTTGTTCCGCCACCACGCCTCCAAAATGCTACTACTGGTTATGACACACCTTTCTCCTCCACCCCCTCCTCTTCTTCTTCCTCCATGGCCTCTTCGAGTGCTCTGTCCTCGGAACCAGCGGTGCTCCGTAGGCGTACAAGGGGCTACGCGAGTACGCAGGCAAAAAGATGCCATGCCGTGCTTGCACTGGTGTGTTTGGGGGACAGGAGCCACACTGGGGCAGAGGTTCTGGCAGCTCTGCAGGGGCAGGCCGAGAGGTGGTTGACGCCATGCCAGCTTAAGCCAGGAATGGTAGTTTCTGACAATGGCACCAACCTCCTCTCCGCCCTGCGACAGGGAAGCTGACCCATGTGCCCTGTATGGCTCACGTCCTCAACCTGGTGGTGCAGCGGTTCTTGGGCAGGTACCCAGGCTTACAGGATGTCCTGAGGCAGGCCAGGAAAGTCTGTTTGCATTTCCGCCGATCGTATAATGCCAGTGCTCGGCTGGCTGAGCTGCAAAAGGAGTTGAACCTGCCCAAGAACCGCCTTATATGTGACATGCCCACCAGGTGGAACTCAACGTTGGCCATGCTGCAGCGACTGCACACGCAGCAGAGGGCCATCAATGAGTACCTGTGCGACTACGGCACCAGGACAGGGTCAGGGGAGCTTGGATTTTTTCCCCACGCCAGTGGAGCAAGATCAGGGATGCATGCACTGTCCTGTCACCATTTGAGGAGGCCATGAGGATGGTGAGCAGTGACAGTGCATGCATCAGTGACACTGTACCTCTTGTCCACCTGTTGGAGCATACACTGCATGGGATAATGGACAGGGCACTTGAGGCAGAACAGAGGCAGGAAGAGGAGGACTTCCTTGCCTCTCAAGGCCCCCTTTATCCAGACAGTGTTCCTTCTCTCCCACCCATCACACAGGAAGAGGATGAGGAGGAGGAGGAGAAGGAGGATTGTGTGAGCATGGAGGTGGAGCCTGGCACTCAGCATCATCAGCAGCAGCAGTCTTTTAGGGATGATGTACAGTCCCAACAAACCAGTGGACTTGTACGTGGCTGGGAGGAGGTGGCTGGCGATCATGTCGTCCTCAGTGACCCAGAAGACTCCGGACCGAATGCCTCAGCTAACCTACGTTGCATGGCCTCCCTGATCCTGCAAAGCCTGCGAAAGGATCCTCGTATTCTTCGGATCAAGGAGAGGGACCATTACTGGCTGGCCACTCTCCTTGATCCACGGTACAAGGGTAAGGTTGCGGACCTTATCTTGCCGTCGCAGAGGGAGCAGAGGATGAGACATCTCAGGGAGGCCTTGCAGAAAGGTCTGTGCAACGCGTTCCCAGAGACTGGGAGGTTACAAACTCCTGGTCCTGGACGACGAGTTGCTGAGGCTTCGGTCAGTAGCAGAAGGAGCGGTGGGGAGGATGGACGTCTGACCGATGCGTTCAGACAATTTTTTAGTCCGCAGCCCCAAGGTATGATCGGTTCCAGCAACCATCGCCAGCGTCTGATATACATGGTGCAGGAATACCTAGGGGCATGGTCAGACTTGGACACCTTTCCCACCGAAAATCCTCTGGCTTACTGGGTCTTGAGGATGGATCACTGACCAAAGCTTGCACAGTATGCAATTGAGCTACTGGCCTGTCCTGCATCCAGCGTTCTTTCCGAACGCACATTCAGTGCTGCTGGAGGCTTTTTTACCGATTACAGGGTGCGCCTGTCCACCGACTCGGTTGATCGACTGACCTTCATAAAGATGAATCAGTCTTGGATCACCACCAGCTACCAGGCACCTGAAGCGGATATAACTGAATAATTTATAATGTCACATCCCTTCAAGACTGCCTATTCTGATGCTGAGTGACTGTCCTGTTATGTTCACTGACTATCCTCTTCCTCCTCCTCAATGATCCATTCCTTGACAGCTTGGAAGAACATTTTTGTTTCTGGGTGCCACCACACCAGTGGCTAAGGCCCAATTTTTCAGCCCCTGTTTAACAGGGGCGTGTCATTACAATTTTTTTATGCAATGCTTTGCAACAGGTCTCATTGCTGTGCTCAGAGTACAGTATCTGTGAGGGGTTGCAGTGTTGTGGCACCAGCACCAGTGCCTAAGGCACAATTTTTCAGCCCCTGTTTAACAGGGGCGTGTAATTACAATTTCTGTGAGGGGTTGCAGTGTTGTGGCACCAGCACCAGTGCCTAAGGCACAATTTTCAGCCCCTGTTTAACAGGGGCGTGTAATTACAATTTTTTAAGCAATGCTTCACAACAGGTCTGACTGCTGTGCTCCAAGTACAGTATCTGTGAGGGGTTGCAGTGTTGTGGCACCAGCACCAGTGCCTAAGGCACAATTTTTCAGCCCCTGTTTAACAGGGGCGTGTAATTACAAATTTTGATCTAATAGTTCACAGCAGGGCCCATTCCTGCGCCCACCAAGAGTATCTGTGAGGGCTTACAGTCTTGTGGCAACACAGCCCACCACCAAAGGCCCAATTTTTCAGCCCCTGTTTAAAAGGGGCGTGTAATTACAAATCTTGTTCTAATATTTCTCAGCAGGGCCCATTCCTGCGCCCACCAAGAGTAACTGTGAGGGCTTACAGTCTTGTGGCAACACCGTCCACCACCACCACCAAAGGCCCACTTTTTCTGCCCTGTTCAACAGGTGCATGCAATTACAAATCTTGATCTAATAATTCACAGCAGGCCCATTCCTGCGCCCACCAAGAGTAACTGTGAGGGCTTACAGTGTTGTGGCTACACCAACATCTAATGGGGCAAATTTCTGCAGAGTATATACGGCAGGCCCCTACTTTCAAACATCCAACTTACAAACGACTCCTACTTGCAAACAGAAGGAGAAAACAGGAAGTGAGAGGAAATCTACCCCTAGGAAGGGAAATTCTATCCTGTTAGATTTAATTTGGGAAAAAGGTATCTCCTCTCTACTGATGCTTTATCACCAATCCTTGTTTCAATAAAAACCCCACTTTTCCAAAAACATTGGGACGGAAAGTGAGGTGAAATGTTCTGAACAGGTGCACAGACAGCAAAACAAATGTTACAGGGGTGATAACCCCTTCCTATATTCTCCAAAAAGCTTAAAAATAGATTTTTTTTTTGGATGGAGCTACACTTAAAAATGTACCTGTTCAGATTCTACTTAAGAACAAACCTACAGTCCCTGTCTTGTTTGCACCGGCTGCATACTGCTGTTCAGAGTATATAGGGTTGTAGGTATAGGGTTTTATTTTGGGTGCAGGGGTTCCCCTTAATATCCATACAAGACCCAAAGGGGCTGGGGTGGGGGGGGGGGGGTGATGGGGTAGCCATGCCATTTTTCTCAAGGATTTTCAGCCATATTGCCAGGACAAGACATGACATTAAAGCCACAAGCGGTTTTAAATGGCTTCTTTTTTTCCTTTACAAATTTCATTTTGTGCAGGGACAGTTCTAAACACGGGAAACACATGCCACTTCACGGGCATACTTTAGACACCCCCAGGTACCATATTTAAAGGAATATTTCACTTTTTTTTTTCACTTTATGCATCATTAAAATGACTGCTCCCGAAAAAACGTTAGTTTTTAAAAGTTCTTTTTGCATTGATATATGTCCCTTGGGGCAGGACCCGGGTCCCCAAACCTGTTTTATGACGTTAACATGCATATTGGCCGTTATAATTAGCACTTTTGATTTTGAACGTTCGCATCCATTGTAACGAATCGGGTTCGAAAATTCGCACAAACTTTCGGTCCGTTCGAAGGTTCTGGTGCGAACCGGATCCGGGGGTGTTCGGCTCATCCCTAATCTTGATATACTACACTATGGGAGCAATTTATTTTCTTTGAGAGCGGAGACTGCCCAGATTACACAGCTTGAAACCCATGAGATAAAGGACGGTAATGACCAGAGTAAGGAGTGGTTATCCAGCTAAACCAAAGGCTCAAAACTCACCTGGTTCTGGTGGTGAGGTGGTGGATTCACATTCGTGGTGACTTTCACAGCACCAGGATATACAAGATATAATCACATGCTGTGGCACTAATTGGACATTATATTTGAATATAGTTATTGTGGCATCATTTTTCTTTATAGAATTATTTTTCTTATCACAAATAGATATAGATATTCATATTGTTTTTTAGACTGCAGCCTATCACATACAAAAGTTTACATTGAATACTATTTAATTGGCGCCGGTACCTTCACGTACACATATTGACTTGGCATAGTCATGAAGAACTGAAAGGTTTGACAAGACAGACGGACTTAGGATGGGCTCTGAAGCAATTAGAACAAACGTGCAACAACCTGCGTTGGTTGTAGTTGCACCCAGTGTAATTGTAGTTATTACATAGCTCAGCTTTACCCAGATAACGGATAGGTCTACCCATTTTATCCACCTGGCCTGAACTACCAGAAGAACCACTGGCCGCCTGCTTGGAGGTCCCCATTTGACTGGAGGACTCACAATTTGGACACCAAGCTGTGGTATGTGCTGATGACTGGCAGTTGGCACATACAGGAGATTTCTGGTTGGCGAAATGCCTGCAAAACAGTTCCATATCGATATTGCCCCAACACATCACCACCTGAAACTGATCCCAAGTAGCCGCTACTTTTGCGGCAAAGGAACAATGATAGTCATAAAAAGTGAAACCACCGTACTTGTGTGCCAAATCCACCACCTTATGAAGGTATAGGTCAAACTCTTCCCTCCTACCCGGACTGACTGAACAGACAATGTCTCTGAAAATGCCAAATGTCAATACAAATTCTGGGACACTGAGTTCGCGACTAAGCCTGGGATCCTTTGTCTTGAGCACCACCGACACCTCTCCACAAGCAAATGACTTGTTCTCCGTAACATCTTGGGCCACTATTAGTAGTGAGGCTCAATTGGAATCCTTCCCTTCCAAAATATCCTTTTTTTATTGGCAGGGATGAAATGGGCCTGGGACACAGAAGGCAATACCGCCAACGGTGAAGGAGCTGCCGAAGGTAAAGATAGGACATAACCTGCAGCCGGGCTTGCAAGAGCAGGAACTGGGGGCACAGCTGACACCCCAGCACTGGCTGTCACTACAGCACTAACAGAGCTCTTTAACATTCCATCCTATCCTGCAACTGCAGCATGGAGGTAGAGAGTGTATTTAACACCGCATGTATCTGCGTTAAAGAGTTGTGCACATGTTCCATGCTGGTAGATGGCAGCGGTTGAGGAGATGGAAACAACAACCTAAAGAGTTCCGCTTCCCTAGCCGTAGCTGGGAAAGAAATACCCTTGTGACGAAGCTCCGCAACAAGCCTAGGTGCAGTCCAACTCCTTACTGATGGTGAGCTGCCATGCTCCGAACCCCTACGATGGGTAGGTGGGATGAACTCGAACTCGTCACTCTCCGACACTTGTGACATAATGATATCTATGGAGAAAAGAACTGAGATAATAAGAACGAAACAACTGTACCACCAAGAATACCCCTACGTGCCTCACTAAGTACAAACGTGTGTGAAATGGTGACAGACCAACAGCGCGTGAAATGAGATAGGTGACCAAACCATCCTAAGGTGTATGGAATGAGTAAGTCAGAGAAACCTGCAGCGCAAATACAGGCAATTAACAACGAACACTCAGGGCTATGATACCCACAGACTGTGGCGGGTAGATATGAATAAAATGGGTGATGGTGCGTTGTATGACATATGATGTACAGGTGTGAAGATTGTGGTCCAATAAATCACTTAAAAACACAACCTCAGCCTGTACGGATCTGTAGACGTGAAAGACCTTGAAATGTAACTAAATCTGACTAAAACCCGTGAAAGAAGAGCATACACAGGCACCTTGCTGATATTGCGTGAAACGTTGAAATCCGACCTGAAATAATATCACAAGTACCTGCAGTGAATCCACCGGACGTAAAAACCATGAACAGAAATAAATGCGGGTAAAATATTGAAAAAGACGAACAGTGCCATACTCAATGACGGAGATCATGAACGCCCAAACGAGCATGGCTGCAACCAACCCTGATAATCAACGAGGCACAGAGCCAGATGGTGACTTACCAACCCCCCCTCCCCGAAGAACAGCTCGTGGCCTGCCAAGTCAGAACAGAAATGAAACCCTTGTGAAATGAAAGAATGGCAGATAACATGACAAACGAATGACCGACCGTGTGACATACAATTGACATACAAACGACATACACATGACATACAAATGACATACAGTACAAATGACAGATGACAAGACCGGTCGCACGACCCTATCACATGACAGACCGCAAGATCGATTGCATGACCGATCGCAAGATCGATCGCAGGTCCCGATCGCATGACAGACTGCAAGATCAATCGCACGACTGACCGCATGATAAATCGCAAGATCGATCGCACGACCGACCGCATGATAAATCGCAAGATCGATTGCACGACCGACCGCATGACAAATCGCAAGATCGTTTGCATGACCGAACGAATGACAGACCGCAAGATTGATTGCATGACAGATCGAAAGATCGATCGTAGATCGACCGCATGACAGATCGCAAGACCCATTGCCGATCGGACCCTTGCCAACCATGAATTGCACAAGTCATTGCGGACAACCATGATGACGGATGCAAATCCCAGCATGACCCCCCTGATATGCTGCATCCCCCCAGTGGATGACCTTCCACCCCCACTCATTCCCTAATGCCCGTGATATGCTTAAAAGAGAGGGTACAGTGACTTGATGGTAGTTAACATCTGATATTGATTCTACCATGAACACTATGTATGCTACTTTCAAAGGTGGTAAATGTACTACTGCTGAATTTTGCTGTGCTATGACATGATTGTGGAATGTACTACCGTATTGAACCCCGACATCCTAGTGGCTCCCGCACAACAGACGCCTGTGACACTGCGATGTCAGCTGTTTACCCAGGAAGACGAGCCGACAAGGGACCTGTAGGAGGAGGGGGGATATATGCCCCCATACTCCTCCCAGCCTTCTAACTTATTTTTATTTATTTTTATAGCTTAATTCTGCATAAAACATATAAGTGTCATTTCATGAGATAATTTATGAGGATGTGTTTAGGGGTAGAATTAGGGGCGGGGTTGGGTGGGGCAACTGGTGGCGAGTAACCCTTGAGGCCTGGCTATTAGTTCAGGACTTGAAATTTTGAGCTCTGGTCTGAATTACCATCAGGCTCTGCCTCCCAGATATAAAACTCCCTGCTGCTGCGCTATCTGTGTGACAGTAGGGATGAGCCCAGTGTTCGATTCGAACCCATGTTCAAAACAAACATCGGGCGTTCCTCCGTTCGTCGAGTCCATAACTCTGCGGGCCATTTGCATCAAATTCGTGTGATACGAACGGCCCACAATGCACTACGCCAGTCGCAGTGCATTGCCGGCTGATGATTGGCCAAGCATGCACTGTGACCCCGCATGCTTGGCCAATCATAGCGCCAGCAGCGAGGGGAGCAATAATTGGCCACAGGCCAGATGCCTGTGGCCAATTATAGCTCAGGGGGTTTAGTACACGCCCCACAATATATAAGGCCACTGCGCCGGCGGCCTTGTGTAGTGTGTTCCGGCATGCAGGGAAAGAGGATTGATAGGCAGGGACAGTGTGGACTTCTTATCAGTCATTTGTGTGTGGGGAAAGTGCAGGGAAAGAGCATTGATAGGCAGGGACAGTTGTTGTTGAATCTTTATTACCAGGCATTTGCAGGACTTAAGCCCCATACACACGCGCGGATTATCCGCGGACCAGGTCGGTCGGATCCTGTCCGTCGTACTTTGTCCGATGTTGTTGTTGCGTACACATGGTCGGACAACGTTGTCGGAATATCCGGTCTGCAAGAACGTCGTGACGTAAGTCGTCTTCCACGAGACTAGAAAAGGGAAGTTCAGCACCACGTCAGGCACCCGTTGGGCTCCTTCTGCTGATCCCGTGTTTATCGCGAGTTAGTCGAAGTTTGGTGACTTAAGATTCGCGCTTCTCAGTTTTCTGACTCAGATCGTTACTGCTCTTCAGTTTGTGCTTGTCGTGCGTATCTGTTTATTAGTGCGTGTAGTCAGTTCGCATTTGTTGGTCATTGCGGCCTATATCTTGATATAGGACGCTTTGATTTGCACTGCTTATTGTCTGCTCGTTTCTGGTATTCATTTCGTTCTTTCAGGCCTTGCTGTTTATCGGTGCTTTCTGTTTGTCCGTTCTGACCAGTCGACCTTTTGTGACCTTGTGAGCGATGTTTCCCGTGCGTACTCGTTGCCGAGTTCGTGCTGTACGCGGAATTGGTGTCGGGCTTTTAGCTTTGACCCAAGACCCGTCCATGAACAGAGTGACGAGGAGTATGTGGACCAAGAATTGGTTGCTTCAGCGTGACCAATTCTCGCACATGCCTTTGCTTCGTGAGATCCGGGAGAATAATCCTGATGATTTCAGGAACTTTCTCCGGATGACGGACCCCGATTTTCACCGTCTTTTGGCTTTGCTGACCCCCTTTATCAGCCGGCAGGATACCTGCATGAGACAAGCCATTACTCCGGAGCAGAGGCTTGTTGCCACGTTGAGGTACTTGGTGACAGGGAGAAGTCTTCAGGATTTGAAGTTCTCTTCAGGTATCTCTCCCCAGGCCCTGGGAATCATTATTCCAGAGACCTGTTCTGCCATCATCGAGGTCCTGCAGGAGGACTATATTAAGGTAACATTTCTACTTTACTATTCTCTTCTATGTATGCTCTGTTTGCTAATGTCTTGTATTTTTGACCTCCTTCCCTAATTACCATGATTGCAATATGTTCTAATATGCTGTGCCCCTTTTCTCCTTCATGCATTTTTCCCTTCACTTACCTCACCAGCATTTCTACTTCTGCCCCAATAGACACCTATGGCTAGTCACTTAAGCAATGTCTTTTGTCTGCTGCATAGTATTGTTTGCCCCCAAACACCCCCTAAAATATGCACAAATGTTTGCTGTGTGGTTTACTTCATGTAGAGCCCCCCCTTTTTTTTTTTGGTGGGGGGGGGGGCAAACTCATTAGGAACCCCCTCCCCCAACTGCTCTGTCAGATGTTACCAATCCTCTATCTGCTGGCTTTCCCAAGGTCAATACACACTATATACCTACCTCTTTATAGTGGGCATCTTTAGGGATGAATTCTGCAAAGCATGTAGTGCAAGGGGCTGCCTCCATACTTTCCATTTCCTATTTTTTTGTGTTATTTCCCTCCTATTAGCTTGCTTGGTAATTTCAGAATGTCACAATGTGCTTTCCTTTTTTTTTTTTGGGGGGGGGGGGGGGGGGGTTGAAATGTTATTTTATCTTTCCTGTGGGCTGCCAATAGTGTTAAGTAAGGAGGGTCTGGCCAAACTAGCACACATTATTGAGCCATTTGGCAATCAATGAAGTGCAGAGGGTTACCTGTCCAACCCCCCCCCCCCCCCCCAAAACCCTAGTTATTGCCAATGGCCCATCAGAAGTGGGGGGATTGATGGGGGGTGATTAATCTGTGAAGGGGAGCCTCTACTTTTCTGTGCAAATACTTTCCAGCCTCCAATTTTAAACAATGCTCTTGTTCCAAGATGTTGATTGTCTAATCTGCTTGCAATGTTTATGTGCAAAGTGACTAATTTTTTTCTCTCGTTTCACTCCACAGTTCCCTTACACGCCACAGGAATGGCAGACTGTGGCCTCCCACTTTGCCAGCCGTTGGGACTTTCCTAACTGCGGAGGGGCAATTGATGGGAAACACGTCCGCATCGTCCCACCGCCCAACTCGGGGTCCTACTATTATAATTATAAAGGGTTTAATAGTGTAGTGATGTTGGCGGTGGTGTCGGCGACATATGAATTTATGTATGTGGACGTGGGGATGAACGGCCGGATCTCGGATGGTGGTGCCATTGCGCACACGGTGTTCTACTGGCGTCTCCAAAGTGGCAGTCTGTGCTTGCCACCTCCAGGAGAATGCAGAAGGACTCCCCTTCGTCTTTGTCGCAGATGAAGCGTTTGCGTTGACTCCCCATCTGATGAGGCCGTTCCCGATGAGGACCCTCACCCCAGACCAGAGGGTCTTCAACTACAGGCTGTCCCGAGCCCGAAGAGTAGTTGAGAACACTTTTGGCATCCTGGCCAGCCGCTTCCGCCTGTTCTTGACGGCTATTAACTTGGCGGAATACAAACTGAACCACATAGTTCTTGCCTGTTGCATATTGCACAACTTCCTCAAAAGACATAACAGGAACTATGTGGTGCCCGTTGGCCCAGATGTGGAGGGCACTCCAAATGCTGACCTCACAGCCCTTCAAGTGGCACGTCCAGGCTTGCCCCCTCTAAATGCCCGTGCGGTCCGCGAGCAATATATGGACTACTTTGTGGGTAGGGGGGCCATTGCTCTGCCTGACGATGTGTGAGAGGCATTTTTTATTAAATCTTATTTTTCAACCAACCTATGATTTCTTGTCATTTCCGTATTCTTTTTAGCTTATTTTACCTGGAAATTTTTTCCCTTTGCCTTCGACAGTGGGAATGCACTTTCTGGGCAAAAGGAGGTAACAGTCTCTTCTTCCCAAAAAGATTCTTCTCATGTTGTGTGTTTTATAGCTAATCTTTGGTCTAGAGAAGGTTTGTACTGCATAACTGACACCCAAAATACTCCTTTTCATCACCAGGTCAGACATGTGTGTATTCACAAAAATGCTGTGCTCCGTGTTTTCGTACAAAGCACTGTGGGTGTCATTTACATAAGTCAAATCCACAATGCTCTACAAGTGCAGTGAAAAAGTGCCCTGGAAAAGAAACTTGCAGTGCAAACTGGACTTGCCTTTAGTAAATAACACCCATTGCCCCCCATATCCTTTACATTTGACATACATAATGCATTGTGTTTTTTAAATAAGGAAGCCACACATTTTGAAAAGTAAAAAAGTTTACTTGGAAAACATTCACAAGTGCGTTTACAATCTTCTTGCCCAAACTGACAACATCTTGGTTATTTACAACATTGTTTACAAACATTCCGCAATTGGTAAAACCAGGCATGGAGCAAAACAGAACCTAGGAACTAGGAAAGTTCAACTTTGTAAAGTGAAGACAAGATCAGACATGACTATATGTTCAAAGTGTGTTTGATCTTGCCTTCATCACATGGAGGTGGAAATTTAGAACATGCACACAATTTGGGTCTGGAAATGGTCATTAGATGGTAAAACACATGCCTAGAAGCTTCAAAAGTGCCATTTTCCATCATGTGGATGAATGGACGTTTTTTGGGGGTGCAACCCCTTCACCACAACCACTTTCGTAGTTCGTAAAGTGGTTGCACCCCCAAAAAAACGTTGTCATTCATCCACCATGATGGGAGCTAGCACATGTGGACACAATGTGTGCATGTTCCAAATTTCACACAGTTCTTAAGTTGCAAATGTGTTCAGAAGCAGGCACAAATGTGTGTTAATTACTTGGTGCGTTTTCATATTTTTCCTAAAACATCAATGATGTTCTTCAATTTTTGTTGAACATCATTGATGTTTTGCTTTATGTAATCTAGATCTCTATTGCAGACCATTATCTCCCCGATGAGTACGTGGGCACTCTCTGTGGTAAAGTGCGATTTTTCTTCCACAACATCCACGTCACCTAAAAACCACAAACAAACAAAAATCGGGTGTTGGAAATGAGGCAGCCATACATTGATTAGCTTACCAGTAGCTGTGTTCTCCCACACTCACCTGTTGTGGTGACAAGTTCTCCAAGTTCGATGATCTCTCCTTCCTCCTCCTCCTCCTCTGCTTCTGCTCTTTCCCCTTTTTTGGGAGGTGTTGGTTTTGGGGTTTCCTCAGACGGCCCAAGTTTTCGATCCCCTATGAGAATGTACAAAAGGAAGATTTAGCAACACAATCTATTGAGGGCATAAATAGGAAATGACAAACATTGCTTGAAAGTGAGGGACAATATTTTTGTTTGGCCAGTTACAAATGCCAACAACATGAATGTAGTCACTTTGTAAAGGTGCTAAACTTACTAGCTTTTTGGTAGAAGTTTGTCTGATGGAGACCCCCCTCTAGTATCCACTGGAGCACATGTGTGGAAAAGCATAATAAAAAGGGGGTTTGGGTGTCCCAGCACTAGTGCTCTAGAGTCCAGATGCATAAACAGCTACTGAGTGACCTCTCCTTTACATTGAATAAATTTGGTTTACGTTCTTGATGACATCTCTAGTGAGAACAAACTTCCTTTCAATAAAAACTTCACCAAACCTCGTATTATAAGTGGCCTAACGATTGAGGTTGCGTACGATCGAATGGACACACACACACGATCATGACAGTGGCAGAAAGATCGAGGCTGAGTACGATCGAATGCACAGACGAACCTGAAAGTGACGATTTTGGAATGTACAACTTTGTAAAAATCAAACCACATGGAACAGTATGCAAGCAAGAAATCAAACACAAAACACAACTACTTACTTTTTTGAAGAATTCGCTTGATCTTTCTGTACTGATCGGCCTCCCTCAGTTTCAGGTCTGACCAGCGTTTCCTCAGTTGCTCCTTGGATCGTTGTACCCCAAAATGATTGTACAGCCTTCTCACAACTTTAGACATGATCTTGGCCTTGCGGACATTGGGGTTGAGGTAAGGCCCATACTTCCCATCATAGTCGCTCCTCTTTAATATGTCCACCATCTCCAACATTTCTCCAAATGACATATTGGAGGCCTTGAATTTCAGGCTCCGGGATCGGGACGTTTCTACCTCCGGACTTTCCTCGTCCTCCTCCTCGTTGGTGGGATATTTGGGGCGCACCTGCTGTGTCCCCGCCATGTGCTCTCCCCACTGCGCCGTAAAGAGAAGGGGTGGGGAATAGACGAGAAAGATCGTCAGGGGCGGGCGGAGTTTGACGCATGCGCACTGTATATAAAAACGTCACACGCCTGTGTCGTAGCCACGATCTGGGAGACGAGGGGAGAGAAAGCTCACGCACGAGACGATCGCTAGAAACGAAGGTACAATTTGATGTTGGTACATAACTAGCCTAGACTGATTCGAACTTGAGGCTTCTTTATGGAGAAGATTAGGAGAGTTTAGGCTGACATTATTTATATTGTTTTGTGTGGTGTTGTGTCTTGCAGAGGTGATGGAGGGCTTCCACGACGTGAGTTTTCTCCCCCTCTTCATTGATAAATATAGGGAAATGCCCCTATTATGGCAAGCAAAGCACCGCGACTACAGCAACAGACCAAAGAGGTACGCAGCCATGCTGAAACTTGTGGCATTTGTAAAGCCAAACATGCCCACGGCAACCGTGGCGAACTTAAAAGTAAAAATTAATAACCTGAGGAGTACCTATTTCCGGGAGCGCAATAAGGTCCGGAAGTCCCTAGCATCTGGAGCTGCAGCAGCTGATGTCTATGTCCCCACGCTGTGTTACTATGACAGGCTCCACTTTCTCAAAGACCAGGCTAATGTCAGGAAGTCACTCTCGACTCTTCCTTGCACGCGTCCTTCCGCGCACGCCACCCCTGATGAGGCTTCCGAGGACCAACCTGGGCCTTCCAGTATGGAAGATGTGCAGGAGCCCAGCTTGTTCCAGGTATAGTAGTTTTGTAACCATTTTTGGGAATAATGAATGATGTTCAGTTAATTCAGGATCCCCAATTGCTTAGTTCCTAACGTGATTGACATATCAACAGACAGTAGTGTTGGAGACATTTTTGGGAAGAATCTAAACTGCTGGGCTGAGAATTGTATGGTTTTCTATTTGTAAACATTTTGCAACAGTCACTAGATGAAAATTGTGTGTGTTTGATGAACAAATAACTGAAACTATGTCCCTTTTTCATACACAGGAAGACCTCAGCCAGGAGGTGGCTGTGGAAGGTGGCAGTCAGGAGGAGGCAGGGGTTAGTGGCAGCCAACAGGGGGGTAGGCGTAGGAGCCTGACTGTCTCCCAAGTCCCTCCCCTCCGCCTTCCCTACAGAAGGGGCGAAAAGGATGGGGGAGGTGGGAGAGTCAGCGCTCCAGCTGATACGAGATGCTTCAGCCTCCCTATATGCCACACCCACCTATGAGGAGACCTTTGCCTCCTTGGTTGCCAATAAAATGACGGGTATGGAGGCGGGGCAACGCAGCATGTGTGAGGATGTCATCCTCAAAATCCTAAATGAGGGGATGGCTGGGGAGATGACTCCCCTCACACATGTTTGCGATAGTGACCTTGCTCCGCCTCCTCCTCCTCCTTCTGCCACCCCACCAGCACGACAGCCACATCGTGGAAGGAAGAGTACAAGGAAGACAAGAGAGTGACGACCTGGATTCAGTCTGGTCTGAGAGAAGATGGAGCCTCTCGTAGTACCAGAGCCTGGGGACCTAGATGGCATCTGCTGCAGTTCCGGATGTTTTGGACTTCAGGACCAGATTGCACTCCCTTATTATTTAGATAGGTACTCCTCAGGCCCACAATTTTCTAAGCTTGAAAAATGATGGTTGCCGTGGGTGTCCAAGGCTTTGCAAATTCCCCAAGTTTCTCCATCGCTGCGTTCCTCTTTGGTTTGTTGCTGAGACCTAAATACATGTTTTTTGGATTTGAAATAATCATTGCCTATGTGTTTTACTTTTCTACAATGACAGTTTTTCTTTGAGTAGGCAGGTACATTTCACTAATCATAAAGTATAATTAACAAGGGGCACCAACAACCAACAAACTCCTAGTAAATTTAAGCAACAAATACAAATGTTAATAATGTGGTTTTGCTAAGTTGAGACACACAACCCCCCTCCAAAAAAAAAAAAAAAAAAAAATCTCCTTCAAATATGTATTCCCAAAAAGAAAAAAAAAAAAAAAGACAAATCATCCTAAAAATATAACAAAGATTCTTTTACGATCTGAGTAAAAATAAACATGTAGTGTATAAATCCTGAAAAGTAATAAAGAACTAAGTTTGTGAGAAGTGCGGGTGAATAGGAGCAGCTAAAACATGTCATTCTTGTTGCATTGTAAAGAAAAAGAGAATGCGCTGCATTAAAGACATTTTAACATTGCAGCGTGACGAATGTGCTGTGTCGATTAGGAAAGGTAGTTTTACCTGACCGAGCGCTTCCGTCACAGAATTTCTTCTGAGCATGCGTAGCACTTTGTCCGTCGGACAACGGTACACACGATCGGATTTGGTGTGATCGGACCGTGTTGTCGGAAAATCTATCCAGCAGGAGATAGGACTTTGTCCGTCGGACAATACGACGTACACTGTCCGATGGTGCATACACACGGTCTGATTTTTCAACAACATTGTCCGATCGGACAGAATCCATGCGAAAAACCGACCGTGTGTATGGTGCTTAAGTGTGTGTTTTGTGCCTCCAGCGCAGTATACACCTGTATCTACCCTTTAGTGGTGTTGTTCAGTGGTGTTGTTCTCTATAAATACAGCCATCTGCAGAGTTAGTGTGTGCTGTGTGAGTCCAGAACAGTGCAGTATAAACCTGCACCTGTATCTACCCTTTGTGCTGTTCTCTATAAATACAGCCATCTGCAGGAGTTAATGTGTGCTGTGTGAGTCCAGCACAGAACAGTATAAACCTGCACCTGTATCTACCCTTTAGTGCTGTTGTTCTCCCACGATACAGCCATCTGCAGGAGTTAGTGTGTGCTGTGTGAGTCCAGCACAGCACAGTATAAACCTGCACCTGTATCTGCCCATCAGCTGGTGTCATCTAATCCAGCCATCTGCAGGAGTTAGCGTATCTCGCGTGGCCAAACATCAGCCACCCATTGCTGGCCATTACAATGTCTGGAAGGCCAACAAGGAAATGTCCAAAATGCTACCACTGGTTGAGACACACCTCTCTCCTCCACTCCCTCCTCTTCTTCTTCCTCCATGTGTTGAACCCATGTGCCCTGTTTGGCTCATGTCCTTAACCTGGTGGTGCAGTGGTTCTTGGGCAGGTACCCAGACCCACCATGTCCTCCTGAGAAGTCCCCTGAACTGTTTGACCACAGTGTTGGGTACATGAAGAGGGCCATCAATGAGTACCTGTGCAACTACGGCACCAGGACAGGGTACCGCTCAAGGACAGCAGTCTGGCAGTCATGTTCCACCAGCTGCAGCATACTGCCAGGTTTGCTCCAGTGGTGAAAAGGGAGGGGATGATGAGGTCAGACAGTGTTCCTTCTCTCCCAGGAGGAGGAGGAGGCGGCACATCAGCAGCAGCAGTCTTTTAGGGATGATTTACAGTCCCAAGAAACCAGTGGACTTGTACAGGGCGCTGCCTCTGCACGTTATTACAAAAGTTCTTTGGTGTGGGCCTTTTTTGAGACGAGTGCATCAGATCGCACCGCTGCTATTTGCAACATATGTCTCAAGCGTATCTCGCGTGGCCATAACATCAGCCGCTTGGGCACCACAACACGTTACCTATCTTCACGGCCCATTGGGTCACTATTTATATATATATTTTTTGCTGTTTTGTTGGTGGTTGTTCCGCCACCACGCCTCCAAAATGCTTTTTTTGGACATTTTAATTTTTTTCTTCCTTGCATCTGCGTGACGAATGTGCTATATAATTTTAATTTCATTTCTTTCATTTATCACTGTGTCGATTTGTTTGGGGGACAGGAGCCACACTGGGGGCAGAGGTTCTGTCAGCTCTGCACAAAGAGGTGTTTGCGCTTCCGTCACAGAATTTCTTCTGTGACAATGGCACAAACCTCCTCTCCCCCACCCCCCATGTGCCCTGTTTGGCTCATGTCCTTAACCTGGTGGTGCAGTGGTTCTTGGGCAGGTACCCAGGCTTACAGGACGTCCTGAGGCAGGCCAGGAAAGTATTAGACTTGGACACCTTTCCCACCGAAAAGGAGTTGAACCTGCCCAAGAACCGCCTTATATTGAGCTACTGGCCTGTCCTGCATCCGAACGTTGACGGCAAATGAGACCTGCACACAGAGGAGGTAGAGTGGAGCATTTGGGATAGGTTAGCTGCTGCGCGTGTTATTCAGTAGCAGCATGGAGCTCAGCATCAGCAGCAGCATTTTTAGGGATGATTTACAGTCCCAAGAAACCAGTGGACTTGTAGGGCTGGGAAAACTGAACATGGGTTCCCCCCTTTGCTTTTTTCCGTGAGGCACACGGATGAGAAGACGAGAGACAGGACGTACAGACAGAGACTCATCATGATATATATATATATTCTGGTGGGTTCATTACTTTTTTTGGAATTTTAATTTTTTCACATCCAGCAGGAGATAAGACTTTGTCTTTCATGACCGTCGGATATAACAGAATAATTTATTTTGAAATGTCACTTCCGTTCAAGACTGCCTATGCTGATGCCCCCCCACCCCCCAATTTTTCAGCCCCTGTTAAACGAGACATTTGTCACATTGCTGTGGTGCATTGCACACACCCACCAAAATCAATAATTTTCATCAACCAGGGCGTTGATCCGAATAAAATCCGATCACACAGAAGAGTGAGGTTTGAAAAAGTTTTTTTGCCCCTGTTCAACAGGTGCATGCAATTACATTTCGTGATTTAATAATTCACCGCCCACCAAGAGTAACTGTGTTTGGGGCAACCAAGACTAACTGTGAGGGCTTACAGTGTTTTGGCAACACCATCCAACACCACCACCACCACCAAAGGCCCAATTTTTCTGCCCCCTGCCAATTCGCGATCTATGCCATTTTTATCAAAGATTTTCATCCATATTGCCGGGACAAAACATGACATTAAAGCCGCAAGCAGTTTTAAATGACTTTTTTTCCTTTACAAATGTCATTTTGTGCGGGGACAGTTCTAAACACGGGAAATACATGCCACTTCACAGGCATACTTTAGACACCCCCCAGGTACCATATTTAAAGGAATATTTCACTTCTTTTTCACTTTATGCATCATTAAAATGACTGCTCCAGAAAAAATTTCAGTTTTTAAAACTTCTTTTTGCATTGATACATGTCCCCTGGGGCAGGACCCGGGTCCCCAAACCTTTTTTAGGACAATAACATGCATATTGGCCGTTATAATTATCACTTTAGATTTCGAACGTTTGCGTCTATTGTAACTAATAGGGTTCTAACGTTCGCACAAACTTTCGGTCCGTTCGCAGTTTCTGGTGCGAACCGAACCCGGGGGTGTTCGGCTCATCCCTATGTGACAGGTGTAGTGGTGGAAAAGAAGCACAGCTGCACTATGGGCGGAGTGTCCGTATGGGTGCTCCAGCTTCAGTGCGCCTTCCACACACTGCATGCTCTGGATTTATGTATATGTCTACAACAGGTGCATGAATCTGTCGCTTGCCTGAACATTTGTTGCGTGAAGCCACATCAGAATTCAAAAGAGTGGCGAACTATAAAGTACTTATGCGTTGGTATCTGGTCCATGTTAGGATTGCAAAATATGTTCCACAATACTCTCCACTTTGCTTTCGCAGCTGTGGTGATCCAGGAACGCATTTTCATATCTTTTGGGATTGCCACATAGCAAAAAAATTTTGGAAAGAAATATTCCTAATGCTCTCTAAATTATTCAAGAAAACTATCATCCCAGATCCGACAATTGCGCTTTTAAATTTAAAGCCTACCCAAATCTCCTATACACATCTTAAACTCCTTCTACAAATTACCACAACCACAAAGCAGACCATCGCCAAAGCGTAGAAGTCCTCATCATTAATGCTTTCTGAAACTACGAATAGAATTCATCAAGCCATGATCCTCTTGAAAACAGATGCCATATCCAATGATACCATACCTAAATTTGAGAAAATATGGAGTCCTTGGGTGACCCACTTTCTTTCTCCTAATTTTTACACTTCTTTACTAAGACCTTGGTAACTATATAATTTTGTTTTGAATTATTGCTAAATAGATACTATGTATATATTGTTACTAAGAAATCCCCGGAAACCTCTACTAATCCAGACTAATCCCTCTTCTTATCTTTACTTTCCTTTTAGTCTTTTATTCTCTCCTTATTATATCCTGTCTTCTCCTATTTATAATTACATAACAAAATGGTAGTGAAACATTCACTTTTATGATGTTCATTTATAATACAATAATAGTTATTAAGCTCTAAAGTCCTAGTATAAGTCTCGTAGTAATTAATATTATTTCTTTATTACATATTACTCTAAAAGTATAAACTTTAACAACTTTTAATTTTTTTGTTGCTCTTGATTATATAATTGTTAAAATTGATTGTAACACCTTAGTCTTTCTAAAAACATATAGCCTACTTAAATCTTTAAATGCTTGCAACTATAAGAAATCCTAAGATCTGACATGTAAATTCAACTAATGCTACCATTTAATGTAATCAATATTTTGTTAATTGTACCGATATTTATATTTTCAAAATCAATAAACAAATTTGACAAGAATTCAAAAGAGTGTCTTAGACACTTCTTATGAATTCCCCTGTGTATGACGGTAGGCTTGAAAATGATTAGGTCATGAGTAAAAATAGTCAAATCTAATACATATATGGACACTGATGTTTATGTACTCATACATGTCCCAAATAGGGTTCAACAACTTTAAACATTACTTGTGATGATTAGGTAAGGATCAGGCTATGCAGGCATTAACTATCTTCAACATGTGTTGAAAAGCCTCAATGCATCAGATTATTATGATCTGGATAAAAAGAAGTTTTAACTGCATGTGCTGCAAATTCCCATTTCGGCTGATTAGGGAGATCATGATAGGTCTTTGTGATGTCAGTTCCATCAAATCTTTCAATGAGATATACTGTATGCCCCTTTGTGGACAGCACTGGAATATCTTCACAAAAGCAAAACATCTTATGGGCAAAACAGTGGTTTAGTGGTTCTGCCTTGCAAAAATTAAGTCCTAAGTTTGAATCTCGCCCAGGATGTATATTGCATGGAGTTTACATGTCCTTCCTGTGTTTGTGTGGGTTTTATCTGGATACTCTAGTTTACTCCAGAGATAATTGAGTACTGTCCGCACTAGCAAAATTTTTTTTAGGACAGGGTATGTCCCCTTCTTCAAGGTCCCAGCAGTACTGATTCACAAACGTGTTAGCAGAATGTTTACTCCCACACTCAAAAGCCATGCTGGTTGGTTAACTGGTTCCTTTGCCCCAGTATGTGTGCTAAGGACTTTAGATTGCAAGGTTCTTAAGGGCAGGGACTGATGTACATGTACAGTATATAAAGTGCTGCATAAATTATCAGCATTATGTAAATCCCTGTGATAGTCTTGTACTTTTTTATGTCAATGCAACAGCTGTGCTATTTAAAGGGAAGTACGAAGTATTGATAACTAAGTCACATTACATTGTCTCACAGAATGAAGTAATGAAGCGGAAACAGATTCCTATCTGTGCCTTTTGGGATTTTGGCATCTGGTAAGTTCATGTGCAGAGTTTTTTTTCATACAAATTGGCAATTTCTCTTGTGGGGGGAGGGGGGGGGGGGTTCTAATAAGTTAATGATTTTTTAAATAACATTTTCTATTTTACTTAGCATGGCATAGATTCTGCAAACACTTTTTCATTTAGCTTAATATATGTTTTGGGACAGATAAAAATAGTCAGTGTGTTGCATGCTCTGATAGGATGTTCTACTACATATACAGGAGAAATACTATGGTGTTCTGTAGCATGTGTTACACACAGAGAAATAAGTGTGCTTTCCCTGGATACAACTTATATTTGTTGCTCTCCGGTTTAGAAATGATACCAATCATTCTTGGTGATCACTGTAATAATGTCACTGGTCCCCAAAAAGTGTCACTTAGGGTCAGATTTGTCGGCTGCAATGTCACAGTCCCGCAAAAAATCACAGATCCCCGCCATTACCAGTAAAAACAATAAAAAAAATTAAAGTCCCTAAATCTATCCCCTATTTTGTAGACACTATGAATTTTGCGTAAACCAATCAATATATGCTTATTGCTATTTTTTACCAAAAATATGTGGAATACATATTGTGCTAAACTGGTGAATACAATTTTTTGGGGGATATGTATTATAGCAGAAAGTAAAAAAATATTGTTTTTATTTTCAAAAGTGCCATTTTTTTTTGTTTATTACGCTAAAAATAAAAAAACAGCAGAGGTGATCAAATACCACCAAAAGAAAGCTCTATTTGTGGGAAAAAAATAACATCAATTTTGTTTGGGTACAACGTCGCAAGACTGCGCAATTGTCAGTTAAAACGATGCAGTGCCGTATCGCAAAAAATGGCCTGGTCATTAAAGGGTAAATCCTTCCGAGGCTGAAGTGGGCCTGTTCACACTAAATGCACAGTTGCTGCACAGTTAGTTGGTATTTTAGTGGAGCAGAGTGTGAATTGAGACACTAAGCTTACCACTCTACACACTTAGTAGAACAAAGATGCCTTCTGAGGAATTCCAGATGAACCTGTAGAATTTATTCAGCTATCATCTGAATGTATCAAAAATGCTAGGTTTCAGAGCTATTTTATAAATGATCCGACGGCAGTCACATCTTAGCTATTGTCTGTCATTTGCTAGTAATTCTGAAAATTGTATTAATTGTATTAGTTACATAGTTGCATAGTAGGTGAGGTTGAAAAAAGACACAAGTCCATCAAGTCCAACCTATGTGTGTGATTATATGTCAGTAATACTTTGTATATCCCTGTATGTTGCGGTCATTCAGGTGCTTATCTAATGGTTTCTTGAAATTATCAATGCCCCCCGCTGAGACCACCGCCTGTGGAAAGGAATTTCACATCCTTGCCACTCTTACAGTAAAGAACCCTCTACGTAGTTTAAGGTTAAACCTCTCTTCTTCTAATTTTAATGAGTAACCACGAGTCTTGTTAAACTCACTTCTGCCAAAAAGTTTTATTCCTATTGTGGGGTCACCAATATGGTATTTGTATATTGAAATCATATCCCCTCTGAAGCGTCGCTTCTCCAGAGAGAATAAGTTCAGTGCTCGCAACCTTCCCTCATAACTAATATCCTCCAGACCATTTACCGTATATACTCGAGTATAAGCCGAGTTATTCAGCACATTTTTTTGTGCTGAAAATGCCTCCCTCGTCTTATACTGGAGTCAAGCACTTTTTTGCAGTAGAGAATGACATTTTCCGACCTGACTTTGGGGCCCCATATCTAGGAACCCCAAACCAAGTGGACCTAGCACTACAACATATCCAAAGATGGAGTTCCTAGCACTAAGTGGCCCCGAGATACGGGGCCCCAAAGTCGGTTTGGAAAATGTCATTCTCTGCTGCAGAAAAGTGCTTGACATTTTCTGAACCGATTTTGGGGCCCCGTATCTCAGGGCCACTTGGTGATAGGAACCCCATCTTTGAATATGTTGTAGTGATAGTTCAGCTGGGTTTGCACACCAAATATTCGGTTCCTAGCACTAAGTGGCCCCAAGATACAGGGCCCCAAATCGGTCAACTGTGTCCATTTGCAGCAATGTCATTTCGGGGACCTTTTGGGTCCAGAGACCCCAAATTTTGCCTGCAGCTAGGGGCATCTAGGAACCCTTAACTACCAAGTTTGAAGTTCGGGGGACCTATGGCTGCAAATGGGCACAGTGAGGCATGCAAATGCGCACAGTGAGGCATGCAAACAGGCATTGTTGACCCTCTTTACCACTTACAGTAGCTGCGCATTTCTCACCCTAGGCTTATACTCGAGTCAATACGCTTTCCCAGTTTTTTGTGGTAAAATTAGGTGCCTCGGCTTATATTCAGGTAGGCTTATACTCGAGTATATATGGTATTAGCTTTGTTGCCCTTCTTTGTACTCGCTCTCTTTCCTTCCTGAGGACTGGTGCCCAGAACTGGACAGCATACTCTAGGTAGAGTGGGAGAATTATCATTTTATCCCTGGAGTTGATCCCCTTTTTAATGCATGCCAATATTCTGTTTGCTTTGTTAGCAGAAGCTTGGCATTGCATGCCATTGCTGAGCCTATCATCTACTAGGACTTTTCCATCCTAGATTCCCAGAGGTTCTCCCTCCAGTGTATAGATTGCATTCATATTTTTGCCACCCAAATAAATTATTTTACATTTTTCTACATTGAACCTCATTTGCCATGTAGTTGCCTACCCCATTAATTTGTTCAGATCTTTTTGCAAGGTTTCCACATCCTGCATAGAAGTTATTGCCCTGTTAAGCTTAGTATCGTCCGCAAATACAGAGATTGAACTGTTTACCCCATCTTCCAGGTGCTTTATGAAAAAAAATTAAATAGGATTGGTCCCAGCACAGAACCCTGGGAGACCCTATTATCCACCCCTGACCATTCCGAGTACTCCTCATTTATCACCACCCTCTGAACTCGCCCTTGTAGCCAATTTTCAATTCATGTACTCACCCTATGGTCCATGCCAACGGACCCTATTTTGTACAGTAGACGTTTATTGGGAACTGTGTCAAATGCTTTTGCAAAATCCAGATACACCACGTCTACGGGCCTTCCTTTATCTAGCTGGCAACTCACCTCCTCATAGAAGGTTAGAAGATTGATTTGGCAAGAATTGAATCAATGCTGATTACTGCTAATGATACCGTTCTCATTACTAAAATCTTGTATATAGTCCCTTATCACCCCCTTCAAGAGTTTACATACTATTGATGTTAGGCTAACTGGTCTGTAATTCCCAGGGATGTATTTTGGGCCCTTTTTAAATATTGGTGCTACATTGGCTTTTCTCCAATCAGCTGGTACCATTCCAGTCAGTAGACTGTCAGTAAAAATTAGGAACAATGGTCTGGCAATTACTTTACTGCAAGCCATCTGGTCCCGGTGATTTATTAATGTTAAGTTTCTCAAGTCTAATTTTAATTCGGTCCTGTTCTGTTAACCATGGAGGTGCTTCCTGTGATGTGTCATGAGGATAAACACTGCAGTTTTGGTTACTGAAGCCTTACTGAAGCCTCCCGATTCCCTCGTGAAGACTGAGGAGAAGAATAAATTCAATACCTTCTCCATCTCCCCATCCTTTGTAACCAGATGTAACCAGATGTCCTTCTTCATTCTTTATGGGGCCAATATGGTCTGTCCTCCCTTTTTTACTGTTTACATACTTAAATAATTTCTTGGGATTTTTTTTTGCTTTCCTCCGCTATGTGTCTTTCTTGTTCTATCTTAGCCATTCTTATTGTACCCTTACATTTCTTGTTGCATTCTTTATAAAGTCTGAATGCTGGTGATGATTCCTCAACCCTGTTTTTTTTTGAAGGCCTTCTCCTTTGCTTTTATATGCATTTTTACATTGAAGTTAAGCCATCCAGGACTTTTGTTCGCACTTTTAAATGTATTACCCAATGGGATGCATTGGCTAATGCCCTTATTCAATATGCTATTAAAACAAACCCATCTCTCCCCTGTGTTTTTTGTTCCTAAGATTTTATCCCAATTTATGCCTTCTAGCAAGGTTCGTAGTTTAGGGAAGTTGACTCTTTTGAAATTCAGTGTCTTTGTATTCCCCTTATGTTTCCTATTTGTGTGATTTATACTGAAGCCAATCGACCTGTGATCACTGTTACCTAAATTGCCCCGTATTTCCACATCTGTGATCAGGGCTGTATTGTTGATAATCAGTAGATCCAGTAATGCTTCATTTCTAGTTTGTGCGTCTACCATCTGACTCATAAAATTGTCCTGCAAGACATTTAGGAACTGGTGAACCTTAGATGAATGTGCGGTTCCCTTCGCCCAGTCTATGTCTGGATAATTAATATCCCCCATTATGATAACACTTCCCATCCTTGCCGCTAATCTGTCTCCCCTTCCTCCCTCAGGTTAGGGGGCCTATAACATACTCCCAGTATTATTTTCCCCTTAGCCTAATCCCTTTGGAGCTCTACCCATAAGGATTCCACCTCCTACCCTAGCTCCGTTAGTGATGTCATCGCTCACATTCACTTGTACGTTATTCTTCTAGGCATACCCCTCCCTCTTTTTTACCCTCTCTATCCTTGCGATAAAGGGTATAGCCTTGAATGTTTGCCAGCCAATCATGAGAGCTGTTGAACCAGGTCTCTGAAATTCCCACAAAATCCAAATCCTCCTCGTACAACAGTATCGCTAGTTCACCCATCTTGTCAGCCAGGCTCCTGACATTGGGGAACATGCAACGTAGTTTAGACCTGTCACATATTATTCTCTTATTGGGTGTTCCGAGATTGCAACTAGGACTTGCTACTATGCTTACCTTGGGTTTATGTGCTTTTGTCAACCTACCACTAATGCCCCCAATACTACCCACTGGAATATGTTCAGCGCTGACTGTCTCTACCTCTGGACCCTCCCCCCAATCACCTAGTTTAAAAACCCCTCTAACTTTTTGGCCATCTTCATTCCCAGCTGATCTGCACCCTCCTCAATTAGGTGCAGTCCGTCCCTTCTATAGTACTGGTTATCGACTGAGATGTCGACCCAGTCCTCCAGGAATTCAAACCCCTTCTTACTACACCAGCTCTTCAGCCACTTGTTTACTTCCCTAATCTCCCTCTGCCTTTCTGGTGTGGCTCGATGTACTGGTAGTATTCCTGAGAATACTACCTTGGAGGTCCTTTTCCTCAATTTAGTGCCTAAGTTCCTAAAATCGTTTTTTAGGACACTCCATCTGCCTCTGACTTTGTCATTGGTGCCAACGTGCACCATGACAGCTGGGTCTTTCCCAGCCCCTTCCAGTAATCTGTCCACCATATCCCTGATGTGCCGAACCCAATCGCCTGGTAGAAAACATACTGTTCGGCGATTCAGATCTTTGTTACAGATTGGCCTCTCTGTCCTTCTAAGAATTGAGTCCCCTACCACCAGAATCTGTCTTTCCTGTCCCTTCGCTCCCCCCCCCCCCCAATCTCAATGGAGGAGTTCTTCTCCTGGCAGCTAGGATAGTCCCTCAGCTCCAGCAGTACTGGTCCCTGACTGGTTTCACCAATGTCACTCAATGGAGCGTACTTATTTGGATGCTCCAGCCCTGGATTGCCCACCCTGGCACTTCCCCCTCTACCCTTCCTGACTGTCACCCATCTACTCTTTGCTAGTGCCTGCACCTCCTTGTCTCCACCCTCCTCTGTGCTTGCCCCTGCAGGCACCTGCTGCAGTGCCGATCCTGACCTCCCTGGGGCCCTAAGCAAAATTCTGCTAAGGGGCCCTCTACTTGACCCGTGATGCCGTGAGCTATGTAAACCATTTGCCATTGCCACACAGTCACACCTGACACTTCAGTGCTCCCAAAACAATCCTCCCTCCTTTAAACAAAACAGTCAAAGAATAAGTACAACAATATAGAACAGAATGAGGTCCCCAGAGAGCCCCCCTTACATTAGGGTCCCCCCTTACATTAGGGTCCTCAGAGAGCCCCTGCTTACACCAAGGTCCCCAGAAAGCCCCCCTTAAATCAGTGTCCTCAGAGAGCCTCCCCCTACATCAGGGTCCCCAGAGAGCCTCCCCTTACATCAGGGTCCCTAGAGAGCCTCCCCCTACATTAGGGTCCCCAGAGAACCCCCCCCCCTTACATCAGGGTCCCCAGAGAGCCTCCCCTACATTAGGGTCCCCAGAGAGTCCCGCTCACATCAGGGTCCCTAGAGAGCCTCCCCCTACATTAGGGTCCCCAGAGAGGCTCCCCCTACATTAGGGTCCCCAGAGAGGCTCCCCCTACATTAGGGTCCCCAGAGAGCCTCCCCTTACATCAGGGTCCCCAGAGAGCCCCCCCCCTTACATCAGGGTCCCCAGAGAGCCCCCCCTTACATCAGGGTCCCCAGAGAGCCCCCCCTTACATCAGGGTCCCCAGAGAGCCCCCCCTTACATCAGGGTCCCCAGAGAGCCTCCCCCTACATTAGGGTCCCCAGAGAGCCCCCCTTACATCAGGGTCCCCAGAGAGCCTCCCCTACATTAGGGTCCCCAGAGAGCCTCCCCTTACATCAGGATCCCCAAAGAGCCTCCCCTTACATCAGGATCCCCAGAGAGCCTCCCCTTACATCAGGATCCCCAGAGAGCCTCCCCTTACATCAGGGTCCCCAGAGAGCCCCCCTTAAATCAGTGCCCTCAGAGAGTCTCCCCCTACATCAGGGTCCCCAGAGAGCCTCCCCCTACATTAGGTTTCCCAGATTGCCTCCCCTTACATTAGAGTCCCCAGAGAGCCTCCCCTTACATCAGGGTCCCCAGAAAGCCCCTCCTTACATTAGGGTCCCCAGAGAGCCCCCCTTACATCAGTGTCCTCAGAGAGCCCCTCCTTACATCAGGGTCCCCAGTGAGCCTCCCTACTTACATCAGGGTCCCCAGAGGGTATCCCCCTACATCAGGGTCCCCAGAGAGCCTCCCCTTACATCAGGGTCCTCAGAGAGCCCCCACTTACACCAGGGTCCCCAGAGAGCCCCCCCTCTGACATTAGTGTCCCCAGGGGGCCCCCTCTTACATCAGTGTCCCCAGGGGGCCCCCTCTTACATCAGTGTCCCCAGGGGGCCCCCTCTTACATCAGTGTCCCCAGAGGGCCCCGTCCTTACATCAGTGTCCCCAGAGGGCCCCGTCCTTACATCAGTGTCCCCAGAGGCCCCCTTCCTTACATTAGTGTCCCCAGAAAGCCCCCCCTCTTACATTTGGGCCCCAAACAGCTGACTCCCCCCCTTGCAGAGGTTCCCCTGTACCTGGCTGGTGGAGGTGGGAGGCGGCGATCGGCAGCTATATGGTGTCCACAGGCAGGGGGATCTCCCTGGGGCTAGTAGTTCTATCTCTGAATGTATACAGCGGAGAGGGGAGGGGCCTCTGAACGGGCATCAGCAACAGTGTTCAAGCAGAGTGAAAGTGAGGAGGAGGCGTCAGGAGGAGCGACGCTCTGACGTCATCGCAATTACGTTGTAGTCCCGGAACCACAGGCTGCTGAGCGAGACCGGCCGGCTCGCTTTTACTGCCGTTTTTATCTTGAAATTCTGTAAGTGTTCACTTGCTATTTTATCTAATAAGTGTTATAAGGATTTTACGCCATGTGAGCGCTTTATTTTCCCTTCGGTACTGATCCACACTGTGCCCTTCTGATTCCGATCCTGAGCTGTCCCTGAGTTGGTTCACTTCCTGGTAGCCAGCAACAGTCCAAGAGAGGTTCATCCACCCCCTGAAGTATCCAGGACCCAGTCAAGCAGCATCCCTGGCTGGGGTTAAGGCCATCTGCAAATAGGGGTCCCCTATAACAAGGGACCACCTAGCTCTGGTAAGCAGGCAGCATGTCTCTGTGGTGGCGGTTCATTCACCCTTCAGTATGCTGTGAAGTCACTGGTTAAGCTTTTGGGATAGAAGATTTTGGAGTCTCTTTCCAAATACATCTCCACATTTTGGGACAATATTGGCTGTGGACTTTTTCACTTATTATTAGTTTGTGGCTGTGGACTTTGTCACTCATTATAAGTTTTTGGTGTTTTGGGGTTTATCATTATTGAGTGTCCTATATGATATTGTTTGGATGTGACATCTTTGCACATTCATTTCTGTTTATGGCACTTAATGTTATCAATATTTGAGTAATGTAGATATATATTGCGCATAATAGACCATTTATATACACATTAGTATAATATCACGGTATTATTATTAAGTCTTCACGTTTTTTAGTACAATTCAGCGCAGCTCCCTGTCTATTTATTATTGCAGAGTGAAAGTGAAACTGATACCTGCCTGGGTCAGAGGCCCCTCCCTTCTCCTCTCCACTGTATACACTGAGAGTACTACAAACCCCAGGGAGATCCCGCTGCCCACTCAGGCACCATAGAGCTGCTGATTGCCGCCTTCCACCTCCTCCCACTTCTTCTCACCGCACTCTAAACGGCCAGCCAGAGGTGCAGGGGGGGATGCTGGGTCTTGGGGGGCCCCCCCACAGCGGCAGGGGCCCTAAGCAGCTTGCATAGTGTGCCTATAGGGCCGATCGGCTCTGCCTGCTGTGTATGTTTCTGGCTCTCCTTTAGTATGGAGGGACTTCTCAGTGCTGACAGTTGCCTCCCCAGATTCAGAACCTTGGCTTCCAGGCAAGCAATGCGCTTACATTTTGCACAGCAGTATTCACCCTTGATCGGATGATCAAGGAACGCATACATGCCGCAAGATGTACAAAGAGTCACCTCTCCACACCCGCCGGGCATCGTACCTATTAAATGTAATGAGGATTGGGGATTATACCCTGTCCAAATTACCTAACAACTAGCTTCCTGACACTAATACTCAAGGCAGTACACAGGTACTCAACAAGACAATACATGTGCACTCGCAGAACTACGTGCGCTCGAAGAAATACGTGCACTCGCAGGCCACTCGCAGAACTATGTGCACTCGCAGAACTACGTGCACTCACAGACTACTCGCAGAATTACGTGCACTCGCAGAACTACTTGCACTCGTAGACCACTCGCAGAACTACTTCCACTCGCAGACCACTCACAGAACTACGTGCACTCGCAGAATTACTAGCCATAACAGGAAACCATTATATTCTGAGTTTTAAATAAGGTAAACAAAATGTTTAGAATATAGTATATTGACAGGTGGACATGGAGTATTGATAACTTCCTAGTTATTGAAGTGGCCAGTTCAAATCCTTATGTTCGGGTTATTATGCACATTAACAGTGGTTGTATTAGGGTAGCTAATAGACTGAGAAAACAGGCACCCAACCTTTTTCTCCTGAAACAGCATTCCACAATGCATGGTTATGCATTAGCGCACATTGTGTTTCACTACATTGCAGGTTCATTGTGACAGTGTCTTAAGATGCTATTTATAATCAATGGTACTGCAATGCACTAACACTCGTAACATGAATTACCCCACTGAAGTGGTGTGAATGAGCCCTTGTGTAGATTGAACAAAAAACAGTGTCCACTCATCAGAAATGATCGATGGAAACTATAGTTGGTGAAAAATGGCCATAAGAAAAAACTATTGAAAAAAAAAAAAAAAAAAAAAGCAGCAAATATACTGTCCTAGAGATTGATCTGTTTGTTCAGTCTGTCCATTATTTTGTGGTCAGCCAAATTAAAATTCAGGTCAGTGTTCAAGACTTTGCAGAGTGCCTTCCAAAACTTGGAATCCCACAGTCAGATAGTCTGCATAGATTTACAAAACTGTTAGATGGTGGAACTAATAAAATACAACAAAGTAATAAAGACCCAGGGGGGTATCATCCCAGACTGAATATCAGACTAGAGAGTCTCTGACTGACAATATCAATAGGGATACCATGATATCTAACTATTTTCTGCATTAAAGTGTTAGTAAACCCACAACAGTAAAATCAGTCTGTATATGCAGTAAAGCATGCTTGTTATACTTACTGTGGAACCTAAGGGGTTAATCCCCTGCATTGTGTAAAAAGGCTATTTGATCCTGTCTTGTCTGATTCCCCCATTTTTGCACAGTCCCCAAACCGTCTCCAGATAGTAAAGAATTTGGGGGCAAGCTGCACATGCTCAGTTTGGTGTGTATTGCTAGAGTTTTTTCTTTTTCTTGGGAGAGTGCATGTTATCAGCACAGGGCCAATCAGCACAGTCCAGACAGAGGGTCAGGGGTCCTGCAGCCTCATAAGACAATCAGGGGAAAAATGAAAACTCCTCCTACAAGCTTTAACCAGACATTTATAGCAGTCACAAGACTGCTCTAATTACTGATGAGAAAAGGTATTAAGTAGGGATGAGCTTGTTCCTTTGTTCTAAAAAGAACCAAACATATGGGGCATTCGTGGAAAATTTGAGCACCACGAGATCGCAGTGCAATGTTGTATGACGATTGGCCAAAGCATGCGCCTGACCAGCATGCTTTGGCCAATCACAGCGCGCTCTGCTGAGAGAGCCATAATTGGCCAAAGGCAGGATGCCTTTGGAAAATCATGGCTCAGCTCAGGTCAAATCAAGTCCACACCCCACACTATATAAGGCTGCTTACAGAGCGGCCGTGTGTAGTGTCGTTGGCGTGGGCAAAGAGATAGCTTGAGTTAGATTAAGCAGGCAGTTTATTCAGTTAGTGGCAGTGTATTTTATATATATATGTAGCACTAACACCAGAAGGAGCTGCTGGTTATTTTTGGGCTTACCGTTACCTTCTTGACCTCGTGTGCGTCTAGGGATTTCCCGAGGTAGATGGCTCAAAGAACTGTAGAAACTGACACTGGATACACTTTAGGGATTTTTATTTGAAAAACGTTGAACAGAACACAGTCTCTCAGTAGGGAATGGAAGGTATGGGTAGGAAGTTCAGGTACTCTTGGAACTGCTGACACTTGAATGTCTTTCACTATACAATCCAGGGAATAGCAACTGGATACAACAGCTATCGGATAAATCCCCTTTTGGTGAGTTTAGCAACCGACAGGTGATTCAAATAAAGCAAAGTCTTTGCCACAGACTTGGTTGTAAAACTTGAGAACAGAAAGTCTCTGCCACAGACTTGGTTGTAACTGAAGGATGAAAAATCTCTGCCACAGACTTGGTTGTAACTGAAGGATGAACTTGGAGAACTCTCACACGGTACCAGTATCTCGCAGCCGGTCCGGCGATACCGTATGAGTGTTGATTCACCTGGTGTCCTTCCAGCTTAGCTTCCAGGCTCTGGCTGAGCAGCCAGCCTTGTGCGTGTCCCTCTTCTGAAGAGTCCTCCCCTGGTTGCGTTCTCAGTTGCTGGGCCTCTCCAAAACTGAGACGGCACCGGACCACCTTGGAATCCTCCTTCCAGTTACTGCGCCTCGGGCTAGCCAGCCCCGAGACTTGGAAACGAATAGATCCGCACCCCAGGCCATGAGGGCCCCTGAGGGCTGGTCAGGAGGACCAGGACCAAGCAGTCAGAAAGATCTTCTGGACCGGAACCCAGAATCACGTGACCTCAGTACCTTAAGTACCCTCTGCCAGACTGCACAGCGAGGCAAAACACTCACTGATTGGCTCCGAGAGAGATTGGCACCCAATGCGTCCAACCAGACTGCGTTCCCATGCTTGCCAGAGG
Source organism: Lithobates sylvaticus (assembly GCA_028564925.1). Lineage (NCBI taxonomy): Eukaryota > Metazoa > Chordata > Amphibia > Anura > Ranidae > Lithobates > Lithobates sylvaticus. The sequence goes on from CM053033.1 coordinate 134,984,775, forward strand.
TGACACCGACACCTATGGCCAAGCAGAACACAATACAGTCCAGCCAAACTGGTACTGAGACCATAATTTAACTATGGTTAACTATGGTTTTAGAAACGTTAAAATGCCAAAAATATAGCGCATGCTCTTCAGGAGCCCAGCGCTACATATATAAATATATATATATATATATATATAATATATATATATATATTATATATATATATATATATATATATATATATATATATATAGTCAGTCTAGTGTTATATATATAGATATATATATATATATATATATATATATATATGTATATATATTCTGCATTTAGCATAGATATAGAGGGGCCTTGTATGGATTTTGGGGGGACAGCCACGCCATTTTTTTGGGGTATTTTGTGTATTTTTATCTATATTGCCAGGATCCAACAATACATTACAGCCGTGAGCAGTTTAAATTACATTTTTTCCTTTAGAATAGTAATCTTGCTGTGGCACTGTTATAAACATGGGAAAGATGCGCTACTTTACAGGCATACTAAGGACACCCCCCAGGCTCAATATTTAAAGGAATATTTCATTTTTATTGTTTCATTATTATTAAAATCACTGCTCCCAAAAAAAATTCTGTTTTTAAAACTTTTTTTTGCATTCATACATGTCCCCTGGTGCAGGACCTGGGTCCCCAAACACTTATTATGGCAATAACTTGCATATAAGCCTTTAACGGTGTTTGTGTGTTTGAACACATTTTTTGCCTGTTCGCATGTTCTGCTATGAACCCGAACTGGGTGTAAACCCACTGTCATCCTTTCTAAACTACTGCAATATTGGTCATCTAGAAGGATATACTGTACATGCCTCCTGCATGTATACTTATCTGTCAAATGTCTCCCCTCTGTCTGCTACGAGACCTGAAAAACTGCAGATTTTGTGGGAGGGCCTGTTTTCCAGGGCTCAGTGGGTGGAGTAGTGATGTCAGTAGTCTCCCCTCCCACCTCTAAACTCCCCTTATGAACATGCATTTTCTCCTGTATATTTCTTACATTTCTTATATTTCTTACACTGAAATTCTGCTATGATCACTAACATCCATTTATAACCCAGAAAAGTCCTCACATGACTTCAGCATGCCAAATCATGCTGAGGTGTGGGACAGCCAATGCTTGCAGAGCTGCTGAAGAAAGGAGTGGGGGTGGACATTCCGACCACAAAATCCGTTGGATTTTTTCAGACGGATTTTGGCCGAAACTGATGTTGCATACACACGGTCGGACAAAGTTGTCGGAAAATCCAATCGCTCGGAACGTGATGACATACAATCGTCACGACAGGACTACGTTCAGGCTAGTAGCCAATAGCTTTGGTCTCGTAATTTCATCTGAGCATGCATGGCACTTTGTCCTATCGGAATTCTCTACAAACGATCGGACAAAGCCCGATCGGATTTTGTTGTCGGAAAATTTGAGATCCTGAAAAAGTCCGACAGAGCCCACACATGATCGGATTGACCACGTGTACAGGGCATTAGGCTAGTGCACAAGATATGTAAATCACCTGTCAATCACAGCAAGGGAGAAGAACGGACAAAGTTTGCACAGTTTGTCCGTTTTGTTTCACTGAAAAAAGATATGAGGATTGCTCAGAGTTGGATTAACTCTTTGTGGCAAGACTGGGCACAGCTGATCTGAAATCCCATACTCTATATTGTGCCAGACAAAAAAAATAAAACATTTTGGGTTTACATCTAATTTAAGTTGTTTATATTTACTAAAACAATTGCATTTCCATGCTCTGTGAAATGTGGGAGACCAGATATATGCAGGTTCCTGGGTTTAATAACACTGTAAGACACATGCAGTTTCTGGTGCAAAGGAGGGAGGCACATCCATCCAGAGCCACTTACAAACTATAACAGCGATGGAATAGTGGTCTGAAGACTCAAAGATGCTGACAGTGTGTGCACAAGGAGCAGAATGTGGCCTGGCCCTGCACTTACCCTACTCCTCTGGAATCTTTCCCTATTTTTCAGAGCTGTCCCTGACAGAAGAGGAATCTGTCCTTACGCTAGCTACTCACATAAATCGTGCCAGGCCTAGAGGCCAGAGTCTTACTCTCTTACTCTGCCTGACCAAAAATTACCACCAGAGTCACATGGGTCATCACCAGCATCAAATCAGATGCTGCTGCAGTTGAGGGCCACCTGCAGTGGAGAATTTAGCCCGCATCTGCCTCAATCCTTACTTATGTATTTATTGTACTCCAAAAGCTACTTTATCTTATTGGTTCAGACTTCAAGTCCGCTTGGCATTCCAATTTCATTTTAAACCCCTCCTCCTAAAAATTAAGTTGTTTGGTGGTTGTGTCTCAATAATGTGTAAGGCACTGACCTGGAAAAAGTATACAGATTAGGAATTTCAACTTCACTGTCCAATGTGCATGCTTGTACCAGATCAGTGGCTCAAAACATTTTGAAGAAAGAGACAGACAGACATCTAGTATTCCTAGATTGAGGTAAGTAGTGGTATTACAGTATATGCCATATTAGATCCACATATAATGCCATTTTAACCTCATGCCATCCATGTAACACATATGTGTGCCAGCAAGGATGGTGACTGGTTATGTAATTAGAACACGTGGTTTCACAGGTTTTTACAGCTCCTGTCACGTTCTGCCTTGACAAATTCCATTGTGATTAGATAAAGGTAGCTTGTATCTGTCAGACTATAAATGCTATGGTATGCCCTGACACTCAATAAAGTTTATATAAAACCAAAGCCTATTTTCGAGTAGGGAAGGATAAAATCCACTACCAGATTATTTTTTGCTGCCTGTGCCCATCTGGGAAGACTTCTGTTAAAGTGGAGGGCCACCCTGAAAAACAAAACTTGATAAAAAATGTTAATACAAATTTAAAATGAAAAAAAAAAAAAAAAATTTTTTTTTTACTTACCAGAAATGGCTGTTGCTAGGCAGACCATCCTAATGTGTCTCTTCCTGTTCCTCGGAGCTGTTCTCCTAGCGCCGCCTTCTAGTGAATGGGGTGCGGTGTGTTATGGGAACTTTGTCCCACAACACATCGCGTTCCCCATTCACAAAGCGCCGTGCGACGACTCGCGCATGCGCAGTAGGCAACGCGATGACTCGCGCATGCGCAGTAGGCCGCGCGACAACTCGCGCATGCGCAGTAGGAAACATCTCGGCCTCCACGACCGACATCGCGGGCGCCCTGGGAGGGTAAGTGTACTTATTAAAAGTCAGCAGCTACTCTTTTTTTTAGCTGCTGACTTTTAAAAAAAAGTTTTTTTAGCTAAAACACCGATTTAACTTCCTCTCCAAAGTGAAAGCTATTCCTGTCATAAAGCATTGTCACAGGAACTGTGTCTCAGCTGGAGGATTTTCTGTAAACCCTTGCTCTAAAGACAATTCAAAAGTTTTGGTTTTCTTTCCCACTTTCTGTCTTGTTGACAATGGTTACCAGTACAAATAGACAAGTGATTCTCGCCAGTAGGGATAAAGACAGCAATATTACCATTTTGAAGAGAAAGCCAGCTCTCAATCAATGAACCTCAATGAGGTCATATTACAAGAACAATGTGCAAATATGCAGAGTAAACATAACACACCAATGTTTTGGGGCCACAACGGACCTATCTCTCAAGGTGACAGACAGAAATATGAACCAGATAAATGGTCTAAAATTTCCCTACTCTATCCCCCAAAAAATTGCATTTACATACACTGAAAACTGAAGAAATGCTTGGACAAGCAACAAGTTGAATGGGAATCAGTATTAGGTTCTTGGGGGAGGGGGGGCGTCAAACAAACCACCCGACCCCAACCTCTCCCTGTTCATTTGGTTTAACCCACCACCAAATATTGATTCACTATTGTCACACAACTGGGTTGGCTCAGGGCGCAGTGCTCTGCGCCCCCGAGCCCACCTTTGTGCAAGCCAATTAGAGCCTCAGGCTCTAATTACGTGCTCAAAAAAATGGGGGGCTGCCATTGCAGTAGATATTGTATTTTATTACATAGACACCAGAGGGACCTACATTAATATAAAAGTTAGAAATCAGTACGCAACTGGTAAATAGCTACTTGAAAAAATGCTGTTATTGCTATTGTTATGGAAAATTCTAATTTCAATTCAAATACACACAGTAATGTCTACACAGTCAAGGTTACTTTATTTTCCAAATCAAATATGTTATAAATAAGATCAAAATAACACACACTGGGGCAAAGGCCTTGTACAAAAATTTATACTAATACATTTTAGGTATTAACAACACAGCCTTTGCGTTTATGCCTACTCTCTTCTTAAAATCATTCCCACCTCCATAAAAGGTTTTTCAAATGTTTGTATATGAGATCCAAACAATACTGACAATGAATTATTGTCTGTTGTTAAAGAGTTTGAGCTGACTTGAAACAACAAGTTATACAGTTTGATATTCAGGTTGTATAATGATGCGCTGTTGATCAAGTTACGAAAACAAATCTTTACAGAATCAGCATTTAGGTGATTTACTTCATTAAATTATACTCAGTAGTACATTGAGTACAGTCGATAAAAATTAGAACACATTGCACCCTGAGAACCCTAAGACCTTGTGCACACTGGGCCTTGGCCCAGCTCTCCTGGCAGGAGAAAAGCAGGCTAAAAATGCTTCTAAAGCTGCAACTGGGAGCGATCAGTCAAGTCAGGTGTTAGGGTTTTCATATAGTTCATTGGCCAGAATATTAATTTATTCTGACCATTTAAATTAAAGAACACATACGCACTAAAACGTGCCTAGCGCTTAGGTGCATTTACTGTAAACACATTTTTGCAAATTTGGCTTTTTTTTGCTGAAACGCTCCTATTCAGAAAGGACAAATTATGTTTTTTTTCTGCCTCTAAACATCTTTAAACTCCTGTGTGTAAATACACATAGGCTAACATGGAAGGGCATTTAGAGGCAGAAAAAAAAAAGTCAAACTCCCTTAAAGCCTGATGAACACTGTGCATTTGCCCAGCTCTTCTGAATGCCTTTTCTCCTGGCCACATTTGGCAAATGTATTTAGGCACGTCGGGCATTTGGGCCATTCATTCATTTCATTGGCCAGAATAACGGAAAATTTCCTATCAAATACCATCATTTTCCTTTCCTGATGGACTCCATGGCAGCATAGGTTTGGGTAGCCCCGCCCTCGCTCCTACTCCATAGAACCCCACTCCCATAAATTTTCAGGCTGAGCCAGAGGCCACGTTCTGTAACTTGCCTATTCATGACACTGGGAGGGAACTCCTGCTGCCATGGAGTCCATCAGGAAAAGAAAATTACGGTAAGTATTTGATAGAAAATGTTCCACTTTCCTGACAGACTCCATGGCAGCATACATTTGGGAACTAACTATCCCCCCAAAAAAACAAGGGTGGCATGCTAAAAAATATACAGTTTCCAACATAGCACTTAGCCAACATAAACCTTATGGATAGATACTGTATTAACAATGTAAGAAAATTAGCTACACCCCACAATGAGCCAGAACAGCCTTAATGAAAGACATTTCATCCCCCTACAAATATTCTTGGTGCACTTTCACAGGGAGCAGATGAAGCCTACACCGTCCTGGTTGAGTGTGTCTATAAGCCTATTTAGTAGCTGGAATGAGCCACCCAGCGATGATTCTGGATGCTATCTCGGTCTGCTAGAGAAAGTGACAAATATGTCCCAAAACTCTGAGCAAAGCTGTAGCTTGAGAGCATGATCGAACAATCCCAATATATAGTTATCGTTAGTTAGTTATGGGAGTGACAAATCTTCGCGTCTGACAGCTCTTTTATAACGGAGGGAGGGGCCACCTGGTGACCCCGCCCCCTCTGACGCACGGGGACGTCATGGGGACTTCCCTATGGCTTTCCCCATGATGTCAGAGGGGGGCGGGGACGGCGACCCCGCCCCCCTCTGACGCACGGGGACTTCATGAGCTTTAGGTCTGTTCGCAGATTCTGGTGCGAACCGAACAGGGGGGTGTTCGGCTCATCCCTACTCCTGAGAACTCCCTCTGTATTCTGGACAGGGATCCCTGTCTAGAGAAGGAGTGGATAAAGAATCCAACCAGAAGACATGTACTGTATGCTGCATAACATCTTGACCCATGTAGAAATAGAGGTATGTCAGAAAAGACAGTGGAGATGGAAATAAGCATCCCTCTGTGCAACAATATGACTGTCAGGGCTGGGCTCAGCCCTACCTTCTCAGAGCTCAGGCTGCTTAGCTGTCAGTTAATTGCCAACACTCTTCATTCCACAGTGACTCACATGATGATAATATCCTGCTCGTCAATCAGCCTGCTGGCTATTTAAGCTGCTTGCATCAGACCTCCTGTGCCTTCTTCTTGATAAACATATCCGGATACTCTTTGCTGTGTTTTCCTGTGAAAGACTTTTGCCTGGCTGACTTCCCTTTTGGTTCCATGATCCTGTTTGCTGCCTCTGACTACGCTGATCCATGGATTCCTGTTTTACTGGCTTGTTCTGACTACCTGCTCTGGTTACCAAACCCTGGCTATGCTTTGATTACGTTTGCACTGTTTGTACTATTTTATTAAAGTGTGATTTTTACTGCACTGTCTCAGTCTGATTCATGGTTCCTGACAATAGGCGAAGGCCATGAATTTAGAAGATGCAGGCAATCCACTTGTTGGTAATATTTTTTCCAGATTGGATGAGCAGGATCGCAGCATGGGTCAGTTTGCCATCGTGTTTCGGACGCTCCTGATGCACACTGCTCACCTGGATCCTTCCACTGTGGCTGCTCCGCTACAACCTATGTTGCAGGCCATCCCTGCTGCTGCTCTGCTACTTTGAGATGCTGCCCCAGGCGACTCCCATGGACAGAAACAAAGTAGGCTTTGTGATATCTTTGCTTTCTGATTGAGCCTTGGCTTGGGCAAACCCTCTATGGGAGACGCAAAAATCTGTCGTCCTAAGTTACCCAGAGTTTGTGGCTTCCTTTAAAGGGTATTTCCCATTCCCGCATGCGCCACTTCTGCTGCCAAAAGCTTCATGTCCATCAAACAGGGTACAAGAACTGTTGCTGATTACGCCATTGATTTCTGTACTCTGGCAGCAGAGGAACAATGAGGCCCTTGTGGCTGCTTTTTCTTATGGTCTCTCAGATAACATCAAAGATGAGATAACAGCCTGAGACATATCCACTGAGATGGTCCCTGACTGGTTTCACCAATGTCACTCAATGGAACGTACTTATCGGGATGCTCAAGCCCTGGATCGGCCTCCCTGGCACTTCCCCCTCTACCCATCCTGTCTGTCACCCATCTACTCTTTGCTAGTGCCTGCACCTCTTTGTCTCTACCCGCCTCTGTGCTGGCCCCTGCCGGCACCTGCTGTGTATGTTCCTGGCTCTTCTTTAGTATGGAGGAACTTCTCAGTGCTGACAGTTGCTTTCCCAGATTCAGAACCTGGGCTTCCAGGGAAACAATGCGCTTACATTTTGCACAGCAGTATTCACCCTCGATCAGATGATCAAGGAATGCATACATGCTGCAAGATGTACAAAGTGTCACCTCTCCACACCCCCCCCCCCCCCCCGGCATCGTAGCTATTAAATTTAATGAGGATTGGGGATTATACCCTGTCCAAATTACCTAACAACTAGCTTCCTGTCACTAATACTCAAGACAATACACAAGTAATCAACAAGACAACACACAAGTACTCGCAGACCACTCGCAGACCTATGTGTACTCTCAGACCTACGTGCACTCGCAGAACTACGTGCACTCCCAGAACTATGTGCATAATTACGTGCACTCGCAGACAGAGGCGGCTCTCTAATTAGGCAAATTAGGCGATCGCCTAAGGCCCCGCACTCACAGGGGCCTCGTGGACGCTTAATTTGCCTGTGATCAAACACTGATGTCAAGGTCTCACCACGGAGAGTCCCGTTCCGGTGGCAGCAAGAGAGGGGAGCGGGATAGCAGAGGGCTCTAGGTGGCGGCAGCAGCTGGATGACAGCACCCGACACCAAGGCATGTGGGCGGCATTTCCACGTGGGACCCGCAGCTGGGCACTCCTTCAGCCTGCACCGCTCACCCGATCCCTCCGCACTTGCCTCCTATTTGGTTCAGCAGACGGGCCGGGGGTCGCGCAAGCTATCCAGCTGAGCAGCCCCATGATTGTGAAGAGGAAGGAGCTCTTATGCTGCCTGACCAACCGGACAAAGGAGAGTGCCCGTGCAGCCTCCCTGTGTGCCTGAATAGGAGGAGTGGTGGGGAGACTGAACATAGTGGAATGGATTTATCCATATTCCTCCATGGAGCTTCTGAATGATCACTTCTCCTCCTCTCTCTCCTGCAGACATTCAGTGGCTGCATGGAGTAATATGTAAAAATCAATTCCAATATGTTCAGTCTCCCCACCGCTCCTCCTATCTAACTTTTGCTGCATCCCCTTCTCTCCAGCCCCTCCTTGTACTTCCTGACTCCCCCCCCCCCCCCCCATTTTGCCAGCACCCCTCTGCTCTCCACTCTAATTCTTTCTCCCCTCTCTCAAGCTCCCCCCAGTGCTCTCCAGCCCCCACCCCTCCTGTGCTCTCCACCTTTCCCAATTCTCTCTGCCCCCCAGCACTCTTTGGCCCCCAGCACTCTCCGCCCCCCCCACCCCCAGCACTCTGTGGCCCCCACCCCCCAGCACTCCAGCACTGTCTGGCTCCCCACCTCCAGCACTCTCTGACCCCCCACCCCCAGCACTCTCTGGCCCCCACCCCCCAGCGTTTTCCGGCCCCCACCCCCCAGCACTCTCTGGCCCCCCCACCACCAGCACTCTCTGGCCCCCACCCCCCCAGCATCCCCCAGCACTCTCCGAATTCTTAGAGGGGTTGCCACCTTGCTGGGTCCCAGATGTTTTATTGGCTGCATATGTCTGATGGATGAGGAGGGTGCCCTGGAAGTGGTGCTGATGAACTGTGTGCTAGATCTGTGCATCTTTTTGCAGCCATTTTTATTGCTTGATTTTTTTTCCCATTATGGGCGTGATTGGGGCCTCATGTGTAAGTTTCGCCTAAGGCCTCACAAAGCCTAGAGCCACCTCTGCTCGCAGACCACTTGCAGAACTACGTGCACTAGCAGACTACTCGCAGAACACTCGCAGAACTACATGCACTCACAGACCACTCGCAGAACTACGTGCACTCGCAGCACTACGTGCACTGGCAGACCACTCACAGAACTACATGCACTCGCAGAACTACGTGCACTTAAAAATACACAAGTACACAATACACAAGTACTAACGATCAACACACACTACTCAGACAACACTCAGGTACTCACACTACACAGGTACTATGACCCCTGTTATAACCTCCCGTTTTCAACTCTGGTTTTAACTCACCACTTAGACCAGTTCCACTAACTCTGGTTTTAACTCAAAACTTAGACCAGTTCCAGCAGACTCAAAGATGAACAGGCTCACAATGAGTTCTGCACAAGGTTATATATGCCTCAAGCACGTTTACCACCTGATCACTCCATAAAATAACGCTGATTCCTCTCTCTTCTCTCTGTGCCGATCGGTACAATGTGAGAGGAGAGGGGGAGGGATCGGTGGCAGCAGTGCTCTGGGCAGGATCTGTAGTGCCCACAGCACTGCTCTGCAGTCACCACCAATCCATCCATCCATGCTCAGCCATCCCTCCATACCCTGCAATACACAGCAGTAGCCTGCAGTGTATTGCTGGGTATTGCAGGGTATGGAGGGATGGCTGAGCATGGATGGATGGATACCCAGCAGTACTCTGCAATACCTAGCAGTACTCTGCAATACCCAGCAGTACCCAACAATACTCTGCAATGCCCAACAATACTCTGCAATGCCCAACAATACTCTGCAATGCCCAACAATACTCTGCAATACCCAGCAATACCCAGCAATACCCAGCAATACCCAACAATACCCAACAATACTCTGCAATACCCTGCAATAACAATACTCTGCAATACCCTGCAAAACCCAACAATACTCTGCAATAACCAACAATACTCTGCAATACCCAGCCATACCCCGCTATATTCTGCAATACTCTGCGATACACTGCCATACCCTGCCATATTCTGCGATACCCTGCCATACTCTGTGATATTCTGCAATACCATGCAATACCCTGCGATACCATGCAATACCCTGCAATACTCTGCGATACTCTGCAATACTCTGCGATACTCTGCAATACCCTGCGATACTCTGCAATACCCTGCGATACTCTGCAATACCCTGCGATACCATGCAATAGCCTGCGATACCCTGCGATACTCTGCGATACTCAGCCATACTCAGCCAATACTCTGCCATACTCAGCCATACTCGCTACGATCGAAACCAGGATCGTTTTTTATTTTTTTATTCTAGGCTTTACAGCCTAGGAGGTGAGATGTGGGGTCTTATTGACCCCATATCTCACTGTAAAGAGGACCTGTCATGCCATATTCCTATTACAAGGGATGTTTACATTCCTTGTATTAGGAATAAAAGTGATCAAACTAAAATAAATAAAGTAAAATGAACAATAATAAAAAAAAAAAAAATGTAAGCGCCCCTGTCCTCGTATGCTCGCATGCAGAAGCGAACGCATACGTAAGTCCCGCCCACATATGAAAACGGTGTTCAAACCACACATGTGAGGTATCGCTGCGAACGTTATAGCGGTGATCAATAATTTTCGCCCTTGACCTCCTCTGTAACTCAAAACATGTAACCAGTAAAAAAAATTTAAAGCGTCGCCTATGGGGATTTTTAAGTAGCGAAGTTTGGCACCATTCCACGAGTGTGTGCAATTTTGAAGGGTGACATGTTGGGTATCTATTTACTCGGCATAACTTCATCTTTCACATTATGCAAAAACATTGGGCTAGATTTACGCTTTCGTTTTTTGTAAAGCACAAAACATTTTTTTAGATAAAAAGTTGCAACCACCGCCATTGTATTCTCTAGGGTCTTTGCAAAAAAAAAAAAACATATATAATGTTTTGGGGTTCTATGTAATTTTCTAGCAAATAAATTATGATTTTTACATGTAGGAGAGAAATGTCAGAATTGGCCTGGGTGCTCCAGAACACCTGATGGTGCTCCCTGCATCTTGGGCCTCTGTATGTGGCCACGCTGTGTAAAAGTCTCACACATGTGGTATTGCCATACTCGGGAGTAATAGCAGAATGTGTTTTGGGGTGTAATTTGTGGTATGCATATGCTGTGTGTGAGAAATAACCTGCTAATATGACAATTTTGTGAAAAAAAATCTTGATTTTGCAAAGAATTGTGGGGATAATTTACAACTTCAAAAAACTCACCATGCCTCTTTCAAAATACCTTGGAATGTCTTCTTTCCAAAAAGGGGTCATTTGGGGGGTATTTGTACTTTTCTGGCATGTTAGAAATGAGATAGGCCGTCAGTACTTCAGGTGTGATAAATTTTCAGATATTGGCACCATAGCTTGTGGACTCTATAACTTTCACAAAGACCAAATAATATACCCCAATTTGTACTTATTTTTACCAAAGATATGTAGCAGTATAAATTTGGGCCAAATTTGCAAATTTGCTAAATTTTATAACAGAAACGAAGAAAAATTATTATTTTTTACAGAATTTTCAGTATTTTTTCTTTTATAGCGCAAAAAAAAAAAAAAAAAAAAGCGATGATTAAATACCACCAAAAGAAAGCTCTATTTGTGTAAAAAAAAAAAGGACAAAAATTTCATTTGGGTACAGTGTTGTATGACTGAGTAATTGTCATTCAAAATATGAAAGCACAGAAAGCTGAAAATTGGTCTGGTTATTAAGGGTGTTTAAAGTGGTTGTAAACATGGTTTAGGAGATATTTAGAAAAGAAAAGGCACCGCTATCTACGGCACATGCACCGTAGACAGCGGCGCGCAGGCGCACTGCGCATTCCGAGATAACGGCGATATGCCGCTCTCGTGCGCATGTGCGGGAGTGACGTCATCGCCGCTCCAGTGAATGACAGCGCTGGAGCGGCGAGACCCGGAAGTCACTCCGGGTTTGATGGCGGAGCAGAAGATCGTGGATGAGGACCGATTCGGGGGCTTCGTTCTCAGGTAAGTCATTCATAATGAGCTAGTATGCTATGCATACTAGCTCATTATGCCTTTGCCTTGCAGGTTCCGTTTTTTTTTTTTTTTAAATCGGCTTTACTTCCTCTTTAAGTGCCCAGTGGTCAAGTGGTTAAAAAGCTACACGGAAAAGCCACAAAAAGAACCTAAAAATGCAACCCAGCAATCACCAGCAGTCAAAAAGCAAGACTTGTTCACTCCACTCAAGGTCCCCACTTTTTTAGCTTCCAACCAACACTAGCAACTTTAGACCATTTTTAGTACGAGTCATTAATCACTACTTTCAGAATGCAACAGGTTCACTTCAACCCGCGCAGCATCAACATTTCCTTTCCATTTAGCTACTGTGTTATTAAAAGTTTCTCTATTAATAGCTTACACACGTCAATGGGATTTACCTTGTATTCATACTGTAGTTCTGTGTGCAGCACAAAATCTCCAGTTAATGGCACTGTGTAATGTTCTATTTTAATGTACTTCACTTCAAAGGATGGTCAGGACATAGGATACCGCCTGTAACATCAAACCATATATTCTAAATATAATCTAGCCTAAATAGTTCCAGCACCACCTTTAACCGCTTCAATACAGGGCTTTTAAACACCCTTCCTTACCAGAGCACTTTTTGCGATTCGGCACTGCGTCGCTTTAACTAACAATTGCGCGGTCGTGCGACGTTACACCCAAACAAAATTGACGTCCTTTTTTTCCCACAAATAGAGCTTTCTTTTGGTGGTATTTGATCGCCCCTGCGGTTTTTATTTTTTGCGCTATAAACAAAAGAAGAGCGACAATTTTGAAAAAAAACACAATATTTTTTACTTTTGCTATAATAAATATCCCATTTTTTTTTAAAAAAAAACAATTTTTTTCCTCAGTTTAGGCCGATACGTATTCTTCTACATATTTTTGGTAAAAAAAAATCGCAATAAGCGTATATTGATCGGTTTTGCGCAAAAGTTATAGCGTCTACAAAATAGGGGATAGATTTATTGAATTTATTTTTTTTTTTTTTACTAGTAATGGCGGCGATTTGCGATTTTTTTTTCGTGACTGCGACATTGCGGCGGACACTTCGGACACTTTTGACACATTTTTGGAACCATTCACATTTACACAGCGATCGTTGCTATAAAATTGCAATGATTACTGTGTAAATGTGACTGTCAGGGAAGGGGTTAACACTAGAGGGCGCTGGAGGGGTTAATGTGTGTCCCTAATAGGAGTGATTCTAACTGTAGGGGGAGGGGACTTAAGGGGAGGAGACCGATCATGTGATCCTCTGTACTGGGATCACATGATCGGTCTCCTCCCCGCTGACAGGACGTGGGGCTGTGTGTTTACACACACAGCTCCACGGTCCCGCCCGGTCCCGTTGTTTTAACGGGCAATCGCGGGTGCCCGGCGGACATCGCGGCCGCCGGGCACTCGCACCGGGTCCCGAGCGATGCCGCGGGCGCGCGCGCCGCCGGCGGCGCGCGCGCGCGCGCCCCCCAGGCGGCCGGGAACCCGAGGACGTCATATGACGCCCACCCAGGATGGTAGATCCACCTTGTGGGCGTCATATGACTATGGGCGGGTATTGAAGTGGTTAAGGCATGACTTAAGGCATTTTTTTTGTCAAGTTTTTATTGTTATCTGTGTCCCCTCTGCATTTGTCCTGGTGACCATTATCACCAGGAGTGAAAGTGAACAAAAACCCCCAAAGTTGTGGCTTTAGTATAAATTCAAGACCAGAAATCCTCAAATAACTTTGTACACATATGTATTAGTTCTACCTAATCTGCACCACAGCATGTTTCAGTTTTTGGCTATGAAAAACTTAATAGCTCTTTTAACAAAGACTATGATGGTTATAGTTCAATATTTTTATTGAAGTAACAAGACAATGGCACAATATTTGAATAGTGCAAACAAATGTTAAACTTATCACAAATATAAAAATGCCTTTCCCTCAAAAAGGACATAAGATCTTTTAATGTCAAACAGAGAGATCTCAACATTAAATGCTTTCGGTGGGAGTACCGGCAGAATAACAATACAATATACACTGTGCACATTCCTATGAAGCTCATCTGCATCGAACTTCCAGTTTCTATCAAAAGGATTTTGCAGTTATCTAAGAAATCAGGCAAACAAATAAAATATAAAAGAGAAAAGGAAAAAAAGGGTGTAGATCAAGAAAAGGAAAAGAAAAAGAAAAAAAAGAAAGAGGGGGGGGGGGGGGCAGCCAGAGATTCGTTAAAAGGATAGTTCATCTTTACAAAAAAATGGTCTATGCAGGTAAGGGATGTTTGTAGTTTAAAACAAACTGTGCAGATATGACTAAAGATGAATAATACCCTTGCTATAGGTGTAGGCCTTTTTTTTTTTTTTTAAATCAAAAATAAAGTTTATTGAGCATATAAGAAAGTACAGGTTCTTTCATAACAAAGAAAAAAAAACATAGGTGCAACATGCACCAACAGGTAATAGGGGTCTGTACACAATTAGTCTGACATGCATAGCAGGCTTTTCTGATGTCTTAGAGACAGGTAGAAGGACATATCTCAAAAAAAACACAATAGTAGTAGGGGGTCGGGTCACACACCTGCGTAGGAGGGGGGAACCAGTGTCCCTTGGGTGGGGGATGCAGTCTGCAGAGTATGCTGGCCGGGGGACCGACAAGTACATGTAACCGGTCTCAGTGTGGACTCATTCCGTGCAGGTGGAGGAGTGGTCCAGCCACCTGTCCCAGATTTTGTGATATTTCTCGGGGCATCCGCTCTGAGCATAGAGAATCTTTTTGTAGGGTAGCGTGAGATTCACCGCCCTTTTCCATTGCTGAACAGTGGGGGGGGGGGGGGTCTGAGCCAGAGTTGGGCTATTTGCATTCTGGCCGTGAAGAGGGTTTCCTGTAAAAATGTTATAAGATATTTCTCTTCCTCTGGTAAAGGGAGAAGGCCTAATATGCATTGGCGGGGGCATACGGTCAAGGGGGAACCCATTTGATCGTGAAGGAACTTGATAATCTGCAGCCAGAATTGCTGGATGGCTTGACAGGACCATATAAGGTGAAAGAAGGTGCTATCAGGGGCACCGCATCTAGGGCAGGATGGATCAACATCAGCTCTATATTTAGACATACGGCCCGGGGTAATGTAAGATCTATGTAGGATATACAGGTGGGTTAGCCTGTCGGATAATTTGGGGGATACCTTTTTGGGTGTCTCCAAGATTTCCCCCCCAACTGTTCATCAACAATATCCCAGAGGTCCGCTTCCCATTTATTCTTCAGCTGGTAAGCGTGGGTGGTGGCCTTGGGAGTCAGAAGGAGTGCATATAGGGTGGAGATCAGTTTGCCGGAGTCAGTTCCAAGAACTGTCCCTGCCAGGGTCACTGATTCCAGAGCTGGCTCAAGGCGCACGCATTGGGTTTGAATGGCATGACGGACCTGCAGGTATCGGAAGAGCGCATGGTTAGGGAGGTCAAACTCTTCTTTAAGGGTTTGGAACGTTTTCAGTGTGCGTCTGGTAAACAGTTGGGAGAGGTATATGACCCCTTTAATTATCCACAATTTATGGTCTGGGATACTTAACAATTCTGACAGTTGGGGGTTTTCCCAGAGAGGCGTGTGGGCATTGAGGGGAGGAGCCCCGACCAGGGCGAGCGCCGTGTGCCAGACTCTGCTATGGTGTACCAGCATGTGTCTCTTGTCTCTCAGTTTGGAGAGGCCTTGGTGTTTGCAGAATAGGATTTGAAAGGGGTGGGCCACCACGTCGGTGGCCGCCGTGCACACCAACATGGAGTACCGCAGCCTGTCATGGCCGTTCAGGTGGAAAAAATGAGACAGCTGTGAGGCTAGATAATATAGAGTTAGGTCGGGCAGGGCGGTGCCGCCCAGGTGAGTGGGGCATTTGAGAGTCTGCCACGACAGTTTGTGTCTGGAAGAGCCCCAAATGAAAGTGTTGAGGATAGACTCCATGTTTTGGAAAATGCGGGCCGGGACATAGAGTGGGGCGTGGCAGAAAAGGTAAAGTAGCTTGGGGAGGAGGATCATCTTCACCAGGTTGAGTCGGCCCATAACACCTAGGGGGAGTCTGGACCAAACTTGCGTCTTGCGTTTTAGGAGATCGTATAATGGTTCTAGGTTTAGGGAAACATAGTCTGTGAGAGACCGGGTGCAGTGCACCCCCAGGTATTTGATTTGGCAGGTGCGAACTAGTGGTAGGGCCGCTTGGGTGTCCGTGGGGGCAGTAATGTCTATTGGGAGGATCTGGGATTTAGACCAATTTATTTGCAGTCCCGAGAAGGCGCCGAAGCTCTCGATCAAGTGCAGAGCCGTTATTAAGGAGGGTCCTGCATCTTCCAGGTAGAGCAGCATATCATCTGCGTATAAGCTGATGACCTCGGTAATCCGACCCATGCGCAGGCCCCGGATGCCGGGGTGTGCTCTGATGGCAATGGCTAAGGGCTCTACTGCCAGAGCGTACAGCAAGGGTGAGATAGGGCAGCCCTGGCGCGTTCCACGGGACAGCGAAAAGGGGTTAGATATGCGGCCATTTACCTGAATTCGGGCAGTCGGGGCTTGGTAGAGGAGCTGGAGCCACCTGATAAACTTGGGGCCAAACCCGAACCTGCGAAGGCATTCCCACAAGTAGCTCCATACCGAATCGAATGCCCTAGCAGCGTCGAGACTGACCACCACCCTCTGGCCTATGTTGTCGTGTGGGGCTTGGAGGTTCATAAACAATCTGCGAAGGTTAAAGGCCGTGTTTTTGTTGGGCATAAAGCCAGTTTGGTCGGCATGTATAAGGCTGGTGATGACTTTGTTCAATCTGAGGGCAAGCACTTTAGCCAGTATTTTAACATCTAATTGGAGGAGGGAAATGGGGCGGTACGATTCTGGGTAAAGGGGGTCCTTGCCAGGTTTTGGGATGAGGACGATAAGGGCTTCGCTCATGGTGCGTGGGAGGGTGTCAGTCTCGTAGATGTGGGAATACAGGGAATGGAGTTTGGGGAGAAGGGGGTCTTTGAATTGGGAATAGAATTCCAGGGGGAGGCCATCTGAACCTGGGGCTTTGGAAGAGGTCAGGCTTGCTAGTGCCTCCGCAATGCAGTCCTCAGTTATGGGGGCGTCAAGGTCTTCCATTTGGAGGTTTGATAGGACGGGGAAGTCCACATGCTGGAGAAGGGCCTGCAGCTCACCGGGTGAGCGGTTGGCTCTGGAGGTGTACAGGTTGGCATAGAAGCGTCTGAATTCCTGGGCCACCTCCTGTGGGTCTGTGAGGATAGTGCCGGCATCCGATTGGAGCTGGACCACGGTAGGGGGGCAGTGATCCAGGTGGGCCATGTAAGCTAGTATTTTCCCCGCCCTCTCCCCGTGTTCATACACTCTTTGTTTGGTGAAGAAGATCCCCCTCTTGGCTTTTTCGAAATGTAGGTGGTCTGTGAGTCTGGATTGTATGCGCAGGTTTGCCGCGTTGGGGGCCGTTGGGTTGGCTAGGAATATTTGCTCAAGTGCCTCCTCAGCCTGGTGCAGCACAAGCTTTGAGGTGGCCTTGTGTCTATTTATGCGGGTTGACAAGATCATGCGGGCGTGCAGTTTAAAGGCCTCCCAGACCGCCCCGATGGGGGCCGACCCAGCATTGGTTTGGAAAAAGTGTGTCCACTCCTGTTGAATGTTTTCTAGGTCGGTGAGGACCCAGAACCAGAATGGGTTCAGCCTCCAGGTGCGTGTCGGGGGGGTGGAGGGCAGTCGGAAGGTGGCCCAGTAGGGTGAGTGATCCGATAGGATCCTAGTGCCGAACCCTGCATCCCGCAGGAGTGGGATAAGAGTTGGTGAGATTAGGATCATATCTATACGTGACATTGCAGTCTGGGAAGGAGTGAAGCATGAGTATGCTTTGGTGTCGGGGTGTTTAATCCTCCACGTATCAGACATGGCAAACTCAGCGAGGAATTTCCCAAATCTGGTAGGAGAAGAGTGGGGTGCTGGTGTGGTGGGATGATGCAGCCTGTCTAGAGAGGGGTCCACAATAGCATTAAAGTCCCCAACCCACATGGCGGGCACAGTGGGGTGTCTAGCCATAAAGTCAATGCCTTCCTTGAGGGCTGTGAACTGAAAGGGCGGGGGAATATAAAAAGGCGAGGAGAAGGAGTTCCAGTCCCCCTATTGTCACATGTAGGAACAGGAACCTGCCCTGCCGGTCCGCCTGTACAGTGTGTAGTTGAAATTGGGCTGATTTAGCCATGAGGATGGCGATGCCTCTGGAGTTATTCGTGTAGGGGGCCTGGTAGTGCCACCCCACCCACGGCCTTTTGAGGGAAAGCTGTAGCTGACCCGTAATGTGGGTCTCCACTAGCACCGATATATCTGCCTGCATACGTTTGAGGTGGGAGAGGACGGCCAATCGCTTGGGTTTGGCCCTAATACCTCTCACGTTCCACGTGGTTATCTTGAGGTGAGCCATCGTGTGGTGTGTGGTGATACATGCAGTAGGCGGAACGGCAGGGGGGGACCCAGACCCCCTTACATATAGAGTTCAAACTTTGAATATTGCAGTGTGCATATACTAGATTCTGTAATGCCCATCTCCAGGCGGGGTCACGCGCAGGGAACCCGCAGCGACCAGCGCCTGGACATGCGCAGTTATACAGCCAAGACATCATAATACATTGCATATCAATCTTTACAGTACCCGTCAGACAATGTGAGAGCGAAAATGCATGGAAAAAAATAAAAATAAAAATAAAAACAACAATGGTGCAAGAAAAGGGGTGGCAAAAAAGACCACAAACAGTAGCAATGAAGCTGTTGAATAGAGCCCCAGAACCAATGGGGAACGTGCCTACTCTGAACCAGCGAGGCTTGGCTAAACTGGTGCAGCTCTCCACAGCGGTGGGAGCTGAGGCTGGCCAGGGAAACAGTACTTGAGGTGTTAGTTCGGTATAACGTGGGGGCGAAACAAAGTTAGCTGAGGTGCACGGCAGAGCCCGCATGGCTGGCATCCGGGCGTAGAGGGGGAAAGGGAGTGGTGAGGGAGCAGCCGCACGAGTCCTTCGTGGAAAGAGCAAAAAAGGGCAGTTGGGGGGACTAAGTCCGGAGGGTAGGGACAGTCCAGGCTTTGGTGGGCTTGTAGTGCGCCAGGGGGGTAAAAGGAGAGAGGGAGCACATGGATGGGGAGCCGGGAGAGTGCCGCACCGGGCCTCCGGGGGGGGGCAAGCATAGGAGTCAGAGGGGAGATCAGGCCGAGGCCTACTCACGGTTCGTTGTGCAGGATCTGTGATGCGGCGTGGCGGGCCTCGGTGCGGTCTGCAAGACAGGGGTTAAGGTGGCGGTGGATCAGGCAGCATCTTCTCCCCGCTCCAGCCATGCAATGACCGCTGAGGGGTCTTCAAAGAAGTGGGCCTTGCCGTCTCGGATGATCCGGAGGCGGGCAGGGAACAGCATCGCGTAGGCAAGATGGTGGTTGCGGAGTTGGCGCTTGACCTCCGTGAATTGCGCCCTCTTCTTCTGGACCTCCGCTGAGAAGTCCGGGAAGACGGCTATGTGTGTGTCTCCAAATGGGATGTTGCCCTTCTCGCGAGTGAGGCGCAGCACTGTGTCTCGGTCGCGGAAGTTCAGCATTTTGGCCATGAAGGTGCGTGGCGGAGCGCCGGGAGGTGGGGGTCTCGAGGCCAAGCGGTGCACGCGCTCCACCACGAAGGTGGAGGAGAAGGCCTCTCTGCCGAAGTTCTTCACCAGCAGCTGTTCTAAAAACGTAGGGGGTCTGATCCCTCCGATCTTTCCGGCAGGCCAACGAATCTGAGGTTGCAGCGGCGCAACCTATTCTCCATGTCGTCCTGCTTGCTCAGGACAACGTTCAGTTGATGTTGCAGCCGTTCGGTGGTGACTTGCAAGGGGGGGATGTCGTCCTCGACCTGCCCCAGTCTGCGCTCCGTCTCACCGACCCTCTCACGTAACTTGTGGAGGTCCTGGCGGATCAGGGAGATATCGACTTTTATCTCCTCGATTCTGGAGGTGAGGGTGGTTTGGCACAACGAGACGGCTTCCAGGATGCGAGTTGTGTCTCCGGAAGGCGGGACCTCCTCGCCAGAGCTGTGCGCGGCACCATCTTCCTCCACTGGGTCCGGTTCATCTGCCCGATATTTGTTGAGTCTGGCGATCGCCCCTTGGGCTCTTTTAGGCGGCGACATGGGCACAGGGGGTTCACCTGGCGAGTCCGATGTAGAGATCTGTACGAAGATTGAGTTTTAGTCCCGAAGGATGGGTAAGCAGGATTTCATGCGGCCGGAGCTCTCACCATGTGCGGCCGGAGCCATGCAGCTTCAGGCCACGCCTAGGTGTAGGCCTTTTAGATACTTTGTGAAGCCTGACTGGAATACTCCCAGGATGTTGCTAAGTACTCCCAGGACATTGTTAAGTGAGGCCTAGTTGTCAATGCTCACCTCTACCATCACAGGAGTAGTTTTAGTGTGTCAGTGTAGTGTTACTGTAGTGCAGTGTTTAACACAGAATTGTATAACATTTAGTGCTGTATACCCCTTTTTTTTGGTTGCTGTGTTTTTTTGATTTTTTTTTGTCCCGTGCCTGTCCTCTTTTTTTAAATTGTCAGCCATTTTTTATCACTATGCGCTATTGTTTCCCCTTTTTAATTTTTTAGATTTTTTTTATAGTTTTTACATTTCTGTTAGCGGCAGTCATCAATTTAAAGTGCAGCAACACCACTTTTCATTGAATAAAGGGCATCCAAGTACACATTTCCAAATATCTAATAAATTTGTGTAATAAGTCCCCCCCCCCCCCCCCCATCATGTCTGAGAGGCCAACAAGGAGAGGCAGATGTTCCCATGCCACTATGAGGGGGGCAGCAGCGTTTGTGTCCACAGGCAGAGATGGACATGGTCCATCCTTAGGCAGGGCACATTTTTCTCTGTTTAGTAATGTTGCCTGTGCTATCCAGCCATAGCATGCAGAGGAGGTGGTGGACTGGCTTACTAAACCATCCTCTATCACCCAAGCTGAGACTAGTACACAGTCCACCGCTGCTGCCAGAGTGGCTTATTCTGCCTCCTTGCCTACAGCTACACGTGCCATAGCTCCAGCATCATGCATGGAGGAGTCAGCTAAATTATTTGAACACAGAGTCAGCCACTTGCTTCTGGGCGATGCACAGGGATTACTTGATTCTGATGTTGGTTCTGAGGTTAAGGAAGGGAGTAACATGAGCCTACAGAGAGGGGAGAACACTGATGAACTATAAATTGTCAGTCATGTTCCCTCAGCCGCAGAATATTGCCAAGTTGGCTCCAGTGATGATAAGAATGGAGGGGATATTGATAAAGAGGTCATTGACGTGACTTGGGTGCCGGATAGAGCAGATGAGGAAAGTGAGGGGGAGGCACAACCCCAAAAGAGGCAGCACTTATGAAACAGAGAGCAGCCACCCTATTCCATCATGTAGAAAGTAAAAGCTTCAGATCGAATGATCGAAGGACCAATGTGTTGAATGGTACCAACATTCAAGTCAATTGAAGGGATAGCGACTCACCCAATATGGGTGGCACCTTTTCCTTTTACCCTGAATTCAAATAGCATATAGAAAACAAAAGGGAAGAGACCCATAAAGTTCATATTGGGACAGAGGATCGGGCAGACAATGGTCTTCACCTAATGATGACATTTCTTTAATGGTTAAACACAGAATACAAAAATATACACAAGGATGATGGGCAGATGATATAAAATCAAAACATTAATAACAGAGTAGCCACAGGTGTGCACACGCACCAAACAGAGGTCACACAATGTATACATATAGTACCTCAGGTGTCATATTGGTTTGAGACACCTAGGGGAGGCATATATTGGTAGGATCAAGGGAAAGAGCAACACAAGTTATCCTTGAAAGGTTTCAGCCAGTGATTGGCTTGTACAAATACCCTGCAGACTTTGTTAACTCAGTTCCCAAGATCCACCAGACAAATGAAGATATTACAGTGGTAAACGGTACCCTAGATCATAACAACTTTAACAGTTATCACAAGACATACATGCATGGGATCAGGGAAGGGAGCAAGGACAGGAACCATGCAGTGGTGTTAGCCAACATTTGGCTCAAACATACGCACCGCAAACCTCCATTAGCTCATTTTCCAAGATCAACCAAGCGGTCAAGAGGGTTAACGTTATGACCAGTCCTCTAAAGTGAAGCCCCAGAGGAAAACAATGGAACTGAAGAAGAATCCCAAGTTGATATGTAGACAGTATGTAATGAAAATATATATGGATCCAGAACCTAATAGGTATACAGCCATTTGTTCCATAGTCTATATATCAATAACTCATTAAATGACACTTCTCCTAACTTGGGGTGATGTTAAATACTCACAGTAGGTTGATCCAGGAGAAGTTCGCCCTGTTGGTAGGTGGGATTATACAGTATCCAAGGAAAATGCAGTTATCTACCAGAATGCTAGATAAGGTGATTCTGCAAGCTGGAGGATTGGCTGATAGGCTGCGTTGTGTGCGTATGGCATAAAGGCTTCTCCTAGTACCATGGGAGCCTCAAGGAGTATGAGGCTACCATTGGAATGTCAGTGGTACACCAATGCATACTAAAGGTACGAATTGGTAAACATCTATCAAGTATTAGGAGGAAAAGATGATGAAAAGCCAATTGCCAAACATTTTCTTGACCACCATGGGGGACAAACCAAGGGCCTACATGTGAAATGCTTTTATGCCCTGAAATGATCAAGTAGAAGAGGAGACTTTGACACTGTCTTAGTATAGCGTGAAAAAGAATGTATTTTCTTTTTGGGGGACCATGGCCCCAAAAGGGCTAAACAATGCATTAAATCTACAAGCCTTCGTAAACCCCTGATTGCATTGACCAACTGATGTGATCTTCCTTTGAGCCATTACGATTGAATACTCTATAATAGATTATACTATAATGATTATTATATTCTTTATGCACTTTCTATATTTAGTTGTGTTGAAATTTGTGATGAAAAATGGTTGCAAATTTAAATTTACTTTATGCCATGTAGCTGTGACCTATTTAAACTTTTATATGATGTGTTTCAAATCATCCACAAGTTGGCGAGATACTATTACCCCACACATTGCCTCCGACCAGTTTGCGTAAGGGTTAGCATAAGTACTAGCTTCGCCCCATGCTCTATTTACACTTTGGGATAACTAGAAAGGGTATAAAATACCACAATTATGGGGGGCTTGCCAACCTGAAGAAGTTCACACCCTATGTGACCGAAACGCGTTGGTGTAGTAGCCACCTGACACCCCCAGACATTGGCCATGCATCTATTTGGTACATTTCTCCCCTCTCCCCCATCACAGAACAGTAAGGACCACTGAAGGACTCTCTGAAAGGAACTCAGCACCTATCATTTGCCTCCTTGCTTGGAGACATTCTGTCATGGATATACAGATTCCAGAACTGCAGCAAGGCGGAGGCGCATCCCGGCCAGCAGGCGCCCAGCAGCTTTGGCGCCAGTGGGCCTTTAAAAAGGGCTCCCACCGTTCAGCTCTTGCTGGTTGATCTGTAGTCTTTCCTGGGACCCGCCCCTGTATCTGCATCTGATCTCACACCTGACCTGGCTTCCTGACCACTCTGCTCTCTCCTCTCCTGATCTCTGGCTGCCATTTGACCTTGCTTGTTTACCTGCATACCTGATCTCCGTTGCCGACTAAGCCTGGACTCTGACCATCCCTTGTCTGCCGATTCTGTCTGATCTGATCCGCTGTGTATGACCTGGCTTGTCTGACCTTGTTCCTGCCCGCTGTGTGCACCTGCATCCTGCTGACCTGCATCCTGCGCACCTGCATCCTGCTGACCGGCATCCTGCCGACCTGCATCCTGCTGACCTGCATCCTGCTGACCGGCATCCTGCACACCTGCATCCTGCCGACCTGCATCCTGTACACCTGCATCCTGCACACCTGCATTCTGCCGACCTGCATCCTGTGCACCTGCATCCTGCACACCTGCATCCTGCCGACCTGCATCCTGCTGACCTGCATCCTACGCACCTGCATCCTGCTGACCAGCATCCTGCGCACCTGCATCCTGCTGACCTGCATCCTGCGCACCTGCATCCAGCCGACCTGCGTTCCTCAGCACTCCCCAGTGGTCACCATCTCCAGCTTCAGAGAACTCTGCAGGCGCTCCTACCTCACTGTGCTCCTACGGTCACTGTCCCCAACTCCAGTGTCCCAGGAACCAGGGCTGTACGAGAGGTCTCCCTCTGCACGTCAGGCTCACCCACAAGGTACGTGTCAGTATCAACCAGCCATGCCTGAGCCTGCAAGAGGGACCTCCGTTACTGAGGAGGTCTGCCAACTCCTCTCAGCCCTCACTCACGAGGTGAAGTGTCTCCAGGACAGTTATGAACGCCTAACAGCACATATGCAGGACCAGGCAAACTTCCCTCTCAGTGGAAGGTCATCAGAAGCTACCTCCGCACTCCCAGCAATGATGTTGCCTCCCGAGCCAAGGGTCCCAATTCCGGAGAAATTCTCTGGGGATCGAAACAAGTTCAGGACTTTCCGCAATGCATGCGAGTTATACTTCTCCCTACTACCCTTAACCTTTTCACAGGAGACCACCAAAGTGGGGTTTGTTGTTTCACTTCTGTTAGGACAACCACAAGCTTGGGCCCACCATTTGCTGGAAGAACGCCATGCTTCTCTGGACTCCTTGTCATCCTTCTTCAGCGCTATGTCGCTCCTTTACGATGACCCCCAACGGACTACTACTGCCGAAGCTGCCCTTAGCACGCTCAAACAAGGCCGCAGAGCGGTGGAGGACTACATAACTGACTTTAGGCGCTGGAGCGCAGACACCCTATGGAATCATGCAGCCTTACGGCACCAGTTCCGCTTAGGTCTATCAGAAGGGTTAAAGGATGAGTTGGCTCGGGTCGGTATACCAGATTCTCTGGAATCCTTGATCGCCCTAACTATACAGATAGACCGTCGTCTTCGGGAACGCAGGATGGAGAGGGTGAGCCAACAGCCCCGATCGAACTGGATGTTATCTCAAGTGGCCGCCACCTCTCGTCTGGCCTCCTCCAGACCAACTCCAGTTAATCCTGCACCAGACTCTCCTAAATATGGGCAGGCCGGATCGACAAGACCCTCATTGTCCGCAGAGGAACGCCTGCGTCGGCAACTGCTCAACCTCTGCCTGTACTGCGGGGGTACCGGCCACTATGTGCATTCATGCCCTGCCAAGCACCGTAGATACTTATCCGTCTCTTCTCCTGGTCATCCGGTACCCTCCACCAATTCTACTCACCTGGCTCTTCCTATCACCTTTATGTTTCCTGAAAGAACTGTGTCAGTTACCGCAATAATAGACTCTGGGGCATGCAGTTGTTTTATTGATTTGAACTTTGCAAACCAACAGCGCATCCCGCTTCAGCACAGAGCTCAAGGACTTTCCATCTTCCTGGCTGATGGATCCCGTATAAAATCTGGCCAAGTGACCCAGGAAACTCCTTCATTGACTGTAGTTACTGCTTCAAACCACAAGGAACTGCTGAAACTTGATGCCATTGCATCCCCTCTGTTTCCAGTCATCTTGGGCTTACCGTGGCTTCAGGCCCACAACCCGCAGATTAACTGGGGCTCCGGAGAGATCAAGTTTCAGTCCCTCTACTGTCAAAACCACTGCCTTCCTTCACCTCCCAGGGTACCTGGCCCCTTACTATGCTTGGAAGCTGACTTGGAATTACGCACAGTAGTCCCTGAACCATACCACGAGTTCTTAGACGTCTTTAGCAAGCGAGGGGCAGAGACCCTTCCTCCCCATCGCTCCTATGATTGCCCGATCGAGCTATTACCCGGAGCAGAGATCCCTTTTGGTCGGATTTTTCCCCTATCTGAGCGGGAGTTGGAGGTGTTAAAAGAGTATGTCGACGAAAATTTGGAGAGGGGGTTCATCCGGCCGTCCACCTCTCCAGCTGGGGCAGGAATCTTTTTTGTAGAAAAAAAGGACCACTCACTTCGTCCCTGTGTAGACTACCGGGAACTGAACAAGATCACGGTTAAAAACCGGTATCCTCTACCCTTGGTGCCTGAGCTTTTCCAGAGATTAAGAACTACTGCTGTGTTCACCAAGCTAGATCTTCGAGGGGCCTACAATTTGGTCCGTATTCGCTCTGGGGACGAGTGGAAAACGGCCTTCCGTACCAGGTTTGGCCACTTCGAATACCTAGTGATGCCCTTTGGCCTGTGTAATGCCCCTGCTACCTTCCAGCACCTGATAAATGATATCCTCAGAGATTACCTCGATATCTTCGTAATAGCCTATTTAGACGACATCCTGATCTTTTCTACATCCCTGGATCAACACCGGAAACACGTCAAGATGGTACTCTGCCGTCTCCGTCAGCATGGGCTATATGCCAAACCAGAAAAATGTGAGTTTGAGCGGCAGAGTATCCAGTTTTTGGGCTTAGTGATATCCACGGAAGGGTTCAAGATGGACCCACAAAAGGTCACAGCAGTTCTGGACTGGCCTGCACCTTCTGACAAGAAGGGGGTGCAACGTTTTGTTGGCTTTGCCAATTTTTACAGAAGGTTTATTAAAGGATTTTCTGCAATCATTTCCCCGATTACCCAGCTAACCAAGCAGAATGTCCGATTCCAATGGAACTCCGAGGCACAAGCCGCCTTCTCTACCTTAAAGGGACTGTTTACCTCTGCCCCCATCCTAAGCCACCCGGATCCTTCTCTCCCCTATCTGCTTGAGGTCGACGCCTCAGAAACAGCTGTGGGGGCAGTTATCTCTCAGCGCCAAGGACTTAAGGATCTTATGCACCCCATAGCCTTCTTCTCCCGTAAACTCTCATCTGCCGAGAGGAATTACGACGTGGGTGACCGTGAACTTTTGGCCATTAAGGCCGCGCTCGAAGAATGGCGATACCTGCTGGAGGGAGCGGCTCATCCCATACTCATATATACAGATCACAAAAATCTGGAATATTTACGAACGGCCAAACGTCTAAGACCACGCCAGGCTCGGTGGGCGCTATTCTTTTCCAGATTTGCTTTCCATATAACTTACAGGCCAGGATCAAAGAACATCAAGCCCGACGCTCTTTCGCGTATGTATGATGACCCCAAAGAAACCTCAGTTCCGGACACTATTCTATCGGAGGGAAATTTCTTACTTCTTCAGACGGACCTGATGTCCGGTTTAAAACAAGCCTCTGTGGGGGTGCCTTGTCCATCCGGAGTAACTCTGATACCCAAGGATGGTCTGCTTTGGAAAGACAGTAAAATTTTTGTGCCTGAGAGGTGTCAAACCAAAGTTCTGAGCCTGTGTCACGACCACCCTCTAGCCGGACATTTTGGGGTCCACAAGACTCTCGAATTAACCCAGCGCATGTTCTGGTGGCCGAAACTCGAGAAGGACTGTAAGGAATACGTCAAGTCTTGTGTTACCTGTACCCAAAATAAGTCTGCTAGAACCAAGTCCTGGGGTCTTCTCAAACCACTACCAATTCCCGACAGGCCTTGGAGCGAGATTGCCATGGATTTTATAGTGGAGCTACCCCCTTCTGAAGGACATACAGCCATTTTTGTAGTGGTCGACCGCCTGTCCAAGATGGCCCACTTTATACCCCTGAAGAACACACCTTCTGCTGTAGAGACCGCCCGGGTGTTATCCGGGAGATTGTGAGGCTGCATGGGGTACCAACAAACATTGTATCGGACAGGGGGGTCCAGTTTACCTCTCGTTTCTGGAGGTCACTATGCCAGATCCTGAAAATCGAACTCTCCATGTCTTCTGCCTTCCACCCTCAGACCAATGGACAAACTGAGAGAACGAATCAGACTCTGGAACAGTACATCCGTTGTTTTACCTCGTTTGTCCAGGACGATTGGGTAGCACTTTTGCCCCTAGCAGAATTTGCCTTTAATAACGCCTGCCACTCAGTTACAGGACAGTCACCATTCTTTGCGAACTACGGCTTCCACCCTGTCTTCCTGCCTAACATTATCCCAGAATCTCCAGTCCCAGCAGTACAAACCACTGTCGAGTTTCTAGGTCGCAATAATAAGTTGTTGCAAGAAACCATGGCCAAAGCACAGGCAACTAACAAGAGACTATATGATAGGAAGAGAAGAGGGGAATTATGTCTCCAACCAGGAGACCAGGTGTGGTTATCTACCACCAATCTCAAGATGGCTTGTCCTTCAAAAAAACTGGCACCCAAATTTATTGGCCCCTTCCCGATCAAGAGGAAATTAAATGAGGTTTCCTACGAACTTTCCTTGCCCGAATCGCTCAAAGTCCACCCAGTGTTCCACGCATCCCTGCTTAAACCCACGGTACCTGACCCCTTCCCCGACAGAGGATCGGGTCCACCTGAACCTATAATTGTTGACAGGGACGAGGAATATGAGGTGGAGGCTGTTGTAGACTGCAGACGGAGAGGTAACCAAATTCAATATTTAATCAAATGGAGGGGGTATGGGCCAGAAGAGAATTCATGGGAACCCAAGCAAAATGTGCATGCCCAAGAACTGATCCAAGCATTCTTCCGCAGGCACCCCCAGAAAAGAGCTCTTTTGGGCACCCGGAGGTTGCCCTTAAGGGGGGGGCAATGTCATGGATATACAGATTCCAGAACTGCAGCAAGGCGGAGGCGCATCCCGGCCAGCAGGCGCCCAGCAGCTTTGGCGCCAGTGGGCCTTTAAAAAGGGCTCCCACCGTTCAGCTCTTGCTGGTTGATCTGTAGTCTTTCCTGGGACCCGCCCCTGTATCTGCATCTGATCTCACACCTGACCTGGCTTCCTGACCACTCTGCTCTCTCCTCTCCTGATCTCTGGCTGCCATTTGACCTTGCTTGTTTACCTGCATACCTGATCTCCGTTGCCGACTAAGCCTGGACTCTGACCATCCCTTGTCTGCCGATTCTGTCTGATCTGATCCGCTGTGTATGACCTGGCTTGTCTGACCTTGTTCCTGCCCGCTGTGTGCACCTGCATCCTGCTGACCTGCATCCTGCGCACCTGCATCCTGCTGACCGGCATCCTGCCGACCTGCATCCTGCTGACCTGCATCCTGCTGACCGGCATCCTGCACACCTGCATCCTGCCGACCTGCATCCTGTACACCTGCATCCTGCACACCTGCATTCTGCCGACCTGCATCCTGTGCACCTGCATCCTGCACACCTGCATCCTGCCGACCTGCATCCTGCTGACCTGCATCCTACGCACCTGCATCCTGCTGACCAGCATCCTGCGCACCTGCATCCTGCTGACCTGCATCCTGCGCACCTGCATCCAGCCGACCTGCGTTCCTCAGCACTCCCCAGTGGTCACCATCTCCAGCTTCAGAGAACTCTGCAGGCGCTCCTACCTCACTGTGCTCCTACGGTCACTGTCCCCAACTCCAGTGTCCCAGGAACCAGGGCTGTACGAGAGGTCTCCCTCTGCACGTCAGGCTCACCCACAAGGTACGTGTCACATTCGTTCTGTGTTTCAAATTCGTCCCAGTCACCTGCACCTATACCAGGGTCCCCCCTAGACTTGTTGGGAACCTGAGCTGTGTCCACAGACTACGGACATTCCAAAGGTAGCCTCACACTCTCCGAGGCTCCCACTACAGTGGAGGCAAGCAGAAAGTTGAGCCGCATCCGTGGAACACAGACATTCCGATGGTAGCCTTGTACTCTTTGAGACTCCCATGGTACTAGGAGAAGCCTTTATGCCATACGCGCACAGCACGGCCTATCACAGCCACACTGAGGATTCCTCCAGCTTGCAGAGTCACCTTATCTACCATTCTGGTATATAACTGCATTTTCCTTGGATACTGTATAATCCCACTTCCCAACAGGGTGGACTTCTCCTGGATCAACCTACTGTGAGTAATTCACATCATCTCAAGTTGGAAGAACTGTCATATAATACATAATGGATATATAAGCTATGGAACAGATGGCTGAATACCCATTACGTTCTGGATATTGACCTGCTAGTCCATATAAATTTTCATTACATACTGTCTACATATCAATTTGAGATTCTTCTTCAGTTCCATTGTTTTCCTCGGGGGCTTCACTTTAGGGGACTGGTCATAACGTTAACCCTCTTGACTGCTTTTATGATCTCGGAAAATGAGCTAATGGAGGTTTGCAGTGCCAAATGCTGGCTAACACCACTGCATGATACTTGTCCTTGCTCCCCTCCCTGATCCCATGCATGTATGTCTTGTGATAACTGTTAAAGTTGTTATGATCTAGGGTACCGTTTACCACTGTAATATCTTCATTTGTCTGGTGGATCTTGGGAATTGAGTTAACAAAGTCTGCAGGGTATTTGTAAGAGCCAATCACTGGCTGAAACCTTTCAAGGATACCTTGTGTTGCTCTTTCCCTTGATCCTACCAATATATGCCTCCCCTAGGTGTTTCAAACCACTATGACACCTGAGGCAATATATGTATACATTGTGTGACCTCTGTTTGGTAGGTGTGCACACCTGTGGCTGCTCTGTTCTTAATGTTTTGATTTTATATCATCTGCCCATCATCCTTGTGTATATTGTTGTATTCTATGTTTAATCATTAAAAAGAAATTTCATCATTAGGTGAAGACCGCTGTTTGCCCGATCCTCTGTCCCAACCATATTCCATCAGATTGTGGAGCTGTTATCTCCTGGCCCACTTTCCACAACTCAGCTGTGTGTGCCTTTTTTAGCACATGTGCAGCTGATCGCACTGTTGCGATTTGCAATCTCTTTTGCAAACAGATCAAGCATGGCAAAAACACCAGCCATTTGGGTACCACATGTTTGTAAAGGCATGTAACCTCCTAAGACTCAGCCCATTGGCGAGAGCACCTGAAAGCCACACAATTCTTCTCCTCCTCACTCCTCACCTTTCAGGTCTACCCCCGCTACAGTATATCTCATGACTTCTCAGCAGCCTCCACTGACAAGGATGATAATATAGCAAAGGTTGTCACAGGTCCTTGCAACACATCTGCCAGCAGCACACCACCAGCTCTAGAGTATAGCATGCAAATTTCTCTTCCCCAGCTGGTGCATAAAAAAATACACTCCCTACCACCCACATGCCCAGCGTCTAAATTCCAGCTGGTCCAAATTCCTGGCTTTACAACTTCCATCTGATAGATTTTTCCCCTTCTGTGAATTTGCAGAATTTACTGTACCACAATGGAAGGTTCCCAGGGGCAGGCCCAGAGGTGGTTCATGCCATGGAAACTTGAGCCAGGAATGGCGGTGCGCAAAAATGGCACTAACCTTCTATCTGCCCTTCCACAGGGAAAGTTGACACATGCCTGGCACATGTCCTCAATTTGGTGGTGCAGCGTTTCTTAAACAGGTACATAGGTTTGCAAGATCTTCTAAGGCAGGCCAGAAGGTCTGTAGCCATTTCAGGCAGCCATACACAACCAGTGTTCGGTTGGCTAAAATTCCACTTGCCAGTAAACCGCCTGATTTGTGACATGCCTACCAGGTGGAACTCAACTTTGGCAATGCCGCACTTGCAGCAGAGTGCTTTTGTTTTTAGGGTGTGGCCACACCAAAAAAGCAAAATTCACTGAGACAGACACCGTGTTCAGTAGGGATGAGCCGAACACCCCCGGGTTCGGTTCGCACCAGAACCTTCGAACCGACCGAAAGTTCGCGCAAATTTTCGAACCCTATACGTTATAATGGACGCGAACGTTCGAAATCAAAAGTGCTAATTACAACGGCCAATATGCATGATAATGTCATAAAACAGGTTTGGGGACCCGGGTCCTGCCCCAGGGGACATATATCAATGCAAAAAGAACTTTTAAACAGTAAAGTTTTTTCGGGAGCAGTCATTTTAATGATGCATAAAGTGAAAAAAAAAAGTGAAATTTTCCTTTAAATATGGTACCTGGGGGGTGTCTAAAGTATGCCTGTGAAGTGGCATGTGTTTCCCATGTTTAGAACTGTCCTTGCACAAAATGACATTTGTAAAGGAAAAAAAGAAGCCATTTAAAACCACTTGCGGCTTTAATGTCATGTCTTGTCCTGGCCGCCATATGGCTGAAAATCCTTGAGAAAAATGGCATGGCTACCCCATCAACCCCCCCCCCCACCCCAGCCCCTTTGGGTCTTGTATGGATAATAAGGGGGACCCCGCACCAAAAATAAAACCCTATACCTACAACCCTATATACTCTGAACAGCAGTATATAGGCGGTGCAAACAAGAGAGGGACTGTAGGTTTGTTCTTAAGTAGAATCTGAACAGGTACATTATGAAGTGTAGCTCCATCCCAAAAACATCTATTTTTAAGCTTTTTGGAGAACATAGGGAGGGGTTATCACCCCTGTAACATTTGCTGTCTTTGCACATCTGTTCAGAACATTTCACCTCACTTTCCGTCCCAATGACAAATGTTTTTGGAAAAGTGGGGTTTTAATTGAAACAAGGATTGGTGATAAAGCATCAGTAGAGAGGAGATACCCTTTTCCCAAATTAAATCTAACAGCATAGAATTTCCCTTCCTAGGGGTAGATTTCCTCTCACTTCCTGTTTTCTCTTTCCGTTTGCAAGTAGGAGTCGTTTGTAAGTTGGATGTTTGAAAGTAGGGGCCTGCCGTATATACTCTGCAGAAATTTGCCCTATTAGATGTTGGTGTAGCCACAAGACTGGTGGGCACAGGAATGGGCCCTGCTGTGAGTTAATAGATCAAGATTTGTACTTGCATGCACCTGTTGAACCGGGCAGAAAAATTGGGCCTTTGGTGGTGGTGGTGGTGGTGGTGGACGGTGTTGCCACAAGACTGTAAGCCCTCACAGTTACTCTTGGTGGGCGCAGGAATGGGCCCTGCTGTGAGTTATTAGATCAAGATTTGTAATTGCATGCACCTGTTGAACAGGGCAGAAAAATTGGGCCTTTGGCGGTGTTGGTGGACGGTGTTGCCACAAGACTGTAGGCCCTCATAGTTACTCTTGGTGGGCGCAGGAATGGGCCCTGCTGTGAACTATTAGATCAAGATTTGTAATTACACGCCCCTGTTAAACAGGGGCTGAAAAATTGTGCCTTAGGCATTGGTGCTGGTGCCACAACACTGCAACCCCTCACAGATACTGTACTTGGAGCACAGCAGTCACACCTGTTGCGAAGCATTTTTAAAAAAAATTGTAATTACACGCCCCTGTTAAACAGGGGCTGAAAAATTGTGCCTTAGGCATTGGTGCTGGTGCCACAACACTGCAACCCCTCACAGATACTGTACTTGGAGCACAGCAGTCACACGTGTTGCGAAAGCATTTTTTTAAAAAATTGTAAGTACACGCCCCTGTTATACAGGGGCTGAAAAATTGTGCCTTGGGCACTGGTGTGGTGGCATGGATCATTGAGGAGGAGGAAGAGGATAGTCAGTGAACATAACAGGACAGTCACTCAGCATCAGCATAGGCAGTCTTGAAGGGATGTGACATTATAAATTATTCCGTTATATCCGCTTCAGGTGCCTGGTAGCTGGTGGTGATCCAAGACTCAGAAGTGGATAATGTATGGGTATATCCCTGGCGCTACTGTGAGTAATTGAAGTCAATTAAAAGTAGCAAAGCGTGTAAAATGCAGCAAAAATGAACAGTGTTCACAAATACACTAAAAAGTCATAAAATAAGTAAAAGAATTTTCGCGCAAATGGTTAAAAAGGTGGTTAAAAGGTGCACTAGTGAATAAACATATACTAATATTGTCACCAATGGAAGTATATGATCTGGAGGTAATATATGTCAAAATAATAATGTTAATGACGCAAGCTCTTCTAATGCGACTTAATCACAGAGATCACAAATAAGTGCAAATAATATAAAAACACACAGCAAATAGTGACATAATGTCTAAAATAGAAAGTGCCCAGTGTTGAACTTGATAGTAAGTTAAATAATTGACATACGAAGTTAAAAGGTAAATCGCATATGTGACAAAGAGTAAGTCGCATATGTCATATGCAAAGTGAATCACATAAATAAACGATAATACAACAAAGTATCAAAAATTGTGGATGAAAATATCTGTGTGGTGCACATGAGTGTGCTAAAACACTAAAAATCAATCCAAAAGGGGGTATGTGTGTATCACACAATGTACATATCAGGTGTGTGTGAGTGTAAAAAGTTCGTGGTGATAAAAGTCCAATTAAACTCCAAATTTAAGTCGGATATTGCCGGGCTTGTAATCTATATGGTCATTAAAATTTCCTTATCGATCATCTATAGTGGGGTTATCCTAGATCGGTCTCTCTAGTCTCTCACCTCAATTAGTGTTGAGTATCGCCTTTCTGGGATATCCTATATCTCCCAACTATCGATGTCCAGAGCTCTATTGTGCCTCAGGGATCTTGAGTATAGGTATAGGTGGTGTCCCTTGTCTTCCCTGTCTGGTCTGCTGGATTATTCGATCCAATCTTTCTCCTTTTGCGTTTCTCTGGGTGGTGTATCTATGGTGTAGCGAATTCCGACGGACAAAGTGCCACGCATGCTCAGATCACATTACAAGACCAATGCTATTGGCTACTAGCCTCTACGTAGTCCCGTCGTAGGCAACAAACGTCACCACGTTCAGAATGATCGGATTTTCCGACAACTTTGTCCGACCGTGTGTACGCAAAACCAACATCAGACAAAGTATGACGGACAGGATCCGACCGACCTGGTCCGCGGATTGTCCGACCGTGTGTATGGGGCTTTAGAATGTTCTGTTTTGGAAGTCAATAAATTGCTTCTCTCTGGAGAATCGGGTTTTGCTGCGGGAAGTACTTTTATTAATAACCACGTACCATCTACGAGGAACTATAAGATTAGATCACTACAGGTACCCTATAATAGACTCAGCTGTTTGATTAGCTTAGAACCCGAGCCTTAGCGACTAGAGGTCCACCCAGTCAGTTTTCACTTGAGTGAACACATCTGCCATTGTGTTTTACTTCCGCCTGATATGCAACTTTGCATAGCATCTTGGTGGGCATGTCATCTAACCACACTCCCCATTCTGCCCAGGATGGGTTAGCCTGCCCCTTCTGGCAGCGCTTTGCATGATTAGCAGTTTTAGAGCCTATCACTATCACTGTTGGAAGAACAAGTTGCCACTTTTCCTTCCTGGGGAGTGGTGCTGGTATTTAAGGGCTGGACAATTTTACAATCCATACTGCCCATGTACTCTGTTGAAATAACAAGTTACCATTTTTCCTTTGGGGAGTGTTGCTGGTATTTAAGGGCTGGAGAGTTTTACAATCCATACTGCCCATGCCCTCTGTTGGAAGAACAAGTTGCCACTTCTCCTTTGGGGAGTGGTGCTGGTATTTATTGGCTGGAGAGTTTTACAATCCAGGATGCCCATGCACTCTTTTTGTATATGAAAGCATACCTACCTGACCAGTGGCGGCCCGTCCATAGGGGGCGCCCGGGCGCCGCCCCCCCCCTCCTTGCAGTTAAAAAAAAAAATAAAAAAAATAAAAAAAAAAGTTCAAAAAAAAAAAAAATTTATTTAAACATGTCCCTTTAAGGGCGCCATGTCCCTTTAAGGGCGCACAGTGCAGTATGCACCGCTCTATCACCAATAGATAGATTCATGCATTGCATGAATCTATCTATTGGTCACCTCTGCCGCCCCCTATTCAGGTGTCCGGCCCCTGATCGGGCGCCGGGCATCTGAATTACAGTGGGGGGGGTTGTTGCTGGAAGCGCCCCTATTAGAGCTGTAAGCTCTAATAGGGGACCCTATTAGAGCGGTGTGCTCTAATAGGCTTCCCTAAGTGTAAACAGCGGGCGCACGGCCGTGCGTTCGCTGATTACACAGTATTGTGTTAGAGAAGCGAATACATCGCTTCCCTAACACAGACCCGCCTCTCAGCCAATCAGGTTGCCAGGTCTGTTACCTGTCACCTGATTGGCTGAAGTCACAGGCGCTGTGATTGGACGCTAGGCGGCCAATCACCTAGCGTCCAATCACAGCAGAAGAAGACAGGAGGAGCGCGGGAGAAGACATCCGACGGAGACACCGCTCGTCGCCTGACGCCGTCACCAGCTGCACACCGGGACAAGGTAAGTGCAGAGGGCAGGCAGGGGGCACAGTGGCAGCACTTAAGGGGCACAGTGGCAGCACTTAAGGGGCACAATGGCAGCACTTAAGGGGCACAATGGCAGCACTTAAGGGGCACAATGGCAGCACTTAAGGGGCACAATGGCAGCACTTAAGGGGCACAATGGCAGCACTTAAGGGGCACAGTGGCAGCACTTAAGGGGCACAGTGGCAGCACTTAAGGGGCACAGTGGCAGCACTTAAGGGGCACAGTGGCAGCACTTAAGGGGCACAGTGGCAGCACTTAAGGGGCACAATGGCAGCACTTAAGGGGCACAATGGCAGCACTTAAGGGGCACAATGGCAGAACTTGGGGCACAATGGCAGCACTTAAGGGGCACAGTGGCAGAACTTGGGGCACAGTGGCAGAACTTGGGGCACAGTGGCAGAACTTGGGGCACAGTGGCAGCGTTTGATGGGCACAGTGGCAGCGTTTGATGGGCACAGTGGCAGCGTTTGATGGGCACAGTGGCAGCGTTTGATGGGCACAGTGGCAGCGTTTGATGGCACAGTGAGGCTGTTTGTTTGCGCCCCCCCAAAAATTTTGAGCACCAGCCGCCACTGTACCTGACCCTCACCTTATTGAACGTGGCTGGTCTCTGGGTAAGCTTATGGCTCAAGATATGAGCTGCAGGTTTGTGGTTGCACTAAAATACCTGGAATTACTGGCTAGTATATCAGTGGCCACCCACACACCCATTTGCATACATTGAAGCAGAAAATGGATCTATATGCTGTGAGCAAGGGTTAAACCCTTTGACAGAAGCAATTACAGATAGTAGTGTACTAAACCAACTACTTAAAGCACTGTAACCTAAGCAGAACACTGATTTGCATTTAGACATAACAAATAGGTTAATGCATAGCAATCACTAAACAGATTGCACCTAAACGCAGACCCTACAACGCATAGCAGAAACACAATGCATAGCAGTTACATCCATACTGAAGCATCATTTTGTCATCATAAGCAGCGCAATGAAGGTTAATATACCTGGCAGGATCACTTACACTAGGCAACTGCCCTGTAAAGGTTAAAAACAGCAAATCCAAGCATTAAAGCATTGATACAGTGATACAGTGATCAAAACCTGCAAAGCCAGGCATTGCTGACTGCTCTGAGGCAACTGAAACAGACAGAACTATACACAGCAGTTTAACTTACTTTGGCCGCTTGTATATTAACAACATAATGATTCAGACACACCATGGCAGCCCATGGAAAGATTACCTGTTCTGTGCAACACCCTTCCCAGACTGGCTCTAAGGGGTGATGGGAGAGGCTCCATACTGACAGGTGTACACCAATTCATTCCCAGGCAGCTGCCTGGATCTCCCAGCCACTGCCACAGTGGGCCAGAAGTTACCCCCAATATCATCTCACTTCTCCCTGCCGACTGAAAGCCGTATCCAGCCACAGCAAACAGACAAGGAGCCATGTTGGAAAGGGCAGCCCTGACCACGAAAAAAAAAAAAAAAATCCCAGCATCTTTGCAAGAGAAACCAACATATCCAAAGCCAAACTACCAAAATGTGTGTGTGGGGGGCCACAACTCACCAGGGAGGAGAGACTGGATCAGTCCCAACTAACCACAAGACAGAACTGTTTTACCTGCATCCAGAGACTAGTATCCCAGCCCCCCAGTATCTGGATCTGGGGGGGGGGGGGGGTCTCCCTCGTATGGAAGCTTTACAACCGAATAGAGGGGCTTCGTCACAGAAAAGAGGCTGGCCAGATGAATCTGGCAGATGAGAACAAAAATAAAAATCTTCATTCATTCACAGTTATGACCAGTTGAGGAAAAAAAAGAGAATACCGCCTAGGGGGAAGCGACTTATTTAAATATCCGGTTCCCGACTGGCGCACGACGATATACTTCTGCAGAATGGCACGGACAGGCACGAGGGCGTATATATAAGTCCCTCCTTAATGCCGTCCATGCCATCGGGAGCGGCGCGCTCCCGCGCCGGTCGGGACCCCCATGAGGCCGGTCGCGGGTCCCGCGGACTCGATCGCCGCAGGGACACCCACAATTGTCTCACAGGAAGGCAGAACGGGGAAATGCGGAAATACACAGCATCTCCCCATTCTGCCTAGCAACTAGTGACGCCGATCTCTGCTCCCTGTGATTGGAGCAGAGATTAGCATTCACTAGCTGACAGCCACGCCCCCCCACAGTAAAAAACACACCCCTAGGCATACTTAACCCCTACACTGCCAACCCCTGGTTAATCCCTTCACTGCCAGTGTCATTTATACAGGAATCAATGCATTTAAATAGCATTGATTGCTGTATAAATGACAATGGTCCCAAAAATGTGTCAAAAATGTCTGATGTGTCCGCCATAATGTCGCAGTCACAATAAAAATCGCTGATCGCCGCCATTACTAATAAAAAAAATTATTAATAAAAATGCTATAAAACTATCCCCTATCTTTTAAACGCTATAACTTCTGCGCAAACCAATCAATAATCGCTTATTGCGATTTTTTTTTACCAAAACTATGTAGAAGAATACGTATCGGCCAAATGAGGAAAAATTTTTTTCTCTTTTTTGTTTATAGCGCAAAAAATTAAAACCGCAGGGGCGATCAAATACCACCAAAAGAAAGCTCTATTTGTGGGGAAAAAAGGACGTCAATTTTGTTTGGGAGCCACGTCGCACGACCGCGCAATTGTCAGTTAAAGCAACGCAGTGCCGAATCGCAAAAAGGGGCCTGGTCCTTTGGCTGCAAATTGGTCCGGTCTGAAAGGGGATATAGTATAACCAATCCTGATTGGGCGGGAGGCGGAGCCTATCCCATTCGTGCATGCTGTCATGCTTTGTGTCAGGAAAAGCAAGTCTCATAGAAACAAAAACATCATTAGGGGTTGAGCTTTTTCCCATAAATTGTTAAAATATTAACTGCCAAATTGCACATATCCCATTCCCCTGGTATCAATCATCCATGTCATTCCCAATAAATTGTATTTACCAATGTACCATTAACCACTTTCAGACCGGACCATTTTGCTGGCTTAAGACCAGAGCACTTTTTGCGATTCGTCATGCGACGTGGCTCCCAAACAAAATTGACGTCCTTTTTTCCCCACAAATAGAGCTTTCTTTTGGTGGTATTTGATCACCCCTGCGGTTTTTATTTTGTGCATTATAAACAAAAAAAAAGAGCGACAATTTTGAAAAAAACACATTATTTTTTACTTTTTGCTATAATAAATATCCTCCAAAAATATATAAAAAAAAATTTTTTCCTCAGTTTAGGCTGATACATATTCTTCTACATATTTTTGGTAAACAAAATTGCAATAAGTGATTATTGATTGGTTTGCGCAAAAGTTATAGCGTTTACAAAATAGGGGATCGTTTTATAGCATTTTTATTAATACATTTTATTTTTACTAGTAATGGCGGTGATTTTTATTGCGACTGTGACATTATGGCGGACATATCGGAAATTTTTGACACATTTTTGGGACCATTGTCATTAATACAGCAATCAGTGCTAAACAAATGCAATGATTCCTGTGTAAATGACACTGGCAGTGAAAGGGTTAACCAGGGAGTGGCAGTGTAGGGGTTAAGTGTGTCCTAGGGACGTGTTACTAACTGTGGGGGGCGTGGCTGTGTGCTAGTAATCACTGATCTCTGCTCCAATCACAGGGAGCAGATATCAGTGTCAATTGTTGCTAGGCAGAACAGGGAGATGCTGTTTACTTCCGCATCTCACGTTCGTCATCCCCGTGAGGTGCGCACGCGCTGGCACGGCGTCATTTTCAAAGGGACGTACCTGTGCGCCCTTATGCCTGTCTGTGCCATTCTGCCGACGTGCATCTGTGTGCGCTGGTCGGGAAGTGGTTAATAAAGCGGTATTAAACAAAAAAATAAAAATATAATATATTGCAGCTTACCAATCATTAGATCATTAGATGTGATGGCTGTATCAGTTTTTTGAGCGGAATTACCGTCCGAAAAATCTTGGAAGTTTTTTCCGATGGAATTCCGCTTAAGCTTGTCTTGCATACACATGGTCACACAAAAGTTCTCTGAACTTTTGACCGTCAAAAACGTGGTGATGTACAACACTATGACGAGCCGAGAAAATTAAGTTCAATGCTTCCGAGCACGCATCAAACGGTTTGACATGTGATTTTTTGTGTGTCCGAATTGCATACAGACGATTGTATTTTCGGATAGGAACTTTTCCCGACCGAAAAATAGAGAACCTGCTCTCAGTCTTTTGCTGGCGGGAATTCGGCCAGCAAAAGTCTGATGGAGCATACACATGGTTGCATTTTCCGACCAAAAGCTCTCATCGGTCTTTTGTTGGCCGAATTTCCAATCGTGTGTACGCAGCATTAGGCTTTTTTCTGTTTTCTTTCACTTTGTTTTTATTAATAATGTAACAAAGGAAAAAAATGTACATACACAGTGTAAAAAATGCACCTGATTTATTCCAATCCTCTAGACCACTGATAGTTCTCTTAAAGCGGTTCTGCACCCATTTCATTTAGTAAATCTCTTTGCCTTCCAAATCAGGCAAAGAGTACTAAATGAAATGTGTTTTTTTTTTTTTTTTTTTTTACTTACCTTGTAATTGATGACTTCCGGTCCTCTGTCTCTTCGGGGGTGGGCGGGGTCTCTGCGTCGATTGTCGTCAGGCCGCACTGTCTCCTGGGATCTGATGTCATTGTTCCCAGGAGTCAGTGCGGACATCTTCCGAAATCTCGCGAGATTTCGGCCACATCTTCCGAAATCTCGCGAGATTTCGGACACATCTTCCGAAATCTCGTGAGATGTCGGCAGATGTGCCGTTACTGCGCACGTGCGAGTAACGGCGGTGCATGCTGGGCCATCTAAAGTGCCTGTGGGGTTTCACATGCCCACAGGCAAGATGGACCCCAGCAGACAAGAAGAAGATGAAGATTTTTATCGGAGGAAAACCGGCGGCGATCGAGATGGAAGATGGAACAGGTAAGTCCCCCAATTGAGCTATATGGCCTTTGCATATAGCCCAAAAAAAAAAAAAAACGAGTGCAGAACCGCTTTAAGTGCTCCGCGTGTGCCGTCCGACCTCCCTCCCCCTCCTTCTCTTGCTTCCCTTACTCCTAGACATTCTCCTTCCTAATTCTACCTAATGCTCTCCCCTCTAACCTATTTCCTTTCTTCCTTCTACAAACCCTATGGTAACGTTCTAATTTGTCATATACTGTTTGGCTAACATTATGTCTCCAGTACCATAGAGTACTATCCCATGTTTGCACTTACTTATTATATGGGCTTTGGCCCAATCTGGTCCATAACCGTCAAAACCCCTGCAGCCACAAGTGCACTTATGTTAATAATCTTGTTTCAGCGCTTCTCTGTTATGTTTGTATAGTTAAGTGTGATAAGTACT
The DNA here is from genome assembly GCA_028564925.1 of Lithobates sylvaticus. Taxonomy (NCBI): domain Eukaryota; kingdom Metazoa; phylum Chordata; class Amphibia; order Anura; family Ranidae; genus Lithobates; species Lithobates sylvaticus. The sequence continues at coordinate 135,026,422 of CM053033.1, forward strand.
AAAGCGCTGATATATATAAAAACCTAAAACCTGATAAAACCAATAAGATGACTAAATGTTATACTGCTACCAACAAAAGTGTTCCCACACCTAAAATGATGTGTAAAAGGTATACAAAGGACATATAGATGGTGCGCAAATCAACCTTATTGCAATAGTAGATCGTAGCTAAATATACACTGTTGCCAATAAATCCAATATGTCAGTGTTATGCAAATGATAAAGATATACAATCCGTGTAACTGTAATAAATATCAGTGATGGGTGTATAAAATTCTTGTGATAGTGAAAATTCAAACGTGCAGATAATAAAATTACTCCTATTGGCACTATTCCTCCCGATGCCAATGCTGAATGAGTTAAATTACTCAAATTAAAATGTAAAAAAAGGTGCTATTAACCAAGTGTGCTTAGTGATGAGAAATGGTTAAAATATCTGGTTTGGCGGTATGTGTCAAAATGATGACCGACCAATCTATTAAATAGCTATTTATGGTCACATACACCAGACAATTAGTAATTAGTACATGTGTGCTCCAAAAACAGTGATATAAAATCAGCTAATGATTTACTGATATTCCACTGGCAAAAACGGCAAGCCGACCCTATATGCCCACAAATTACCACAATTAAACACATAAAAATATATATATGTTGTGGGGAATAGTATACAGCCGCTTAATTAAATTTGTATATAGATGTAAATATGGAAATAAAACTTCCCTATGTATTGCCGGTTTAGTTGGGGATTTGTTCTTCACAAAAAAATTGCTGGTATTTTATTCCGGTTGCTACATAAGAGAGAAAGATACAAAAAGACAAAAAAACATTGCGCAGCCTCTCTGGTATAAACTGACATGAAATGCCTATGCTAGATTTGCACTCACGTGTACCCAATGTTTAACGCATGCAACGCATCGGGAGGAGGAGCCTAAGTGATGCCGTGTGAGACACGAGCTTAGCGAGGAGGAGAAGGGCTGACACCCCAGAAACATAGCCTGACCATTACTACAGCTAATCTGCGATTTAAACATTGGGTACACGTGAGTGCAAATCTAGCATAGGCATTTCATGTCAGTTTATACCAGAGAGGCTGCACAATGTTTTTTTGTCTTTTTGTATCTTTCTCTCTTATGTAGCAACCGGAATAAAATACCAGCAATTTTTTTGTGAAGAACAAATCCCCAACTAAACCGGCAATACAAAGGGAAGTTTTATTTCCATATTTACATCTATATACGAATTTAATTAAGTGGCTGTATACTATTCCCCAAAACATATATATATTTTTATGTGTTTAATTGTGGTAATTTGTGGGCATATAGGGTCGGCTTGCCGTTTTTGCCAGTGGAATATCAGTAAATCATTAGCTGATTTTATATCACTGTTTTTGGAGCACACATGTACTAATTACTAATTGTCTGGTGTATGTGACCATAAATAGCTATTTAATAGATTGGTCGGTCATCATTTTGACACATACCGCCAAACCAGATATTTTAACCATTTCTCATCACTAAGCACACTTGGTTAATAGCACCTTTTTTTACATTTTAATTTGAGTAATTTAACTCATTCAGCATTGGCATCGGGAGGAATAGTGCCAATAGGAGTAATTTTATTATCTGCACGTTTGAATTTTCACTATCACAAGAATTTTATACACCCATCACTGATATTTATTACAGTTACACGGATTGTATATCTTTATCATTTGCATAACACTGACCATATTGGATTTATTGGCAGCAGTGTATATTTAGCTACAATCTACTATTGCAATATGTTTGTATAGTGTCCTCTTTTGCACTGTAAAGTACTCTGTTCACATTTGCCTTATACGCTAAACTGCTGTTGTTTATGTGTACTACTTGCTTGTTACCAATAAAAAATGTTGAAAAGTAAAAAAATGCACCTGAAAAAGCATTAATACAGCATCTCAACCCACTGTACGAAAAACAACAATAGCAGGAAAATACGGCCTGGGTGCATAGCCAACAATAAAATGTTCCATAGGAGATGAAAAGATAATTGTAGTCTAGAAGGAATTAAGCACGTGTTGGCAAAGGAAAAAAATAAATAAAAAATTATTGAAGCCATGTCACACAAGTCCATGGCCATATAGCCAGCATTGGAGGAAATGCAACCTACAATGGAAAAATCGGGCCTAATTGGCAAGCGAAGAAGAAAGAGGAATGATAGATCAATGGACTCAAAAGAGAATCAAAAGAGAATAAGAAAGAGGAAGGGGGGGGGGGGATAACAGGCTGAGGCCTAAATAGGGGAAGAGGACAAGATAGAGAAATTGAAAAAGATGTGAGAGATTAGAGGAAAGGAGTCTGAAACTTGAAGGCAGAGGGATTAGGGTGGTGGGGGTGCCCCATAGACTTATAACCTGAATGAAAGCAGCTACATTTACAAGAAGTGGGAGGTAAATTGTGATGAAAGGAAGTGGTCAAGCCAGGGTTGCCAAGTATCTAAAAATGTGTTGTGTGTATGATGAATCACATTAACACAGCTCTTAATCTTTCTGAAGCTAGGAGCAGGTGTTTTACATGCCCCTGTAATCGTTTTCTTTTTAGTCGTCATAAAAATGTGGGTAATGAGTGTGCGTTCCCGCCAATTAACGTTTGTGATCGTTGTTATGGCAGCAGCTAGCAGTCATAACCCCAGTATCCTCTTCTTCGGCCAGCAGTTCGGTTTCCGATAATAGTGGTCTCTGCGGTGGAATCGCCGCCAGATCACTTTTATCGGCGACGGTAGAGGGGGCGCCACTTACCGGAGCCGTCAGCAGCGGCAGAAGCAATCAGATCTTCTCCCTTGCTGGGTATGGAGATGAGTGAGGGGAAGATGGCTCCTACTCGTCTCCTGACCATTGCAGGGCAGAAACGACGTCACTTCCGCTCTTAACAACTTCCCGACCGCCTCACGCAGATATACTGCGGCAGAATGGCATGGGCAGGCAAAATCACATACCTGCACGTGATCCTTTAAATGCCTGCCCGTGGGTCGCGTGTGCACCGACAGCGGCGCGCTCGCGAACCGGTCGGGAGCTCCGCGGACCAGCAGACCCGATCGCTGCTGGTGTCCCGCGATCGGGTCACGGAGCTGAAGAACGGGGAGAGGTATGTGTAAACAAACCTCTCCCCGCGCTTCCTACTCTGCCTGTCATTGATTGGCTGTTCCCGGTCATCGGGAAAGCCGATCAATGACGTCAGATGTCAGCCCCGCCCCTAATGTAAAAAACACAACACACGTCACAGCCCATAACCCCTCCCCTACCCCTAGTGGTTAACCCCTTCACTACAACTGTCATTTATATAGGAATCAATGCATTTAAATAGCATTGATTGCTGTATAAATGACAATGGTCCCAAAAATGTGTCAAAAATGTCCGATGTGTCAGCCATAATGTCGCAGTCACAATAAAAATCGCTGATCGCCACCATTACTAGTAAAAAAAAAAATATTAATAAAAATGCTATAAAACTATCCCCTATTTTGTAAACGCTATAACTTTTGTGCAAACCAATCAATAATTGCTAATTGCGATTTTTTTTACCAAAAATATGTAGAAGATTACGTATCGGCCGAAACTGAGAAAAAAAAAAAAATTATATATTTTTTGGGGATATTTATTATAGCAAAAAGCAAAAAATATTGCATTTTTTTCAAAATTGTCGCTCTATTTTTGTTTATAGCGCAAAAAAATAAAAACCGCAGGGGCGATCAAATACCACCAAAAGAAAGCTCTATTTGTGGGAAAAAAAGGACGCCAATTTTGTTTTGGAGCCACGTTGCACGACCGCGCAATTGTCAGTTAAAGCAACGCAGTGCCGAATCGCAGAAAGGGGCCTGGTCCTTTGGCTGCCAATTGGTCCGTGGCTGAAGTGGTTAAAGGGCCATATTTTTTTTTTGTTATTGCATTTTTTTGTAAATATGAGATCTGAGGTCTTTTTGACCACAGATCTCATATTTAAGAGGTCCTGTCATGCTTTTTTTCTATTACAAGGGATGTTTACATTACATTCCTTGTAATAGGAATAAAAGTGACACAATTTTTTTTTAAGTGTAAAAATAAAAATAAAAGATAAAATAAATAAGAAAAAAAAAATGTTTTTAAACGCGCCCTGTCCCACCAAGCTCGCGTGCAGAAGTGAACGCATATGTGAGTAGTGCCCGCATATGGAAACGATTTTGAAACCACACATGTAAGGTATGGCCATCACGGTAGAGCAAGAGCAATAATTCTAGCCCTAGACCTCCTCTGTAACTCAAAACATGCAACCTGTAAAACTTTTTAAACGTCGCCTATGGAGATTTTTAAGGGTAAAAGTTTGTCGCCATTCCACGGGTAGACGCAATTTTGAAGCATGACATGTTGGATATCAATTTACTTGGCGTAATATTATCTTTCACAATATAAAATTTTTTTAGCTAACTTTACTGTTGTCTTATTTTTCTATTCAAAAAATTAAATTTTTTCCAAAAAAAGTGCGGTTGTAAGACCGCTGTGCAAATATGGTGAGACAGAAAGTATTGCAACGACCGCAATTTTATTCTCTAGGGTGTTAGAAAAAAAAATGTATAATGTTTGGGGGTTCTAAGTAGAGTTGAGCGGACACCTGGATGTTCGGGTTCGGCGGGTTCGGCCGAACTTTGGAAAAAAGTCCGGGTTCGGGACCGAACTTGACCCGAACTTGACCCCGAACCCCATTGAAGTCAATGGGAGCCGGACTTTTGAACACTAAAATGGCTGTTAAAAAGTAATGGAAAGGGCTAGAGGGCTGTAAATGGCAACAAAATGTTGTTAAAGCGGTTCTGCACTCTGAAAAAAAATTTTTTTTTTTAGGATGTAATATAAAGTGTGCTTACCTTTATTAGGGGACTCACCTGTTCCATCTTCCATCTCGATCGCCGCCGGTTTTCGTCCGATGAAGTTCCTCGTCTTCTTCTTTAGTGCTGGGGGCCATCTTGCCTGTGGGCATGTGAAACACCCACAGGAACTTTAGATGGCCCAGCATGCACTGCCGTTACTCGCGCGTGCGCAGTAACGGCTCATCTGCCGAGATCTCACGAGATTTCGGCAGATGCGGCCGAAATCTCGGGAGATTTCGGAAGATGTGGCCGAAATCTCGCGAGATTTCGGAAGATGCCCGCACTGAATCAATGACACCAAAAATAAAAATAATTAAAAAGTAAAAAAAAAAAATAAAAAAAAAATGCTGGAGGCCCCCTTCTCAGCAGAAGAGGTACAGCAAGTCATTAAGAACCTCAGAAACTCAACGGCACAATGCCGCACATATGGTGGAAATACCCCAGAATACGCACTTTATGGAAAAAATTATTAACTTTCATCAGGAGACTGGGTGGGAGACAATGTGAAGGAACCGGAGGCACTGTCAGCAACCCAATCTACTATCGCCTGTACTTGTCCTGGCCTTAACATTCGTACAGCCTCATTCTACGGCGAGGTGGAGCAGGGGTGGCGGTTGCTGTCTAGGGGACGGATGCTCCGCTTTTGCACCCTGCTCCATCTTCTGCTGTGCTGGTGGCTCTGTGCGACCACCACCTCTTCCTCTGAACTACACTGGTCACCTGCATGACGTTGATTCCATGTGGGGTCAAGGACCTCATCGTCCTCCACATCATCTTCCACCCAGTCTTCACCCCTGCCCTCCTTGTACAATGGCGAAAGCAGCAGCAGTTGGCACCTGTGTTTCGTCATCATCCGAGACGTGCTGCGATGGTCCTCCCATGTACTCATCATGAAACATAAGTGGTTGGGCATCGGTGCACACAATCTCTTCCACTTCTGGGGCAGGGCTAGGTGGATGGCCCTGGGAAACCCTGCTAACAGAGTCATCAAAAAGCAGAAGAGACTGCTGCATGATTTGGGGCTCAGACTGATTGGCTGATTTGCAAGGGGGTGAGGTGAAAGACTGATGGACATCGGCTGCAGGTGCCAACTCTGAACTTTCATCAGGAGACTGGGTGGGAGACAATGTGAAGGAACCGGAGGCACTGTCAGCAACCCAATCTACTATCGCCTGTACTTGTCCTGGCCTCAACATTCGTACAGCCTCATTAGGCGCGCCAAAATACCGCTGCAGGCTCTGTAGCCTACTCGCACCTGAGTGCGTGTAGCTGGCACAGATCGATCACGTCCTCTCCCTGCAACAGGAGCGCCACCAGCAGCACCACGACCCGGGCCACGTCCCCTTTTTGATGATCTCCTCATATTTTCAAAATTTATGATCTCGCCCTAAATGGGTGTTTTTGTCTATAGCAGAATACACGTACAGTGTCTAAAGTGTTTATGAACACGCAGAAAATGCTATTGGGAAAAAATAACACTGCAAAATTTAATTTTTTTGCAATGTTTTTCCAATATCAGAATACACGGATAGTGTCTAAAGCGTTTATGAAAACGCAGAAAATGCTATTGAGAAGAAAAAAAACACTGCAAAATTAAATTTTTTTGCAATGTTTTTCCAATATCAGAATACACGGATAGTGTCTACAGCGTATATGTATGAACACGCATAAAATGCTATTGGGAAAAAAAAAACACAGCAAAATTTAATTTTTTTGCAATGTTTTTCCAATATCAGAATACACGGACAGTATCTAAAGCGTTTATGAAAACGCAGAAAATGCTATTGGGAAAAAAAAACACTGCAAAATTAAAATTTTTTGCAATGTTTTTCCAATATCAGAATACACGGATAGTGTCTACAGCGTGTATGTATGAACACGCAGAAAATGCTATTGGGAAAAAAAGAACACAGCAAAATTACATTTTTTTGCAATGTTTTTCCAATAGCAGAATACACACAGACTATGGTGTATCTCTTACTATATGCAGTGTTGGTCCTAATGGTGCACTGAGCTTGCAGGTAAAACTTTTATATTTTGTCTGGCACTGGCCTCATGGCACTGTTAAAAGACTGTGCACTGCACCCCAGCCAGGGTACAATTGATTTAGGAATCTCTTCAAAAATTCTCACTGCCTCTTTCTTTTGCTTAATAAAGAAACTCCCTACTCTACTCTAGCTATCTAGATCACTCACGGATCTAACTAATTATAAGAAAATTAAAGGAATGTGAACTGACTGACTGACTGACTGACTGACTTTATCACACTAACTCCTAAAATCCTCTCTCTCAGCAGCACAGGAACCTGTCTATAGCAGAATGACGCTGTGTGCTGTGTGTCTGGACTATATATAGAGGCTGGGTCACATGCTGCACTGCCCAATCACAGCCATGCCATTAGTAGGCATGGCTGTGATGGCTTCTAAGGGCACACTAGTGAAACTAGCGTCGATTGGCTGCCCTGCAGCTGTTAAAAAGGCGCCAATACATCGCCGAACACCGGACCCAAACCCAAACTTACAGCCAATAGTCCGGGTCCCGGACACCCAAAAGTCCGGTACGGACCCGAACTTTACAGTTCAGGTTCGCTCAACCCTACTCATGATCTGTCCCCCATTGAGAGCTGAAATGTAACAAAAGAATGACGGTAATAGAAAAGTCAGAAGAGGTTCCCCCCCACAATCCATGCCAGCGGTCTAGCTGGTAGTCCAGCACAAGTCCAGCGCTGCCTTCCACCCAAACTTGATTGTTTTAAAGTGACTAGATCTCTGAATATGCAGAAATGAAAGGACAAAATGGCATGTAACCTTTAAAAGGTGATAACAGATTTGAACTGTGAGAGAATAAGGGTCATGGGTGGCAGATACCTGGGGGCACTGAAATTTGCTCTTGATTTTGGTGCTTGTATATATTACATTAAAGATATGCTGAAATAACAAAGTTACATGAAAATGCATCCTTTTAAAGAAATTTGCACAACCATAGTGTGCATGTTTATACATCATATATAACTTGGCTCACATATATACATCTGGGGGTTTGAGCAATTTCTACAAAATTGGAGGTTGCACAACATTACAGAAAATACAGGGCATAGAAAGCAGGTAAGGGCATGAAGACATGAAGTAGGGCAAGACTTACCACACATGCTTGGAAAGTTATGAAAGAAAAACTGCATATATAAATGTTGATTTCTTGTATAAAAACAGATTTCGAAGTAATAGATGATTCACTCCCAGGATGCCAGAGCGAGCAATATGTCACTTGCAGAGAGACACACTAAAGAGATTTAAATGGATAGGGCCATTAGAGGAATAATTGAATGATAGGGTTCAAAAAATAAATAAATTAATTATCGTGGAAATAATTAATACTAATAAAGGGCTGTACCTCTATACGGTCATGTAGTACGCTATAGGTAGCTGAATTAGGAATTAACCTGTTCAGAATGAGGTGCAGATGAATACTGCACCGGGTCCAAAAATTTTTGTTTAAGGCGTTTCAGTTGTATCTAAAATATGCAGGATAAACATATTAGTATCCGGCTAAAGAATAAAGGTATCAAGACCAATCCAGAGAGGACTTTATGAATAAAGAAGGACTGTAAAAATAAAAAAATAAAAAAAATCTTACCCCATTAGTACAGTGGATGGTGATAGCGGATTTAGCTCACAAGGGAAGGGGGATAACACGCCTCACTTCCTGGTGTGCATAGGCTCCTGACTGGCAGGAATGAATGGCAGGGGGAACTGCCTTAAATAGTGTGCTCTCCGACCCGGCGGCGTCTGACATCACCGCCGGGTCGCGGGCACTTAAACGGCAATGCTAAGCGCCGAATGTCCTGAGGTGCATAGTACGCATGCGTCGGCGGCGAACCGTGTCGCCGACGCATGATGTCAGACGTCGCGCCGCTGAACAGCGGCACGGCGGCGGCCATCTTGAGAAGTCCTGTTTGCCCTCACCTCGGCATAACGGAGAGTGGGGCAGCAGGTCCTCAGAGGGGGAGGGGGAACATACCAGCAGGCGTAAACCACCGTTGTAACCTACCCCCAGACGGAGAGGAAAGAGACCCGATCAATAGGCCGAGGACAGATAGCGCCAAACGTGCCAAAAGAAGGGGTGGCTGAGGGGGGCAACGAAAGGGATCTATTACATTGCAACCCGCCAGCAACCCCGGGGCGCCCGTACAAGTGACTGCATATGCCGACTAGGCATCCTGTGGGGAGCATCTTAAACCTAAATAGCTATTGAGCATTACAATGCTAAAAGTAAACAACAGTGCAAATATACCAAGTTACTTTGTGTGGCAAGTCGGCCCACCCAGTCATGTCCTGATCTGCTTTGAGACAAAAAAGTTTTTTGTAAACATAGTACAGAAATATATATCATATACAATGACACATTTGTTCTGATCCATTTTAAATGGTTGGGCAAGGAGATAAAGAGTCAAAGGACTGGACAGGAAAGGGGAGAGGAAGAAAAAAGACACTAAGGTTGCTGTAGTGATCTAAAAATGCATTTATTCAGAGAAATGATTTAAAACTAAGGGCATCATTTAGGCCCGGTAAGGCAGTGGCTTTTAGATCGAAAATCCAACGAGCCTCACGTTGGAGTAAGATACGATCATAGTTGCCCCCCCTTTCTCCCGGAGGTACATGCTCAAGTGCAAAGAAGTGCATTTTTTTATCATCATGGGCATGGAATAGTCCCATGTGCCGGCTAATCGGAGTTTCCATCTTCTTTCCTCGTACAAGGGTTACATGATCCCTTATGCGATGGAAAAATGGACGTTTGGTTTTACCAAAATAGAAAGCTGTGCATTCACATAACATAATGTATACTATACCAACTGATTGACAGTTGACCAGAAATTTCAGTTTGTAAATTCTTTTGTTTGGTAAAGTGATTTGTTTGGATGCATATATGTAGCGGCAAAAGTTGCATTTGTGACAAGGTTTACTTCCAACATTTTTTTTGGGGTTAGAGCAACCCTCTTGAATTGGAACGTAGTGACTGCGTACAAGAGTGTCTCTAAGAGACTGAGATCTCCTGTAGGTAATTTCAGGGTGATCACCCACACTGGTACTTGCTCAAGGCTGACCCCTTGATATCTAAACATGTGGGTGATCACCCTGAAATTACCTACAGGAGATCTCAGTCTCTTAGAGACACTCTTGTACGCAGTCACTACGTTCCAATCCAAGAGGGTTGCTCTAACCCCAAAAAAAATGTTGGAAGTAAACCTTGTCACAAATGCAACTTTTGCCGCTACATATATGCATCCAAACAAATCACTTTACCAAACAAAAGAATTTACAAACCGAAATTTCTGGTCAACTGTCAATCAGTTGGTATAGTATACATTATGTTATGTGAATGCACAGCTTTCTATATTGGTAAAACCAAACGTCCATTTTTCCATCGCATAAGGGATCATGTAACCCTTGTACGAGGAAAGAAGATGGAAACTCCGATTAGCCGGCACATGGGACTATTCCATGCCCATGATGATAAAAAAATGCACTTCTGTGCACTTGAGCATGTACCTCCGGGAGAAAGGGGGGGCAACTATGATCGTATCTTACTCCAACGTGAGGCTCGTTGGATTTTCGATCTAAAAGCCACCGCCTTCCCGGGCCTAAATGATGCCCTTAGTTTTAAATCATTTCTCTGAATAAATGCATTTTTAGATCACTACAGCAACCTTAGTGTCTTTTTTCTTCCTCTCCCCTTTCCTGTCCAGTCCTTTGACTCTTTATCTCCTTGCCCAACCATTTAAAATGGATCAGAACAAATGTGTCATTGTATATGATATATATTTCTGTACTATGTTTACAAAAAACTTTTTTGTCTCAAAGCAGATCAGGACATGACTGGGTGGGCCGACTTGCCACACAAAGTAACTTGGTATATTTGCACTGTTATTTACTTTTAGCATTGTAATGCTCAATAGCTATTTAGGTTTAAGATGCTCCCCACAGGATGCCTAGTCGGCATATGCAGTCACTTGTACGGGCGCCCCGGGGTTGCTGGTGGGTTGCAATGTAATAGATCCCTTTCGTTGCCCCCCTCAGCCACCCCTTCTTTTGGCACGTTTGGCGCTATCTGTCCTCGGCCTATTGATCGGGTCTCTTTCCTCTCCGTCTGGGGGTAGGTTACAACGGTGGTTTACGCCTGCTGGTATGTTCCCCCTCCCCCTCTGAGGACCTGCTGCCCAACTCTCCGTTATGCCGAGGTGAGGGCAAACAGGACTTCTCAAGATGGCCGCCGCCGTGCCGCTGTTCAGCGGCGCGACGTCTGACGTCATGCGTCGGCGACACGGTTCGCCGCCGACGCATGCGTACTATGCACCTCAGGACATTCGGCGCTTAGCATTGCCGTTTAAGGTAAGCACACTATTTAAGGCAGTTCCCCCTGCCATTCATTCCCTGTCAGGAGCCTATGCACACCAGGAAGTGAGGCGTGTTATCCGCCTTCCCTTGTGAGCTAAATCCGCTATCACCATCCACTGTACTAATGGGGTAAGATTTTTTTTTTTTTTTTATTTTTACAGTCCTTCTTTATTCATACAGTCCTCTCTGGATTGGTCTTGATACCTTTATTCTTTAGCCGGATACTAATATGTTTATCCTGCATATTTTAGATACAACTGAAACGCCTTAAACAAAAATTTTTGGACCCGGTGCAGTATTCATCTGCACCTCATTCTGAACAGGTTAATTCCTAATTCAGTTACCTATAGCGTACTACATGACCGTATAGAGGTACAGCCCTTTATTAGTATTAATTATTTCCATGATAATTAATTAATTTATTTTTTGAACCCTATCATTCAATTATTCCTCTAATGGCCCTATCCATTTAAATCTCTTTAGTGTGTCTCTCTGCAAGTGACATATTGCTCGCTCTGGCATCCTGGGAGTGAATCATCTATTACTTCGAAATCTGTTTTTATACAAGAAATCGACATTTATATATGCAGTTTTTCTTTCATAACTTTCCAAGCATGTGTGGTAAGTCTTGCCCTACTTCATGTCTTCATGCCCTTACCTGCTTTCTATGCCCTGTATTTTCTGTAATGTTGTGCAACCTCCAATTTTGTAGAAATTGCTCAAACCCCCAGATGTATATATTTGAGCCAAGTTATATATGATGTATAAACATGCACACTATGGTTGTGCAAATTTCTTTAAAAGGATGCATTTTCATGTAACTTTGTTATTTCAGCATATCTTTGAGCTAAACCTATCAATCTCCTGAAGAAACTCCATTGAGTGAAACATGTCGAGTATGGCGAAGCTCTACGCAATTTTTCGTCCGATATAACACGTATGTCTGTAATGTATGGATGTATTACCTGTGTCCTTTTCTATGTTTCTACCCTTTTGGGAAAATACAATTACCAATTTTTATATACATCTTCACTATTCTTGTGTACCTCATAAGACCCAGATACCATTAACAAAAAATCCCTGAGGCTTGTGGCCTCTCTCGTTCCCCCTTACATATATTTTTATGTAACTTTAAACCTATTACAACTCTTCCCAATGCTTTCTACAAAAAGGAAAACCTTTTAGCTTGAGTTTTAGTTTAAATCCAAACTCCAGGCAAAATTTTAATATAAATAGTGCTTTGTGTAGCCATTATCTCACTGCTCAGTCTTGGTTCTAAACACCTTTTTCTAAGCCATCCTGCAATGTAAAAATTGCACAGTAAAGTCACAGTTTACAAAATGAGCTAAACTAATATCCTACCCTGGGGACCAGGCATTTTCTCTGCTCTTTATCTTTTTGGGCACTGTTCCCTTCCCCACCCAGTGAGTTATCTGGCCCCTGGAGCCTATGAAATAGGACACTTTTGCTTGAAGTGTTGCCTCCACCAATAGTAGGTGTCCACATCACACAAACAGTGATGTGGACATGCAAGGAAGGACCCCAGGAAATAAGCAGAGGAAGAGAAAAGGATTGCCACATGACCTTGGTTTCAGGTAAGTAGAATGGGCATTTGGATAGGTTTTGTTTTTACACTAGCCATTAGTTAGAGGTTTTTCCTAATGTTCATGGTCATTTTATTGATGATAATTCAAATATAGATAACACTTGGGCTTGGGTGAAAAGTGGTTTATGCTTAGTGATGTGTTTCATAATAGATTGTTTAAAAAACATTTTTGTTCTTTTTATCAGCAGGTATCCTCCTCAAAACAGACAGTGTTAATGTAATTCCATAGCCATGTTCAATATATCTAGATGTGCATCTTTCATTAAAAGAGTAAAAGTATAGCCACATGCTGTTTTGGCTGTACTTCTCCTATGGACCACAAGAGTGCATTTTGTTCTGTTATCCATTTTCAGCTTATATCGGGTTAATGTCTGCTGTCGGCTGACGTCACAGAGCTGGTCCAGGCTCTGAAAAGATCCCAACCATATGGCTGGGATCCACCCAGATGCCTGGACCGGCAGTTGGCTTAGCCTCACAGCGAGACACTAAGAGCCTGAGCCAGCTCCTTCACAAGCCCAGCGCTCCAGTAAGCACTGGAGGGGCAGAGCAGAGAGCCGGTGACTGGCCTCCTTCTGCAGCCTGAAGACCTAGAGCTGAGCGATCGTCAGTATTTGATGCTGCATTCACCTAGGTGAGTATAATTTTTGTCCCTGTCTCCCAGTTGTGCTTTTGTATAGTCAGCCAACCACATGGGACAATACAAGTTGCTATTTCAACACACATTACATAGGCATGGTCCACTGTCACCACCATCAGAAAATCCACCCTTTGAAAATCTACACAGCCATCCCTGGAGTGCAAGTAGAAATGAAATGGCCACACGGAGGCTGTAGAAGCTAAACAGCACCAAAAAGCAAACTAAATGTAATTCAGTTAGGGTTTACACCTACATTAAAAGCATCCTTTCTGTTAATTGTAATATAGCAGTTATAAATATTGATATCCAACATGTCTTTTTTTATGCAGTTTTATATAACTCTGACAAACTGTCTTGAAATTGATAACTACTTAAGGAAAAATTTAAAAAATGTTAGTCAAGAAATATTACTGGCATTACATTTTATATTTTATCTGTAGGACTGAACATGGAGGAAGATGGTCCACTGCTGGATGTACCATTAAAAATATCCTTGATGATGCAACCATATGTTTTTGTAATCACACCACAAACTTTGCTATCCTGTTGCAAGTGTACGATGTCCAGGTAAAGAAAATAAATAGCTGATATTTGAAGAGTAATACTAAAATTCTGTCTTTACACTTCAGTCATGCTAAAAAACCTGAAGATGGACTAGATGGCTCCTGCTTATCATTACTACGGCAGTGCACGTTGTTCAGTTCTCTTTACAGATATAAATGTAAGACAGTGTTTTTGTGTTACATCAGTGTTCTTCCCTAGTAGTGATGAAAATAGGTCCTGTTAGTAGTCCTTGAAGATTGCAGCACTGTTCATACTGCTAATGCTCTAAATGTTTCGTTATTGCAAAATACAAATAAGCATTCTTGTATAGAGATCACAGCTGGGCCTCCAGGGGTCATGTGTCTTGTAGTGTTTATTATTTCAGCTAACCCTTGTTGCTATGCCACTATTCAAGATAAACTTATCAATAAATACAATGATCTTTGACATGATTTTCTTAGATTGGATGATGGTTCATAGCTTAAATTTCTGAAGCTTTGTTATAATTATAAAATTCTTTTTTGTACATATGCAGAGAAGTACAGAAGAAGAGTGGATTCTAAGAACCTTGACGTTTATTGGCTGTGGAGTGTCATTATGTGGTCTTGTGGTGACTTTTATGCTCTTACTCATCGTGGGGTAATAACCTACTTGATATTATTATACAGTAGCTAATAGAATTATAAACTTTAACCTGCAAAATGTGCATGTCTTCAGAATAAGAAAGTGAATTCCATCATGACAAAACAAATGCTTACATTATCATTTTACAAAGAAATACTCTATATCAGTAATGGCGAACCTTGGAACCCCAGATGGTTTGGAACTACAGTTCCCATGATGCTCCACTGCAATGCAGATTGCATGAGCATCATGGGAAATGTAGTTCCAAAACATCTGGGGTGCCAAGGTTCGCCATCACTGCTCTATATGTTCGAACAAGTAGGAAGCATAGGGAAATATGCCTGAGATGTAGATGAAAGGTTCAATATGATGCAGCGGTTCATTAAGGTTGATGTACCATTAAGTCAAAAATGCCTTTTTATTTTCAGGGTTCCAGTATCAGAGAGGACAACTGTTCACAAGAATCTGATATTTGCTCTTGCTGCAGCAGAGGCACTGCTTATGTTTAGTGATATGGCAAAAGATAATGAGGTTAGTAATGTAGTAAAACATGATGGAAATTGCCTGCTATTACTTGGTTTTATTGAGTATATGTAGACAGAGGTACATTCAAAAAAAGAAAAAAAGTTTTGAGGACAGGAAAATCCATCCAAAGTGTCACGTCTGGTCTGCCTGAAACCGTATATATACAGTATATAAGGGATTACAGTGGACAAATGTACACAAGGAGTAGCGAGATCTACAGTGTATCAACATTTATAAAAAAATTAGCAAGTAGCATAGTCTCAAGTAACGCAAATCAAACATGATTGACATATGTCAATTATTAGAAAGGTGAAAGGGTCATTGTTGTGCTCACCCATAAAACAATTGCAATAAAGTAAAGGGTTCATGCCTAGAAAACCCAGAAAATGTGACCTGCATGTGATGATTGCACTTTATTGCACCTCAATTTAATAAAGTATCAAATACAGCCAGCACGATCATATCAAAAACCATTAAAGGAGCTGCTCGTATGATGTGGAATTCATTACCAAGGAAAGAAGAGAATCTGCCGTATACTGGATTCCCAAATTTCATTAAATTTCTACAGGTGACCCATAGCTTCATAAAAAGTATTCATACCCATTGAAATTTTCAATTGGCTCTGTAGGTGGCCCATTGGGGTAGCTCTGCCAGGAAGGGTCTTCCGTTGAATGCATCGGGTACAAGAGCGACAATAGCTTTCAATTTTGGCCCTCATGGATGGCCAGGAAAAAAAACGATCTCTGACTAGTTTAAAAGGTTCTCTACCCCTAAGTGTCAATGATCATCATGAAGAACCGTTAGCACTACACATCGGTGCTTCTCAGAAAGGAACAACTTCTGAGCATCTTCTGAGCTTCCAGAGGGACCTTTCTGATAGATGATGCCATCTTCCAATTGCATCCAGGTCCACTCTCTGTAAACTGTCTTGGAGTCTCTGATGGAACTGTCTAACAGCACCTGGGGGTCTCGAGCAACTAATGCTTTCCTAGTAAGGTTTCATAGCGGATCCTTTCTAAAATCTTCTTTTGTCACTTGGGGCAGTGGTGTCCGGCTTGGCAGTTGACAGTTGGTAAGTCAACGGATTATTGTCTGTTTTGACCACTAATGTAGCTCCGTATAAGTAGTCCCTCAGCTTGTTAACTACGGCCCACTTTAAAGTCAGGAACTCCAACTTGTACACGGGGTAGTTCTTTTCAGAGGGAGTGAGACTCTGGCATTCATGGGCTATAGGACATAGCTTCCCTCCTGATTCTTGATGCAAGGCTCCACCCAGCCCATTTTGGTTGGCGTCAACATGAAGCTTGTAAGATTTAGAGGGGTCAGCATACGCTAGAACTGGTGCTTCAGTGAGACTACTTTTTAGGGAATGGAAAGCGTTCTCACATTGTGAGGTCCATTGATTCTGGATAGAGTCTCGGGATCTCTTATCCCCTTGTTTTGTCAGGTTTCCTCAGTTTGGCCCATCTGTAGCTTCACCCACATCATTCTGCAGTAGCTCATTAATAGGTCTAGCAATCTTTGCGAAATTCTCTGCAAATCTTCGGTAGTAAGAACAGAACCCTAAGAACAATCTCAACTCTGTGACAGTCCTCAGCCGATGCCAGGAGGTAACATCCTCCAGCTTCTTAAGGTCCATTGCCACTCCTTCATCTGAGACCACGTGTCCAGGGTTGCCAACCTACCAGACTGAAATTTACTGACGTGACGCCCACAATTTACTGGCACACCCACATTTTTTACTGGCATTTCCAAAAGTTACAAAATTACAGTTTTAAGTGCAAATTTCAGTATTTAGGTTACAAAGAAATAAAATATGCAATTAGCAATGTGATTTAAAGCGGAAGTAAACCGACTGACATTTTTTTTTTCAGGATAAATATATAAAAAGAATTTTGCGCAATAATAGCTAAAATATATATGTATATATAAATATAAAGTGCAATATGAATAATGACCAGTGGTAGGCGCTGGTGCTAATGAGAGGTGGTTACTGATACGTTAAAGTATATAACATTCATATGTGACTGATGACCAATAAATAAGATGAATAAAATATAGTAAAAGCACGTATAAGTGACTAATAATAAATAATGCAAATAATATGTCAAATATTTAAAGTGTCAAGTGCAAAAGGGTCTAAATGGGTTCTGGTGGTAATCAATGTGCATAAGGTGGTATGCATAAAGCAATGAACCAATTAATCAGAATAAAAATGGTGTAAATCCGTGACTGGTGAAACACAATTAAAATAAATTAAATAAATATTGATAAAAAGGGAAAAAACAATAAATAAAATAGCATAGCATAAAATAACAATTGTGAATAGGTGATTGGGTGATTCCAAAGTTGATAAAAATAGAGATAATAAGTTTGTGTAGTCCCAGAGAGGATAAAAATATATAAATAAAGCAGAGTCCAAGTTGATCCGTCAGATCTTAATAGTAAAGTGGTGTGGGGTCAGGCACAACCATCTTGTGGATCATACATTATAAATTTAGTGGTGTCAGTTCATCCAAATGATCAACACTTTCTGGATAATGTTTAAACAACGGTAGAAACTTGGTCCTGGTTTTCTTATATTATATCCAATCACTGGTCTCCGAGAACTCTCACCTTAAAGATGATATAGTAAAGCCTTTCAGGGGTATCCTATAGCCCCAGGTGGTTTAGATACAGATGTTCAGGCAAACGTTGTAAGGGTAATGTACTCCTCCTTTAAGGGCATTTAAAACCTTTAATCCTCCTCTGCTGCAGCACTCTCCGGCCCCCACCTTCCAGCACTCTCCTCCCCCCCACCCCCAGCACACTCCAGCTCCTCCCTGCTCTTTGCCCCCCTCCCCCCCAGTGCCCTCACAGACTAGGACATGGGGCACAGGAGGGGCTGCAGACAGGGACAGGGCTAGAGATCTCTCTCTCCCCCTTTCCCTCACACCCCTCTTTCTCACCTCCCCCTCTCTCTCCCTTACCCCCCTCACTCCCGCTCTCTCTCCACCTCCCCCTCTCTCTCTCTCTCCCTCCCTTTTTTCTCTCCCTCCACCCCCCTCTCTCTCTCTCTCTCTCTCTCTCATCACACTCCTCTCTCTTACCACTTCTGACCACTCCCTCCCTCTCCTCCATCTCCACCACTCCCTCCCTCTCCTCTCCTCCCTCTCCCCTCTCCTCGCTCGCTCACTCTCTCTCTCTCTCTCCCTCTCACCCACTCTTCCTCCCCCTCTCACTCACAATCTCCCTCCCCCTCTCACCCACTCTCCCTCCCCCTCTCGCTCACAATCTCTTGCTCCCCCTCTCGCTCACAATCTCTTGCTCCCCCTCCCCCTCTATCCCTCTCTCTCTATTCCCCCTCTCTCTATCTATCTCCCCCTCTCTCTCTCTTTATCTCTCCCCCTCTCCCTTTCTCTATCCCTCTCTCCCTGTCCCCCCTCCCCCTCCTCTCTCCCATCCCTCCCCCTCTCACCCCCTCTTCCCCTCTCCTCACCCTCTCTCCCTCTCCTCCTCCCCCCCCTCTATCCCCCATCCCTCCTCTCTCCCCCCCCCCTCTCTCTCCCCCTCCCCTCCTCTCTCCCTCCCCTCCTCTCCTCTCTCTCCCTCCCTCTCCCTCTCCTCTCCTCCTCTCTCCCTCTCCCTCCCCTCCTCTCTCTCTCCCCTCCCTCCTCTCTCTCCTCTCTCTCCTCCCTCCTCTCCTCTCTCCCCCTCTTCTCTCCATCCCCTCCTCCTCTCTCTCTTCCTCCTCTCTCTCTCTCTCTCTCTCCTCTCTCCCTTCCTCTCTCCCTCCCCCTCTCTCCCTCCCCTCCTCTCCTCTCCTCTCTCTCCTCTCCTCTCTCCCCTCCCCTCCTCTCTCTCTCTCCCCCTGCGCTGTGCTGGCTCAGTGACATCCCCTCCCCATTCTCCCAAGACACAGGAAATTCTTAGCCCCCGTATACACGGTCGGAAAATTCCGACAGAAAATGTCCAATCGCACCATGTTGTCGTAAAATCCGCCCATGTGTAGGCTCCATCTGACTTTTTCATTTTTCCTGCTCTCAAATTTTCTGACAACAAAATCCGATCAGGCTTTTTCCGATCGTGTGTAGAGAATTCCGACGGACAAAGTGCCACGCATGCTCAGATCAAATTACGAGACCAAAGCTATTGGCTACTAGCCTCTGCGTAGTTCCGTCGTACGCAAGAACATCTCCACGTTCAGAATGATCAGATTTTCTGACTGTGTGTATGCAACACCAGTGTCGGACAAAATCCGTCTGAAAAAATCAGAGGGGTTGCCACCTTGCTGGGTCCCAGATGTTTTATTGGATGCATATGTCTAATGGGTTAGGAGGGTGCCCTGAAAGTGGTGCTGATGAACTGTGTGCTAGAGCTGTGCATCTTTTTGCAGCCATTTTTATTGCTTGAATTTTTTTTCCCATTATGGACGTGATTTGGGCCTCATGTGTAAGTTTCGCCTAAGGCCTCACAAAGCCTAGAGCCGCCTCTGATCAGAGCTTTTTACCTAAAATTACCCCCCCTCAACCACTGCCATCGTCTCTCTACCTCTCACCCGCTACTTCCTCTCCTCCTGCACTTCTGCCCCCGGCTCCTCCCCCTACTGTCCTCTGCCTTCACCACCGCAACAACCCCCCTGCACAAATCCTAACCCACCATCAGGGCGCCCCCCCCTCTATGCAGCTTTGCTAGCCGGATTTCCCTCCTCCCACCAGCTGCAGCTGCGGCCCAGGAGATTGGCAAGAATGTGCAGGATGGAGACTGTGAAACTGTGGCAGTTTTTGAATGAATGGGAGTCTCTATACAGACTCTTATCTCATTCATTACAGTGCAGCCCAGGTTGTATAGAAAGGGACTGTGTTCAGTCCCTTTCTCTGTCCCAAAAAAGAGACATTAGGGGTCTGTTTAGACCCCTGATGTCCGGGAGGATGCGGATGACGTGATGACGCCGACCAGCAAGGTGGGAGGAGCCTGTGCGTAGAGCTCGTGGCGGGAGACGGATGCGGGACACCAAGACTGACGGAGAGTGAGAGCTCCGGAACGGCGTGTGATATCTCCCGCACCCGCTGCGGCGCCCGTCTCCCGGACTCCTCGCCTCGCAGCACGGGGGCCATTGGCACACCGTAGGGGAAAGATCTCGCCGCAGCCTCAGGAGCGGCATAAATGCGAGGCGGACGGGGTCCCCGCGCCTCTCCCCCTCTCTCCTTCCCCGCTCTCCCCTTCCCCTGCACGCAGCAGCAGATGACATGCCCAGCACTCCGGATCCAGGCTTGGTTTGTTACTCCGGCTATATGATTCGGGTCGACCACCCCCCCCAACTTGCAGGACGCCTGGGCATAATTAGAAGAGCAGAAACTAGAGGTAAAAAGTCTATATGAAGTCTGTGGGAAAGGGGCGAAACAGCTCAGAAAGCAGGATGACGGGACTAATCTATTGGAGCTCAAGGTGGTAAGAACTAAGGTTTCTTTTAACCCCGAAATGCACTCTCTCTTGAATTGTACCGTAATACATTATTACTGACAGAATGGTTGGATTTTATACAAGCTGATGATACTGTATATAGCTGAAAGCTAGGAGAAGTAAAATTGGCCCGAGGCTACCCACTCAGCAATATGAATGTATAAACTTTCTAGTGTAATTAGCCCGATGCATAGTGGCAAAAGGAGGACCTGAAAATAGGGAGGGGAGAAGAGTGGTTAAAGAGGAATTAAAGGAAGAAGAAAAGTGAGAGGAAGGGGGAATCTGTATCTATATCAAAACAGGAAATTTTAAATAACCACTTACAGACATCCCATCATTGAACTACACCAGCTGGGCGGATAGACTATATTTACTGGACCGGATAGGCCTTTCATTATCTCTGTGTTTTGCTTTTTTTTGTTTTGTTTTTTTTTTTTTCCTCGGTGTGACCTCTTTGTACCTTCTCCCCCCCTCCCTCGTGTGCCTTTCGGGGATGTGGTCCCCTTGGTGGAAGGGCTGTATTGAAGTTTTTGTGGGGCAGCGCAATGAGTGCTGCGGGGACCAGAGACTGCGGGGTACCATCAGTGCATGCTAAGATATTAGGATTGTGGCTGCAATTTCCCAAGTGAGGCACCTTAACTGAGATTCCCTGTTATTCCATCCTAGCCCCCCTCTCCGGAGGTACTGGGGATAAACGTTAGCCCTAGGGACCTTGGGCATGAACAGCTGAATTTACGTGCTTCTTGTCTTCTTATCATCTACTACCCCCGCATAGATTTAAGGGGCATAACAACGAATTATCAACCGGCAACCACTCAAGACTTGCCTGAGTAATTTAAATAATTGAACTGCAATACGTCACTGCCTGTGTCCTGAGGCTGGTCGTAACCCAGCAAAGAAGTAAAATTATAAAGTCTACCATCACTTGATCAAATAAGAGAAGGGCTTGTTTTAGGGGGATTGGTAGAAGATAGCCCCAACAGCTTAGGACCAGTTACGGCAAAAAGGTAGAGGCACCTCGAAGGGGGAAGGGGGAAGAAGAAGGAGGGGAACCCTTTCTGGTGACAAAAGTTCATAAAAGAAAGAAAACTGGGTAAACGAATAAGGAAAGCCAAAACAAAGGAGGCAAATATGAGCAGGCCTACGAATAAAACAACAAAAGGGGGCCCCCTAAAAATCCGAAAGAGAAAAACTCTGAAAGTACCATTAAGCAATATATGACTCAAGGAGCCAGCCCAAAAAACCCAGAAGGAGTAAGACAGAACCATCTCAAAACCGAACGGAAAAAAGGGGCAGAAAAAATATTAGAGGTGACTCTTGACTCGGATCATATCACAGAAAGTGAAACAGACGAAAGCAAGACTGATGACCCTAAAGAGGTAGAACACCTACCAACAAAAGGTGAGATGGCGATGATGCTTCTACGATTAGAAAACGCAATAAAAGCCGTTATCGGCCTCCTGAGGACAGATCTAGGACTATTGCTAACGCGAGTAGAAGAGGTTGAGGATAAGACCGACAAGCTGGCTCAAGAGATGAACAAACTAAAGGACCAGATCTATCAAGCACATTTCAATCAGAGGAGATTACAATATAAGATCGAGGACCAAGAAAATCGCAGTAGAAGACAAAACATTAGAATCAGATCGGTGCCCGAAATCAGAGGAGAAGACCTTAAGTCAATCATCAAAAAAATATTTTGCCCAGTTATAGGTAAAAGAGAAGAATTCCCTAGGATTGACAGACTACACCGAGTGGGAATGCCTAGGGATCAGAACACAGAACGACCGCATGACATCATAGTACGATTCAGTCACTATGAGGATAAAGCGGAGATCTGGGCAAAGACTAAGAGGCCTATGGTAATACAATACGAGGGCAAAGAACTGCAGGTATTCATGGATTTAGCTCCTAAGACCTTGGCCAGAAGACGACTACTAAAACCACTTCTGGAGATCATGAAAACCCGGAACACCCGATATAGTTGGGGGTTCCCCATTTGCTTATTGGGCTTTAGAGATGGGATCTCAGCAAAACTGACATTTCTGGAGGACTTGGATCTGCAGGTCCCGGAGCTACCGGGCTGGTCGGATGGTTAGGCTGCTGCAGATGGACCGGGGGTTTTTGGGGGTGGGGGGGTGCGGTGAGTATGTGGGGTGCCCTCCCCCCCGGACCCGTGTGGGTCCGGGGTGGAGGGGGCGGGGCACACGCACAGGCTTCCTCGAAGTGCGGCTCAAGGATGGTCAAGAGGTTCGGGACCATAGGCGAGCCGGGGGCCGTAGAGGGGCCAGTTGGGGGAAGGGGTGTGGACCTAGGGAGGGGAGTGAGAAAGGGGGGTGGTTGGGTAGGGCGAAGGGAAGGGGAGGGGGAGGGAGAAGGTAATGGGCTTGACCAGAATATTTGTATGCCTCAGACAATACGAATAGAATTTTTTCTATTTCTTAGAGAATGATGTCAACCATAAATTTTATAACATACAACGTTAAAGGGCTTAATACACCCAATAAGCGCCATAACATTTTGAGGGAACTAAGACAGCATGAAGTGGATGTGGCCTATTTACAAGAGACGCATATTTCACACGAATCAAACGTTAAGATTTCCCTAATTGGTATTATGGGGACACAATTACCACAAGAAGCAGAGGAGTAGCTATAGGGTTTGCCAAAAAAATAAGATTTTGTTTGGAGAAGAGTATGTCCGACCCCGAGGGAAGATATCTCTTCTTGAAGGGCAAATTGGGAGAAATGGAAGTCACTTTGGCTAACATATATGCCCCCAACAGTAATCCCGGGATATATTTAATCAAAATTCTGGGAAAATTAACAGAGTTCAAAAAAGGAGCATTGATTTTGATGGGAGACATGAATTTCTGCTTGGACCCACAAAGGGATAGTACGTCCCGTGTGCAGGGGGTTAGTAACGTACAAGATACGAGATGTAGAAGGAGCTGAGAAAATAGGTAAAGAGCTGGAACAATATTTCAGGACGAATGACACAGGGAATCTCTGGGCAGACCCTCTGGGAGGCTCACAAGGCCTACATAAGAGGGATCCTGATTGCGGCAGGAGCAAAAAAAAAAAGAAAGGGCCAGAAAAATTAACAAAGTCACGGAGGAAATATTTAACTTAGAACAAAAACACAAAAAGCTTGCGAGCCATGATAGAACACTATACCAAGAAATAATCAAAAGAGATGAACTCAAAACACTAATGGACCAAGAAACTAAAAAAAAACTTTTATTACCTTGCCAGGGAAAAATACTTCGGGAGTAATAAATCCCCGAAGTATTTAGCAAAAATGTTACAGAAAAAAAAAACTATGAATTTCATTGAGAAAATACAGACGGACAATGAGGCTTTAGAATATACCACAAAGGGGATTGCACAAACACTTAAGAACTACTATGAAGAATTATACACTGTTGAGCACGAACAGGGATGGGAGGAAAAGGAAAAAAATAGGAAAACTAAGGACTTCTTAAGTCAAGCAGGCTTAGTAAAGATGACAGAGAGTGACCGAGACTCGTTGGAGGGACCAATTTCAGAGGAGGAGATAATTAGGGCTTTGGCCGAATCCAAGAATGGGAAAAGCCCAGGGCCAGATGGGTTCACAGTCTTCTATTACAAAAAATTTCAGAAGATTTTGATCCCTTGGCTATGCAGGTACTTAAACGGCCTAGGAACAGAATACCAAATGAGTAAAGAGGCTTCACTAGCTTCAATTACGGTCATAAAAAAAGACGGCAAGGATGGAGCGTGTTGCTCCAATTATCGGCCAATCTCTCTGCTCAATGCGGATACCAAACTTTTTGCTAAAATCCTCGCAAGGAAGATGAAAACCCTTATGAACAAATTTGTGCATCCGGATCAAGCCGGATTTGTCCCTGGGAGGGAAGGAAGGGACAATGGGGTTCGAACCCTGCTCCTGCTTCTACAAGAGAAGGAGAAGAAGAGCCCGAGTTTACTCCTATCAACAGATGCCCAGAAGGCATTTGATAGGGTAGACTGGTCCTTTATGCTTAGGACATTAGAGGAGCTGGGCTTTGGTCCAAATATTCTCCGGTGGATCAGGACACTGTATTACCACCCAACAGCGACAATTAAGATCAATGGTACAGATTCCCCCTCCTTCGAAATGAGAAATGGGACAAGACAGGGATGCCCATTGTCCCCTCTTCTGTTTGTCCTCTCCCTCGAGCCTCTCTTGTCTACAATTAGGAAGGACCCCGGGATAGAGGATTTTAATGTAGGGGAGGAGGAACACAAATTATCTGCTTATGCAGACGATGTTTTGTTTTATATTAGTAAACCAGTGGCAACCCTACCTCGACTTATGAATATAATTAAAAAGTACGGCGAACTATCAAACTTTAAAATTAATCAGGGGAAGTCGGAGGTCCTAAATATAAACA
Source organism: Lithobates sylvaticus (assembly GCA_028564925.1). Lineage (NCBI taxonomy): Eukaryota > Metazoa > Chordata > Amphibia > Anura > Ranidae > Lithobates > Lithobates sylvaticus. The sequence continues at coordinate 135,051,483 of CM053033.1, forward strand.
CCAAAAACTCAGAAAAACAAAAGCTCCAAAAGGAATGTAGATTTCCCTGGCGGGAAGATTTGAAATATTTAGGTATTAAGTTAGCAACCTCAATAAAAAAAATATTTAAATTAAATTTCATCCCATTGCTAGATGAAATTAAGAACGAAATTAAAAAGATTTGTATATAGACCACTGTCGTGGTTCGGGAGAATCCACTCACTCAAAATGTTCATCTTGCCTAAAATCGTATATAAATTCCAAATGATGCCCATCGCGCTTCCCAAATATTTCTTAGCAAAACTTAGAGCCTTACTAATGTCTTTTGTATGGAATGGGAAAAAAAACCAGAATCACTTTTGCCACTCTTAAACAGGAGAAAAACAAAGGAGGGCTGGCAATCCCTGATATATACCTATATTATAAAGCTATCATACTATCAAGAATCACAGAATGGATAAAAGAAAATAAAAATGAAAAAAGATGGATCAACTTAGAGTTTTCCCTTAGTAAGGCACACTTATTATTATTATACAGGATTTATATAGCGCCAACAGTTTGCGCAGCGCTTTACAACATGAGGGCAGACAGTACAATTACAATACAAATCAATACAGGAGGGATCAGAGGGCCCTGCTCGTTGGAGCTTACAATCTAGAAGGGAGGGTCAATAGGAACAAAAAGGTAATACTGTGGGGGGATGAGCTGATGGAGAAAATGAAAATACGGTTGTTATGTGTGGGTAGGATATGCTTCTCTGAAGAGAAGGGTTAGAATTATTAGGTAGAATTATATAGAATCCCCCTAAATATAGGATAATAGATTTAAATAGTAGTAAACTTACACTAAACGCACTAAGGATATGGTATGGAATATATAAGAAATTTAATGGACACTATAACTCGCCGCTAATTGCTTTAAAAGAAAACACATTTTTTGCACCGGGGATGAAGATTAACGGGGGGAATTGGATAAAACACGAACACACACAGGTGAGGGACATACTAAAGGATGGGAAGATCCTACCACTCCAGGAGTTAAAAATTAAGGATGGGTTTGAGGGAATCGATGGGTGGTGGCACCGTCAGCTCACCTGTTTCACTGAGAGTCTGCCCCACCCTCTGAGAGAAGCGACAGATTTAACTGCGCTTGAGAGGCTGTGTTTGAATAACAGCACTAGGGGCACTATATCTAGGTGGGGCAGACTCCTACTGGAAGGGGGGGGGATGCCGCCATTTATATCGAAATGGGAGAAAGAATTGGGAACACATTGTGATATAAGCACTTTTAGGAAAGTTTTAAAATTAACACATAGGTCTGCAAACGATAATAAATCTGCTGAAACAAATTATAAAATTCTTTCGAGATGGTACGTCACTCCCGATAAGGCTTGTAAATACCAACAGGATAAATCAGGGAACTGCTGGAGAGGATGTAGAGATTTAGGCACAATGACACATATCTGGTGAAGTTGCCCTAAAATCAGGGCATTCTGGGGGAAAGTTTTGCACCATGTAAGAGAAATAACAAATATAGAAGTCCCAGATGAACCGTGGACAATTTTATTCCACGGAACAAAAGACGGAATTAAAAAATATCAAGGATCGTTAATCCCACATCTCCTAAATGCTGCAAAGAAATTAATTCCTATGAAATGGCAAGAGGCAGAAGTCCCAACAATCTGGGAATAGATAGATGAAGTAGAAGGTATCTATAGCATGGAAAGGGGAATCGACGGGATGGGCAGTACAGAGGATGGCAAAAGAGATAAGTGGCAGGAATGGAGGATATTTAAAAAGACATGGAGTTACACGGAACAACTAAGAGCCTAGGAATCAAACATCGGATAATGAGGAGAAAATAAATAAAAAATTAAAAATTCTTGGAAAAGAAGCATATACTGGTCAAGCCTGGGGTGGGGGGAGGTGGGGGGGGGGGGTTGGGAAGGGGGAGGGTTTAATGGATGGCGCTTAGGTTTATAAGGGAATAAGGGAGTATGGAAGTATCAGATGGGTTATGTGTTTATTATGTTCAAACTGAGGAATTAATATAATAAAAGGAGAGGAAAAAAAAAAAGAAGAAACAGCAGATAAATACAAGCTACAATGATGTGAATACGCGATGAGACAGTTATGAGCAGGAAGTTGATTTGAAGTCTCCCGAAAATTTCGCTGAAGTGGCAAAAAAAAAAAAAAAAAAAAAGACCCCTGATGTCTCTCCAAAGCTCCCTCCCCCCCCCCAAAAAGTTAAAAAAAATTAAATAAAAATAATAAAATTGTAAAAAAATTATAAAAATAAAGAAACCTAGTAAGGGTAATTTTAGGCATGCATCTAAATCTCCCTTGCCGCTAAAGCTTGATCCCCATTCGGATCGTGCTGCAGAGGCTACTGACAGACGTGAGGAAGCAATTCAATGCCTCTTCACCGCCTGTTTTAACCCCATTTCAGCCGACAAATGTTCTGCAACCAGGTGCATTGCATGCAGTTGCGGGGCCTTTGCTGTGTTTTCTCAGATTTGAATGTCTAGCATTCGGAAGGTGGCATCACTACAAGTCGGGTCAACTGTGCCACAGGTGTGAAGCGTTAAGGCTGCAGCATTAGCCTGTGGCAGCTTATGGGGGGTGGTTGGTGTGCAGCAGAAATGCAGCTCAATCTTGCACTTTTGCTGCCCCCCACCTGCAAATGTAAACAAGAATAAATATGGGTAAACAAATATCTGCACTAACTATAAAGAAATACAAGAAATAGCAGCCAGCACAGTTTGTTGAGTCATCAAACATAAAAAAATTTAAAAGTCCAAGGTGCAGCGCTCCAATAGAGCAAAATGTTGTGTGTGATAGTCCATAAAAAAATAAATAAAGACGACGTTAATCCTCCACCAAGTTTCAATGTGCAAAACGAAAGCACACCACACCCACGTGCTATCAATCTGCTTAACAGAAAGATATGAAAAAAGCGATGTAATCATATGATGCAAGGGGTCAGTAGTTGGACTTGAACGGTAACACTCCAAAACTTGATAAGTAGGTCATAAAAGTATCCAGGTTCATCAAAAGCAGAAATCAGGACTCACAGCAATAGATGGATATAGTGTGCGATAACCACCAGGATGTTAAAACCCAATGAGGAAAAAGAAGCCACAATAGTAAAGAGCCTTAAAAGTAAAACACACGTTTATTAAATGTAGTCTACTTACAGGAAGAACATCATGACATATAAAAACTCTGCGGTTCACAGCGTGCTTGCATCAGCCAGTCTGACATGTTTCATCCTATGTGGATATCATCAGAGGCGTGATGATATCGACATAGGATGAAACTTGGTGGAGGATTTACGTCATCTTTATTGATTTTTATATGGACTTTCACACATTTCTACATTTTGCTCTATTGGAGCGCTGCACCTTGGACTATTTAAAAGTAAACAAGACCTAAGGCTTAGTTCACATGGGTCATACTACAGTGAGGCCGTGTTTAGCTGCACAGGGATGCACATATGTTCTGTGCATCCCCCTGCAGGCCAACCCATTGATGTCAATTCCTTTACAGGACACAGCAACTGCACGCTAATTCACAGGTGTTCTGTGCATTCCTGTGCAGGCAGTCCCATCCATATGCATTGGGATTCAGCAGCCGCATGGACACAGCCACTGTTCCAAACTTCCATGTGGGTGCATGTCACTGAACTCACACTGTCTATATTCGGGGCCATGCACCTATACCTGCACAGATGTCCGATCTGTCTCTGCAGCTGCTGCGTCCCAACTGATATGAATAGGACTGCCTGCGCAGGGATGCACAGAACACCAGTGCATCTCTGTGCAGGTAAACACGGCCCTCCACAAGGCCTGAGTAGGAATTTAGCAAGCATTTTGTAGGTTATGCCGTGTTTATGTGTGCAAATAGGGATTTTAGTTTTTCTTTTGTGAAAATAGCGATTTGATAAACATTTGTGCAAATATTGCGTGGCCTTAAAAATCAGTAGAACCTTCTTTTTATTCTACTGGTCATGTGTTTTCAGAAAATATATGGTTTGGGGGGTCTTTTACAAATTCTGAAAGCTGTAAGTGAAAAATGAAAACCTCCTGATTTTTAGAGAAATTTGGATATTTACATTTTTGCATACGTTTAATTTTCACCATTTTGCAAACAGGCACAATTTAAAATTTACAAATATTTGTTATTTATTAACCGCTTCAGCCCCTGAAGATTTTACCCCCTACCTGACCAGAGCACTTTTTGCAATTCGGCACTGCGTCACTTTAACTGACAAGTCCTTTTTTTCCCCACAAATAGAGCTTTCTTTTGGTGGTATTTGATCACCTCTGTGGTTTTTATTTTTTGTGCTATAAACAAAAAAAGAGCGACAATTTTGAAAAAAACACAATATGTTTTACTTTTTGCTATAATAAATATTCCCCAAAAAATATATATAAAACATTTATTTTTCCCTTTTTTCCGCTGATATGTATTCTTCTACATATTTTTGGAAAAAGAAAATTGCAATAAGCGTGTATTGATTGGTTTGTGCAAAATTTATAGCATCTACAAAATAGGGGATAGTTAGCTAATTTTCACTAGTGATGGTGGGACTGTGACATTATGGCAGACACATCGGACAATTTTGACACATTTTTGGGACAGCGATCAGTGCTATAAAAATGCATTAATTACTGTAAAAATGTTACTGGCAGGGAAGAGGTTAACAATAGGGGGCGATCAAGGGGTTAATTGTGTTCCCTAGTGTTTGTTCTAACTGAAGAGGGGAGGGGACTGTGTAGGGGAGATGACAGATCGTTTTTCTGTACGTACGTCTTTTCTCCCCTTAGAGAACCGGAAACTATGTGTTTACACACACAGATCCCGGTTCTCTGTGTGTTGGCCGCAATTGTGGGAGCCCGGCGGTGATTGTGACCGCCGGGCACTCATATCCGCTCCGGGGGCGAGCAGGGAGCGCTCTAGTGGCCACAGGGTGAAGCGACGTTGCATAACGGTCGGCAAGTGGTTAATTTTAATACTTTTATATTTATCAGTAATTTTGTAAAATTTTCCGTGTTATTATCTGCTAATGATGATTTTAATGTATTTTCAAATAAAATATTGCTTTGATAAACAGTTGCGTAAATATCGTGGGGCCTTAAAAATAAGTAGCACCTTTTTTTATTCTACTGGTCATTATGGATGAGCCGAACACCCCCCGGTTCGGTTCGCACCAGAACCTGCGAACAGACCTAAACTTTGCGTGAATTTTAGAACCCTATTATAGTCTATGGCACTCGAACATTCAAAATCAAAAGTGCTAATTTTAAAGGCTAATATGCAAGTTATTGTCCTAAAAAGTGTTTGGGCACCCATGTCCTGCCCCAGGGGACATGTATCCATGCAAAAAAAAACTTTTGAAAAACGTCAGTTTTTTCAGGAGCAGTGATTTTAATAATGCTTAAAGTGAAACAATAAAAGTGTAATATTCCTTTAACCACCTGAGACCCAGAGTACGTCATATGACGTCTTTTTGGTCTCAGGGGTATATCTGAATGATGCCTGTAGCTACAGACATCATTCAGATATTGCCGGTTTCAGCCGGCGATTCCCTGCACCATAAGAACGATCATAGTGGCTGTTCCGCCGCTTGATCGTTCTTATGGGCGGCGGGAGGGGACGCCCCCCCCTCCCGCCGCCCTCCGGTGCTTCTACCGACTCACCGCTTCCATCGGTGAGTCGGACTCGGGATCCGCTGGCACCGGATGATGATCATAGAGATTTCCGGCGGACCAGATGGTCGTCGGAGTCTCTATGATCGTTCGGAGGCCGGGCGCGATATTATGACGTCACGCCCGGCCTCTGCATTCAAAAAACGGCGCCGCCTCCGCTGGGAAGCGGTGATCCTTTTTTTTTTTTTTTTTTGATTTTAGGCTTCCCAGCCTAGAGGTGAGATGTGGGGTCTTATTGACCCCATATCTCACTGTAAATAGGTCCGATCATGTAATATTCCTATTACAAGGGATGTTTACATTCCTTGTAATAGGAATAAAAGTAATCAAATATATATATATTTTTTTTAAAGTTGTTGAACTAAAAAAATAAAGTAAAATGAACAATAAGCGGAAGCGAACGCATACGTAAGTCCCGCCCACATATGAAAACGGTGTTCAAACCACACATGTGAGGTATCGCCGCGAACGTTAGAGCGAGAGCAATAATTCTAGCCCTAGACCTCCTCTGTAACTCAAAATATGTAACCAGTAAAAAATGTTAAAGCGTCGACTATGGGGATTTTTAAATACCAAAGTTTGGCGCCATTCCACAAGCGCATGCAATTTTGAAGCGTGACATGTTGGGTATCTATTTACTCGGCGTATCTTCATCTTTCACATTATGCAAAAAAATTGGGCTAACTTTACTGTTTTGTTTTTTTTTAAAGCAGGAAACTGTTTTTTTTCTGAAAAAAACGCGTTCGAAAAATTGCTGCGCAAATACCGTGCGAGATAAAAAGTTGCAACAACCGCCATTGTATTCTTTAGGGTCTTTGCTAAAAAAAAAAATATATAATGTTTGGGGGTCCTATGTAATTTTCTAGCAAAAAAAATTTGGAATTTTACATGTAGGAGAGAAATGTCAGAATTGGCCTGGATCTCAGGTGGTTAAATTTCGTACCTGGGGGTATCTATAGTATGCCTGTAAAGGGGCGCATGTTTCCCATGCTTAGAACTGTCTCTGCACAAAGTGTAATTTCTGCAGGAAAAAAAGTCATTTAAAAGCACTCACGGCTATAATGAATTGTCGGCTCCCCGTAATACTGAGAACAGTCATTGAAAGTCATTGATAAAAAATAAAATAAAAAATGCGTGGGGTTCCCCCCAAAATCAATAACCAGGCCCTTCCGGGGTGGTATGGTTTTAAGGGGAACTCCACGCCAAATTAGAAAAAAAATGGCGTGGAGTTCCCCCCAAAAATTCATACCAGACCCTTTATGCGAGCACGCAACCTGGCAGGCAGCAGGAAAAGAGGGGGGACGAGAGAGCGCCCCCTCAAAGCACCATGTCCCCATGTTGATGGGGACAAGGGCCTCATCCCCACAACCCTGGCCGGTGGTTGTGGGGGTCTGCGGGCGGGGGCTTATCAGAATCTGAAAGCCCCCTGACGCAAGGGGAAACCCAGGCTTCCCCCGTTATGTACAGGTGACCCCGCCCCCTCTGATGTAACGCAGGTTTCCATTATATCAGAGGGGGCGGGATCACCCGCACATCACTGGGGAAGCCCGGGTTTCCCTTTGCGGCAGAGGGGGCGGGGTCAGGTGACGGGTGGCCCTGTCCTCCTCAGCTAAGACCTGTCAGGGGCCAGGGATTCCCGCGGGGTCTCTGTGGAGACAGGATGTGCTGCGCTGGACCATCGGGAGAGATCACCCATCGCTGGACCCCTGAGAAGAGATCAGCCATCACTGGATAGCAAGAGTGGATTACCACCGCTGGAATCTTTTTTTATTTTTTTTATTTTTAATAAAGGACTTTTCAGAAAGGTGTCAGTGTGTTTTTTAACAATTTTTTTACACTTTCTTTGTGAAATGGTAGGGGTACCCATTACCATTTCAAACAGGGGGGGCCAGGATCTGGGGGTCCCCTTGTTAAAGGGGGCTTCCTGATTCTGATAAGCCACCCGCCTGCAGACCCCCAAACCACCAGCCAGGGTTGTAGGGATGAGGCCCTTGTCCCCATCACAGACCCCCAAAGCATCCTCCCAATGTCGAGGGCATGTGGCCTGGTACGGTTCAGGAGGGGGGGCGCTCTCTCGTCCACCCTCTTTTCCTGCGGCCTGGCAGGTTGCGTGCTCGGATAAAGGGTCTGGTATGGATATTTGGGGGGAACCCCACGTCATTTTTTTTTTTAAATTTGACCCAGGGTTCCCCTTAATATCCATACCAGACCTGAAGGGCCTGGTAATTGAATTTGGGGGAACCCCACACATTTTTTTTTTTTTATCAATGACTTTCATTGACTGTTCTCTCTATTATGAGGAGCCGACAATTCATTATAGCCGCGAGTGCTTTTAAATTACTTTTTTTCCTGCAGAAATTACACTTTGTGCAGGGACAATTCTAAGCACGGGAAACATGCGCCCCTTTACAGGCATACTATAGACACCCCCCACTTTTATTGTTTCACTTTAAGCATTATTAAAATCACTGCTCCCGAAAAAACTGGCGTTTTTAAAACTTTTTTTTGAATTAATACATGTCCCCTGGGGCAGGACCCAGGTCCCCAAACACTTTTTTATGACAATAACTTGCATATAAGCCTTTAAAATGAGCACTTTAGATTTCTCCCACTTTTACAGGGTGTTCCGCGGCTTTTCGAATTTGCCGCGAACACCCCAAATTGTTTGCTGTTCAGTGAACAGGCGATCAGGCAATGTTCGAGTCGAATGTGAGTTTCGACTCGAAGCTCATCCCTACTAGTCATATGCTTTCAGAAAATATATGGCTCGGGGGTCTTTTGCAAACTCTGAAAGCTGTAGGGAAAAAAAAAAAAATCCAATGGAAAAATTGCAAAAATGGTCTGGCCTGCTGATTTTGCCTGCAGAGCCTGGCAGTGAAAAGGTTAAATCAACAAATTCAACATTTTTACAGGGTTTTGCTTATTCAACCGTGATGCTTATAATAGTTCATAAAGTAAAGAAATGTTGGTGTAGGAAAAGTCCCTTAGATGAAACAAAAAAATAAAAAACTTATTTAATATATTACATAGTTACATAGCATTTAAGTTTGAATAAAGACAACAGTCCATCCAGTTAAACCTGTGTTGGTATGTGTGTGTTTGTGTAGATAATCATTTCCCAAATCCCTGTATATTGTGTTCGCTAAATGCGTCTTCCAAGAGTCTTTTAAAACTATCAATACTTCCTGCTGACACCACAGATGGTGGAAGAGAGTTCCACATCCTTACCGCCATGACAGTGAAAAAAACCCTACTCAGCTTAGGGTAAACTGCTTCTCTTCCGGTCTCATCGTGTGGCCCCCATGTCTTCTTACACTCCCTGGGACTGAAAAGTTTCATGCTTAGGCTGGGATCATCATTGAGATATTTGTATATTGCAATCATATCTCTTCTTAAGCGTCTCTTCTTCAGGGAGAATACATTTATCACTTGCAGTTGTTCCTCATAATTGAGGTCCTCCAGTCCCTGTATTCATTTTGTTGCCCTTCTCTGGACCCTCTCCAGCTCCAGCACATCCTTTCTGAGGATTGGTGACCAGAGCTTGACAGAATACTCCAGATGCCGCGGAACCAGAGTTTTAAGTGGCAGGATTATCGTTTTATCTCTGGAGTAAATTCCCTTTTAATGCATGCTAATATTCTGCTGGCTTTGCTTGCTGCAACTTGGCAATGCATGCTATTTTTACTAGGACCCCCAGATCCTTCTCCATCCTGGAATTCTTGCATTACCTCAATGTTAAACCCCATTTGCCATCTATTTGGCCACTCCATTAATTTATTCTGGTGCTCTTGTAAAGTTTCTGTATCCTGCTGTGATGTTATTGCCCTACTTATATTTGTGTCATCAGAAAACACTAAGATTGAACTATTTATCCCATCCTCTATATCATTTATAAAAAAATTAAACAGAATTGTTCCTAGGACAGAGTACCCCACTAGCCACTGTAGACCATTCGGAGTACATGTTATTTATCACCACCCTTTGGACACGCCCCTATAACCAGTTTTCTATCCAAGAACAAACTGTATGGTCCATACCCACAAACCTCAGTTTGTAGATGAAGCGTTTGTGGGAGACTGTACCAAATGCTTTTGCAAAATCCAGATACACCACATCTACCAGCCTACCTTTGTCCATATAGCAGCTCACTTCCTCATAGAATGTTAATAGGTTGGTTTGGCAAGAGCGACCTTTTTCGTAAACCTATGCTGATTACTACTAATGACACTGTTTTCATCAGCAAATTCTTGAATTTGGTCCCTTTATCATCCCCTCAAATAGTTTACAAACTACCGATGTTAGACTAACTGGCCTGTAGTTTCCAGGAATATATCTCTGAACTTTTTTTGAATATTGGTACCACGGGGGCTTTTCGCCAATCAGCTGGTACCATTTCTGTTAGCATTCTGTCTATAAAGATTAGGAATATTGGTCTGGCTATAACCTGACTGAGTTCTTTGACGACTCTCAGGTACAAGCTATACGGTCCTGGAGATTTAATTATGTTAAGCTTCTCTAATCCTTTCTGGACTCCGGCCTCTGTTAGTTACATGGGTAGATCCTGTGACGTGTTACTAACAATACAGTCGTGGTTGTTATACCCATCCTTTTCCTTTGTGAAGACTGAGGAGAAGAAAACATTTAGTACAGCTGCCTTCTCCTTGTCATCTGCAACCAACTTCCCTTCATCCTTTATGGGGCCTATGTGTTCCGACCTCAGTTTTTTATCGTTAATCTATTTAAAAAATGTCTTACTCTCCTCCGCTATATGTCTCTCAAAGTCTTTTTTAGCGACCCGATTGAGTTCTTACATCAGTTATTGTATTCCTTGTAGTGTTGGAATGCTGAGAATGACCCGCTTTATACTTTTTAAATGCCTTTTTTGTCCTTAATATAACATTTTACATTTTGGTTCAGCCACCCAGGTTTAACCTTATGTTTATTACCCTTTGGAATGCACTTGGTGATACTTTTTTAATATCTTCCTAAAGCATTTTTCCTTCATGTTCAATGTTTCAAGGATTTGGTCGCAATTAATATCTTTTAGTATTGAGAGCAGTTCAATTAAACACCTTTTAAAATTTAGTGTTCTTGTACTACCCTTGTGCCTCCCTTTTCTATGATTTATACTGAATGTAATAATCCTGTTGTTGCTAGTTCCCAAGTTGTCACAGAATCAGATCTGTATCATTTGTAATTAAAAGATCTAGCAATTTCTAGTCGGGGAATCCACCAGACATTTAAGAAAAACACAGCTACATGCTTATGTGGGGACAGGCTATAGGAGTTGCCTATATCTCAGTGGCAACCAAAAGCAGCCACAAGTTCAATTTGTACTCTTTACGAGGAGAACACATATAAAGTGCTTCTTTTTTGGTATATGACCCCCACCTGACTTAAAGCTATATATCCTATGGTTTCTGATCACTGCTGGTGTTGCCACAGACATTGTGGTACCTTGCTCCATATCTACTGGCAATGTCCACTATCACATCCCTAATGGATGTCGGTACATGATCTTCTTCAAAGACTGTTTCATTCAAACCTTCCCTTTTGTCCCAAGGTCCTTCTATTAGGGCTTCTCCCTACCACATTATCTAGACTTGCTAAGAAACAAATGTGTCATATCCTAACAGCGGCCAGATGCCTTGTGGCTCTTCAATGAAAAAGGCAAACACAGCCAACCTCCATTGAGTTGTACACTAGAATTAAGGACATGGAGACCATGGAGTCACTTACTGCTCGCTTTACCGATACGGTTGAGTGACATAATGCAGTCTGGGAGCCTTGGAACTCGCGAGAAGAGAAGTCCTTGTGAGAGTCTAATGTGTCCCAATGTCGATAGTGACAGTATGCTCCAATCTTCAGTGACATCTTCAGGACCCTTCTTACTTTTGCTATCTTTCTTTCTTTCTTTTTACGAACTCATTCTTGAAAGCTCTTAACGGGCATCAATTGACGCGCTGGGCTCAATCCCTGGGCCTTTTTCGGCCTCAGTTAGTCCTTTCTGGGATCGGCTCCATTGGCTAATATTTTTAAAGTTTTGTATGTACATTTTGGTAAATACTGTTATTGATACTTACAGATGTCTTTCTGTTATTATTCATGCATTCCCTTCAGACCTATACTTTTGTTAGATTGCTGGTCTGTTGTGGACCCTATATGATGCCCTCTGTTTGTTATCTTCTTTGTTATGTGAAAGAAAACTTTCAAAAAAATTGGCAATTTAAAAAAAAAAAAGAAGACATTTAATGAGTGGCCTGTCCCTAACGCCCAGTCAATGTCGGGATAGTAGAAGTCCCCCATCATGAGGACATTCCCTGCTTCGCTGCCATTTCTAACTGTGAAAGGAGATCCAACTCCACCTATTTTCCCGCTTACTGGCAAAAGATGATTTTTTTTTTCCTTTATAAGACAAAAATAAAAATATGTATTTTTAGCTATTGCTTGGCAGCCAACTGAAACCATCCCACCCAATGCACCCTAATTTTCTTAGGCTGGAAGTGTTCCGAATATTGAAAAATTAAAGCCCTTAAAGTCAAATAAAACTTAATTCTATTGAAATCTACTATTTGTGGGGTGAATGTGAATTTGGTTTCCATTCCACTCTCATGAGAGGTTTACTCCTTTTTTTTTTTAGTGTATAGTAACCTCCATAATGGAGAAGGATCTGGGGATTTTGGTAGATCATAAGCTCAATAATAGCATACAATGCCAAGTTGCGGTCTCCAAAGTGGGCAAAGTCCTTTCTTGTATTAAGAGAGGTATGGACTCCAGAGAGAGAGAGAGATATCATTTTGCCCCTGTTAAAATCATTAGTAAGACATCATCTGGAATATGCAGTTCAGTTTTGGGCACCAGTTCTCAAACAGGATGTCGGGGAACTGGAGAAAGTACAGAGAAGGGCAACCAAACTGATAAGAGGCATGGAGGAGTTCAGCTATGAGAAAAGATTAGATGAACTGTATTTTTTCTCTTTTGAGAAGAGGAGATTAAGGGGGGAAATGATCAACATGTACAAATACATAAGGGGTCCATATAGTGAACTTGGTGTTGAGTTATTCGCATTAAGGTCATCACAGGGGACATAGGGGCACTCTTTACGTCTAGAGAAAAAGAGATATCATCTCCAAATACGGAAAGGTTTCTTCACAGTAAAAGCTGTGAAAATGTGGAATAGACTCCCTCAACAGCTGGTTCTGGCCAGCTCAGCAGATTGCTTTAACCACTTCCCAACCAGCCGCCACAGTTATACTGTGGCAGGTTGGCACAGCTGCATGAGCCGTCGTTGCTGTACGTCGGCTCTTTAAGATGCTGTAGCAGGCGCGCGCCCGCAGCGTGTCCCTGGAGCCGATGCGCGTGCCTGGTGGGCACAATAACCAACGGGCACCCGCGATCGCTCGTGACAGAGCAAGAACCGGAATTTGTGTGTGTAAACACACAAATCCCGGTTCTGTCATGGGAGAGGAGAACGATCATGTGTGCCTACTAAGTAGGAACAATGATCTCTCTCTTCCTCTAGTCAGCCACTCCCCCCCCCCCCACAGTTAGAAACACACATAGGTAACACAGTTAACCCCTTGATCGCCCCCTAGTGTTAACCCCTTCCCTGCCAGTGACATTTATACAGTAATCAGTGGCTATTTTTAGCTCTGATCACTGTGTTAAATCCGATTTGGGGGTCTTCAAACAAGATATTCAGATGAGATAGTAGATCCAGATTTTAAGATAAGATAAGTAGGTGCTTTTTATTCACTGCAGTGGAGAAATACAACACAGTTCACAGCTACTTTAAGCGAGCAAAAGTGAAAGTGTTTCTGAGCTTACATCTACAGGTTATACAAAACTCAACATTATCAGACCCCTATAATTCTACTCAACTGTATAAATGTCACTGGTCCCAAAAAAGTGTCAAAAGTGTCCAATGTGTCCGTCACAATGTTGCAGTCCCGATAAAAATCGCAGATCACCTCTATTACTAGTAGAAAATAAAATCCCATAAATATATCCCCTATTTTGGTTATATTTATAATTGTGGTTTTCAGGACGCGCAGCTTAGAGGTTTTTCACCTTTATTTAAAACGGGGGGAGGGCTGGGGGCCGGGATACCGGAAGCCATTGGCGCCACTGAGTGTGATGAGACCGCGCTAAATTGAAGCCGTTCTGGACCTCTGGAACACCCTGGTTGCTGATCTTGATGTGCCCATTTACCACCACTGTCTAGTGAGTGTAATCCTTTATGAATAAATCCTGGCTTTTAATTTGCTACTAGACATGTGCACAATAGATAAATTCATTTAGTTTTGTTTCGTTTAGTTTCTGTTCGTTTCCGTTGATTCATAGCGATTCATAATTTCGTAAGTCGTCGGTGTTCGTATTCGGACTCGTTCGTATTTTCGTAAGAGTTATTTTTTCGTTGATTCGTATTTCCGTCTAATTTTCGTTTATTCAAAATTCGTATTTTCGTTATATTTCGTATTCGGACGTATTCTTATTTTCGGAAGAGCTATATTTTCGTTGATTTGAAATGATTCGTATTTCTGTTAATCTAATTTTCGTTGATTCGAAATTTGTATTTTCGTAGATTTAATTACATTTATACTTTCGTCAGATTGATTTATTCGTACTTTCGTAACATTGTTTTCATAGATTCGTAATCGGAGCATAATTCATAATTTTACGCAATGTGTATGCTATTTATATGTTTAAGAAACAAAGAATTTCTCTCTCACAAGTCAGAACTTAACTCAAAAATAAAAAAAAAAAAAAGAAAAAATAAAAAAAAAATAAAAAAAAAAAAAAAAAAAAAACAAAAAAAAAAATAAAAAAAAAAAAAAAATAAAAAAAAAAAAAAAAAAAAAAAAAAAAAAAAAAAAAAAAAAAAAAAAAATAAAAAAAAAAAAAAAAAAAAAAAAAAAAAAAAAAATAAAAAATAAAAAAAAAATAAAAAAAAAAAAAAAATAAAAAAAAAAAAAAAAAAAACCACCAAAACAGTGCTTCCGACCCAACCACACCTTATCTGGACTCTGGATGGAATATTTCAGAATCAGAACTAACATTTGTTCTTTCGATTTCTCGATCAGCAGAATTTTCGTTATTTCGTATTTTCGTTGTTTTGATTTCCTTTTTTCTGAATATTCGTAATTTCGATTTTTCGTTCATTTAGATTTTCGTTATTTTTGAATCTTTGTTTGGTATTTTTGTTGTTTCTGTTTTCGTTTTTCGGATTTTCATTCTTTCGTAGTTTCGTTGTTTCTAATTTAATTATTTCGTATTTTCGTTGTTTTTCATATTCGTTCTTTTCGATAGTTCGTTTTTCGTTAGAATTTTTAGTAAACCATTCGTTCATTACGTATTACGAATGAAGGAATATAACGAATTTGAACGGAAAACAAATTCATAACTAAACGAATTGCACTTTTCTAATTGCTACATTTAGATTGGCGCTGCTTTCTGTTGTTTTATTGTGGGTATAGGATTGTGTATATGGGATTGTCATTGTATGTTTGTTTTTTGTTTTTTTTATTCGTTGAACTATATGGACTTTTCAACCTTTTTTCAACCTGACTGACTAACTATTAAGGATGAGCCAAACACCCCCCGGTTCGGTTCATACCAGAACCTTCGAACGGACCGAAAATTTGCGCAAACTTTAGACCCCCATTAAAGTCTATGGGACTCGAACGTTCGAAATCAAAAGTGCTAATTTTAAAGGCTGTTTTTTCGGGAGCACTGATTTTAATGACGACTAAAGTGAAAAAAAAAGTATTCCTTTAAATATCGTGCCTGGGGGGTGTCTATAGTATGCCTGTGAAGTGCCACGTGTTCCCGTGTTTAGAACAGTCCCTGCACAAAATGACATTTAATGGAAAAAAAAAAAAGTCATTTAAAACTGCTTGCGGTTGACCCTTTGGGTCTAGTACGGATATTAAGGGGAACCCCATACCCAAAATAAAAAAGGAAAGGTGTGGGGCCCCCAGGCTCTATATACTCAGAACAGCAGTATACAGGCGGTGCAAACAAGACAGGGACTGTGTAGGTTTGTTGTGTTAAGTAGAATCTGTTTGTAATTTTGAACTGGTGCATTTTAAAAGTGTAGCTACAGTCAAAAAATCTATTTTTAAGCTTTTTGGAAAACATAGGGAAGGGTTATCACCCCTGTATAATTTTTTGGCTGCCTGTCTTTTTTCATCTCACTTCCTGTTGTCTCCTTCCATTTGCAAGTAGTAGACGTTTGTAAGTTTGATGTTTGATAGGGGCCTGCCCTATATGCTCTGAAGAAATTTGGCCCTAAGGTGTTGGTGTTGCCACAAGTTAACACTGTAAGCCCTCAAAGTGACTCTTGGTGGGTGCTGGAGCGCACTGCTGTGAAATATTATATCAAGAATTGTAATTACATGCACCTGTTAAATGGGGGCTGAAAAATTGGGCCTTAGGCACTGGTGCCGCGACACTACAACCTCTACCAGATACTCCAGTTGGAGTGCAGGAATGAGCCCTGCTGCAAAGCATTGCATCACAAATTGTAATTACATGCCCTTGTTAAACAGGGGCTGAAAAATTGGGCCTTAGCCACTGGTGGCGGCACCCAGAACATTAAGGAGGAAGAGGATAGTCAGTCAACATAACAGGACAGTCACTCAGCATCAGCATAGGTAGTCTTGAAGGGATGTGACATTTCAAAAAAAAATATTCGGTTACATCAGCTTCAGGTGCTTGGTAGCTGGTGGCAATCCAAGACTGATTCATCTTTATGAAGGTCAGTCGATCGACCGAGTCAGTGGACAGGCGCACCCTGTGATTGGTTACAAAGCCTCCAGCAGCACTGAATGTGTGTTCTGAAAGAATGCTGGATGCTGGATGCAGGACAGGCCAGTAGCTCAATTGCAATTACTGTGCAAGCTCTGGCCAGTGATCCATACTCAAGACCCAGTAAGCCAGAGAATTTTCTGTGGGAAAGGTGTCCAAGTCTGACCTTGCCCCTAGGTTTTTTTGCACCATGTAAATCAGACGCTGGCGATGCTTGCTGGAACTGATCATACCTTGGGGCTGCGGACTAAAAAATTGTCTGAACGCATCGGTCAGACGGCCACCTTCTCCACTGCTCCTTCTGTGACTGACCGAAGCCTCAGCAACTCGTTGTCCAGGACCAGGAGTTTGTAACCTCCCAGTCTCTGGGAACACATTGCACAGACCTTTCTGCAAGGCCTCCCAGAGATGTTTCATCCTCTGCTCCCTCTGCGATGGCAAGATAAGGTCCACAACCTTACCCTTGTACCGTGGATCAAGGAGAGTGGCCAGCCAGTAATGGTCCCTCTCATTTATCCGAAGAATACGAGGATCCTTCCGCATGCAGCGTAGGTTAGATGAGGCATTCCGTCCAGAGTCCTCTGGGCCACTAAGGACAACATGATCTGCAGCCAGATCCTCCCAGCCACGTACAAGTCCACCGGTTTCTTGGGACTGTAAATCATCCCTAAAAGACTGCTGATGCTGAGTGCCAGGCTCCACCTCCATGCTGACACAATCCGCCTCCTCCTCGTCCTCTTCTTGTGTGATGGGTGGGACAGAAGGAACACTGGCTGGATAAAGGGGGCCTTGAGAGGCAAGGAAGTCCTCCTCTTCCTGCCTCTGTTCTGCCTCAAGTGCCCTGTCCATTATTCCACGCAGCGTATGCTCCAACAGGTGGACAAGAGGTACAGTGTCACTGATGCATGCACTGTCACTGCTCACCATCCTCGTGGCCTCCTCAAATGGTGATAGGACAGTGCATGCATCCTGATCATGCCCCACTGGCGTGGTGAAAAAAAACGAGCTCCCCTGACCCTGTCCTGGCCCTCTGTTGCATGTGCAGCCACTGCAGCATGGCCAACATTGAGTTCCACCTGGGCATGTCACATATAAGGCGGTTCTTGAGCATCTTCAACTCCTTTTGCAGCTCAGCCAGCCGAGCACTGGCATTATATGATCGGCGGAAATGCACACAGACTTTCCTGGCCTGCCTCAGAACATCCTGTAAGCCTGGGTACCTGCCCAAGAAACGCTGCACCACCAGGTTAAGGATGTGAGCCACGCAGGGCACATGGGTCAGTTGTCCCTGTCGGAGGGCAGAGAGGAGGTTGGTTCCATTGTTGCAAACCACCATTCCTGGCTTAACCACCTCTTGGCCTGCCCCTGCAGAGCTGACAGAACCTCTGCCCCAGTGTGGCTTCTGTCCCCCAAACACACCAGCGCAAGCATGGCATGGCATCTTTTTGCCTGCGTACTTACGTAGCCCCTTGAATGCCTACGGAGCACCACTGGCTCCGAGGACAAAGCACAGGAAGAGGCCATGGAGGAAGAAGAAGAGGAGGGGGGAGGAGAGAGGTGTGTCACAACCAATAGTAGCATTTTGGAGGCGTGGTGCGGAACAACCTCCAACACTACTGTACCTTGTCCTGCATCCTTCCCAGCTGCCAAAAGAGTGACCCAATGGGCCGTGAAAGATGGGTAACGTCCCTGTCCATGCCTGCTGAACCATGAGTCAGCAGTAATATGCACCTTACCGCTGACCGCCCTGTCCACCGAGGCATGGACATTGCCTTCCAAATGCCGGTAGAGAGCCGGAATCGCCTTCCGTGAGAAAAAGTGGCGTTTGGCAATGTGCCACTGAGGAACCGCACATTGCACAAACTCACGGAAGGGGGCCGAGTCTACCAACTGAAAAGGCAGCAGTTGAAGGGCTAGCAATTTAGCCAAGCTAGCATTCAACCGCTGGGCATGTGGATGGCTGGGAGTGAACTTCTTTTGATGGTCCAGCAGCTGGGGCAGGGAAATTTGCCTGCTACAATCGGACGTCGGTGTACTGCTAGCAGAGTGCCCGCAAGTACTTGGCTGTGACACACCTAATTCTACACCTTCATTCCCCTCAGTGCAGCTTTCAGAGAGGACTGAAGGTATAGTGGGTTTGGGGATCCCAGCTGATGAGAAGCAAGGAGAGGTCCGCTTTGTTCTTTGGTGTGGGTCTTTAAGGTACGCTTGCCAACGAGCTACATGGCAGGTCAACATATGTCTGGTCAAGCATGTGGTGCCCAAGCGGCTGATGTTTTGGCCACGCGAGATACGCTTGAGACATATGTTGCAAATAGCAGCGGTGGGATCTGATGCACTGGTCTCAAAAAAGGCCCATACCAATAAAATTTTGCAATAACGCACAGAAGCAGCTCCCTGCACAGGCGGAGCTCTGCTGTGTGATTCAGTCGGTGTGCTGCCCTTAAGCTGGCCCCCGGAGGCACCCACGTGGAGTCAGTGACCTCATCATCCCCTCCCTCTTCATCACTGGAGCAAACCTGGCAGTATGCTGCAGCTGGTGGAACATGACTGTCAGATTGCTGTCCTTCTTAAACATCCCCTCTCTCTGCGCTCACGCTACTGCCTTCCTCTAGCTGGGTATCATCATCAGAGCCTTCAAAATGCTGGGCATCCTCCTGGAGCATGTACCCCACACTGTGGTCAAACAATTTGGGGGACTCCTCAGGAGGACAAGGTGGGTCTAGGGAAGGAGTGACTGATGACATTGAGACGAGGGAAGAGAATGCGTTGGCAGCTGCTTTGCCAGTACCCTGAGCCTGGGTGAGAGAGGATGAGGAGGGTTTGATCATCCACTCTACCAAGTCTTCGGCATGATGCGGCTCAACACGTCCAGCTGCTGAAAATAAGGACAAGTGTGTCCCATGGCCACGTGCCGATGACGATGCACCGCGTCCACTACCAGCACTGTTGCCTCTAGACACAGAGCCTGCTTGCCCTCTTTTATTGGCTCGTGACTGTCTACCTCTCCTTGTTGGCCTTCCAGACATACTAATGGCCTGCAGGGAGAAGGGAAAACCAGCAATAAGGGGTAGCTTCAGCTGTATACTGTGCAGGAGGCACCTACACCCACTGTAACTGCTGCAGATGCCTGTGTTACACAACAGAACAACACCAGCAATAAGGGGTAGCTTCAGGTGTATACTGCGCAGGAGGCACCTACACCCACTGTAACTGCTGCAGATGCCTGTGTTACACAACAGAACAACACCAGCAATAAGGGGTAGCTTCAGGTGTATACTGTGCAGGAGGCACCTACACTCACTGTAACTGCTGCAGATGCCTGTGTTACACAACAGAACAACACCAGCAATAAGGGGTAGCTTCAGGTGTATACTGTGCAGGAGGCACCTACACCCGCTGTAACTGCTGCAGATGCCTGTGTTACACAACAGAACAACACCAGAAATAAGGGGTAGCTTCAGGTGTATACTGTGCAGGAGGCACCTACATTCACTGTAACTGCTGCAGATGCCTGTGTTACACAACAGAACAACACCAGCAATAAGGGGTAGCTTCAGGTGTATACTGTGCAGGAGGCACCTACACCCACTGTAACTGCTGCAGATGCCTGTGTTACACAACAGAACAACACCAGCAATAAGGGGTAGCTTCAGGTGTATACTGTGCAGGAGGCACCTACACCCACTGTAACTGCTGCAGATGCCTGTGTTACACAACAGAACAACACCAGCAATAAGGGGTTGCTTCAGGTGTATACTGTGCAGGAGGCACACTACACCCACTGTAACTGCGCTAGGTTAACAAGCAAAGATGACACCGTCCCTGCCTATCCTGCTCTCTCCCTGCACGCCAACACACTACACATGGCCGCCGCGCTGGCGGCCTTATATAGTGTGGGGCGTGTACTATACCCCCCTGAGCTATAATTGGCCACAGGCATCCTGTCCCTGAGCTTGCGTAATACACGGCGGGGGCCTTTTATGGGTTTATCGATACATCTAGTTGGTTGGAAATTCTAATTTACCGTCAAAGACCTCAAGATCAGGAAGGTTTAATGCTGATGTATATTTTATATTGTTTCATCACTCAGTGATTTCTTTGTATCTATATACACTCCGCACTATTTACACTCTCTGCTTCTTCATTTGGAGAACCAAACTATAGCAATACGTTTACTATATGCTATATGTTTTATGCAGTGACGTGAGTGTATATATACAAAGAGTATGCATATTTATATACATATTTTATTGTATTGTCTTTTTTATATATACTTTCTCTAAACTCCCCCCTCCTTACTGGCACAATGCTTGGCTTACTAAGTATATTTGCCTCAACTGATCACAGTTGAAGCATACCTATACCTGGATCAACTTTTTAAATAAGTGAAATGTGACTATATGTCACTATACAGATTTATCATCCTTAACAAGCTGCAAAGATATAGCTGTCACACAGACGTGGGACAGCTCCTCCCAAAGAATAAGCTCTTTTAAATGGTAGGCGTGTTTGAGGAAAGGACGTCTATAAGAAGGAGTCATCTTACGCTACCAAAACGTCCAGATGAAGCTACACACCCCCTTGTGAAACCATTGACATCATCTCCGGCCGGACGCCACACCACGTCATGACGCAATGACGCAATCCCCCATCGGAGTGGACGAGCCCGTTCACTGATGGAGTAAGGGACCTGACCACACGGTTACCCAGCTGGGAAGGAGACTAAGTAAAAGTACACATCTACGAACCAACGAGCGGCATGTTTACAGACTCCAAGGATGGGAAGCTGGTAATGAATTCAGCCCGGATTGATTATATCCCCCTTAGGTCTATGGAAAATCCTTGGAATCACGCAGCATCTGCTTGAAGGACTCTGTGACAGACATATACCGAAAGAGCTCTATATGCTATTTACAGCATTAAACCGGCATTCACCTGTCCATAGGGGAATGGTAACGTATGACGTCAGTATAACATGACAGTATAGGCTATGTGAAATAGATGATTTCATTGTATACCAATCAACATATGGTTGCTGTGATGCATCAACAAGTTTACATTCTCTGATGAGAGTACTCATGGTATTAACTATAGCTATACTTTGAATTGTCATCATGGCAAGATATGTACAATCTTTTTCCAGAATAATGTAATTTATCATCTAACCCGGGACATTTGAGTCACTTCAGTAGTCCGCAGTGGATGTGTACATGTTAGAGGTCATCTTTCTCCATCAATAATTTATTGTTCTATCCATCAATATAATTTTGTTGCTCTCTCCCGCAGCTGGGATTATTTTTAGGGTGTTTTCCCTTTTCTCCTCACTGGCTCGAGCCCCCAGGGGGAATTGATGACAGTCCGCCTGGTCACATTTTGTCATAGCTGTACTCCTCAGCGACATACGAGACTGCCACCAATTTTCTTTGGCGTCCGGACGCATTTTGTCATTTATGTTACATGTTGTCCTGTCCCCCCCATGTCTGTGGTTGCCCTGGTTCATTGAAACCAGCTGGTTTAGTCTATCATTTGGTAACTTGCGGTATTTTGTGCTATTTGTTATAGGATATGCTCCACAATAAATTTATATTTTTATATATTTTGGATTTCATTTATATGCATTGCTGTTTAATAAGCCCCACTTTTTTCTGTCTCTATCTGTTTGAGACATCCATTGTTTTTTCAATACAGCTTTAGGGGTTGGACTGCAAGTGCAAATATAGAGCATATATCCTTTACTTATATTGACACAAGCCTCGTTTTTTCTATATATTCTTCCTGATGTATATTTGGTTTATAATGTTTTTTTGTAAAATGTATTTATATGTATTAAGTTATGTTTCAGAGTATTTTTGTATTTCATCTGTTTTGTAATAAAAAAGGTCTGCTATGGCCATTCGACTCCAAAAAGAATGTTGTCTGGTCAATCGTTAGATAAGATATAGAGGGTATAGGTTGTCCCTTAAGGGAGTCTCACGAGTAAGTACATCCCCTAGTCATCTTTACATCTAATATTTTAGTTATGTTATCTGTGACAACAAATTTGAGATGTGTTTATTCAATCTTTTAGGTTCTCTGCATCACGGTTACAGCTTGTCTTCACCTGTTCTTTATGGCGGCCTTTGCTTGGATGTTAGTTGAAGGCCTACTATTGTGGAGTAAAGTTGTTGCAGTAAACATGAGTGAAGGCAGAAGAATGAAATTTTACTACATCACTGGATGGGGTGAGTTGAAGTTTCTGTTATCTAAGGAGGATTTAAACCATAAATTATATTTTAAATTATATTTTCATGGAAACACAGGTAGTTATAGGTCCTACATTTTTAGTCACCAGCTATGATGTATGTTCCATTAAAAAAACATAATATCAGAATGAGTTATTGCAAGGAACCTGTTTCACATATTGGAAATTATCTTAAAGGGGTTGTAAACCCTCATGTTTTTTCACCTTGCATCTGTTACTTACCGGCCCTCCAGTCCCCCCCTTGTACTCTCCTGAGTCATGTGATTCACACGTTGGAGATGTGCTCTTCCCCTCTGCCCGTTGTCTCGGCTCTTAATTGGATAGATTGATAGCAGTGCAGCCATTGGCTCCCACTGCTGTCAATCAAATCCAATGATGGTGCGGGGTCGAGTCCGGCATTCTGCATCTATGGAAGCAAATGCTGGACTTGGGAGCGCGCCCGCAATCTAACCCCCCCGGGAGAGCGCTTCTCCTAGGGGGTTATACGATGTGGGGAGGAGCTACCAGCGCCGCTGGGGGACCCCAGAAGTCGAGGAACGGGGCCACACTGTGCAAAACAAACTGCACAGTGGCGGTAAGTATGACATGTTTGTTATTTAAAAAAAAATAAGCATTACGATCACTTGGATAAATCAGACATTTGCTTTGTATTGATTCTCATATGCAGTTTTAGCTGCTGGTATTGGAATGCATATGTATTAGGGATGAGCCGAACACCCCCCGGTTCGGTTCGCAGCAGAACATGCGAACAGGCAAAAAATGTGTTCGAACACGCGAACACCGTTAAAGGCTATGGGACACGAATATGAAAAATTAAAAGTGCTTATTTTAAAGGCTTATATGCAAGTTATTGCAAAAAGGGTTGTTTTGATATTATGGCCCGCCTCTATCTAACAACTCTCTGCGCTCAAAGGGATATACTGTCTGGGTATGTGTTTTAGTAATGTGGTATATTAATATACCTAGTTTGATGTGCAACCCAGCATAGGTGCACCAATAGCTGCTGCTTAAAGGAAACGTAGTATGTAAAGGTACAATAAATAACCAGTGTCACGGAGTAAGAAATTGCGTAAACAATTATCTGTATCCAACCTGTGTCAATATTGTAGCAGCGCTGGGGTATCAGAAAAAAAACTGATTAAACAAGAAATTGTTTGAATATATAAATGGATCAATATATGCAAATCAATCAATAATCCATGGATTAATCAATTATAAATGATAATCATAATTAATGAGATAGGGGGGTAAGTGAATTCAATCAATTGATGAATAAATAAATAAATGAATTAATTACGCGAGAGTCCATTCATTTCACGGTGACTCCAAATAAATAAATAAATAAATAAATGAGTAAATAAATAAATAAATTAATTAATTAAAGTCCCGTTTTCTCCATGATGCGGTAATCAAAACCAAAGTGATATTGCTAGCTCAATATTCAATGTGTCGCAGAAACTGATTAGTCCATCCACCAGTGTGCTTCACCACGTGATAGAAGATTCCCCTTTGGGGATGCACTCACCAGAGCTAAATAGAATATGGGCATGTATACACTTTCATCAGGGTCCCGTTACTCTCTCTATTGAAGTCCACCAGTTTTCCTCAACATCCTCCCATTCAGTAGCTCACCATTGGCAGGTAGATTATATGTTGAAACAAATTGCACCACATAGTGTGACTCCGTTTAAAACATTTATTAAACCCCCCCAATCAGTTAAAATAGAACACCCCTTATTACAGAATGCGTACCAGATGTAAAAGACAAATCAGCATGTAAGATAAATGTAAAGCACTCTGCCTGTGAACGCCTTCCGGATCCTTTACAGCTGATTTCCGCTATAGAAAGCGGTGTTTGCAGCGTCCTAGGATGCTTCCTGGTCGGTGGACCGCAGGCTGGAGCGCACACGTCACTTCCTTGTTTCTCTAGTCAACGTCCCTGACGCACGTTTCGTCCTATCGGACTTCCTCACGAGGGCGTGACTAGAGAACCGGAAGTGTCACTCTTATAGTGATGGATAGACATTCTGGCCAATCGGAGCGCACGCATGGATCTAATAGGAATTCTTACAGCGCTAGTCTGCTCATATCTAGTTAATCCCCCAGAATAGATAGCGATTTCAAACTTGATCAGCAATGATAATACATGAATTCAGGGATAAAGAGAGATGTATTGTCATACTATATGCTTTACTTTTAAAATTATAAAGATTCCTTGCATGCATGCGCGTGCCTCCTTCCATTGACCCTTAAACAATCAGTCATGTTTGTGCCACAATCTGATACACAGTGTGGATCCATGAAAAGGAGGGCTATGGCTAAGATAACAGCTAATAAGCATATTATATAGATAAGCATATTATATAGATAAAAGAGTCACATGGCAGCTGATAAGCATATTATATGGATAAATGACAGTTAATTTTAATATACTCCTTAGAGTCTGAGTTAAAATATGCGAGTAATTGTAAATTGTAAATATGCGAC
Organism: Lithobates sylvaticus; assembly: GCA_028564925.1. Classification (NCBI taxonomy): domain Eukaryota; kingdom Metazoa; phylum Chordata; class Amphibia; order Anura; family Ranidae; genus Lithobates; species Lithobates sylvaticus. The sequence continues at coordinate 135,076,712 of CM053033.1, forward strand.
TGCGGGTCTATATGTATAAAATATACATATAAAAACACCTAAAAAATCACATATTGAAAATCGCATATAAAAATGCGTCTAAAAACCGCATAAGAAACCGCATGTAAAACGCATATATAAAATATGTATAAAATATGTATATAAAAGGGGAAAACAATGTTTACTAAATCCAATGGATAAAATCATGTTGGTAAATGTTATTTGTAAACCGCGGGTGGGGGATTACAATATTATAAAATTATAATAATATAAAATTACAAAATCTATATATAAAATATATAAATCTATAAAATTACATAAATATAAAATTTGATCCTACATGGTATGGTATTGCACATTGGCCCAAATACCTATCCCGCAAACAATGGAATGCAGTGACCATGTTAGTACATGCTTATACAATGGATCAGAATTCAATGAGTCAAAAATTCCAGGGGTACTGTGCTCATAGATCTCCTTGTATGGAATGCAACCCAAATACATCTAGGGTGTGCACAGTTACAGCAAAAAAAAAATATATATATGATAATAAGCAAATAAAATAAATTGAATTAAATGACAACAGGAACAGGTAAAAAAACAGATAAAAATGGAATAAATACACCATCAGGATCATTGGGGTCATATGCGTCTCCCGAAAAGATATATATATATATATATATATTCTTATTATTGAGGGGGTGGTTAAGTGTCACTAATAAAGCAATTAATGTCAAGTTCTACATTCAAACCTCTAGGGGCGAGTACGTCAGTCAGAAAAATCCATTTAGTTTCTTTTTTAGACAGTTCTCTTACCCTATGTATGCCCCTCCAATGAGGTTGAAGGTGTTCAATACCCCAAAATTCCAATCCTCTGGGATCACTATCGTGTTTTAATTTAAAATGTAAGGACACGTTGTGGTCTTTGTAACCTAATTTAATATTTTTGATATGTTCGGCTATTCTTATACGCAAAAGCCTTTTTGTACGGCCAATATACATTAGGCCACATGGACATTTTAATGCATATACCACAAACATTGTGTTGCACGTGATAAATTGTTCGATGTCAAAAGATGTGTGGTTTGCCGTTGCTTCAAATTTATCGAGTGCCCTTATAGGTTTCCCCACTTCCCTACAGGCCTTACATTTACGGCAGGCGTAGAAACCTTTCTTATCCCAGAAAGACAATGGTTTCTTTGGGGGGTCAATGATTTTTTTTTGACCACCCTGTCACCGAAACTGGTCGCCTTCCTATAGATGAATTGGGGGATATCAGGTAAAGCTGTAGTTAGTTTCTTGTCCAATAATAACACATGCCAATGTTTCTTGAAAATGGTTTCTACTTCTTTATACTGTTCATGGTATCCCGAGATGAATGACCATTCTTTCGTGTTTCTTTTGTGGGTGGTGGTGGTTGGCTGAACTGACGTTTTTTCTTCTAAAATGGTGGCTCGAGGTATTGCACCTACTTCTTCAACGATCTTCATTAATTTGATCGGGTCATATCCACGGTTCTCAAATCTGTCTGTTAGAATTTTCGATTGACAAGCAAAGTTGCTATCCTCTGAACAATTTCTCCTTACCCTCATTATCTGGCCCTTTGGTATGTTCCTTAACCATAAAGGATGATGGCCACTTGATATGGGTAAATAACTGTTTCTGTCAGTTTTTTTGAAGTAAACTTTTGTTTCCAATTGGTTTAATTTTCGATATATTGTGACGTCCAGAAAGTCAATTTCCTCCTTATTGCTTGTTGATGTTAAAACGATATTGCTGTTGTTTGTGTTTAAAAGGGTTAAAAAAGTGTCCAAACTTTCACTTGTCCCTGCCCAGATAAAAAACAAGTCATCAATAAAACGTCGATAAAACACTAATTCTGCCCGTTGATCATTAAAAATACTTTTGTCCTCCCATTCTGCCATGAATAAATTAGCGATACTTGGTGCGAATTTCGCGCCCATGGCCACACCTCTTTGCTGGGAGTAAAAGTTGCCGCCATACCAGAAATAATTATGATTAAGACAAAAATCCAAAGCATTCTTTAAAAACACTTTTTGGTTCAATGGTAGATCTTCTCTCTTGCTGAGGGCCCAATTCAGGGCCAGGAGGGCGTCATCGTGCTGAATGATTGAGTAAAGAGAGGATACATCCGCAGTGACTAAGAGAATGTCATTTCTTTCAGATAAGTCCACCTTCTGGAGACAATTGAGAAAATCTTTCGTATCACGTATATAGGACCTAGTGCTTCTCACACTGTTTTGGAGGAATTTGTCAAGGTATTGTCCAAGTCTAGCTGAGATCGAATCAATACTATTGACTATGGGTCTTGCTGGAGGGTTTATTGGGTCCTTATGCACTTTTGGAAGTGTATAGAGAGTTGGTATTCTGCTGCTCGCTGGGACCAAGTATCTCTTTTCCTTCTCGGTCAAAACTCCCTTCTTCGATCCCATGTCAATCAATCTCTCCAGATGATCCCTATATTCTGCCGTTGGATCCCCCTTTAAGGTGCAATAAGTGGTGGTATCTGCTAACATCTCTATTATTTGGTTGTGATATACATCTTTCGATAAAATTACCACTCCTCCTCCTTTATCAGCTGGGCGTATGATTATATTCTTACGTTTTTCCAAGGCCATGATACCTTCTTCTATGTGCCTGGTATTGGTTTCCCTTTTTGGTTGAAGACTTGACAGGTCCTGTAGGACAAGTCCTTTGAACACTTCTACCTGGTGGTTCGGGTTGTTCGGGGGGTTAAATGTAGATTTATTTTTCAATCCGCTATTGATTGATTGGACATTTCTGGGCAGTACTTGATTACCTGATGTAACTTCCCTTAGGGATTCCCGTCCCAAAAAAATATTTTTTTATATTGATCTTTCTGATAAATTTATGAACGTCGATATAAACATTAAATTTGTTAATTGGTTTTTTGAGACCACATTTTAGGCCCAGGTTTAGAATATTAGTTTCTTTTTCCGTTAATTCTACATTAGCCAAATTAAAAATTCCTCCTACTCCGACCCTCTTCGCCTTTTGTTTGAGTTTCCGGCCTGCTCTGCATCCTCGATATTTCCTCTTTGAGGTAGAATTGGTCCAAGATCCCTCGGTGGGTATGGGGGATTTCCTCTTCGTTGAGGGTCCCTGTGGGGTCCTTGAGGGTTTTGTTCTCTGTACTGTTCCTGGGACTGTTGTTCCATGTGGTGGGGGTGATGGTATGGCGTCTGCATCGGTGGTCGACCTCTGCGAGGCGGGTACCCTCGACCCCTCTGTTGTCCTCCTCTGCCTCGTCCTAAAAAAGGACGGGGTGCAGGGTAATGATTATAATCATCTGCATAATCATATATGGGCTGAAACCTGTTGTGGGTCACTACGCCATAAGCTTGTTGCTGTGATTGTTGATTGGTATTTCTCTGTTTTTTTCCTTTACCTCCTCTGTTCTTCCATTGAATGGGAGTGGATGACCGGGGAGGGGGGTGCACGTATAGAGAATTTTCGTATTCATCTTGTTCCTCTCTCCAATGTCTGTTGGGCCCGGGGTTTCCGACATTCGAGGGTCCTGGTGTAGGGGGGACATTTCTTACTCTGTTTATTTCTCTGTTGATTACTTCCTTGTTGTCATTGGAATTTTGTTGCCAAGTGTAAATGCGATTATTCTTGAAGTCCTCTGAATCCTTATGGAATTTCTTGACTTTTTTCTTTTGAGTTTCTTTGTCTATTTTCTCGAGCTTCTTTTGTACCCTTGTGTTGAAATCTACAATCTGTTGCGATTCTTGAATAGGTTCCAACTGAATTTTGAGATCATTGATCTTTGATACTAGTTTGGCCATTTTTCGTTTTTTTCTATCCAAAATCAGCTGCTGTAGTTTAAATCCCACCCCATTAAAAAAACCCAACCACTCGTTAGTGGACTCTGGGTCATCTAAGCCGTCTTGGGGAACGATGTCCCATCTCAAACTTTTAATAATTATCTTATCTTTGATATATTGTTCTAGTGTACAGATATCCCACCAAGTTCTGACCTGCTTTTCAAGGGTATTTCCTAGGGCTGAAATCACCCCATTATAATTAATTTCTGTAGTTGTAGGTGTATAGTCAGAAAATAGAGAGTTCATGTCTATTTGTCTGTTATTAAGGAACTGTAAAGCCCCATACACACGGTCGGACTTTTTCATGGATTCTGTCCGATCGGACAATGTTGTTGAAAAATCAGACCGTGTGTATGCACCATCGGACAGTGTTCGTCGGTTTGTCCGACGGACAAAGTCTTATCTCCTGCTGGAAAGATTTGCCGTCAACCCGGTCCGATCACACCAAACCCGATCGTGTGTACGGTTGTCCGACCGGACAAAGTGCTACGCATGCTCAGATCACATTACAAGACCAAAGCTATTGGCTACTAGCCTCTACGTAGTCCCGTCGTAGGCAACAAACGTCACCACGTTCAGAATGATCGGATTTTCCGACAACTTTGTCCGACCGTGTGTACGCAAAACCAACATCGAACAAAGTACGACGGACATGATCCGACGGACCTGGTCCGCGGATTGTCCGACCGTGTGTATGGGGCTTTAGACATCCATGGCTGCAGAGATAAAATCTAAAATCGCAAAAAGGGTTGTTTTGATATTATGGCCCGCCTCTATCTAACAACTCTCTGCGCTCAAAGGGATATACTGTCTGGGTATGTGTTTTAGTAATGTGGTATATTAATATACCTAGTTTGATGTGCAACCCAGCATAGGTGCACCAATAGCTGCTGCTTAAAGGAAACGTAGTATGTAAAGGTACAATAAATAACCAGTGTCACGGAGTAAGAAATTGCGTAAACAATTATCTGTATCCAACCTGTGTCAATATTGTAGCAGCGCTGGGGTATCAGAAAAAAAACTGATTAGTTAAACAAGAAATTGTTTGAATATATAAATGGATCAATATATGCAAATCAATCAATAATCCATGGATTAATCAATTATAAATGATAATCATAATTAATGAGATAGGGGGGTAAGTGAATTCAATCAATTGATGAATAAATAAATAAATTAATTAATTACGCGAGAGTCCATTCATTTCACGGTGACTCCAAATAAATAAATAAATAAATAAATGAGTAAATAAATAAATAAATTAATTAATTAAAGTCCCGTTTTCTCCATGATGCGGTAATCAAAACCAAAGTGATATTGCTAGCTCAATATTCAATGTGTCGCAGAAACTGATTAGTCCATCCACCAGTGTGCTTCACCACGTGATAGAAGATTCCCCTTTGGGGATGCACTCACCAGAGCTAAATAGAATATGGGCATGTATACACTTTCATCAGGGTCCCGTTACTCTCTCTATTGAAGTCCACCATTTTTCCTCAACATCCTCCCATTCAGTAGCTCACCATTGGCAGGTAGATTATATGTTGAAACAAATTGCACCACATAGTGTGACTCTGTTTAAAACATTTATTAAACCCCCCCAATCAGTTAAAATAGAACACCCCTTATTACAGAATGCGTACCAGATGTAAAAGACAAATCAGCATGTAAGATAAATGTAAAGCACTCTGCCTGTGAACGCCTTCCGGATCCTTTACAGCTGATTTCCGCTATAGAAAGCGGTGTTTGCAGCGTCCTAGGATGCTTCCTGGTCGGTGGACCGCAGGCTGGAGCGCACACGTCACTTCCTTGTTTCTCTAGTCAACGTCCCTGACGCACGTTTTGTCCTATCGGACTTCCTCACGAGGGCGTGACTAGAGAACCGGAAGTGTCACTCTTAAGCCCCATACACACGCGCGGACAATCCGTGGACCAGGTCCGTCGGACCATGTCCGTCATACTTTGTCTGATGTTGGTTTTGCGTACACACGATCGGACAAAGTTGTCGGAAAATCCGATCATTCTGAACGTGGTGACGTTTGTTGCCTACGACGGGACTACGTAGAGGCTAGTAGCCAATAGCTTTGGTCTTGTAATGTGATCTGAGCATGCGTAGCACTTTGTCCGGTCGGACAAGCGTACACACGCTCGGATTTGGTGTGATCGGACCGGGTTGAAGGGAAATCTTTCCAGCAGGAGATAAGACTTTGTCCGACGGACAAACCGACGAACACTGTCCGATGGTGCATACACACGGTCTGATTTTTCAACAACCTTGTCCGATCGGACCAAATTGATGAAAAAGTCCGACCGTGTGTATGGGGCTTTATAGTGATGGATAGACATTCTGGCCAATCGGAGCGCACGCATGGATCTAATAGGAATTCTTACAGCGCTAGTCTGCTCATATCTAGTTAATCCCCCAGAATAGATAGCGATTTCAAACTTGATCAGCAATGATAATACATGAATTCAGGGATAAAGAGAGATGTATTGTCATACTATATGCTTTACTTTTAAAATTATAAAGATTCCTTGCATGCATGCGCGTGCCTCCTTCCATTGACCCTTAAACAATCAGTCATGTTTGTGCCACAATCTGATACACAGTGTGGATCCATGAAAAGGAGGGCTATGGCTAAGATAACAGCTAATAAGCATATTATATAGATAAGCATATTATATAGATAAAAGAGTCACATGGCAGCTGATAAGCATATTATATGGATAAATGACAGTTAATTTTAATATACTCCTTAGAGTCTGAGTTAAAATATGCGAGTAATTGTAAATTATAAATATGCGACTGCGGGTCTATATGTATAAAATATACATATAAAAACACCTAAAAAATCACATATTGAAAATCGCATATAAAAATGCGTCTAAAAACCGCATAAGAAACCGCATGTAAAACGCATATATAAAATATGTATAAAATATGTATATAAAAGGGGAAAACAATGTTTACTAAATCCAATGGATAAAATCATGTTGGTAAATGTTATTTGTAAACCGCGGGTGGGGGATTACAATATTATAAAATTATAATAATATAAAATTACAAAATCTATATATAAAATATATAAATCTATAAAATTACATAAATATAAAATTTGATCCTACATGGTATGGTATTGCACATTGGCCCAAATACCTATCCCGCAAACAATGGAATGCAGTGACCATGTTAGTACATGCTTATACAATGGATCAGAATTCAATGAGTCAAAAATTCCAGGGGTACTGTGCTCATAGATCTCCTTGTATGGAATGCAACCCAAATACAGTTACAGCAAAAAAAAAAATATATATGATAATAAGCAAATAAAATAAATTGAATTAAATGACAACAGGAACAGGTAAAAAAAACAGATAAAAACGGAATAAATACACCATCAGGATCATTGGGGTCATATGCGTCTCCCGAAAACATATATATATATATATATATATATATATTCTTATTATTGAGGGGGTGGTTAAGTGTCACTAATAAAGCAATTAATGTCAAGTTCTACATTCAAACCTCTAGGGGCGAGTACGTCAGTCAGAAAAATCCATTTAGTTTCTTTTTTAGACAGTTCTCTTACCCTATGTATGCCCCTCCAATGAGGTTGAAGGTGTTCAATACCCCAAAATTCCAATCCTCTGGGATCACTATCGTGTTTTAATTTAAAATGTAAGGACACGTTGTGGTCTTTGTAACCTAATTTAATATTTTTGATATGTTCGGCTATTCTTATACGCAAAAGCCTTTTTGTACGGCCAATATACATTAGGCCACATGGACATTTTAATGCATATACCACAAACATTGTGTTGCACGTGATAAATTGTTCGATGTCAAAAGATGTGTGGTTTGCCGTTGCTTCAAATTTATCGAGTGCCCTTATAGGTTTCCCCACTTCCCTACAGGCCTTACATTTACGGCAGGCGTAGAAACCTTTCTTATCCCAGAAAGACAATGGTTTCTTTGGGGGGTCAATGATTTTTTTGACCACCCTGTCACCGAAACTGGTCGCCTTCCTATAGATGAATTGGGGGATATCAGGTAATGCTGTAGTTAGTTTCTTGTCCAATAATAACACATGCCAATGTTTCTTGAAAATGGTTTCTACTTCTTTATACTGTTCATGGTATCCCGAGATGAATGACCATTCTTTCGTGTTTCTTTTGTGGGTGGTGGTGGTTGGCTGAACTGACGTTTTTTCTTCTAAAATGGTGGCTCGAGGTATTGCACCTACTTCTTCAACGATCTTCATTATGCATTAAAATGTCCATGTGGCCTAATGTATATTGGCCGTACAAAAAGGCTTTTGCGTATAAGAATAGCCGAACATATCAAAAATATTAAATTAGGTTACAAAGACCACAACGTGTCCTTACATTTTAAATTAAAACACGATAGTGATCCCAGAGGATTGGAATTTTGGGGTATTGAACACCTTCAACCTCATTGGAGGGGCATACATAGGGTAAGAGAACTGTCTAAAAAAGAAACTAAATGGATTTTTCTGACTGACGTACTCGCCCCTAGAGGTTTGAATGTAGAACTTGACATTAATTGCTTTATTAGTGACACTTAACCACCCCCTCAATAATAAGAATATATATATATATATATATATATATATATATATATCTTTTCGGGAGACGCATATGACCCCAATGATCCTGATGGTGTATTTATTCCGTTTTTATCTGTTTTTTTACCTGTTCCTGTTGTCATTTAATTCAATTTATTTTATTTGCTTATTATCATATATATATATTTTTTTTGCTGTAACTGTGCACACCCTAGATGTATTTGGGTTGCATTCCATACAAGGAGATCTATGAGCACAGTACCCCTGGAATTTTTGACTCATTGAATTCTGATCCATTGTATAAGCATGTACTAACATGGTCACTGCATTCCATTGTTTGCGGGATAGGTATTTGGGCCAATGTGCAATACCATACCATGTAGGATCAAATTTTATATTTATGTAATTTTATAGATTTATATATTTTATATATAGATTTTGTAATTTTATATTATTATAATTTTATAATATTGTAATCCCCCACCCGCGGTTTACAAATAACATTTACCAACATGATTTTATCCATTGGATTTAGTAAACATTGTTTTCCCCTTTTATATACATATTTTATACATATTTTATATATGCGTTTTACATGCGGTTTCTTATGCGGTTTTTAGACGCATTTTTATATGCGATTTTCAATATGTGATTTTTTAGGTGTTTTTATATGTATATTTTATACATATAGACCCGCAGTCGCATATTTATAATTTACAATTACTCGCATATTTTAACTCAGACTCTAAGGAGTATATTAAAATTAACTGTCATTTATCCATATAATATGCTTATCAGCTGCCATGTGACTCTTTTATCTATATAATATGCTTATCTATATAATATGCTTATTAGCTGTTATCTTAGCCATAGCCCTCCTTTTCATGGATCCACACTGTGTATCAGATTGTGGCACAGACATGACTGATTGTTTAAGGGTCAATGGAAGGAGGCACGCGCATGCATGCAAGGAATCTTTATAATTTTAAAAGTAAAGCATATAGTATGACAATACATCTCTCTTTATCCCTGAATTCATGTATTATCATTGCTGATCAAGTTTGAAATCGCTATCTATTCTGGGGGATTAACTAGATATGAGCAGACTAGCGCTGTAAGAATTCCTATTAGATCCATGCGTGCGCTCCGATTGGCCAGAATGTCTATCCATCACTATAAAGCCCCATACACACGGTCGGACTTTTTCATCAATTTGGTCCGATCGGACAAGGTTGTTGAAAAATCAGACCGTGTGTATGCACCATCGGACAGTGTTCGTCGGTTTGTCCGTCGGACAAAGTCTTATCTCCTGCTGGAAAGATTTCCCGTCAACCCGGTCCGATCACACCAAATCCGAGCGTGTGTACGCTTGTCCGACGGACAAAGTGCTACGCATGCTCAGAAGAAATTCTGTGACGGAAGCGCTCGGTCAGGTAAAACTACCTTTCCTAATCGACACAGCACATTCGTCACGCTGCAATGTTAAAATGTCTTTAATGCAGCGCATTCTCTTTTTCTTTACAATGCAACAAGAATGACATCTTTTAGCTGCTCCTATTCACCCGCACTTCTCACAAACTTACTTCTTTATTACTTTGCAGCATTTATACACTACATGTTTATTTTTACTCTGAACGGAAAAGAATCTTTGTTATTTTTTTACCATGATTTGTCTTTTTTTTTTTTTTTTTGGGGAATACATATTTGAATGTTTTTTTTTTTTTTTTTTGGAGGGGGGTTGTGTGTCTCAAATTACCAAAAACACATTATTTACATTTGTATTTCTTGCTTAAATTTACTAGGAGGTTGTTTGTTGTTGTTGCCCCTTGTTAATTCTACTTTAGGATTAGTGAAATGTACCAGCCTACTCAAAGAAAAACTGTCATTGTAGCAAAGTAAAACACAATAGTCAATGATTATTTCAAATCAAAAAAACCTTTATTTAGGTCACACCAACAAACCAAAGAGGAACGCAGCCATGGTGAAACTTGGGGAATTTGCAAAGTCTTGGCCCCCCACGGCAACCATCATTGTCCAAGCGTAGAAAATTGGGGGCCTGAGGAGTACGTATATTAAGGGGAGTGCAATCTGGTCGTGAAGTCCAAAGTATCCGGAACTGCAGCAGATGCCATCTAGGTCCCCAGGCTCTGGTACTACAAGAGGCTCCATCTTCTCTCACACCAGACTGATTGCAGGTCGTCACTCTCAGGTCTTCCTTCCACGCTTCCTTCCACGCTGTGGCTGTCGTGCTGGTGGGGTGGCAGAAGGAGGAGGAGGAGGAGGAGGAGGCGGAGCATGGTAACTATGGCAAACATGTGTGAGTGGGGTCATCTCCCCAGCCCTACCCTTATTTAGGACATGGAGGATGAGCCCCTCACACATGTTGCGTTGCCCCACCTCCATACCCATCATTTTTGTGACAACCACCGAGCCAAAGGTCTCCTCGTCGGCGGGTGTGGCATGTAGGGAGTCTGAAGCCTCTCTGATCATCCGGAGCGCTGACTGTGCCGCATAACCCCCCCTTCTCGCCCTTTTGTACGGAGGGCGGAGGGGAGGGGTTTGGGTGTCAGTCAGGCTCCGAGGCCTAGCCCCCTCTTGACTGCCACTACCCAGCTGGTGGCTGCCACTAACCCCTGCCTCCTCCTGACTGCCACCTTCCACAGCCACCTCCTGGCTGAGGTCTTCCTGTGTAGGAAAAAGGGACATAGTTTCAGTTATTTGTTCATCAAACACACACAATTCTCATCTAGTGACTGGTGCAAAATGTTTACAAATAGAAAACCATACAATTCTCAGCCCAGCAGTTTAGATTCTGGCCCCAAATGTCTCCCACACCACTGTCTGTTGATATGTCAAACACGTTAGGAACTAAGCAATTGGCGAGCCTGAATTAAGTGAACATCATTCATTATTCCCATAAATGGTAACAAAACTACTATACCTGGAACAAGCTGGGCTCCTCCACCTCTTCCAGACTGGAAGGCCCAGGTTGCTCCTCGGAAGCCTCATCAGGGGTGGGCTGTGCGCAAGGAAGCGTGGAAGGAGGAGTTGAGGTTGGCTCCGTGACATCAGCCTGGTCCTTCAGAAAATGGAGACTCTGATAGTACCAGAGCTTGGGGACATAGACCTCATCTGCTGAAGTTGCAGTTTCCTCAGACTTCACGACCTTCTTCCTCTCCCTGATATACGCACTCCTCAGGCTGCCAATTTTCTTTCTAATATCATCAACAGTTGCCGTGGGGAACCTTGGCTTGACAAATTCCACAAGTTCCTCCAGGGCTGCGTGCCTCTTTGGTTTGTTGGTGTAATGTGGGTGTATACCCTGCCACAATATGGGAAAATCCCTGTATTTGGCAATGAAGAGGGGGAGAAAACTCATGTCGTTGAATCCCTTCATATCAATCTCTGCAAGACACAACAACACACCAAACCCTATAAATTATGTCAGGCTAAACTCTCCTAATCTTCTCCATAAAGAAGCCTCAAGTTCAAATCAGTCTAGGCTAGTTATGTACCAACGTTAAATTGTACCTTCGTTTGTAGCGATCGTCTCGTGTGAGTTTTCTCTCCCCTCGTCTCCCAGATCGTGGCTACGACACAGGCGTGTGACGTTTTATATACACTGCGCATGCTTCAAACTCCGCCCGCCCCTGACGATCTTTCTCGTCTATTCCCCACCCCTTCTCTTTACGGCGTAGTGGGGAGAGCACATGGCGGGGACACAGCAGGTGCGCCACAAATATCCCACCAACGAGGAGGAGGACGAGGAAAGTCCGGAGGCAGAAACGTCCCGATCCCGGAACCTGAAATTCAAGGCCTCCAATATGTCATTTGGAGAAATGTTGGAGATGGTGGACATATTAAAGAGGAGCGACTATGATGGGAAGTATGGGCCTTACCTCAACCCCAATGTCCGCAAGGCCAAGATCATGTCTAAAGTTGTGAGAAGGCTGTACAATAATTTTGGGGTACAACGATCCAAGGAGCAACTCAGGAAACGCTGGTCAGACCTGAAACTGAGGGAGGCCGATCAGTACAGAAAGATCAAGAGAATTCTTCAAAAAAGTAAGTAGTTGTACATTCCAAAATGGCCACTTTCAGGTTCGTCTGTGCATTCGATCGTACTCAGCCTCGATCTTTCTGCCACTGTCATGGTCGTGTGTGTGTCCATTCGATCGTACGCAACCTCGATCGTGCGGCCACTTATAATACGATGTTTGTTGTTTTTTTGGGGGAAAGGAAGTTTGTTCTCCCTAGAAATGTCATCCAGAATGTAAAGCCAATTTATTCAATGTAAAGGAGAGGTCACCCAGTAGCTGTTTACCCATCTGGACTCGAGAGCACTAGTGCTGGGACACCCAAACCCCCTTTTTATTAGCCTTTTCCACACATGTGCTCCAGTGGATACTAGAGGGGGCTCTCCATCACACAAACTTCTACCAAAAAGCTAGTCAGTTTAGCACCTTTACAAAGTGACTACATTCATGTAGTTGACATTTGTAACTGGCCAAACTAAAATAGTGTCCGTCACTTTCAAGCAATGTTTGTCATTTCCTATTTCTGCCCTCAATAGTTTGTGTTGCTAAATCTTCCTTTTGGACATTCTCATAGGGGAGCGAAAACTTGGGCCGTCTGAGGAAACCCCCAAACCAACACCTACCAAAAAAGGGGAAAGAGCAGAAGCAGAGGAGGAGGAGGAGGAGGAAGGAGAGATCATCGAACTTGGAGAAATTGTCACCACAACAGGTGAGTGTGGGAGAACACAGCTACTGGTAAGCTAATCCATGTATGGCTGCCTCATTTCCAACACCCCATTTTTGTTTGTTTGTGGTTTTTAGGTGACGTGGATGTTGTGGAAGAAAAATCGCACTTTACCACAGAGAGTGCCCACGTACTCATCGGAGAGATAATGGTCTGCAATAGAGATCTAGATTACATAAAGCAAAACATCAATGATGTTCAACAAAAATTGAAGAACATCATTGATATTTTAGGAAAAATATGAAAACGCACCAAGTAATTAACACACATTTGTGCCAGCTTCAGAACACATTTGCAACTTAAAAACTGTCTGAAATTTGGAACATGCACACATTGTGTCCACATGTGCTAGCTCCCACCATGGTGGATGAATGGCAACGTTTTTTTGGGGGTGCAAACACTTTACGAACTACGAAAGTGGTTGTGGTGAAGGGGTTGCACCCCCAAAAAACGTCCATTCATCCCCATGATGGAAAATTGCACTTTTGAAGCTTCTAGGCATGTGTTTTACCATCTAATGACCATTTTCAGTCCCAAATTGTGTGCATGTTCCAAATTTCCACTTTTCGGGGGTGACCCCCCCATGTGATGAAGGCAAGATCAAACACACTTTGAACATATAGTCATGTCTGATCTTGTCTTCACTTTACAAAGTAGAACTTTCCAAGTTCCTAGGTTCTGTTTTGCTCCATGCCTGGTTTTACCAATTGCGGAATGTTTGTAAACAATGTTGTAAATAACCAAGATGTTGTCACTTTTGGCGTGAAGATTGTAAACGCACTTGGGAATGTTTTCCTAGTAAACTTTTATTTTTCTAAATGTGTGGCTTCCTTATTTAAAAAACACAATGCATCATGTATGTAAAATGAAAAGGATATGGGGGGCAATGGGTGTTATTTACTAAAGGCAAATCCACTTTGCACTCCAATTTTCTTTCCCGGGGAACTTTTTCAATGCACTTGTAGAGCATAGCGGATTTGACTTATGTAAATGACACCCACAGTGCTTTGTACGAAAACACGGAGCACAGCATTTTGGAGAATACACACATGTCAGACCTGATGAAAAGGAGTATTTTGGGTGTCAGTTATGCAGTACAAACCTTCTCTAGACCAAAGATTAGGTAGCAAACACACAACATGAGAATAATCTTTTTGGGAAGAAGAGACTGTTACCTCCTTTTGCCCAGAAAGTGCATTCCCACTGTCGAAGGCAAAGGGAAAAAATGTCAAAGTAAAATAAGCTAAAAAGAAGACTGAAATGACATGAAATCATAGGTTGGTTAAAATATCAGATTTATTAAAAAATGCCTCTCACACATCGTCAGGCAGAGCAATGGCCCCCCTACCCACAAAGTACTGCATATATTGGTCCCGGACCACACGGGCATTTAGAGGGGGCAAGCCTGGACGTGCCACTCGAAGGGCTGTGAGTTCGGCATTTGGAGGGCCCTCCACATCTGGGCCAACGGGCACCACATAGTTCCTGTTATGTCTTTTGAGGAAGTTGTGCAATATGCAACAGGCAAGAACTATGTGGTTCAGTTTGTATTCCGCCAAGTTAAATGCCGTCAGGAACAGGCGGAAGCGGCTGGCCAGGATGCCAAAAGCGTTCTCCACAACTCTTCTGGCTCTGGACAGCCTGTAGTTGAAGACCCTCTGGTCCGGGGTGAGGGTCCTCATCGGGAACGGCCTCATCACATGGGGAGTCAACGCAAACGCTTCATCTGCGACAAAGACGAAGGGGAGTCCTTCGGCATTCTCCTCTGGAGGTGGCAAGCACAGACTGCCACTTTGGAGACGCCAGTAGAACTCCGTGTGCGTAATGGCCCCACCATCCGATATCCGGCCGTTCATCCCCACGTCCACATACATAAACTCGTATGTTGCCGACACCACCGCCAACATCACTACACTATTAAACCCTTTATAATTATAATAGTAGGACCCCGAGTTGGGCGGTGGGACGATGCGGACGTGTTTCCCATCAATTGCCCCTCCGCAGTTAGGAAAGTCCCAACGGCTGGCAAAGTGGGAGGCCACAGTCTGCCATTCCTGTGGCGTGGAAGGGAACTGTGGAGTGAAACAAGAAAAAAAAATTAGTCACTTTGCACCTAAACATTGCAAGCAGATTAGACAATCAACATCTTGGAACAAGAGCATTGTATAAAATTGGAGGCTGGAAAGTATTTGCACAGAAAAGTAGAGGCTCCCCTTCACAGATTACTCACCCCCCCATCAATCCCCCCCACTTCTGATGGGCCATTGGCAATAACTCGGGGTTTTGGGGGGGGGGGGGTGGACAGCTAACCCTCTGCACTTCATTGATTGGCAAATGGCTCAATAGTGTGGTCTAGTTTGGCCAGACCCTCTGTACTTAACACTATTGGCAGGCCACAGGAAAGATCAAATAACATTTCAACCCCCCCCCCCCCCCCCCAAAAAAGGCAGGCACAGTGTGACATTATTAAATTACCAAGCAAGCTAATAGGAGGGAAAGAAGACAAAAAAATAGGAAATGGAATGTATGGAGGCAGTCCCTTGCACTACATGCTTTGCTGAATTCATCCCTAAAGATGCGCACTATAAAGAGGTAGGTATATAGTGTGTATGGACCTTGGGAAAGCCAGCAGATAGAGGATTGGTACCATCTGACAGAGCAGTTGGGGGAGGGGGTTCCTAATGAGTTTGCCCCCCCCCCCCACCAAAAGAACAAAAAAAGGGGGCTCTACATGAAGTAAACCACACAGCAAACATTTGTGCATATTTTAGGGGGTGTTTTGGGGCAAACAATACTATGCAGCAGACAAAAGACATTGCTTAAGTGACTAGGCCATAGGTGTCTATTGGGGCAGAAGAGCATGCTGGTGAGGTAAGTGAAGGGAAAAATGCATGAAGGAGAAAAGGGGCACAGCATATTAGAACATATTGCAATCATGGTAATTAGGGAAGGAGGTCAAAAATACAAGTCATTAGCAAACAGAGCATACATAGAAGGGAATAGTAAAGTAGAAATGTTACCTTAATATAGTCCTCCTGCAGGACCTGAATGATGGCAGAACAGGTCTCTGGAATAATGATTCCCAGGGCCTGGGGAGAGATACCTGAAGAGAACTTCAAATCCTGAAGACTTCTCCCTGTCGCCAAGTACCTCAACGTGGCAACAAGCCTCTGCTCCGGAGTAATGGCTTGTCTCATGCAGGTATCCTGCCGGCTGATAAAGGGGGTCAGCAAAGCCAAAAGACGGTGAAAATCGGGGTCCGTCATCCTGAGAAAGTTCCTGAAATCATCAGGATTATTCTCCCGGATCTCACGAAGCAAAGGCATGTGCGAGAACTGGTCACGCTGAAGCAACCAATTCTTGGTCCACATACTCCTCGTCACTCTGTTCATGGACGGGTCTTGGGTCAAAGCTAAAAGCCCGACACCAATTCCGCGTACAGCACGAACTCGGCGACGAGTACGCACGGGAAACATCGCTCAGAAGGTCACAAAAGGTCGGCTGGTCAGAACGGACAAACAGAAAGCACCGATAAACAGCAAGGCCTGAAAGAACGAAGTGAATACCAGCAACGAGCAGACAATAAGCAGTGCAAATAAAAGCGTCCTATATCAAGATATAGGCCGCAATGACCAACAAATGCGAACTGACTACACGCACTAATAAACAGATACGCACGACAAGCACAAACTGAAGAGCAGTAACGATCTGAGTCAGAAAACTGAGAAGCGCGAATCTTAAGTCACCAAACTTCCACTAACTCTCGATAAACACGGGATCAGCAGAAGGAGCCCAACGGGTGCCTGACGTGGTGCTGAACTTCCCTTTTCTAATCTCGTGGACGACGACTTACGTCACGACGTTCTTCCGGACCGGATATTCCGACAACTTTGTCCGACCGTGTGTACGCAACGCCAACATCGGACAAAGTACGTCGGACAAAGTCCGACTGACCTGGTCCGCGGATTGTCCGAGCGTGTGTATGGGGCTTAAGAGTGACACTTCCGGTTCTCTAGTCACGCCCTCGCGAGGAAGTCCGATAGGACGAAACGTGCGTCAGGGACGTTGACTAGAGAAACAAGGAAGTGACGTGTGCGCTCCAGCCTGCGGTCCACCGACCAGGAAGCATCCTAGGACGCTGCAAACACCGCTTTCTATAGCGGAAATCAGCTGTAAAGGATCCGGAAGGCGTTCACAGGCAGAGTGCTTTACATTTATCTTACATACTGATTTGTCTTTTACATCTGGTACGCATTCTGTAATAAGGGGTGTTCTATTTTAACTGATTGGGGGGGTTTAATAAATGTTTTAAACGGAGTCACACTATGTGGTGCAATTTGTTTCAACATATAATCTACCTGCCAATGGTGAGCTACTGAATGGGAGGATGTTGAGGAAAACTGGTGGACTTCAATAGAGAGAGTAACGGGACCCTGATGAAAGTGTATACATGCCCATATTCTATTTAGCTCTGGTGAGTGCATCCCCAAAGGGGAATCTTCTATCACGTGGTGAAGCACACTGGTGGATGGACTAATCAGTTTCTGCGACACATTGAATATTGAGCTAGCAATATCACTTTGGTTTTGATTACCTCATCATGGAGAAAACGGGACTTTAATTAATTAATTTATTTATTTATTTACTCATTTATTTATTTATTTATTTATTTGGAGTCACCGTGAAATGAATGGACTCTCGCGTAATTAATTAATTTATTTATTTATTCATCAATTGATTGAATTCACTTACCCCCCTATCTCATTAATTATGATTATCATTTATAATTGATTAATCCATGGATTATTGATTGATTTGCATATATTGATCCATTTATATATTCAAACAATTTCTTGTTTAACTAATCAGTTTTTTTTCTGATACCCCAGCGCTGCTACAATATTGACACAGGTTGGATACAGATAATTGTTTACGCAATTTCTTACTCCGTGACACTGGTTATTTATTGTACCTTTACATACTACGTTTCCTTTAAGCAGCAGCTATTGGTGCACCTATGCTGGGTTGCACATCAAACTAGGTATATTAATATACCACATTACTAAAACACATACCCAGACAGTATATCCCTTTGAGCGCAGAGAGTTGTTAGATAGAGGTGGGCCATAATATCAAAACAACCCTTTTTGCGATTTTAGATTTTATCTCTGCAGCCATGGATGTCTTACAGTTCCTTAATAACAGACAAATAGACATGAACTCTCTATTTTCTGACTATACACCTACAACTACAGAAATTAATTATAATGGGGTGATTTCAGCCCTAGGAAATACCCTTGAAAAGCAGGTCAGAACTTGGTGGGATATCTGTACACTAGAACAATATATCAAAGATAAGATAATTATTAAAAGTTTGAGATGGGACATCGTTCCCCAAGACGGCTTAGATGACCCAGAGTCCACTAACGAGTGGTTGGATTTTTTTAATGGGGTGGGATTTAAACTACAGCAGCTGATTTTGGATAGAAAAAAACGAAAAATGGCCAAACTAGTATCAAAGATCAATGATCTCAAAATTCAGTTGGAACCTATTCAAGAATCGCAACAGATTGTAGATTTCAACACAAGGGTACAAAAGAAGCTCGAGAAAATAGACAAAGAAACTCAAAAGAAAAAAGTCAAGAAATTCCATAAGGATTCAGAGGACTTCAAGAATAATCGCATTTACACTTGGCAACAAAATTCCTGTATCTGTACACTAGAACAATTTCTTCGGGAGCAGTGATTTTAATAATTCTTAAAGTGAAACAATAAAAGTGAAATATTCCTTTAAATTTTGTACCTGGGGGGTGTCTATAGTATGCCTGTATAGTGGCACATGTTTGCCGTGTTTAGAACAGTCCGAGAGCAAAATTTAATTTCTAAAGGAAAAAAAGTCATTTAAAAGTACTCGCAGCTATAATGAATTGTCGGTCCAGGTAATACACATAAAAGTTCATTGATAAAAACGGCATGGGATTCCCCCACAGGGGAACCCCAAACCAAAATTGAAAAAACAAATGTGTGGGGGTCACCCCAAATTCCATACCAGGCCTTTCAGGTCTGGTATGGATATTAAGGGGAACCCCGTGCCAAAAAATAAAAATGGCGTGGGGTCCCCCCAAAAATCCATACCAGACCCTTATCTGAGCATTCAACCTGGCAGGCCACAGGAAAAGAGGGGGGATGAGAGAGCGCCTGAACCGTACCAGGCCACATGCCCTCAACATGGGGGGGTGCTTTGGGGTAGCCCCCCCAAAGCACCTTGTCCCCATGTTCATGGGGAGAAGGGTCTCATCCTCACAACCCTTGCCCGGTGGTTGTGGGGGTCTGCAGGTGGGGGGGCTTATTGGAATCTGGAAGCCCCCTTTAAGAAGGGGACCCCCAGATCCCACCCCCCATGTGAAATGGTAACGGGGGGACCAGGACAAATGTACTCCTACCATTTCACAAAAATTTTTGTAAAACTGGTAAAAAAAAACACAAGACACGGCTTGGGACAAGTCCTTCATAAAAAAAATAAAGAAATAAAACTGTCCCACAAAGTCTTCTTCTTCTCTCGCTCCGACGGCCTGAAGAAAAAAAAAAGACACACGCCGCCTACGATCTGCCTCCATGGGCGGCACCCGCTGTGATGACCGGCCTCTCAGGTGACAGCTCTTTTATAACTGAGGGCGGGGCCACGCGATGATGTCGCTGGGTGACCCCGCCCTCCTCTGACGCAAAGGGGACATCCCTATGTCCCTAACTCAGTTACGTAAACGGGTGGCCCCGACCCCTCTGGCGCTACGGGGAAGCCATAGGGATGTCCCTGTTCATCAGAGGGGAGCGGGGTCACCCAGCAACATCATTGTGTGGCCCCGTCCTCAGTTATAAAAGAACTGTCACCTGAGAGACCGGTTATTACGGCGGGAGCCTCCCATGGAGGTAGATTGTAGGTAGCGTGCAGCTTTTTTTTTTGGTCCGTCGGAGAGAGAGAAGAAGAAGAAGACTTTGTGGGACAGTTTTAGTTTTACATTTTTTTAATAAAGGACTTGTCCTAAGCCGTGTCTTTTTTTTACCATTTTCACACATTTTTGGTGAAATGGTAGGGGTACATTTGTACCCCTTTACCATTTCACACAGGGGGGGCCGGGATCTGGGGGGGCTCCTTGTTAAAGGGGGCTTCCAGATTCCGATAAGCGCCCCGCCCCCAGACCCCCACAACCACCGGGCAAGGGTTGTGGGGATGAGGTCCTTCTCCCCATCAACATGGGGACAAGGTGTTTTGGGGGGTCTACCCCAAAGCACCCACCCTATGTTGAGGGCATGTCGCCTGGTACGGTTCAGGAGGGGGGCGCTCTCTCATCCCCTCCTCTTTTCCTGCGGCCTGCCAGGTTGCATGCTCAGATAAGGGTCTGTTGTGGATTTTTGGGGGACCCCACACCATTTTTTTTATTTTGGTGCTGGGTTTTCCTTAAAATCCATACCAGACCTGAAGGGCCTGGTATGAAATTTTGGGGGACCCCCATGCATTTTTTTTTTAATTTTGGTTCGGGGTTCCCCTGTGGGGGAATACCATGCCGTTTTTATCAATGAACTTTTATGTGTATTGCCGGGACCGATAATTCATTATAGCCGCGAGTACTTTTAAAGTACTTTTTTTTCTTTAGAAATGTAATTTTGCTCTCGGAAAACATGCGCCACTTTACAGGCATAATATAGACACCCCCAGGTATAAAATTGAAAGGAATATTTCAATTTTATTGTTTCACTTTAAGCATTAATAAAATCACTGCTCCCAAAAAAACGTCAATTTTTAAAACTTTTTTTTGCATTGATACATGTCCCCTGGGGCAGGACCCAGGTCCCAAAACTCTTTTTATGACAATACCATGCATATAAGCCTTTAAAATTAGAACTTTTGATTTCTTCCATAGACTTTCAAAGGGTGTTCCGCGGCTTTCAAATTTGCCACAAACACCCCAAATTCACTATTCGGCGAACAGACGAACACCCGACGTTCGAGTCAAACTTAGGTTCGACTCAAACATCGGGCTCATCCCTAATATGTATAACACAATACATTTTATTATGTTAGTGCTTTCCACCTGCACAACAGTAAATTCCCAGAAATACATGCTTCTATTATATATGTAACATAAGTGGTCTGTTTGCGATATATATATATATATATACCTCTTGTATCTCTTGACTACCTCTTGTATCTCTTTCCCTCTTAGATTGTAAGCTCTAAGGAGCTGGGCCCTCAGATTCCTACTGTATTAAAGTGTATTGTATTTGTACTGTTTACCCTCAAGTTGTAAAGCGCTGCGTAAACTGTTGCCGCTATATAAATCCTGCATAATAATAATAATGATATATATATATATATATATATATATATATATACACAGTATCTCACAAAAGTGAGTACACCCCTCACATTTTTGTAAATATTTTATTATATCTTTTCATGTGACAACACTGAAGAAATGATACTTTGCTACAATGTAAAGTAGTGAGTGTTCAGCTTGTATAACAGTGTAAATTAGCTTCCCCTCAAAATAACTCAACACACAGCCATTAATGTCTAAACCACTGGCAACAAAAGTGAAAATGTCCAAATTTGGCCCAATTAGCCATTTTTTCCTCCCCAGTGTCATGTGACTCGTTATTGTTAAAAGGTCTCAGGTGTGAATGGGGAGCAGGTGTGTTACATTTGGTGTCATCGCTCTCACTTTCTCATACTGGTCACTGGGAGTTCAACATGGCACCTCATGGCAAAGAACTCTCTGAGGATCTGAAAAAAATAATTGTTACTTTAGCCTTCAAGCCAGTTTGTGAATAGATCATTAATACCTGAGTTTTCATTCAATAGAGCAGTCAATCCTTCTAGGGCTCTGGTCATTGTCCCTCCAGGAGCTGTATTATTAGGGATAAAGGTGCAACACATAGTACCAAACATTTTACATACTCCCACTCTCTTAGCTAATATATGCCATTAGAGATGTGGGAGCTAGCTGTACTGCAAGACCCTTCACTGCGTCCCTTGTATAATTTACAAATCGTTGTTGGTTAGAGTATAACATAGTTAATCCAGTCAAAATTTGTATTTATAGTCACCCACCAGAGAAGAGACTCAAACCCAGCTGTCACCTGATTCCTGGCCTTAAACTCATCCGTCACCCCGCGAGGAACCCCAATCTCATCTATCCGAGAGTCAAATGACCCCTTGGGAGTGGTGTCCCCTCGATACCGTTGGTGAATCTTAGTCCATGGGTGTTCTGACAGGATCCTCAGGGGCAAAGCTATCTGGACCATAGCACAATCCCCTTGGGCATTGGCAGGTATCCTAGCTTGCAGTTTCTTATCCCCACACATCCACCAGACATCAGCTCTCTGTCATGTTCAACCCAGTCACCATTGCCCTTGTTAATCCTCCCCCTGCAGTAGTCATCAGGTAGTGACCCAAGATCCACCCCGCTACCGTTCCCTGGGAGTACAAAACAAGTAAAGTTGCCCAGATATGCAGTAACTGCCGGAGATATCTGAGGTCTCTGTACTGGGGGAAACAACAAACTCAATGTGTGACAGGTAGAATTTGTTTTTGGTTTATAGCTCTTATTATACAATTGCAACATACATTTCAAACCTTCTGGATCTGTATTGTGATCTAGAGGAAAAGGGACCATTGCTAAATATGGTCTGGCTTCGGAACAAACTAAAAATGTTCTCTTTTTAGGGTTTTTAACTGTATAGCTCAACCATTCTAGCTACTCATTTTTTCCTGATATTCTGTCTCTAGGGCTATGACATCCTCTACATCCTCTGTTGTCTAGTTTTATTAGGTGGTAACACTTCGAGGACAAATTTGCCTGATTGGTCAGTTCCTGACATACATGCTCCCATAGAGTATAAACGCTGATCTTCATTTCTCGGCTCCTTTAATGTTATCAATAATTGGTTACAGTTCTCACTATGTGTGCAGGGGGAGTTGGCCGCTTTTGTAATTGTGAGCCTTTCTTTTATTCCACTCTCTTTAGGCCCTGGTAGATTATACCCCCAATCTTGATGCGCTGTGGTCCACAGGGCCTGATCCCATGCTTGACATCCTGCCCTATTCCAGAGCCAGCAAATGTATTTATCTGCCCATAGAAGTCCCCTAGCCCCAGTTGTATCCTCACAATCTGCAAATTCAACTAAAATGGCACTAGTTATTTCTTCTATGAAGGTTAAATTCAATGCTTTTCCTGTTCTTTCCCAATCCAAAGGTTCCTCTGCTCTTCTATAACGTATACCCCCTCTTATGGATGCCTCTCCTAGAGTCACCAGTAACCCAAGGATAATTACTATCCCTTTCATCCTAACCAGCTACAGAGCCCCAGCGGATAGGGTAGGGGAGTTGGAAGGGGAGGGAGACTTCACCGGTTTGAGACAAGTCCCAGCTTGTGTGAGACCTCCCTTTGTAGCCGGATTTTATGGTTCTCTTGTAGCCCTACTCTGCCTGTAAAACCTTTTTGCAATGGGATTGGTGAATCCAGGTAGACCTCTCTGCAATCCTTATAGCTGTGGGAGTGGTGAGAAGAACCTGATATGGCCCCTCCCACTTGGGTGAGTGCCAATGTTTTTTTTTATTACTTTTACCAGGACCCAGTCTCCAAGAAAGGATTTTCTCTTCTCTTTAGGATTCCATTGTGTCTCTCCATCAATCCAGCTGATTGGGGGTGGTAGGCGCAATGGTTCTTTACTTGGATACCCATCACTTCTGTCAAATGTTGTATAGTTTTATTTACAAAATGGGGTCCATTATCACTGTAGATTAGGGATGAGCCGAACACCCCCCCGGTTCGGTTCACACCAGAATCTGCGAACGGACTGAAAGTTTGCGCGAACATTAGAACCCTATTAAATACAATAAACGCAAACGTTCAAAATCTAAAGTGCTAATTATAACGGCTAATATGCATGTTATTGTCCTAAACAGGGTTTGGGCACCCGGGTCCTGCCCCAGGGGACATGTATCAATGCAAAAAGAAGTTTTAAAAACGGAAGTTTTTTCTGGAGCAGTCATTTTAATGATGCATGAAGTGAAAAAAAGTGAAATATTCCTTTAAATATGGTACCTGGGGGGTGTCTAAAGTATGCCTGTGAAGTGGCATGTGTTTCCCGTGTTTAGAACTGTCCCTGCACAAAATGACATTTATAAAGGAAAAAAAGCCATTTAAAACTACTTGCGGCTTTAATGTCATGTCTTGTCCTGGCAATATGAATGAAAATCTTTGAGAAAAATGGCATGGCTACCCCATCACTACCCCCCCCCCCCCCCCCCCACCCCAGCCCATTACCAGCCCCTTTGGGTCTTGTATGGATATTAAGGGAACCCTGCACCCAAAATAAAACCCTATACCTAAAACCCTATATAATCTGAACAGCAGTATACAGGCGGTGCAAACAAGACAGGGACTGTAGGTTTGTTCTTAAGTAGAATCTGTTTGTAATTTGAAACAGGTAAATTTTTAGGTGTAGCTGCAGCCAATGTTTTGGAGAACATAGGGAAGCTTTTTTTTGTAAGCTTTTTGGAGAACATAGGGAAGGGTTATCACCCCTGTAATTTGTTTTGTTGTCTGTGCACCTGTTCAGAACATTTCACCTCACTTTCCGTCCCAATGACAAATATTTTTGGAAAAGTGGGGTTTTTATTGAAACAAGGATTGGTGATAAAGCATCGGTAGAGAGGAGACACCTTTTTCCCATATTAACTCTTACAGGAGAGAATTTCCCTTCCTAGGGGTAGATTTCCTCTCACTTCCTGTTGTCTCCTTCCGTTTGCAAGTAGGAGTCATTTGTAAGTTGGATGTGTGAAAGTAGGGGCCTGCCTCTGCAGAAATTTGCCCCTTAGATGTTGGTGTTGCCACAACACCGTAAGCCCTCACAGTTACTCTTGGTGGGCGCTGGAACGCCCTGCTGTGAATTATTATATCAGGAATTGTAAGTACATGCCATTGTTGAACAGTGGTAGGAAAAATTGGGCCTTTGGTGGTGGTGCTGGTGCTACAACACTGTAAGCCCTCACAGTTACTCTTGGTGGGCGCAGGAATGGGCCCTGCTGTGAATTATTAGATCAAGAATTGTAATTGCATTCCCCAGTTGAAGAGGGGCAGAAAAATTGGGCCTTTGGTGGTGGTGGTGTTGCCACAACACTGTAAGCCCTAACAGTTACTCTTGGTGGGCGCAGTAATGGGCCCTGCTGTAAATTATTAGATCAAGAATTGTAATTGCATGCCCCTGTTAAACAGGGGCTGAAAAATTGGGCCTTAGGCACTGGTGCTGGTGCCACAACACTGCAACCCCTCACAGATATTGTACTTGGAGCATGGCAATGAGCCCTGTTGCAAAGTATTGCACCAAACATTGTAATTACACGCCCCTGTTAAACAGGGGCTGAAAAATTGAGCCTTAGGCACTGGTGCTGGTGCCACGACACTGCAACCTCTCCCAGATACTCTAGTTGGAGTGCAGGAATGAGCCCTGCTTCAAAGCATTGCATAAAAAAATTGTAATTGCATACCCCTGTTAAACAGGGGCTGAAAAATTGGGCCTTAGCCACTGGTGGCGGCACCCAGAAACAAAAATGTTCTTCCAAGCTATCATCAGGATCATTGAGGAGGAAGAAGATAGTCAGTCAACATAACAGGACAGTCACTCAGCATCAGCATAGGCAGTCTTGAAGGGATGTGACATTTCAAAATAAATTATATCATATATGTTATATCAGCTTCAGGTGCCTGGTAGCTGCTGGTGATCCAAGACTGATTCATCTTTATGAAGGTCAGTCGATCAACCGAGTCGGTGGACAGGTGCAACTTGTGATTGGTGACAAAGCCTCCAGCAGCACTGAATGTGCGTTCCAAAAGAACGCTGGATGCAGGACAGGCCAGTAGATAAATTGCATACTGTGCAAGCTCTGGCCCGTGATCCATCCTCAAGACCCAGTAAGCCAGAGGATTTTCGGTGGAAAAGGTGTCCAAGTCTGACCTTGCCCCTAGGTATTCCTGCACCATGTATATCAGACTCTGGCGATGGTTGATGGAACCGATCATACCTTGGGGCTGCGGACTAAAAAATTGTCTGAACGCATCGGTCAGGCGGCCACCTTCTCCACCGCTCCTTCTGCTACTGACAAAGCCTCGGAAACTCGTTGTCCAGGACCAGGAGTTTGTAACCTCCCAGTCTCTGGGAACGCGTTGCACAGACCTTTCTGCAAGGTCTTTTGGAGATGTCTCATCCTCTGCTCCCTCTGCGACGGCAAGATAAGGTCTGCAACCTTACCCTTGTACCGTGGATCAAGGATAGTGGCCAGCCAGTAATGGTCCCTCTCCTTGATCCGAAGAATACGGGGATCCTTCCGCAGGCTTTGCAGGATCAGGGAGGCCATGCAGCATAGGTTAGCTGAGTGCCAGGCTCCACCTCCATGCTGACACAATCCTCCTCTTCCTCCTCCTCATCCTCTTCCTGTGTGATGGGCGGGACAGAAGGAACACTGTCTGGATAAAGGGGGCCTCTGTTCTGCCTCAAGTGCCATGTCCATTATTCCACGCAGCATATGCTCCAACAGGTGGACAAGAGGTACAGTGTCACTGATGCATGCACTGTCACCGCTCACCATCCTCGTGGCCTCCTCAAATGGTGACAGGACAGTGCATGCATCCCTGATCATGCCCCACTGGAGTGGTGAAAAAAATCTGAGCTCCCCTGACCCTGTGCTGGTGCCGTAGTTGCACAGGTACTCATTGATGGCCCTCTGCTGCATGTGCAGTCGCTGCAGCATGGCCAATGTTGAGTTCCACCTGGTGGGCATGTCACATATAAGGCGGTTCTTGGGCAGGTTCAACTCCTTTTGCAGCTTAGCCAGCCGAGCACTGGAATTATATGATCGGCGGAAATGCACACAGACTTTCCTGGCCTGCCTCAGGACATCCTGTAAGCCTGGGTACCTGCCCAAGAACCGCTGCACCACCAGGTTAAGGACGTGAGCCATACAGGGCACATGGGTCAGTTGTCCCTGTCGCAGGGCTGAGAGGAGGTTGGTGCCATTGTCACAAACCATCATTCCTGGCTTAAGCTGGCGTGGCATCAACCACCTCTCGGCCTGCCCCTGCAGAGCTGACAGAACCTCTGCCCCAGTGTGGCTCCTGTCCCCCAAACACACCAGCGCAAGCAGGGCATAGCATCTTTTTGCGTAGCCCCTTGAACGCCTATGGAGCACCACTGGTTCTGAGGACAAAGCACAGGAAAATGCCATGGAGGAAGAAGAAGAGGAGGTGGTGGAGGAGAGAGATGTGTCACAACCAGTAGTAGCATTTTGGAGGTGTGGTAGCGGAACAACCTCCAACACTACTGCACCTGGTCCTGCATCCTTCCCAGCTGCCAAAAGAGTGACCCAATGGGCCGTGAAAGATAGGCAACGTCCCTGTCCATGCCCGCTGGACCATGAGTCAGCTGTAATCCCCCCTCCCGCTGACCGCCCTGTCCAGCGAGGCATGGACATTGCCTTCCACTTGCCGGTATAGAGCCAGAATCGCCTTCTGTGAGGAAAAGTGGCATTTGGGGACCTGCCACTGAGGAACCGCACATTGCACAAACTCACGGAAGGGGGCCGAGTCTACCAACTGAAAAGGCAGCAGTTGAAGTGCTAGCAATTTAGCCAAGCTAGCATTCAACCACTGGGCATGTGGATGGCTGGGAGTGAACTTCTTTTGACGGTCCAGCAGCTGGGACAGGGGAATTTGCCTGCTACAATCGGACATGGGTGTACTGCTAGCAGAGTGCCCGCAAGTATTGGCTGTGACACACCTAATTCTACACCTTCATTTTTCTCAGTGCAGGTTTCAGAGAGGATTGAAGGTCTAGTGGGGTTGGAGATCCCAGCTGATGAGGAGCAAGGAGAGGTCCGCTTTGTTCTTTGGTGTGGGTCTTTAAGGTACGCTTGCCAACGAGCTGTATGGCAGGTCAACATATGTCTGGTCAAGCATGTGGTGCCCAAGCAGCTGATGATTTGGCCACGCGAGATACGCTTGACACATATGTTGCAAATAGCAGCGGTGCGATCTGATGCACTGGTCTCAAAAAAGGCCCACACCAAAGAACTTTTGTAATAATGCGCAGAGGCAGCGCCCTGCCCAGGCGGAGTTCTGCGGTGTTATTCAGTCAGTGTGCTGCCCCTAAGCTGCCTCATTGGAGATGTGCCTTCTCCTCCTCCTCCTCCTCTCTCCTATCAGGCACCCACGTGGAGTCAGTGACCTCATCATCCCCTCCCTCTTCATCACTGGAGCGAACCTGGCAGTATGCTGCAGCTGGTGGAACATGACTGCCAGATTGCTGTCCTTCTTGAGCATCCCCTCTCTCTGCGCTCACGCTACTGCCTTCCTCTAGCTGGGTATCATCATCAGAGCCTTCAAAACGCTGGGCATCCAACACTGTGGTCAAACAGTTCGGGGGACTCCTCAGGAGGACATGGTAGGTCTAGGGAAGGAGTGACTGATGACATTGAGACGAGGGAAGAGAAAGCGTTGGCAGCTGCTTTGCTAGTACCCTGTGCCTGGGTGAGATAGGATGAGGAGGATGAAGAGGGCTTGGTCATCCACTCTACCAAGTCTTCGGCATGATGCGGCTCAACACATCCAGCTGTCGAAAATAAGGATAAGCATGTCCCATGGCCACTTGCTGATGACGATGCACCGCGTCCATGACCAGCACTGTTGTCCCTAGACACAGAGCCTGCTTGCCCTCTTTTATTGTCTCGTGACTGTCTGCCTCTCCTTATTGGCCTTCCAGACATAGTAATGGCATGCAGGGAGATGGTAAAACCAGCAATTGGTTAGTGTATACTGTGCTGGAGGCACACAACACCCACTGTAAAGGCTGCAGATGCCTGTATTAGAGAACACCAGCAATAAAGGGTAGATACAGGTGTATACTGTGCTGTGCTGGAGGCACACAGCACCCACTAACTCCTGCAGATGCCTTTATTATAGAACACCATCAATAAACGGTAGATACAGGTGTATACTGTGCTGGAGGCACACAATAACCACTAACTCCTGCAGATGCCTTTATTATAGAACACCATCAATAAACGGTAGATACAGGTGTATACTGTGCTGGAGGCACACAACACCCACTAACTCCTGAAGATGCTGGAGAGAGTTTGCTGTTTGGAGCAGGGACATTCTGTACTCACTAGCTACTATTAGGTCCACAAAAGTCCTTTTAAGGACTGGTATAGGTGTACAGTATATAGGGGTGTAAAACACTTATAATATACTTTCAAATATAGAAAGCATGCTATAGTTCACTGCAGTGCTGAACGATTCTGCAGCTGTCTTTTCTCAGTGTAGGGACAGTTTGCTGTTTGGAGCAGGGACAGTCTGTAATTCACTAGCTAGCTACTATTAGGTCCACAAAAGTCCTTTTAAGGACTGGTATAGGTGTTCAGTATATAGGGGTGTAATACACGTATAAAATAAAATACTTTCAAATATAGAAAGCATAGTATAGTGAGTGCATTCCTACTGTGCAGCAAATTTGTGACTGGTGAGCGGTTCCGCAGCTCTTTTGTCAGTGTAGGTAGAGGTTGCTGTGTGTCGCAGGGAACAGATTGTAGCGACACAAATCGCTAACGAATATAGGTCCACAAAAGTCCTTTTAAGGACTGGTATAGGTGTACTATTTGGTGTGCAGTATATAGGGGTGTAATACACGTATAAAATACTTTCAAATATAGAAAGCATAGTATAGTGCATTTCTACTGTGCAGCATTGTGACTGCTGAGTAGGGATGAGCCGAACACCCCCCCCGTTCGGCTCGCACCAGAACCCACGAACGGACCTAAAGTCCGTGCGAGCTTTAGAACCCTATTAGTTATAATGGATGCGAACGTTCGAAATTAAAAGTGCTAATTTTAAAGGCGAATATGCATGTTAATGTCATAAAAAGTGTTTTGGGGACCTGGGTCCTGCCCCAGGGGACATGTATCAATGCAAATTTTTTTTTTTAAAACGGACGTTTTTTCAGGAGCAGTGATTTTAATAATGCTTAAATTGAAACAATAAAAGTGTAATATTCCTTTAAATTTCGTACCTGGGGGGTGTCTATAGTATGCATGTGAAGGGGCGCATGTTTCCCGTGTTTAGAACTGTCTCTGCGCAAAGTGTCATTTTTGAAAGTAAAAAAGCTATTTAAAATCACTCGCGGCTAATGTGTTATTGACGGCTCCCGTAATACAGAGAACAGTCATTCATTGAAACTCATTCATAAAAAAAAGTCATTGATAAAAAATAAAAAAAATTAAAAAAAAAAGCGTAGGGGTCCCCCCAAATTCAATAACCAGGCCCTTTAGGTCTGGGATGGATATTAAGGGGAACCCCAGCCAAAAAAAAAAATGGCGTAGGGTCCCCCTCAAAATCCATACCAGACCCTTGAGGTCTGGTATGGATTTTAAGGGGAACCCTAGCCCAAAAAAATGGCGTGGGGTCCCCCTCAAAATCCATACCAGACCCTTATCCGAGCACGCAACCTGGCAGGCCGCAGGAAAAGAGGGGGGGACGAGAGCGCCCCCCCCCCCCACCTGAACTGTACCAGGCCACATGCCCTCAACATTGGGAGGATGCTTTGGGGGTCAAAGCACCTTGTCCTCATGTTGATGAGGACAAGGGCCTCTTCCCCACAACCCTGGCCATTGGTTGTGGGGGTCTGCGGGCGGGGGGCTTATCGGAATCTGGAAGCCCCCTTTAACAAGGGGACCCCCAGATCCCGCCCCCCCCCTGTGTGAAATGGTAAGGGGGTACAATAGTACCCCTACCATTTCACCAAAAAAGTGGCAAAAATTGTAAAAATGACAGGAGACAGTCTTTGACAATTCCTTTATTAAAATCTTCTTTCTTCTTTCTTCATCCTTCGGTTTCTTCATCTTCTCCTTCCGTCATCTTCTTCCATCTTCTTCTTCCATTTTCTTCTTCCTCCGATCCGCTTCTTCTTGCGCTGGTCTTCTCGTGCGTTTGCCGGCATCTTCTTCCGACGGCGTCGGCGTCGGTGTCTTCTTGGGCCGCTCCGCGCAATGGGAGGCTCCCGGTGTGTGAGGCTCCGCTCCGTCTGACAGGTCTTTTAAAACGGAGGGCACCTGGTGACCCCGCCCCCCTCTGACGTCATGGGGAAAGCCATCATGGAATTCCCCATGACGTCCCTGTGCGTCAGAGGGGGCGGGGTCACCAGGTGCCCTCCATTATAAAAGACCTGTCAGACGGAGCGGAGCCTTACACAGCGGGAGCCTCCCATTGCGCGGTGCGGCCCAAGAAGAGACAGAGACACCGACACCAACGCCAATGGAAGAAGATGCCGGACGAGAAGGACGAGAAGACCAGCGCAAGAAGAAGCGGATCGGAGGAAGAAGAAAATGGAAGAAGAAGATGGAAGAAGATGACGGAAGGAGAAGATGAAGAAACCGAAGGATGAAGAAAGAAAGAAAGAAGATTTTAATAAAGGAATTGTCAAAGACTGTCTCCTGTCATTTTTACCATTTTTGCCACTTTTTTGGTGAAATGGTAGGGGTACTTTTGTACCCCCTTACCATTTCACACAGGGGGGGCGGGATCTGGGGGTCCCCTTGTTAAAGGGGGCTTCCAGATTCCGATAAGCCCCCCGCCCGCAGACCCCCACAACCAATGACCAGGGTTGTGGGGAAGAGGCCCTTGTCCTCATCAACATGGGGACAAGGTGCTTTGGGGGTCTTAGACCCCCAAAGCATCCTCCCAATGTTGAGGGCATGTGGCCTGGTACGGTTCAGGCAGGAGGGGGGCCGCTCTCTTCCCCCCCTCTTTTCCTGCGGCCTGCCAGGTTGCATGCTCGGATAAGGGTCTGGTATGGATTTTGAGGGGGACCCTACGCCATTTTTTTTTTTTTTTTGGCTGGGGTTCCCCTTAATATCCATCCCAGACCTGAAGGGCCTGGTTATTGAATTTGGGGGGACCCCCACGCTTTTTTTTTTTTTTTTTTTTATTAATGAATGACAGTTCTCTGTGTTACAGGAGCCATCAATTCATTAGCCGCGAGTGCTTTTAAATAGCTTTTTTCCTGCAAAAATGACACTTTTTTGCAGGGAAAGTTCTAAGCACAGGAAACCTGCCCCCCTTCACAGGCCACCTATAGACACCCCCCAGATGTGATACTGCAATGTTGTTCTAACAGCACGCACACACATATCCCCAGAAATAGAGCACATATTGTCAGCAGCACACTGACACGCTGACACTGACTGAAACAGAATATGCGAGGCCGCCGAAACGGCGGCCTCTTATACCGTGGGGTGTGTACTAAAGCCCCTGAGCTATAATTGGCTACAGGCATCCTGCCTGTAGCCAATTATGGCTCTCCTCGCTGCCGGCGCTGTGATTGGCCAAGCATGCGGGGTCACAGTGCATGCTTGGCCAATCATCAGCCAGCATTGCACTGCGCGGGCCGCAATGCATTGCGGGGCCGCTCGCATCACACAAATTTGATGCGAGCGGCCCCAATAGTTCTGGGCTCGCCGAGCGAGCGAACGCCCGGTGCTCGATTCGAACATGGGTTTGAATCGAACACCGGGCCCATCCTTAGTGCTGAGCGGTTCTGCATCGATACTACAAAGAGTGACAAACGCAATTATTAAAAAGTATAACTGGTGCGATAGACCAGTGGCCCCCCCAAAACGGCAGATTGAAGCGGAGTGTTATATACCGTCTTCCACATATACTGCACTTCTCTAGAGACTTTTGTCACAGGGTCATTTAAAAAAATGACAGGCAGAGGAAGAGGCAGGCCCTTCTGCAGGGGTGGTAGGGGTAGGGCAGGAGCACCAGGCTTGAGCCAAAGTGGGAAGTTGCAGAAGGTGCATTCGATTACGTCAAAGGACACAGCAGACTTGGTTGAGTGGCTCACTCAGCCTTACTCTTCTGCACCCTCCTCATCCTCTCTTTCTGCACCCTCTTCACTCTGCTGTGTGCACCCCCAAAGACACTACCACCACCACCACCACCACCACCATATACCCTCCGCTTGAGTCACAGGAATTATTTTCCGATCTATCATCACAAGGCATTTCCGATGCGCAGCCATTCTTGGCATTTGATCAGGAAGAGGAGGTAGCAACAACCACCACTCAGCAGTCTGACGACAGTACCCAGATCAGCCCAAGGAGGTTGGTCCCCGCTTTTGCTGCCTACTCCGAGATCTCTAATTATAGTGGTGGTGAAGGTGACATCGCTGATGACGTGTCTAGGGATGTTACGTGGGTGCCCACAAGAGAGGAAGAAGAGGGGAGTTCAGAGGGAGAGATGGACCAGCAGATAGGGAGGAGAAGCAGGCGGAACTTACATTGCACAGGAGCGAAAAAAAAACAGACTGCTATTGTATCAGGAGCCAGGCATCAACCATGTACGGTCACATCTGGCGCTCCCAGGACGCCGGCATATGGCTCCGCAGTGTGGGCTTTTTTTAACGTGTCCGCTGCTGACAATAGAGTTGCCATCTGCAGCCTTTGCAGTCAACGCATAAGTCGCGGTAAGCCCAACACTCACCTAGGAACGACCGCCTTAAGAAGGCACATGAGCTGCCATCACCGAGCCCAGTAGGAACAATGCCGTCAGAACCCACAAAGTCACACTCCAGGCTCTCACTGTCCAGCCTCTTCTACTTCTCCTTCTCTCTCCTCAGAATTGTCCTCCACTCCACCTTCCATCATGCCGTCCTCACAATTTTCTGGAAAAAGGCAGGCTTCTGTGGGCCAAATGTTCGAGCGTAAAAAAATGATGACGCCAGATAACCCTCTTGCCCAACGGTTGACCGCTGGCTTGTCAGAACTGATAGCCCCCCAACTACTGCCATATAAACTGGTGGACTCGGAGGCCTTTCGAAAATTTGTGGCCATTGGAACACCACAATGGAAGGTCCCAGGAAGGAAGTATTTCTCACAGAAGGGCATCCCAGAGCTATATGGCCACATTCAGTGGCAAGTGAATGTATCTCTGGCACACAGTGTCGGTGCCAAGATACATCTGACCACAGACACGTGGTCTAGCAAACACGGGCAGGGAAGATATATAATTTTTACTGCCCACTGGGTGAACCTTCTGACGGCCGTCAAGCATGTAACCCGTGACACCCGTGTAGATTTGGTTTTACCGCCACGGATTGCATGCAGGCCTGCCTCTTCTTCTCCTCCCCCTACTCCATTCTCCCTCTCCTCCTCGGCTGACTCCTACTTTTCCGCTGCTAGCGTCTCTTCCGCTGTGCCGCCCAAAATCCCCAGAACCTATTTGATATGCCAGGTGAGATGTTGCCATGCTGTGCTGCGTCTGTTGTGCCTGGAAGCCAAGAGCCACACTGGCCCTGCACTCCTTTCAGCTTTGCGTTCACAGGCAGATCAGTGGGTAACACTGCTTAATTTGACAGTTGGTAAAGTGGTGTGCATCAACGGTGCGTCAATCTGCTTAGCGCGTTGAAACAGGGCAAAATTACACATGTTCCATGCATGGCACACGTCTTAAACTTGGTCGTGCAGCGATTTGTTGTCATCTCCTTGTTCTGCCTAGTGACACTGTCACTGATCATAGCTTCCTGTGATCGGGAGCGTGATCAGTGATGTGTCACACACAGCCCCCCCCCCCCCAACAGTTAGAATCACTCCCCAGGACACACTTAACCCTTACCTAGCCCCCTAGTGGTTAACACCTTCACTGCCAGTGTCATGTTTACAGTAATCAGTGCAATTTAATCGCACTGATCGCTGTAAAATTAACAATGGTCCCAAAAATTTGTCAAAATTGTGTCCGCCATAATGTCGCAGTCATGATAAAAACAACATAACGACCGGTGCACACCGATGTACGTTGGCAGAATGGCACAGAGAGGCAAATGGGCGTACCTGTATGTCCCTTTGAATTTGCAGCCCTGCCATCGTGTACACGCCGCCGGCGGCACATGCCCGCCGGGAGCTCCGTCAGTCCAATCACGGGTCCCGTGGATGCGATGTCCGCGGGGACACTCGCGATCGTCTCACGGAGAGGAAGAATGGGGAGATGCTAATGTAAACAAGCATCTCCCTGTTCTGCCTAGTGACACTGTCACTGATCATAGCTCCCTGTAATCAGGAGCTATGATCAGTGATGCGTCACACACAGCCCCTCCCCCCACAGTTAGAATCACTCCCCAGGACGCACTTAACCCTTCCCTAGCCCCCTAGTGGTTAACCTCTTCACTGCCAGTGTCATTTTTACAGTAATCAGTGCAATTTAATCACACTGATCGCTGTAAAAATCACAATGGTCCCAAAAATGTGTCAAAATTGTACGATGTGTCCGCCATAATGTCGCAGTCATGATAAAAATTGCAGATCGCCGCCATTACTCGTAAAAAAAAAATTATGTCATAGTAATGTCATAAAACTATCCCCTATTTTGTAGATGCTATAACTTTTGCGCAAACGAATCAAACGCTTATTGCGATTTTTTTTTTTACTAAAAATATGTAGAAGAATACGTATCGGCAGCCCCGGATTTACTCCCTTTACCGCCCCAAGGCCGGGTCCTTCAATGCTGCCCCCCACACACACACACGCACCACCATTCTCGTCCTTAATCGATGACTGCTACAATAGATCAATTAAAAACATCTGTACACATGAGAACACTGAAAATAACTGGCTTTAACCACTTTCAGACCGGACCAGTTTGCAGCCAAAGGACCATGCCCCTTTTTGCGATTCGGCACTGAGTCGCTTTAACTGACAATTGCACGGTCGAGCGACGTGGCTCCCAAACAAAACTGACGTCATTTTTTCCCCACAAATAGAGCTTTCTTTTGGTGGTATTTGATCGCCCCTGCGGTTTTTATTTTTTGCGCTATAAACAAAAAAGTGCGACAAATTTTGAAAAAAAAACACATTATTTTTTATTTTTTGCTATAATAAATATCCCACAAAAATATATAAAAAAACGTATTTTTTCCTCAGTTTAGGCCGATACGTATTCTTCTACATATTTTTGGTAAAAAAAAATTGCAATAAGCGATTATTGATTGGTTTGCGCAGAAGTTATAGCGTTTACAAGATAGGGGATAGTTTTATAGCATTTTTATTAATAATTTTTTTTTTATTAGTAATGGCGGCGATCAGTGATTTTTATTGTGACTGCGATATTATGGCGGACACATCGGAC
The DNA here is from genome assembly GCA_028564925.1 of Lithobates sylvaticus. Taxonomy (NCBI): domain Eukaryota; kingdom Metazoa; phylum Chordata; class Amphibia; order Anura; family Ranidae; genus Lithobates; species Lithobates sylvaticus. The sequence goes on from CM053033.1 coordinate 135,113,138, forward strand.
ATTTTTGACACATTTTTGGGACCATTGTCATTTATACAGCAATCAATGCTATTTAAATGCATTGATTCCTGTATAAATTACACTGGCAGTGAAGGGGTTAACCACAAGGGGGCAGTGTAGGGGTTAAGTATGCCTAGGGGTGTTTTTCTTACTGTGGGGGGCGTGGCTGTCAGCTAGTGAATGCTGATCTCTGCTCCAATCACAGGGAGCAGAGATCAGCGTCATTAGTTGCTAGGCAGAACGGGGAGATGCTGTGTACTTCCGCATCTCCCCGTTCAGCCTTCCCGTTAGACGATCGCGGGTGTCCCCGCGGTGATCGAGTCCGCGGGACCCGCGACCGGCCTCACGGGGGTCCTGACCAGCGCGGGGGCGCGCCACTCCCGGCCCGCTCCCAAAGGCACGGCAGGCATTAAGGAGGGACTTATATATACGCACTCCTGCCTGTACGTGCCATTCTGCCGACGTATATCGTTGTGCGCCGGTCGGGAACCGGTTAATTGTACAGACTGAAAAAAGAATTGTGTAATGTACAGAATGCAGGGGTCAGGAGTATGTAATCTATAGAATGCAGGGGGCAGCTTCATATATTCCTTTAATCCCATCCCGACTCCATCCGCCACCCCGATCCAATCCTGGCTCCATTCATCCCCGATACCATCCCAACTCCATCCATCGACTGATCCCATCCCGGCTCAATCCATCCCACGTCCATTTACCATCCTGATCCTATCCCGGCTCCAGCCATCTCCCAAACCCATCTCGGCTCCATCCATCACCCGATCCCATTCTGGCTCCATCCTTCCCTTGATCCCATCCCAGCTCCATACTTCTTGTCCCCCTTCCTAATCCCATCCCAGCTCCATCCTTCTTGTCCCCCCTTCATCCCATCCCAGCTCCATCCTTCTTGTCCCCCCCTAATCCCATCCCAGCTCCACCTTTCTTGTCCCCCCCTTCATCCCATCCCAGCTCCATCCTTCTTGTCCCCCCCCTCATCCCCTCCCAGCTCCACCTTTCTTGTCCCCCCCTTCATCCCATACCAGCTCCATCCTTCTTGTCCCCCCCTCATCCCATCCCAGCTCCACCTTTATTGTCCCCCCTTCATCCCATCCCAGCTTCATCCTTCTTGTGCCCCCCCCCCTCATCCCATAACATCCCCCTCCTTCTCCCCCATGCCTCCCTCCTCTGCAAGTCACACAGAAATTTTCACAGACCTGGCAGAAGAGAGAGAGCACATTCAGCTGCATGAGTGGGGAGGTGCTGCTGGCGGGACTTGGGAGAGCGGACTCAGGCTGAGCGGAGAGAGAGGACATTCAGAGTAGGAGGGGGGTCTGCTGTTGGTGCTGGTGGGGGGCACACTGGCAGGACTGTCGGGAGTGAGTCTATGGCTAAAATCCTACCTCAGATCAGCCGCGTTGTTGTGGCAGAGCGGTGTGCTGCTCCCTACCTCCTCCTCTGTGTACAGGAAAACATAGGAGGGGCGGGTTCAGTGCACTCTGCTCTGTGCTGTGGCACGGGAAAGATGCTGGTTGCCATAAAATGTGTTGTGCGGGGGCGGAATCAGTGAAAGCCGAGAAGTCGCCGCAGGAGCAGCGCGCCCCTGCACCCCTGCCGCCCCGAGGCCTGGCCTCGGTGGCCTTGTGGGAAATCCGGCCCTGCGTATCGGTATAAACTGAGGAAAAAATATGTTTTTTATATATTTTTGGGGGGTCAATTTTGTTTGGGAGCCACATCGCACGACCGCACAATTGTTAAAAGCAACGCAGTGCGGAATCGCAAAAAGTCCTCTGGTCTTTTGCCAGCCAAATGGTCCGGGGCTTAAGTGGTTACCTGCGCCATATTTAAAAAACCCTGCGCCACATTTAAAAAAAATGGCGTAGGGCCACCCCCCAAATACATACCAGACACCTCAGGTCTGGTATGGATTTTAAGGGGAACCCTGCGCCAAAATAAAATAAAAAATGGCGTAGGGGGGTCCCCCCCCCAAAATCCATATCAGACCCTTATCTGAGCATGCAGCCTGGCAGGCCGCAGGAAAAGAGGGGGGACGGTTGTTGCCTTTTTTTTTTCGGTTTGTCAGGTGGCGTGAATTTACATCGCGGGACAGTTTTATTTTTTTTATTTTTTAATAAAGGACTTGTCCCAAGCTGTCTCTTGTCTTTTTTACAATTTTTTGACACTTTTTTGTGAAATGGTAGGGGTACTGTTTACCCCATTACCAATTCACATGGGGGGGAGGCCAGGATCTGGGGGTCCCCTTGTTAAAGGGGGCATCCAGGTTCCGATAAGCCCCCCGCCTGCATACCCCCACAACCACCGGGCAAGGGTTGTGGGGATGAGGCCCTTGTCCCCATCAACATGGGGACAAGGTGCTTTGGGGTCAGACCCCAAAGCACCCTCCCCATGTTGAGGGCATGTGGCCTGGTATGGTTCAGGAGGGGGGCACTCTCTTGTCCCCCCCCCCTCTTTTTTCCTGTGGCCTGCCAGGGTGCAGGGTTCCCCTTCATTTCCATATCAGTCCTGAAGGGCAGTTTTACATTAAAATTTTTCCTTTAGAAATGTAATTTTGCTGTGGTACTGTTCTAAACACGGGAAAAATGCACCACTTTACAGGCATACTATAGACACCCCCCATGCACAATATTTAAAGGAATATTTAATTTTTATTGTTTCACTTTAAGCATTAAAAAAATCACTGCTCCCTAAAAAACGATAGTTTTTTTAAAAAAATAATTGCATTGACACATGTCCCCTGGGGCAGGACCCAGGTCCCCAAACACCTTTTTATGACAATAACTTGCATATAAGCCTTTAAAATTAGCACTTTTGATGTTATGTTCGTGTCCCATAGACTTTAAAGGTGTTTGCGTGTTCTGCCAAATTATTTTCCTGTTCGGATGTTCTGCTGAGAACCGAACGATTTGAGGCGCATGGGCAACCTCATGCTTCAAAGCCTGCAAAAAGACCCAAGAATACGTGGCATAAAGGAGAAGGATGATTACTGGTTGGAAACCCTCTTTGACCCCCGTTATAAGGGGAAGGTCTCAGAACTCATCCCGTCCCCACAGAGAGTGCAGAAGATAAAATCTCTTGAGGACATGTTAAAGAAGATTTTATTGAACGTTTTTCCTGACTCCAGTAGGTTACAGTGTGGTGGAAAATGTTGTTTTGAGTCTTCTATTGGTCAAAAGAGGAGCGTTGGAGAAGGCATCCGCCTAACTGAGGCATTTCTGAATTTTTTTAGTCCTTGCTGTCAGCTTCCACATTCCATCAGCAGCGTCTGCAACACATGGTGGTTGATTACCTTGGGGCCAAAACAGAGATGGAGAGCTTTCCAGCTGATGATCCACTGACTTACTTGGTCATGAGAATAGACCACTGGCCAAAACTTGCCCAGTATGCTACTGAGTTGTTGGGCTGCCCTGCATCCAGCGTGCTTTCAGAACAGGCATTCAATGCTGCAGGAGGTTTTGTTACTGATCATAGAATGTGTCTGTCCACAGACTCCGTGGACCGTTTGACTTTTATAAAAATGAATCAGTCCTGGATTACCGGCTATGAAGCCCCTGATGCTGATGTCACTGATTAAGTCTTTAAGGGATGTGGAATCTCTGCAGGACTTCGAGGCTGCCTAGCTTTGAGGGTGTTCAATCATTTCAACTGGAAGAATGTTTTTGGTATAGTTTTCATGGGCACAATTAACACCCAAAGACCAATTTTTCTGCACCTGTTTGCGCTTTTTTACAGCAAGGCCAATTCTTGCTTTCATCAAGAGTACCTCTATAGGGTTACGGTAGGAAGGCACCACGACACCCAAAAAGCTATTTTTCTGCACCTATTTGACAGGTGCATATCATTGCACTTTTTTAAAGCAAGGCCAATTCTTGCTTTCATCAAGAGTACCTCTATAGGGTTACAGTAGGAAGGCACCACCGACACCCAAAGACAGGTGCATATCATTGCAATTTTTTACAGAAAGGCTAATTCTTGTTTTTTTTTAAGTTTACCTCTATAGGGTTACGGTGGGAAGGCGCCACCGACACCCAAATACCAATTTCTACGCACCCGTTACTTCTATCCAAAGTCAAAATGACACCAGAATGTATCCAAAACATCTCTAATCTTGTTCCCAGTGCACTACATTGTGGCCTTATCATTCACAATGGCTCCCCAGCTGTTGCTGAGTAAAATAAAGGCAGCTTGCAGGGTTTTTGTCTTTATTATTTTATTATTATTATTATTATACAGGATTTATATAGCGCCAACAGTTTGCACAGCGCTTAACAAAATAAAGGCAGACATTACATTTACATTACAATTTGGTACAAGAGGAATCAGAGGGCCCTGCTCGTTAGAGCTTACAATCTAAAAAGGAAGGGTCAATTGATACAAGAGGTAATAGCTGTGGTGGATGAGCTGATGGAGGAAGTAAAAACAGTGTTAGTTAGAAGTAGGATAGGCTTCTTTAAAGAGAAGGGTTTTCAGGGATCGTCTAAAGATGGATAGATTTGGGGACAGTCGGACAGATTGGGGTAGAGAGTTCCAAAGGATGGGAGAAGCTCTGGAGAAATCCTGGAGAAATTATGGCTTTATAAATGCAATTATTGCTGCAGCAGATTCTAGACATGGTACAGATCTGCCACTTTACATGTAGACTAAGGGGACCCCCAGGCACTATATTGGAAGGATTTTTTTTTATTGTTATGCTTTCATTTTAAAAATCAAAAAATCACTGCTCATTTAAAAATTAATTTTTTTACAAACTTTGTTTTATTGATACATGTCCCCCAGGCAGGACCCGGAACCCTATAACCATTATATGCCCAATTACTTGCATATAAGCCTTCAAAATGGGCACTTTTGATTTTTGACATTCGGTCCCATTGACTTTAATAGGGTTCGTTATTCGGGTCCGAACTTTCATGGTGTTCGGAAGTTCTCGTGCGAACCGAACAGGGGTCTGTTTGGCCCATCCCTAGTTTAGGCATTAATGGCTGTGTGTTGAGTTATTTTGAGGGGACACCAAATTGACACTGTTATACAAGCTGTGCACTCACATTGAAAAGATATAATAAAATATTTACAAAAATGTGAGGGGTGTACTCACTTTGTGAGATACTATATATATATATATATATATATATATAGATATATAGATATATAGATATATAGATATACGTATATATAGATATATATATATATATATATATATGATCAAAGTATTCTGATTTCAGATTACTTTATTAATCCCAAAGCGATACAGTTACATTCTACAAAGACGACACAAGATCACAATAACGAACAGAACAAGACACAATAAAATTACCAATAAGAAATTAGTACCAAATGAAGCTAAATTAAAACTATACTCTAAAAAAAATCCATACAACATAGAATAAATAACACAGATTGAAAAATAACATCAAATTAAACTACAAAAATACAAACAGTACACCACTTTCTCTAGCATTGCCCAAAATAATAATTAACATACCAACATACTATAAAAACTACATAAAATCCCAAATTATAAACTAGATTAAACTGTTACTAAACCCACAACAGTAAAATCAGTCTGTATATGCAGTAAAGAATGCTTGTTATACTCACTGTGGAACCTAAGGGGTTAATCCTCTGCATGTGTATAAAGGCTGTTTGATCCTGTCTCCCTGATCCTCCTCTTCTTCCACTGTCTCAAAAAAAAATAACTTGATATTTACAGAGCCAGTGGACTGGCTGCACATGCTCAATTTGGTGTGTATCGCCAACGTTTTTTTTTCTTTGACATGTGATCAGCACAGGGCCAATCAGCACTGTCCAGACATGTCCAGACACAGGATCAGGGGAAATTGAAAACTCCCCCTACAAGGTTTACTAGGAACTGATAGAAGTCACAAGGCTGCTATTTGCTGCTAATGAGAGATCTGTTTATATATACTAAAATAATTTCATTTCCATGTTCTGTGTACTGTGGGAGACCAGATATAGTGAATGCAGGTTCTGGGTTTAGTAACACTTTAAATCCTCACATCCAGCTCTCACAGAGAAGAATTATATACCGTATTTATCGGCGTATAACACACACCCCAAGTTTAGGAGGGAATTTTGAGGAAAAAAACTTTTAGGAGGGAAGTTTAAGGAAAAAAAACTTACATTTAAATGCCCATCAATGCAGCCTTATCAGTGTCATTTGAAGCCTTGTCAGTGCAGCCTTGCCCCCAGTGTCCATTGTAGCCTTGTCAGTGCAGCCTTGCCCCCAGTGTGTATTGCAGCCTTGTCAGTGCAGCCTTACCCCCAGTGTCCATTGCAGCCTTGTCAGTGCAGCCTTGCCCCAGTGTCCATTGCAGCCTTGTCAGTGCAGCCTTGCCCCAGTGTCCATTGCAGCGTTGTTAGTGCAGCCTTGTCAGTGCAGCCTTGTCAGTGCAGCCTTGCCCCAGTGTCCATTGCAGCCTTGCCCCAGTGCAGCCTTGCCTCCAGTGTCCATTGCAGCCTTGCCCCCAGTGTCCATTGCAGCCTTGAAATTGCAGCCTTGGATGAATTTAAAATTGGCGCCGCTGGGATCGGCGCCGAGACTGGGCGGATCGGAGCGAAAGCCGCAGAGATCGCAGGGACTGGGCGGAGCCGAGATACACATAGCCAAATGTACTCGGCTCTTCTCGGCTCCACTCACAGTCCCGCCCAGTCCCACCCTATGATGGACATAACACAGGTCCAATGGTGGGACTGGGCGTGACTGTGAGCAGAGCCGAGAAGAGCCGAGTACACTCGGCTATGTGTATCTCAGCGGCGATTGCTCCGCTCCACAATCAGCGGAGATCGACGGGGATCGGCCTATAACATGCACCCACGATTTTCCCCAGATTTTAAGGGGAAAAAAGTGCATGTTATACGCCGATAAATACGGTAGTTTCATGGCCACAGGCAAAAATTATTTCCTGGGTCACTCTGTGGTACATCGTAGTTGTAAGAATTGGTGGGAGGAGTTGTCCAAGATTGTTGCCTATCGGTGCATCGTAGAGAGACCAGGTGGCTTAACCTGGAAGAGTTGTGGGCCTTTCGTCAGAGAGAACATAGCGGTGCGGGACAGAGCTGTGGCCGGCATGAGAGGATCTCAGTGGGTGAGTATCTCAAATGTGCAGATACACAGGGCTGCTGGAGTTCCTCTTTAAAAACCCATTGATGTACACCCCCAAACTGGTCTGCACTTGCCGTAAGCATCCTGGGGCTAACACCATCAGAGCCTGCTGAATTTCCTGCCTTAAGTCCCCTCAACTCTCTACTCCATTACATTGATGGACTTTCCCGTGAAGGAGGAGTAGAATTGTTCTTATACAAAGAACACATGTTTAAAGCGGAGTTCCACCCACTCATCTGTATCCTCCCCCCCCCCCTCCGGTGCCACATTTGGCATCTTTTCCTTTGGGGGGGGGGGGGTGGATACCTTTTTTTTACAGGTACCCTGTCCCCACTTCCGGGAGACCGGGCCGCTGCAAATTATGTCAGCAGCTCGGTCCTACAGTGTGTGTAGCTGCTGACTTTTAATTTTTAAAGGGGCGGGCAGTTAATTTGTCCTCTCCACATCTCCCCCAGTCCCTGCATCAACTGGCTTAAGAACTATAATGGCTCTCATGCCACTCCAGACCTCTCTCACTTTGTTTTGCTGGCATTTCCATTCAAACTTTCTTTTATATTTCTCTTTAGCCTCTCTAATCTTTATCATCAGGTCCCTATGAATAATTTTTAACTCCTCTCTATTACCTACTCTAAAAGCCATCTTTTTGGAGTCAAGAAGATCCATAATTTCCCTAGTTACCCAGGGTTAAATAACAATAAACAATTCTTGTTGGAACAATAGAATCTACACAGAAATTAATATAATGTGGTATGCACTCAGTAAGCCGTGGCTATGTGGCTCACAGAGTGCATTCCAATCTGTCCCCTCAAAACAGCCCCGCAATAACTCAAAGGACTCCTCAGACCTTTTCACTAATCTGGTGGTTACAAGTTGTCTCTTAACCAGGGGCACATAACAAGAATTAAGGTAGACCAAATTATGATCTGATCTGCCCAAAGGTGGAAGAGAGAGGAGCTGTATGCATTCATCACATTGACATACAGCAGATCCAATGTCTTATTCTTTCTTGTTGGGCAGCTCACAAACTGTGTGAAGTTTGTCAAGGTTTTCTTCATTGTGGCATGATTTAAATCACCTGAGAATATGATAAGGGCATTGAGATGCTTAGTTTGAAGTTTTGAAATAACACTGTTGATGGCATCACTTGCCAACTTTGGGTTGACAGAAGGTGGAATATACACTGCCACAACATTATCACGTGGAATCTCCCTTGGCAAGTAATAAGGCCAAAGCTCTATAACAAAAAATGATATCTCTGAGCAGCAAACACTTTCCTTAATAGTTATGTGACCAGGGTTGCACCATCTATTGCTCACAAAACTAGCATGCCCTCCTCCCTTACTATTCCTTGTGCAGTCCATGTCTGCTCTAACAATCTGTAAACCACTTATGGTAACATTGTGATAGGGAATATCTCTGTGCAGCCATGTTTCCGAAAAACAGATAATACTACACTAACAAAACTCACATTGACTTTGAGCTAACACAATTAGCTCATCTATCTTATTTGCCAAAGATCTCACATTCCCCATGATAATAGAGGGAATATTTGGTTTAAATCTCCTTCTTGCCCACCATATCTCTGTCCTCTGCTGTGGCAGATGGGTGCATTGCTTAAAATAGGTACTCCCCTGCTGTGCACCTGATACTGAAAAGGATGAGGACAATCCTTGCTTCAATAAAGTCAAGTACTGTGGATCATGTTGAATATATGATAACTGACTTTGCAAATGGGTGGGGGGACCCAACTGCTGTTTGTGTATGTACGGTGAAAGAGATGGGTACTGCTTCGGTTTAATTAAATTAGGCTGTACAGGCTTGCTAGAAGACACGGACAGAGAAATCAGATAATTATCTTGAGTAGGGATGAGCCGAACACCCCCGGGTTCGGTTCGCACCAGAACCTTCGAACCGACCGAAAGTTCGCGCGAATTTTCGAACCCTATACGTTATAATGGACGCGAACGTTCGAAATCAAAAGTGCTAATTACAACGGCCAATATGCATGTTAATGTCATAAAACAGGTTTGGGGACTCGGGTCCTGCCCCAGGGGACATATATCAATGCAAAAATAACTTTTAAAAACTAACGTTTTTTCGGGAGCAGTCATTTTAATGATGCATAAAGTGAAAAAAAAAAAGTGAAATTTTCCTTTAAATATGGTACCTGGGGGGTGTCTAAAGTATGCCTGTGAAGTGGCATGTGTTTCCCGTGTTTAGAACTGTCCTTGCACAAAATGACATTTGTAAAGGAAAAAAAGAAGCCATTTAAAACCACTTGCGGCTTTAGGTTTGTTCTTAAGTAGAATCTGAACAGGTACATTATGAAGTGTAGCTCCATCCCAAAAAATCTATTTTTAAGCTTTTTGGAGAACATAGGGAGGGGTTATCACCCCTGTAACATTTGCTGTCTTTGCACATCTGTTCAGAACATGTCACCTAACTTTCCGTCCCAATGACAAATGTTTTTGGAAAAAGTGGGGTTTTAATTGAAACAAGGATTTGTGATAAAGTATCAGTAGAGAGGAGATACCTTTTTCCCAAATTAAATCTAACAGGATAGAATTTCCCTTCCTAGGGGTAGATTTCCTCTCACTTCCTGTTTTCTCTTTCCATTTGCAAGTAGGAGTCGTTTGTAAGTTGGATGTTTGAAAGTAGGGGCCTGGCGTATATACTCTGCAGAAATTTGCCCTATTAGATGTTGGTGTAGCCACAAGACTGGTGGGCACAGGAATGGGCCCTGCTGTGAGTTAATAGATCAAGATTTGTAATTGCATGCACCTGTTGAACAGGGCAGAAAAATTGGGGGTGGTGGTGGTGGTGGTGGACGGTTTTGCCACAAGACTGTAAGCTCTCACAGTTACTCTTGGTGGGCGCAGGAATGGGCCCTGCTGTGAGTTATTAGATCAAGATTTGTAATTGCAAGCACCTGATGAACAGGGCAGAAAAATTGGGCCTTTGGCGGTGGTGGTGGACGGTGTTGCCACAAGACTGCAGGCCCTCATAGTTACTCTTGGTGGGCGCAGGAATGGGCCCTGCTGTGAACTATTAGATCAAGATTTGTAATTACCCGCCCCTGTTAAACAGGGGCTGAAAAATTGTGCCTTAGGCACTGGTGCTGGTGCCACAACACTGCAACCCCTCACAGAGACTGTACTTGGAGCACAGCAGTCACACGTGTTGCGAAGCATTTTTTTAAAAAATTGTAAGTACCCGCCCCTGTTAAACAGGGGCTGAAAAATTGTGCCTTAGGCACTGGTGCTGGTGCCACAACACTGCAACACGGCCCTCACAGAGACTGTACTTGGAGCACAGCAGTCACACGTGTTGCGAAGCATTTTTTAAAAAAATTGTAAGTACACGCCCCTGTTAAACAGGGGCTGAAAAATTGTGCCTTAGGCACTGGTGCTGGTGCCACAACACTGCAACCCGGCCCTCACAGATACTGTACTTGGAGCACAGCAGTCACACGTGTTGCGAAGCATTTTTTTAAAAAATTGTAAGTACCCGCCCCTGTTAAACAGGGGCTGAAAAATTGTGCCTTAGGCACTGGTGCTGGTGCCACAACACTGCAACACGGCCCTCACAGAGACTGTACTTGGAGCACAGCAGTCACACGTGTTGCGAAGCATTTTTTTAAAAAATTGTAAGTACCCGCCCCTGTTAAACAGGGGCTGAAAAATTGTGCCTTAGGCACTGGTGCTGGTGCCACAACACTGCAACACGGCCCTCACAGAGACTGTACTTGGAGCACAGCAGTCACACGTGTTGCGAAGCATTTTTTTAAAAAATTGTAAGTACACGCCCCTGTTAAACAGGGGCTGAAAAATTGTGCCTTAGGCACTGGTGTGGTGGCATGGATCATTGAGGAGGAGGAAGAGGATAGTCAGTGAACATAAGAGGACAGTCACTCAGCATCAGCATAGGCAGTCTTGAAGGGATGTGACATTAAAAATTATTCGGTTATATCCGCCTCAGGTGCCTGGTAGCTGGTGGTGATCCAAGACTGATTCATTTTGATGAATGTCAGTCGATCAACCGAGGCGGTGGACAGGCGCACCCTATGATCAGTCACAAATCCTCCAGCAGCACTGAATGTGCGTTCGGAAAGAACGCTGGAGGCAGGACAGGCCAGTAGCTCAATTGCATACTGTGCAAGCTCTGGCCAGTGATCCATCCTCAGGACCCAGTAAGCCAGAGGATTTTCGGTGGGAAAGGTGTCCAAGTCTGACCTTGCCCCAAGGTATTCCTGCACCATGTATATCAGACGCTGGCGATGGTTGCTGGAACCGATCATACCTTGGGGCTGCGGACTAAAAAATTGTCTGAACGCATCGGTCAGACGTCCACCTTCCCCACCGCTCCTTCTGCCACTGACCGAAGCCTCAGCAACTCGTCGCCCAGGACCAGGAGTTTGTAGCCTCCCAGTTTCTGGGAACGCGTTGCACAGACCTTTCTGCAAGGCCTCCCTGAGATGTCTCATCCTCTGCTCCCTCTGCGACGGCAAGATAAGGTCCGCAACCTTACCCTTGTACCGCGGATCAAGGAGAGTGGCCAGCCAGTAATGGTCCCTCTCCTTGATCCGAAGAACACGAGGATCCTTCCGCAGGCTTTGCAGGATCAGGGAGGCCATGCAGCGTAGGTTAGCTGAGGCATTCGGTCCGGAGTCTTCTGGGTCACTGAGGATGACATGATCGCCAGCCACCTCCTCCCAGCCACGTACAAGTCCACTGGTTTGTTGGGACTGTACATCATCCCTAAAAGACTGCTGCTGCTGATGCTGAGTGCCAGGCTCCACCTCCATGCTCACACAATCCTCCTCCTCCTCCTCCTCCTCCTCCTCCTCCTCATCCTCTTCCTGTGTGATGGGTGGGACAGAAGGAACACTGTCCGGATAAAGGGGGCCTTGAGAGGCAAGGAAGTCCTCCTCTTCCTGCCTCTGTTCTGCCTCAAGTGCCCTGTCCATTATCCCACGCAGCGTATGCTCCAACAGGTGGACAAGAGGGACAGTGTCACTGATGCATGCACTGTCACTGCTCACCATCCTCGTGGCCTCCTCAAATGGTGAGAGGACAGTGCATGCATCCCTGATCATGCTCCACTGATGTGGGGAAAAAAAAACAAGCTCCCCTGACCCTGTCCTGGTGCCGTAGTCGCAAAGGTACTCATTGATGGCCCTCTGCTGCGTGTGCAGTCGCTGCAGCATGGCCAACGTTGAGTTCCACCTGGTGGGCATGTCACATATTAGGCGGTTCTTGGGCAGGTTCAGCTCCTTTTGCAGCTCAGTCAGCCGAGCACTGGCATTATAAGATCGGCGGAAATGCACACAGACTTTCCTGGCCTGCCTCAGGACATCCTGTAAGCCTGGGAACCTGCCCAAGAACCGCTGCACCACCAGGTTGAGGACGTGAGCCATGCAGGGCACATGGGTGAGCTGCCCCTGTCGCAGGGCGGAGAGGAGGTTGGTGCCATTGTCAGAAACGACCATTCCTGGCTTAAGCTGACGTGGCGTCAACCACCTCTCGGCCTGCCCCTGCAGAGCTGCCAGAACCTCTGGCCCAGTGTGGCTCCTGTCCCCCAAACACACCAGCGCAAGCACGGCATGGCATCTTTTTGCCTGCGTACTTGCGTAGCCCCTTGTACGCCTACGGAGCACCGCTGGTTCCAAGGACAGAGCACTGGAGGAAGAAGAAGAGGAGGGGGTGGAGGAGAGAGGTGTGTCACAACCAGTAGCAGTAGTCGCGTTTTGGAGGCGTGGTGGCGGAACAACCTCCAACACTACTGCACCTTGTCCTGCATCCCTCCCAGCTGCCAATAGAGTGACCCAATGGGCCGTGAAAGAAAGGTACCGTCCCTGTCCATGCCTGCTGGACCATGAGTCAGCGGTAATATGCACCTTACCGCTGACCGCCCTGTCCAGCGAGGCATGGACATTGCCCTCCACATGCCGGTAGAGAGAGACGGAATCGCCTTCCGCGAGAAAAAGTGGCGTTTGGGAACCTGCCACTGAGGAACCGCACATTGAACAAACTCACGGAAGGGGGCCGAGTCTACCAACTGAAAAGGCAGCAGTTGAAGTGCTAGCAATTTAGCCAGGCTAGCATTCAACCGCTGGGCATGTGGATGGCTGGGAGTGTACTTCTTTCTACGGTCCAGCAGCTGGGGCAGGGAAATTTGCCTGCTGCAATCGGACGTCGGTGTACTGCAAGTACTTGGTTGTGACACACCTAATTCTACACCTTCAGTCCTCTCAGAGCAGCTTTCAGAGAGGACTGAAGGTGTAGTGGGGATGGAGATCCCAGCTGAGGAGGAGCAAGGAGAGGTCCGCTTAGTTCTTTGGTGTGGGTCTTTTATGTGTGCCTGCCAACGAGCTGCATGGCAGGTCGCCATATGTCTGGTCATGCTTGTGGTGCCCAAGCGGCTGATGTTTTGGCCACGCGAGATACGCTTGAGACAAATATTGCAAATAGCAGTGGTGCGATCTGCTGCACTCGTCTCAAAAAAGGCCCACACCAAAGAACTTTTCTGATAACGTGCAGAGGCAGCGCCCTGCACAGGCGGAGCTCTGCGGTGTTGTACAGTTGCTGTGCTGGCCTCTACCTGGCCTCCAGGGGGCATCCTGCCTCGTTGGACATGTGACGCCGCATCCTCCTCCTCCTCGTCCTCCTCCTCATCCTCTCTCCCTTCAGGCACCCACGTGGAGTCAGTGACCTCATCATCCCCTCCCTCTTCACCACTAGAGCAAACCTGGCAGTAAGCTGCAGCTGGTGGAACAGTACTGCCAGATTCCTCAAGCTGGGTATCATCATCCGAGCCTTCGAATCGTTGGGCATCCTCCTGGAGCATGTACCCAACACTGTGCTCAAAGAGTTCGGGGGACTCCTCAGGAGGACATGGTGGGTCTAGGGAAGGGGTGGCTGATGATGCTCTGTCAGTACCCTGAGCCTGGGTGAGAGAGGATGAGGAGGATGAGGAGGGCTTGGTCATCCATTCTACCAAGCCTTCAGCATGATGCGGCTCCACATGTCCAGCTGCCGAAAACAAAGACGCGCGTGTCCCATGGCCACGTGCTGATGACGATGCACGACCACGTCCACGTCCACGGCCACGTCCACTAGAAACAGAGCCTGCCTGCCCTGTGTTCTTGGCTCTGCACGCTCTGCCTCCCCTTGGTGGTCTTCCAGCCATTGTAGTTGGTAGTCCTGTGGGTGCTGCTGAGAAGAATATATAGGAGCTCTGTGTGATGCCACTAACACACTAGAAGTCCTGTGGGTGCTGCTGAGAAGAAAATATAGGAGCTCTGTGTGATGCCACTAACACACTAGAAGTCCTATGGGTGCTTCTGCAAAGAAAATAGAGGAGCTCTGTGTGATGCCACTAACACACTAGAAGTCCTGTGGGTGCTTATGCAAAGAAAATAGAGGAGCTCTGTGTGATGCCACTAACACACTAGAAGTCCTGTGGGTGCTTCTGCAAAGAAAATAGAGGAGCTCTGTGTGATGCCACTAACACACTAGAAGTCCTGTGGGTGCTTATGCAAAGAAAATAGAGGAGCTCTGTGTGATGCCACTAACACACTAGAAGTCCTGTGGGTGCTTCTGCAAAGAAAATAGAGGAGCTCTGTGTGATGCCACTAACACACTAGAAGTCCTGTGGGTGCTTCTGCAAAGAAAATAGAGGAGCTCTGTGTGATGCCACTAACACACTAGAAGTCCTGTGGGTGCTTATGCAAAGAAAATAGAGGAGCTCTGTGTGATGCCACTAACACACTAGAAGTCCTGTGGGTGCTTCTGCAAAGAAAATAGAGGAGCTCTGTGTGATGCCACTAACACACTAGAAGTCCTGTGGGTGCTTATGCAAAGAAAATAGAGGAGCTCTGTGTGATGCCACTAACACACTAGAAGTCCTGTGGGTGCTTCTGCAAAGAAAATAGAGGAGCTCTGTGTGATGCCACTAACACACTAGAAGTCCTGTGGGTGCTTATGCAAAGAAAATAGAGGAGCTCTGTGTGATGCCACTAACACACTAGAAGTCCTGTGGGTGCTTCTGCAAAGAAAATAGAGGAGCTCTGTGTGATGCCACTAACACACTAGAAGTCCTGTGGGTGCTTCTGCAAAGAAAATAGAGGAGCTCTGTGTGATGCCACTAACACACTAGAAGTCCTGTGGGTGCTTATGCAAAGAAAATAGAGGAGCTCTGTGTGATGCCACTAACACACTAGAAGTCCTGTGGGTGCTTCTGCAAAGAAAATAGAGGAGCTCTGTGTGATGCCACTAACACACTAGAAGTCCTGTGGGTGCTTATGCAAAGAAAATAGAGGAGCTCTGTGTGATGCCACTAACACACTAGAAGTCCTGTGGGTGCTTCTGCAAAGAAAATAGAGGAGCTCTGTGTGATGCCACTAACACACTAGAAGTCCTGTGGGTGCTTATGCAAAGAAAATAGAGGAGCTCTGTGTGATGCCACTAACACACTAGAAGTCCTGTGGGTGCTTCTGCAAAGAAAATAGAGGAGCTCTGTGTGATGCCACTAACACACTAGAAGTCCTGTGGGTGCTTATGCAAAGAAAATAGAGGAGCTCTGTGTGATGCCACTAACACACTAGAAGTCCTGTGGGTGCTTATGCAAAGAAAATAGAGGAGCTCTGTGTGATGCCACTAACACACTAGAAGTCCTGTGGGTGCTTCTGCAAAGAAAATAGAGGAGCTCTGTGTGATGCCACTAACACACTAGAAGTCCTGTGGGTGCTTCTGCAAAGAAAATAGAGGAGCTCTGTGTGATGCCACTAACACACTAGAAGTCCTGTGGGTGCTGCTGAGAAGAAAATAGAGGAGCTCTGTGCGATGGGACTAACACACTTCAAGTCCTATAGGTGCTTCTGAGAAGAAAATGTAGGTCTGTGTGTAATGGGACTAACACACTTCAAGTCCTATAGGTGCTTCTGGGAAGAAAATGTAGGTCTGTGTGTAATGGGACTAACACACTTCAAGTCCTATAGGTGCTTCTGGGAACAAAATATATGATCTCTGTGTGATGGGACTAACACACTTCAAGTCCTATAGGTGCTTCTGGGAACAAAATATATGATCTCTGTGTGATGGGACTAACACACTTCAAGTCCTATAGGTGCTTCTGGGAAGAAAATGTAGGTCTGTGTGTAATGGGACTAACACACTTCAAGTCCTATAGGTGCTTCTGGGAAGGAAATAAAGGTCTGTGTGATGGGACTAACACACTTCAAGTCCTATAGGTGCTTCTGGGAACAAAATATATGATCTCTGTGTGATGGGACTAACACACTTCAAGTCCTATAGGTGCTTCTGGGAAGGAAATAAAGGTCTGTGTGTAATGGGACTAACACACTTCAAGTCCTATAGGTGCTTCTGGGAAGGAAATAAAGGTCTGTGTGATGGGACTAACACACTTCAAGTCCTATAGGTGCTTCTGGGAAGAAAATGTAGGTCTGTGTGTAATGGGACTAACACACTTCAAGTCCTATAGGTGCTTCTGGGAACAAAATATATGATCTCTGTGTGATGGGACTAACACACTTCAAGTCCTATAGGTGCTTCTGGGAAGAAAATGTAGGTCTGTGTGTAATGGGACTAACACACTTCAAGTCCTATAGGTGCTTCTGGGAACAAAATATATGATCTCTGTGTGATGGGGACTAACACACTTCAAGTCCTATAGGTGCTTCTGGGAAGAAAATGTAGGTCTGTGTGTAATGGGACTAACACACTTCAAGTCCTATAGGTGCTTCTGGGAACAAAATATATGATCTCTGTGTGATGGGACTAACACACTTCAAGTCCTATAGGTGCTTCTGGGAAGAAAATGTAGGTCTGTGTGTAATGGGACTAACACACTTCAAGTCCTATAGGTGCTTCTGGGAAGGAAATAAAGGTCTGTGTGATGGGACTAACACACTTCAAGTCCTATAGGTGCTTCTGGGAACAAAATATATGATCTCTGTGTGATGGGACTAACACACTTCAAGTCCTATAGGTGCTTCTGGGAAGGAAATAAAGGTCTGTGTGATGGGACTAACACACTTCAAGTCCTATAGGTGCTTCTGGGAAGAAAATGTAGGTCTGTGTGTAATGGGACTAACACACTTCAAGTCCTATAGGTGCTTCTGGGAACAAAATATATGATCTCTGTGTGATGGGACTAACACACTTCAAGTCCTATAGGTGCTTCTGGGAAGAAAATGTAGGTCTGTGTGTAATGGGACTAACACACTTCAAGTCCTATAGGTGCTTCTGGGAACAAAATATATGATCTCTGTGTGATGGGACTAACACACTTCAAGTCCTATAGGTGCTTCTGGGAAGAAAATGTAGGTCTGTGTGTAATGGGACTAACACACTTCAAGTCCTATAGGTGCTTCTGGGAACAAAATATATGATCTCTGTGTGATGGGACTAACACACTTCAAGTCCTATAGGTGCTTCTGGGAAGAAAATGTAGGTCTGTGTGTAATGGGACTAACACACTTCAAGTCCTATAGGTGCTTCTGGGAAGGAAATAAAGGTCTGTGTGATGGGACTAACACACTTCAAGTCCTATAGGTGCTTCTGGGAACAAAATATATGATCTCTGTGTGATGGGACTAACACACTTCAAGTCCTATAGGTGCTTCTGGGAAGGAAATAAAGGTCTGTGTGATGGGACTAACACACTTCAAGTCCTATAGGTGCTTCTGGGAACAAAATATATGATCTCTGTGTGATGGGACTAACACACTTCAAGTCCTATAGGTGCTTCTGGGAAGAAAATGTAGGTCTGTGTGTAATGGGACTGACACACTTCAAGTCCTATAGGTGCTTCTGGGAACAAAATATATGATCTCTGTGTGATGGGACTAACACACTTCAAGTCCTATAGGTGCTTCTGGGAAGAAAATGTAGGTCTGTGTGATGGGACTAACACACTTCAAGTCCTATAGGTGCTTCTGGGAACAAAATATAGGAGCTCTGCCTGCCTGCCACGAACACACTACAAGTCCTATAGGTGCTTCTGGGAACAAAATATAGGAGCTCTGCCTGCCTGCCACGAACACACTACAAGTCCTATAGGTGCTTCTGGGAACAAAATATAGGAGCTCTGCCTGCCTGCCACGAACACACTACAAGTCCTATAGGTGCTTCTGGTAACAAAATATAGGAGCTCTGCCTGCCTGCCACGAACACACTACAAGTCCTATAGGTGCTTCTGGTAACAAAATATAGGAGCTCTGCCTGCCTGCCACTAACACACTACAAGTCCTATAGGTGCTTCTGGGAACAAAATATAGGAGCTCTGCCTGCCTGCCACGAACACACTACAAGTCCTATAGGTGCTTCTGGTAACAAAATATAGGAGCTCTGCCTGCCTGCCACGAACACACTACAAGTCCTATAGGTGCTTCTGGTAACAAAATATAGGAGCTCTGCCTGCCTGCCACTAACACACTACAAGTCCTATAGGTGCTTCTGGAACAAAATATAGGAGCTCTGCCTGCCTGCCACGAACACACTACAAGCCCCTCTTTCTTAATCAATCTTTGTAACTGAATCTATCTAACTCAATCTCTGTAAGTAAATCTCTCTAACTAACTAAATGCAGCAGAGTGTCACAGATCTAGCCTGCTCAATCTGCGCCGGAACAGCATGTGACCGGCGCAGACGGCGTGGCGGCCTTTTATAGGGGGGGGGGGGGCGTGTACTACAGCCCCTGAGCTGTAATTGGCTACAGGCGTCCTGCCTGTAGCCAATTATGGCTCTTCGAAATTCCGGGGCTGTGATTGGCCAAGCATGCGGGGTCACAGTGCATGCTTGGCCAATCATCAGCCAGCAATGCACTGCGCCGGCCGCGCCGGCCGCAATGCATTGCGGGGCCGCGCGCATCACACGAACGTGTTGGGCGGGGCCAAAATAGTTCTGGGCTCGCCGAGCGAGCGAACGCCCGGTGCTCGATGCGAACGTGGGTTCGCATCGAGCACCGGGCCCATCCCTAATCTTGAGCTATTTGCTGCTGAGTGAGAGAACCTAGTTGCCGTTGCTGGCTATAAGGTGTAAGAAATTGAAACTGCTGTTTTATGATGAAATTGGGCTGCATGGGCTGGCTGGAAGGACACTGGGACAAAGAAGTCAGATATTGGCCATCAGCCTGCTGCTGAGAATACTGAGACTGTAATAGTGTTTGTTGCTGCAGAAGGTGAGGGCCCTGCTTCTTACTGTGTGAAAACTGGTTTAGTTAATAACTAGACCTTGATCTCTGTTACACACGTGAAAACATCTGTTGTCCATACTATGTGCCCATTCCCTCTGACTCAAACCATGCATGTCCTTTAAGTATCTCTGTAGAAATTGCGAAAAATAAAACTGCATTAGGTGACCAAAATGTCCTTTCTGAGGTCCTGGCTGCTGACCATAAAGCTTAAAGGCATATAGTTGGAATTTCTTCTTCCACAAATTGTTAGGCTGTGACTTCCTAAAAATGGCCTGCCAGCTTCTCCTTAGGCTCCCGGGTGGGTGGACCCTTCTCTGACCTACAGCACAACTAGCTACATAGCACTCAAGTTCTTTATACTGCTCCGAGTACTCTCATACTGGCACAGCCAGATTACCCAACCAAGGCTCTGGATGGTGAGGAGCTGGTTCAGGGTCAATATGGTGGTGACAAAATGATTCAAGATCAGTATGGTAGTGAGAAGCTGATTCTGCTTCAATGTGGCAGTTTCCATCCGTTCAGGCCCAATTTTAGAAGGAAAGAAAAGTTCTGCCTAGCTTCAAAATTCTGTGCAATGTAGAACAGGAAGGTATGGGAACAAAAGAGCCTAAATAAATCAGTGGGACTCATGGTTCGTCCCTATGGACTCATGGATTCTGATGTTCGCCTCATTACTATGCCCTTCAATACTGCTTTCAAAATAACTATTTTCATATAGACTTTTTTTTTCAATAGAAGTGTTTATTTAGTTATAAAAGGTGTATACATAAAGTCACAGTGTTGCGGACGCAGCCGCTACAGGAACAGAAGGAACGTAACAAAAATATTTTGATTGTTAGAGAGATATGCAAAAGACATAGCTTGTCAAACATAACAACCAATATGTTGGTGTAGTTAAAGTATAAACACTATACCTAATGGTAGGTATTTCCCTAACCGAGCATGTTGAACAAATAAAAACCAACACAAAACAAACAAAAACACAGAAAACAATAAGATTATCTCATTATAGGGGTTAAGAAGAAGGAAAGAAGTAAGGTCCAGAGTTCTAAATTACATTTCTGTCAGTTCTTTTTGTGAGTGATTAAGCCATAAGTTTGGTATATTCATCAATTGTGATAAAGTTCTGCCAGCATGGCCATATTTTCCTAAATTTGGATGGGGTATAATTAGCTTGATGAGTTCTTCCATTCCTAAAGTTTTCTGTATACGTCTAACCCACTCTGATATGGCCGGAGGGTCTGAGGAGCACCATTTGGCAGGTATGCACATATTTGCTGCTTTTACCATGTGTATGGCCAGAGAGCCTAAGTATACCGCTTTCAAAATTGTAGAATGGTGTAGAAGAAATTGGGCTGGTAAGTAGTCTAGTGATGATTTGGTTTGTGAGTCTGTGTACTTCTTTCCAAAACGGTTGTATGAGAGGGCATGGCCACCAGATGTGAAGAAGCGATTCCAATTCCTTGGCACAGCGCCAACATTGGGGAGGATGATTGGGCAATATTTTATGTAATCTGTGGGGTCTTGTACCATCTGGAGAATATTTTGAATACATTTTCTTGTGCAAAGGTTTTAACCATCCCCTTATAAATGTATGTGTAGATATTTTCCCATTCTATCTCTGAGAGATCAATGGACATGTCTTGCTCCCATTTGTGACTAGCTAGATTTTATTCAGGATTTTTATTCGCTAATAACAGAGCATATGTGTCGGGGCTCCGTTTTTAGACACATTGATTCAAAAGGTGTAGTTTGTCAGGACCAGTCTGGTCGAGGATGAGACCTTTGGAGGAAGTGTCGCAATTGAAATATGACCATAGTGGGAACGATTGGTTGAGCATTCGGGAGGACAATGATGATAGAGGGATGAGGAAGCTTTTCTCATAAAATTGTTCTGCACGTATATATGGATGTGGCCATGTATCTACTAGAAAAGTTGTGGATATACCAGGGGAGAAGTCTGGGTTTTGATGAAGTGGTGTCATGGGGCCTAGAGTGGACTAAATGTTATGTTTGTGACAGGCATCCCAGAAGGATACTAATGTGGGATTGATTAATGGGTGGTTCCTGCAAGTAAGTGGGATGTGTTTGGGAGCAATCCAGGGAAGTTGATGTAGTGGGATTTGGGACATAGCATGTTCTAACTGGACCCAAACCTTGACACCGAAGTGAATTTTCCAGTCATTTACTCTTGCTAATGGCCATGCTCTGTGGTATTTTAGGATGTGTGGAAGGCCTATACCACCTTTTAATTTAGGAATCATCAATCTCTGGAAGCTTAATCTTGGGTAAGTGGAGCCCTATATAAAGTCTAACCAGGCCCTTCGGTATATGGAGAAAAAGTTTACTGGTAATTTTATAGGTATGGTTTGTAAAAGATATAATATTCTGTGAAGAACATTAAAGTGGAGCTCCACCCTAAAGTGGAACTTCCGCTTATCGGATCCCCCCCCCCCCTCCGGTGCCACAATTGGCACCTTTCAGGGGGGAGGGGGGTGCAGATACCTGTATAATACAGGTATCTGCGCCCACTTCCGGGACTAGCTAGCCGAAGCTGGCCCGCCCATATACGAAGATGCCCCCGTTGTGTCTTGGGAAACACAGTTCCCAGGACACAACGGGGACCAATAAAGAAGCGCAGCGCAACTCACGCATGCGCAGTAGGGAACCGGGCAGTGAACCTGCAAGCTTCACTTCCCTGACAGAGGATGGTGGCGGGGGCAGCCGAGAGACGAGCAATCGCTCGTCATCTTCTGCCGACATTGCTGGAACCTGGAACAGGTAAGTGTCTATTTATTAAAAGTCAGCAGCTGCAGTATTTGTAGCTGCTGACTTTTAAAAAAAAAATTTCAGGTGGACCTCCTCTTTAATTTTCATAATTGCAGCTCTACCAAACCAAGAAAAGAGACCAATGGACCAGGATTTCAAGTTGTTTCCGACGGAAAAAGTTTGATATCCTGCTCTCAAATTTTCCGACAACAAAGTCCAATCAGGCAAATTCCGATCGTGTGTAGCCTAGTCCGACTGACAAAGTGCCACGCATGCTCAGAAGAAATTCTGTGACGGAAGCGCTCAGTCAGGTAAAACTACCGTTCCTAATCGACACAGCACATTCGTCATGCTGCAATGTTAAAATTTGTTTAACCACATGCCGACCGCGCCATATCCGAAAGACGGCTACAGCGCGGTCGGCTTATCCTGGGTGGACTTCCTCCCAGAAACTTGCTCCCGCGCGCCCCCTGGGGCACGCACTCGGGAACATCCGTGACCGCCGGGTCCTGAGGACCCGGCGCATCGCGGATCACGGTAAACGGCCGCTGATAGCGGCCGTTTACCACGTGATCGCTCTGTCAAATGACGGAGCGATCACATGTACACAAACCGGTGACACGTCGTGACGCCGGTTCCTCCCTCCCCTCTCTGTACCGATCGGTACAGTGAGAGGGGAGAAGCGGAAAGGAGGGAGATGGGACCAGCGCTGTGGGCTGGATGTGTAGTGCCCACAGCGCTGGTTAGTGACAGCAATACACTGCCACCACTGTGCAACACTCTGCCACCACTGTGCAACGCTCTGCCCCCACTAAGCAATACTCTACCCCCACTATGCAATACTCTGCCCCACTGTGCAATACTCTGCCCCCACTGTGCAACGCTCTGCCCCCACTGTGCAATACTCTGCCCCCACTGTGCAATACTCTGCCCCCACTGTGCAATACTCTGCAACCACTGTGCAACGCTCTGCCCCCCACTGTGCAACGCTCTGCCCCCACTGTGCAACGCTCTGCCACCACTGTGCAGCTCTCTGCCAACACTGTGCAATACTGTGCAACACTGCAATACTCTGCCAGTACTCGCCAATACTCTGCCAATACTCTGCAATAAATGTTTATAGAAACAAAGAATTTTTATTTCATTTTTTTACCGGATTTTCAGTATATTTTGATTTATAGCGCAAAAATTAAAAAACCCAGCGGTGATTAAATACCACCAAAAGAAAGCTCTATTTGTGTGAAAAAAGGGACACAAAATTCATTTGGGTACAGTGTTGCATGACTGAGTAATTGTCATTCAAAATGTGAGAGCACCGAAAGCTAAAAATTGGTCTGGTTAGGAAGGGGGTTTAAGTGCCCAGTGGGTAAGTGGTTAATGCAGCGCATTCTCTTTTTCTTTACAATGCAAGAAGAATGACGTTTTTTAGCTGCTCATATTCACACTGACTTCTCCCAAACTTCTTTCTTTATTCTTTTTCCTGATTTATTGGCTATATTTTTATTTTTTTTTTCATTTTTAGTGTTTTTTAAATCCAGATTTCCTTTATCTGTCTTTTTTTATTTATTTTTTTTGGGGGGGGGGGGGGGGGGTTGTGTGTCTCAACTTATCCCAACACCATTATTATCATTTGTATTTTTTGGCTAAATTCACTAGGAGGTTGTTTGTTGTTGGTGCCCCTTGTTAATTTGACTTTATGATTTGTGAAATGTACCTGCCTACTCACAAATAAACTGTCCTTTTTGAAGTAAAACACATAAACAAGGATTTATTGAAATCAAAAATACCTTTATTAGGTGTCAGCAACAAAAGAGGAAGGCAGCGATGGAGAAACTTTTCAATTCAAAAATTGGTGGCCTGAGGAGTACGTATCTTAAGGGAGTTCAATCTGGTCCTGAAGTCCAATAGATCCGGAACTGCAGCAGATGCCATCTATGTCCCCAGGCTGTGGTCATACGAGAGGCTCCATCTTCTCTCAGACCAGATTGAATCCAGGTCATCACACTCTGGTCTTACTTCCACGCTTCCTTCCAGGCTGTGGCTGTGGTGCTGGAGGTGTGGCAGAAGGAGGAGGAGCATGGTCCATCTCGCAAACATGTGTCCTTGGGGTCATTTCCCCAGACAACCCCTTATTTAATACTTTGAGGATTACCTCCTCGCACATGCTGCATTGCCCCGCCTCCATCTCTTTCAGCTTTGTGGCAGCCAAAGCGGCAAAGGCCTCTTCATAGGTGGGTGTGGCTTGTAGTACCACTAAAGCCTCCCTGATCAGCCGGAGCGCTGACCCCCCCACATCCCCCCCTTTCTGGGCCTTTTGTAGGGAAGGAGGAGGGGAGGGACTTGGGATCGAGTCAGGCTCCTAGGCCTGCCCACCTCTTGGCTGTAGACATGTGCACAACAAAAACATTTGTTTATTTTCGTTTCATTTTTTAGTTTCCGAAAAAAAAAAATTTTTTTTAGTTTTGTTTTTTTTCGTTTCCGTAATGATTCGTACATTCGTAAGTCATCGGTGTTCGGATTCGTAACGATTCGTACATTCGTAAGAGTTATTTTTTCGTTGATTAATTTTTTTCGTTAGTTTAATTTTCGTTTATTCGAAATTCGGACGCATTCGTATTTATTCGTACATTCGGAACATTCGTAGATTTGTAATCGGAGCATAATTAATCATTTTATGTAATGTGTGCTATTATTACATTTTAATAATTTACGAATCGAAAAAAAAAAAAAGTTACGAATCGGAAAAAAAAAGTTACGAATCGAAAAAAAAAGTTACGAATGTACGAATTTTTTCATTCAATCTATTCAAAGCACATTAAGCAGCACCATTGTAAGGGACACAAAAAATCACCAATTCAACAAAAAAAAAAATTACGAATGTACGAATTTTTTCGTTCATTTTCGTTGTTCCTTTTTTTGTTTTTTGGATTTTCTTCATTCGTACATTCGTTGTTTCTAATTTGGTTTTTCGGATTTTCATTGTTTTTTGGATTAGTTCGATTCAAACGATTCGTTAATCTGATTCGTACGATTCGAACGATTCGTTATTCGGATTCGTTCGATTCGAACGATTCGTTCATTCGTACGAAAACGAACTAACGAAAAAAAAAAAAAAAACGAAAAAAAAAAAAAAACGAATTGCACATGTCTACTTGGCTGCCACTTACCCCTGCCTCCTCCTGGCTCCCGCATTCCACAGCCACCTCCTGGCTGAGGTCTTCCTGTGTATGAAAAGGGGACATAGTTTGAGTTATTGGTTCATTAAACGCACACAATTTTTAGCTATTGACTGTTGCAAATTGTTAACAAATTGAAAACCATAGAATTCTCAGCCCAGCAGTATATATTCTTATATGGAAAATAAAGCTGCGAGAATAATACAAATTAATAGACATATAAAATAAAACCCATCAAAATGTTAGATGGAGAAGCACTGATCTCATATAGGACAGTCCAAACAAGGGTATAAATGGTGAGAGTCCAATATAGATCAATCTTGGCATCAGGCATAGATCGAGTTAAAATCCACAAGTAGATCGTATTCAGAATGACACCACGGTGCTCGTGCTGCAAGTTATACACTGTGACATGCATGCTAAAGGTGCTTCATCCCGACCACCTGATGAATGGGAGGCTTACCAGAGGGTAGAAATGATAAGGCACTGATTATAAACTTGTGATGTATCCAGTAGGCGAGCGCTGATGGGATTAAAACAGCTTTGGGAAAATCACTCCAAGTGGGGAGAGGAGGGAACCCGTCCTGTAATCTGCTCACACCCGAGATAGCCAGCCAAATCCTAGTTAATTCCTCCGTTTGTAGAGAAAACACAAAGGGGGCCGCCCATAGCGTAATACTGATAATAACTGGTTTATTTAACCACTTGCTTACTGGGCACTTTAACCAATAACAGTACAAATACCCCCCAAATGACCCCTTTTTTGAAAGTAGACATTCCAAGGTATTTAGTAAGAGGCATGGTGAGGTTTTTGATGTTGTCATTTTTTTCCCACAATTCTTTGTAAAATGAATTTATTTTTTATTTTATTTTTTTTCCACAAAATTGTCATTGTAATAGGTTATTTCTCTCACATGGCATGTGTATACCACAAATGACACCCCAAAATAAATTTTGCTACTCCTCCTGAGTATTACGATACCACATGTGTGGGACTTTTACACAGCCTGGCCACATAGAGAGGCCCAACATGCAGGGAGCGCCGTCACGTGTTCTAGGAGCAGAAATTACACATCTAACTTGTTGACTACCTATTACACTTTTGAAGGCCCTGGAGCACCAGGACAATGACACGTGACACTGACGTGGCACTGATGACAGATGGCACTGATACGTGGCACTGATACGTGGCACTGATGACACGCGACACTGATGTGGCACTGATGACAGATGGCACTAGTACGGGGCACTGATGACACGTGACACTGACAGATGGCACTAATATGTGGCACTGGTGACAGATGGCACTTATATGTGGCACTGATGAGAGATGGCACTAATATGTGACACTGATGACAGATGGCACTGATACGTGGCACCGATGACACGTGACACTGATGACAGATGGCACTGATACATGGCATTGATGACACGTGACACTGATGACAGATGGCACTGATGACACATGGCACTTATACATGGCACTGGGGACAGGTGCACTGGGGACAGATGGCAGGGGGGACAGATGGCAGCGGGCAGGGGGGACAGATGAGGACAGATGGCAGCGGGCAGGGGGGACAGATGAGGACAGATGGCAGCGGGCAGGGGGGACAGATGAAGACAGATGGCAGCGGGCAGGGGGGGACAGATGGCAGCGGGGGGCAGATGGGGACAGATGGCAGCGGGCAGGGGGGGGGGCAGATGGCAGCGGGGGGACAGATGGCAGCGGGGAGGAGAGAGAGCGGCGCTGACAGATGATCTCATATGTTTCCATATGAGATCATCTCTCAGGTTTAAAAATAACTTACATCAATGCGATGAAAGGCAGACGAAAAAAAGACAATAACACAACACTGCCGGCCGGTCAGTGTGAACCCGTCCCTTGATTCAATAACAGTCTGTAGTGGTGGCGTCGCTGCGTGCCTTCCCACGTATATATTCTTGCCCAAAATTTCTCCAACACTACGTCTGATTTAACACATATGTCTGTAAAGTATGGATGTATTACCTGTGTCCTTTGCTGTTATTTGTCCCTATGGGGAAATAAAACTCAAATTTTTTATATACATTGCTATTGTTCATATTTACTCTTGACAATTCGGATACCATATACAAAAAATCCCTGAGGCTTGTGGTCTCATCTTTCCCCCCTCCCCTATATATTTTTTCAAATTATTGGGATTTTGGTATCGCCCACAGTTCAACTACTTCATCTAGTTTATTATAATTCTCCAACACTACTGTCTATTGATATGTAAAACACTTTAGCAAATAAGCAATTTTTGCTCCTAAATTAAGTGAACATCATTAATTTTTCCACAAAAAAAGTGTAGAAAAATACTATACCTGGCTCAAGCTGGGCTCCTCCACATTTTCCTGACTGGAAGGCCCAGGTTGGACGTCGAAAGCCTCATCAGGGGTGGAATGCGTGGAAGGAAGAGAAGGGAGTGATTCCATGACATCAGTCTGGTCTTTGATAAAATGGAGCCTCTCGTAGAACCACAGCCTGGGGACATATACTTCATCTGCTGCAGCTCCAGATGCTTGGGACTTCAGGACCTTATTGGGCTCCCTGAAATACGTACTCCTCAGGCTGCCAATTTTGGTTCTTAACTTCTCAACGGTTGCCGTGGGGATCACCGGCATTACAAATTCCAGCAGTTTCTTCATCCTGCCCGCCTCTTTATTTTGTTGTTGTAGAGTGGGTGCTTGGCCTGCCACAAAAGGGGCATCGAACGGAACTTATCAATGAACAGGGGGAGGAAGCTGAGGTCATTGAAGCCCTCCATATTCTCTGCAAGACACAACACCAGACAAAACACTAAATAATGTCAGGTTAAACTCTCCTAATCTTCTCCATAAATAAGCCTCAATGTATAAGCAGTCTAGGCTAGTGATGTCCCAAGTTCAAATTGTACCTTCGTTATAGCGATCATCTCGTGCGTCAGCTCTCTCTCCCCTCTGCTCACAGATCGTCGGTATGACACACGCGTGTGACGTTTTATATACAGTGCGCATGCGTGAAACTCCGCCCGCCCCTGACGATCTTTCTTGTCTATTCCCCACCCCTTCTCTTTACGGCGCAGTGGGGAGAGTACATGGCCGGGACACAGCAGGTGCGCCCTAACTATTCCAGCAACGAGGAGGAGGACGAGGAAAGCCCAGAGGCAGAAACGTCCCGATCCCGGAGGCTAAAATTTGAGGCGTCAAATATGTCTTTTGGAGAAATGTTGGAGATGGTGGACATATTGAAGAGGAGCGACTATGATGGGAAGTATGGGCCTTACCCCAACCCAAATGTCAGAAAGGCCAAGATCATGGCTAAAGTTGTGAAGAGGCTGCAAAAGAATTTTGGGTTACAACGATCCAAGGATCAACTGAGGAAACGCTGGTCAGACCTGAAACTGAGGGAGCACGATCAGTACAGAAAGATCAAGCAAGTTCTTCAAAAAAGTAAGTAGTTGTGTGTTCATCTTTTTTTTTCTTGCTTGCATACTACTCCATGTGCTTTGTTTTTCAAAGTTGGACATTTGAAAATGGCCACTTTCATGTTCGTGTGTCCATTCGATCGTACTCAACCTCGATCGTTCGGCCACTTATAATACGCTGTTTGGTGAAGTTGGAGTTAACTACATTGTTTCAGGCCTGTTTTTAGTCAAAGGAAGTTTGTTGTCTATAGGGCTTTTTTCCAGAATGAAATGCAAACTTCTTCAGTGTAAAGGAGAGGTAACTTAGTAGCTGTTTACACATCTGGACTCTAGAGCACTAGTGCTGGGACACCCAAACACCCTTTTTATTATGTTGTCCCACACATGTGCTCCAGTGGATACTATAGGGGTGTCTCCATCTGACAAACTTGCACCAAAAAGGTAGTAAGTATTGCATCTTTACAAAGTGTCAAAATTAATGTTGTTGGCCTTTGAACCTGGCCACAAACCACTATTGTACGTCACTTCCAAGCAATGATTCATATTTCCTATTTCTGCCCTCATAGATTGGTGTGCTAAGTATTCCTTTTGTACATTCTCATAGGGGAGAGAAGACTCGGGACGTCTGAGGACACCAGGAACCCCACACCTCCCAAAGAAGGGGAAATACCAACACCAGAAGCAGAGGAGGAGGAGGAAGGAGAGATTGTAGAAGTTGGAGAACTTGTCACCACAACAGGTGAGTGTCGGAGACCACAGCTACAGGTAAGCTAATCAATGTATGCCTGCATCTTCAATATAGGCTTTTTTTTTTAGGTGATGTGGATGTTGTGGAAGAAGAATCACGTTTTACCAGTGAAAGTGCACATGTCCTCATCTGGGAGATAATGGTGTGCAATCGAGATCTAGATGATATCAAGAAAAACATCAATGATGTTCAACAAAAAATGAAGAA
Organism: Lithobates sylvaticus; assembly: GCA_028564925.1. Classification (NCBI taxonomy): domain Eukaryota; kingdom Metazoa; phylum Chordata; class Amphibia; order Anura; family Ranidae; genus Lithobates; species Lithobates sylvaticus. The sequence goes on from CM053033.1 coordinate 135,142,814, forward strand.
CATCATTGATGTTTTAGGGAAAATATTAAACCACACAAACGACCTATCACACATTTGTGGGTGTGTAGCCCACAAATTGAAGTCAGAACTTTGCCAAATTTGGAAGATGCACACAGTGTGTCAACATGTGCTAGCTCCCATCATGGTGGATCAATGACAACGTTTTGTGGGTGCAACCACTTTACTAACTACTAAAGTGGCTGAGTTGAAGGGGTTGCACCCCCAAAACACGTACATTGATCCCCATGATGGGAGATTGCACATTTGGACATTCTAGGCATGTGTTCTTGCATCAAATGCCCATTTTAATCCCCAAATTGTGTGCATGTTCTAAATTTAACTTGATGAAGGCACGATCAAACACAGTTTGGACATAGTCATGTCTGATGTTCTAAAGGCCAAAGATCTTTAGAGTTTCCAAAAGCTTTTTTGAAAGGCACTTGTGAATGTGTTTGAAGTAAAATTTTACCATATGAACAATGTGTGGCTTCCTTATTCCAAATCCCAAAAGCATTATTTGCGTCATAAGTAGATGAATTTGGTGACAATGGGTGTTATTTACTAAAGGCTATTCCACTTTGCACTCCAAGTGCAGTTTCCGGTGCACTTTTGCAGTGCACTTGTAGTGCATAGTGGATTTGTCTTTTGGAAATTACACCCACAGTGCTTTGTAATAAACCACCTATCACACCATTTTCAGGAATACACACATTTCTGTCATGGTGATGAAAATTAGTATTTTTGGGGTCAGTTATGCACTACATACCTTATCTAGAAAAACTATTATGTATCAGACCCACAACATGAGAAGATACTTTTTAGGAAGAAGAGACTGTAACCTCCTCTCGCCAAGAAAGTGCATTCCCACTGTTGAAGATAAAGGCCCAAAAAGTAAAAAAAAAAATAAGCTAGAACACACCTACAAGAAACACAAGCAGTAAATGAAAAGAAATCTTAGTTCAGTTTCCAAAATAAATTTATTAAGAAATGCCTCTCACACATCGTCTGGCATATCAATGGCCCCCCTACCCACAAAGTACTCCATATACCTCTCACAGACTTTGCGGGGATTTAGGGGGGCAAGCCGGGACGTGCAGCTTGAAGAGCTGTGAGGTTGTCATTTTGTGGCATGTCTGCATCAGGGCCAACAGACACTACCTAGTTGGTGCTATGTCGTTTTAGGAAATTGTGCAATATGCAGCAGGAAAGCACAATGTGGTTCAGTTTATATTCCGCCATGTGGATAGGTGTCAAAAAGAGGTGGAAGTGGCTGGCCATGATCCCAAAGGCGTTCTCCACCACTCTGCGGGCTCTGGACAGCCGGTAATTAAAGACCCTCTGGTCCGAGGTGAGGGTCCTCATCGGGAAGGGCCACATCAGATGGCTTGACAAATGCTTCATCCGCAACAAAGATGAAGGGGAGTCCTTCCGCATTCTCCTCTGGAGGTGGCAAGCACAGACAGACTGCCACTCTGGAGATGCCAGTTGAACTCCGTGTGCGCAATGGCACCACCATCCGAGATCCGGCCATTCTTCCCCACGTCCACATACAAAAACTCGTATGTTGCCGACACCACCGCCAACATCACTATACTATTAAACCCCTTGTAATTATAATAGTACGACCCCGAGTTGGGGGGTGGGATGATGCGGACGTGTTTCCCATCAATTGCACCATCGCAGTTAGGAAAGTCCCAACGGCTGGCAAAGTGGGAGGCCACAGTCTGCCATTCCTGTGGCGTTGAAGGAAACTGTGGAGTCAAACTAGAAAAAATAATTAGTCAGTTTGCACATAAACATTGCAAGCAGATTAGACACAAACATTTTGGAACAAGATCAGACTAAAATTTAACCAAGAAAGTATTTCCAAACCAAAGTACAAGGTCCCCTTAGCAGATTACTCACCCCCCATCACTCCCCCCACTTCTGATGGGCCATTGACAAAAAATAGGGGTTGGGGGGGGATTGGACAGGTAACCCTCTCCACTTCATTGAGAGCCGAACGGCTAAATAATGTGTGATAGTTTGGCCAGACTCTCCTTACTTAACACTATTGGCAGCCCACCGGAAAGATAAAAGAAGAGTCCTAATCCCAAAAAAGAACAAAAAAAAACATAAAGGGAAGCACATTTTGACATTCTGCTATTACCTATCAAGCTAATAATAGGAGGAAAAACCAAAAAAACAAAACAAAAAAACATTTGAAAGTATTGAGCCAGCCCCTTGCACTACATGCTTTGCTGAATTCATCCCTAAATATGACCACTATAAAGAGGTAGGTATATAGTGTGTATTGAGCTTGGCAAAGCCAGCAGATAGAGGATTGGTATCATCTGACCGAGCAGTTGGGGGAGGGGGGTTCCTAATGAGTTTGGCACACCAAAAAAAATTAAAAAAAAGGGACTCTGCATGAAGTAAAACACACAGAAAACATTTGTGCATATTTTAGGGGGTGTTTGGGGGAAACCAATACTATGGAGCAGACAAAATACATTGCTTAAGTGACTAGGCCATAGGTGTATATTGGCCCAGAAGAGCATGCTGGGGAGGTAAGTGAAGGCAAAAATGCATGAAGGACAAAAGGGGCACAGCATATTAGAGCATATTGCAATCATGGTAATTAGGGAAGGAGGTCAAAAATACAAGACATTAGCAAACAGAGCATACATAGAAGGGAATAGTAAAGGAGAAATGTTACCTTAATATAGTCCTCCTGCAGGACCTGGATAATAGCAGAACAGGTCTCTGGAATAATGATTCCCAGAGCCTGGGGAGAGATACCTGTGGAGAACTTCAGATCCTGAAGGCTTCTCCCTGTCGCCAAGTACCTCAACATGGCAACAAGCCTCTGCTCCAGAGTGATGGCTTGCCTCATGCAGGTATCCTGCCTGCTGATAAAAGGGGTCAGCAAAGCCAACAGACGGTGAAAAACAGGGTCCGTCATCCTGAGAAAGTTCCTGAAATCATCAGGATTATTCTCACGGATCTCACGAAGCAAAGGCATGTGCGAGAATTGGTCACGCTGAAGCAACCAATTCTTGGTCCATGAACTCCTCCTCGCCCTGTTCATGGACTGGTCTTGGGTAAAAGCTAAAAGCCCGACACCAAGCCTCTGCACAGCACGAACTCTACGACGAGTACGTACACGAAACATAGCTCACAAACGGTCGGCTGGTCAGAACGGACAAACAGAAAGCACAGATAAACAGCAAGGCCTGAAAGAACGAAATGAATACCAGAAACGAGCAGACAATAAGCAGTGAAAATCAAAGCGTCCTATATCAAGATATAGGCCGCAATGACCAACAAATGCAAACTGACTACACGCACTGATAAACAGATACGCACGACAAGCACAAACTGAAGAACAGTAATGATCTGAGTCTGAAAACTGAAAAGAGCGAATCGAATGTAACGAAACTCCTACTAACACGCGATAAACACAGAATCAGCAGAAGGAGCCTAACGGGTGCCGGACGTGGTGCTGAACTTCCCTTTTATAGTCTTGTGGAACACAGCTTACGTCACGGCGTTCTTGAAGACCGGAAATTTCGACAACATTGTCCGACCGTGTGTACGCAACACCAGCTTTGGCCAAATTCCGACGGAAATTATCCGACAGAAATAGTCATCGGAAAATCTGACCGCGTGTATGGGGCATTAGAGTGTAGAAGGTAGTTGATCACCAAGGTAGGTAATCGTGTCTCTATTCCCCTTAAGTGGAAAGTTAGCCTGACAGCATTCGATTTTGAAAAGTTATTAACAAAAACAGAGGTTAGGGTAGAGGCCATCGGCTTTCCCTATACTGCATTAACAAATGAAAGTCCTTGAAAGGAAAGGTTGGTTAAACAATGAGTGACAGTACTACCAAAAACAGGTTTACATTTGACCCAAGTCAGAGTATTATCTTGCCGGTCTTTCTCTCCACCCAGAAAACACTAGGCTGGAGTAAACGAAAGAAACCAGAGAATTAGCGACAGTATCAATGGTAGTGAATTCTAACTACTAAATCACAGACCCTGTCTAATGCCCCGTACACACAGTCGGAAATTCCGACCACAAAATCCGTCTGACTTTTTCAGACGGATTTTGTCCGACACTGGTGTTGCATACACACGTTTAGACAAAGTTTTCGGAAAATCCAATCATTCTGAACGTGGTGACGTTCGTTGTGTACGACGGAACTACGTAGAGGCTATTAGCCAATAGGTTTGGTCTCCTAATGTGATCTGAGCATGCGTGGCACTTTGTCCGTCGGAATTCTCTACACACGATCGGAAAAAGTCTGATCGGATTTTGTTGTCGGAGAATGTGAGAGCAGGATCTCAAATTTTTTCCTTCGGAAATTCCGATGGAAAAAGTCAGATGGAGCCTACACACGGTTGGATTTTCTGACAACATGGTCTGATAGGACATTTTCCGTCGGAATTTCCGACCGTGTGTACGGGGCATTACACTGGCCAGTAGGATACTAATACAGTCCTGCTAATGTTTTGGCCCCTACGGTGGCAGGTTTATACCCCGGTGGAGGTGTTTGTAATCCCAGGGTAGTTAAGAGCTCCAGTTCCCTCCTAGCGATGTTGTTTAACAGCAGTATTACAAAGTGGCTAAATGGCATTTCACCAATTTGAAATTATGGAGTTCTTCTGGTGAGTGATGAAATCAGGCAAAAGGTACATCTCCAACCTGTGTAGATTCTGTAGCATCTCTAGGAAGTAGTAAAAAGGAGCAATAGCCTGCTCCAGACACCAGACACACAGCAGACATTGGGGGTTATTTACGAAAGGCAAATCCACTTTCCACTGCAAGTGCACTTGAAAGTGCACTGAAAGTGCAGTCGCTCTAAATCTAAGGGGTAGATCTGAAATAAGTGGAAGCTCTGCTGATTTTATCATCCAATCATGTGCAAGCTAAAATGCGTTTTTTTATTTTCCTTGCATGTCCTCCTCGGATCTACAGCGACTTTACTTCCAAGTGCACTTTCAGTGCACTTTAAAGTGCACTTTCAGTGCACTTTAAAGTGCACTTGCAGTGCAAAATGAATTTTCCTAACCCCAATTGTATCAATAGTACAGTCTTTGGAACAGTAACAGTCTGTAGAACAGTAGTACTACTCACAAACCACAGCAGCAGAATGCATTGTAACTTTCTCCATACAAGCAGACAGTCTTTGGCACGGCAGGTTTTAGGAGCAGCTCTCTTAGTAAACAGTCCAGGGTTCTTGTCAGGTTTGTTCCACAGCCATGTGGTCCTGGCAAAGCACACCTCCTAGTCTCTGCAGCTCCCTCTATCACAGCAGCTCTCTCCCCTACCCTATGCATGGCTCTTGCACTTTTCCTTATATAGGACACTGCTCACAGCATGACCGAAACAGCATTAATTGATGGTTTCAGCCCAGGCTGCACACAGCAGTCAAAAAATCAAATCAAAACAGCTGCAGCTTCCAAAAATGTGCCCTAGTCTCTATCCACACTCACTGGGACACACACAGCTGCTCCTGCATAGCCCCCAACTGTCCCTGATTTTGACGGACTGTCCCTGATTTGGAGCAATGTCCCTCTGTCCCTCTTTTGTTCCTCATTTTGGTCTGATCTATATAGCTGTATATAAAATTTACTTTTTATCTTTCAAAAAGTGTTTCCCAGTGCTAAAACCTTTCATCCAATTTCTAAATTGCTGCATTTGTACATTTTAAAAGCCAATATAAAGGAATAGTAGTGGTAAAAAAAAGTCCTTGTGGATATAATTAATCTTTTTTTGGTTAATTATCCTTTAAGGGGGTGTGACAGGGGGCGTGTCCTATGCCTACATACATTTGTTAGTAGATGTCCCTCATTCCCATCTCAAAATGTTGGGAGGTATGCTCCTGTACCATGGGGGAAGTCACTTCTTCACACTTCCCCAGCTGCCATCTCTCACCTTGGCCCCCAGAGGCTCTCGATCTGTACCCAGCATGGATCTTTCTCTTCTCCTGTTGATGGGCAGAGCTTTAAATGGCCAGCAGCTAATCAGGTGCCAGCTTGGCCCAGGCAGCCCATTAGATGTCCTTCTCCCCTACAAATATTAGGTTCTCTTCAGCTGTAAAAACAGCCAATCAGGGCACTGCCCAACCTCCTCTCTCACTCCAGCTGTTCGTCACAGGAGAAAACAGAAAAAATGTCCTGTTGTTTATTTTTCAGAACTGTTAAGCAGCATTTAAAAAGCCCAGCCCAGAGCTACACAATAGTAACAGTAAATAATAGTTAAAAGATTAAAAGATTTTTAGAAAAGAAGATTTGGAGGTTATCTTTTGACCGGTGTGCTTCACCAGACTCCAAGCTGTGCTCTCTTACCCTGGCCAAAGATCCTTCATCATTAGTGATGGACGAACATCTAACGGGGCGGTTCGCAAACGCGATCACGCGAACGCGCACAAATGTCCACAAAAAAAACGCGGGTTTACGGCGGGTCCCATTCATTTTAATGGCAGGCGAACATTTAAAACCTCCAGGTCATATTTGCAGCCACAAAATACTTACTAGCTGTGCACACATAGTCCCACAACATGGACACTGATATACCAGAAGTATTAAGCGAATCTGGGATCGACAACGACAAGCATTCTTTTTTTATCTGTGAAATTTCGTCAATTCAGGAGCGCATGAAGGCCATGGAGGAGAGGCAAAGCCAGGCCAGGCTATGAAGGGGGTGCAGGAGATGATCCTGCTTTAGGAAAAGTTACCATCATTTTTTTTTTTAGAAGTTATTGTAGCGGGTATCCCAAATTTAGGGGTGACCTGAGCAATAGTTGGCTCGGGTCTTCTAATTGTTTGGACTCTGCCTTGCTGCTATTTCACCTGGCGTGCAGTTCCCCTTAGGTGTATAGGTGGCGCTGACACTTGTACCTGGGGTTAAACCACAGATGATGGAGTGGCTATTGGGTGTCCTCTCTCGGCAGCCGTGCAGTGGGCGTGGTCTACCCACTGTGCATGCCGGAAGAGGGTACAAAAGGGGCAGACGCCATTGTTCTGGGCGCAAATACCCGGGGACCTGTACCCGGAGGAGTGTATCCCCTTTGAGAGGGGATACGAGCATTGACTGTGGGGTCTCGGGCACCTTCAGCCCGAGGCTACAGAGTTCCAGGTAGGCCCAGTACCTTTAACTGGGTCTACAAAGCCAGAAAGGAAACCCAGGGAGCCCAGGTGAGGGCGACCGCTCTGACTAAGAGGAAGCCAGGGGAGGATCGGTCCCATAACAGGAGGTGAGTGATAAAGATTGCTGTCTCGGGAGAGGCCTGGTGACCTGTCGTAGGGAAGGATTCCTTGCTGAGCAGTCACAATGCTGCACAGTAGAAATGCACTATGCTTTCTATATTTGAAAGTATTTTTTTTTTTTCAAAGAATTTTATTGAGTTTTATCAGGATAACAGTAAATTGTAACATACAAAGCAATTGAAGATAACAAGAGCAACAAGAAACAAATGCGTACAGTCGACATAAGCATATAATACTGTAAGGGTGATAGTTGCGGAAGAAAACTGTGGTGTTTGGTGGTATATAGATATGCTTCTTTTTCCCCCGCGGGGGAGGTCTGTGCTGTAAGAAACCGTAGCAAAATGGCAGCAGGAGTACAGTGTAGTGTGTTTTCAGAGTACCGTGATCTACAAGGTGATTGATGTGAAGTGTCAGTGGGCTCACTGATCAAGGGGGTAGATGAGGGTCATGGTTGCGTCCTCCGCGGGTGGCCCAGATACCGTTCACCGCTATAGGGGACTTGCTGTGAATGGTAAAGGGTCCGAAAGTCAAGAACTAGTATCGCAAATATAGAAGGAGCATCCTGACACGGATGTAGAGCCCAAAGGGCTGGGAACATGTGGGATAGGATGGGGGAGGAGGTGAAGTGGGGGATTCCAGTGACCAGTTTGGAAAGTGTTCTTATCTGGGAAAGCAAGTAGTTAAGTGGGGGATGAGCAGGTGTCATACGTAACAACATAGAGGGTTCTCTGATGGTGTGCGCGTATGGTTCTTGTGAAAGGGAGACGAAGGAGAGGCAAAGGGGACGTACGGGGAGGTGTGATGGGTGGTGTCCAGACATGTAGGTGTATGAGCGGGAAGACAGTGTAGTAAGTTTATGGTGGGAGTGACGTAAGTGGGGGTGGGATGGTCTGTGCTGTGGAACTTCTAAAGTGTAGCCAGCAGGCCCAAGTGTTAGTAAACTTGGTTGGGTTATCACAAGCTTGACAAATAAGTCGTTCCATTTCGGCCGTTCTGTCAACCCGACGTATCCAGTCGTCAATTGAGGGGGGGGGGGTGTTGGTTCTCCATAGAGCAGGCATACAAAGGTTGGCAGGGTTGACCAGTTGTAAGGATAAAGACCTTTTGTATGGGCCAAGAGGCTTAGGGGTATGGTGCAGTAAGTAATGTGCAGGAGTAAAGGCCGGTGTATCCGTGGTTATGTTGGAGATCAGCGTATGGATTTCTGACCAGAATGGTTGGATGAGGGGGCAGTCCCACCACACGTGAAGGAGGGTGCCCCGTGCGGCGTTGCACCTCCAACAAGTTGGTGGAATAGTCGGGTGAAAGTGATGTACTTTGTCAGGAGCCCTGTACCACTTAGAAAAGGGTTTATATCTGTTTTCTTGTGTTGAAACGTTGAGCGAGCCCTTGTGGATGAGAGTGAATATGCATTCCCAGTCAGCTTGGGTAAGTATTAGGGCAAGATCTGATTCCCATTGAGTGACTAGTTTGTCTTCCTTAATTACATGTTGGGAAAATAGGAGGGCTTATATGGATGAGATCAAGTGGCTTTGTGGTTCTGTATTGGTGCATAAGAGTTTGAAAGGTGTGTAGTCCCTGTGTCACGAGGGGGTAGGAGTGGTCGTATTAAAGAAGTGTTGCAGTTGTAAATATTTAAAAAATGGGATGTTGTATTCGGGCAGTGTCGTGGATAGAGTGGAGTGAGACAATAGTGACCCATCTTGGAAGAATCTTTGTGCTCTGGCATGGGAAGTGTGTGTATTGCAAGTCGAGTCACGTAAGGATAGGCCAGGGGGGAATTCAGGGTTGTTTTCCAGTGGGGTCATGGGGCCATGGGCGGGTGTGACGCCAAGTGATTTGCAAGCTACTTTGAATATGGAAAGAGTGGCTCCAGTTAGCGGGTGTGACGTGTAGTCTTTTGGGACATGTTTGAGGTTAATCCATGGTGAGTTGGACAAAGGGAGGGATGAGAAGGAGTCTTCCAGTGCGATCCAATCTTTGGTAGTACTATGGACATGCCAGTCGACAATTCTAGTGAGATGTGAGGCCCAGTGGTATTTTTGTAAGTCTGGGAGACCGAGACCTCCTAGCATCTTGGGTAAAACCATCCTATTCCAACCTATGCGAGGGGCCTTGGATGACCATATAAAGATCCTACACATACGTTTATAGGCATTAAAGAATGAGGTTGGTAACCTAATTGGGATCGCTTGAAAAAGGTAAAGAAGTCTGGGTAAAATATTCATTTTTATTAAGGCGATCCTACCCATCCAAGAAAAAGAACCCAGATGCCATTTCTGGAGGTCACCTTGAATGGATAGCAGCGTTTTTGAGAAATTCCTGGCGAATAGATCACGGAGATTGGTCGGAATTTTGATTCCAAGGTAGGAGAGTTCATGCGTTTCCCAACCAAATGGGAAGTTAAGTTTGCTTTGTTGAACCAGAGCGGTTGGGAGAGTTATATTTAATGCTTTGGATTTCTCGAAATTGATTTGAAGGTTGGACAGGGAGTGGAATAGGGAGAAGTCAGCCAAAAGGTTGGGGATGGTAGTGATGGGGTCAGCGAGAAAAAGTAGGATATCGTCCGCATAGGCAGCTATTTTATATTGCTTGCGATCTATCTCAATGCCTTTGATGGAGGGATTGTCTCTAAGCTTTCGAATCATAGGTTCCATGGTTAGGATAAAAATGAGTGGGGAGAGGGGACAACCTTGCGGGTTCCATTGGACAAAGAGAAGGCATCCGACAGGCAGCCGTTGACCCTGATTCTAGCCGTTGGGGAGGAGTATGGAGCTATGATCATGTGCAGCATACGGGATGGAAGGCCTATAGCATTCAATGTGGCCTCCATGTAGTCCCAAGCTACCCTGTCAAATGCCTTCTCTGCGTCCAGGGAAAGAAAAAAAACGGGCGTAGCAGTTTTGGAAAGCCAGTGGTGGATGTGTAGAGCTTTGGTGGTGTTGTCCCTGGCTTCTCTGCCAGGAACAAAACCAACCTGCTCCAAAGAGACTAAAGTAGGGATGAGGGGTACGCCAAAGCTTTTGCATACAGTTTTATGTCCACATTGAGCAACGAGATTGGGCGATAATTGGTCACCAATGTGTGGTCTTTGCCTGGTTTGGGGAGGAGTGTGATGTGGGCTTCAAGTATATCCCTGTGAGCCGCGGAGTCTGGTGAGAGGTCATTGAGGGCTTTCGTAAGATGTGGGATGAGTGTGGTCGGGAAGGCATTGTAGTATCCGACAGACAGGCCATCTGGGCCTGGGCTCTTACCCGACTTCATTTGCTTCAAGGCTGTAAGTATTTCGTCTTGTGAGAGGGGTAGGTCTAGTGTCAGGGAATCGTCTGCGGAGAGGGGGGTGGGGCCATATTGTGTCAAAAACTCAGAGATGGCTGTCTGGCGGTCCGTGTTAGAATTAGTTTGTCGTGTGGGTGGAAGATTGTATAATTTAGAGAAATAGCGTACAAAATGGTTAGAGATGTCTTCCGTGGTGACCAAGGATTTGCCTGAGGGATGTTTGATTGTGTGGATTGTGTGGGCCGTTCTTTTGGTCTGGATTGCTCTTGCTAGAAGTTTGCTCGCTTTATTGCCAAATTCATAGTAAATTTTTTGCGTCATTGCAAATTTGCATTTCAGTTCACTATGGATGACGTCCCTGAGTTCCTCACGAGTTTTAGTCAGGTCAGTTAGAGAAGAGGCAGCAAGGGACGCTTTGTGTGCGTGCTCAAGTTTGCGGATGCGAGTAGTCAGTTCGGCAAGGCGAGCATTTCGGTGTTTAGTGCGCTGCGCGGCAATAGAGAGTAGTTCTCCCCGAACAACACATTTATGTGCGGCCCAGGTGACCATGTGGGAGGTGTCATCAGAGGTGTTTTCCGCGAAGAAGTTGGAGAGGCAGGAGTTTATACGTTGTACGTTGGCGGTGTCAGTCAGTAGCGAGTTATCGAGTCGCCAGATAGAGGCCCTAGGACAAGAAGTCGGGAGACGTATGGTCATGGAGATAGGGTTATGGTCCGAGAGTACAGAGGGGTCGATGGAGGCAGCAGAGAGATAGGATAGGCTTGCTTGAGAGATAAAAAAGTGATCAATCCTGGAGTATTTGTTGTGGGGGTGGGAAAAGTAAGTGAAATCCTTCACGGTGGGGTGTAGTGTGCGCCATGTGTCATGGAGCTGCAGGTTGTGGAGCTCTAGTCGTATTGCCCGAAGAGCCCTATAAGTCAGGGAGGATGATCCGTTGGATGTGTCTATTGAGGGTGTCAGAGCTACATTAAAGTCTCCCCCAACTATAAGGGTACCTGATTGGAAGCTGGCAAGTAGTTGTAGAGTGGAGCGAAAAAAGGAGACTTGTTTTGAGTTGGGAGCGTATATGTTGGCGATAGTAAGGGGTCGTTGATATAAAGTACCTTTAATAAAAAGGAATCTCCCGTGTGGATCCCTTTGGACATCAGTGATCTGAATGGGGCAGTATTTAGATATGAGAATGGTTACCCCTTTGGATTTTGCTTCTATGTTTGAGGAGTGAAAGGCTGTGGGAAAGTGTACATTTTGGAGCTTAGGAATGGAGTTGGTACGGAAGTGTGTCTCCTGTATGAGTGCAATTTGGGTCTTCGAATGTTGCAAGGAATATAAGAGTTGAGATCTTCTTTCAGGTGTGTTGAGTCCTCTAATGTTTATGGAGCATAGTTTGAGTGTATGAACAGAAGGTTGTTGGTCGTCCTGTGAGGTTTGAGTGGGGATTACGTTCGCCATTAGGGATGAGCCGAACACCCCCGGGTTCGGTTCGCACCAGAACCTTCGAACGGACCGAAAGTTCGCGCGAATTTTCGAACCCTATACGTTATAATGGACGCGAACGTTCGAAATCAAAAGTGCTAATTACAACGGCCAATATGCATGTTAATGTCATAAAACAGGTTTGGGGACCCGGGTCCTGCCTCAGGGGACATATATCAATGCAAAAAGAAACTTTTAAAAACTAACGTTTTTTCGGGAGCAGTCATTTTAATGATGCATAAAGTGAAAAAAAAAAGTGAAATTTTCCTTTAAATATGGTACCTGGGGGTGTCTAAAGTATGCCTGTGAAGTGGCATGTGTTTCCCGTGTTTAGAACTGTCCTTGCACAAAATGACATTTGTAAAGGAAAAAAAAGAAGCCATTTAAAACCACTTGCGGCTTTAGGTTTGTTCTTAAGTAGAATCTGAACAGGTACATTATGAAGTGTAGCTCCATCCCAAAAAAAATCTATTTTTAAGCTTTTTGGAGAACATAGGGAGGGGTTATCACCCCTGTAACATTTGCTGTCTTTGCACATCTGTTCAGAACATGTCACCTCACTTTCCGTCCCAATGACAAATGTTTTTGGAAAAGTGGGGTTTTAATTGAAACAAGGATTGGTGATAAAGTATCAGTAGAGAGGAGATACCTTTTTCCCAAATTAAATCTAACAGGATAGAATTTCCCTTCCTAGGGGTAGATTTCCTCTCACTTCCTGTTTTCTCTTTCCATTTGCAAGTAGGAGTCGTTTGTAAGTTGGGTGTTTGAAAGTAGGGGCCTGGCGTATATACTCTGCAGAAATTTGCCCTATTAGATGTTGGTGTAGCCACAAGACTGGTGGGCACAGGAATGGGCCCTGCTGTGAGTTAATAGATCAAGATTTGTAATTGCATGCACCTGTTGAACAGGGCAGAAAAATTGGGGGTGGTGGTGGTGGTGGTGGACGGTGTTGCCACAAGACTGTAAGCTCTCACAGTTACTCTTGGTGGGCGCAGGAATGGGCCCTGCTGTGAGTTATTAGATCAAGATTTGTAATTGCAAGCACCTGATGAACAGGGCAGAAAAATTGGGCCTTTGGCGGTGGTGGTGGACGGTGTTGCCACAAGACTGTAGGCCCTCATAGTTACTCTTGGTGGGCGCAGGAATGGGCCCTGCTGTGAACTATTAGATCAAGATTTGTAATTACCCGCCCCTGTTAAACAGGGGCTGAAAAATTGTGCCTTAGGCACTGGTGCTGGTGCCACAACACTGCAACCCCTCACAGATACTGTACTTGGAGCACAGCAGTCACACGTGTTGCGAAGCATTTTTTTAAAAAATTGTAAGTACACGCCCCTGTTAAACAGGGGCTGAAAAATTGTGCCTTAGGCACTGGTGCTGGTGCCACAACACTGCAACCCCTCACAGATACTGTACTTGGAGCACAGCAGTCACACGTGTTGCAAAGCATTTTTTTTTATAAAAATTGTATGTACACGCCCCTGTTAAACAGGGGCTGAAAAATTGTGCCTTAGGGACTGGTGTAGTGGCATGGATCATTGAGGAGGAGGAAGAGGATAGTCAGTGAACATAAGAGGACAGTCACTCAGCATCAGCATAGGCAGTCTTGAAGGGATGTGACATTATACATTATTCCGTTATATCCGCTTCAGGTGCCTGGTAGCTGGTGGTGATCCAAGACTGATTCATTTTGATGAAGGTCAGTCGATCAACCGAGGCGGTGGACAGGCGCACCCTATGATCGGTGACAAATCCTCCAGCAGCACTGAATGTGCGTTCGGAAAGAACGCTGGAGGCAGGACAGGCCAGTAGCTCAATTGCATACTGTGCAAGCTCTGGCCAGTGATCCATCCTCAGGACCCAGTAAGCCAGAGGATTTTCGGTGGGAAAGGTGTCCAAGTCTGACCTTGCCCCAAGGTATTCCTGCACCATGTATATCAGACGCTGGCGATGGTTGCTGGAACCGATCATACCTTGGGGCTGCGGACTAAAAAATTGTCTGAACGCATCGGTCAGACGTCCACCTTCCCCACCACTCCTTCTGCTACTGACCGAAGCCTCAGCAACTCGTCGCCCAGGACCAGGAGTTTGTAACCTCCCAGTTTCTGGGAACGCGTTGCACAGACCTTTCTGCAAGGCCTCCCTGAGATGTCTCATCCTCTGCTCCCTCTGCGACGGCAAGATAAGGTCCGCAACCTTACCCTTGTACCGCGGATCAAGCAGAGTGGCCAGCCAGTAATGGTCCCTCTCCTTGATCCGAAGAACACGAGGATCCTTCCGCAGGCTTTGCAGGATCAGGGAGGCCATGCAGCGTAGGTTAGCTGAGGCATTCGGTCCGGAGTCTTCTGGGTCACTGAGGATGACATGATCGCCAGCCACCTCCTCCCAGCCACGTACAAGTCCACTGGTTTGTTGGGACTGTACATCATCCCTAAAAGACTGCTGCTGCTGATGCTGAGTGCCAGGCTCCACCTCCATGCTCACACAATCCTCCTCCTCCTCCTCCTCCTCCTCATCCTCTTCCTGTGTGATGGGTGGGACAGAAGGAACACTGTCCGGATAAAGGGGGCCTTGAGAGGCAAGGAAGTCCTCCTCTTCCTGCCTCTGTTCTGCCTCAAGTGCCCTGTCCATTATCCCACGCAGTGTATGCTCCAACAGGTGGACAAGAGGTACAGTGTCACTGATGCATGCACTGTCACTGCTCACCATCCTCGTGGCCTCCTCAAATGGTGAGAGGACAGTGCATGCATCCCTGATCATGCTCCACTGACGTGGGGAAAAAAAACAAGCTCCCCTGACCCTGTCCTGGTGCCGTAGTCGCAAAGGTACTCATTGATGGCCCTCTGCTGCATGTGCAGTCGATGCAGCATGGCCAACGTTGAGTTCCACCTGGTGGGCATGTCACATATTAGGCGGTTCTTGGGCAGGTTCAGCTCCTTTTGCAGCTCAGTCAGCCAAGCACTGGCATTATAAGATCGGCGGAAATGCACACAGACTTTCCTGGCCTGCCTCAGGACATCCTGTAAGCCTGGGAACCTGCCCAAGAACCGCTGCACCACCAGGTTGAGGACGTGAGCCATGCAGGGCACATGGGTGAGCTGCCCCTGTCGCAGGGCGGAGAGGAGGTTGGTGCCATTGTCAGAAACAACCATTCCTGGCTTAAGCTGACGTGGCGTCAACCACCTCTCGGCCTGCCCCTGCAGAGCTGCCAGAACCTCTGGCCCAGTGTGGCTCCTGTCCCCCAAACACACCAGCGCAAGCACGGCATGGCATCTTTTTGCCTGCGTACTTGCGTAGCCCCTTGTATGCCTACGGAGCACCGCTGGTTCCAAGGACAGAGCACTGGAGGAAGAAGAAGAGGAGGGGGTGGAGGAGAGAGGTGTGTCACAACCAGTAGCAGTAGTAGCGTTTTGGAGGCGTGGTGGCGGAACAACCTCCAACACTACTGCACCTTGTCCTGCATCCCTCCCAGCTGCCAATAGAGTGACCCAATGGGCCGTGAAAGAAAGGTACCGTCCCTGTCCATGCCTGCTGGACCATGAGTCAGCGGTAATATGCACCTTACCGCTGACCGCCCTGTCCAGCGAGGCATGGACATTGCCTTCCACATGCCGGTAGAGAGACGGAATCGCCTTCCGTGAGAAAAAGTGGGAACCTGCCACTGAGGAACCGCACATTGAACAAACTCACGGAAGGGGGCCGAGTCTACCAACTGAAAAGGCAGCAGTTGAAGTGCTAGCAATTTAGCCAAGCTAGCATTCAACCGCTGGGAATGTGGATGGCTGGGAGTGTACTTCTTTCTACGGTCCAGCAGCTGGCGCAGGGAAATTTGCCTGCTGCAATCGGACGTCGGTGTACTGCAAGTACTTGGTTGTGACACACCTAATTCTACACCTTCAGTCCTCTCAGAGCAGCTTTCAGAGAGGACTGAAGGTGTAGTGGGGATGGAGATCCCAGCTGATGAGGAGCAAGGAGAGGTCCGCTTAGTTCTTTGGTGTGGGTCTTTTATGTGTGCCTGCCAACGAGCTGCATGGCAGGTCGACATATGTCTGGTCATGCTTGTGGTGCCCAAGCGGCTGATGTTTTGGCCACGCGAGATACGCTTGAGACAAATATTGCAAATAGCAGTGGTGCGATCTGATGCACTTGTCTCAAAAAAGGCCCACACCAAAGAACTTTTCTGATAACGTGCAGAGGCAGTGCCCTGCACAGGCGGAGCTCTGCGGTGTTGTACAGTTGCTGTGCTGGCCTCTACCTGGCCTCCAGGGGGCATCCTGCCTCGTTGGACATGTGACGCCGCATCCTCCTCCTCCTCGTCCTCCTCCTCATCCTCTCTCCCTTCAGGCACCCACGTGGAGTCAGTGACCTCATCATCCCCTCCCTCTTCACCACTAGAGCAAACCTGGCAGTAAGCTGCAGCTGGTGGAACAGTACTGCCAGATTCCTCAAGCTGGGTATCATCATCCGAGCCTTCGAATCGTTGGGCATCCTCCTGGAGCATGTACCCAACACTGTGCTCAAAGAGTTTGGGGGACTCCTCAGGAGGACATGGTGGGTCTAGGGAAGGGGTGGCTGATGATGCCATTGAGTACGCGTTGGCAGCTGCTCTGCCAGTACCCTGAGCCTGGGTGAGAGAGGATGAGGAGGATGAGGAGGGCTTGGTCATCCATTCTACCAAGCCTTCAGCATGATGCGGCTCCACATGTCCAGCTGCTGAAAACAAAGACGCGCGTGTCCCATGGCCACGTGCTGATGACGATGCACGACCACGTCCACGGCCACGGCCACGTCCACTAGAAACAGAGCCTGCCTGCCCTGTGTTCTTGGCTCTGCACGCTCTGCCTCCCCTTGGCGGTCTTCCAGCCATTGTAGTCGGTAGTCCTATGGGTGCTGCTGAGAAGAATATATAGGAGCTCTGTGTGATGCCACTAACACACTAGAAGGCCTATGGGTGCTTCTGCAAAGAAAATATAGGAGCTCTGTGTGATGCCACTAACACACTAGAAGTCCTGTGGGTGCTGCTGAGAAGAAAATATAGGAGCTCTGTGTGATGCCACTAACACACTAGAAGTCCTATGGGTGCTTCTGCAAAGAAAATAGAGGATCTCTGTGTGATGGGACTAACACACTTCAAGTCCTATAGGTGCTTCTGGGAACAAAATATAGGATCTCTGTGTGATGGGACTAACACACTTCAAGTCCTATAGGTGCTTCTGGGAACAAAATATAGGATCTGTGTGTGATGGGACTAACACACTTCAAGTCCTATAGGTGCTTCTGGGAACAAAATATAGGATCTCTGTGTGATGGGACTAACACACTTCAAGTCCTATAGGTGCTTCTGGGAACAAAATATAGGATCTCTGTGTGATGGGACTAACACACTACAAGTCCTATGGGTGCTTCTGGGAAGAAAATATAGGTCTGTGTGATGGGACTAACACACTTCAAGTCCTATAGGTGCTTCTGGGAACAAAATATAGGATCTCTGTGTGATGGGACTAACACACTACAAGTCCTATGGGTGCTTCTGGGAAGAAAATATAGGTCTGTGTGATGGGACTAACACACTTCAAGTCCTATAGGTGCTTCTGGGAACAAAATATAGGATCTCTGTGTGATGGGACTAACACACTTCAAGTCCTATAGGTGCTTATGGGAACAAAATATAGGATCTCTGTGTGATGGGACTAACACACTTCAAGTCCTATAGGTGCTTCTGGGAACAAAATATAGGTCTGTGTGATGGGACTAACACACTTCAAGTCCTATAGGTGCTTCTGGGAACAAAATATAGGATCTCTGTGTGATGGGACTAACACACTTCAAGTCCTATGGGTGCTTCTGGGAAGAAAATATAGGTCTGTGTGATGGGACTAACACACTTCAAGTCCTATAGGTGCTTCTGGGAACAAAATATAGGATCTCTGTGTGATGGGACTAACACACTTCAAGTCCTATAGGTGCTTCTGGGAACAAAATATAGCTCTGTTTGATGGGACTAACACACTACAAGTCCTATGGGTGCTTCTGGGAAGAAAATATAGGTCTGTGTGATGGGACTAACACACTTCAAGTCCTATAGGTGCTTCTGGGAACAAAATATAGGATCTCTGTGTGATGGGACTAACACACTACAAGTCCTATGGGTGCTTCTGGGAAGAAAATATAGGTCTGTGTGATGGGACTAACACACTTCAAGTCCTATAGGTGCTTCTGGGAACAAAATATAGGATCTCTGTGTGATGGGACTAACACACTACAAGTCCTATGGGTGCTTCTGGGAAGAAAATATAGGTCTGTGTGATGGGACTAACACACTTCAAGTCCTATAGGTGCTTCTGGGAACAAAATATAGGATCTCTGTGTGATGGGACTAACACACTTCAAGTCCTATAGGTGCTTCTGGGAACAAAATATAGGATCTCTGTGTGATGGGACTAACACACTACAAGTCCTATGGGTGCTTCTGGGAAGAAAATATAGGTCTGTGTGATGGGACTAACACACTTCAAGTCCTATAGGTGCTTCTGGGAACAAAAATATAGGATCTCTGTGTGATGGGACTAACACACTTCAAGTCCTATAGGTGCTTCTGGGAACAAAATATAGGATCTCTGTGTGATGGGACTAACACACTTCAAGTCCTATAGGTGCTTCTGGGAACAAAATATAGGATCTCTGTGTGATGGGACTAACACACTTCAAGTCCTATAGGTGCTTCTGGGAACAAAATATAGGTCTGTGTGATGGGACTAACACACTTCAAGTCCTATAGGTGCTTCTGGGAACAAAATATAGGATCTCTGTGTGATGGGACTAACACACTTCAAGTCCTATGGGTGCTTCTGGGAAGAAAATATAGGTCTGTGTGATGGGACTAACACACTTCAAGTCCTATAGGTGCTTCTGGGAACAAAATATAGGATCTCTGTGTGATGGGACTAACACACTACAAGTCCTATGGGTGCTTCTGGGAAGAAAATATAGGTCTGTGTGATGGGACTAACACACTTCAAGTCCTATAGGTGCTTCTGGGAACAAAATATATGATCTCTGTGTGATGGGACTAACACACTACAAGTCCTATGGGTGCTTCTGGGAAGAAAATATAGCTCTGTGTGATGGGACTAACACACTTCAAGTCCTATAGGTGCTTCTGGGAACAAAATATATGATCTCTGTGTGATGGGACTAACACACTACAAGTCCTATGGGTGCTTCTGGGAAGAAAATATAGCTCTGTGTGATGGGACTAACACACTTCAAGTCCTATAGGTGCTTCTGGGAACAAAATATAGGATCTCTGTGTGATGGGACTAACACACTTCAAGTCCTATAGGTGCTTCTGGGAACAAAATATAGGTCTGTGTGATGGGACTAACACACTTCAAGTCCTATAGGTGCTTCTGGGAACAAAATATATGATCTCTGTGTGATGGGACTAACACACTACAAGTCCTATAGGTGCTTCTGGGAAGAAAATATAGCTCTGTGTGATGGGACTAACACACTTCAAGTCCTATAGGTGCTTCTGGGAAGAAAATATAGCTCTGTGTGATGGGACTAACACACTACAAGTCCTATAGGTGCTTCTGGGAAGAAAATATAGCTCTGTGTGATGGGACTAACACACTTCAAGTCCTATAGGTGCTTCTGGGAACAAAATATAGCTCTGTGTGATGGGACTAACACACTACAAGTCCTATAGGTGCTTCTGGGAACAAAATATATGATCTCTGTGTGATGGGACTAACACACTTCAAGTCCTATAGGTGCTTCTGGGAACAAAATATATGATCTCTGTGTGATGGGACTAACACACTTCAAGTCCTATAGGTGCTTCTGGGAAGAAAATATAGCTCTGTGTGATGGGACTAACACACTTCAAGTCCTATAGGTGCTTCTGGGAAGAAAATATAGCTCTGTGTGATGGGACTAACACACTTCAAGTACTATAGGTGCTTCTGGGAACAAAATATAGGAGCTCTGTTTGCTGCCAGTGCCTGCCTGCCACGAACACACTACAAGTCCTATAGGTGCTTCTGGGAACAAAATATAGGAGCTCTGTTTGCTGCCACTGCCTGCCTGCCACGAACACACTACAAGTCCTATAGGTGCTTCTGGGAACAAAATATAGGAGCTCTGTTTGCTTCCACTGCCTGCCTGCCACGAACACACTACAAGTCCTATAGGTGCTTCTGGGAACAAAATATAGGAGCTCTGTTTGCTGCCACTGCCTGCCTGCCACGAACACACTACAAGTCCTATAGGTGCTTCTGGGAACAAAATATAGGAGCTATGTTTGCTGCCACTGCCTGCCAGTGCCTGCCTGCCACGAACACACTACAAGCCCCTCTTTCTAAATGAATCTTTCTAAATGAATCTTTCTAACTAAATCTCTCTAACTAAATCTTTCTAACTGAATCTAGCAGAGTGACACAGAATGATCCTGCTCTCTCTAACGCCGGAACGCATGTGACCGGCGCCGACGGCGTGGCGTCCTTTTATAAGAGGGGGCGTGTACTAAAGCCCCTGAGCTGTAATTGGCTACAGGCGTCCTGCCTGTAGCCAATTATGGCTCTTCGAGTTTCCGGCGCTGTGATTGGCCAAGCATGCGGGGTCACAGTGCATGCTTGGCCAATCATCAGCCAGCAATGCACTGCGCCGGCCGCGCCGGCCGCAATGCATTGCGGGGCCGCGCGCATCACACGAACGTGATGCGAGCGGCCAAAATAGTTCTGGGCTCGCCGAGCGAGCGAACACCCGGTGCTCGATGCGAACATGGGTTCGCATCGAGCACCGGGCCCATCCCTATTCGCCATGAGTGTGTGGACAGGAAAAGGGATGAGCGTGCAGTGGTGGCAAAAGCTTTCTATGTGTCTGGGGGGTCACTGGAGATGAACCGATGAGGCGTGGAGAGATGTGTCCGCAGACCTCTTGTGGGAAACCGTATCGGTAAGTCACAGAATGAGTGTGGTGTGAGGGCCCCTAAGGGGGAGACCGTACACCAGCACGTATCCATGTGGGGGGTCGACCAGGACCGTAGCGGTAAAGAGAGAGTGGGAGTGTGAGGTAGTCCGTCGCCACAGGATATATGGGATCAGTGGTGGAGGTATGTGTAAGGTAGGCAGTCACTGCCTGTTAGGACATGAGGTCATAATGTACTAAGTTATGGACAACTGACCATATGTGGAGAATCAATGTGGTAAACCGATCATACCGATGAGTATTTAACGATATTTCCCAGATATGAAAGTAACTGTAGGCAGTAGTGAACAAACCCGTTGACCAGCCTGTAGGGTCAGACATGTGTGGGAGGGTTGGTTGCCACATAGGCCATCCCGCACAGGTCTGCGAGGCAATACAGGCTGGTGGTCTGATTGGCAACCGCAATCATAAACAGTAATCAAGTAACAGTACAATAGTGAAGAAGGATTAGGAAACTAAACCAAACATAAATGTGTAAAGCCCGGGGATCTGTAATGGGAAAAACATTGCAAGTGCCAGTAAAAAATTCTGCACCTAGTCATAGTAGTGATACAATTATAAGTATAGTTACCCATCAGACGAGGGATAAAAAACAAAAAAAAAAGAGTTCATTAAGAGTCAATGGGGATCCGTGGATGTGCATGTATATGGGCACCCCGACATCCATTAGAGTAACACCATTCTGGGTGAAGGTGGAATCAGTCACCAGCAGGCAAGCTGTTGTACCGCTGAGTCGATGGTATGAGGAGTGCTGCAGTCCTGACCCGCGTGCATCTCAGAGAGGCTGGTGGTGAAGTGGCCCGTAGATCATTCGTTGCTGAGAGCTAGCATGCGGCAGTAGGCTGGCGGTAAAGGTGGGTGGTCGGCCATGCAGGACCATTTAGCGGTTCAAGATGGGACAACGGAGGAGGCAGGAGTAGTAGGTCGGTAGGTGGCGTGTTATGGAGAGCACCGTAAAGGAAGTCGGGATCGTAGAGTGCTAAAGAGAACTCCATGCGTGAACGTGTTGCGCAGTAGATCATGCATCCGGCGGAAGGTGGGGTTTCATGCCGCAGGGCATTATGGAGTCTGTAGTCTTCGCCTCCTCAGCTTGTTGGTGGGCAGAAGGCAGCTTAGACAAGATAGGGAGGTGCCCAGAGATGCCGTAGAGCCAATGAGTAGTGCGATCAGCAGAGGGTCGGCCGAAGTCTGTTGTGAGGGGAGAACGTTTTTTAGGCTAACCGCAGCAAAATGAGGCCGTAAATAAGAACATGGGGAAGAGTGTGGCGGGTAGCGTTCCCCTGCAAAAGTGGACCATGGATAATGGAAAAAAAAAGAAAGTAAAAATAGAATTATAAGATAAAAAAATTAAAATTAAAAATTAGGTCAGGTTCTGTGAAGAGGGTGAAGGTGGGCATCAGCATTAGAGTATACATGCGGACCAGATAAGCTAACAGTTCCTGCGATTCCTTCGTGCTCTAGGCGATGCAGAAGGGCTTCGCTCTCGGTTTCCCGTTTGGTGTCTGGTGGTGCGCCTCGGGGTAGAAGGAGATCTCCTCCTGCAGTATCTGGTGTTCTGGGCCTCCATAGATTCTTCCAATGCCTCGTCCTTTCTAGAGGCAGAGTGGCGGAATTCCGCATACCAGTTAGGTACATGTATCAAGGGGATGCTGAGTGTGCTACAAAAATGCGGTAGATCTTCAGGCACTTTGAGAAGGGTTGTGCGGCCGTGGGCAGAGGCAGACAGGCAGAATGGGAACTTCCACTTGTAGGGGATATTCTTTTCCCTGAGGACATCCAGCAGAGGTTTTAGGTCCCGTCTGTGTCGCAATGTTATGCCCGAGAGGTCCTGGTAGATTTGAATAGGTGACCCTTCATGGAGGATTTGCTGCTTGCTTCTCGCCTGCTTGATAATGTCCTTCTTCAGCCTATAGTCAACAATACAGCAGACAACGTCTCGTGGGGGATCGCCATCCTTCCCTTTAGGGCGTAGTGCACGGTGTATCCGTTCCATGGCTATAGGTGATTGGGGTGGACGGTTGAGGAGGCCATTAAAGAGGCCTATAACAGCTTGGGGGATTAAATCACCTTCAATGGATTCGGGCATACCGCGGACCCTGAGGTTATGGCGGCGGCCCCTATTATCCAAATCTTCGAGATGGCGTTGCATGTCACGCATCTGTAGAGTATGGGAGTCAATGCGGGTAGTTGTGACATGTAAGAGCTTGTCATGGCGTGCAGCTACTTGTTCAACAGTTTGAACTCTGTCAGTCAGGGCATGTATGTCAAGCCGCAATTCGGCAATGGCGGCCGCCAGGGTGCCTTTTATATCATCCGCTACGGAGCGTAAATCATGGATGTTTAGCTGTGGATGTGGCATCAGATCTATCCTGCTGCTGTCCCCGAGTGAGCGGGTGTGCGGGGGAGTGGAGAGCGGTTGGTCAGTCAGCGGCGGTTGCGAGGTGGAGTGGCGGGAAGGCGCCATATTTCCTCTGCCTGTCCTGAACATTTCGGGGATGTGTTGGCTCGGGGTCCCACTCAATTCCCGGGGGGGATCGAGAGCGGGAGGCAGAAGAGGTACGGGAAGTGGTCCCCATTCCTTGGGTATGATTTGGCAGAATATTACCTCCGTTTTATCGAAGTTTCGATCCTGTGGCGCCGGAGCTCAGGGATTATGCAACCGTCTTCATGCCAGGTCAGGCCACGCCCCCCCTTGAAAGTATTTTATACGTGTATTACACCCCTATATACCGCACACCAAATAGTACACCTATACCAGTCCTTAAAAGGACCTTTGTGGACCTATATTCGTTAGCGATTTGTGTCGCTACAGTCTGTCCCTGCGACACACAGCAACCTCTCCATACACTGACAAAAGAGCTGCAGAACCACTCAGCAGTCACAATGCTGCACAGTAGAAATGCACTATAATATGCTTTCTATATTTGAAAGTTTTTTATACGTGTATTACACCCCTATATACGGTACACCTATAGCAGCCCTTAAAAGGACTTTTGTGGACCTAATAGCTAGTGATTACAATCTGTCCCTGCGACACACAGCAACCTCTCCCTACACTGACAAAAGAGCTGCAGAACCGCTCAGCAGTCACAATGCTGCACAGTAGAAATGTACTATACTATGCTTTCTATATTTGAAAGTATTTTATACGTGTATTACACCCCTATATACTGCACACCAAATAGTGCACCTATACCAGTCCTTAAAAGGACTTTTGTGGACCTATATTCGTTAGTGATTTGTGTCGCTACAATCTGTCCTTGCGACACATAGCAACCTTTCCCTACACTGACAAAAGAGCTGCAGAACTGCTCAGCAGTCACAATGCTGCACAGTAGAAATGCACTATAATATGCTTTCTATATTTGAAAGTATATTATAAGTGTATTACACCCCTATATACTGTACACCTATACCAGCTCTTAAAAGGACTTTTGTGGACCTAATAGCTAGTGATTACAGACTGTCCCTGCTCCACACAGCAACCTCTCCCTACACTGACAAAAGACAGAATGTAAAATGGCAGCCAGATCAGGTCTATTTATAAGGTAGGGGGTATGTCCATGTGCTGAAATGTCTCAATTGGCTGTCCTGTACCACATGATGGATGTGTCATGGGTCAAAGTTCTTCACAACAGCGCCATATGTCCACCGGTTTGGTGAATAGCGAACGCGCAAAGTTCGCCGCGAACCGACCGCGGGGCGAACCGCAAGGCCATCTCTATTCCTCATCACACACTTGTGGGTGCACTGGAGGAATGCGTTCCTGTCCAACCCCAACTCCCCCCTGCACTGTGGCCTTGTAGGACTGCAGTGACTATGGCCAGTTAGTGAAACCATTTTGCACTGTGGGGGTTTAGGCATCTGACACACCTCCAATTGTTGGATGTGAAAGATCCTTTGGCCAGTATTTCTCTGAACTAGAACAAATATCATTGAAGTCATTGCTGGTAAGACTGGTAAGTATTATTACTCTACTTTAATAAAAAAATACATATATGCATTCACACATGTACAAAACACAAATTTTCACATTGTACTCCAAAAATAGCTTACCAGGAAAATTTTACTTCATTTCAAATAAAAATTTTGGTTAATTCTCAAAAAACTACTAAATTGTAACCTTATTGTATGTTTCTAATGCGGAACAGTAGAGTTACTCTATCTTTCCAAATCTCTACTAATGAAAAATCTTATCTACTCTGCTGTAGGTCTTCCAGTCATTATTGTAATCGTGACCTTGGCAACCTCTTTAGATAAATATGTGGCAGACAGTCACTGCTGGCTAAACATTCAGACTGACATAATCTGGGCATTCGTGGGTCCTGTTCTTTTCATATTAACGGTATGTATTTGTTATTCAACATCTACCTGTTTATGCACAGTATTTGCATTTTGTATAGACAGCAAAAAGGCCAAGCTGCATTGACTTCTAAAATAAAAGCGTGTATACTCTTAAATATGACCTTGGCAAACAAAACCATATTAAGAGAAAGTTTTAATTACCTTAACTGCAAGTGTATAATGTGTTTTTTCATCTTTACAAATCATTCCATAAATGTATGTTTCTTAAAAAGATGTATTTTACCCAATTTCACCTTTTCATCAAAAATTGATCTTCATTTGATTTTGACTGCAAATGCAAATTATGTTCTTTTCATCTTTGACACTACATACATTTACTATACTGTACTGTATAGTTATATGATTAAAAAAAAAAAAAAAACACATACACACATATATATATATATATAAATATACATACATACATGTAGCCATGGTGTTAGCACTACTGACAAACAATCCGCCAAATCACCCCACTACCAGACTTCATACATCCTTTCTAGAGACAATGAACAGTCATTTGCGAGCTTTGTTTTTGTTATTTTATTGGGAGGTACAACTTGGATAGGGTTTGGGATATGGGATGCCCATAGAATTAATCATTGCCATCATATTTACAGGTTTCAATATACTTTGATCTGTTTAGAGCCTGAAGATAAAATGTGCACACTTGACTAAGTAGAAATCTTCTCCTGCAGCTCCCTACAGACTGTTACACCCTCCGCATCTCTTATGCAGACTATTGCTCCCGGCATCTCCATGCAGACTGCTGTTACTAAGAGTTCTCCATTCATCACTTTTGACTGTGTAAAAGTAATGGTCTTAGTTCTCTTCACCACCTGCCCAAACTTGCTTCTCCTTGCACTCTTGGTTTCCTCCTGCACAACTTGTAATTACATTAGAGTATAACACATCCTCTTCTAATGGGTATGAAGAACTCACTCTGAATAAGCCCCTCTACTGGCTCTGGTGACTCGCCGCTTCTAGGCCTGAGGCCTGCAGAACCTCTCCCCGGAGGCCTAGTAGGTTAAAGACTATTTTCTAGGAAATGGACTACTGCTTCCAGCCAGTCCAACTTGTAAATGATGTGTTCCCCGGCCACACTGATTTGACACACACATCCCCACAGTCTCTTCTCTGGTCCAGGACTCTTCACCATCCACCGTGTGCATGATAAAGACTCTGCTAGTGACCGTGTAGAAGCAGAGTTCCCTTACAGAATCTCTGGCACATCCTCCAGCCATCCACTGAGATAAAACTCACCGACCTTCCAACCTTACAGCCCTGAGTCCTTTATGAGGAACTATCCCGAACCCTGCATTCCGACAGCTTCTCCTGTCCCTCTACTCCAGGAGTTCCCTGCCACCGACCGTGTGGTGACAGGGACATGACCGTGTAAAGGCAATGTTCCATCACAGTTCTCCCCGGGCCTCCTCCTGCAATCCCACACACCCCCCCCCCCCCCCAGATGGGGGTGTTCTTCTGCGGCTGTCTAGCACTCCATTCCTCATGTCACCCAGTCAACTAATCTTCCCCAGCAGCATGTGACCTCAGCATATGTAGGAGGCTCGCCCCCTGCCAATGTCAGTTAGGGATTGGTCAGAGCTCCCACATGTGCTGCCTGCTACTCCAGCTCTAGGCCCAGCCTCCTCTTCCAGAACATTCTCCCTGGAAGCAAGGGAGGCGCCTCAGAACTGAAGCCAGGTGGTCACACCCACTGCTACTCTAACCACTGCCAGCCCCAGAATCAAAACAGACAGGCCTAGCTTGCTGCATAGGCCTGCCTAAATTTGCCTTTTGCCTAAAATAACCCTTACTAGCAGCTACCTTCTGGTAGAGGGTGCTATATATATGTATATATATATATATATATATATTTCTACCTTTAAAAAAAAGCTATTACAGTGGAACCTCGGATTACGAGCATAATCCGTTCCACGAGAATGCTTATAATCCAAAGTACTCGCATATTAAAGCGAGTTTCCCCATTGAAGTCAATGGAAACGAAAATAATTTGTTCCGCATTGACTTCAATGGCATGCAATACCTCATGCGTCCAGAGCTGGGGGGCGCCGGAGAGCCTCAGAAACGTCCAAAAAGGCCCGAGGACACCTCGGCTAACCTCGGCAAACCTTGGAAAGACTTTGTTCCCGAGATTTGCCGAGGTCAGCAGAGCTGTCCTCATGCATTTCCAAACGGCGCTGTTCGGCGATGTTCGACTCCGGCGCCCCCCCCACCTCAGGCCAAATGTGGTACTGCACACAGCTTTGGCCTGAATCATGCTCGTTTTGCGAGACAACACCCGCAAACTGAGTTACGATTTTAAAAAATACAGTGCTCGTATTGCGAAACACTCGTTAACCGCGTTACTCGCAATCCGAGGTTCCACTGTATATGTTGTTACATTCTTGCCTTTTCTTTTAACATAAACTGTATGTCAACCTTATTTTAAATACTTGATACTACATTCCTTTGTTCCTTATAATACACATATATCCCTCTTATGTAAATAAGAGCACTAAAACACAGTCTATACCTGGTGTTCCGTTCAGGCTTTTTCTTTAATACTCCCTTCCTGTTTCTTACTGACCATGTTAAGCATGGAAGCAGAACCATCCTGATGTGGTCAGTTTGCATTTCTCCATTTAAGATGAGAACTTCAGGATACTGTGCCGGTACGACCTGTAAATTCATTTGTCAGACCGGTCAATGTGAGTCTGCACTTTGCCACATGCTATAGACAGGGAAACTGGGAAACTCCAAGAATGTCCAAAATCCCTCTATTCACACCTACAGCCATATGACCTGTCAAGGACTTCTGATGATTGCGCCTGTGTGGGTTTGGAAACAGGCTGGAAACTTCTGCAGCTAGCTGGGCTCTGTGGCGCCTCTCTGTAATGCCGCGTACACACGTGCAGACTTTTGCCGGCGGACTTAGTCCAGCGGACAATCCGCTGGACTTTCCAGCTGGCTTCGCCGGACTTTCCGAGCGTGTGGACTTGCCCACACACGTGCGGACTTGCCCACACACGCGCGGACTTCTCCGGCGGACAATCCGCCGGCCAAAGTCCGCAGGACTTTTGAAAATGAACGGACTTGCCCACACACGGAGCAGTCCGTTCATTTAGAACGTAACTTCAGGTTACGTAGCTAGCATAGGCAGTAAATGCCGCCGCGCTAGCTCCGTAACCTGGCATGGATTTAAAGGGACTCCCCACGCCGAAAAACGGCGTGGGGGTTTCCCCAAATCCATGTCAGACCCTTATCCGAGCACGCAGCCTGGCCGGCCAGGAAAGGGGTGGGGACGAACGAGCGCCCCCCCCCCTCCTGAGCCGTACCAGGCCGCGTGCCCTCAACATGGGGGGTGCCCTGGGGAAAGGGGGGCCGTGCGGCCCCCCCACCCCCAAGCACCTTGTCCCCATGTTGATGAGGACAAGGGCCTCTTCCCGACAACCCTGCCGTTGGTTGTCGGGGTCTGCGGGCGGGGGCTTATCGGAATCTGGGAGCCCCCTTTTATAAGGGGGCCCTCAGATCCCGGCCCCCCACCCTATGTGAATGAGTATGGGGTACGATGTACCCCTACCCATTCACCTAAGGTGTAAAATGTAAAGTACAAAAACACACACACACTTTTGAAAAAATATTTTATTGCACTGCTCCGGGGGTCTTCTTCCGTCTTGGGGGTCTTCTCGCCGGACTCCTCCGCCATTTACCAAGCTCTTTTACCAAGCGGAGAAGTCCGGCTACCTTCTTCGTCGTCGTCGCCGCCGTCGTCTGGGGGTCTCGATCCGCCTTCGGGGGTCTTCCGGGGTCTTCCGGGGGTCTCTTCTGTTCTTGCGGCGGTCGTCGTCTTCCGCGCCGCCGGCGCCTTCTTCTTCTTGTTCTTCTTCTTGTTCTTCTTCTTGTTCAGATGTTGACCCGTCGCTGTCTCTGCCCGGGATGGCAGAGCCGCGCTGCGCTGGGACTTATATAGGGACATGGGGACAGGGTCACATGCTCATGTCACATGGTGACCCCGCCCCCTTGTGATGTCACAGTCCCAGCATCCTCCGGGACTGTGACATCGAAAGGCGGCGGGGTCACCATGTGACATGAGCATGTGACCCTGTCCCCATGTCCCTATATAAGTCCCAGCGCAGCACGGCTCTGCCATTCCGGGCAGAGACAGCGACGGGTCAACATCGGAACAAGAAGAAGAACAAGAAGAAGAAGGCGCCGGCGGCGCGGAAGACGACAACCGCTGCAAGAACAGAAGAGACCCCCGGAAGACCCCCGAAGGCGGATCGAGACCCCCAGACGACGGCGGCGACGACGACGAAGAAGGTAGCCGGACTTCTCCGCTCGGTAAAAGAGCTTGGTAAATGGCGGAGGAGTCGGCGAGAAGACCCCCAAGACGGAAGAAGACCCCCGGAGCAGTGCAATAAAATATTTTTTCAAAAGTGTGTGTGTTTTTGTACTTTACATTTTACACCTTAGGTGAATGGGTAGGGGTACATCGTACCCCATACTCATTCACATAGGGTGGGGGGCCGGGATCTGAGGGCCCCCTTATAAAAGGGGGCTCACAGATTCCGATAAGCCCCCCGCCCGCAGACCCCGACAACCAACGGCCAGGGTTGTCGGGAAGAGGCCCTTGTCCTCATCAACATGGGGACAAGGTGCTTTGGGGTGGGGGGGCCAAACGGCCCCCCTTTCCCCAGGGCACCCCCCCATGTTGAGGGCACGCGGCCTGGTACGGCTCAGGAGGGGGGGGGGCGCTAGTTCGTCCCTACCCCTTTCCTGGCCGGCCGGGCTGTGTGCTCGGATAAGGGTCTGAGATGGATTTGGGGGGAACCCCCACGCCGTTTTTCGGCGTGGGGATTCCCTTTAAATCCATGCCAGGTCACGGAGCTAGCACGGCGGCATTTACTGCCTGCGCTAGCTACGTAACCTGAAGTCACGTGCTAAATGAACGGACTTGCCGATGAGCGGCAAGTCCGTTCATTTTCAAAAGTCCCGCGGACTAGCCTACTAACGGCGGGATTGTCCGCCGGACTGCCAAGTCCAGCGGATAATTTTAAAACCAAACTTAAAACTTTGGTCCGCCGGACTTTGGCGCCAAAAAGTCCGCCGGCGCCCACACACGAGGGGATTGTCCGCTGGACTTGAGTCCAGAGGATAATCCCACGGGATTGTCCCTTCGTGTGTACGCGACATTATGGACACTTATGCTGAAGTATTGAAAGAGGAATCTCTGTATGCAATTTTATGGATCTCTGCATGTTGATGAAGGGGCTATAGCGATGGAATACTGATCACGCTAAGAGGTCTGTTTCCCTTTGTCATGAGATACTGAGACTGGTTGAAGATCCCGATCTTGAGTGACTTGATAAGGTGAATATCTGATAGATCCGGTTAGTGCAAATTTTGAGGGGATCGGTATCACGAGGTGTGGTGAAGGATCTGCATATCTATACACCTGTCATATCCTAAGAAAACACTGAGTGGAGAAAGCTTCATTTTGAACTCACCTTTTTAGGGTGTAATTAGTTTTAACTATTTGGAAACAAGTGGTTTCACATACTGAAGAGTGCTGCTTTTGCTTTCTTTGACCTTAATACATTTTTTGATCGTTTAAAGCATATGAGACTTTTAGGCATGTGGCACTACTGCTATATCCATGGAGTGAAAGAGCTTCTTGTATTTTGGACAACAGCAAACACTGCTGATCCTTACAAGGAGTCTCTACCTTCTCTCCTCAGAGCCCATAACTGCAGTCCAACTGAGGGTTGAGCAGCACATCAAAACAAAACCACAAAAAGGCCCAAATAACATAAAAAAGGCCTCTTGTACACATGTAAAAAAAACAGTGTTTTTTTTTTTTACTGATTTGGAATGAGAATACATTGTTTTATATAGAACCATGCACACAGAGCTTTACTCTAATACAGCGTTAAGTACACAGCAGTAAAAACAAAAATAGAACATTTTACATTTGAGTGCAGTAATCTACTTGCATACGCATTTTTATTCTATAAGCCTATATAAGTCTGTAAGCATGTTTACGTGAGTATAAATGAGTATATTAGAACACTCTATACACTTAAACACCTTTACTCACCTATATTCAACATTACTCAGGTCTTTACTAGGGATGAGCCGAACACCCCCAGGTTCGGTTCGCACCAGAACCTGCGAACGGACCGAAAGTTTGCGCGAACATTCGAACCCTATTAGTTACAATGGACGCGAACGTTCGAAATCTAAAGTGCTAATTATAATGGCCAATATGCATGTAAATGTCATAAAACAGATTTGGGGACCTGGGTCCTGCCCCAGGGGACATGTATCAATGCAAAAAAAGAAGTTTTAAAAACTGACATTTTTTCGGGAGCAGTCATTTTAAAGATGCATAAAGTGAAAAAAAAATGTGAAATATTCCTTTAAATATGGTACCTGGGGGGTGTCTAAAGTATGCCTGTGAAGTGGCATGTGTTTCCCGTGTTTAGAACTGTCCATGCCAAAAATGACATTTGTAAAGGAAAAAAAATAAGCCATTTAAAACTGCTTGCGGTTTTAATGTCATGTCTTGTCCTGGCAATATGGATGAAAATCTTTGGGAAAAATGAAAAATGAAATCACCCCCACCCCAGCCCATTACCAGCCCCTTTGGGTCTTGTATGGATATTAAGGGGAACCCCGCACCCAAAATAAAACCCTATACCTACAACCCTATATACTCTGAACAGCAGTATACAGGCGGTGCAAACAAGACAGGGACTGTAGGTTTGTTCTTAAGTAGAATCTGTTTGTAACTTTGAACAGGTACATTTTTAAGTGTAGCTCCATCCAAAAAAATCTATTTTTAAGCTTTTTGGAGAACATAGGGAACGGTTATCACCCCTGTAACATTTGTTTTGCTGTCTGTGCACCTGTTCAGAACATTTGACCTCACTTTTCGTCCCAATGACAAATGTTTTTGGAAAAGTGGGGTTTTTATTGAAACAAGGATTGGTGATCAAGCATCAGTAGAGAGGAGATACCTTTTTCCCAAATTAAATCTAACAGGATAGAATTTCACTTCCTAGGGGTATATTTCCTCTCACTTCCTGCAGTGGCGTACTAAGGGGGGGTGCGGGGGGGCGGGCCGCACCGGGTGCCACACACTGGGGGGGTGTCAGGCCGGCGCCCCCCTCCGCGATGGAAGCGGGGAGTCGGGGACAGCGCGCCGAGCGCTGATATATCTTGCGCAGCAGCGGCGCGGTGAGTGACAGCCAGCGTCAGGTGAGGTGAGAGGAGGGGGAGGGTGTTCGCCGCTCTACGCGGCTCTCCGTGGCTCTGATCTGTCTCGGCTGTGTCATACAGCCGAGCAGAGTGAAGCCGCCGGCTCCGCCTCCCCCTCCTCCTTGTAGTTTGCTGTGTGTCCCGCGCTGACAATCCTCCTGACCATGAGGTACATTAAGGGTCGTAGGGGGGGGGGGGTCTGTACTGTAGTAGGGGGGGTCTGTACTGTAGTAGAGGGGGGGTCTTTACTGTAGTAAGGGGGGGGTCTGTACTTAAGGGGGGGGGTCTGCATTGTAGGGGGGGTATCCACTGTAGGGGGGGTCTGTACTGAAGGGGGGGTCTGTACTGTAGGGGGGGGGGCTCTGCATTGTAGGGGGGTCTCCACTGTAGGGGGATCTGTACTGAAGGGGGGGATCTGCACTGTAGGGAAGTCTGTATTGCAGGGGGGGTCTGTATTGTAGGCGGGTCTGTGTAACATGCAGGGGGTCCAGAGCTGTTAGGGGGGGGGGGTGTCTGTGTAATGTAAAGGGGTCTAGAGGTGCAGGGTGCTGTGTAATGTAAAGGGGTCCAGGGTGCTGTGTAATGTAAAGGGGTCCAGGGTGCTGTGTAATGTAAAGGGGTCCAGAGTGCTGTGTAATGTAAAGGGGTCCAGAGTGCTGTGTAATGTAAAGGGGGTCCAGAGTGCTGTGTAATATAAAGGGGTCCAGAGGTGCAGGGTGCTGTGTAATGTAAAGGGGTCCAGAAGCGCAGGGTGCTGTGTAATGTAAAGGGGTCCAGAGGCGCAGGGAGATGAAAAATAAAAACTGTGTGTAACGTAAAGGGGTCCAGAGGCGCAGGGTGCTGTGTAACGTAAAGGGGTCCAGAGGCGCAGGGTGCTGTGTAACGTAAAGGGGTCCAGAGGTGCAGGGTGCTGTGTGTAATGTAAAGGGGTCCAGAGTGCTGTGTAATGTAAAGGGGTCCAGAGGTGCAGGTTGCTGTGTAATGTAAAGGGGTCCAGAGTGCTGTGTAATGTAAAGGGGTCTAGAGGTGCAGGGTGCTGTGTTAATGTAAAGGGGTCCTGGGTGCTGTGTAATGTAAAGGGGTCCAGAGTGCTGTGTAATGTAAAGGGGTCCAGAGGTGCAGGGTGCTGTGTATTGTAAAGGGGTCCAGAGTGCTGTGTAATGTAAAGGGGTCCAGAGTGCTGTGTAATGTAAAGGGGTCTAGAGGTGCAGGGTGCTGTGTAATGTAAAGGGGTCCAGAGTGCTGTGTAATGTAAAGGGGTCCAGAGTGCTGTGTAATGTAAAGGGGTCCAGAGGTGCAGGGTGCTGTGTAATGTAAAGGGGTCCAGAGTGCTGTGTAATGTAAAGGGGTCCAGAGGTGCAGGGTGCTGTGTAATGTAAAGGGGTCCAGAGTGCTGTGTAATGTAAAGGGGTCTAGAGGTGCAGGGTGCTGTGTAATGTAAAGGGGTCCAGAGTGCTGTGTAATGTAAAGGGGTCCAGAGGTGCAGGGTGCTGTGTAATGTAAAGGGGTCCAGAGTGCTGTGTAATGTAAAGGGGTCCAGAGTTAATGGTAAGAAACAAGTTCCCCGCAAGAGTGATTTGTATCTCCACCTGGATAGAAGGGAGGGTGTAGGTGTCCACATCACCAACTATTCTATTAAGAATCCTCCAGGTAGTCTTTTTTTATTATAATAGGATTATCCCGTCCTCTTTTGTCGGCTGGCATGATAACTAATTCATATTATCTGCACATTAGGGGACTCAAGTGCTCCAATCCTTTGTAGTCTAGCCTGTTTAGTCTTAATATCATTTACTTTAAGAACAACTAGCTCTAAAGACTTTCTATGAAGGTGCCAAATGCCCCTTGGGGTGGTTGGAATAAAGATGCGTTTGGCCAGCCCTGAATGTTGATATTCAGTGTTTCAGGTTCCTAGCATTCACTCCTTTGGTATGTGGCAAACATGTCTCTTAAATGCTCAACTCTGCGCACTTACTTGTTCTGAAATTTGCTCAGACCTTTCGGTTGGAGCAAACTGACCGTTGTCCTAAGACTCTCAATAACAGATGCAGGGTGCTGTGTAATGTAAAGGGGTCCAGAGTGCTGTGTAATGTAAAGGGGTCTGTGTATTGTAAAGGGGTCCAGAGGCTGTGTAATGTAAAGGGGTCCAGAGGTGCAGGGTGCTGTGTATTGTAAAGGGGTGCAGGGTGCTGTGTAATGTACACAGTAGTGACAAAGAGATATTTAAGGATGCAGAGGTATGAAGGGAGCACAGTGGGGTGTTTTTTACATTTTAAGGTGGGGGGGGGGTGCCAGATATAGGATCCGCCCCGGGTGCCAAATGCACTAGGTACGCCCCTGACTTCCTGTTTTCTCCTTCCGTTTGCAAGTAGGAGTCATTTCCAAGTTGGATGTTTGAAAGTAGGGGCCTGCCGTATATACTCTGCTGAACTTTGCCCCATTAGATGTTGGTGTTGCCACAACACTGTAAGCCCTCACAGTTACTTTTGGTGGGCACAGGAACCTGCCACTGAGGAACCGCACATTGAACAAACTAACGGAAGGGGGCCGAGTCTACCAACTGAAAAGGCAGCAGTTGAAGTGCTAGCAATTTAGCCAAGCTAGCATTCAACCGCTGGGCATGCGGATGGCCGGGAGTAAACTTCTTTCGACGGTCCAGCAGCTGGGGCAGGGAAATTTGCCTGGTAGAATCGGACGTCGGTGTACTGCTAGCAGAGTGCCCGCAAGTACTTGGCTGTGACACACCTAATTCTACACCTTCATTCCTCTCAGTGCAGCTTTCAGAGAGTACTGAAGGTATAGTGGGGTTGGAGAGCCCAGCTGATGAGGAGCAAGGAGAGGTCCGCTTTGTTCTTTGGTGTGGGTCTTTAATGTGCGCTTGCCAACGAGCTGCATGGCAGGTCGACATATGTCTGGTCATGCTTGTGGTGCCCAAGCGGCTGATGTTTTGGCCATGCGAGATACGCTTGAGACATATGTTGCAAATAGCAGTGGTGCGATCTGATGCACTCGTCTCAAAAAAGGCCCACACCAAAGAACTTTTGTAATAACGTGCAGAGGCAGCGCCCTGCACAGGCGGAGCTCTGCGGTGTGATTCAGTTGATGTGCTGGCCTCAAGCTGGCCCCCGGAGGGCATCCTGCCTCGTTGGAGATGTGCCGCCTCCTACTCCTCCTCCTCCTCTTCCTCTCTCTGTTCAGGCACCCACGTGGAGTCAGTGACCTCATCATCCCCTCCCTCTTCACCACTGGAGCAAACCTGGCAGTAAGCTGCAGCTGGTGTAACATGACTGCCAGATTGCTGTCCTTCAGCATTCCCTCTCTCTGCGCTCACGCTACTGCCTTCCTCTAGCTGGGTATCATCATCCGAGCCTTCAAAACGCTGGGCATCCTCCTGGAGCATGTACCCAACACTGTGCTCAAACAGTTCGGGGACTCCTCAGGAGGACATGGTGGGTCTAGGGAAGGGGTGCCTGATGATGACATTGAGTACGCGTTGGCAGCTGCTTTGCCAGTACCCTGAGCCTGGGTGAGAGAGGATGAGGAGGATGAGGAGGGCTTGGTCATCCACTCTACCAAGCCTTCGGCATGATGCGGCTCAACATGTCCAGCTGCCGAAAACAAGGACAAGCGTGTCCCATGGCCACGTGCTGATGACGATGCACCCCGTCCACGACCAGCACTGTTGTCTCTAGACACAGAGCCTGCTTGCCCTGTTTTTTTGCCTCGGGACTGTCTGCCTCTCCTTGTCGGTCTTCCAGACATTGTAGTGGGTAGTGTATATTGTGCTGGAGTCACACAGCACACACACTAACTCCTGCAGATGGCTGCCTTAGATGACAACAGGGCCTTAGGGCAGATAGAGGCTGAGGTGGTTTTGTGTGCTGTGCTATACTCACACAGCACACACACACACACGCTAACTCCTTCAGATGGCTGTCTGGCTGCCTTAGATGACAACAGGGCCTTAGGGCAGATAGAGGCTGAGGTGGTTTTGTGTGCTGTGCTATACTCACACAGCACACACACATGCTAACTCTTGCAGATGGCTGTCTGGCTGCCTTAGATGACAACAGGGCCTCAGGGCAGATAGAGGCTGAGGTGGTTTTGTGTGCTGTGCTATACTCACACAGCACACACACACGCTAACTGCTGCAGGTGGCTGTCTGGCTGCCTTAGATGACAACAGGCCAGAAGGGTAAAGGTGGTTTAATGTGATACTGCAATGCTGTACTAACAGCACACACACACTACACTAATCAGCAGATAATGCAGATAATGTCACTGACTAACGCCGGAACACACTACATGAGGCCGCCGGCGCGGCGGCCTTATATAGTGTGGGGCGTGTACTAAACCCCCTGAGCTATAATTAGCCACAGGCATCCTGCCTGTGGCCAATTATTGCTCTCCTCACTGCTGGCTCTATGATTGGCCAAGCATGCGGGGTCACAGTGCATGCTTGGCCAATCATCAGCCAGCAATGCACTGCGACTGGCGCAGTGCATTGTGGACAGTTCGCATCACACACGAATTTGATGCAAACGGCCCAAATAGTTCTGGGCTCGACGAGCGGTCGAATGGCCAATGTTCGATTCAAACATGGGTTCGAATCGAACACCGGGCCCATCCCTAGTTTTTAAACTGTTTATTTTTTTTTTCCACTCACAGACTTTCTGTCAACAAGTCCCTGAGTAAACATAATACAATTATTATGCCCCTGTGCAACTGGCCTAAGAGTTTTCTGAAGAACCTTATGCCTAAAGCTAGCATCAGATGAGGCATGGTAGAACTTAGAGACTATATGAACAGAGGACCAGGTGGCATCTTTGCAAATCTGGGAAACAGTTGCCTGATGCCTAAAAGGTGAAACCTTGACTCAAAGCCGGAACAATGATACTTAGTGTTATGGCAGTTAGTGAGCAGTGCATAGTGGCAAGGTGGTCAGTAAGCAGTACATAGTGACAGGGCATTCAGTGAGCAGTACAGTGAAAAGGCATTCAGAGAGCAGTAAGGTAGCTAACCACCAGCTGTTGATGAGTGCCAGGGAACCCAGGCCACATGGTACAATGCATGGAGCACAGGGGAGGAAAAATCTAACCTGAATTTCAGGGAGAGGGCTACACCCCCCCCCCCCCCCCACCCCTGCTGACTTGTACATCCCTCAGCGATTCTTGGAAGCAGGTGAGGGAAACTCAAGGATGCTGCTCAGGTGTCTGACATGCTCCTTAGTAATCAACAGCTGGTAGGACACAGATAGGCAGTCCTGCACAGTGTCCCAGCTTGTACTGTATTTGTATTGTAATCTGTGGCTCTCTGTAAAAAAAGGCAGGCTTGGATCAAGCTACTTGATCCACCTGCCTTTGTAGGTATGATAAGCGTTTTGCCCCAGAACCCCCTGAAGACCCCATACAGCACCCCAGGGTGCCACTGCACACCTGTTTAGAAAGGCCAACTTAAGATGATGCTGGTGATGCACTATTTTTAATTTTTTTGTGTTAGGTGAGTGGAAGCCAGTGGGGGAATAGGCAGACACTGAATGGATGGCTAGGTCTGGCAGCAGCATTCATTTTTGTGCAGTGGCGTCGCTACGGGGGGGGGGGGGCAGGCAATTTCCTCCCCTAGGTTATTCCTTGCCCTCCTGCTAAATTAGGCTGCCATGCACCACTATCAGCAATGGGTGCCTCAAAACCGGATATCCTGCTTGTGATAAGGACTGCAGGCAGACCCAACTCCTGAAGCGAGCAGCGCCCCCCCCCCCCCCTCCCCAGCCTGACCCTGTGTGTACACTCAGCAAGTTATCTTCAATGTCAGCAGAACAATGTCAGCAGAGCTCTTGCAGAGAAGTTACTCCAGGGCTCAGTAAATGAGGTAAAGCTTTACTTTGCAAAGAATACCCAATCACATGCAAAGAAAAAAAACAAACAAAAAAAACAGCATTTTTACTTGCACGTGATTGGATGATGGAAGTCAGCAGAGCTTCTGCTCATTTACTAAGCTCTGGAGAAATGCTCTTGCAGAGTGCAACTGCAAGAGCACAGTCTATTTGCCTTTAGTAAATCAACCCCTAAGCATCATGGGCACAGAATGTGTACACCCCCAGCCACTGCCTTTGCGGCTAAAGGTGTAGCAGTTGGGGTGGTAAAAACTTGGCTCAACTGCAGGGTTTTGCAGCATCCTAACCACTAGTGTAAATGAGTCCTAACATTGCTGGTGTGGTTTGACAATAAGGCCCCTTTCACACTGGCGGTCTGATCAGGTCTGTCTGTAGACATGTGCAGTTTGTTTCGTATTTTTGTTTTTTCCTGAAATTCGGATGTAATAGTACCGAATTTAAATGAATCCAAAAAATACCAAAAAAAAAAATTTGGGACGAAATTCGAATCATTTTCAAATCGTTTTTTAATACTTTTTGAATTCAAATCGTTTTCAAATTCCAATTCCAAAAGTTTTCTAATTCGAATAGTTTTCCAATTTCCAAAGAGAATAAAATAGAATAGAAAATAAAGGAATAGAATAGCAAAAAAATAATAGACTAGAAAATGGAAAATTGTATACTCACCTTTCCATAATTTTCCTTTCCTGTCACATCTTCATGGCAGGATACATTTGGGTTGTGACTCCACCCCTCATAACCTGATAGGACTTGATAGGACTGAATAGCTATAAATTGTAAGTGAGAACCCACCTTAGCATTCTCTGTATCTATCACCTTAGAAGGGTGGGCATCTGTATGCTGCCATGAAGATGCGACAGGAAAAGAAAATTACAGAAAGGTGAGAATACAATTTTCAATTTTCTTGTCGCATCATGGCAGCGTGCATTTGGGAAATAACTTACCAAATGGGTGGGTTCAAGAAAAAAATTACATTTATTTAACAAGCAATTGAGGCATTGGCTTGAATGATTGACCTTCCGAAATCCACAGTAGACAACTGCGTGGAATCTACTTTGTAGTGGGACATAAAGGTGTTTTTGGAAGACCAAGTTGCGGCCTTGCATATTGTCTCCGCAGACACTCGGCAGTACGCTACCCGCGAAGTTGCCACTGCCCTAGTGGAGTGAACTTTTAAGCCCTCAGTTATTTGAATCTGCTGTAGGGAATAGTTTTTTTTGATGGTCTTCACCAACCATGAGGTTATTGTTCCGAGAGGAGGCTGCTTGTCCCCTTCTGAAGCCGTGAGGAATGACTAGAAGGTTATCTGTGTTCCTAAAGGTACTAGTTGTCGTGAGATATGCAGAGTTGTTACATTTTACATCCAGTGGATGCAGATCACTTTGAACTGTATTGCCCTGTACACACGATCGCACATTCCGACAACAAAATCCATGTTTTTTTTCCGACGGAGGTTGGCTCAAACTTGTCTTGCATACACATGGTCACACGAATCTTGTCGGAAATTCCGATTGCCAAGAACGCAGTGACATACAACATGTATGAGGAGCCGAGAAAAATGAAGTTCGGATCTTCTGCTTGATTCCGAGCATGCGTGGAACTTTGTGCGTCGTAATTGTGTACACACGATCGGAATTTTCAACAACGGATTTTGTTGTCGGAAAATTTGAGATCCAGATCTCAAATTTTGTGTGTCGGAAATCCAATGGAAAATGTCCGATGGAGCCTACACTAAGCTCCCATCGAACATTTTCCGTAGGAAAATCCGACGATGTATACATGGCATAAGAAGTGCTGTACACTTATCTCTTGGTTAAAATGATACGAAGAAGCAACTTTTGGAATGCAAAAAATGGACTTGGAGTTCACTGACCCCAGGACTTTGAAGGTGCTAATAATGAACACATAGATAGATATTGAATATCCGTGAAAAATAATTTTATTGAACAAATACATAGAAACAGTAAAAAACATGCATTTCCATAGGAACTGGAATGTTCACCAGCACTGAAATTGACATGTATAATTTAAAACAGTGAGGTAACAATTTCATTAAATACCACTTTATTCAACATGTTTCGCTCCTCTGAGCTTCTTCAGGAATTGGGTATATGAATGTGTTACACTGAAAACAAATAGGGAACAATGAGATTATACAGTAAATATATATATTTACATACATGCTGTACATGCTCCACAACAATGTAGAATACAAATAGATGCATGATGCATGCCACAGATCAAAACAGGTTAATAATAAAATTTGTATGTCAAAATATAATGCATGTCCATATGATCTCTTACCAGTAACTAGCCAAATGATAACCTATTGGATAGGGCCAAAATAGATGAACATTAATAGAGCTCAGCAAGTGATGGATTTAATATCAAAGCAACCAGCAACAAGGGATCTCCCATATCTCAGGGCTTAACATCAACATCAATACGGGAGACACAGGAGGAAATATAGTAGATTAGTCCACACTAGGGATAAATATAATAAATGGAGGAATGATCAGAAAAATTAAATGATTGAAAAATAAACTGCCAGATTTGACCAGCAGTAAATCATTTCAAAGCTAGTATTTAATTAGTATGATAAACAAACTTGAATCCAATGACTACTACTAGATAAAGGGAGGAAGAATATATAATAATCCTCACTAGACATGTGCCATTATTTTTGTACAAATTCGTAATTCGTACGAATTTACGAATCCGTAGTATGAATTTTTTCTAATACGAATTCCGTACGGAATACAAAATTTACGAATTTCGAAATTATTCGAATCCAACTACCAAATATTGAATTTCAACTAATATGAAAGAAATTATTATAGCGGATATAACGAATGATTCGAATGAATTTGAATGATTCGAATGACAAAGTGTCATTTTTGCAGGAAAAATTCCGTTTACGAATTTCAGCTCCAAATTATTTGAATCCAACTACCAAAAATCGAATTTCAACTAATTCGAAAGAAATTATTATAGCGGATATAACGAATGAATTCGAATGAATTTGAATGAATTTGAATGATTCGAATGACAAAGTGTCATTTTTGCAGGAAAAAAAGCTATTTAAAAATCACTCGCGGCTATTGCCGGCAAATGAATTGTCGGCTCCGTAACACAGAGAACAGTCATTCATTGATATAAAAAAAAAGCGTAGGGGTCCCCCCAAATTCAATAACCAGGTATGGATATTAAGGGGAACCCCAGCCAAAAAAAAAAAATGGCGTGGAGTCCCCCCTAAATATCCATACCAGACCCTTCAGGTCTGGGATGGATTTTAAAGGGAACCCCGGCCAAAAAAAAAAATGGCGTGGGGTCCCCCTCAAAATCCATACCAGACTCTTATCAGAGCACGCAACTTGGCAGGCCGCAGGAAAAGAGGGGGGGACGAGAGCGCCCCC
This sequence comes from Lithobates sylvaticus, assembly GCA_028564925.1. Classification (NCBI taxonomy): domain Eukaryota; kingdom Metazoa; phylum Chordata; class Amphibia; order Anura; family Ranidae; genus Lithobates; species Lithobates sylvaticus. The sequence continues at coordinate 135,184,723 of CM053033.1, forward strand.
CCTCCCGCCTGAACCGTACCAGGCCACATGTCCTCAACATTGGGAGGGTGCTTTGGGGTCCCCCCCAAAGCACCTTGTCCCCATGTTGATGAGGACAAGGGCCTCTTCCCCACAACCCTGGCCGGTGGTTGTGGGGGTCTGCGGGCGGGGGGGCTTATCGGAATCTGGAAGCCCCCTTTAACAAGGGGACCCCCAGATCCCGGCCCCCCGTGTGAAGTGGTAAGGGGGTACAAAAGTACCCCTACCATTTCACCAAAAAAGTGTCAAAAATTGTAAAATTGACAGGAGACAGTCTTTGACAATTCCTTTATTAAAATCTTCTTTCTTCTGCTCTTCCTTCTTCCTTTCTTCATCCTTCGGTTTCTTCATCTTCTCCTTCCGGAATCTTCTTCCATCTTCTTCTTCTTCCGATCCGCTTCTTCTTCCTCCGGTCTTCTCGTCCTTCTCGCCCGGCATCTTCTTCCATGGCGTCGCATCTGTTCTCGGGCCGCTCCGCGCAATGGGAGGCTCCCGCTGTGTGAGGCTTCGCTCCGGCTGACAGGTCTTTTATAACGGAGTGCACCTGGTGACCCTGCCCCCCTCTGACGCACGGGGACGTCATGGGGACTTCCCTATGGCTTTCCCCATGACGTCAGAGCGAGTGTATAGGGCGGTTCGGCTCTGCACGGATGTACCGGAACAGTAATCCCCATTTCAATCTCGGCCCACCTACTTTGAGCTTTTCTAGAGATCCAGGAAGATAATAACCGAAGGTGAGAGGCATAATAATATTTAGTTTCAATCGTTTTTATTGATTTTGTCAGACAAAAGAAAAGCAATAAAGATACATCTAAGAACATATATCTTGCAATGGTGTCTTGACATTTTGTAACGGTAAGTGAACTTAGAACAGAAAAAACAAACAGAATAAGCTATTCATCACTATGTTTCAATATAAGAGCAGTATTCATACTTTATTTACATACCTGTTACCCTAGGGGTTATTTACTTTATACCAATTAGTCCAAGTTATCCACTTCATTGAGGTTTGTGAGAGGCGGTTTTGCGTACTAGCATACATTAATTCGTATGTGGCATGGGTGTTGGTAGTCATCACTACTTCACGTATGGAGAGAGCTGGCTGTTTTTTCCAGTGTCGGGTCAGTACTAGTCTTGCACTCATAAGTATATGCGTTAGCACCGTCCTATGTTCTCCCGGGTTAGAGTCAGTGGACAGGGAAAGAAGAGCAATCTCAGGGGTTGTGTTGACTGCAAGTCCTAAGACCTGGCTGGCAATCTGAAAGACTGCTTCCCAGTATTGTTTGATGACCGGGCAAGACCATAAAGTGTGATATAAAGTTCCCACCTCACCACACTGTCGCCAGCAAAGGGCGGTGGAATGCGGGGTGAACTGCGCGATTCTGTGTGGCGTTAAATACCAGCGAAGTGATATCTTATGGGTTAGTTCCCACAGGTTAACACTCTTGGTTGACATATAATTCACTTTAAAAGCTTTTTGCCATTGTTCTGGTGTGAAGGTTTGGCCTAAGTCAGCTTCCCAGTGAGACTTTGCTGAAGTTTTATTAAACACTTCTTTGTTGTTTAACATTCTGTAGAAGAATGTGATACCTTTGAATTTGGCAGATGAGCTCCTATAGTATTGATTTAGGTTCCATGGGATAGATAGTGGTATGTAAGGGTTTGTATGGAGGAAGTGGGTGATTCGGAGGTAGGTGTATAAGTCGTGTGGGAGCAGGTCATATTCTATTTGTAGAGATCTAAAAGTCTTGGGGGTAGGTCCAATCATTAAGTCATCAATGTCATTTATTCCTTTTTTCACCCACTTGTCAATGTTCAGGTCTGGAATAGGTATTTTTAGACTTTGTATTGGTATTGGAATAATTGTTGATTTCGTTTGTTGGAATGTATGTTTTGTCAGAAATTCCCAGGCTCGTAGGGAAGCTATCATAGTTGGAGATAGGGAGATACCTTTCAAGTGAATGTGTTTTTGTTGGAGCAGTATATGGTAGAGGTTGTGGTGTTGTAGTTGGACTTCCTCTGTTTCTGTCCATCTATTGGTTACTAGACATGTGCATTTCGTTATGTTCCGAATCGAAATTCGGACGAATTTTTCATTATTCGGACATTCGGATGTATCCGAATTACCGAATTACAATACTAACGAATTTTACCGAATCCGAATTTTTTTCGAATCGAAAAATCGCGGACGAAATTCGAAATATCTCAGGGTCACTTAGTGATAGAAATTTGGATATGTTATAGTGCTAGTTCTACTGTGTTTGCATACCAAAGTCGGGTCGCAAAATATTTTCGAATTCGAAAATCAGTTGAAAACTAAACGAAATCCGAAAACGAATTTAACAAATGTAACGAATCTAACTAAACGAAATTAATTAATTAACGAATTAAAACGAAACTAAACGAAACGAATTTTTTCCTTTTGCACATGTCTATTGGTTACATGCTTTTAATTGTGTAAGAACCGTGGCTAAGTGGTAATCTTTCAGGTTGACCATACCTATTCCTCCCACCCCTCTGGAAGTGACAAGACGTGCAAAGGCACATCTCGCTCTTTTCCCCTGCCAGATATAGTGGTTGATCATTGAGTGTGCTGTATTGAAAAAAGTGTTGGGTACAGGTATCGGAAGTGTTCTAAACAGATAAATCAGTTGGGGCAGGATAGTGATTTTAAAGACTGCCAGTCTCCCTGTCCATGAAAGCTCAGTTTTTGCTAATCCTAGCAGTTTGTTCTTTAGTGTATCCAAAAAAGGTGCGTAGTTAGATCTATATAGGTCAGCAGTATTGGGGGTGAGGGTAATGCCAAGGTATTTCATTCCTGATTTTTCCCATGTATATGGATAGGTAATGTCCAATTTATGCTGTAGGGGTGGTGGTATGTTCAGGCCCTAAATGTACGATTTTGACTCATTCACCTTGTAATAAGACAATTCGCTAAATTCCTGTAGTACTAGATATACCAAAGCCAGGGATTTTTCCACTTCTGTCATCATTAAAATGACGTCATCAGCAAAGAGGCTTATAGTATGCACAGATTTGTGCAAACTGATACCAGTTATATGCGGGTGGTTGCGAATATGACACGCCAGGGGTTCCATCAGTAGATTAAATATTAGCGGTGAGAGAGGGCACCCCTGGCGTGTCCCGTTCGTGATATCAAATGGGGTTGACAAGACCCCCGATGTAAAGATCTGGGCCGATGGGTTGGTGTAGAGAGCCATGATTGCTGAAAAGATAGGACCCTAGAAACCAAATGCGGTCAGGGTTTTGGCTAAATAGCCCCAGTGTATGCAATCGAACGCCTTCTCTGCATCCAAAGCTAGAAGCAGAGAAGGCGTTCCCGACGGATTGGTGCTGTGTATAACATTTATCAACCTTCTGGTGGCATCAGAGGTCTGCCTACCTCTAGTGAAACCCGACTAATTCGGGTGAATGAGATCAGGTAATATGTTTGTGAGACTTTGGGCAATCAATTTGGCGTAGATCTTTAAATCGTTATTTAAAAACGAGATGGGCCTGAAGTTTTGGGGGGCAGTTGGATCTTTCCCTGGCTTAGGAATGGTGATAATTAAAGCTTTAAGCATTTCTGAGGGGAAGGAAGCAGAGGCAGCGGCGCCATTGATAACTCTCAAAAGGTGAGGGGCTATAATATGGCTAAACGTTTTAAAATACTCCCCAATGAAACCATCAGGTCCCGGGGATTTGTTCGAAGGCAGAGAAGCTATCGTTTTGTATAGTTCTGGGAGGGAAAAGGGTTGATTTAACTGAAGGAGTTGATCCTCAGTTATTTGGGGTATGGGTAGTTTAGCGAGAAAGTTGTTTATAGCATCTGGGTTTGGTTGGGGCGTGGATGGATCATTCTTCAAATTGTATAGGGAACTATAGTATTCACTAAAGGCACCCGCTATATCTTTTGGGTGGTATTTTTTTATTTTGGTGGTAGGGTGGGTGATATAGGGTATTTTTGTTTTGTCCCTGTAGCCTCTTAGGCGTTGAGCCAGGAGTTTCCCTGCTCTGTTGCCATTTGCATAGTAGTTCATACGTAGCCTTCTAGTTGACTTTTCAAAGTCACCTAGAAGGCACAGCCTCAGATCATGTCTGAGTTTAGAAATGGCTTCTGTGGTTGTGATTGTAGGGTGGAGTTTGTTTTGGGTCTCTAAGGCCCAGATGCCGTCAGTGAGCTCCTTTATACGTCTCTGCCTCTGCTTCCTTAATTTTGCTCCGAGTTGGATAAATATGCCCCTCATGTACGCCTTATGGGCATTCCACACTAAAGAGTGATCAGATATAGAACCAACATTTTCTGCAAAATATTCTTTTAAATGGCTCTCTAAGGCCTCTCTAGTGTCCAGTCTTTAAAGGATGTAGGGATCGGCTCTCCAAACTGGGTTCGTCCCAGGTGCAAGAGATTCTGAAATTGTTAAAGTCACTGAAGCGTGGTCAGACCAGGTAATATTGTTGATGTCGGAGTCGGTAATACGTGACAATAAGGTTCCATCCAACAGAAACATGTCGATGCGGGAGTAAGATCTATGGGCAGCAGCGCCAGGCGTCATAGAGGTCATGTTTGAAAATAGTATCCTGCATAGAGGGACCTGTACGAGAGGTAGCCGATGTGGAGTACATGGTCTTATCAGGAACTATATTAAAGTCTCTGCATATGATTAAAGTTCCTTTTCTTATCTCATAATTTTTCCGTAGGATTTTGTTTAGAAATGTAATCTGGTGAGAGTTGGGCGTGTAGACATTAGCTATATGTATATAGTATATGTCTTGGGATTGATGTCGCAGATCAATATAAGGAATCTACTGCTAGGGTCTTTAATTTCCTGGTGGAGGTGGAACGCCACCGCGTCCTTTATTGCAGTTAAGACACCTCTTTTTTTTGAGTCTGCACTAGCAGTGAAAATGAAAGGGAAGTTCCTATGTGAGCACCTGGGTTGCGCATCTGCGCTGAAGTGCGTTTTCTGCGCACAGAGGATGTCAGCGGATGAGAGGATGTACTGTGTTGCTTCAGACCCCAGTGACTTCCTTTTGGCAGGGTGGTTGAGGCCTTTTGTGTTTATAGTTAGGAATGTCACTCCCATGGTGGCTTTATGTAGATGCATTGCAGTTGCTTCTTCTTCAGATGTAGCAATTCGCAAGGCAGGCACATATTTTTAGTAGAAGGTGTGGTGCTGCCTGTGAGGCAAAAGGTGGGTGAGAATGATGTGTGCAGCGTACTCACAGTTAGGAGAATTGAGTTGGTAGATGTCTTGGTCTGTAGGCGGTCGAAGTGATGTATGATCCGTTGGACATCTGGAAGTTTCTGGTGGTAACTAGGTAGTAGTAGTTGGGTGTTTCTTTTGGATGGAATCCTTCTTGAAAGTAGAAAGTTACTGTGGTGAATAGCGAAGGTAAAGTAAAAAAACATGGAAAAGCAAAATAATCGCAATTGAGGGAAGAAAGGGTTAAACAAACAAGTACAGTCTCGAACAAATGACAACATATTGGACTCAATACTGAGAAATTGGTCCAGTACGTTCAACTGAATATTTGAATGCAGCAATGCAATTCAAATGCGATTTGGGGGTCAAGTTTGTGGAGTCGTGGTTGACTCACAAAACAAAGGGTCTCGTAGATTCCTGTGGATACTAAGCTGACTCAGGTGTGCTTCTTGGAGTTTTTTGTTGTCACAGTTTTCCATTCTGACTGCAGCTGCTGTGGGGTAGCTAGAGTTACTATCCAATTCAGGGATAATGTGCCAATCTTTAAGAAGTGCCAGACCTTTTTCTAGCGTGTGAACTATAAATGTTTTACCATCTTTGGCAATGGTTATGTTAGTCGGGAACCCCCATCTGTAGGTCATCTGATGGTTGCGTAAAGCTTTGGTGATTGTGACTAAACTTCGCCTCTTTTTAAGGGTGTATTGCGAGAGGTCAGCATAAAACTGAAGATGCTGGTATTGTGCAGGAACTAGATCCTTTTTACGCATGAATGCCATGAGTTGCTCCTTGGCGTGGTAGAAATGTAGTCTTAATATCACATCTCTGGGAGTCTGGTCAGGGAGATAGGACGGTTTTGGGAGGCGGTGGATACTGTCTATGATGACGTCCATTTCAGTCAGGTCAGGAAGGAGTGCTTTGAACAGTGTGGTAGCGTATGCTCTCAGATCATTCTGCAGCACTGTCTCTGAAATTCCTCTAATCTTCATGTTGTTCCTCCTGCTTCTGTCTTCCATGTCCCCCATCTTGGCTTGCATGGTCTCTATCTCCCCTTCATGTTCCTCCTGTGCTTCTACCAGATCATTGATAGTATTGGCAAATTCTCCCATTTTGCTGTCTACATGATCTACTCTGGCTTCCACCTCCTGTATGTCTGGCTTCCACCTCCTGTATGTCTGTGTGAAACTTGCTCATACAGGACATCATGTCCGATTGGATAGTGCTTCTGAGGGATAACAACATGTCCTTGAGGACAGTGTCCATAATAGGTTGGTTAGTTGTGGGAAAGCTCTCTATCCTTTCCGGCATCTCTCTGGTGTCTTCCCCAGAGTCTGCCTCATGGCCGCTCACCGGACTGAATCCAGAGCCATCCAGCCTGAATCTGGCTTTGGCCGGGCTTGCTGTTTGCGGTGTGTTAGGGCAGGAGTGTGGGCTTTTGGGAAAGCTGTCTTTTCTAGTTTGGGAGGCAGATGGGGAGGGAGACGGGGTGGAATGGGGCCTTGTTCTGAGGGCCGGGGTTGATGTGGCACCGGCGCCATCTTGCCTACCTCCGTCATGCCGATACTTGTAGAATTCGGTCATTTTTATGGGGTTCCGTTCCTCCTTTCGCTTCCTCGTCATGCCGATTCAGGTGTGAGGAATGCCAGCCAGGTGGATGGGTTGTTTGTTGCCTCCGGGGTAGCTGATATTAGCTGTGCTGGAGCTCTGTGCTCAGCCATCCATCTCTGTCCGTGGCTAGCCACGCCCCCGGGCATAATAATATTTGATGATATCTGGTGCAGCCAGTCCTCCTTTATTTTTTAAAGCGTAAACTACTGATCGTGCAATCCTATGGGATGCATTATTCTATATGAACTTGAGGCATTTTCTCTGGAGAAGTTTCAATTGCGACATTGGGACTGGTATTGGAAGTGTTTCAAATAGGTACAATAATTTAGGGAGCATCGACATCTTAAGGACGTTAATTCTACCAAGGAGAGAGACAGGAAGGGAAGTCCAAAGGTTTAAGAAATGGGTTATTTCTGTAAACATAGGGGGGAAGTTAGCCTGATAGAGGGAAGAATACAAGGGTGTGATATGAACGCCAAAGTACTTCAATGAAGAATGGCACCAGCGATATTTAAAGGTATGTTGGAGAGTGTTAAGCAGTGCTGGTGGAATGTTAATAGGTAGGGCCTCCGTTTTTGACTGATTAATAGGGATGAGCCGAACACCCCTGGGTTCGGTTCGCACCAGAACCTGCGAACGGACCCGAAAGTTTGTGCGAACGCTAGAACCCTATTAGTTACAATGGAAGTGAACGTTCGAAATCTAAAGTGCTAATTATAACAGCCAATATGCATGTTATTGTCCTAAAAAAAGGTTTGGGGACCCGGGTCCTGCCCCAGGGGACATGTATCAATGCAAAAAGAAGTTTTAAAAACTGATTTTTTTCTGGAGCAGTCATTTTAATGATGCATAAAGTGAAAAAAAATGTGAAATATTCCTTTAAATATGGTACCTGGGGGGTGTCTAAAGTATGCCTGTGAAGTGGCATGTGTTTCCCGTATTTAGAACTGTCCCTGCAAAATGACATTTGTAAAGGAAAAAAACCCATTTAAAACTGCTTTCGGCTTTAATGTCATGTCTTGTCCTGGCAATATGCACAAAGGGTAGATACAGGTGCAGGTTTATACTGTGCTGTGCTGGACTCACACAGCACACACTAACTCCTGCAGATGGCTGTATTTATAGAGAACAGCACAAAGGGTAGATACAGGTGCAGGTTTATACTGTGCTGTGCTGGACTCACACAGCACACACTAACTCCTGCAGATGGCTGTATTTATAGAGAACAGCACCACTGAACAACACCACTAAAGGGTAGATACAGGTGTATACTGCGCTGGAGGCACAGAACACACACTAAGTCCTGAAAAAATGCCTTGTAATAAAGATTCAAGAACAACTGTCCCTGCCTATCAATGCTCTTGTCCCTGTACTTTCCCCACACGCAAATGCCTGAGAAGAGCACACTATCTCTGCCTATAAATGCTCTTTTCCTGCACTTTCCCCACAAGCAAATGACTGATAAGAAGTTCACACTGTCCCTGCCTATTAATCCTCTTTCCCTGCACGCCGGAACACACTACACAAGGCCGCCCGCGCGGCGGCCTTATATAGTGTGGGGCGTGTACTAAACCCCCTGAGCTATAATTGGCCACAGGCATCCTGCCTGTGGCCAATTATTGCTCTCCTCGCTGCTGGCGCTATGATTGGCCAAGCATGCGGGGTCACAGTGCATGCTTGGCCAATCATCAGCTAGCAATGGACTACGACTGGCTCAGTGCATTGTGGGCCGTTCGTATCACACAAATTTGATGCGAACGGCCCGCAGAGTTCTGAAATCGGCGAACGGACGAACGCTCGATGTTTGATTCGAACATGGGTTCGAATCGAACACCGGGCTCATCCCTACTGATTAATTTTAAACCCCGATAAAGATCCAAAAGTAGAGAGAGTGTCCTGTAAGGAAGGTAAAGAGGTGAGGGGATGGGTAAGCGTCAACAAAATGTCATCAGCAAAAAGAGATAGCTTAAAGTCTTGTTGTCACAACAAAACCCCCAGGATATCTGGATGGGACCTAATAGCCGATGCCAGAGCTCAAAATGAACAACAGGGGTGATAAAGGACACCCCTGCCTGGTGCATTTGCTGAGGGGGAACCACTGTGACAAGTATGAGGACAACTGAACCTGAGAGGAAGGTATAGAATATAAAACCTGTAAGGCTTGTATAAAAGGGCCTGAGAATCCGTATCTGGAAAGAACCGCAAACATGAATGGCCAACTTAGGCAGTCAAAAGCTTTTTGTGCGTCCAAACTTAGGACGATGGCAGGTTGTTTGGTTTTAGTCAAAAGGTCTATCAGGTCTATAGTCTGCCTCGTATTGTCACCCGCATGTCTCGTTGGGACAAAACCCACTTGGTCCTTGTGAATTAACGTTGTTAGTAATGGAGAAAGTCTATTGGCCAGTATTTTAGTAAAGATTTTATAATCCAAATTTAATAATGCGATAAGGCGGTAGTTATCTGGTAGTGACGGGTCTTTACCTGGTTTAGGGATGATAGTTATATGAGCATGTAATGTAAACATAGTATTCCCGCGCTACAACGGAAAATGGTGATGTAATAAATGTGTGAGGTGCAGCGAACACCGAAAGGGTTAAAACAATACCCAATAGGGAGAAATGGAAAAAAATCAATGTATGGTGTCGCGCTCCTAAACTGATGTCAGTATAAAAAATGCATACAGTCGCTGTTGTGTCAAATCAGCGAACAGGGAGTGATATGCAAATTAAAGTGACTGTGTGCAACTCAGGCTAAACCATCAGTGAGGCAATCAAATACATATAATGCAATACGCTGAAATCAGCTATAAGGCAACAATAAATATAAGAAAATGCATAAAATATATACGTATATATATAAAGTGGCTAGTGTGCAAAAACCATAATAAAAACACACTAAAGTGCATAAATAGAATACTATGCAGAACACAAAGGTGGATAAATAAAGTGACTAAAATAAATAAGATTCCTTAGGTCGCTGTGAAGCAGTAAATAAAAAAAGTAGAGTGATAATCAGTGGTTCAGGTTAATAGAAATAACCATAAGGTATATAACCAAAGAGATGAAGGGAGTGGTGAGAACCAATACAATATTGGTGGATGTAATAACAGCAATTATAAGTGCTGGTGATAGCGACCAGTGTGAACAATAGTACTACAAAATAGCAACAAACGGAGGTGATCGGGGTAACGGTAGATAAAAGTGGAGATTGTAATGTGATTGGAGAGATCAACATATACAAATCAATATAGGTGACAGTCCATATGGCCTATGACTCTATAGACAGCGTGGAGGTGATGATGGCAGATGTGATCCAATCTGGGCTGCACTATGTTGCCAAGTGCCAGGTGGGGGTGGGTGGTGGTGGATGAGCTTGCCCAGGGTGATGATAGTGCTGAGGTCTTCGGTGCTAATGACACCCGTGGGTGTCCTCCCTAATTACCTTCCTACTGCAAGGTAAGCAGCATGTGTGTAGATGCCAGGAAGGTGGACTCTCTCTGGGGGGTACTTCAATGGTCTCTCAGGGGGATGTTGCTCATGGGTCTCTTACACGGTACTCCTCTCCTGTCCGCAATGTATGGAGCCTATATGGTGGTTGCTTCCTGGTACTCAGGACCAGGTTCCGCTCAGCATGTACCAAGATATAGTGGGTATAGAGGGAGGAGAGAGTAACAAAAGGGAAAAAACAATGAATGAGCTTTATTTTTTAAAAAGGCTACTCACATAGACAGTATAGTCGCAATATGCATTCAAAACGAGTGCCGAGCTTGTGGCCAGTGCGTCACTTCCGGGGTATATGAGCATGTAGAAACTGCAAATGTGGGATGGAACCCTTGAGCAAAGAGGAATATAAAGTCTGCAAATGGGGATTTAGAATTGAAGAAAAGATTTTGTAATAAACATAAGGGAGCCCATCTGGACCTGGGGATTTGTGAGCCGGTAAGGCTTTAATCACCGCCGCTATCTCCTCTACAGTGACAGGGGCATTGAGCGTAGAATTTTGTGCAATGGACAATTTTGAGTTCGTTTAGTTCCTAATTCGTTTTTTTAACAAATTTAGTTAATTCCGAATTTTTCAATTTCCAAAATTCGACTTTTCGCATTTTCGGATTTCCGAATTTTGCATTTTCGGATTTCTGAATTTCTAATTTCGGAATTTCCGAATTTCGTATTTTCGTATTTCCGAATTTTGGGATTTCCGGATTTCCGAATTTCGGATTTTCGGAATTCCGAATTTAAAAAACCTGAAAAAAAGAAAGAAAATCTGTTTAATTCTAAATAACTAACTATTAAATTATAGGTATTGGAATTCCCTTTCAAATTTGTCTGTTAGTGAACGTAACGAGCACAAATTTATCCGAAGTTACGAATTATCTGAAATAACGAATGCCGCATCTAACCAAATGGAACGTAACAATCTAATAATAATAATAATAAATAACAATAATAATAATAAAACCTTTATTATTATTAATTTTTTATTATTAATTTGTTCTGTTCCATTTGTTTAGATGTGGCATTTGTTATTTCAGATAATTCGTAACTTCGGATAAATTCACTCGTTAATTTAATAGTTATTAAACTGATTTTCTTTTTTTCAGATTTTCTAATTTTGGGATTATTAAATCTTTGAATTCCCGAATTCCGAAAATCCGAAAATTCCGAATTCCGAAAATCCGAAATTCGGAAATTCGATTATTCGATAATTCGATAATTCGGAAATCCGAAAAATAGAAATGTGAAAATTCCCGAAATTTCAGAATTTGCGAATTTCCAAATTTCTAAATTCCCAAATTTTCGATTTCCCGAATTTCCGAAAAAAGCAAAAAAACGAATGAAACGAAAACGAAAATGAACAAATTTTTTGTCAGTGCACATGTCTATTATAAAGTTTCCTGTAAAAACCACCAAATACCTGGGACATAGCCTTAAGGCAATATGTAGGAATACCATCTGGTTGCATCAAATGGTCAGGTATGGAGAGGAAGGGACGTGGTTTCAATTTATTAACAAGCATTCAATGTGTTTTGTTGGAAAATTCGTAGAACTTTTGCCTGGCCCATAGCATAGATTTGGATATTCTATTCATATCAGATGATTTGATGCAGTTCTGGATTGAGGTAACTACTCTCGGTCGTTCCACCGTGGGGGAAAAAAAGTAGGTGCATCTCTGCGACTTTCAATTGAGCGAGGAGATCAGCTTTTAATTTTGTGGAGTCTCGCTTAAGGCGAGATCCTGAAGATATGCATTCACCCCTGAAAAAAGCCTTATGAGCTTCCCACAGGGTGAAAACTTCCGCAACCGATCCGCCATTTAGTTGAAACAATTTGGATAATTTTTGTTGCAATTGGGTTTGGGTCATTTGGTCTTTGAGCAAGGATTCGTTAAGACGCCAGTGACAAGTCTTGGGGGAAGAAGCTGTCAAGACAATGTCAAGTTCAATGGGTGCATGATCCGACCAAGTAATGGGGTTGATCTCAGAAGAAACAATATAAGGAAGGAGGGGGGCAGTTACAAAGAAATGGTCCAATCTGGAATATAACTTGAGAGAGGGAGAGTAAAATGTATAACTTTTCTGAGTAGGATGTTTCACTCTCCATGTATCGAAGAGATTATGTGATCTAGTCAGTTTACAAAAGGAGGTGGAAAGCTTCTGGACAGTGAGTCGTGGAATGTCTTGAAATAGGGCTTGTCTATCCTTGGTCGGGGACATGCACACATTGAAATCTCCTCCTATAATCATAAAAGGTTGAGAAAATGACTGTAGTTTCTCTAAGACTTTCATAACAAAACTAATCTGTCCCACGTTTGGGGCATATATATTAGCCAGGATAAGTTGAGTGTTCAGGTGACTACAGCTCAGAAGCACAAAACGACTGTGGGGATCCTTATAGGAAGAAAGGACACGTATCGGGCAAGAAAGTTTAATGAGAATTGCCACACCGGCCTTCCCAGAGGGATCAGAAGCCAAGTAGGCCGAGGGGAAATGTTTAGAAGCAAATTTAAAGAATCCACCCGATCTAAAGTGGGTCTCCTGAACCATAATCACCTCATTGGATTGGAGGACCTGAACTCCCTCAAAGCTTGCTATCTTTTCCTGATGGAATTCAGGCCCTTCACATTACAGGAGTATATTTTAAGAGCCATATTAAAACAAATCTGTATATAGCTAACGTAACATAAATTATAAACCAACAGCAATATAACCATGGTGCAACATATACAGAAACATGTAAGCAGTTAAGTTGAAATGGTGCCAAAAAAAGGCACTAGTAGCCAAAATAAGGTCAAAAAAAGGACCCATGAAATGAGATACTGAAAAACAACAAAAAAAGGAAAAAAAATTGAAAAAAACATTTGAAAATATTTTTGAAAATCCTGAAGATAAAAAAGACTTCAGGGAACCCAGGCAACAGCTTGGGGTTTTAATGAGGGGCATGGTAGCCTGAAAGATCTGATGGTAGGTTCCCATCTCTTCAAAGAAAGCAGTCAACACCGTCTAGTGGAGGGCAAGCAATATAACAATAGGGATGTAAGCTACTGTGAGATTAGAAAGGTTAGTAATTGCTTCAAGAAAGGATTTAGAAAAGAATCCCTATTGAAAATAGAGTGATCCAGTTTCATAGGGTCATTTGCACAACCAGATAAAACATCGTCCGGCCGTGGCAAAGGAAAGGGAGAACCTTGAGGAGGGAGCCATTTCAGGTAGGAAATCTGGTGGGGTTAGCTCGTTGAGGAGTAGAGAAGGTCTTCTGCGATCTCCATTGAACGGGGGTCCAGATCTTGGCTGGTGTCGTGAGAGGCTTGGGGTTCTGAGCAGGTAGATTAAGATCTTCCTAAGGAATGGGTGGGAGACCTAGGTTGCGGATAAAGGCTTCACTTTCATAAAGGTCTTATAGGGAGAATTGGACGCCATCTTTGGATACAGACAAACAAAAGGGGAATCCCCAACGGTAAGGTACTTGATGGTTTTGTAAGTGGGTGGTAACCGGCGCGAAAGCTACGTCTTTTCGCCAAGGTAATAGGGGAGAGATCACTGAAAATTTGGATCTTGGCTTGTTTAAAGTCAATGCGAGATTTGTTGAGAGTTGCGACAGTGAGAGCTTTCTTACTCTCATAATAATGAAAACGGACAATGATGTCCCTGGGGTTAGAGCCAGGTGGAGGTTTAGGAGCCAAAGATCTGTGAGCCCGGTCCATGCGCCAGTCAATGTTCAGAATGTGAGGGGCTAGAGTGACAAAAAGGCCTAGGAGATATGGGCGAAGCTCCTTGTCGCTGATAGATTCGGATACCCTTCAGATTCTTAGGTTCTGGCGTCTTTTTCTGTTCTCCAAGTCTTCCTGTTGTAACTGGAGTTGGAGACTGTGTGCATCAAAAAAGCATTATCTTCCTCCAGGGCATGTACATATTGGTTCAACTCGTCAAATTTGTTCTCTAAGGTGTCTGTACGTTCCCTAAGTTGATCTATTTTACCTTGGAGTTCATGTGCTATTTTACCCACCTCTTTAGCTATATTGTGGGTCAGGTCCTGGAGCAGCGATTGCAGTTTAAGGTCCAATACAGCTACTGTTACCGTGTATGTAGTATCAGATATTTGCGATTGCTGGGACAAATGGTCCGTCGGAGGTACTTTTTCGGCCGTTAGGCGGGATTTGACGGGGTCCGGCCGTAGTGTTCGAGGCCAGAGATTGCGACCTATACAGGTAAAGATCCATGGCGTGGTTAGGTGGCGGTGGGACAAATCCACAATAAATTGCTTTCTGGAAGCCAATTTTTCCCATATCATGCCCGTAACTAGATGGCAGACTGCAGTGTCACTCCTGGATCTAATGAAGCTGCGGATGCTATACCGCGAATAGGGAGACGGGGACCGGGGCTCTACATGATCTCCATCTTACATGCCCCACCCAAGCCCCCCAGTTCTAGAATCTTTGAAGGAGCGGTGTCCACCAGCCACGTGTGTAAGGCTGAGTTGCTCCGGTCGGCTTGCAGGGAGGGAGACAAGCGCGGGAGAGTCCGGGATGTTCGGATGCAGCGATGGTGTTGCCACTGGGTGGACCAAGATTGCCGCCATTCCCCGCAAATAGGCCGGAGCCGCTGACTTTCCTACAGGTGGCCAGCCGGGATAAAAGCACAATCTGCATCCTCTGGACCCGGCGGTCCCAGGACAGGCTGAGGGACACAGGGGTCTGAGCCGAGGTCCAGGCAAGGCTACTGGGGGTCGCTACCCCATCTCAAAGGCCTCTGGAAGGCCGGAGCTACTCACTTGTGCATACGCTCTGCTCCACGTCCAACCACACCCCCAGGTCTTTGCTGTTTGGGTCTCCTGTCAGAAGGAATGAGACCCGATTTTCCTCCGGTGACTTTGGATATGGCTGTGCCAAGTTTTTCTCCAAAAAGATTTGCCCCATCGTATGGAATCTTACACCAGTTAGATTTTGAAGCAGCATCAGCTGTCCAGGGCTCTAGCCATAGGGCCCTTCTGGCGGTCACGGAGGCCAGCATTGCCCTTGAGGAGGATTTGATTGTGTCCACCGAAGCCTCTGCCACGAAGTTCCCTGTGAGACTAAGTTCCTGAAGAGCAGTGATTACTTTCTCCTGTTCTGCTCCTTCCAGAATTAGCTTCTCAACATTAGAAAACCAGAGGTAGTGTTACATGCCTGTCCAAACGCATTAGGGATGCGTCTACCACTAAAGCTGACACTAACGGTCTTATGTTAGGCTCTTTTAGTGGGTAGAGTTTTTTCAGTCTGTTGTTGGAGACTGTTTTTTTTCTCTGGCTTTTGGCACTCATCTTTGATCAATTTCTTCAATTCATGAATGAATGGGAATGATCTGGATGCTTCTTCAGGTTTGGAAAATATTTTTTGGTTTTCCGTGGGGCTTCTTTAGTAGACATGTGCACAACAAAAAAATTTGTTTATTTTCGTTTCGTTTTTTATGTTTCCATTGATTCATAACGATTCGTAAATTCGTACGTCGTCGGTGTTCGTATTCGTAACGATTCGTAAATTCGTAAGTCGTCGGTGTGCGTATTCCTAACGATTCGTATTTTCGTCAGAGTTATTTTTTCGTTGATTCGTTAGTATAATTTTTGTTTATTCGTTTATTCGAAATTCGGACGCATTTGTATTTATTCGTACATTCGTAATCGGAGCATAATTCATAATTTTAAGTAATGTGTATGCTATTATTACATTTTAAGAGACACGGAAAATTACGAATCGAAAAAAAAAAGTTACGAATGTACAAATTTTTTCGTTCAATCTATTTGAAGCACATTAAGCAGCACCATTGTAAGGGACACGGAAAATTACCAATTCAACAAAAAAAAATAAGTTACGAATGTACAAATTTTTTCGTTCATTTTCATTTTCGTTGTTCCTGTTTTCGTTTTTCGGATTTTCTTCATTCGTACATTCATTGTTTCTAATTAGTTTTTTTCAGATTTTTGTTATTTTTGGATTCGTTTGATTCGAACGATTTGTTATTCGTTAACATTTTTAGCGAATCCTTCGTTCATTCGTACGAAAACGAATGAACGAAAATAAAATAAACGAATTGCACATGTCTATTCTTTAGGCTCTTCCCACCTGATTGCTTCATTCACAGATTTAACATATGGCTGTATCAGGATAAAATCAAATCCCGTTAAAGCCTCTGATTCTTCCCTGTCAGACGAGTTATCTGCTGTTTTTGATGTGCTGGGTTTAGCCGCTGAGAAAGTCTGAGCGGGCCTATCTGCTTCAGGTGTTATTTGTTGTATCGATTCCCTTACAATTCTCTAATGATGTCAGTCACTTCTCTGGCAGCTATCTCTTTTTCTCTAGTAGTTTCATTGAAGCACGAGCGACAAGCCAAAATTTCAGGAAGAGCTGTGGCACCGCAGACCCAGCAAGCGTTTGCTGTCGGGCAGAAGCGATGGACGGCCGAAGCTGTTCTGTGGGAAGGGGACCTTCTATGGTATGAGTGGCGGTGTCGAGACTGTGACCTTGAGTGACTTTGTCTGCGACCAGATCGGCTTTTCTGAGTTGAGCGACTTCTTCGGCGCCTTGAGCAGCTTCTTCGGTTATCTGAGCTTCTTCTACCTCTTGAGTCCGATGATCTTGTGGACCTGATAGGGCTGTCCAATAAGGCAACATTAGTGGCAAGGCTCTCTTTTTCTCAATCTTCACTACTTACCAATTTGCCCCCTTACCTATTAAGCTGTGGATGGTCTGCTTGGGCAGTGGTGGTCTCCATGAGAAGTTACCAAAAGGCTAACTATCACGTACCTTACAGCGGAGTCCGGATGCTGGGGATGGCCTCGTGCACGGTTCCGGTCCAAACACCCCTGGTGGTGGGAACAGGGAGTGCTGGGGCACGAAAGGGTGCAAGTGCCTGCGGCTGGTAGACTGGTGCTTGGAAGGACTGGTTCCTCTGGAGAGCTGGCGTACACGTTGGTATCCAAGGCTGTGCAGGAACGGCCGAACAGGTGGGTGTAGGCACTGCGAGGTCAAGACGGAAAACAGGTCGGCAACTGGCTGGCAAACAAGGTACAAGGCAGATGGCAAGTCCGTAGTCAAGGCAGGCAATAGGTTGGCAACAGGCTGGCAAACAAGGTACAAAGCGGAAGGCAAGTTCGTGGTCAAGGCAGGCAATAGGTTGGCAACAGGCAGGTGATAAAGTACCGAATCAGAGAGCAGAGCCGTAGTCCAGGGATCCAAGCTGAGGTCAAACCAAAGGGAGCAGTCAGTAAGCGGGGTCAATCCAGGAAGGGTAACAGGAAAACCAGGTGAATCAGGACCAAGGTAGGCAGGAACTTCAGGCAGGTATTCAGGAGATAAGACTGAAGACGATCCAGCACTGACACCATGTGAAGGCCCTGTTTATATAGGGCGCCTTGTGCTGGGATTGGTGGAGGTACGGGTCCGTGCGTGATTACGCGCGCACGTTCGTGCTGACGTGGAAGTGCGTGCCCTCGTTCGTATTGACAAACGAGGGCGCGCACAGGTCAGCGTTGGTACGCGGGCACGCCCACACGTTCGGTTTCGTTGAGAAGGCTGCGCATGGGTATTGGCGTTTGCCGAACGGAGATTAACCCCTACTGGACGAGGACGGGCATGGAACGCGTGAGTTCTCTGACATTGCCCCCTCCTTAGGGGCAGCCTCCGGATGCCTCTTTGAAACGAACCCTGGGAGCGGGAACGATGAAAAGCCTGTATAAGTCTCTGGGCATGAAGATTTGTTCTTGGTTCCCAGGAATTTTCTTCTGGGCCAAAACCTTTCCATTTAATTAAATATTGGTCCTCACCTTGCCGTTTTCTATGATCCAGGATAGCTTCAATTTCAAATTCTTCTTCCCCATTTACTCGGATAGCCTCTGGAGGTCCTACTTCACGATCTGGAAAGGAATTTGGAACATCAGGTTTAAGTAGGGAGACATGAAATACCGGATGGATCCTGAATGAGGCAGGGAGTTCAAGTTCATAGGCCACTGGGTTGACCTTTCTCTTGACAGGGAAAGGGCCCAAGTATCTAGGTCCCAATTTCTTGGAGGGGCATGCTAGTTTTAAATTTGTAGTAGATAGCCACACACGATCTCCTACCTCCAAGTTCAATTCTCCCCTTCTCTTTTTGTCGAAGTATTTTTTATCATCCTCCTGTGCTTTAGCAATAGTTTCCCTGAGCATCTGGTTGTTGGAGGAAAGGAAATCCAGTCTATCCTGAACAGCCGGTACAGAGGATTCGGGCACAAGTGTGGGTAGAAAGGAGGGATGAAATCCGTAGTTGGAGAAAAATGGTGATTGGTTTGTGGTGGAGTGGATGGAATTGTTAAAAGCAAATTCTGCCAAGGGAAGCAGTGAAGCCCAATCCTCTTGGGAAAACGAGGAGAAGCAACGTAGGTATTGTTCCAACGTTTGGTTAGTACGTTCGGTCTGCCCGTTGGTCTGTGGATGGTAAGCTGAAGAGAGACTGCATTTAATACCTAGTGCCTTGCATAATGACCTCCAAAACTTGGATGTGAACTGCACTCCACGGTCAGAGACGATGTCACTGGGAATTCCATGGAGTCTGACGATTTCTTTAATGAAGATCCTGGCGGTTTCAATTGCTGAGGGTGTCCCTTTTAATGGGAATGAAATGTGCCATCCGAGAAAAGCGGTCCACCACCACAAAAATGGAAGAGAATCCTTCAGAGGGGGGAAGCTCCACAATAAAATCCATGGCAATTCTGTCCCATGGCCTCTCGGGAATGGACAGTGGTTTCAGCAGGCCCCATGATTTATTTTTACTGCTTTTATTTCTGAGACAAATCAGACAAGAGTTAACATAATTCCTGCAGTCCTTGGCCAGATTTGGCCACCAAAAGTGTCTCTGAATTAGATCCATAGTCTTGTGGCCCCCAAAGTGACCCGCCAGAGGATAGTCATGGCAGGCCTGTAAAACGGTGGTGCGTAGGTCTTGAGGGATGAAAATTTTATTGTTGAGCCAAAAAACCCCATCCTTCTCCTGAAGGTTGATGCCCGGAGGTAATTGTGTTCCCACGGATGCCTGGCGGAGCTGTGTCATGAAACTGGATTGGGTCAGGAGAAAATTCCCTGCTTGCAGGATAGTATCTGGTGGAGACGGGGTTTCAAATTCTGTGAACATTCGGGATAAGGCATCGGGTTTAACGTTTTTAGATCCAGGGCGATAAGTAATATGAAAATTAAAACGGGAAAAGAAAAGAGCCCATCTGGCCTGTCGGGGTCTAAGGCGTCTGGCAGTTCTGAGGTATTCTAAATTTTTGTGATCTGTGAAGATCAGTATCGGATGTGTTGCCCCTTCCAGGAGATACCGCCATTCTTCCAGGGCTAGCTTTATTGCTAGGAGTTCTCGGTCACCTACGTCATAGTTCTTTTCTGATACACCTAGTTTCCTGGAAAAGAAAGCCACCGGGTGCATTAGAGACTTGGGTCCTTGGCGTTGAGACAAGATGGCTCCTACTGCACTCTCCGAAGCATCGACCTCCAGAGTGTAGGGTAATGCAGGGTCAGGGTGTTTTAGTACTGGAGCGGAGGTGAATGCCCTTTTTAATTGGTCGAAGGCGGCTTGGGCCGCTGAAGTCCACTGGAAGCGGCTTTGCTTCTTGGTGAGCTGAGTGATCGGAGCGATGATCTTGGAGAAGTTCCTGATAAATTTTCTATAAAAATTTGAGAACCCAACAAAACGTTGTACCCCCTTTTTGTCATTTGGGGGCGGCCAGGACATGATGGCAGAGACCTTCTGGGGATCCATGGCTACACCCCCAGTTGATATAACCAGGCCGAGGAAGTGAATAGTCTGGCGTTCGAATTCACATTTTTCGGCCTTTGCGTAAAGTCCATGTTGCCTTAATCTACCCAGAACTTGTTTGACATGATCACGATGAACTTCTAGAGAGGTGGAGAATATCAGGATATCGTCCAGGTAAACGATTACAAAGGAATCTAGAAAGTCTCTGAAAATGTTATTAACAAAATGCTGAAAAGTGGCCGGGGCGTTGCATAGTCCAAATGGCATGACTAAATATTCGAAGTGGCCAAAACGTGTTCGGAATGCTGTCTTCCATTCGTCACCCTTGCGTATTCTGATCAGGTTATAGGCCCCACGTAGGTCCAACTTCGTAAATATTTTTGCTGAGCGGAGTCTCTGAAATAATTCCGGGACTAGTGGAAGCGGGTACCGATTCTTAATTGTCACTTTATTCAGGTCCCTGTAATCCACACATGGGCGGAGCGAGTGATCTCTTTTTTCCACAAAGAATATTCCGGCTCCTGCTGGGGAGGAGGAATGCCTGATGAATCCCTTTTTGAGGTTCTCATCGATGTACTCCTTGAGAACCAGGAGTTCAGGTTCAGACAGGGGAAAGATCCGCCCGAAAGGAATTTCGGCCCCAGGTAGTAACTCAATCGGGCAGTCGTAGACCCGATGGGGAGGAAGGGTGTCCGCTTTCTGTTTATCGAACACGTCCAGGAAGTTGTGGTACACTGGTGGCACCAACTCCTTGAATTCAGAGTCCGTTCTTAGGCACCCAATGACTGGTGGAATCTGGTGGAAGGACTTGAGACAGTTCTGTAAACAGTAGGAGGACTGAAAAGTCACCTCACCGGTGACCCAGTTGACCTGGGGATTGTGGGCCTGTAGCCAAGGCATTCCTAGGATGACAGGAAACAAAGGTGAGGAGATGACATCTAGACGGAGTAGCTCCTGGTGACCTGGTGGGATGCTGGTGAACAGGGGTTGTGTCTCCAGGGTAATAGGCCCGGACTTGATATTTGACCCATCTGCTAGCCGTATGGAGAGTTGATGCTGCTTAGGTGTCAAAGGGATGTTATGTTGTAGAGCGAAGGCATGATCCACAAAGCAGCTACATGCACCAGAGTCAATTATAGCCTGGACTCGGAGTGTTTCTCCTGGGAGCTGTAAGGAAATAGGAACAGCGATGTGAGCGGCTTTTATTAGAGACAAGGCGAAAGGCACACGGGATGATGAATTGAACTTACGGATCTTATTCGGGCATGTGTTGGCGTAGTGCCCAGCTTCCCCACAGTAGAGGCAGAGGTTGTTCTGGCGACGCCGCTGTTTCTCCTCGGGTGATAATGGTGAGCGGAGTAGGCCGACTTGCATGGGCTCTGGTGCTCCTGAGTTGGCAGCAGGCACGTTGGAAACGGGAGTAGGAGGGTAGTTGGGACCCTTGGGTAACACCCATGTGGGGCGTGTCAAGCTGGACCTCTCGGACCTCCGCTCTCTTAAACGACGGTCTATCTGGATAGACAGCTGAATCAAATCCTCCAAAGTACTAGGAATCCCCACTCGGGCTAGCTCATCCTTCAGAGCTTCAGAGAGGCCTATGCGGAACTGATAGAGGAGTGCGGCGTCGTTCCAAGAGGTGTCGGAACTCCACCGCCTGAAGTCTGTTACGTAGTCCTCTACTGGCCGGCGCCCTTGTTGGAGGACATGGAGGCTGGCCTCTGCTGTTGTAGTGCGTTGAGGATCATCATACAGCTTGGCCATTTCATCCAAAAATGAGTCCAGGGTATCCAGAAGAGGACTGGCTTGTTCCAACATACGGTGGGCCCAGGTCTGAGGCTCCCCTTGGAGTAGGGAGACTATGAACCCCACCTTAGTGCTCTCTAGGGAGAAGGTGCGGGGTTGTAGCAGGAAATAGAGCCGGCAGGCATTCCTGAAGGAGCGGAACTTACTGCGGTCCCCTGAAAACCGTTCTGGTGGGGGCACACGAGGTTCTGGGGGTGGCATCATTACTGTGGGTGCTGATGCAGAGGTTGCTGAGCCAGAAAACCGGGATGCCAAGGAGGCCTGATGAGTTGCAGAGCCCGGGGCCATGGATTCCACTCTCTGTTCCAGTTGATGGTAGCCATCTCGCAGGCCCTGGACTGCCAGGGTAAGGGCCGACATCTGTTGGCACAAAGCTTCCAAAGGCGAGGCACCCCCTTCGGACTCCATTCTGGCTGGATCGTACTATCACGTACCTTACAGCGGAGTCCGGATGCTGGGGATGGCCTCGTGCACGGTTCCGGTCCAAACACCCCTGGTGGTGGGAACAGGGAGTGCTGGGGCACGAAAGGGTGCAAGTGCCTGCGGCTGGTAGACTGGTGCTTGGAAGGACTGGTTCCTCTGGAGAGCTGGCGTACACGTTGGTATCCAAGGCTGTGCAGGAACGGCCGAACAGGTGGGTGTAGGCACTGCGAGGTCAAGACGGAAAACAGGTCGGCAACTGGCTGGCAAACAAGGTACAAGGCAGATGGCAAGTCCGTAGTCAAGGCAGGCAATAGGTTGGCAACAGGCTGGCAAACAAGGTACAAAGCGGAAGGCAAGTTCGTGGTCAAGGCAGGCAATAGGTTGGCAACAGGCAGGTGATAAAGTACCGAATCAGAGAGCAGAGCCGTAGTCCAGGGATCCAAGCTGAGGTCAAACCAAAGGGAGCAGTCAGTAAGCGGGGTCAATCCAGGAAGGGTAACAGGAAAACCAGGTGAATCAGGACCAAGGTAGGCAGGAACTTCAGGCAGGTATTCAGGAGATAAGACTGAAGACGATCCAGCACTGACACCATGTGAAGGCCCTGTTTATATAGGGCGCCTTGTGCTGGGATTGGTGGAGGTACGGGTCCGTGCGTGATTACGTGCGCACGTTCGTGCTGACGTGGAAGTGCGTGCCCTCGTTCGTATTGACAAACGAGGGCGCGCACAGGTCAGCGTTGGTACGCGGGCACGCCCACACGTTCGGTTTCGTTGAGAAGGCTGCGCATGGGTATTGGCGTTTGCCGAACGGAGATTAACCCCTACTGGACGAGGACGGGCATGGAACGCGTGAGTTCTCTGACACTAACAAAGGCTAGAGTATACATTAGGATCAGAAAGGTACATGGAGAAGCAGTTTACCCATGGGAGAGATTAAATGAATCTTACCTTAGTGGAGGAGCATAGGTATAAAGATAGCAGACAGTGTTTGGAAAAGGAACAATCCGGTACTAGTCTCATGAGTCTAGTGATGACAGGGAAAGGAGGAAGTTTGGTTTTTAAATGTACCGCCATCGCGGCGGAGTGTTGTCACGATTGCACATGAGCGACAGCATGCAGAGGAGTCTATCGCCATGATGAAAAAGGGCAAAACGAGCTCCTGGCGGAGTCACTGCCACTCGTGCATGGGCAGAGGCGATCGGACGCTTGGGAGCCATGATAGGAATGACAGGACGGACTACAAATCCCAGAAACTCTTCCGTAAGTGTTAGAAAAAGAAAAAGTGGAAACCTGTGCACATAATTTAAGCCTATTTAAGGCTTGTAAAGTACCAGGTAACATACCCCTGAGACCATCAGAGTGGGGTTATGTCCATCTAGCTCATTTAGAGGCTGTACAGGCAAGGACTTCCACCCAGGAGAGGCTTGAACCTGGCAGGGGCGAGAGCGGTAAGGGGTGCTAAGAATTCCATCCAGTCCCGGACAGGTGAGGAAAAAAAGGAGAATGCTGAGGTGGGTCCTCCCTTACAATTTATAGCTATTCAGTCCTATTAGGTTGTGAGGGGCGGAGTCGCAACCCAAACGTATGCTGCCACGAACATACGACAGGAAAAGAATATAACAGAAAATAAAAGAATATAATATAATAGAGTAAAACAGAACTAAATAGAATAGAAAATAAAAGGACAGAATAGAATATAATAGAAACAAATAGAATAGAAACAAATAGAATAGAATAACATAGAAATACTATAACAATTTTCCGAAATTCAAATTGCAAATAGAATAAATTTGAATTTGAATACATTAGAAAATAATAGAATAGAAAAAAAGAGTAGAATAGAATAGACTATAATAGAATAGACAATATTAGAATAAAAAAAATAATAGCATAGAATAGTAACAATATAGCCATTTCCCAAAATTCAAATAGAATCAATTTGATTTTGAATTGAATAGAAAATGATAGATTAGAATAGAATAGAAAATAACAGAATAGTATGGAAAAAAACTGAACAGAATAAAATAGAATATAAATAATTTAACCATATTCCGAAATTCAAATTTCAAACAGAATCAATTTGAATAGAAAAGAATAGAATAGAATAGAAAATAAAATAATATAATAGAAAAGAATAGAATAGACTAGAATAAACAAATAAAAAAAGGAGTATAATTAAAAAAACAACAATAGAATATAACCATTTCCCAAAATTCAAATAGAATTCATTTGCATAGAATAGAAAAGAATAGATTAGAATAGGAAGATGGTTATATTTATTCTATTCTATTGTTTTTTTTCTATACTATTATACTCTTTTCTATTCTATTCAAAATAATTCTATTAGAATTTTGAAAAATGCTTATATTATTTTTTCTATTCTATTGTATTTCTAATATTGTCTATTCTATTTTATTCTTTTCTATTTTTTTCTTATGTATTCAAATTCAAATTTATTCTATTTGAAATTTGAATTTCAGAAGATTCTTTTATATTCTATTTGAATTTCAGAAGATGTTTATCATGTTTCTATTTTATAATTTTTTTTAATTCTATTCCTTTCTTTTCTATTCTACTCTATTCTGTTCTTTTATTTTCTATTCTATTTTGTTATGTTTTGCTCTATATTACAGTATATTATTTTATTTTCTGTTATATCCTTTTTTATTATTTTTTTTTCTTTTCTATTTCTTTATTTTCTATTCTATTTTATTTTCTGTGGAAATTGGATAACTATTTGAATTTGAAAACTTTTTGAATTCGAAAACTGTTCAAAATTGATAGGAAAACTTTTCAAATCGATCCAAATTCAAAAAATTCTAATTGATTAAAAAACAAATAAACTAAACCAATTCCGAAAATGAATTAGACAAATTTAACGAAACACATTTATGTAAATAACAAATCAAAACACATTTTTTTGTTCTGCACATCTGTCGGTCAGTTTTTTTGGGCAGACTTCTATGGAGCAGTGGATGTAAACGATCATGTGTCCGTTTACACCCGCCTTGTCTTTTAGGGCCTCAGTGGCTCACTTGAAACTTCCTGATTGGTTAATTTCTAGGCCAAGATATGGGTAGCTGTCAGTTTCATCAATAGTGCAGTTGTTTAACCACTTCAGCCCCGCAAGGTTTTACCCCCTTCCTGACCAGAGCACTTTTTACAATTTGGCACTTTAATTGGTAATTGCGCAATCATACAATGCTGTACCCAAACAAAATTGACGCCCTTTTTTCCCCACAAATAGAGCTTTCTTTTGGTGCTATTTGATCCCCTCTGTGGTTTTTATTTTTTGCTCTATAAACTAAAAAAGAGCGACAATTTTGAAAAAAAAACAATATTTTTTTCCATTTTGCTATAATAAATATCCCCAAAAATGTTTTTAAAAAAAAAATTTCTTCATTAATTTATGCCAATATATATTCTTCTACATATTTTTGGTAAAAAAAAAAAAAAAAAACACACAATAAGCCTATATTGATTGGTTTGTGCAAAAGTTATAGCGTCTACAAACAATGGGAAAGATTTATAGCATTTTTATGTCATTTTTATTATTATTTTTTTAACTAGTAATGGCGGTGATCTTCGATTTTTAGCGGCATTGCAACGGACAGATTGGACACTTTTGACACATTTTTGGGACCATTGACATTTATACAGCGATCAGTGCTATAAAAATGCACTGAATACTGTGTAAATGTCACTGGTAGGGAATAGGTTAACACTAGGGGGGATCAAGGAATTTAATGTGTGTTCCCTCAGTGTGTTCTAACGGTATGGGGATTGGACTGAGTAGGAGAGGAGACATATTGTTGTTTATACTTACTATGAACAAATGACATGTCTCCTCTCCTCTGACAGCACAGGGATTTGTGTGTTTACACACACAAATCCCAGTGAAATACAATAGACGTGAGCCAGTTGGGAACCGGTTAATGTAAAGGAAGGGCTTTGTTTGTTTTGTGTTCTTTGATTTGATTTTTTGTTTTCTTTGAGTTGATAGGTAGTGCCCATGTGTCACTGTATTTTTCCAGCACTTCCAGATTGTCTTGCAGGCTTTTCTCTGTTGGTCACATAAGTAGGAGGTCATCTGCATACAGCAGGGACTTTACCTTAGTGTCAAAGTCAGTCCACGTGCTGGGGAGGATTCTAGAGCTACAGCCAGTTCATTGATTTAGATGTTGAAAAGGGTTGGAGGGTAGGGTATGCTAAAGCTTTTCTCGGTATATGAACTCTTGACGACATCATATGTTTTCCCTCCGATTCCACTCTACAATAGTTTAAGGAACAGGCTTGGATGCCACACTGAATCAAATGTCTTCTTAAAGTCCACAAAACAGGTCAATATCTTTAAATGTTTTGTATTGTGGACATGGTTCTTGATAAGACTGTGCAGTGTGTAGATGTGGTCTGTGGTGTAATGGTTTGGCATGAACCCTGCCTGACTTCTGCTGAGGATATTGTGTTGTGTCAGGAAGTTGAGGATGTGTTTGTTGAAGATACTGTAGAATAGTTTCCTTAGTGTGCTGCTGACACATATCCCCCTGTAGTTGGTTGGATCATACTGGTGGCCACTCTTATGCCGCATACACACGATCGGAAATGCCACCAGAAAAACTCTGATGAGAGCTTCTTGTCAGAAAATGCGACCGTGTGTATGCTCCATCAGTCTTTTGCTGGCGGGATTCCAGCCAGCAAAAGATTGAGAGCATTTTCTCTATTTTTCGGTCGGGAAAAGTTCCTATCTGAAAATGCGATTGTCTGTATGCAATTCGGATGTGCAAAAAATCACGCATGCTCGGAAACAATTTGACACATGCTCGGAAGCATTGAACTTCATTTCCTTGGCTCGTCGTAGTGTTGTACGTCACCACGTTCTTGGCAGTCGAAAGTTCAGAGAACTTTTGTGTGACCGTGTGTATGCAAGACAAGCTTGAGCAGAAAAACCATCCAAGATTTTTCGGACAGAAATTCCGCTCGTTTTAGTTTGCAGGTGTTGGATTTTCTCCCTTATTTCTTCTAGTGTAATAGGGGGTTTAGGAAGTCTTACCGTATATACTCGAGTATAGGCCGTCCCGGGTATAAGCCGAGGCCCCTAATTCACCACAAAAAAATGGGAAAAACGTATTGACCCGTGTATAAGCCGAGGGTGAAATATGCAGCAGCTACTGTAAGTGGAAAAGAGTCAGCAATGTCCATCTGCATGTCCCCTGTACAGACCCCCGTGTCCACTGTACAGACCCCCGTGTCCCCTGTACAGCCTACCTGTGCCGATCCGCCGGTCCGCCGGTTCTGGGTTCTGGGTCCTGGGTCCTCGGTCCTGTGTCCTCGGTCCTGTGTCCCTCCCTATCAGCCTGTCAACAATCTGGTAGCCGATGCAGTCCCGCTCTGTCCCCCCGTGTAAGGCGCCATTCCAATGATACAAAAACCGCGCCTCCTCCTCCTCCTCGTCCGTGATAGGAGGAACACTTTTTTCCCAGCAGTCAGTGTGCAGTGTTCCGCCTATCACGGACGTCCATGAGATGAGAATGACAGGACGTCCGTGATAGGCGGAACACTGCACACTGACTTACTGCTGGGAAAATTAGTGTTCCTCCTATCACTGACGAGGAGGAGGAGGAGGCGCGGCTTTTGAAAACTGCCGTCTGTCTGCATGACACGCTGTTCATGTAGGCAGACGGCGGTGACTCGAATATAAGCCGAGGGGGGGACTTTCAGCCCTAAAAAAAGGGTTAAAAATCTCGGCTTATATTCGAGTATATACGGTACATTTTTTTCCTCCATATCTTTTAGTCTTTTGATGATGTCTTTTGTTCTACAGTTAGTGCCTGTTCTGAAATATCTTTGTAGAGGTTCTTAAAGTAGTTGAGCCAGATGTCACCATTTTAGATGTGGAGGTTGTTTTTTTTCGTGGAAATTGAGCCAATATTGTTCTTGAAAGAGTTTTCCTGAAGTGCCTCTTCTAACTGTTCCAGGTTGTTGAAGATTAGGTTTTGCTTTTTCTTTTTAAGGGTTTGCATACCTCCCAACTTTTGAACTTCAGAATGAGGGACACTTGAGGAAGGAAGTAACCTTGCATAGCGCGCCGCGGCAAATGTGTTTGTGGTCAATTGTCCTGACAGTGGGAGGAGCTTAAGGGTCATTATTAAACAGAACTCGGCTTCTTTGTGCCTATAAAATATACTTTCATTATTGTTCCACAAGCAAGAGTCTCATGGATACATACAAACCCCGGTACATTCATTTAAAAAAAAGGATAAAAGGGTGCAGGGTTTTAGAGTGCATTAGGTACAGAGTGCAGGGTTCTGGCATGAACTGGGTACAGAGTGCAGGGTTCTTGAATGAGCTACGTACAGAGTGCAGGGTTATGGTATGAGCTGCATGCAGAGTGCAGGGTTCGGGGGTGAGCTGCGTACAGAGTGCAGGGTTCTGGGATGAGCTACATGCAGATTCCAGGGTTCTGGGATGAGCTACGTACAGCTTGCAGGGTTCTGGGATGAGCTGCGTGCAGAGTGCAGGGTTCAGGGATGAGCTATATACAGGGTAAAGGGTTCTGGGATGAGCTATATACAGGGTAAAGGGTTCTGAGATGAGCTATGTACAGGGTGCAGGGTTCTGAGGTGAGCTATATACAGGGTGTAGGGTTCTGGCATGAGCAGCATGCAGAGTGCAGGGTTTTGGGATGAGCTATGTACAAAGTGCAGGGTTATGGGATGCGCTAAGTACAGAATGCAGGGTTCTGGGATGAGCTGCATGTAGAGTTTGGGGTTCTGGGGTGAGCTGCATGCAGAGTGCAGGGTTCTGGGATTAGCTACGTTCAGATTGCAGGATTCTGGGATGAGCTGCATGCAGAGTGCAGGGTTCTGGGATAAGCTACATGCTGTTCGCCAGTTCGCCGAGCAGCGAACAGTTTTGGGTGTTCGCTGCAAATTCGAAAGCCGCAGAACACGCTTTAAAAGTCTATGGGAGAAATCAAAAAGGGCTAATTTTAAAGGCTTATATGCATGGTATTGTCATAAAAAGTGTTTGATGACCTGGGTCCTGCCCCAGGGGGCATGTATCAATGCAAAAAAAAGTTAGTAATTTTAGCAGTAATTTTAATAATGCTTAAAGTGAAACAATAATAGTGTAATATTACTTTAAATTTCGTACCTGGGGGGTATCTATAGTATGCCTGTAAAGGGGCACGTGTTTCCCGTGTTTAGAACAGTCTGACAGCAAAATGACATTTTAAAAAGGAAAAAAACAAATTTAAAACTACTCGCGGCTACAATGAATTGTCGGGTCTGACAATACACATAACAGTTCCTTGATAAAAATGGCATGGGGATTTCCCCACAGGGGAACCCCGAACCAAAATAAAAAAAAAAAAAATGCATGGGGGTCCCCCTAAATTCCATACCAGGCCCTTCAGGTCTGGTATGGATATTAAGGGGGAACCCCGTGCCAAAATAAAAAAAAATGGCGTGGGGTCCCCCCAAAAATCCATACCAGACCCTTATCCTAGCATGCAACCTGGCAGGCCGCAGGAAAAGAGGGGGGGGACGAGAGAGCGGCTGCCCCTTCCTGAACCATACCAGGCCACATGCCCTCAACATTGGGAGGGTGCTTTGAGGTAGCCCCTCAAAGCACCTTGTCCCCATGTTGATGGGGAGAAGGGCCTCATCCCCACAACCCTTGCCCGTGGTTGTGGGGGTCTGCGGGCATCGGGCTAACCGGAATCTTGAAGCCCTCTTTAACAAGGGGACCCCCAGATCCCGGGACCCCCCGTGTGAAAAAAAGTGACAAAAAGGTTAAAAAACACAAGAGGCAGTTTTTGACAAGTCCTTTATTAATTTCTTCTTCTTCCATCTTCTGCTCTTCCTTCATTCTACTTGATCTTCCCACTGAGGCGGATCATGCGGGCGGAGCGGGGAAGAAGCCGGAGCAAGATGCGGGATGAGAAGAGCATAAGAAGAAGAAGATGAAGAAGAAGATGGAGAAGAAGAAGTTAGAGGAACAAGTAGAACACCTAAGGAAGACCAGAAGAAAGAAGATGGAAGAAGAAATGAATAAAGGACTTGTCAAAAACGGCCTTTGTTTTTTGTTGCCTGTTGTGTTTTTTAACCTTTTTGTCACTTTTTTTGTGAAATGATAGGGGTACATTTGTACCCCATTACCATTTCACACGGGGGGCAGGATCTGGGGGTCCCCTTGTTACAAAGTTAGTTAGGTTGAAAAAAGACACAAGTCCATCCAGTTCAACCACAAATAAAAAAATAATAATATCATACAATCCCATATACCCCATTCTATACCCACAGTTGATCCAGAGGAAGGCAAAAAACCCCAGCAGCGCATGCTCCAATTTGCTAAAGCAGGGGAAAAATTCCTTCCTGATCCCCCAAGAGGCAATCGGATTTTCCCCTGATCCACTTTACCTATGAATGTTGTTACCTAGTTATATTATGTACATTTAGGAAAGTATCCAGGCCTTTCTTAAAGCAATCTACTGAGCTGACCAGAACCACCTCAGCAGGGAGTCTATACCACATTTTCACAGCTCTTACTGTAAATAAACCTTTCCGTATTTGGAGATGAAATCTCTTTTACTCTAGACATAAAGAGTGCCCCCTTGTCCTCTTTGTTGACTGTAAAGTGAATAACTCAACACCAAGTTCACTATATGGACCCTTTATATATTTGTACATGTTGATCATATCCCCCTTAATCTCCTCTTAATAAGGGTGAATAAATTAAGTTCCTCTAATCTTTCCTCATAGCTAAGCTCCTCCATGCCTCTTATCAGTTTGGTTGCCCTTCTCTGCACTTTCTCCAGTTCCCCAATATCCTTTTTGAGAACTGGTGCCCAAAACTGAACTGCATATTCCAGATGAGGTCTTACTAATGATGTGAACAGGGGCAAAATGATATCTCTCTCCCTGGAGTCCATACCTCTCTTAATGCAAGAAAGGACTTTGCTCGCTTTGGAAACTGCAGCTTGGTATTGCATGCTATTATTGAGCTTATGATCTACCAAAACCCCCAGATCCTTCTCCACTATGGATCCCCCCAGTTGTACTCCCCCTAGCATGTATGATGCATGCATATTCTTAGCCCCAAGTGCATAACTTTACAATTATCAACATTAAACCTCATCTGCCACATAGTCGCCCAATTAGACAGAGCATTGAGGTTGGCTTGTAAATTGGAGACATGCTGTATGAACGTTATTCCACTGCATTGCTTGGTGTCATCTGCAAAGACGGAAATGTTACTTTTGATCCAAGACCCAATATCATTTATAAAGATATTAAAAAGTAAGGGTCCCAGCACTGAACCTTGGGTTACACCACTGATAACCTTAGACCATTCAGAGTAAGAATCATTAACCACTACTCTCTGAATTCTGTCTTTTAGCCAGTTTTCTATCCATTTACAAACCAATATTTCCAAACCTGTAGACTTTACCTTACACATGAGCCATGTTTGTGGGGAACTGCATCGAACGCTTTTGCAAAATCCAAGTATATCACGTCCACCGCCACTGTCAAAGGTTTTACTTACCTCCTCATAAAAAGAAATCAGGTTTGTCTGACAACTTCTGTCTTTCATGAATCAATGCTGTCTGTTGCTTAAAATATTTTTTTCCTGCAAGAACTCGTCTATGTGGTCTTTTATTAATCTCTCCAGTATCTTCTCAACTATAGAAGTTAAACTAACAGGTCTGTAGTTACTTGGTAAAGACTTTTTTCCCTTTTTAAATATAGGCACCACATTGGCCCTGCGCCAATCCAGTGGTACTATTCCTGTCATTAATGAGTCCCTAAAAATTAGATATAATGGCTTTGAAATTACAGAGCTCAATTCTTTTAGGATGCGTGGGTGGATGCCATCATGTCCAGGTGCTTTATCCACCTTTATTCTGTCTACATATTTCTGGACCATATCACTTTTGAGCCATTGTGGATTTGGGGCTGTGTCACTACCACCCCTATTATGGACATGAGCTTCCCCATGCTCCTTTGTTCACACATAGCTGAAGAAAGTATTTAATAAATTAGCCTTCTCTTTGTCCCCAGTCACCCACTCTAGTTTATTTTGTAAAGGGCCTACATGCTCAGACTTGACCTTTTTACTATTAATATATTTGAAGAATTTTTTGGGGTTTGTCCTACTATCTTTGCAATCTGTCTTTCATTTTGAATTTTTGCATCCTTGATTTCCTTTTTACATATTCTGTTATATTCTTTGTAACATTTAAATGACACTAGTGATCCTTCATTTTTATATTTTTTAAAAGCTCTTTTCTTATATTTTATAGCTTTTTTAACTTTGGCAGTGAGCCACATAGGTTTTATTTTTAGCCTTTTAAACTTATTGCCCATGGGAATATAATTTGCAGTGAGTTCACAAACAGTCTTTTTGAAGAATTCCCATTTCTGTTCTGTGCCCATTGATGCCAATATTCTCTCCCAGTCTAAGTCCTGGAGAGCAGCCCTCATTGTTGGAATATTTGCTCTCTTGAAATTAAGTGTTTTTATCTTTCCCGTATGTGATTTTTGCTTACAGCTAACATCAAATGAAATCATGTTATGGTCACTGCTACCCAGATGTTCCTTTATCTGAACATTAGTAATACGCATGGTTTGAGATTACCAGATCCCTCAAAGCATCATTCCTAGTTGGGGCCTCAATAAACTGGACCATAAAATTGTCCTGTAATAGGTTTATACTTTTTTGCGCTTTAACTGTCCCAGCAGTGCCATTACTCCTGTCAATTTCTGGGTAGTTAATATCCCCCATTATTATCACTGTCCCAGCCCTTGCAGCCCATTCCATCTGTGCAAGGAGCCGAGTCTCCACCTCCTCATTAACATTGGGTGGTCAATAACAAACTCCAACGATTAACTTTGAACTACGCACATCTGTATGCAGTTCCACCCATAATGCTTCAGACTCATCACACTCTCCATCCACCAGGCCCTCTTTCACACTCGCTTTGAGATCACTTCTCAAATACAGACAGACCCCTCCACCTTTCCTTTTAACTCTGTCTTTCCGAAAGAGTGCATAGCCAGGAATATTAATAGCCCAGTCATGTGATGAATGAAGCCAAGTTTCAGCAATACCGATTACATCATAGCTCTTCTAATGCACCAGAGCTTCCAACTCACCTATTTTGCTTGGCAGCCTTCTGGCATTGGTGAACAAACACTTTAATGCATTGCTATATTTTGACCGGTATCCTCTTGGGTGTTCCGAGATTGCAACTAGGACTTACCTTGGGTTTATGTGCTTTAGTTACCCTCCCACTAATGCCCCTAATATTACCCTCAGAAATAGTCAGCGTGGAACATATTCCAATCTCTGGACCCCCCCCCCCCCCCATTGCCTAGTTTAAAAACCCCTCTAACTTTTTGGCCATCCTTATTCCTAGCTGATCTGCACCCTCCTCATTTAGGTGCAGTCCGTTCCTTCTATAGTACCGGTTATCGACTGAGAAGTCGTCCCAGTCCTCCAGGAACCCAAGCCCCTCCTTACTACACCAGCTCTTCAGCCACTTGTTTTACTTCCCTAATCTCCCTCTGCCTTTCTGGTGTGGCTCGATGTAGCGGTAGTTTTCCTGAGAATACTGCCTTGGAGGTCCCTTTCCTCAATTTAGCTCCCAAGTCCCTAAAATCGTTCTTTAGGACTAGGGATGAGCCGAACACCCCCCTGTTCGGTTCACACCAGAACCTGCGAACAGACCTAAAGCCCGTGTGAACTTTAGAACCCTATTAAAGACTATGGGACTCGAACGTTCAAAAGTGCTAATTTTAACCCCTTCAATACCAGCGTATAGTCATATGACGCCCACAAGGTGGATCTACCATCCTGGGTGGGCGTCATATGACGTCCTCGGATTCCCGGCCGCCTGGGGGGTGCGCGCGCGCTGCCGGCGGCGCGCGCGCGCCCGCGGCATCGCTCGGGACCCGGTGCGAATGCCCGGCGGCCGCGATGTCCGCCGGGCACCCGCGATTGCCCGTTAAAACAACGGGACCGGGCGGGACCGTGGAGCTGTGTGTGTAAACACACAGCTCCACGTCCTGTCAGCGGGGAGGAGACCGATCATGTGATCCCAGTACAGAGGATCACATGATCGGTCTCCTCCCCTTAAGTCCCCTCCCCCTACAGTTAAAATCACTCCTATTAGGGACACACATTAACCCCTCCAGCGCCCTCTAGTGTTAACCCCTTCCCTGACAGTCACATTTACACAGTAATCATTGCAATTTTATAGCAACGATCGCTGTGTAAATGTGAATGGTTCCAAAAAATGTGTCAAAAGTGTCCGAAGTGTCCGCCGCCATGTCGCAGTCACGAAAAAAAAAAAACATTAAAAAAAAAAAAAAAAAAAAATTCAATAAATCTATCCCCTATTTTGTATACGCTATAACTTTTGCGCAAACCGATCAATATACGCTTATTGCGATTTTTTTTACCAAAAATATGTAGAAGAATACGTATCGGCCTAAACTGAGGAAAAAAAATGTTATTTTTTAAAAAAATGGGATATTTATTATAGCAAAAAGTAAAAAATATTGTGTTTTTTTTCAAAATTGTCGCTCTTCTTTTGTTTATAGCGCAAAAAATAAAAACCGCAGGGGCGATCAAATACCACCAAAAGAAAGCTCTATTTGTGGGAAAAAAAGGACGTCAATTTTGTTTGGGTGTAACGTCGCACGACCGCGCAATTGTTAGTTAAAGCGACGCAGTGCCGAATCGCAAAAAGTGCTCTGGTAAGGAAGGGTGTTTAAAAGCCCTGTATTGAAGCGGTTAAAAGCTAACATGCATGTTATTGTCATAAAAAGTGTTTGGGGACCTGGGTCCTGCCCCAGGGGACATGTATCAATGCAAAAAAAAGTTTTAAAAACAGCCGTTTTTTCAGAAGCAGTGATTTTAATAATGCTTAAAGTGAAACAATAAAAGTGTAATATTCCTTTAAATTTCGTACCTGGGGGTGTGTATAGTATGCCTGTAAAGGGGCACATGTTTCCCATGTATAGAACTGTCCCTGCACAAAATTTAATTTTTGCAGGAAAAAAAGCTATTTAAAATCACTCACGGATATAATGAATTGCCGCCTCCGGTATTACAGAGAACAGTCATTCATTGATAAAAAATAAAAAAGCGTGGGGGTTCCCCACCGGATTCAATTACCAGGCCCTTCAGATCTGCTATGGATATTAAGGGGAAGCCTGCGTCAAATAAAAAAAAAAAATGACGTGGGGTTCCCCCTAAATATCCATACCAGACCCTTCAGGTCTGGGATGGATTTTAAGTAGAACCACGCAACCTGGCAGGCCGCAGGAAAGGAGGGGGGACGAGAGCGCCCCCCCCCTCCTCCTGAACCGTACCAGGCCACATGCCCTCAACATTGGGAGGGTGCTTTGGGGGTCTGTGACCCCTCAAAGCACCATGTCCCCATGTTGATGGGGACAAGGGCCTCGTCCCCACAACCCTGGCCGTTGGTTGTGGGGGTCTGCGGGCGGGGGGCTTATCGGAATCTGGAAGCCCCCTTTAACAAGGGGACCCCCAGATCCCGGCCTCCTTCCCCTTTATTAAATTCTTCTTGCATCTTCTTTCTTCTGGTCTTCTTCCTTTCTTCATCCTTCTTCTTCCATCTTCTTCCATCTTCTTCTTCCTCCGATCCGCTTCTTCTTGCTCTGGTCTTCTCGTCCGGCATCTTCTTCCACGGCGTCGGCTTCTCTTCTTCTGTGTCGGGCCACCAGCCAGGGTTGTGGGGACGAGGCCCTTGTCCCCATCAACATGGGGACATGGTGCTTTGAAGGGTCACAGACCCCCAAAGCACCCTCCCAATGTGGAGGGCATGTGGCCTGGTACGGTACAGGAGGGAGGGGGGGCGCTCTCGCCCCCCCCCTCTTTTCCTGCTGCCTGCCAGGTTGCATGCTCGGATAAGGGTCTGGTATGGATATTTAGGGGGAACCCCACGTCATTTTTTTTTTAAATTTGTCGCAGGGTTCCCCTTAATATCCATAGCAGACCTGAAGGGCCTGGTAATTGAATTTGGGGGAACCCCCACGCTTTTTTAATTTTAATTTTTATTTTTTATTTTTTTTATCAATGACTTTCAATGAATGACTGTTCTCTGTATTACGGGAGCCGGCAATTCATTATAGCCGCGAGTGATTTTAAATAGCTTTTTTTCCTGTAAAAATGACACTTCGTGCAGGGACAGTTCTAAGCACGGGAAACATGCACCCCTTCACAGGCATACTATACACACCCCCCAGGTACGAAATTTAAAGGAATATTACACTTCACTTTAAGCATTATTAAAATCACTGCTCTTGAAAAAACTGCAGTTTTTAAAACATTTTTTGCATTCATACATGTCCCCTGGGGCAGGACCCAGGTCCCCAAACACTTTTTATGAAAATAACTTGCATATAGGCTTTTAAAATTAGAACTTGAGATTTCTCCCATATACAGGGTGCTTGCGGCTTTTCGAATTTGCCCCAAACACCCCAAATTGTTCGCTGAACAGGCGAACAGGCAATGTTCGAGTTGAACATGAGTTTGACTCGAACTCGAAGCTCATCCCTATTTAGGACACTCCATCTGCTCTGACTTTGTCATTGGTGCCAACATGCACCATGACAGCTGGGTCTTCCCCAGCCCCTCCCAGTAATCTATCCACCAGATCTGTGATGTGCCGAACCCGAGCGCCCGGTAGACAACATACAGTTTGGCACTTCAGGTCTTTGTTACAGATTGCCCTCTCTGTCCTCCTACGAATTGAGTCCCCTACCACCAAAATCTGTCTCTTTTCTTTTTACCCCCCCCCCCCCCCCCAATCTCACTGGAGGAGTTCTTCCCCCGGCAGCTAGGAGAGTCCCTCAGCTCCAGCAGTGCTGGTCCCTGACTGGTATCACCAATGTCACTCAATGGAGCATACTTATTGGGATGCTCCAGCCCTGGATCGGCCACCCTGGCACTTCCCCCTCTACCCTTCCTGACTGTCACCAATCTACTATTTTCTAGTGCCTGCACCTCTTTGTCTCCACCCACCTCTGTGCTGGCCCCTGCCAGCACCTGTAATGTACGTTCCTGGCTCTCCTTTAGTATGGAGGGACTTCTCAGTGCTGACAGTTGCTTCCCCAGATTCAGAACCTAGGCTTCCAGGGAAACAATGTGCTTACATTTTGCACAGCAGTATTCGCCCTCGATCAGATGATCAAGGAACGCATACATGCCGCAAGATGTGAACCAAGTCTCCTCTCCACACCCGCCGGGCATTGTACCTATAAATTTAATGAGGATTAGAGATTATACCCAGTCCAAATTACCTAACAACTAGCTTCCTGACACTACTACTCAACAAGAAAATACACAGGTACTCGCAGACCAGTGTGCTCCCACAATACACAAGTACTAACGATCCACACACTCTACTCAGACAACACTCAGGTACTCACACTACACAGGTACTATGACCCCTGTTACAACCTCCTGTTATAAACTGGTTTTAACTTACCATTTAGACAAGTTCCACTTGGACAGAGTTCCAACAGGCTCACAATGAGTTTGACAAAAGGTTATATAGGCCTCAAGCACCTGTGACCAATTAACCACTCCCCTTAATTAGAGGCTGAAGGAAGCAAGGAAAAAAACAGTTTAAAATGTGTCAGGAAAAAGGTGTTAAAAAGCTACAAGGAAAAGTCCCAAAAAGAACCTAAAAATGCAAACCAGAAATCACCAGCAGTCAAAAGCAAGTTTTGTTCATTCTCCACTCAAGGTCCCCCACTGTTTTGCTTCCAACCAGCACTTGTTAAAGTGGGCTTCCAGATTCCGATAAGCCCCCTGCCTGCAGACCCCCACAACCATGGGGCAAGGGTTGTGGGGATGAGGCCCTTCTCCCCATCAACATGGGGACAAGATGCTTTGAGGGGCTACCTCAAAGCACCCTCCCAATGTTGAGGTCATGTGGCCTGGTACGGTTCAGGAGGGGGGCGCTCTCTCGTCCCCCACCCTTTTCCTGCGGCCTGCCAGGTTGTGTGCTCGGATAAGGGTCTGGTATTGATTTTGAGGGGGACCCCCACACCCATTTTTTTTATTTTGGCACAGGGTTCCCCTTAATATCCATACCAGACCTGAAGGGCCTGGTGTAAAATTTAGGGAGACCCCCACGCATTTTTTTTTTAAATTTTGGTTTGGGGTTCCCCTGTGGGGAAATCCCCATGCCATTTTTATCAAGGAACTGTTATGTGTATTGTTGGACCCGACAATTCATTGTAGCTGCGAGTAGTTTTACATTCGTTTTTTTCCTTTAGAAATGTCATTTTGCTGTCAGACTATTCTAAACACGGGAAACACGCGCCCCTTTACAGGCATACTATAGACACCACCCAGGTACAAAATTTAAAGGAATATTACACTTTTATTGTTTCGCTTTAAGCATTATTAAAATCACTGCTCCCGAAAAAACGTCTGTTTTAAAACTTTTTTTTGCATTGATGCATGTCCCCTGGGGCAGGACCCAGGTCGCCAAACACTTTTTATGACAATACCGTACATATAAGCCTTTAAATTTAGCACTTTTGATTATTCATGTTCGTGTCCCATACACTTTAACTGTGTTCGAACAAATTTTTTGCCTGTTCACATGTTCTGGTGCGAACCCAACAGGGGGGGGGGGGGGGTGGGGGGAGTTCGGCTCATCCCTAGTGCAGAGTGCAGGGTTCTGGGATGATCTATATACAGGGTGCAGGGTCCTGGGGTGAGCTATATACAGGGTGCAAGGTTCTAGGATGAGCTATATACAGAGTGCAGGGTTCTGGGATGAGCTATATACAGGGTGCAGGGTTCTGAGATGAGATATATACAGAGTGCAGGGTTCTGGGATGAGCTATGTACAAGGGTGCAGGGTTCTGAGATTAGTGCCCATTAGTGATGCCAGTCAGTGCTGCCTTTCAGTGCCCATCAGTGGTCATCAGTGCTGCTCATCATTGATCACTATCTGTGCCGCCTACCAGTGCCCACTATCAGTGTCCATCAGTGCTGCCTATCAATGCTTATCATTGCCGCATATCAGTGTCACCTATTAGTGCCCGTCAGTGCAGCATATTAGTGCCTCCTCATCATTGTGCCCATCAAATGCAGCCACTGTGCCATCAATTGCAGCCATTGTGCCCATCAAATGCAGCCACTCGTGCCCATCATATGCAGCCACTTGTGCCCATCAAATGCAGCCAGTCTTGCTCATCATATGCATCCACTTGTGCCCATCATATGCAGCCACTTGTGCCCATCATATGCAGCCACTGGTGCTCATCATATGCAGCCACTGGTGCTCATCATATGCAGCCACTTGTGCCCCATCAAATGCAGCCACTCATGCCCATCAAATGCAGCCACTTGTGCCCATCAAATGCCACCACTGTGGTCCCCGCCCGCCCACTGTCTGCCCGGCACTTACCCCATCTTAGTGGAGGGTCAGGCAGTGTGTGACGGCAGCGAGCTGTGGGATGGCTCCTGTGTCCTCCATGCTTCCCCCTTCTCTGTTGCTCCATTTTGATAGGCATCCAATCGGAGCGACTCTGCCTTCAGCCAATCAGGTAACGGGTATGAGACCCATGCTACCTGATTGGCTCTAATCAGGTGCTTCAAAAAAACACCCTCACCGCTGGAATTCAGGCACCCGAAAAGGGGCCAGATGCCTGAATAGGGGGTGGCAGTGACAGCCATGGATAGATTCATGCAAATCTATCCATTAGTCATGGGGGGTGGATGGAGAGAGGGGACGGTGACCATGCACCCTTAATGGACGGGCCACCCCTGCTTGTGTCACTGTTTGCTTGAATCCTTTAGCCTTTGATTCTCTCTGATGCTTGATACTTGTCTGCTGGATGGTCTTGCTTGGCATTTTTGCACTTTTTGTTTTTATTCTCCTGTGTTTCGATTTAATTATTTATTCTTGTTCATCTCTGCCTTGCATGTAGTCTGTTGTCCTTGGTTTGTCTTTTCTCTTTAGCATCTTTTCTCCCCCTATCTTTCCGCTCTTTCCTCTCTCTCTTTCCTCTCCCTCCTTTCTCTTTCTCTCTCCCCCTCTCTCTCTCCCCCCCCTTCCAATCACTCTGTCTCTCTCCCCCCTCGCTCTCTCTTTCCGCTCTTTCCTCTCTCTCTCTCTCCTCCCTCTCTTTCCTCTCCTTCCTCTCTCTTTCTCCCTCCCCTCCCTCTCTCCCCCTCCCCCTCTCTCCCCCCCTCCCACTCACTCTCTCTTTCCGCTCTTTCCTCTCTCTTTCCTCCCTCTCTTTCCTCTCTCTCTCCTCCCTCTCTTTCCTCTCCCTCCTCTCTCTTTATCCCTCCCCCTCCCTCTCTCTCTTCCCCCTCCCACTCGCTCTCTCTCTCTATCGCTCTCCGCTATTTTCTATCTCCTCCCTCTCTTTCCTATACCTCCCCTCTCTCTCTCTCTCTCCCCCTTTCTCTTGCCCCTCTCCACCTTCACCCTCTCTCTCCTATCTCTCCTCTCTCTCTCTCTCCCTTTCTCTCGCCCCTCTCCACCTTCACCCTCTCTCTATCTCTATCTATCCCTCTATCTCTATATAGAAAAAGAAAAAGGCATTTCCAAGGAATTCTTCAACGAGAAACAGTCGGCATTAGTCAAAATTGATTAAATATTTATTAGAAAATTCCACACAGACACTAGAAACAATAAAAGTTATATCTAAATAACCTCCCCCACATTCAACTGTAAAATTTGACAATGTTGTCAGAGGACACCGGTAGCCACC
This sequence comes from Lithobates sylvaticus, assembly GCA_028564925.1. Lineage (NCBI taxonomy): Eukaryota > Metazoa > Chordata > Amphibia > Anura > Ranidae > Lithobates > Lithobates sylvaticus. Next base: position 135,225,812 of record CM053033.1, read on the forward strand.
TCAGACACTCATACCACACATATATTAAATTAAAAATGTATTCTATTGCATTGTTATAATAGTAAGATCACCCTGAAAGTGATAGCTATATGTATTGATAGTGGAGAAAACTATTTTTTTTTACTATCTTACCATTATTGATAATTAGTTTATGTTTATTTTCTAATAATATTAGGGCTGTGGAAATTAAAGATTTATTCCTTGATTAATCGATAAATTTTTTTGATCAATCAAAATTCTTTTGATCGGTACTCACCTCTTCGTCGGCTTCCGGGTCTTCAGGGAGTTCCGTCGGAGATCCGGTGACATCACGGATATCGACGTCACCGGACTACTCCCCCCTTCCCCAAGTGCCTCCGTCTGCTGACGAAGGGAAGGGGGAGAAGTCCGGTGACCGTGAGGTTCTGATTGAACGTAACGCGTACAGGGGAGTTGCTACACATGACGTCACCCGCTGCTGCCCTATGGAACTAACACGATTGTCGGCTTTACATGCTGTGTTTTTATCATCTTTATGTGAGTAGTTTGTGTTTGAACACAAAAATGTAATCTTATACTTAAGCGGTGAGCACTTAGATCTTTTCTTTCTTCCTATGACCTGGCGTCCTTGCTGAGATCTAAGGAGAAATGAGAGAAGTTTATGGTCCATGATAACTCTTTTGATACCCGCTTGCATGACCACCTGTTAGCACAGGGGTCCATGCCATAAGGTGAGAGTGATTAGTTAGACCGGAGGTGGAGGGATTGTCAAGCTACTGTGGAAAAAAAATTACTTACGTCAGTGCTACAATTTTTGAAAATAAAACGTATTTGTGATAACTGTGAAGTTAAGTCATGGATTGTGGAAACGAACTAGTGTCGGGTGATTGTATATAGTGTATACCACATTTACCACTGACTAATGCAGAGTTGCAATGCAAGGAGATCAGCTAAAATTAGTTGGATCTGTATGTGCGTTATAATTAATCAAAATTAGTTGATTAATCGATTTAAAAAAAAAAAAACGATTAATCGAACATGAAAATTTCAATTAGTAACAGCCCTAAATAATATATATGTATACTCCTCTATTACTGTTATTTTTTTCTATAAGTACATATTCCCTTTGCACTGCTGGATCGGGTTGTTCCATTATTGTCACCCGTGTGCGGTTGGCTGGGTAACCGGAAGTAGTTGTGTGTGTATATTCCTGTGGAGGAAATAATTACATACGTCTCCCATTCTGACTAGATAAGGATGTCTATCACACGTACTCTCCATGCTCTGAGGAAACGCGTGTCACGAGTGAAACGTGTCAACATGACGCCATCACGTTCTATTCTATGAGGGCACGGACTGCTAGTAATGGACACTCTCCACTAAATTCCCCCGGAAGTACCTTTGGAATGCAGAAGTGTTCCGCGGACGTTCGCAGTTACGGTGCAGGACGCCAGCTACACATGTGGAGCAGCGGCCGAAGCATCTCTCTCCACTCTGTTGGTACTAATCCCGTAACTGGATGATCGGTCAGCTGGATTGCCAGACAACTCCTAACAAACTACCAGAAGAGTGGTGAGCTGTATCGACATTTATACAGTGGGCTGGGTATTGAAGTCTATATATTCATATACACTCACACTGCCTATATGCATCTGGTAACCGTTCTCCTAGCCCCAGTAGAATATCTGCTGTGGGCTTAGTGTTGTCTATTGCTAATAATTAGCTGCTTGACCTGCTTCCCAACTGTTGTGTAAATCCCTGTTCATATTCCGGAATCATCTGGGCTTTTCCCCTTTCCCCTCTATCCCCTGGGAATATTTTTCATACGGACTGCTATCTAGTTCCTCATTGATGCTACCTGTGAAGCTATTATTCTCTCGTGTGGAGTACTATATAGAACTCTAGGTTCCATCTATCTTGGTTCTATAATCTATTTTTCTACAGTTATAGCTCCTGAACATGTGGAATTAGTGGCCCATAATAATAATATATGTGTGGTATGAGTGTCTGTGGTGGCTACCGGTGTCCTCTGACAACGCTGTCAAATTTTAAAATTGAATGTGGTGGAGGTTATTGTTTCTAGTGTTTATGTGGAATTTTCTAATAAACATTTAATCAATTTTGACTAATGCTGGCTGTTTCTCGTTGAAGAGTTCCTTGGAAATCCCTTGTTCTTTTTCTATATGCTGTTGTTTAATTTAGAGGAACACACCTCTTAGTGCTATCTAATTGAAGTGACGGCTATCATTGTTGAGCTGTCTATGGGTTAATGTTTTTGATTCCCCTTTCAGCTACTACTTACAGGTGGAGCCTTAATGACTATTTTATAAAGTTATTCATATCCCTCTATCTCTACCTATCCCTCTCTCCCCTCTCCCCATCACCCTCTCTCTCCCTTCCCTCTCTCTCCCCCCTCACTCTCTCCCCCCCCCCTCTCTCGCTCCCCCTCTCTCCCCTCTCCCACCCCCTCTCTCACTCTCTCCTCCTCTCACCCCCCCTCTCTCCCAATCTCACTCTCCCATTCCCCCGCTCTCCCCCTCCCTCCCTTTTCCCCTTCACCCCATCTCCCTTCCCTCTTTCTCTGGCTGGCTGTGTAAAATTGGTACATGATGTTACATGACGGTACACACAAACACACACTCAGGGCTGTTCATTGGCTTTCATTAATGACATATTTAACATAGGGGATTATTTACACAGCCCTGGTGTTTGCTGAAATCGCTTTAAACTATAAAGAAAAGTGTGATGGAACCATCCAGCACCCAGCTTGGGGGCTTCCATCCAGATATAGCTTCCTCCAGTCTAGACCCAGGAACCAGGCATTATAGCTGAGCACCCAAGTCTAGGTGACACTAGCTTAGATGCAAACTTGAAGTGGAACTCTTTATTGTAAATTCACACAGAATATATACCTTGCAAGATCAGATAAGAGTTTGATTACATTACCTTAACATAACAAACTGTAACCAGGAATAGAATTAACATATGTGGAATTAAAGGTGATCAGTTGAGGCGCCAGAACATATAATAATGAGTGTAGCTGCCCCTTTAAGAGTGGACAAACCACTCACAATAGGTGTATAGATATAAGTGAAAAAGGTTGTGGTGCTAACGTATACGAATCTTCATTTTACAACATAAAATCGTAAAATTCATATATAACATCCAATAGGGAAAAAGTGTTTTTTAAATAAAGTCCAAATCAATTTCTTCAATATAGAATCAAAAAAAAGTCCAACCACTGTAAAAAAAAAGAAAAAAAAATCTTCAAATGGTGCTCCACCACAAAAAGTGCATAAAAAACGCAAACTCACCAGAGCTATAAAATAATCAAGCCTTATGGAAATGGTAGGTTTCTTCCAACCAACAGCATATATGAGAGTGATCCCTCTCTTTTTGGCATTAATCAGACAATAGGGCTCGGGGGAAAACATATTGGTGATCATAGCACAATATGTTTATAGCAAATAAATAAAGGCAAGTAGATAAAGTAATGCACACTTACATTTAGACGTGCTATATGCTAGCACCAACATGTACAGCTTAGAATCGATGTGCACGCCGTCCTGTAAGCCGCGTGCATTCCAAAGCACAGGGGATGGAAACCAAATAAACCGGATGTGACGTCAGTATAATGCGGACGTGCAGCCTCTATGCATTTTGTGTAACACATGTCATCAGGAAGCTTCAAATAGAATTAACATAGCTAAGGAACAGCCAACATACACATAAACACTAACCTAATTAAACAACTAGCCACATAGGTGACTCAGTGCCCACCCAGGTCATTACACGTTATCATAAGCATAAACATCCCACAATTGTTCAATAACAAGTTAAAGTGACCACAATATTAATCACATCTTCAAGAAATGAGCAGAAAGACAGAAACAATAGGATGACTCAATTAACGATGGGAATGCACACCTAGGAGGCACACAATGGGAGATACATAATTAACAAACACTTAACACCTTAGTAAAAAGACTATAGCAGCAGACCCCAGTATCAGGTTGCTTTGAGCTGATCATATTAACATCTACTCTGAGTCTCACAGTCTAAAACCATCATAGCTGGTTTGGGCACAAAGGACCCAAATTTGTGTATTTCGGGGAGACATGGACCCAAATCTGAAGTAAGACCACTCCAAAAAATGGAGAATAGAAGTCGTAGAAATAAAGTGAGAGTGATAGGCCTACCGGAGAGGAGTGAGGGTCCCAACCCCATTACATTTTTAGAGGGGTGGTTTAGGGAAATTTTTGGGCCTACCACTTTTAGCAATTGAAAGGGCCCATCGACTTTCCTTTCAAGTCTCGACAGGCGGGCGATTATACTAGGCCACTACTCCTGAAATTTGTTAATTACAAGGATAAGATGATCCTACTTCGGAAGGCCAGAGAGATGGGGGATATTATGTATAATGGGGTTAGGGTATCATTATACCCTGACTTTTCGCCAGAGCTTCAGAAGCAGAGGGCTGGTTTTATACCAATTGAGTGAACTTTGCAGAAATATAAAATTGTGTATGCTCTGCTGTACCCAGCCCACTTACGGGTGACAGCATTGGGTGGAACTTTGTTTTTTAGCTCACTGACTGAAGTGGTGCAATGGCTGGAGGAAAATAAGAAGGACCTGTAGAAGATGTTGAGCATGGAACCATTTTTTGATTGGGAGGGGGGGGGGGGGGTTTGGTGGAGGGGTGGATTGCAAGAGGACTACTTTAATTTTCTAGGAGGCAGACTTATTTACTCATAGATGCCCAACGATAAAATTAGTCAGCAAAGTATGGCAGGTAACAAGGTTACTAATGGGATATAATGGGGTAACAGAATACACCCCCCTATGGAGCAACAAACACTTGGCGGAAGTAAGGAGTATAGCGAGGCCTAGAGAATGGGAGAGGCAGGGCATTAACCATTTGGTTCAACTATATGAGGGCAATCTCATGAAGACATTTGCGGACTTAAGACGGGAATTTAATATATCGAATAAAACATTTTATAAATACCTGCAGATCAGGCACGCCATTCAAGCACAGTTTAGGTCACAGACCATTGAATAGACCTAGATCCCCACACTTCTATATTAATTAAACCAGCCGCAACTAAAGGACTAATTTCTGAGCTATATGCCAGATTGGGGGCTAGAATAATAAGTGGCGCAGGATCTTCCAGGAGCAGAGCGGGCTGGGAGAGAGATGTGGGGGCAATGACTACAGAACAATGGGATAGGATCTTAAAACAAGGGGATCTGGTCTTGATCTCTCCTTCGCAGAAAGTATACAATTTTTTCCTAATCCATAGAGTCTACTATACCCCCAAGAAAATGTTTAAACTTGGATGGAGACAAAATGATGAGTGCCCCAGATGTAAGGCGTCAGGAGACCTGATTCATATGGTGTGGAAGTGTCCCAAGCTATTTAGATACTGGGCGGAGATAGTAGATAGGATAAATAAAACTTTTAGGACCACACTAGAACCGGATGCTAAGTCATGCTTACTTGGGAGCTTAGAGCAAGGTAGAGTCCTGACTGGCGCCATCGAAGAAGTGTTGAGATGCCGGTTTCAGGCGAGAAAATGAATCGCACAGAAATGGTATGCACAGATTCCCCCGACCGTGGAGAACTGGGTCAAGAGCATTAATTCAATGGTTTGGAGTGAGAAAGCGACATGTATTAGGCAGGGTAATCACAGTAAGTTCGAAAGAATGTGGAGGTCCTGGTTGGAGGAGATGGGGTGCCCCTTATAAGGGGATGATGAGGAGCAGAAGAGAGTTTATCTCTCGCTCCATGCCATCCCCTTGTTTCTGCCTCCCTCCCTTACGAGGCCTGGATGTTTTTCTTTCTTATACTTTTCCTGTTTATGGAGGTGGTTTCCCCCTTCTCCATTGACCATACAACTAATAGAAGTATATACACAATTGATGTTTGGGTGGTGTGAGGGAGGGAGGATGGGAGTAGGTCAGAGGGAGGGAATGGGAAGGTAAAGTAATAACATTTTTTTTTTTATGATGCTGTATGCTCTTTTTTTGATATCTGGAAAATAATAAAGCTAATTGAATAAAAAAAAAAAAAAAAAGACCTCCAGGCACACACCTCCCAAATAGTAGTCTAGTATTCTCTTAAAAGCCTGGGCCCATAGTCAGTAGGCAAGAGGCCACCCTGCAGTCCCCTCCAAAAGCCCCTGTCCTGGTTGGGTCAGAGATTAGTAGTATTTGGGGCTAGGTATATATCACTGCCAACATCCAAAAAACAATACATATGGAGTTCACCAAAGGGCAGCAGGAAATTGACCCCCTTGCAGCTTGAAAATGTAGGTGAAAGCGTAAATGCGTAATAGGCAACAGAACCACTTTTATTAGTACAAATATTAAAATCAAATAAGAACAAGGGCTAAATAGGTCCAGAGAGTTTACATAATAACACACATATAGGTCATAGCAAAGGAATGCATAAGACTTGATCCAAATGTATATATTACAAGTACACAAAATAAATGAAGTGCACCCTGGGTACTGACAAAGAGGAACTATGGTCAGTCCACATGAGTTATAAACGACAAATATTCTGCGCAAATAGACTAAAAATAATTGTTAAAATCAAAGAATGCTAGCTGACACTTAAGGATAATTCAGAACACCTCAATCAGAGATTAAATAAAATATAGTGCAGCGCAATCAAAGTAAAATAAAACTAAGCAGTCCATATCATCATCTATTGATGGTAAACCGATCTTGTATGTGAACAGATACGAAGAGCCTCCTAAGGTGCACTCATGGACAGAGACAGTAGAGGTGATTTTAGCCCATCCACCACAGATACTCCAGCCTCTCACCTCATAGACTCGGCCTGTAAAAGGTCATACAGCATTTGACCCACACCTGGGTTATTGATCGAATATGATCCAGCCAATGATCACATCACACATATGAACGAAAGAGAAGGGGACAATCTAGTGCTCTCCGTTTAAATATTTAATGGAATCATAAAAAAGAAGCAAATCTACTCACAAGCAAAGCACTCCGGCCAAGTGCTAGCTAACAAGCATGTGATACATACAACTGGTTTCAAATCAGGAAGATGGCCACAGGTGATGTCAGACGTGGCTCCTCCCCCTGTATGCTTTACATACTGTGGGCGGGACTTCTTCAGCATGGGGTCGGAGGCACGTTGTCAACCCGCTCGTATTTATATTGCCATGGAGACTCCTATCAACACAATAAACTCCCGAACAAAGCGGCGCAGTGGCAGTATAGTAAAATGCAGTAATCTAAATTTTTTCCCTGACTTCTTGTTTCAAATGGGCCCCTAGTGGCCCCTCAAAACATACATAAACCTCGCAACGTGCGGAATCAGCCAGCCTCACAATGTCTTGTTTGTTGGTTTTATCCCCCCCCCCCCCCTTCTCCCCCTCGACTACAGCGGGCGCCGCGGGCGGACACGCCACCACCGAGTCCCCCGTACCTGTATCACTCCCCCCCGGGGTCACCACAGGCGGATCCGCCACCACCGCTTCCCCCACCTGTGCCGGCGTTCCCTCCCCCCCTGTACCCGAAATCACATGTCCCCCCCAACCATCACCCCCTTGTGGAACCCAGGCCCTGCCCGGCCCCAAGGGGCCCGCCGGTGTAGGCTCAAACCTGCCCACCAGCTCTTTAAGGCCCGCCAAGAAGCCTTTGAGGCCCTCTTCCGAGAAGGCGGGTTCAGGAACCCTGTTCCCCGGGAAGGACACCTCCTGCTGACCCCCACTTCTACGCCCTCCTAGGACTGTCACACTGGATACGCTGGTCAGTGGCTCCAAACCACAGGACTGGAAGAAACCCGCAACCGACAGCCCGAAGAATCCAGAACTCATCCGCGTGATAATGGTGGGATAATCAGCAATATCAAAATGCAAAAAGGAAAAAAAAAAGAAAAAGGGTGCTCCATATGGTGCTCCATATGGTGCAGGTTAACCAGATATGGTTTATTGGGCATAAAAAAACCTTGCAACAGTTTATAAGATAAACAATTAAGTGCGATCACAAAATCGATAAAACGTATAAAAGCAATGTGAGAGGCAAAAATGAGCAGGCCCCAATAGATGGATCTGACAGATGCACCCCTCCCCCCCTTCAGGGCAGGACAGTGGACAACGTAGTGGGCCACCATGTAACCACAAGGACCACCCATTCATAAGCAACCAGAGCAGGATATGTGGGGAGTGGTAATGTATAAAGTAGATAAAGTAACACAGAATGTATTATGCAGAATATGGGCTGCAAAAAAGGTAATAAGCCATACACTAAAGATGACATTATAAAGTCCATAGATACAAAGACACACATCCAGGGATTGATACTAATGGCTGGGAGTCATGTATTCCTACTATATTTTCATTTTAGAAAGGATCTAGTACCCAAACATGTTGGGAAAGAATCCAGCAACTCATATGGACCATAGTTTCTCTTTGGCAGTACCCAGGGTGCACTTCATTTATTTTGAGTTATATGTTATATCTACATTTGGATCAAGTCTAATGCATTCCTTTGCTATGACCTATATGTATGTTATTATGTAAACTGTCTCTGGGCCTATTTCGCCCATGTTCTTATTTGATTTAAATATTTGTGCTAATAAAAGTGGCGCTGTTGCCTTGTACGCATTTACGCTTTCACCTACATTTTCTGCCGTTAAAGTTCAAGGGGGTCAATCTCCCCCTGCACTTTGGTGTCCTGGTTGGGTCTGTCACAAAAAGTTTTTGAGAGTTCTCCTCTCTTTCTCAGGTCTGAAGCAATACTGTACCTAAGGAAGAAAGGAAAACTCTTGAAAGCTTGCCTTTTAAGTGTTAGGTTAGTACAATCAAAAGGTATCATTGAATACCACATTGCTCTCGTATTTTGTAAACTTATTTATATATACTTATTTCGTTTTTTTCAGTGGTATGATTTAGTGCTGGCATTTATCCCCCCCCCCCCCCCAGTTTTGACTGTGGTATCTTATGTCCCCCCCCCCATAAATTTTTCCTAGAGTCGCCGCTGTTCTTATGTAACACTACAAAACTTCCAACGTGACGTACCCTTATGGGGGAGCATCTTGGTTTACAGACGCACGTGTGTGCCCTGTCTCTCGTGCTGTGGTTGGACACAGCACATTCAGCAGGCTCACAGCCGATGATTTGGGCTGTGAGCATGCTGATTTCTGTGGCCAATCACAGCACAGATCTGTGTGTTAGTAACCACACAAGACAGTTTTTTTTTCTCCCTGATTGCAATTACGGTTCAGAGCTGTGACAGTGTAAAGAATTATCACCAATTACTGTATTAGTGCCGCTAGCAATGCCAGATACTGTCAGGGTCAGTTAGCATCCCTCTTAGGCAGAGTCAGTTAGCGCCAGTCCCTGATTGCCGGTCACACTATACGTCGCTGATCACTGTCATTACTAGTATAGTGTCTGTCTAGGTCTGTATCCTAGTCAATGTTAGAATTATACTAGTGGGCCATCCATAGAGGGTGCATGGGCGCCGCCCAGTATCTATGCATTGGACCCCCTGATCTACATATCAGGGTACCGGACAATGGATTCCAATGCGGGTGGGCTTTCTTTTTAAGCCCCTGAATAGAGCCAGAGGCTCTAACAGGCTTCCAAAAAAGGGTAGGCTCGGAGTGCAGAGCATTGCGCTCCGATCCCACCCTGGTGTGTGATGATAGCAAATACATTTTCGCTATTTTCACACTAAAGTTCCTCCCCGCCAATCAGGAGACAGGTTGTGAGGCCTGTTTCCTGATTGGCCAGAGCATCAGGCGATCCTATTGGATGCCTAGCACTTTGACGGAAGTGGAGACACGTGGCGGAGGAAGCTTGAGGAGAGAAGGAGAGGATACCACAGAGAGGATAAGTGCTTGCCCACCCATGGGGGGGGCTGTCTTTACTGCGCCACCCATGGAGGCGAGGGGGCTGTTGTTTGTTTGCCACCCTCCCAAAAGAAGAACCCACCAGTCACCACTGCCCCATAGTATAGTGTCCCCAAAAACAGTGTTAGCAGGATCAGCCCCAATCACTGCCAGCACTTGCATTTAGCTGCTAACCCCCCCTCCCCCAACAACTGCAGTGGCACTCAATTTTTCTGACCACTGCCACCCCTGATATATTGGGGGTTATTTACGAAAGGGAAATCCACTTTGCACTACAAGTGAAATCTGAGGGGTAGATCTGAAATTATGGGAAGCTCTGCTGATTTTATCATCCAATCATGTGCAAGCTAAAATGCTGTTTTTTTATTTTCCTTGCATGTCCCCCTCGGATCTACAGGGACTGCTCTTCCAAGTGTACTTTCAGGGCAATTTCAAGTGCACTTTGCACATGTAGTTTGCACTTATAGTGCAAAGTGGATTTGCCTTTCGTAAATAACCCCCATTGTCTGCAAAACCGCTGTGCTAGCAGGATCAGGCCAGATCTTTGCTAGCACTAGCAGTTAATTTTATTTCTAGCACACCAGCTGTCTCCGATTGCTAGGCAGGAATTTTGACATAAAATTTCGATTTGGTCATAGCCTATTGACTAAAATGCCATTTTGGTTTTAGTTGTATTTTTTAGTTGACTAAAATCATTTTAGTCTATTAAAATCGAATGGGTTTATTTAAGTTGTAATGCATTATTTAAGCATTTGACTGCTTTCAAACTGAGGCGCTTTACATGTTTTATAGCGCTAAAAATAGCGCCTGCATAGCGCCTGTAAAGAGTCTCTCCTCTCACTCCAGTGTGAAAGCCTGAGTGCTTTCACACTAGAGTGGTGTGCTTGCAGGACGTTAACAAATGTCCTGCAAGCAGCATCTTTGCAGCACTGTAGGCGCTATGTACACACCGCTCCTAAAGCACCCCTGCCCATTGAAATCAGTGGGCGGCGCCACCAAACCGCCGGCAAAGAGCCACGGCACGACGGGGAACCCATTGCGCGGGGGCGATCACCACCGGCCACCAGCGATCGTGTGCACGAGAGCAGGAACAGGGATTTGTGTGTGTAAATTCTGTCAGGGGAGATGAGACATATTGTTTATTCCTACTAAGAAGGAACAACAATATGTCTCCTCCCCTAGTCAGTCCTATCCCCATACAGTTAGTGCCGGTTCACACAGGGGCAACCCGACTTACAGCGTGACTTTGCAAGGCGATTTGGAGGCGACTTCAGTGTGACTTTGAGCGACTTACAATGCGACTCCAGGACAGGTGGCTTTGCCTGTGGCCAATCAGAGCTATTCAGCTCTTGTGACACAATTGTTGTTCCTGTTCTCTTCCTGGGTAAATTATTTTATTTTTCCTGTAAAGTTGCTTCACTATAGATGAGGATCCAACTTAGAGGTGACTTCCATTGAAATCTATGGGTACAAGTCACCTAGAAGTCACCTTGAAGTAGTACAGGAACCTTTTCTGAAGTCGGAGCGACTTCAGTGGTGTGCATTAAAGCGGAGGTCTGCCAACATTTTTTTTTTTTTTTAAAGTCAACAGCTACAAATACTGCAGCTGCTGACTTTTAAAATATGGACACTTACCTGTCCAGGGCGCCTGCGATGTCGGCACCCGAAGCCGATCTGTCACTCGGCTCACAGGTGCTGCCGCCGCCATCTTTGTTAAGGGAATCAGGAAGTGAAGCATTTCGGCTTCACTTCCCGGTTCCCTACTGCACATGCGCAAGTAGCGATGCACAATCCGGATGGTCCCTGCTGTCTCTGGGACTGTGTTTCTGTGTTTGTGTGTCTGTGTCTCTGGGTCTGTGTTTCCCAGCAGACAGCGCGGGGGACGGGAAGAGGCGTAGACTCCCGTGGGAGTCTATGCCCAGAAGTGGGTGAAAATACCTGTATTATACAGGTATCTGCACCCCCCTCCCCCCTGAAAGGTGTCAAATGTGACACCGGAGGGGGGGAGGGTCCATTTTTGTGTGAACCTCCTCTTTAAGACGGCTCTCATTAACTATAATGGAATTTCTTATGTTCATCGACTTAGGGCGACTTGAGATCTGACAAGTCAGATCCCAAGTCGCTGTAGTGTGAACCGGCACTTAGAGACACTAACTAGGGAACACATTTAACCCCTTGATCTCCCTCTAGTGTTAACCCCTTCTTTTCCAGTGACATTTACACAGTAATCAGTGCATTTTTTCATAGCACTGATCACTGTATAAATGTCAATGGTCCCAAAAAATATGCGTAGGAGACTGTATATATATCTTTATGCAATGCAGATCACTGAATCACTTGCCTAGCTGGCCTGCCTGCCTGAAAGTGTCGTTGAAAATGTATACCAGGAATGGTCTGTAGTCAGGTATAGGCTTGGCTAGACTAGAATGCAGTGGATATATATGTAGGAGACTGTATATATATCTTTATGCACTTCAGATTAGTGAATCACTTGCCTAGCTGGCCTGCCTGCCTGAAAGTGTATTCGAAAACATACACCAGCAATGGCTTGCAGTCAGATATAGGCTTGGCTAGACTGGAATTCAGTGGATATATATATGTTGAAGACTGTATATACATTTAATGCACTGCAGATCACTGAATCACTTGCCTGCCTGAAAGTGTATTTGAAAACGTACACCAGCAATGGCCTGCAGTCATATATAGGCTTGGCTAAACTGGAATGCAGTGGATATATATGTAGCGCTGGCTCCTGACGAGCACACGCTATGTGTTTTTTTAAAGTTAATGTTCCTAAAGCCACAGTTGGGTTTTAGGACTAATTATGCCAAATTATGGTCTCAGTATCAGTCTAGCTGGAATTTCACTGAGTTCTCCTTGACCGCAGGTGTCGCTGTCACCGCCGGCAAGTATGAGAATGCAGTTTAGCTGGGTGTATTGGATACCCTTCTTTCTCTCGGAACCAGCCCAGTGGGAGTGTCATCCTGTTGTGCATTCTGGGAGAAGGTATTTAAGGTACTGAGATCACGTTCTTCGGGGTTCCGGTCCAGTCCAGAAGATATTTTCTGTCTGTTTGGTCCTGGTCCTCCTGACCAGCCCCCATGGCCCTCCTGACCAGCCCCCATGGCCCTCCTGGCCTGGGGAGCTGATCCATGCAATTCCGAGTCTCTGGGCTGGATAGCCCGAGGCGAAGCAACTGCAGGGACAGGTCTGAATGGATATCAGGGCCTAATCATCCAAAAGTGGTCCGGTGCCGAGAGGCCCAGCAACTGGAGAAGCATCCAGGGGAGGACTCCTCGGGAGAGGGCCATGCACAAGGCTGGTTTCTCAGAAGGAGCCTGGAAGCTCAGTTGAAGGACACTAAATGAATCTACACTCATATGGTATCGCCGGACTGGCTGGGAGATACTGGTACCATATGATAGCTCTCTAAATGTATCTAAGTCTCTCAGTTCTACATTCAAGTCTGTGGCAGAGACTTTGTTCAAGTGTTCTACTTTCAAGTCTGTGGCAGAGACTTTGTTCAAGTGTTCTACATTCAAGTCTGTGGCAGAGACTTTGTTCAAGTGTTCTACTTTCAAGTCTGTGGCAGAGACTTTGTTCAAGTGTTCTACATTCAAGTCTGTGGCAGAGACTTTGTTCAAGTGTTCTACATTCAAGTCTGTGGCAAAGACTTTACTTTACCTAACACTTCACCGGCTGCTAGGCCTAGTGAGAGGAGGTCTATCCGGTGGTTGTGGGAATCCAGCTGTGAAATGGTAATTCTCTGGATTTCTATAGTGAGAGACTTCCTATCTTTGCAGTTCCAAAAGTACCTGAACTTCCATCCTAACCCTCTACCCTACATTTAAGAGACGGTTTTATCTTTTGAATAAATAACCCAAAAGGGAAGATAAAGTGTCAGTTTCTACTTTTCTTTGGGCCATTTACCACGGGAACCCCTAGACGAAGACAAGGTGAAGAAGGTAACGGTAAGCCCAAAAAAAACAGCAGCTCTTTCGGGGGTTTGTGCTACATATATATGTTGGAGACTGTATATATATTTAATGCACTGCAGATCACTGAATCACTTGCCTGCCTGCCTAAAAGTGTATTTGAAATGTACACCAGCAATGGCCTGCAGTCAGATATAGGCTTGGCTAGACTGGAATGCAGTGGATATATATATGTTGGAGACTGTATATATGTAATGCACTGCAGATCACTGAATCACTTGCCTGCCTGCCTGAAAATGTATTTGAAAACGTACACCAGCAATGGCCTGCAGTCAGATATAGGCTTGGCTAGATTGGAATGCAGTGGATATATATATATATATATATATATATATATATACTGGAGACTGTATATATATTTAATGCACTGCAGATCACTGAATCACTTGCCTGCCTGCCTGAAAGTGTATTTGAAAATGTACACCAGCAATAGCCTGCCGTCAGATATAGGCTTGGCTAAACTGGAATGCAGTGGATATATATATGTTGGAGACTGTATTTATATTTAATGCACTGCAGATCACTGAATCACTTGCCTGCCTACCTGCCTGCCTGCCTGAAAGTGTATTTGAAAACGTACACCAGCAATGCCCTGCATTCAGATATAGGCTTGGCTAGACTGGAATGCAGTGGATATATATATATATATATATATATATATATATATATATATATATATATATATATATATATATATATATATATATATATATATATATATATATATCTATTATATATATATATATATATATATATATATATATATATATATATATATATATATATATATATATATATTGGAGACTGTATATATATATTTAATGCACTGCAGATCACTGAATCACTTGCCTGCCTGCCTGAAAGTGTATTTGAAAACATACACCAGCAATGGCCTGCAGTCAGATATAGGCTTGGCTAGACTGGTATGCAGTGGATATATATATGTTGGAGACTGTATATATATTTAATGCACATCAGATCACTAAATCACTTGCCTGCCTGCATGCCTGAAAGTGTATTTGAAAACGTACACCAGCAATGGCCTGCAGTCAGATATAGGCTTGGCTAGACTAGAATGAAGTGGATGTATATATGTTGGAGACTGTATATATATATATATATATATATATATTTACTTTCAATAAATGTTTATTGTTTTAACAAAAACAGAAATAAAGTACAATTGAAACATATTGAGTAGTTCTGGGGGAACACCCCCAGAATGAAATGTTGCATAGTATAAGAACTAGGTTTATAAACAAAAATGTAGAACAACGTAAACATATTATTAAACTGTCCTATATATCTTTCCAAGCAGGTAGGCTATGCATCATACCCTTGGCTAGAATTTTTGAGTTGGTGAGGAGACCACCACCTCCGGCACCCCTATCGGGTTCATACTGTGCCAGAAATTAAGTCTCCCCCCAACTACAGAAGTTGTAGCCTTTCAGATTCAAGAGTGGGCTAAACTACATGGTCACTACCAGCTATATAAGGGCAGTATTCGTGTAGTCTAGATTCTGTACCAACAAACATCAATAACCTTTGAGAGTAAAGTAGTAAAGAGATAAAGAGAGGAAAAAAAAGGTGTGAAAGTAGAGGAGAGGGTGGTTGGTAAGAACTGCACCTAGCAAAGGGTCCTGGGAAGAAGAGCTGTAGATTGGGGACCCAGAATGAGGGGAGTGCCTATGTATTTGGCCTATGGTTCCCACATCTTCTGAAATTGTTTGGTAGTATCTGATAATATACTGGACAACTTCTCTTGTGTCATAATCCACAATATTTTTCTTTTCACTGCTAGTAGGGATGGTTTAAGCTTTTTCCAGGCTTTGGCTATCGAAATTTGAGTTCCTAGAAGAATAAAGTGGATTAGTGTTTGTGTGGCCTTAGGAAGTTGTGGAATGTGTGCATTGAGGATGGCCAGCTCAGGAGATCTGGGAATCTGACAACAGGTCACCTTAAGGATCATGTTAAAGATCCAGAAGGCACGGAGCTTGGGGCATTCCCACCAAATGTGAGCCATGGAGCCTAGCAGTCGACAGCCTCTGAAGCATAAAGGATCTGCTGAAGGGTAAATGGCTGTCTATTTTTATGCTAGCTTCCATCAAGGAGACATTTTGGATTCCTTTGAAAGATTTGGTGATTGCCGACTGCCAGGTCTCCAGATCCCATTTGCTTTGGAGTGAGGGCAGAATAAACCACCGAGACGCCTCCCTTCTGCTCCATGGCCTGTCCACACCATGTCTCATAAGCTGTAAATTTAGGAGGTAGGTTTGTCCTTCCATATTTTGTGAAGGAAGTGTGAAATTTGATAAAAGCGGAACCTTTCTGAATCCGGAAGTTTAAGGTGGTTGATACAGTAGCTGAGGGAGATAGGACCGCTTGTGGTAAAGTAGTGACCTATGCGATATAAGCCTTTGTCCAACCACCATCTGAAATCTGTGATGTTCAAACCTGGTTGGAAGTCTGAATTGTGAAAGATGTGTGCAAGAGGTCGTCCCAAGGAGACCAGAGCAGGGTTGTTTCTGAGGGTGTCCCATAGCGTGAAGGAATGCGACAGGACAGGAGACAGTATGGGTGGACGGGTCTTATTGGGGCACCAGAGAAGGTAGTCCAATGTGAAGCTGGGAGTAGCCTGTCTTTCAATAGTCACCCAATCAGGTTTGTCGTACCTAGAGTATAATGTAGAGAGTTGGGCAAGTCTAGCCGCTAGAAAATATTTGTATAGGTTGGGGAGTCCCAAGCCGCCCCTACGTCTGTGTAAAAATAGTGTGCTCTGAGGGATACGATATCCTGATTTTCCCCAAATGTATTTCAATATTCTACTCTGTAGTGATTTTAAGTGGTCTCTCCGGATCGGTATGGGCAGGGAGCGGAAGAAGTATAGGATTCTAGGTAGTAGGGTCATTTTAATTGAGTTGATCCTGCCAATCCAAGTGAGACCATGCGTGGACCAAAGTTTAAGATCTGCCTCAAGTTTATTGTAAAGTGAGGGATAGTTAAAGTTATATAGGATTTCCGTTTTGGCCGTCAGTGAAACTCCCAAGTAGCGAATAGAAGTGTCGTTCTACGTGAATCGAAAGTTTTGTTTCAGTAAAGAAACTGTTTGAGGAGGTAGGGAAATGTTGAGAGCTTGTGATTTAGAGTAGTTAACTGTAAGTCCAGATATTCTAGCAAAATCTTCTAGTGTACAGCAGAGGTTGGAGAGGGAGGTGAGAGGGGAGGTTAGAAACAAAAGGATATCATCGGCGAAGAAACCACATTTGTGGCTCCGATCTCCACAGGTGACACCCTTAATGTCAGGGTTCAGACGTATCGCAATTGCCAGGGTTTCTATTGCTATTGCAAAAATCAATGGGGAAAGTGGACATCCCTGTCTGGTGCCTCTAGTGATGTTTATGGGTTTGGAATAATGACCCTGTAGCCTTATGAGAGCCTTTGGGTGTGAATATAGGGCCCTAAGAAGGCCCATAAATCGATCCCCGATTCCACAGCATTCTAAAAAAGAAAAGATGTAGGGCCAGGAGACCGTATCAAAGGCCTTCTGTAGGTCCAATGAAAAGATAAATCCTTGTTGTTTAGTCCCACCCACCCAATTAGTTTGCATGATCGAGATCAAGTCGATTGCCCTTCGTATTTGGTCGGGCCCTGTCTACCGGGAATGAAGCCTACCTGATCCTTATTAATATATTGGTGGATAAAGGAAGCTAGTCTGTTCGCTAATATTTTGGTGAGTATTTTTAACTCATTATTGATGAGGGAGATTGGGCGATAATTACTGATGTCTTCGTGATTTTTGTCTGGTTTTGGCATGACCGTAATATACGCCATATTAAGTTGAACATCTAGGGGGTCGCCTTTGGACTTATGGTTGAAAAAGTTTGTCAGGTGAGGCGTCAAAGAGTCCGAGAAGGTTTTGAAGTATGGTATGGATAGGCCGCCTGGACCTGGTGCGGAACCCTTTTTGAGGTTCTTGATAACCTCCTGCACTTCGTACCCTGTGATAGGAGAGTCCATTATGTCTTTGTGGTTATCTTTCAGAGAGGGGATGGGCAGACCCTCAAAGAACCATGATAACTAGTCCGAGTGGTAGTGCTGTATAGTTTAGAATAGAATCCTTGGAAAGCTTTGAGAATCCTAGCTGGATCGGAAGTGGGAGGTTGACCCTCTATCCTGATTTTGGGCATATTGTGAAGTTTGAGGCAAGGAGAGAGTTTAGTTGCCAAGAAGGGGCCTTTGTGTCCACTCCATCTGATCGATTTTTCAGCTGAAGCCGTGAGTGCTAGATTTAAATCAAGTCTTGCTTTATCCAGGTGGCTTATGGGTATTCTGGATGGGTCAGTTTTGTGTATGGCTTTTAAAGAAGTGTATACTTTCTCGAGGCGTTCTATGTCGGATTTTCTTTTCTTTTTGACGTAGAGATTTGAACGAGCCTGCCTCTAATAAAGGCTTTATGTGCTGCCCAGAGCGTTTCTGCGGAAGTATCAGTGGTGCTGTTAATGTCAAAGTACTCATCTAGGGCTTTTCTTAATTCTGTTACTCTGACAGGATCAGAGAGCAAGGACTCATTCAATCTCCATTGACCCTGTGTTCCTCCTGGAGCCCCTGCAAGAATAGTTAAGATCACTAGTGAGTGATCCGAAAGAGCTGTGTCCCTGATTCAGGCTGAGAGGACTATTGGGAGAAGGGTAGAGGGAGTAAGTACATGATCGATCCGAGCATATGTGTTGTGAGGATGGGAGTAGTGGGTAAAATCCCTCTTGGATGGGTTGAGTTCTCTCCATGTATCGGTTAGACCGTAAACATGTAAAATCATCGCAATTTTGAGACTGACTTTTGTGGGACAAATCAGGCGGGACTTAGGAGGTTTGGATTTGTCCAGGCCTAGATCGAAGGCCACATTGGAGTCCCCCCCCTATGATTAATGGAGCCTCCAGGCAAGAAAGCACAGGCTGGGACTGCAGAAATGGTTAATGCAGTCTCTGGTCATCTCCTGTGCCATGTATGCAGTCTCTGACCGTCTCTTGAGGATCACTGCAGTGAGAGACAGACTCCACTGCAACATTTTTTTTGGACAGCTTGTTCCAATGGTGCTTTACCATTGGTCCAAGAGGGCAGGAGCCCCAATTTTGGGGTCTCTAGCACAGTGAATGTCTCATTTATAAAAGTGACACTTTATTTAAAGAAAAAAAAAAGTGCATAAATTCCATTATTATATACAGGGGGTCCCGAGTTGGGTTTGGGACGAACTCGTTAGGGACTGGCCCCGTGTACGGAACTCGGAAATGTTCGTAAGTCGGCGCGCATGCGCAGACCGACAAATACGGAGATTTCCGGACATTTCCGATGTTCCGTCTGTTGCCGTTCTGCGCATGCACGCTCCGTATGGCCGCGCATGCGTGGCCCCCGCAGGCCGGGTGTTCGTAAGTCGGGGACCCCCTGTACTGTCCTTTCACACAAACCAAATTTATTATTTATATACCAAAAAAAAAATGTAGCAGAATATCTTTTGGTCTAAATTTATGAAGCAATTTGATTTAAAAAAAAAAGTAAAAATATAATTTTTACTTTTTCTCAAAATGTGGTCTTTTTTCATGTATTTTTTAAATCAAAAAATGTAAATTAGAAGAAACAAACAGTTTGATAATCCAGGACAAAAGAAATTTTGACATACAAAAAAAACCCAAAACAATACATCCGCTCTAATAATTTGTAAACTAAGGCCTCATGCACACTGGACATATTTACAGCTGCTGTTTTTGGCATAAAAAAAATGTAAAAAAAATGACTAAAAAAAAAAAACGATTCCATTAAAAAAAAAAAAAAACGCTATTGCAAACCGCAAACCCCACTACAGACGGGGAGTGGTTGAACACCCCATCAGGAAGATACCTATATTTTAGAAATTTGACCAAACACAAGAGCATTGCCCACGCAAAGATCTATTCAAGATAATGATAAAGCACATATCAGCTGCTGAATCATTTGGGTACAGTGATTGCCACACATGGATTACACCTGCATAAAAGGTATCCAGTAACCAGTGCTTCACAAAGTCAGCTGGAACTCTACCTTCTGATTTTTCGGGCAACCCCAATTCCCGCCTGTTGAGCTGCAAGTTTTGTGTCTCTAATTAGAGGAGGAAGTTGGTCTTCCAGGTCCCTGATGCATTTCTCCATATTCCTCATGCAGATAACCAAAATGTTCTTTAAGGTCATCCACAGATGCAGTGCACATGTGTTAATTTCTGCTGCAGAGCCACATGGAGATGCAGGGAGATAATTTCTGCTGCAGAAATCATGCTGATACAGCATATCCTGCTCAGTAGTGAGGGAGAGGACAGGGACGGCCTGTGTAGCTGGACAGCCCAAGAGTTTTTGGGCATAAAATACCATGTTCTGGGGCTGCTCCTTCCCCTGCTGCTTAGCAGATGATCTACTCACTGGGCCCCTGGACTTGTCCCTTTGGATAGCGCTGTGGCAGAGGGGTCTGGGCTCCATCTTGGGCATCTAAGGCCGCTGCTTATTTCCAGCTCTTGTGCAGCATGTCAGGTGCTGGAAAGGATACTGACAGAATGCTGATTGTCTCTGGAATGTTCGCAAGCAGAATGGAGCCTCCAGGCAAGAAAGCACAGGCTGGAGAAATGGTTAATGGAGGATCAGATGAGGGAGCACAGTGAAGCACAGTCGCTCACATGCCCCGTCCAGGCCACGCTTACCATTTATTAATTTATATAATGAAAAAAAAAAACAGTGGTGATCAAATACCACCAAAAAAAAGCTCTATTTTTGTGATAAAATTATACTAATTTCATTTGGGTACAGTGTTGCATAACTAAGAAATTCCCAGTTAAAATAGTACAGTGTTAAATAACAAAAAATGCTCTGGTCATGAAGGAGGTAAAACCTAGTGGGAGGTCAAGTGGTTAAACTACTGAATTTTGATAATTTCTATAATCTTTAAAAAGGCTCCACGGCATTTCTGGAACATGTGACACAGTGCACAGAAAATGCATATTTTTTCATGTGTTTCAGAAACACATGTTGCACTTGTGGTGCCATGAATTTTTATCGGCACTCCAAGCGCAGATAGCAAACTGGCGTTTGCTTAGCAGAAATAGCACAAAAAATGCGCAGCCTTGCTCCACTCCAAAAAAGATTCTGGAGCTTCTTTGGGGGATAGTTGCGTGTAGGGGAGCCCTTTCAATGGCTTGATATACCCTATGCGTGACTAGCGGACATGCTAAAAAAAATGCGAAGAAAAAGAATATGAGCTAGAATGTTCTTCCCACTATGCTCAAAAGTTAGAAACTAATTGTGCTGTAGTGCAAGTGGGAATACACCTTTAAATAACATGGTTAGTGTACACGGGGCACAGAACTGCTCTGAATTTCTGACACATATTCACTATCAGTAGGTATTTGGAGGCAAAATGGTATATTTAACAGATCATATATCTAAGACCAAACCTTTCTTATTTCTTTTAAATAGAGAAGGAAAGATACATGTTTAATCATCTGTGTTCCATTGGGGAGGTTCCCCTTTGCATTCTGACCTGTAGATACAAGAAATGAGAGACATGTTGGTCACTAGGACAGATAAAGACAAAGAGGATGGATCTCTCCAGTGGGCAGACAGACAACAATAAAAACCTAAAAGGATTCAGTACAGTGATAATAGTGGCTGGCTTGATCTCTGCCTCATCCATTCACAAAATGTCTTTTTTTTTTTTTTTTTTTTACTGAATACAAGGTGTTCTGTGAGGGAACCCAGTGTCTTCTACGTCCCTCCTCTCCTTTCAACCTCCTCTTGCAGTGCAGTGTATAAAAAAAAAAAGAAGAGGAAAACTCCTTATTCGAGCTACTAACTAAACACCGGTCTGTGTGTGCCTTTATGGGTTTCCCAAAACAAAAAGGCAGCACATGGACCTTTCTTGTGTTCTGTCAGCAGTGAGACTTTTCACCCAGCAGCAGGCTTCCGACAGCAGAGTAAAGCCCCATACACACGGTCGGACAATCCGCGGACCAGGTCCGTCGGACCATGTCCGTCATACTTTGTCCGATGTTGGTTTTGCGTACACACGGTCGGACAAAGTTGTCGGAAAATCCGATCATTCTGAACGCGGTGACGATTGTTGCCTACGACGGGACTACGTAGAGGCTAGTAGCCAATAGCTTTGGTCTTGTAATGTGATCTGAGCATGCGTAGCACTTTGTCCGGTCGGACAACCGTACACACGATCGGATTTGGTGTGATCGGACCGTGTTGACGGCAAAGATTTCCAGCAGGAGATAAGACTTTGTCCGTCGGTCAAACAGACGAACACTGTCCGATGGTGCATACACACGGTCTGATTTTTCAACAACCTTGTCCGATCGGACAGAATCCATGAAAAAGTCCGACCGTGTGTACGGGGCTTTAGAGAGCCATGAGCATTAGTCAGCTCACATATCTAAAGACCTGTGTGCAGCTGAAGATTTTGACATGGTTATGGAGACCTATTCCTACCCAAAGCTCTGCAAAGCCTTTCCCTCCATGTTTTTTTTCATATTGGTTACCTTACATAATTAGTCTGGGTGAAAAAAGACACCAGTTCAATCAATGGAAATAAATAAATAGATTGAATAAATGAAAAAAGTTCACTTTTCCCCCAAAAAATAATAAATGTGCTTTTTTGCAGGAAAAAAGTATGCATTTATTTTTTTTCATCAGGGACCTGTAACTATTTTTTTCCCACGAACAGCAGATTGTGGGTGTAATACCAGGGCCCTGCAGAATGTCTGTGTAGCTGTCTGCCCATACCTCTGATACGGTCAGGCAGTTACACTCTGACAGGAAGGTCAATTAACTACCTATAGCGATCAAAAGTGCTCTGGTAGTTCATTGAGAACTACAAGTTGTCAGCCGCAAAGGCGATCAGGACATGTCGTTTTCCCATTCACAAAATGCTGTGAATGGATGACGCAGCCATGCTCTGTGAAAATGGGGACTCAAGGGGGGTTCAGTGTGCAGGGGCAGTGCATTTGGAGTATTTCTAAATATTTTTAAATATTTGTGAATATTTTGGGAAAATTTGTTGATAATATATTAAATATATCGATGCTGATACTGATTGGTTCAGCAATTTGACCTTGGTTTGAATGTTCTTTTTTTTTTATTGTCTTTGTATTTGTTTAATGTTTATTTGTTATAAAAACTTCAAAAATAAAATCTGAATTAAATAGGTGAACCTTTAATCCAGAGGAAGGCAAAATAAATCCCTATAAAGCATGGTCTCAAATTTGTACTAGCTGGGGAAAAATAAATACCTTCCTCATTCTATAGAAGGCAATCAAATATTTCCTGGATCAACAATGTTTGGTGTTACGCTAGGTTCGTACCTATGCATTTTTGCTGCCCAAAAAAAAGGGGCGTGCACCTTTTTCAAAAATGCGGCTCCACGGAAATCACATGGTCTTTTTGGTTCCGGCACACGCACTTGAATTTTACATGTGTGGGGGTGTCATTCAGAATGAGAGAACCTTTAGAAGGAGGGAGAGATTGTGCCTTTATTGTGGCCAGGCAGGCCACTTTTTGAAGTCTTGTCCTACCCTTCCAGGGAATGACCAAACCTTGAGCTCCTGTTATGGACAGACCTTAGGTGGCATTGTTTCATCCCTAGTTATCCAGAAGGATAAGCCCCTGGTTTTGGTTACCCTTTCTTGGGCTGAGTCGTCCATCGAGATCCAGACTCTAATCGACTCTGGGGCTGCAGGCCTGTTCATTGATGCTGCCTTTGTATCGAAGCACTCAATTCCGCTGCAGCTGCGTGATGCTCCACTTGCCATTGAGGCTCTTGACGGGAGACCTCTACAGCCTGCCCATGTGACTCATGAGATGGTTCCGTTGTCCATGGCCGTAGGGGCTCTTCACCATGAGATAATGCAATTCCAAGTTATTTGCTCACCTAAGTTTCCACTGGTTACTGGTTATCCTTGGTTACAGAAGCACAACCCCTCTGATTGATTGGCTCCGTGCTGAGGTTCTCTCCTAGTCACCACAATGCAGTGAGACATGCTTCCAGAAGGTCGCCAAGGTCCTGTGCACCTCTTCACTCTCCTCCCTGCCGGAGGAGTGCCGCAATTTTAGCGATGTCTTTGACAAAGGTCAAGCCGGTATTTTGCCTCCACACCGGCTGTATGATTGCACAATTGACCTTCAACCTGGTGCCATACCCCCTCGTGGCCGGGTTTACCCTTTGTCGGCCTTGGAAGATAAAGCCATGGAGGAGTATGTTGCAGATGCACTTTCTCGAGGTTTCATCCACAAGTGGTAATCTGAGACCTTGTATTGATTATAGGGGTCTCAATCATTTCACGATCAAGAATACCTATCCAGGGAGGAGGGCCTGACTTCCGCTTCCGCCGACGCGACCGGATGTGATGGTCGGACACGGCGTTCGGATGTGAACAGCGGGAGGTTTGAGATCAGCCTGAGTCTCCGACAGTATCCTGATTAGTCCCTGCTACCGAGACCCTAAACCCGTGAAAACGATCGCTTGGTGCGATGAGCAATAGTAAGCAGTCGGCGGCCGATCGTCTTAAAGAATTTGCTCGAACGGATAAGCAAGACGGCGTGCGTAGCCCCCCACAGACACGGAGTGGTGGACCATCAGCGCTGGAAATCCAGAAGCTTAACACGCCCCAGCCGCAGTGCGGGAAAGCAGCAGAAAAACAGGAGAAACATCCCAAACTGACCCTGGAATAGATGAACTCCCAGATAATGGAGGCCATCCACTCGAGCAATACAGCCTTAACAGGTAAAATGGATGAGATTATAAATGATATAGGACTGATCAGGCATGATATGCAGAGTATAAGAGAGAGAATGATGGAAGTGGAAAATAGGACTGCTTTATTGGAAGATACTGTTACCCCTATGCCTAAAAAGATAGCTATGATAGAAAAACAGATTACCCTGTGGCATCAAAAATCTGATGATTTTGAGAACCGTATGCGCCGCAATAACCTAAGAATAGTCGGTTTACCAGAAAAGGCAGAAGGGTTTAATCCTGGTGACTTTATAGAAAAATGGCTGAAAAATTTATTCCCAGATATGGAGGTATCTGCAGCATACGCAGTGGAGAGAGCGCATAGGGTCCCAGCAGTAACACCCAAACCAGGGCTTCCCCCTAGACCCCTGTTGGCACGACTACTAAACTGCAGAGACAGAGATACAATTCTGCGGAAAGCAAGACAAAAAGGAGAGATTCGCTATGAAAATAGCAAAATATCAATATTTCCAGACTTCTCTCTGGAGCTGCAAAAACAACGGGCAACCTTTTTTGAAATAAAACGAAAAATGAGAGAGGCAGGAATTGAATATTCTATGGCATACCCAGCGCGATTGAGAGTGGAGGAAGGGGGAAAGACTTTGTTTTTCAGCACACCTGAACAAGCTAAAGACTGGCTGGGAATAGTCAAGCCTATGCCTCGATAGGAGAAACAGAGAAGCCCTGAAAGGATAAGAGACACCAAGAAGATCGGGACTTTGGGGGGGGGGGGCGGAGGAGGGGGGATGAGAGGGACACTCTCCCTACTTTATATTTATTTACTTTTTATCTCCCTTTTTTTTTTTCTTTCCTTAGGTTAAAGGAAGAAGTTTTAATAATTTACTGATTTGGTTTTCCTTTTTTATTTTTTTTTTATTTTTTTGGTGTGTTTTGGTTTTTTTTTTTTTCTCTCCTTTTTTTTTTTTTCTTGTACCGTGCCTTTTTTTTCCCCCTTCTTTTTTTTTTTTTTTTTTTGAGGGGAGAAATGGGGAAAGGTAAAATGTTTATTTGTGTGTTTATTTGATAGGGGAGGGGGAGGGATGGGGAGGAGGGGGGGTAAATGGAGGGTGATGGGGTGTGTATAAAATAGGAAAATGGAGCTAAAATCACAGTGAAACACATTGAAATAAGCACTAGTTATAAAGGGGAAGGGAAAGGATGGGAAGAAGAGAGGGAAGAGAGAGAGGAAATCTTTCTCTTTTTTTTTTTTTTAAAAAACACAATAATAAGGGAAGGCTAGGGCAAGGTAAAGGGACACATTATAAACACTATAAACACAAATAAATGGGGGAAGGGGGGAGGGATGGGGAGTGAGTAGATGAGACAATAGAGTTGTGCACAAGGAAGGAAGGAGGAAGGGAAGGGCAGAGGGAGGGAAGTGGAGGAAAAGAGAGAACAAGAAAAATATTCTTTATTTTTTTATTTTTTTTTGCTGGGTGGTTGTTTTTTTTTTTTAAGGGAGGGAGAGGGTGAAAGGGGGGGATGCCTCCTCCTCCCCCCTCGCCCCCCATATTCCCGATTAGGCGGGAAAGGGTAGGAGCAGACAGGCTGAAATCAAAATAAATTACCTATATAAGAGCAAAAATGCAATATGTTGGTAATGCCCTAAAAAAAATGATATGGATGAATGGAATGGAATGGATGAATGAGAGGAGAGAAGTAGAAAAGAGAATGGTCACGGAAAGGAAAAAGGGACATAGGATTTTTTTTTTCCTTTTCTTTTATTTTTCGGGGGAATAATGGCTAAAATAAAATACAATAAATATGAGTAATCAGCACACATTTCTGTCATGGAATGTGAGAGGTATGGGAACGCAATTAAAACGAACACAGTTTTTTTCAGAAATTAATAAAGTGCAGGCAAAGATCATTTGTATCCAAGAAACACATATGACTAAAGAGAGGTTGAAGTATTTAGAAAAACCTTGGATACAATGGTCAAGCCATTCATGTCATACAACATACTCAAGAGGGGTTTCTCTCCTGGTCCACCGGGGGGTAACATGGGAGTGTATTAGAGAAAAAAGAGATCCCGATGGAAGATATGTTTTTGTCTTTGCGTTGGTACATGCATTGCCTGTTGTAATCATGGGGATTTATAACCCTCCCCCAGCTACAATGCGAATACTGAAAGAGGCAGTGATATTTATGTCAGAATACCCATAGGCACATGTCGTATGTATGGGAGATTTCAATATGTGTTTAGACCCAAAACTAGACAGGTTCGGAAGAAGTGAGCATAAAGGAGGGGAAGGGCCGAAGGTGTTGGAGAAATTTATGAATGAAGTAGGATGGGCTGACTTGTGGAGGATCAGAAACCCTGGGATCCGGGCTTATTCATGGCATGAACCAGGGAGAGGGCGCATGTCTAGAATAGATATGGTAATGGGGAATGAAAAGATCCTGCCAATGGTTCGGTCTGTGGCGTACATGACAAGAGGGGTGTCTGACCATTCTGGATTAACCTTTGAGCTAAAAATAGGCCCAAAAAGAATACGTCCGGGTTACAGGATACAGGCTCAATGGTTAACCCAGATAGGATTAAACGATAGAATTCCAGAGCAAATGGGAATGTTCCTGGAAGCACATGGCAACAGGAAAATAGATGGAGTACTCTGGGATACATTTAAGGCATATTTGAGGGGGATAACAAGATCAACAATATCATACATTAAACGTACTAACAGACAGGAAGAGGAGGAAATGGAACAATTATGTGCACAGGCAGAAAATAGGTTTATAGGGGACCCCTCAAACATAAACCAAATAAGATGGGCAGCCTCATCACGGCAATATAAGAATCAATTAATAATTAACGCTAAGCGTAAGAAACTCCAATATGCACAAAAAAACTTTGAACAAGGACAGCAATCTAATAAGATGATGAACTTTATGATAAAACGACAAACCCCATCACTAGCAATATCAGAGGTAAAAAATGAAAAAAGGGAGATGGTAAACACATTAGATGAGATACTTGAGACATTCCAAAAATACTATATTAACATGTATACATCAACACTGACCTGTACACGAGAAGAGATAGAGGATTACCTGAAGGATTTGTACTTTCTTAAAT
This sequence comes from Lithobates sylvaticus, assembly GCA_028564925.1. Lineage (NCBI taxonomy): Eukaryota > Metazoa > Chordata > Amphibia > Anura > Ranidae > Lithobates > Lithobates sylvaticus. The sequence goes on from CM053033.1 coordinate 135,253,566, forward strand.
TAACAGAGGAACAAAAAGAGGAGTTAGAGAGGGACATAGAGGAAGAGGAAGTACGAGAAGCTATCTTCTCTCTGGGAAAGGGTAAGTCCCCAGGGCCAGATGGCATACCACTGGAAATGTACCAGCGATATGCAGAGATTATGGTACCAGTTATGACCAAAATGTATGGAGAGGCATTCCAAAGGGGAGAAATGCCTGTCTCCATGTATGATGCTACAGTTATATTGATACCAAAACCAGACAAAGACAGAACTGAGTGTGGGTCGTACAGGCCAATATCATTATTAAATATAGATTACAAAGTACTGGCAAAAGTGCTTGCCAAAAGGCTCAATCAGGTAATTTTGTCTATAATAGCGGAGGATCAAACTGGATTTATGCCAGGGAAATCCACCTCAATTAATATTAGAAGGACGCAATTTATGACACAGATGAGAGAGTTTATCCCGGAAACAAGTGCCTTGGCATCGCTGGATACAGCCAAGGCATTTGATTCTATAGAATGGGAATTTCTGCAGACAGTCCTGGAAAGGAATGGATTTGGGGAAAAATTTAGAAAATGGGTGAGAATAATCTATAAACAACCATGCTCCAATTTGCTAATAAACGGTATATTATCTCCTACAATGAAACTATATAGAGGAACAAGACAGGGCTGCCCAATGTCACCGCAACTATTTGCTCTGGCAATTGAGGCATTGGCAAATAGATTTAGACAATCAGATAAATATAAAGGGATTAAAGTAGGAAAAAAAACCGAACATATAGGCTTATATGCGGACGATATTATATTATATATGGGAGATGCGCAAGCATCTCTGACGGAAGCAATGAGAATAATAGAAATATACGGGAGGTTCTCAGGGTTAAAAATAAATTGGCAAAAATCCGCATTGATGCCTTTGGGAACAGGTAATGAAAGGAGAGCTCAGACCCTATTAAAAATAGTTGAAGTTTTCAAATATTTAGGAGTAAATATTACGTTGAAACATGAAGACGAGATGGAAGCTAATATACTCCCACTAGTAGAACATGTTAAGAGAAAATTGGAAATATGGATAAAGCTACCAACATCAATGGCAGGCAGAATTCACCTGATAAAATCTATTATATTACCCAAGTGTTTATATGTATTCGCACACTCCCCAGTAAAAATACCAAAACAGATATTTAAAAAATTAAACTCGCAGATGACTCGGTTCATTTGGGCATATGGAAGATGCAAATTAAAATTTAATAAATTACAAAGACCAAAGACAGAAGCTGGACTGGCCCTCCCGGATTTATATTTATATTATTTGGCAGGGCAACTGAAACATCTAAGATCATGGGTAGGACAGGAAAAAATAACAAGGATAGAGGAATATCTCCTTACTAAAATGCAAATAGATGACTTAATGATGGGACTAGAATTAAAAGATCTGAGGAGAGTGGGAGTAAAAATCCCCCTTTTGAAAGTGGCAAGGACAGTATGGAGAGAGGCTAAGAAACTGACGGGATTTGTTGGAATTCCAACAGAAACTGCGCTTTGGAACAATCCAAAATTTGAACAACTGGAAGCCTTTGAGGATAGTAAATTTTGGAAGCAGAATAAGATAATAACTTTTGGTCAGCTATATGACAAAAATGTGATACTAACCTATGAAAACCTATGTAAACAATATAATTTATTGAGTAAACAGTTCTACAGATACCTTCAGCTGAGGCAGGTGCTACAGACACAGTTTAGAAGAGAGGAATTAAAAATATCTAAATATCCCCTTATAGGCATTCTGAGATCACAGGGACCTAAGGGATTGATAGCAAAGATTTACACACACTTGCTACAGAAGAAAATAGAAGGCGAACCACTGAAAATAAGGGATAAGTGGCAGGAGGCTATTCCAGACATGAGCGATCATGAATGGGATGAAGCCTGCAATTCCCACTTGAAGGTATCCCCTGCAATGAATAACAGGATAATACAGATGAATATAATACATCAGACGTACTTGGCTCCAAATAGATTGCACAAAATGGGGAGGATGACTGAACCAAGATGTACTAGATGTGGGCAGGGGGGAGCAGACTTCCTTCATGTAATGTGGTACTGTGGCAAAATAGGAAAATATTGGCAACAGGTAGCTAGGAAAATAGGAAAAGTCTTGACTAAACCTTTTATAGCTACGATGGAATTATGTTTGTTGGGGATATTGAGGGAAGAGAGAGATAATAGAGATAATAATACCTTCTTAAGGGAGGTACTGTTTCTGGCAAGAAAACAAATAATAGAAAAATGGATTCAGCCATATCCCCCGACAGTAACCCAATGGGTGAGAGCAGTAAACCAGGTCCTACCCTATGAAAAAATAATGTACGAACAAAGGGGAAACGGGCGAAGGTATGAAAATATATGGGCAAAGTGGAATAGAACATGGCTAATAGTGGATAGAGGAATATCTGAAAATATAGTATAAGGTGACCATAGAGGGTGAGAGAGGAAATAATGAAAGAGAGGAGAAAATGTAATTATAATTTGTATTATATAAAGAAATGTAAAAGTATATAAAAATGTATAATGTAAATTATTATGTAAGGAAAAATTTGGAATAAAGAGTTTTGAAAAAAAAAAAAAAAGAATGCCTATCCGATTCCGTTGATTACGGAGCTATTTGACCGCCTCAAGGGAGCAACAGTTTTCACAAATCTTGATTTGAGAGGGGCATACAATCTCGTGAGGATTAAGGAAGGCGACGGGTGGAAAACTGCGTTTAATATGAGAACAGGCCATTATGAGTACCTCATAATGCCTTTTGGTCTTTGTAACGCCCGCAGTGTTCCAGGAATTTATTAACAATGTCCTCCGAGATTTGTTGCAGGTATGTGTTGTGGTTTATCTCGATGATATCCTCATATTTTCCAAGTCCCTGGAGATCCACCACACAGATATCTGTCGTGTGCTTCAGAAACGAAGAGAGAACAATCTCTATTGTAAACTGGAGAAGTGCGAGTTCCATCGTGAACAGGTTAAATTTCTGGGCTTGTGTCATTTCCACTGCTGGTTTTTCGATGGACCCAGAGAAACTTTTGGCAGTCCTACAGTGGCCCGACCCGTGGGTTTACATCCTCTGCATCATTTCCTGGGCTTTGCCAACTATTATCAGAAGTTTATTCGTAATTTCTCGTCTCTGGTCAAGCCCCTGACTGATATGACCAGAAAGGACGATAACCAACAGAGTTGATCTCCGGACTCCACTAAGGCCTTTGAGAGTCTCAAGGCTGCCTTTGTTTCTGCTCCTGTGTTGGCACATCCGGATCCTACGTTATCCTACCTGTTTATCCTTGATGTTGATGCTTCTGAGACTGGTGTTGGCGCCGTTCTGTCTCAACATCCTACTTCTGAGAGCGTTATGCATCCTTGTCACTTGCGCAATTACGAGATTGATGACAGAGAGCTGTTGGCGATCATTTTAGCCCTGAAACAATGGAGACATCTCTTCAAAGGTACCAATGTGCCGGTTCTCGTTCTTACTGACCATAAAAATCTCACATTCTTGTCTGAGGTTAAACGCCTCTCTCCCAGAAGGGCGCAATGGGCTCTTTTCTTGTCAAGTTTCAATTACATTGTCTCATTCTTACTCAGTACTAAGAATGTAAGGGCTTACGCCTTGTCACAACAATTTTCCTCCACTTCAAAGTTGGAGTCGGTTCCGGTTCCTGTGTTTCCTTCTGATCATATTCTGGCTATGGTTCGCACCAGTCTCACTTCTCCTTTGGATGAAAAAATTCTTGCTGCTCAGGTCCATGCCCCTCCTGAGAAACCTTGTGACTGCTGCTTTGTCCCAGAGAGTCTCCTTACTGCCATGCTCCAGACTTACCATTCTCCCAAGGCAGCTGACCACCCTGGGAAGAATCAACTCGTTTGGGCCTTTTCCCAACAATTCTGGTGGCCTAGTCTACATGCTGATGTAACTGCCTTCGTAGCTGCCTGTTCCGTGTGTGCTCAGAGTAAGACTCCACGACACCCTACAGTGGGCCTCCTACAACCCATACCCAATGGAGAGAGGCCCTGGACCCACCTGTCTATGGATTTCATTGTGGAGTTAACCAACTCCCAGGGCAACACAGTTATCCTTATGGTGGTTGACCAGTTCTCAAAGTTGTGTCATTGTATTCCACTTAAGAAGTTGCCAACTTCTAAGGAACTGGCTTCCATTTTTGCTCGGAAGATCTTTCGCTTACATGGGCTACCCAAGGTGATTGTCTCGGACAGGGGTAGTCAGTTTGTGTCCTGGTTCTGGTGAGCCTTTTGTGCACAGTAGGGAATTCAGCTTGCTTTTTCTTCTGTGTATCACCCGCAGTCTAATGGGGCCACAGAACGAGCCAATCAGTCCTTGGAGTAATTCCTATGTTGCTATATTTCTGACCATCATAACAACTGGTCAGACCTATTACCGTGGGCAGAGTTTGCTCACAACAGTGCCTTGAATGCTGCTTCCCGATTGTCCCTGTTTATGGCGAATTATGGTTTCCAACCTTCCATGTTGCCTGACTCGTTTGTTCCGCAGAATATTCCTGCTTTAGAGGAGCCTCCCTGTGGTCTTCGTTCCACTTGCACACAAGTCCAGGAGGCTTTGCGTCATGCTAATGATAGGTACAGACTCCATGCTGACCACAGACGCCTGCCTGCGCCTTCCTAACAGGTTGGGGACATGGTCTGGCTGTCATCTTGCAATCTCTGACTTCATGTTCCCGCACCTCGGTTTATTGGGCCTTTCAGTATTCTTCGCAGGATTAACCAGTGGCTTATGCATTAGACCTTCCTCCTAATATGTGTATTTCAAATGTATTTCATGTCTCCTTATTAAAACCTTTGGTCTGCAACAGCTTTGACACCTCAATGCCATGTCCTCATCCTGTACAGGTTGAGAACCATGAGGAGTATGAAGTACAGTCCATTGTTGACTCTTGTAGGTTCCGTGGGCGCATACAGTACCCAGTGCATTGGAAAGGGTATGGTCTGGAGGAACGCTCTTGGGTCTCATCCTCAGACGTACATGCCCATGTACTCCTCCGTGATTTCCATAGACGTTTTCCCCTCAAGCCTGGTGGTCCTCCGAGGGGGAGGGGCCGTTGAGGAAGGGGCACTGTCAGGGCTGGTCTAAGCCCTTCCTTCTCTGAGCTGGCCGCTCAGCTGTCGGCTAATTGCCAGCACCCATCTCTCTCCACATTTACTCAGCTGTTGTTGATATTCTGCTTGTCAGTCCTGCCTACTCAAGCCGTCCTGTCCTGAGGAGCTCTGCCTTCACCTTGGCCAACATCACAAGAAACATATCCCGCATTCCTGTTTAAAGACTGGCTTTGCTGACATCCCTTCTGGCTCCGGATCCTGCTTGCTGTTCCACTACTTTGGTCCCTGACTTCTGGCTTGGCTGACTATCATTTCCAGTTACTGAACTTTGGCTATATTTTGACTAGGTTTATTCTTTTTACTTTTATTATTAAACAAGTGTGATTTAACTGTACTTCTGTCTGTCTGATTTCATGGTTCCTGACAGATTCTCAGTTTAACCACCATTCATAGGCATTGTAAGCATAGCAAAGATTCTTTTTTGACCCCAAGTATGTTTTTCACAATACAACAATGGGTCAAGATCATTGTGCAGTTCACATGCTGTTCTGGGTATGTTTTGTACCGGATAATGATTACTGGAACACTTTTGTTTAAAAGCATAAAGCTTCTTTCTCTCAGATATGTCCTTGTCCAAAAGAAGTGACCTAACCCGATTTATCGTTAAACATTGCATAGTGACCATCTTGTTTATTTCAATAGTATTCCACATATAATTATTTTACTGGTAACTATAAATAACTGAAAGCACTTTAAACACAAAGCTTGCGAATAAAGCTGCTTATGAATGTGATAAAGGAAAAGCAATACTCACCATTATGAATAGTTGGCATTGTCTCAAATGCAGAAGAGAAGTTAAAAAGATCTTATGTGCTAAAAAACGACATGATGCTTGAAGCAATCTATGAAATGTTCTTTTGATTTTATACTACAACAGTATTTACTTTTTGGAAACAAACCAGTCAAACTACAGCTGCTGTCATTTGATCTTCAAAAATGTATTTTTGCTGTTATCTCACAAATAACAGGTCACAACAATGCCACTAAATATTTCTTCTGTGAGCCACAATACAAATAACAGGTGTACTCTGGTTGTGATGGACAACACAGATATGTCCTCTTGTCCGGTTTAAAAATGTAAGTTCTGTCACATGGTTATGAACAATATATTTCTGGTATGTGACCCACTACACAGACAAATATGCTACCAAGTCTTTCAGATTTTCAGATTTTCTCATGTAGAAACCACACGCATAGCTCCCAACTGTCCCTGATTTCGAAGGACTGTCCCTGATTTGTAACAAAGTCCCTCTTTCCTCCTCATTTTGGTCTGATCTATATAGTTGTAAATAAAATGCACTTTTTATCTTTCAAAAAGTGTTTCCCAGTGCTAAACCTTTCATACAATTTCTAAATTGCTGCATTTGCAATAAAAGCTAATATAAAGGAATAGTAGTGGTAAAAAAAAAAACACTAGTGGGTTTAAGTAAAATTTGTTTTTGTTTAATTCATCTTTAAGGGGGCGTAGCGGTGGGGTGTGTCCTATGCCTACATACGTTTGCTAATAGGTGTCCCTCATTCCCATCTCAAAAAGTTGGGAGGTATGCGCATGTACTTAGAATTAGAAACATATTTGTAATGACCAATGCAGAATTGCTTGCTATGATTGGGGAATTTTAATTTCAATAGATTTTTTTTTTTTAGAAGCACACGATTAGGGCCTGAGGCTCTAATTGACTTCAAAAAGGGTGGACTCTGTGCCCTGAGCCCACCCTATTGTGTGACATTAGCGAATTAAGTTTAGCTAATGTCTTCTGCCGCGTACACACGATCAGACTATCCGGCAGACTTAGTCCGGCGGGCAATCCGCAGGACTTTCCAGCGGAGGTCAAATGAACAGACTTACCCACACACAGAGTAAAGTCCGTTCATTTTGAATGTGACTTCAGGTACGACGGGACTAGCTAAGGAAGTCAATGTCGCCGCCTCCATCGGGGAAGCCCTACGCTGAAAAAATGTCGTGGGGGTCCCCCCAAAGTCCATACCAGACCCTTATCTGAGCACGCAGCCCGGCCGGTCAGGAAAGTGGGTGGGGACAAGCAAGCGCCCCCCCTCCTGAACCGTACCAGGCGGCGTGCCCTCAACATGGGGGGGTGGGTGCTTTGGGGAAGGGGGGCCCTGCGGCCCCCCAGCCCAAAGCACCTTGTCCCCATGTTGATGAGGACAAGGGCCTCTTCCTGACAACCCTGGCGGTTGGTTGTCGGGGTCTGGGAGCTTATTGGAATCCGGGACCCCCCTTTAATAAGGGGGCCCCCAGATCCCGGCCCCCCACCCTATGTGAATGAGTATGGGGTACATCATACCCCTACCAATTCACCTGAGAGAAAAAAGTGTAAATAAATAAAACACACAACACAGGTCCGGCCCGATCTTCTCGTTTGTCGCCGCTGACTTCTTCTTTTCTCTTCTTCCTTCTTCTCTTCTTCCAATGTTTCGGGGGATGCTGGGACTGTGACATCATAAGGGGCAGTGTCACCATGTGACATCACCCGGTGACCCCGCCCCTTATGCCTATATAAGTTGCCATGCAACATGTCCCCGGCATTACAGCTGTAGAGAGCGTTGTGTCAACATCGGAAGAGATGAAGGAAGAAGAGAAGAAGAAGAAGACGGTGGCAGCGACGAACTAGAAGACCGATGTACGATGTACCCCATACTCATTCACATAGGGTGGGGGGGCCAGGGATCTGGGGCCCCCCTTATTAAAGGGGGCTCCCAGATTCCGATAAGCCCCTCGCCCCCAGACCCCGACAACCAACAGCCAGGGTTGTCGGGAAGAGGCCCTTGTCCTCATTAACATGGGGACAAGGTGCTTTGGGGTGGGGGGCCGCAGGGCCCCCCTTCCCCAAAGCACCCACCCCCCCATGTTGAGGGCACGCAGCCAGGTATGGTTCAGGAGGGGGCGCTTGCTCGTCCCCACCCCCTTTCCTGACCGGCCAGCCTGCGTGCTCGGATAATGGTCTGGTATGGACTTTGGGGGGACCCCCACACCATTTTTTATGGCGTAGGGGTTCCCCTTAAAATCCATACCAAGTGACGGGGCTAGCAAGGTGTCAATCTTGCCGATGGAGGCAGCGGCATTGACTTCCTTTGCTAGTCCCGTCGTACCTGAAGTCACGTTCAAAATGAATGGACTTTACTCCGTGTGTGGGCAAGTCTGTTCATTTGAAAAATCCGAGGGGAGAGGGGGGAGTTTGTGTGGGGTGGCGGGCTGGGGGGGTCTGTGGTCAGACAGGGGGAGATGGAGCACCAGCTGCCACTGGGTCAGACAGTAGGAAAATGGATCCTCAGCTTTTAGCAGCCACATTTTGGGAAAGTTCAATATGCTTCTATCATACTTAGGTGCCATCTAGGAATTTACCATTCAAGAATCTTTTTTCTGTACTATGCAGAAGACACCAGAGCTCAAGACGTGCAAGTGTGGGTGTACATAAAGGTAACATTGCAACTAGAACTGATAGACCAACTAAAAAAGAGACCAACAGACAGAGAAAAAGGCAAGCAAAGCACTGTGATTATGCAAAGATAGGCAGAACAAAGGGAATAAAATCAAAGGTGCAGAAGAAGAAATAAACACTGGGCTGTGTAGAGAAGCAAACACCACAGGAAACCAGACTGAAAGGAGAAGGAAGACAGGCCAAACAAAACCATGGCAGGTATAAGGGATATAAAAACGTAATTAATAAATTCTAAGATTACAGGGTCAACAACCTGGGAAACTAACACACACATCAAGAAACATTTGCATCTAACAAAACTACAGTAAAAAGTGGGGAAAAAAAGACCAATGAATGGGGGGGGGGGGGGGCGCTCTCTCATCTCCCCTCTTTTCCTGCGGCCTGCCAGTTTGCATGCTTGGATAAGGGTCTGGTATGGATTTTTGGGGGGACCCCACGCCATTTTTTTTAAAAATTTTGGCGCGGGGTTCCCTTTAATATCCATATCAGACCTGAAGGGCCTGGTATGGAATTTAGGAGGACCCCCACGCATTTTTTATTTTTAATTTTGGTTTGGGTTCCCCTGTGGGGAAATCCCCATGCCGTTTTTATCAATGAACTTTTATGTGTATTGCGGACCGACAATTCATTGTAGCCGCGAGTAGTTTTAAATTCGTTTCTTTCCTTTAGAAATGTAATTTTGCTGTCAGACTGTTCAAAACACGGGAAACATGCGCCCCTTTACAGGCATAGTATAGACACCCCCCAGGTACGAAATTTAAAGGAATATTACACTTTTATTGTTTCACTTTAAAGTGGTTGTAAACACTTACAAACCACTTTGACCTACAGGTAAGCCTAGTTTAAGGCTTACCTGTAGGTCCAATAAATATCTCTTAAACCTACATGGTTCAGGAGATACTTAGAAAAGAAAAGGCACCGCTATCTACGGCGCATGCGCCGGAGTGACGTCATCGCAGCTCCAGCGAATGACAGCGCTGGAGCGGCGAGACCCAGAAGTCACTCTGGGTTTGATGGCGGCGCAGAAGATCGTGGATGAGGGGGCGATATGCCGCTCTCGTGCGCATGCGTGGGAGTGACTTAGAAAAGAAAAGGCACCGCTATCTACGGCACATGCGCCGTAAAACAGTGGCACGCAGGTGCACTGCGATATGCCGCTCTCGTGCGCATGCGTGGGAGTGACGTCATCGCAGCTCCAGCGAATGACAGCGCTGGAGCGGCGAGACCCAGAAGTCACTCTGGGTTTGATGGCGGCGCAGAAGATCGTGGATGAGGGGGCTTCGTTCTCCGGTAAGTCATTCATAATGAGCTAGGTATGCTATGCATACTAGCTCATTATGCCTTTGCCTTGCAGGGTGCATTTTTTTTTTTTTAAATCGGCTTTACTTCCTCTTTAAGCATTATTAAAATCACTGCTCCCGAAAAAACTGAAGAAGTTTTTAAAACTTTTTTTTGCATTGATACATGTCCCCTGGGCAGGACCCAGGTCCCCAAACACTTTTTATGACAATACCATGCATATAAGCCTTTAAAATTAGCACTTTTGATCATTCATGTTCGTGTCCCATAGACTGTTCGCATGTTCTGGTGCGAACCAAACAGGGTGTGTTCGGCTCATCCCTACTTTAGACACCAAAGCATAGGTCTTGGAATCCCAGGATAGATTTTAGCCATATCTTACCATAATTTATTTTTTTTGGCCCTAGTATTGACTCAGAGATATTTCATTTGAATACAAAAAACTTTGGCTTTTCTGACTCTTTGGTATAGCCGTCCTTAAGGGTACTTCATGGGTATTCCAAATGTGGGTTGTATCAAGTATGCAACATGGGTAAACTGAGACGATCTCCTTGCAGAGATACCTACCTGCTCAGCATTGATCTTCATACCCTAAAATTACAAATCATTTGCTATTTGAAAATGTAAACATATACATACTTGAAATGAAATGCAGTTTTAAAGCACCAATATATGTGTAAATCTGCCCACTTATATAAGCCATTGTGCTAAAACTAATAAATGGTTTAACCAGTTGAAGGCAGACCTTAATGCATCTCTATACATACAATTAAGCAAAAGGAAAAGGCATTAAAGGTGTTGCTCTGGGAACATAAAAAATATCCATCAAGATTACAAACGATTCCCAGTGCACTCTAGGTTATCCAAGAAGATGTCACTCCAGAGTTGCTTGCTTTAAGGCACAATTTGTCTGCCTGAAACTTCAACTATATGTAATTCAGAGGCTAAACATATATGTGTTCCTTCCAAATACTTAGGGTAGCTACTTTTTGTTTTATCTGTATCCATAAATCCAAACCCACACACACCATCTATAGTCCATATCTATTATTAGTAGCAAGTCAAGGGGACACCTTACATCTTGGTTTCTCTTAGGCTATGAAGAGGTGAATGAATACTTTATTCATATATGCCAATCTTGTAAGATATTGTTGAGAGGTAGAGTCTGAAGTGGACCTTAGGCTGAAGGTTGAGGCGTCAGTATAGTCAGGCAGGCCGGGTCACCAATAGTTCTGGCAGAAAGGCACACAATCAGAATGAGAAAGAGTAGTCAATGACAGGCAGGGGTCATACACAGACTGGCAGGGGAAAGCAAAATCGTCAGGTGGAAGAGAAGACAAGAAATCTATTCTCAGAGGAAGGCACACACCAGAGGCTTAACTAGAACCTTCAGGGCCCTGGTGTAAAAAAACATGAAGGGCCCCCCATGGATCAGTGGCAGCGGTGGTGGGGGCAGGATAGGATCAGTGGCAGAGGTGGTGGGGGGAGGGGATAAGATCAGTGGCAGAGGTGGTGGTGGTGAGGGGAGTGGGATCAGTCTACTGATGGCAGTGGAGGGGATTGGATCAGCGGCAGCGCTGGTGGTAGGGGGGATAGGATCAGTCCACTGCTGAGGGTATTGGGGGTGGGGAATGGGATCAGTGGTAGCAGTGGTGGTGGTGGGGATAGGGATGACATCAGTGGCGGTGGTGGGAAAAAGGATAACATCAATGGTGATGGTGGGGAAAGGGAGGACATCAGTGGCTGTGGTGGTGGGTATAGGGATGACGGCAGTGGCAGTGGTGGGGATAGGGGTGACATCAGTGGCGGTGGTGGGGATAGGGATGACAGTGTCCACTGCCACTAATGTCATCCCTATCCCCACCACTGCCACTGATTAGGGATGAGCCGAACACCCCCGGGTTCGGTTCGAACCAGAACCTTCGAACGGACCGAAAGTTCGCGCGAATTTTCGAACCCTATACGTTATAATGGACGCGAACGTTCGAAATCAAAAGTGCTAATTACAACGGCCAATATGCATGTTAATGTCATAAAACAGGTTTGGGGACCCGGGTCCTGCCCCAGGGGACATATATCAATGCAAAAAGAACTTTTAAAAACTAACGTTTTTTCGGGAGCAGTCATTTTAATGATGCATAAAGTGAAAAAAAAAAAAGTGAAATTTTCCTTTAAATATGGTACCTGGGGGGTGTCTAAAGTATGCCTGTGAAGTGGCATGTGTTTCCCGTGTTTAGAACTGTCCTTGCACAAAATGACATTTGTAAAGGAAAAAAAGAAGCCATTTAAAACCACTTGCGGCTTTAGGTTTGATCTTAAGTAGAATCTGAACAGGTACATTATGAAGTGTAGCTCCATCCCAAAAAAATCTATTTTTAAGCTTTTTGGAGAACATAGGGAGGGGTTATCACCCCTGTAACATTTGCTGTCTTTGCACATCTGTTCAGAACATGTCACCTCACTTTCCGTCCCAATGACAAATGTTTTTGGAAAAGTGGGGTTTTAATTGAAACAAGGATTGGTGATAAAGTATCAGTAGAGAGGAGATACCTTTTTCCCAAATTAAATCTAACAGGATAGAATTTCCCTTCCTAGGGGTAGATTTCCTCTCACTTCCTGTTTTCTCTTTCCATTTGCAAGTAGGAGTCGTTTGTAAGTTGGATGTTTGAAAGTAGGGGCCTGGCGTATATACTCTGCAGAAATTTGCCCTATTAGATGTTGGTGTAGCCACAAGACTGGTGGGCACAGGAATGGGCCCTGCTGTGAGTTAATAGATCAAGATTTGTAATTGCATGCACCTGTTGAACAGGGCAGAAAAATTGGGGGTGGTGGTGGTGGTGGTGGACGGTTTTTGCCACAAGACTGTAAGCTCTCACAGTTACTCTTGGTGGGCGCAGGAATGGGCCCTGCTGTGAGTTATTAGATCAAGATTTGTAATTGCAAGCACCTGATGAACAGGGCAGAAAAATTGGGCCTTTGGCGGTGGTGGTGGACGGTGTTGCCACAAGACTGTAGGCCCTCATAGTTACTCTTGGTGGGCGCAGGAATGGGCCCTGCTGTGAGTTATTAGATCAAGATTTGTAATTGCAAGCACCTGATGAACAGGGCAGAAAAATTGGGCCTTTGGCGGTGGTGGTGGACGGTGTTGCCACAAGACTGCAGGCCCTCATAGTTACTCTTGGTGGGCGCAGGAATGGGCCCTGCTGTGAACTATTAGATCAAGATTTGTAATTACCCGCCCCTGTTAAACAGGGGCTGAAAAATTGTGCCTTAGGCACTGGTGCTGGTGCCACAACACTGCAACCCCTCACAGAGACTGTACTTGGAGCACAGCAGTCACACGTGTTGCGAAGCATTTTTTTATAAAAATTGTATGTACACGCCCCTGTTAAACAGGGGCTGAAAAATTGTGCCTTAGGCACTGGTGCTGGTGCCACAACACTGCAACCCCGGCCCTCACAGATACTGTACTTGGAGCACAGCAGTCACACGTGTTGCGAAGCATTTTTTTAAAAAATTGTAAGTACACGCCCCTGTTAAACAGGGGCTGAAAAATTGTGCCTTAGGCACTGGTGCTGGTGCCACAACACTGCAACCCGGCCCTCACAGATACTGTACTTGGAGCACAGCAGTCACACGTGTTGCGAAGCATTTTTTTAAAAAATTGTAAGTACCCGCCCCTGTTAAACAGGGGCTGAAAAATTGTGCCTTAGGCACTGGTGCTGGTGCCACAACACTGCAACCCGGCCCTCACAGATACTGTACTTGGAGCACAGCAGTCACACGTGTTGCGAAGCATTTTTTTAAAAAATTGTAAGTACCCGCCCCTGTTAAACAGGGGCTGAAAAATTGTGCCTTAGGCACTGGTGCTGGTGCCACAACACTGCAACACGGCCCTCACAGAGACTGTACTTGGAGCACAGCAGTCACACGTGTTGCGAAGCATTTTTTTAAAAAATTGTAAGTACACGCCCCTGTTAAACAGGGGCTGAAAAATTGTGCCTTAGGCACTGGTGTGGTGGCATGGATCATTGAGGAGGAGGAAGAGGATAGTCAGTGAACATAAGAGGACAGTCACTCAGCATCAGCATAGGCAGTCTTGAAGGGATGTGACATTAAAAATTATTCGGTTATATCCGCCTCAGGTGCCTGGTAGCTGGTGGTGATCCAAGACTGATTCATTTTGATGAATGTCAGTCGATCAACCGAGGCGGTGGACAGGCGCACCCTATGATCAGTCACAAATCCTCCAGCAGCACTGAATGTGCGTTCGGAAAGAACGCTGGAGGCAGGACAGGCCAGTAGCTCAATTGCATACTGTGCAAGCTCTGGCCAGTGATCCATCCTCAGGACCCAGTAAGCCAGAGGATTTTCGGTGGGAAAGGTGTCCAAGTCTGACCTTGCCCCAAGGTATTCCTGCACCATGTATATCAGACGCTGGCGATGGTTGCTGGAACCGATCATACCTTGGGGCTGCGGACTAAAAAATTGTCTGAACGCATCGGTCAGACGTCCACCTTCCCCACTGCTCCTTCTGCCACTGACCGAAGCCTCAGCAACTCGTCGCCCAGGACCAGGAGTTTGTAGCCTCCCAGTTTCTGGGAACGCGTTGCACAGACCTTTCTGCAAGGCCTCCCTGAGATGTCTCATCCTCTGCTCCCTCTGCGACGGCAAGATAAGGTCCGCAACCTTACCCTTGTACCGCGGATCAAGGAGAGTGGCCAGCCAGTAATGGTCCCTCTCCTTGATCCGAAGAACACGAGGATCCTTCCGCAGGCTTTGCAGGATCAGGGAGGCCATGCAGCGTAGGTTAGCTGAGGCATTCGGTCCGGAGTCTTCTGGGTCACTGAGGATGACATGATCGCCAGCCACCTCCTCCCAGCCACGTACAAGTCCACTGGCTTGTTGGGACTGTAAATCATCCCTAAAAGACTGCTGCTGCTGATGCTGAGTGCCAGGCTCCACCTCCATGCTCACACAATCCTCCTCCTCCTCCTCCTCCTCCTCATCCTCTTCCTGTGTGATGGGTGGGACAGGAGGAACACTGTCCGGATAAAGGGGGCATTGAGAGGCAAGGAAGTCCTCCTCTTCCTGCCTCTGTTCTGCCTCAAGTGCCCTGTCCATTATCCCACGCAGCGTATGCTCCAACAGGTGGACAAGAGGGACAGTGTCACTGATGCATGCACTGTCACTGCTCACCATCCTCGTGGCCTCCTCAAATGGTGAGAGGACAGTGCATGCATCCCTGATCATGCTCCACTGACGTGGGGAAAAAAAACCAAGCTCCCCTGACCCTGTCCTGGTGCCGTAGTCGCAAAGGTACTCATTGATGGCCCTCTGCTGCGTGTGCAGTCGCTGCAGCATGGCCAACGTTGAGTTCCACCTGGTGGGCATGTCAGATATTAGGCGGTTCTTGGGCAGGTTCAGCTCCTTTTGCAGCTCAGTCAGCCGAGCACTGGCATTATAAGATCGGCGGAAATGCACACAGACTTTCCTGGCCTGCCTCAGGACATCCTGTAAGCCTGGGAACCTGCCCAAGAACCGCTGCACCACCAGGTTGAGGACGTGAGCCATGCACATGGGTGAGCTGCCCCTGTCGCAGGGCGGAGAGGAGGTTGGTGCCATTGTCAGAAACGACCATTCCTGGCTTAAGCTGACGTGGCGTCAACCACCTCTCGGCCTGCCCCTGCAGAGCTGCCAGAACCTCTGGCCCAGTGTGGCTCCTGTCCCCCAAACACACCAGCGCAAGCACGGCATGGCATCTTTTTGCCTGCGTACTTGCGTAGCCCCTTGTACGCCTACGGAGCACCGCTGGTTCCAAGGACAGAGCACTGGAGGAAGAAGAAGAGGAGGGGGTGGAGGAGAGAGGTGTGTCACAACCAGTAGCAGTAGTCGCGTTTTGGAGGCGTGGTGGCGGAACAACCTCCAACACTACTGCACCTTGTCCTGCATCCCTCCCAGCTGCCAATAGAGTGACCCAATGGGCCGTGAAAGAAAGGTACCGTCCCTGTCCATGCCTGCTGGACCATGAGTCAGCGGTAATATGCACCTTACCGCTGACCGCCCTGTCCAGCGAGGCATGGACATTGCCCTCCACATGCCGGTAGAGAGACGGAATCGCCTTCCGCGAGAAAAAGTGGCGTTTGGGAACCTGCCACTGAGGAACCGCACATTGAACAAACTCACGGAAGGGGGCCGAGTCTACCAACTGAAAAGGCAGCAGTTGAAGTGCTAGCAATTTAGCAAGGCTAGCATTCAACCGCTGGGCATGTGGATGGCTGGGAGTGTACTTCTTTCTACGGTCCAGCAGCTGGGGCAGGGAAATTTGCCTGCTGCAATCGGACGTCGGTGTACTGCAAGTACTTGGTTGTGACACACCGAATTCTACACCTTCAGTCCTCTCAGAGCAGCTTTCAGAGAGGACTGAAGGTGTAGTGGGGATGGAGATCCCAGCTGAGGAGGATCAAGGAGAGGTCCGCTTAGTTCTTTGGTGTGGGTCTTTTATGTGTGCCTGCCAACGAGCTGCATGGCAGGTCGCCATATGTCTGGTCATGCTTGTCGTGCCCAAGCGGCTGATGTTTTGGCCACGCGAGATACGCTTGAGACAAATATTGCAAATAGCAGTGGTGCGATCTGCTGCACTCGTCTCAAAAAAGGCCCACACCAAAGAACTTTTCTGATAACGTGCAGAGGCAGCGCCCTGCACAGGCGGAGCTCTGCGGTGTTGTACAGTTGCTGTGCTGGCCTCTACCTGGCCTCCAGGGGGCATCCTGCCTCGTTGGACATGTGACGCCGCATCCTCCTCCTCCTCGTCCTCCTCCTCATCCTCTCTCCCTTGAGGCACCCACGTGGAGTCAGTGACCTCATCATCCCCTCCCTCTTCACCACTAGAGCAAACCTGGCAGTAAGCTGCAGCTGGTGGAACAGTACTGCCAGATTCCTCAAGATGGGTATCGTCATCCGAGCCTTCGAATCGTTGGGCATCCTCCTGGAGCATGTACCCAACACTGTGCTCAAAGAGTTCGGGGGACTCCTCAGGAGGACATGGTGGGTCTAGGGAAGGGGTGGCTGATGATGCTCTGTCAGTACCCTGAGCCTGGGTGAGAGAGGATGAGGAGGATGAGGAGGGCTTGGTCATCCATTCTACCAAGCCTTCAGCATGATGCGGCTCCACATGTCCAGCTGCCGAAAACAAAGACGCGCGTGTCCCATGGCCACGTGCTGATGACGATGCACGACCACGTCCACGTCCACGGCCACGTCCACTAGAAACAGAGCCTGCCTGCCCTGTGTTCTTGGCTCTGCACGCTCTGCCTCCCCTTGGCGGTCTTCCAGCCATTGTAGTCGGTAGTCCTGTGGGTGCTGCTGAGAAGAAAATATAGGAGCTCTGTGTGATGCCACTAACACACTAGAAGTCCTATGGGTGCTTCTGCAAAGAAAATAGAGGAGCTCTGTGTGATGCCACTAACACACTAGAAGTCCTGTGGGTGCTTATGCAAAGAAAATAGAGGAGCTCTGTGTGATGCCACTAACACACTAGAAGTCCTGTGGGTGCTGCTGAGAAGAATATATAGGAGCTCTGTGTGATGCCACTAACACACTAGAAGTCCTATGGGTGCTTCTGCAAAGAAAATAGAGGAGCTCTGTGTGATGCCACTAACACACTAGAAGTCCTGTGGGTGCTGCTGAGAAGAATATATAGGAGCTCTGTGTGATGCCACTAACACACTAGAAGTCCTATGGGTGCTTCTGCAAAGAAAATAGAGGAGCTCTGTGTGATGCCACTAACACACTAGAAGTCCTGTGGGTGCTTCTGCAAAGAAAATAGAGGAGCTCTGTGTGATGCCACTAACACACTAGAAGTCCTGTGGGTGCTTCTGCAAAGAAAATAGAGGAGCTCTGTGTGATGCCACTAACACACTAGAAGTCCTGTGGGTGCTGCTGAGAAGAATATATAGGAGCTCTGTGTGATGCCACTAACACACTAGAAGTCCTATGGGTGCTTCTGCAAAGAAAATAGAGGAGCTCTGTGTGATGCCACTAACACACTAGAAGTCCTGTGGGTGCTTCTGCAAAGAAAATAGAGGAGCTCTGTGTGATGCCACTAACACACTAGAAGTCCTGTGGGTGCTTATGCAAAGAAAATAGAGGAGCTCTGTGTGATGCCACTAACACACTAGAAGTCCTGTGGGTGCTTCTGCAAAGAAAATAGAGGAGCTCTGTGTGATGCCACTAACACACTAGAAGTCCTGTGGGTGCTTATGCAAAGAAAATAGAGGAGCTCTGTGTGATGCCACTAACACACTAGAAGTCCTGTGGGTGCTTATGCAAAGAAAATAGAGGAGCTCTGTGTGATGCCACTAACACACTAGAAGTCCTGTGGGTGCTGCTGAGAAGAATATATAGGAGCTCTGTGTGATGCCACTAACACACTAGAAGTCCTATGGGTGCTTCTGCAAAGAAAATAGAGGAGCTCTGTGTGATGCCACTAACACACTAGAAGTCCTGTGGGTGCTTCTGCAAAGAAAATAGAGGAGCTCTGTGTGATGCCACTAACACACTAGAAGTCCTGTGGGTGCTTCTGCAAAGAAAATAGAGGAGCTCTGTGTGATGCCACTAACACACTAGAAGTCCTGTGGGTGCTTATGCAAAGAAAATAGAGGAGCTCTGTGTGATGCCACTAACACACTAGAAGTCCTGTGGGTGCTTCTGCAAAGAAAATAGAGGAGCTCTGTGTGATGCCACTAACACACTAGAAGTCCTGTGGGTGCTTATGCAAAGAAAATAGAGGAGCTCTGTGTGATGCCACTAACACACTAGAAGTCCTGTGGGTGCTGCTGAGAAGAATATATAGGAGCTCTGTGTGATGCCACTAACACACTAGAAGTCCTATGGGTGCTTCTGCAAAGAAAATAGAGGAGCTCTGTGTGATGGGACTAACACACTTCAAGTCCTATAGGTGCTTCTGGGAACAAAATATAGCTCTGTGTGTGTGATGGGACTAACACACTTCAAGTCCTATAGGTGCTTCTGGGAAGAAAATATAGCTCTGTGTGTGTGTGATGGGACTAACACACTTCAAGTCCTATAGGTGCTTCTGGGAAGAAAATATAGCTCTGTGTGTGTGATGGGACTAACACACTTCAAGTCCTATAGGTGCTTCTGGGAAGAAAATATAGCTCTGTGTGTGTGATGGGACTAACACACTTCAAGTCCTATAGGTGCTTCTGGGAAGAAAATATAGCTCTGTGTGTGTGATGGGACTAACACACTTCAAGTCCTATAGGTGCTTCTGGGAACAAAATATAGCTCTGTGTGTGTAATGGGACTAACACACTTCAAGTCCTATAGGTGCTTCTGGGAAGAAAATATAGCTCTGTGTGTGTAATGGGACTAACACACTTCAAGTCCTATAGGTGCTTCTGGGAAGAAAATATAGCTCTGTGTGTGTAATGGGACTAACACACTTCAAGTCCTATAGGTGCTTCTGGGAAGAAAATATAGCTCTGTGTGTGTAATGGGACTAACACACTTCAAGTCCTATAGGTGCTTCTGGGAAGAAAATATAGCTCTGTGTGTGTAATGGGACTAACACACTTCAAGTCCTATAGGTGCTTCTGGGAAGAAAATATAGCTCTGTGTGTGTAATGGGACTAACACACTTCAAGTCCTATAGGTGCTTCTGGGAAGAAAATATAGCTCTGTGTGTGTAATGGGACTAACACACTTCAAGTCCTATAGGTGCTTCTGGGAAGAAAATATAGCTCTGTGTGTGTAATGGGACTAACACACTTCAAGTCCTATAGGTGCTTCTGGGAACAAAAATATAGCTCTGTGTGTGTAATGGGACTAACACACTTCAAGTCCTATAGGTGCTTCTGGGAAGAAAATATAGGTGCTTCTGTTCTGAAAATATAGCTCTGTGTGTGTAATGGGACTAACACACTTCAAGTCCTATAGGTGCTTCTGGGAAGAAAATATAGCTCTGTGTGTGTAATGGGACTAACACACTTCAAGTCCTATAGGTGCTTCTGGGAACAAAATATAGCTCTGTGTGTGTAATGGGACTAACACACTTCAAGTCCTATAGGTGCTTCTGGGAAGAAAAATATAGCTCTGTGTGTGTAATGGGACTAACACACTTCAAGTCCTATAGGTGCTTCTGGGAAGAAAATATAGCTCTGTGTGTGTAATGGGACTAACACACTTCAAGTCCTATAGGTGCTTCTGGGAAGAAAATATAGCTCTGTGTGTGTAATGGGACTAACACACTTCAAGTCCTATAGGTGCTTCTGGGAACAAAATATAGGAGCTCTGCCTGCCTGCCACGAACACACTACAAGTCCTATAGGTGCTTCTGGTAACAAAATATAGGAGCTCTGCCTGCCTGCCACGAACACACTACAAGTCCTATAGGTGCTTCTGGTAACAAAATATAGGAGCTCTGCCTGCCTGCCACGAACACACTACAAGTCCTATAGGTGCTTCTGGTAACAAAATATAGGAGCTCTGCCTGCCTGCCACGAACACACTACAAGTCCTATAGGTGCTTCTGGTAACAAAATATAGGAGCTCTGCCTGCCTGCCACGAACACACTACAAGTCCTATAGGTGCTTCTGGTAACAAAATATAGTAGCTCTGCCTGCCTGCCACGAGCACACTACAAGCCCCTCTTTCTCAATCAATCTTTGTAACTGAATCTATCTAACTCAATCTCTGTAAGTGAATCTCTCTAACTATCTAAATGCAGCAGAGTGTCACAGAATCAGCCTGCTCAATCTGCGCCGGAACAGCATGTGACCGGCGCAGACGGCGTGGCGGCGTTTTATAGGGGGGGGCGTGTACTACAGCCCCTGAGCTGTAATTGGCTACAGGCGTCCTGCCTGTAGCCAATTATGGCTCTTCGAGTTTCCGGGGCTGTGATTGGCCAAGCATGCGGGGTCACAGTGCATGCTTGGCCAATCATCAGCCAGCAATGCACTGCGTCGGCCGCGCCGGCCGCAATGCATTGCGGGGCCGCTCGCATCACACGAATGTGATGCGAGCGGCCTATAGGTGCTTCTGGGAAGAAAATATAGCTCTGTGTGTGTAATGGGACTAACACACTTCAAGTCCTATAGGTGCTTCTGGGAAGAAAATATAGCTCTGTGTGTGTAATGGGACTAACACACTTCAAGTCCTATAGGTGCTTCTGGGAACAAAATATAGGAGCTCTGCCTGCCTGCCACGAACACACTACAAGTCCTATAGGTGCTTCTGGTAACAAAATATAGGAGCTCTGCCTGCCTGCCACGAACACACTACAAGTCCTATAGGTGCTTCTGGTAACAAAATATAGGAGCTCTGCCTGCCTGCCACGAACACACTACAAGTCCTATAGGTGCTTCTGGTAACAAAATATAGGAGCTCTGCCTGCCTGCCACGAACACACTACAAGTCCTATAGGTGCTTCTGGTAACAAAATATAGGAGCTCTGCCTGCCTGCCACGAACACACTACAAGTCCTATAGGTGCTTCTGGTAACAAAATATAGTAGCTCTGCCTGCCTGCCACGAGCACACTACAAGCCCCTCTTTCTCAATCAATCTTTGTAACTGAATCTATCTAACTCAATCTCTGTAAGTGAATCTCTCTAACTATCTAAATGCAGCAGAGTGTCACAGAATCAGCCTGCTCAATCTGCGCCGGAACAGCATGTGACCGGCGCAGACGGCGTGGCGGCGTTTTATAGGGGGGGGGCGTGTACTACAGCCCCTGAGCTGTAATTGGCTACAGGCGTCCTGCCTGTAGCCAATTATGGCTCTTCGAGTTTCCGGGGCTGTGATTGGCCAAGCATGCGGGGTCACAGTGCATGCTTGGCCAATCATCAGCCAGCAATGCACTGCGTCGGCCGCGCCGGCCGCAATGCATTGCGGGGCCGCTCGCATCACACCC
This sequence comes from Lithobates sylvaticus, assembly GCA_028564925.1. NCBI lineage: Eukaryota > Metazoa > Chordata > Amphibia > Anura > Ranidae > Lithobates > Lithobates sylvaticus. The sequence goes on from CM053033.1 coordinate 135,275,428, forward strand.
ACGTGATGCGGGCGGCCAAAATAGTTCTGGGCTCGCCGAGCGAGCGAACGCCCGGTGCTCGATGCGAACGTGGGTTCGCATCGAGCACCGGGCCCATCCCTACCACTGATGTTATCCCTATCCCTCTGATCAGCACTACTTGATGGGAGGGGGGAAGGGGGATGGGATCAGTCAGAGGCAGTGGTGGTGGTGGGGGATGAGACCAGTGACACTGGCACTCACCTGCTCTCAGTGTCATTAAAGTCCCCCTTCTCCTTCCTCAGTGTGTCTCTGCTTCCTTCACGTGTAAAAAGGGGGACCCCAGATCACGGCCCCCCACCCTGTGTGAATGAGTATGGGGTAAATGGGACCCCTACCCATTCACCTGAGGGAAAAAGTGTTAATTAAAAAAACACAACACAGGTTTTTAAAGTAGTTTATTAGACAGCTCAGGCGGTCTTCTTCCGACTTCGGCGGTCTTCTCGTCGGGCTCCTCCGCTATCTTCTGCTCTTTTACTGCTCTTTTACTAGCGGAGGAGCCCGGCTTTCTCCTTCGTCGCCACCGTCCGGGGGTCTTGTTCCGACTTCAGGGGTCTTGTCCCGCTCTTCCTTTCTTCTTCCGGGCCTCCGCTATCTTCTTCCAGCTCTCTTACTAGCGTTGGCCCGGTCTTCTCGTTCGTCGCTGTCGCCACCTTCTTCTTGTTCTTGTTCTTTTCTTCTTCTTCCTTCCGATGTTGACACAACGCTCTCTCTCCGGCCGCAATGCCAGGGACGCGTTGCTCGGCGACTTATATAGGCATAAGGGGCAGGGTCACATCGGAAGGAAAAAGAAGAAGAAGGTGGCGACAGCGACGAACGAGAAGGCCGGGCCAACGCTAGTAAAAGAGCTGCAAGAAGATAGCGGAGGCCCGGCAGAAGAAACGAAGAGTGAGGCAAGAACCCCCCAGTCAGAAGAAGACCCTGAAGTCGGAAGAAGACCCCCGGACGGCGGCAACGAAGGAGAAAGCCAGGCGCCTCCGCTAGTAAAAGAGCGGCAAAAGAGCAGAAGATAGTGGAGGAGCCCGGCGAGAAGACCGCCAAAGTCGGAAGAAGACCCCCGGAGCTGTCTAATAAACAACTTTAAAAACCTGTGTTGTGTTTTTTTATTAACACTTTTTCCCTCAGGTGAATAGGTAGGGGTACCATTTAACCCATACTCATTCACATAGGGTGGGGGGCCGGGATCTGGTGGCCCCCTTATTAAAGGGGGCTCCCGGATTCTGATAAGCCCCCCGCACGCAGACCCTGACAACCAATGGCCAGGGTTGTCAGGAAGAGGCCCTTGTCCTCATCAACATGGGGACAAGGTGCTTTGGGGCGGGGGGGCCGCAGGGCCCCCCCTTTCCCAAAACACCCCCCATGTTGAGGGCACACGGCCTGGTACGGCTCAGGAGGGGGGGGGGGCGCTTGCTCGTCCCCACCCCCTTTCCTGACCGGCCGGCTGCGTGCTCGGATAAGGGTCTGGTATGAACATTTTTTTGGCATAGGGGTTCCCCTTTAAATCCATACCAGGCGACGGGGCTAGCAAGGTGTCAATCTCGCCAATGGAGGCGGCGACATTGACTTCCTTCGCTAGTCCCGTCTACTTGGAGTCACATTCAAAATGAACGGACTTTACTCCGTGTGTGGGCAAGTCCGTTCATTTAAAAAGTCCGGCGGACTAGCACACAGAGGGGCGGATTGTCAGCCGGACTGCCGAGTCTGACGGAAAATTTTGAGTCAAGACTTCTTTCTAAGTCCACCGGACTTTTGGGAAGAAAAAGTCCGCCGGAGCCCACACACGGGCGAATAAGTCCGCCGGATAGTCCGATTGTGTGTACGCGGCATAAGTGTAGCAATATGGGTACATTTAATGAAGTTACAACATTTAGCATCTCACATGATTGAAGTTTAAAACAGGCACATCTAAATAGGCAGGCATCCAGTGTAAAGCTGTCCACATAGACCATCCTCCACACTGCCATCTACGCCATTCCTTCCACACTGGGCTCCACGAGAAAGCCTCGCTTTCAGATCTCTCTTCTGTGGGGTAGTCTTACCGGTCACAATTGCAGACTGACAGCGGTAAGAGGAGGACGGTCTTTACCCTGGATGCTTGCATACTTAGATGTGCCTGTTTTAATCATCAACCGTGAGAGTTGTTAAATGTTATACCTTCATTAAATGTAACCATGTTGCTACACTAATGCCGCGTACACACGAAGGGACTATCCCGCAATTCAAGGTTTTACTGTATACTCTTTTTGATTCTATTTTTGGGAGTATCTGTTTCACATAGTTCTGCCATCCATCTGTTGGTGAAATAGTGTTATATCACGGTCACGTGATAGTTTAAGTTCTTTTAGGGGTTTTATTCGGCATGTGCAAAGAGATATCACACTAATACATATAAATATAGCACATTTATTAAAGATAATGACCAATACATATAAAGAAAATATGACAAGAATACTTAACTAAAGATGCTGTTTTGCCACTAAGTCCTCGTCTGCTTTTATGCAGCATGGCTGACCATGGAGGCAGCTCTGATGTGAGAAAAGCATATTTCAGTTTGGACTGTGGTAGATAGTTACATAGTTAGGTTGAAAAAATACACAAGTCCATCTAGTTCAACCCCAAAAAAAATAAAAATAAATACAATCCCATATACACAATCCCTCACCCACAGTTGATCCATAGGAAGGTGAAAAACCTCAGCAAAGCATGCTCCAATTTGCTACAGCAGGGGAAAAAATTCCTTCCTGATCCCTCGAGAGGCAATCAGATTTTCCCTGGATCAACGTTATCTATAAAATGTTAGTACCCAGTTATTTTATGTACATTTAGGAAATAATCAAGGCCTTTTTTAAAGCAATCTACTGAGCTTGCCAGAACCACCTCTGGAGGGAGTTTATTCCATATTTTCACATCTCTTACTGTGAAGAAACCTTTCCATATTTGGAGATTAAATCTTTTTTCCTCTAGATGTAAAGAGTGCCCCCTTGTCCTTTGTGATGACCTTAAATTGAATAACTCAACACAAAGTTCACTATATGGACCACTTACACTCTTATCAGTTTGGTTGCCCTTCTCTGCACTTTCTCCAGTTCTCCGATATCCTTTTTGAGAATTGGTGCCCAAAACTGAACTGCATATTCCAGATGCAAAATACGTTTGGCATGAAATGATGGTGTGTGAAATGACCGGTCAATCTCATCATTATAAAAAATATCAAAAGACAGGCCTAGTGCACAAGGTACATCACATACCCCTTGGGATGTTAGATAGATAAACCAGTCAGTATTTGCAAAAGTATATATTTATTAAAAAGACATGTCAAAACATTAAATTGTACAAAATACGAAAACTTCCGACATAGACAATGTTGTCACATGTGCATAGAAGGTGCAAGTATGAGAAAGAACTTATCGCTGACATGTTTCGGACTGTTCGGTCCTTTTTCATAGGCAATTTAAAATCCTCTCCAGCACATCTAATTTATGAAGCAAATAAATGTCACAATGAGTAACAGAAAATCAAAGAATCATATAATACATTGGTGTGTCACTGGATACATTGATAGTGAGTAATAAAGATATTGGGTGTACTCACAAGTCAGAGATCTCCTCTCAAGTCAGCATCATGGATTTTAAAATGCTAAAAAGCATAAGGATGTATAGGCAGCTGTGGATACGGTATATGATGTGCCATTAAATGCACAGCAGAGCAGGATGGGCGGGACCGCGTCTAGCGTCGCTGCATCACCAACATGCGGGGAAGGCCCCACCTGTCCGCGCTCCACGCTGGAGTGCAAAGAGGAAGTGAGTGCAGTGAGATGCTGAGCTCTGGGGCAGAAGTCCACATGATCCGCAGGAGAAGAATAGCGGATCTGTGGTGACATGAGGGAATCACTGGAACATAGTATCGATACAGAATCAGAAATGACAAAAAATCACAGTTACAATTGAGGTAATGATATATATACATAGATCATAATACGAATTAATAATGTAAGAAAATTCAAAAGATCAAGAACAATGGATCATACATTAGGGACAAAGATCAGTAGAAATTGGCACTTAATATAGATATCAATACAATAAAAACTAGATTAGAGTAAAAGGTTTTCCAGAATTATGCATGACTTTGAACATGATGTACCCTGGGTAATTAGGGGCCTATAAATCAAGTTCACAGACCCCGTATTGGAAACCTTCAAGGCAGGGTTTGAAATGAAATGCCTCGTTGGCGGGGAGGTGAGGTAGCGTTGAGGTGGAAAATCCACCTCAGTTCACTTTGCAACAATGCCTAATTGTAATCCCCTCCTCTGGTGCTAGGTGGGATATGATCGAGGGCCCTGAACATCACTCTAGGTGTATGATCAGGGTCACAATGGCGCCCAATGGGTAGATCTGGGTCTTTTTTAATGATACTGACTACATGACGGTAGATTCGTTGCCAGAATGGCAACTTGGTTTTCCCCACATAGAAACAGCCACACTCACATTGTAGGAGGTACCCGATTCCGACAGTACGACAGTTAACATAGTGATGTGAACGGAAACACTGCCCATTGGGTAAGATAGCCCTTTTGGCAGTGTCCATATATTTGCAGTATCCATAGTTGCCACAGGGGTAAGTACCTAAGAGTTTGGTAGCATTTGGTGTAACCGCCAAATATTCACTCTTGACCAATTTGTCACGGAGGGAAGGTGCCCTCCTTTATGTGAATAATGGCAGTAGGGGTAGAAATAAAGCGAGTGAGTAATCTGTGTTGAGTATATGCCAGTACCGCGAAAGAATATCTTTGATCTGTTGATACTGTTGACAGTATGTAGTAATAATTCTCAAGAGGGGACGTTTTTCCTTCTTATTCTCTCAGAACAGAAGATCCTGTCTTGACTTAGTTTTTGCTTTTTTATATGCATCTTTGAGCACACTATTAGGATAACCCCGAACACAGAGTCTATCCCTAAGTATGCCAGCTTCTTGTTCAAAAGAAACATCTTTAGAGCAATTCCGTCAGGCTCTGAGGTATTGAGCGAAGGGAATGGAATTAAGTAGGGGTTTGGGGTGAAAACTAGATGCTGCTAAAATAGTGTTGCCAGCTGTAGGTTTTCTATACAATTGACTCTGCAGGTGTCCATCATTGTCTTTTGATGATTGTTAGATGTAAGAAAGAAATACTGGTGGAACTGTGTGACATAGTAAACTTTAAGTTGATATAATGAAGGAATTGGTTGAGCACATCCAAAGGGCCATTCCAGAGAAGCAGAATGTTGTCTATATAGCGGCACCATGACGCTATATGACGACAATTGTAGCGAGTCGCATCATCATCCAAAAATAGTAAGCGTTCCCACTCCCTCGGGTACAGATTTGCATATGCCGGGGCACAACAAGTGCCCATGGCAACGCCCTGTACCTGGAGGTAGTGGGAACCATTCAATGAAAAAAAAAAAAAAATTGTGTGTAAGAATAAATTCAAGAGCATCCACAATGAAATTGGACAGCTGGAGTAAAACTGTGAAGTAGATAAAATGTTGCGGATGGTCGAGAGGCCTAGTCGGTGTGGAATAGATCTATATGGGGCCTCCACGTCGATGGCGACCAAAGTGCCAAGGCGGACAGGCGGGGCTTTCCCTGCATGTGACATGTCAATGCTGGACGCGGTCCCGCCTGTTCTGGGCGGGGCCCAGCACCGCCGCGTCAGGGATCTCCATAGATGGACCGTCTGCAGCCATTGGCGCAGCGGTCCGTCTCATCGGCATCAGCTGTGGAGGCTGCCTATGGTGCCTTTCCACAGCTGATACCACCAGCATATATGGCTATTTATAGCCTGTACTCACGGCGTTCAGTATGCTGTGGGATCCAGGCCGTGCAGACACGCTTTATATCACCTCCCATTCAGGTAAATATCAATTTTTTTGACTATCTTCCAGCACCCAGCTTTTCTATCCTGTGAGCATGTATGTTCTCTAATACCTACACCTATTATTACCTAAAAAGATATACCTTATTGGATATAGCCGGGGATATACTGATACAGGCGGTTCACCTGTCCAGTGGAGGTCCTGCAACATGCAGCATGCCCAACCACCAGTCTAGAGCTCTGCTGTGCATTTAATGGCACATCATATACCGTATCCACAGCTGCCTATACATCCTTATGCTTTTTAGCATTTTTAAATCCATGGTGCTGACTTGAGAGGGGATCTCTGACTTGTGAGTACACCCAATATCTTTATTACTCACTATCAATGTATCCAGTGACACACCAATGTATTATATGATTCTTTGATTTTCTGTTACTCATTGTGACATTTATTTGCTTCATAAATTAGATGTGCTTGAGAGGATTATAAATTGCCTATGAAAAAGGACCGAACAGTCCGAAACATGTCGGTGACATTCTTTACTCATCACATGTGATAAGTTCTTTCTCATACTTGCACCTTCTATGCACATGTCTGATGTTTTCGTATTTTGTACAATTTCTATAATGTTTGGAGATGTCTTTCTAATAAATATATACTTTTGCAAATACTGACTGGTTTATCTACCTAACATCCCAAGGGGTATGTGATGTGCCTTGTGCACTAGACCTTTCTTTTGCATATTCCAGATAAGGTCTTACTAATGATTTGTACAGGGGTAACATGATATCTCTCTGGAGTCCATACCTCTCTTAATACATTCTGCTTGCTTTGGAAACCACAGCTTGGCATTGCAGGCTAGTACAGGGGGTCCCCGACTTACGAACGCCCGACCTACGAACATCCCCTACTTACGAACGGGGCGCTGCGTCCTCCGGCCGTTCTGCGCATGCGCGGCCATACGGAGCCTCGGAAAATGCTGGCAAACTTCGGAAATGTCCGTAATTTGACGCGCATGCGCAGAACGGCATGAGACGGAACATCGGAAATGTCCGTAAATGTCCGTATTTGCCGGTCTGCGCATGCGCGGCCGACTTACGAACATTTCCGACTTCCGAACAGGCGGGCAGTCCCTAACGAGTTCGTAACTCGGGGACCCCCTGTATGTGAGTAAATGACCAAACAAAGCTATTGGACAGTGGTATAACCTTTTAAAGCAGTTCTGCACACACTATTTTTTTTTTTTATTCTTGTAATGTTAAAATAATTTTTATTATTTCAATACACTCACGTTTTTGGTGTCCGTCCGTTGTCCGTGTCTGTAATTCTTAAAATTCTGAACTTTGAAAATATATGCCAGCAGCAATGTAATTTTGCTTGTGGGCATTTGAAACCCACAAACATTTACTTCCTTGTTCCCCTTACTTATGGGAACCAGCTTGCCTCACGTTCGGTCACATCCGCCAAAATCTCGCAAGATTTCGGCAGGAGACCCGTAAATCTCGCAAGATTTCGGCGGATGTCCGCACTGACTCCTGGGATCAATAACACCAGATCCCAGGAGACAGTGCGGCATGACAAGGATCGACGCACAGACCTCGCCCACCCCTGAAGAGACAGAGCAGCAATTACAAGGCAAGTAAAAAAAAAAAAAAAACACACCATTTAGTACTCTTTGCCTGATTTGGAAGGCAAAGAGATTTACTAAATGAAGTGTGTGCAGAACCGCTTTAAGGACTTGTTCAGTTTACTATTACACAAATAGTCTGGCCATTGCCATGTTAAGAGGGTCGTCTTCTTAAAGGGATCATCTCCACGGTCACAGTTTTTGGATGATGTCATTGAGCCAAGTTTGCCACCTATAATTTGTGCAGCCATATGCTCTGGTGAGTGCATTTGATTGGTGGTGGAACACACCGAGGAATTTTGTTGGAGAGTTCAGAAAGACTATATATTGTATCACTGAGAGGTGTCAACATTCTTATGAACTGTCACTATCAAAAATTTGTATATACCGGAACTATTTATTCATTTAAATATCTAAAAATATATATTTTTTAGTAAAGTTTGCACTTTGACACATGCCACAGTTTTAATTTACATTTTTGAGCGCTGCACTTTTTATTATATTTTACAAGCGCAGTACAGGGCGGACACTATCCGACGGGGGACAGAATTCGACACAACACCAGCTTCTCTTTTATATTTACCAGGTAGATGTTCTTGTTTTCTTGCCCAATATTTGCTTTGGATACAGAGATGCCTATTGTGGGATTTGTGTAATGAATGTCTTCTGCTTGTCCATAGGCCAATGTAGTGGTACTAGGCTGACCATCATCATTATTATTATTAATATTATACAGGATTTATATAATGCCAACAGTTGTAAAAAAAACACAGAGAGCCCAGGTTGTGATTTGGCACAAGGGATGAGCTTTGGGTTTGGGTCGACCATGAGTTCAACCTGAAATTAAAGAATAAGTTCACCTTTACAAAATACAATTTATATATGCCCATGTTTTTTTGCAGGTAAAAAAATATGCATTTATTTTTATTTTTTTGTTGTGAGCCTGTAAAGTATTGCACCCATGATCAGCAGATTGTGGGGGGAATGCCATGGTCCTGCAGACTGTCTGTGTAGCTGTCTGCCTGTACCTCTGATACAGGCAGTTACTGAATGACAGGAAGCTCAATGAACTACCTAGAATGCACAACAGTGAGAACTACAAGCCGATAAGCGCAAAGACTATCAGTACTTGTAGTTTAAACATTCACAGAACACTGTGTTTTTAGATTGTGACAGCGAATGAGGGGAGTAGATATCCTGCTCGCTGTCAAAACAGGGAATCAGGGGGGTGTGGAGGCTGGTACATCTGTATATGGATGTAACCTGTAAAATGTTACGAAAGGTGAACTTATACTTTAATGTGATAGTTCGCCACCATGGCAACAAGATACCATTCATGTCCTTTCTGGACTTTGAACTGTGGTCATGTGGCTTGGAAAGGCTGATGACTGGGGGCTTTTTAAGTGCAAGCACTCTCTCCATAAAATTCAGGGTTCCTAGCAGCCTTTTGTCAGTGTGTGAGAACCTGAAGTAGATAGGGACTGCTGACAGAGTTTTTGCAGGGAAAGCTAGTTGCTGGCATACCTTTGCTATATACAGTAAAATGGTATATGGTGCTACATTATTATGGTGAATTGCAGTGAGGTGGGCTACATATCCTGCCTGTTCACTGTTCTATATTGTGATACAAAATTTTGAATTGCAATGTGTTCCATATTATTGTTATAACCTTGTGTTCACGCAATAGATGCAACAGTTTAAAAATGTAAAATGATAAACAAATGCTAACCTTGAAGTTTTGTTCAAAATAAAAAACAGGTCCATGTTTGCTTCAACTGAGAAGGGATGGAGTTACAATGAAAAAAATAAAAGATGAAAAAAGTGTATACATATTATAAACGTTAAAAAAAAAAAAAAGCCATTGTTGTCTGTGTCTGGAACATGTGGCACAAGTAAAGCCAATTTGTGAGGGCAGCCAGCCTATGCCTATTGATTTTTCACTGCAGTTCTGCTTTCACTGCGGTGGAAAAAAGCTACCAGATAAAAAAAAAAATGTAGAGGGAGCTATGGCAAATAAGGGACTAAATAGATGGGTGTTTTAGAGCATAAAAGTATGCCATGACATGCCATGTGCAAAGGGCAGCTTTGTCTGTTTCAGTAACAAGTGTGAAACCAATGCCACCCTGTGGGAGGGTGGCCAGCTTTTTCCCATTCTGTGTTCCCTCTTCACTAGGGATGGGCCCAGTGTTCGATTCGAACCCACGTTCGAATCGAACATCGGGCGTTCGACCGCTCGTCAAGCCCAGAACTATTTGGGCTGTTCGCATCAAATTCGTGTGATGCAAACTGCCCACAATGCACTGCGCCAGTCGCAGTGCATTGCTGGCTAATGATTGGCCAAGCATGCACTGTGACCCCGCATGCTTGGCCAATCATAGAGCCAGCGGCGAGGAGAGCAATAATTGACCACAGGCAGGATGCCTGTGGCCAATTATAGCTCATGGGGTTTAGTACACGCCCCACACTATATAAGGTCGCCTCACCGGTGGCCTAGTGTAGTGTGTTCCGGCGTTAGTCAGTGACTGTTTTAGTCACATTATCTGCTGTGATTTATTCTGCATTGCTGACAGACAGTATCTGCTGTGTTATTCATTCTGCTGAGTGCTGACAGACAGCATCTGCTGTGTTATTCATTCTGCTGAGTGCTGCTGACTTTATCTGCTGTAATTCTGGGGATTAGTCTAGTGTGTGCGTGCTGTTAGTACAGTATTGCAGTATCACATTAAACCACCTTTACCCTTCTGGCCTGTTGTCATCTAAGGCAGACAGCCAGGCATTTGCAGGAGTTAGCTTGTGTGTGTGCTGTGTGAGTAGAGCACAGCACACAATAAACCACCTCTATCTGCCCTAAGGCCCTGTTGTTGTCATCTAAGGCAGCCAGCCAGGCATTTGCAGGAGTTAGCGTGTGTGTGCTGTGTGAGTAGAGCACAGCACACAATAAACCACCTCAGCCTCTATCTGCCCAAAGGCCCTGTTGTCATCTAAGGCAGCCATCTGCAGGAGTTAGTGTGTGTGCTGTGTGACTCCAGCACAATATACACTACCCACTACAATGCCTGGAAGACCGACAAGGAGAGGCAGACAGTCCCGAGGCAAGAAAATAGGGCAAGTAGGCTCTGTGTCTAGAGACAGCAGTGCTGGTCGTGGACGTGGTGCATCGTCATCAGCACGTGGCCATGGGACATGCTTGTCCTTATTTTCGGCAGCTGGACATGTTGAGCCGCATCATGCCGAAGGCTTGGTAGAGTGGATGACCAAGCCCTCCTCATCCTCCTCATCCTCTCTCACCCAGGCTCAGGGTACTGGCAAAGCAGCTGCCAACGCGTACTCAATGGCATCATCAGGCACCCCTTCCCTAGACCCACCATGTCCTCCTGAGGAGTCCCCCGAACTGTTTGAGCAGTGTTGGGTACATGCTCCAGGAGGATGCCCAGCGTTTTAAATGCTCGGATGATGATACCCAGCTAAAGGAAGGCAGTAGCGTGAGCGCAGAGAGAGGGGATGCTCAAGGACAGCAATCTGGCAGTCATGTTCCAGCAGCTGCAGCTTACTGCCAGGTTTGCTCCAGTGGTGAAGAGGGAGGGGATGATGAAGTCACTGACTCCACGTGGGTGCCTGAAGGGAGAGAGGAGGAGGAGGAGGCGGCACATCTCCAACGAGGCAGGATGCCCTCCGGGGGCCAGCTTGAGGCCAGCACACCAACTGAATCACACCGCAGAGCTCCGCCTGTGCAGGGCGCTGCCTCTGCACGTTATTACAAAAGTTTTTTGGTGTGAGCCTTTTTTGAGACGAATGCATCAGATCGCACCACTGCTATTTGCAACATCTGTCTCAAGCGTATCTCGCGTGGCCAAAACATCAGCCGCTTGGGCACCACAAGCATGACCAGACATATGTCGACCTGCCATGCAGCTCGTTGGCAAGCGCACATTAAAGACTCACACCAAAGAACAAAGCGGACCTCTCCTTGCTCCTCATCAGCTGGGATCTCCAACCCCACTATACCTTCAGTCCTCTCTGAAAGCTGAACTGAGAGGAATGAAGGTGTAGAATTAGGTGTGTCACAGCCAAGTACTTGCGGGCACTCTGCTAGCAGTACACCGACGTCCGATTGTACCAGGCAAATTTCCCTGCCCCAGCTGCTGGACCGTCAAAAGAAGTTTACTCCCAGCCATCCACATGCCCAGCGGTTGAATGCTAGCTTGGCTAAATTGCTAGCACTTCAACTGCTGCCTTTTCAGTTGGTAGACTCTGCCCCTTCCGTGAGTTTGTTCAATGTGCGGTTCCCTTAGTGGCAGGTTCCCAAACGCCAATTTTTCTCACGGAAGGTGATTCTGGCACTCTACCGGCATGTGGAAGGCAATGTCCACGCCTCGCTGGACAGGGCAGTCAGCGGTAAAGTGCATATTACTGCTGACTCATGGTCCAGCAGGCATGGACAGGGACGTTACCTGTCTTTCACGGCCCATTGGGTCACTCTTTTGGCAGCTGGGAAGGATGCAGGACAAGGTGCAGTAGTGTTGGAGGTTGTTCCGCCACCACGCCTCCAAAATGCTACTACTGGTTGTGACACACCTCTCTCCTCCACCCCCTCCTCTTCTTCTTCCTCCATGGCCTCTTTGAGGGCTCTGTCCTCGGAACCAGCGGTGCTCCGTAGGTGTCCAAGGGGCTACGCAAGTACGCAGGCAAAAAGATGCCATGCCGTGCTTGCGCTGGTGTGTTTGGGGGACAGGAGCCACACTGGGGCAGAGGTTTTGTCAGCTCTGCAGGGGCAGGCCGAGAGGTGGTTGACGCCACGCCAGCTTAAGCCAGGAATGGTGGTTTCTGACAATGGCACCAACCTCCTCTCCGCCCTGCGACAGGGACAGCTGACCCATGTGCCCTGTATGGCTCACGTCCTTAACCTGGTGGTGCAGCAGTTCTTGGGCAGGTACCCAGGCTTACAGGATGTCCTGAGGCAGGCCAGGAAAGTCTGTGTGCATTTCCGCCGATCATATAATGCCAGTGCTCGGCTGGCTGAGCTGCAAAAGGAGTTGAACCTGCCCAAGAACCGCCTTATATGTGACATGCCCACCAGGTGGAACTCAACATTGGCCATGCTGCAGCGACTGCACACGCAGAAGAGGGCCATCAATGAGTACCTGTGCGACTACGGAACCAGGACAGGGCCAGGGGAACTTGGATTTTTTTCCCCACACCAGTGGAGCATGATCAAGGAGGCATGCACTGTCCTGTCACCATTTGAGGAGGCCACGAGGATGGTGAGCAGTGCATGCATCAGTGGCACTGTACCTCTTGTCCACCTGTTGGAGCATACACTGCGTGGGATAATAGACAGGGCACTTGAGGCAGAACAGAGGCAGGAAGAGGAGGACTTCCTTGCCTCTCAAGGCGCCCTTTATCCAGACAGTGTTCCTTCTCTCCCACCCATCACACAGGAAGAGGAGGAGGATTGTGTCAGCATGGAGGTGGAGCCTGGCACTCAGCAGCAGCAGTCTTTTAGGGATGATTTACAGTCCCAACAAACCAGTGGACTTGTACGTGGCTGGGAGGAGGTGGCTGCAGATCATGTCGTCGTCAGTGACCCAGAATACTCCGGACCGAATGCCTCAGCTAACCTACGTTGCGTGGCCTCCCTGATCCTGCAAAGCCTGCAGAAGGATCCTCGTATTCTTCGGATCAAGGAGAGGGACCATTACTGGCTGGCCACTCTCCTTGGTACAAGGGTAAGGTTGCAGACCTTATCTTGCCGTCGCAGAGGGAGCAGAGGATGAGACATCTCCGGGAGGCCTTGCAGAAAGGTCTGCGCAACGCGTTCCCAGAGACTGGGAGGTTACAAACTCCTGGTCCTGGACGACGAGTTGCTGAGGCTTCGGTCAGTAGCAGAAGGAGCGGTGGGGAGGTTGGATGTCTGACCGATGCGTTCAGACAATTTTTTAGTCCGCAGCCCCAAGGTATGATCAGTTCCAGCAACCATCGCCAGCGTCTGATATACATGGTGCAGGAATACCTAGGGGCAAGGTCAGACTTGGACACCTTTCCCACCGAAAATCCTCTGGCTTACTGGGTCTTGAGGATGGATAACTGGCCAGAGCTTGCACAGTATGCAATTGAGCTACTGGCCTGTCCTGCATCCAGTGTTCTTTCCGAACGCACATTCAGTGCTGCTGGAGGCTTTGTCACCGATCACAGGGTGCGCCTGTCCACCGACTCGGTTGATCGACTGACCTTCATAAAGATGAATCAGTCTTGGATCACCACCAGCTACCAGGCACCTGAAACTGATATAAACTGAATAATTTATAATGTCACATCCTTTCAAGACTGCCTATGCTGATGCTGAGTGACTGTCCTGTTATGTTGACTGACTATCCTTTTCCTCCTCAATGATCCTGATGATATCTTGGAAGAAAATGTTTGTTTCTGGGTGCCACCACCAGTGGCTAAGGCCCAATTTTTCAGCCCCTGTTTAACAGGGGCGTGTAATTACAATTTTTTAAGCAATGCTTTGCAGCAGGTCTGACTGCTGTGCTCCAAGTAAAGTATCTGTGAGGGGTTGCAGTGTTGTGGCACCAGTGCCTAAGGCCCAATTTTTCAGCCCCTGTTTAACAGGGGCTTGTAATTACAATTTTTTAAGCAATGCTTCGCAACAGGTCTGACTGCTGTGCTCCAAGTACAGTATCTCTTCAAGACTGCCTATGCTGATGCTGAGTGACTGTCCTGTTATGTTGACTGACTATCCTCTTCCTTCTCAATGATCCTGATGATAGCTTGGAAGAACATTTTTGTTTCTGGGTGCCACCACCAGTGGCTAAGGCCCAATTTTCCAGCCCCTGTTTACCAGGGGCGTGTAATTACATTTTTTTATGCAATTCTTTGCAACAGGTCTAATTGCTGTGCTCAGAGTACAGTATCTGTGAGGGGTTACAGTGTTGTGGCACCAGCACCAGTGCCTAAGGCCCAATTTTTCAGCCCCTGTTTAACAGGGGCATGTAATTAAAAAATGTTATGCAATGCTTTGCAACAGGTCTGACTGCTGTGCTCCAAGTACAGTATCTGTGAGGGGTTGCAGTGTTGTGGCACCAGCACCAGTGCCTACGGCCCAATTTTTCAGCCCCTGTTTAACAGGGGTGTGTAATTACTAATCTTGATCTAATAGTTCACAGCAGGGCCCATTCCTGCGCCCACCAAGAGTAACTGTGAGGGCTTACAGTGTTGTGGCAACACCGTCCACCACCACCACCAAAGGCCCAATTTTTCAGCCCCTGTTCAACAGGTGCATGCAATTACAAATTTTGATCTAATAATTCACAGCAGGGCCCATTCCTGTGCCCACCAAGAGTAACTGTGAGGGCTTACAGTGTTGTGGCAACACCAACATCTAATGGGGCAAATTTCTGCAGAGTATATACGGCAGGCCCCTACTTTCAAACATCCAACTTACAAATGACTCCTACTAGCAAACGGAAGGAGAAAACAGGAAGTGAGAAGAAATCTACTCCTAGGAAGGGAAATTCTATCCTGTTACCTTTTTCCCAAATTAAATCTATCTCCTTTCTACTGATGCTTTATCACCAATCCTTGTTTCAATAAAAACCCCACTTTTCCAAAAACATTTGTCATTGGGACGGAAAGGTGCACAGACAGCAAAACAAATGTTACAGGGGTGATAACCCTTCCCTACGTTCTCCAAAAAGTTTAAATATAGATTTTTTTGGATGGAGCTACACTTAAAAATGTACCTGTTCAAAATTACAAACAGATTCTACTTAAGAACAAACCTACAGTCCCGGTCTTGTTTGTACCGCCTGTATACTGCTGTTCAGAGTTCAGAGTATATAGGGTTGTAGGTATAGGGTTTTATTTTGGGTGTGGGGTTCCCCTTAAAATCCATACAAGACCCAAAGGTGCTGGTAATGGGCTGGGGTGGGGGGGGGGGGGGTTATGGGGTAGCCATGCCATTTTTCTCAAATATTTTCATCCATATTGCCAGGACAAGACATGACATTAAAGCCGCAAGCAGTTTTTAATGGCTTATTTTTTTCCTTTACAAATGTCATTTGTTGCAGGGACAGTTATAAACACAGGAAACACATGCCACTTCATAGGCATACTTTAGACACCCCCAGGTACCATATTTAAAAGGAATATTTCACTTTTTTTTTCACTTTATGCATCATTAAAATGACTGCTCCCAAAAAAACGTCCATTTATAAAACTTCTTTTTGCATTGATACAAGTCCCCTGGGGCAGGACCCGGGTCCCCAAACCTGTTTTATGCCATTATGACATTAACATGCATATTGGCCGTTATAATTAGCACTTTCGATTTCGAACTTTCGCGTCCATTGTAACTAATAGGGTTCAAATATTTGCGCAAACTTTCGCAGGTTCTGGTGCGAACCGAACCCGGGGGTGTTCAGATCATCCCTACTCTTCACTTATACCTATAGGGTGGGCAGCCTTTCCTGATACTGGATGCAAGCCATTTGCTGCATATTGGTATCATTGAGACGCTGCTACCATGCGTGCATAGTCATGCGTTTCCTCATGTATGTAGTATTCAATTGGCTGGTCCTTTTACCACAGTTGATATTCTGCAGGCAGAGGCAACAACAGTCCTGAAGCAAACAAAGGTCGTGCTGCTCTTTCAATTTGCTTCCTATTTATGTGCTTGGGTATGTCTCGACATCAGCAAATATCTACCAAATGCATACCTTAAGTCTTTATTTTCAACTTTTTGGAATAATTGAGGACACAAGGGTTGGAGGGGGGGTCAGGAAATGTCAGATTGTGGTTTGGAAGTGTTTTGATGCACTTTGCTTTGACATTTTATTAAAGGAGTTGTAAAGGCAGAAGTTTTGGCATACCATGCATTAAGATAAAAAAAACTTTTTGTGTGTAGCAGCCTCCCCAGCACCCCCCAAATACTTTACTGAGCCCCATCTCTCTCCAGTGATGTCCACAAATGTCTAAGCCATCCGGGACAATCCTCCTGATTGGCTGAGACACAGCAGTGCCTCCATTGGCTCCCGCTGTCAAAGTCAGTCAATCAGGGTAGAGAGGGGGCAGGGCTGGGTCAGGGCTCCGTGTCTGAATGGACACGCGGAGCTGTGACTCGGCTCCAGTGCCCCCATAGGAAGCTGTTGGCAATGGGGGTACTTGATAGGATGGAGGGGCCAGGAGCAGCAAAGAGGGACCTGAGAAGATTAGGATGTAGGCTGCTCTGTGCAAAACCAACTGCACAGAGGAGGTAAGTATAACATGTCTGTTATTTATTATATTTATAATTTTTTTTAAAACAAGACTTTACAATCACTTTAAACTTTTTTTTTTTTTTTATTCGTTTTTATTGAAAATTTTAAAAACATACAATGAAATAGAACAAAAATCAGAGAGGTTCTGTATAAAGATTAAATTGTTAAGTTTGCAATACACGTTATCAAAACATAGTGTTAATGCTCTCAAAAATAGTATATACTTCAAAGTCTTAATTGGAGAAAACCTCAATAGGGAAGTAGGTGTTGTACAAAAGGAAAAGAAAATAAGAAAAGAAAAGAAACAAGACAAAGTTGTGTAGTATGGAACTAAGAAAGATAATCTCGCTATCTCAGTACGGTGTTAATCCGGCGGGATAGTCCGATCATGTGAACACGGCATTAGAGTGATTTTGTGTGACAATTCCCAGTGGTTAACACATTTAGAGGCTTGATAAACAGGATTTGAAAGCTGCAATATATTGGGCAGAGGTAAATGTGGACCCAAGATCTGATTCCCATTTCATATGTGGTGCAGATTTATAAAAAATATGTTTGTTTTGTAAGAGATTATAGAACAGCGTAGTTCCTTTTTTTGCACAATCCTTACTTGTGAGGTATTGCCAGCTTGGCGTATGTACTTGTATATCTGGGGAACTAAGAGAGTTTATAAAATGCAAGATCCAAACATATGTATAATTTTCTGTGTTTGGTATACTAAATTCGGCCTGAAGTGTTTTGAAGTGCTTGAGAGATCTGCCCTGGAGCATTCGACCTAGATTAGAGATTCCTTTATCTTTCCATTTTTGGAGAGGTAAGTTTGGGACTGACATTTCTAGGGCCTCTTACGTTATCGAAATGGAAGTCTTCTGTGATAGGGGAAAGTCTGTTGATTGGTATCGCCTCCAGGCTTCTAAGGAGGCCTGGATGGTGAGAAGTGGTCATTTCAATAAGCCAGGTCTACAGGTGTCTGCTATTAGTAAGTTCTTGAGCGCCGGAGTGGGGATAGAGGATTGTTCAATCTTGATCCACCTGTTATCCGTATCTGGTTGAAACCAGCAGCGTAATTGAGCCATTTGTGTTGCTACCCAATAATCCCTTAGGTCAACCATGCCCATACCACCCGCAAATTTGTGCTTCAGACGCTGGGCATGGGAGCTTCGGGGTTTCATAGCCTTCCAGATCCGTGCTCTCGGTAACATAGTAAGCGTTGCAAAATGTGCTCGTTTGGGTAATATGGGAAGCATCCTAAATAGATACAATATTTGAGGTAGCACAAATATTTTAAAGGCAGCTAAACGTCCCATCCAGGACAATTCATAATTAGTCATTTTTTGGGCCTCTTTTGTTATTTTGCTAATAAGAAGGAAGTAGTTAATGTCAACTAATTGCATGACGTCTGCCACTAGTCGAATGCCAAAATAAGGGATCCCTCCTGTACTCCATGTGTAGGTATAGGATGTTTGTATTTTCTTGCAAACTTTTGGGTCAACCCCTAAGTCTAAAATTAGCGACTTAGTAAAATTTACTTTATAGTAAGATATTGCGCTAAAGGTTTTAACCACTTTACAACCGGCCCATAGCCGAATGACAGCTACAGGGCGGTTGCTTAACTCTGGGAGGGCGTCATATGACGTCCTCCCGGAATTCCCCTCTTGCGCGCCCCCTGGGGCGCGCACTCGAGAACATCCGTGATCGCCGGGTCCAGAGGACCCGGCGGATCACGGATCACGGTAAACGGCCGCTCATCGCGGCCGTTTACCACGTGATCGCTCCGTCAAATGACGGAGCGATCACATGTAAGCAAACCGGCGTCATTTGATGACGCCGGTTCCTATCCCCTCCTCTCTCTGTACCGATCGGTACAGTGTGAGAGGAGAGGGGGAGGGATCGGTGGCAGCAGTGCTGTGGGCGGGATCTGTAGTGCCCACAGCCTGCTCTGCCACCACCGATCCATCCATCCATGCTCAGCCATCCCTCCATACCCTGCAATACACAGAAATAGCTTGCAGTGTATTGCTGGGTATTGCAGGGTATGGAGGGATGGCTGAGCATGGATGGATGGATACCCAGCAGTAATCTGCCATACCCTCCAATACTGTGCCTTACCCTGCTATATTCTGCCATTCCCTGCGATACTCTGCCATTCCCTGCGATACTCTGCCATTCCATGCGATACTCTGCGATACTCTGCCATACCCTGCGATACTCTGCCATACTCTGCCATACTCTGCCATACCCTGCGATACTCTGCCATACCCTGCGATACTCTGCCATACCCTGCGATACTCTGCCATACCCTGCCGTACCCTGCGATACTCTGCCATACCCTGCGATACTCTGCCATACCCTGCCATACCCTGCCATACCCTGCGATACTCTGCCATACCCTGCCATACCCTGCCATACTCTGCCATACCCTGCCATACTCTGCCATACCCTGCCATACTCTGCCATACCCTGCCATACCCTGCCATGCCATACCCTGCCATACTCTGCCATGCCATAACCTGCCATACTCTGCCATGCCATACCCTGCCATACTCTGCCATGCCATACCCTGCCATACTCTGCCATGCCATTACCTGCGATACTCTGCCATACCCTGCCATACCCTGCCATACTCTGCCATGCCATACCCTGCCATACCCAGCCATACCCTGCGATATTCTGCGATATTCTGCAATACCCTGCGATACCCTGCAATGCTCGCTACGATCAAAGCCAGGATCGTTTTTTTATTTTATTTCAGGCTTTCCAGCCTAGAGGTGAGATGTGGGGTCTTATTGACCCCATATCTCACTGTAAAGAGGACGTGTCATGCCATATTCCTATTACAAGGGATGTTTACATTCCTTGTAATAGGAATAAAAGTGATCAAAAACATTTTTTTGGGGAAAAAAAGTGTCAAACTAAAATAAATAAAGTAAAATGAACAATAAAAAAAATTTAAAGCGCCCCTGTCCCCGTGCGCTCGCATGCAGAAGCGAACGCATACGTAAGTCCCGCCCACATATGAAAACAGTGTTCAAACCACACATGTGAGGTATCGCTGCGAACGTTGGAGCGAGAACAATAATTTTGGCCCTAGACCTCCTCTGTAACTCAAAACATGTAACCAGTAAAAAGTTTTAAAGCGCCGCCTATGGGGATTTTTAAGTAGCGAAGTTTGGCGCCATTCCACGAGCGCGTGCAATTTTGAAGGGTGACATGTTAGGTATCTATTTACTCGGCGTAACTTCATCTTTCACATTATGCAAAAACATTGGGCTATATTTACAGTTTTGTTTTTTGTAAAGCACAAAACTTTTTTTTCCCAAAAAAAAACGCGTTAGAAAAATTGCTACGCAAGTACCGTGCTAGATAAAAAGTTGCAACGACCGCCATTGTATTCTATAGGGTCTTTGCTTAAAAAACATATATAATGTTTTGGGGTTCTATGTAATTTTCTATCAAATAAATGATGATTTTTACATGTAGGAGACAAATGTCAGAATTGTCCTGGGTGCTCCCTGCATGTTGGGCCTCTGTATGTGGCCATGCTGTGTAAAAGTCTCACACATGTGGTATCGCCGTACTCAGGAGTAATAGCAGAGTGTGTTTTGGGGTGTAATTTGTGGTATGCATATGCTGTGTGTGAGAAATAACCTGCTAATATGACAATTTGGTGAAAAAAAAAAAAAATAAGAAAAAAAAATCTTGATTTTGCAAAGAATTGTGGGAAAAAATTACAACTTCAAAAAACTCACCATGCCTCTTTCCAAATACCTTGGAATGTCTTCTTTCCAAAAAGGGGTCATTTGGGGGGTATTTGTACTTTTATGGCATGTTATGGACTCAAGAAATGAGATCGGCCGTCAGTACTTCAGGTGTGATCAATTTTCAGATATTGGCACCATAGCTTGTGGACTCTAAAACTTTCACAACGACCAAATAATATATCCCAATTTGTACTTATTTTTACCAAGGATATGTAGCAGTATAAATTTTGGCCAAAATTTATCAAGAAAAATGACAAAATTTGCTAAATTTTATAACAGAAACGAAGAAAAATTCATTTTTTTACCGAATTTTCAGTCTTTTTTCTTTTATAGCGCAAAAAATAAAAAACCCAACGGTGATTAAATACCACCAAAAGAAAGCTCTATTTGTGTGAAAAAAAGGACAAAAATTTCATTTGGGTACAGTGTTGTATGACTGAGTAATTGTCATTCAAAATGTGAGAGCACCGAAAGCTGAAAATTGGTCTGGTTATTAAGGGTGTTTAAGTGCCCAGTGGTCAAGTGGTTAAGGACTTTGTGCGTAGCCGCCAGAGAGGTCTCTGGATTTGTCAGAAAAATAGTTATGTCCTCCGCAAACAAGTTTATGACATGGGAATCAGAATCGAGAGTGAAACCTGTGATCAGGGGTGAGGTTCTTATTGCTTCTGCTAGAGGCTCAATTAATAAGTTAAAGATACTCGGGGACAGAGGGCAACCTTGCCGGGTTCCATTTGTGATTAAAAAAAGAGGAAGATAGCGTGTTAGATGTATATACCTTCGCTGAAGGTGTAGAATATAATGCTAGTATAGCTGCCAATATGGGCCCAGTAAACCCATATTTTTTCAGGACAGCCTGCATGTATTGCCAGTGGATACGGTCGAATGCCTTCTCTGCATCCAAAGAAAGGAGCAGAGAAGGCACCCGACCAGCCCCAGCGCATTGAATCAGGTCTATGCCACGCCTAGTCGCATCGGATGTTTGCCGTCCAGTTAAAAAGCCGGGTTGAGCCGATTTTATAAGGGTAGGTAATATTTGAGATAGCCTATAGGCAATAATTTTAGCATAAAATTTAAGGTCTGTATTCAGCAACAGGGGTTAAATCGCTACATGGAAGCGTGAGGGCTTAGCCGTCAAGTCCATTTCTGGATCAGCTGTCAAATTGAAATCTCCACAAACAATCAAGGATCCTTTCCTAGACTTAGTCATTTTGGAGAATCGTTTTTTTTTCGCAAACTGAAGTTGGTGTTTATTTGGCACGTAAGTGTTCACTATTGTATATGCTTTGCCATTAATATCACATAAGAGGATCAGGCCCTTCAAATGGAACCAAAAGCGCTCTATATCTCTACTATCTATATAAATGTACACTCTTTTTATAGCTCACAGGCTTTGCTAAAACATGGAGCTCTGCTTCTTGAGCTGGTGAAAAAGGATCCAATGACTCTAAATACAGAGTATCCTAAGTTATTATTAATTTGGAATCACTAATCAATATGAGGATAGGAGTTGCCTATCTATAAATTCCCATCACAGGTGGTTGATTCTTGCTCGGGTAGAATGTCCCATTTGCGAAGAAGTGCAAGCCCTTCATCTAGAGTGGTGATCACTGATGAAGCGTTGTTCCTGGTAACAATTAATTTTGTGGGGTAACCCCACCGGTATGTGACGCCATGGTTCCTGAGAGCTTTTGTGATTGATAGAAGCGATCTTCTCTTCCGTAGGGTGTACTGGGAGAGGTCCGCAAAGAGTTGGATGCGAGAAAATCGTTTAGGCAATTGCTCTTCTTTCCGAAAGCATGTCATAAGCTGTTCCTTTACATGAAAGAAATGCACCCTCATTATCACATCTCTAGGAACATCGTCGTGTATGAAAGAGGGCTTTGGTAGTCGATGAATTCTGTCAATTACTACTTCCGCAGCTGGTATGTTGGGTAGAGGCGTTCGAATCAAATCACATGCATATTGATTCAATTGATTCACTTGGACAGATTCAGGGACGCCTCTGATCTTTAAGTTATTACGCCTAGAGCGCCCCACATCCATTATTTTATATCATAATAATTAAAACGAAAATGTAATTAAATTTCTCAGGAAGTCAGATTTTGCACTAAAACACATAAGTGTGAACCTAGGTTAAGGGCTAATATAGTATATAGACAGGCTAGGGTAGTATATAGACAGACTAGGGTATATAGACAGGCTAGGGTAGTATATGGACAGGCTAGGGTAGTATATAAACAGGCTAGGGTAGTATATATATAGGCTAGTGTAGTATATAGACAGGCTAGTGTAGTATAAAGAAAGGCTAGGGTAGTATATGAACAGGCTAGGGTATATAGACAGGCTAGGGTGGTATATGGACATGCTAGGGTGGTATATGGACAGGCTAGGGTGGTATATAGACAGGCTAGGGTAGTATATGGACAGGCTAGGGTAGTATATAGGCAGAATTGGGTAGTATGTAGACAGGCTAGTGTAGTATATACTGTAGACATGCTAGGGTATACAGACAGGCTAGTGTATATAGACAGGCTAGTATAGTATATAGACAGGCTAGTGTATTATATACAGGCAGGCTAGGGTATACAGACAGGCTACTGTAGTATATAGACAGGCTAGTGTATTATATAGACAGGGTAGGGTTTATAGACAGGCTAGGGTGTATAGACAGGCTAGTGTATATAGACAGTCTAGTGTAGTATATAGAAAGGCTAGTGTAGTATATAGAAAGGCTAGTGTATATAGACAGGCTAGTGTATATAAACAGGCTAGGGTAGACATACAGGCTAGGGTATACAGACAGACTACTAGGGTATATAGACAGGCTACTAGGGTATATATACAGGTTGGGGTATACAGACAGGCTGCTAGAGTATATAGACAGGCTACTAGGATATACAGACAGGCTGCTAGGATATACAGACAGGTTACTATGGTATACAGACAGTCTACTATGGTATACAGACAGGCTAGTGTAGTATATGCAGAGCTTCCTTGTGCTGTGTACTGTCCCTCCCTCTTACAGTCCAGACTGTCCCTCCTCCAGATTACTCTGTTCAGGAATGGGGTGTCAATGGAAGATCGAGAGATCTCGGTGCTGGATCAGCCAATAGACATGTGCACAACAAAAAAATTCGTTTATTTTCGTTTGGTTTTTTTAGTTTCCGAAAAAAAATAGTTTTTTTTTCATTTTGTTTTTTTCGTTTTCGTTGATTCGTAACGATTCGTCGGTGTTCGTATTCGTAACGATTCGTACATTCGTAAGAGTTATTTTTTCGTTGATTCGTTTTTTCGTTAGTTTAATTTTTGAACGCATTCGTATTTATTCGTACATTCGTAACAATCGTAACATTCGTAATCGGAGCATAATTCATAATTTTATGTAATGTGTATGCTATTAAATTTTAATAATTTACGAATCGAAAAAAAAGTTATGAATCGAAAAAAAAAAAAGTTACGAATCGAAAAAAAAGTTACGAATGTACAAATTTTTTGGTTCAATAGAGACACGGAAAATTACAAATCGAAAAAAAAAAAAAAGTTACGAATCGAAAAAAAAGTTACGAATGGACGAATTTTTTTGTTCAATCCATTTGAAGCACATTTAGCAGCACCATTGTAAGGGACACGGAAAATTACCAATTCAACAAAAAAAAAAAAAGTTACAAATGTACAAATTTTTTCATTCGTTTTCGTTTTTCGGATTTTCTTCATTAGTACATTCGTTGTTTCTAATTAGTTTTTTTCGGATTTTCGTTGTTTTTCGGATTCGTTCGATTCGAATGATTCGTTAATTGGATTTGTACGATTCGAACGATTCGTTCGAAAACGAACGAACGAAAATAACGAAAAAAAACGAAAACGAATTGCACATGTCTATCAGCCAATCAGTATGCTGACTCTCTACACTTCTCCCTGACCCCCTCCCCCTTCTCTCCTTCCCTCCTTCCATGGCCTGCACTCACCTAGCACCACCGCTACTCAGGAGCTTGTGTGAGAAAGTTCCTCCTGGCTCTATCATATGGGCAGAGCAAGGGAGGAGACTCGCTTTCACACTGATCTCTCTGAAGCATCGGGTGCAGACTCAGTGAGAGTGCCGCGGCTGTGCAGGACAGCGCTGTGTCAGGCAGCCCGCAACACTCTCACTGAGTCTTACCCTATGCGGATCGTGAAGGTAGTGGCGGCCCTGCTCTGCCGCCCCTCTCAACTTACCGCTTGGGTCCCATGGACCCACTGGGACCTATGGTAGGGTGGTCTGCCTATGTAAACAAGGCAGATCGTCGTTCTGCTAGTAAGGAAGATGGAGATCTTGTGTTTCTGATAAGCAGGAACATGGATCTCTGTCTTCCTACAGTGCAGCCATCCCCCACACAGGTAGAAAGCACTTGTGAACACATTTAACCCTTTGGTCGCCCCTGATGTTAACCCCTTTCCCTGCCAGTGTCATTAGTACAGCGACGGTGCATTTTTTCAGCACTGTTTACTGTATTGGTGTCTCTGGTCCCCAAAAAGTGTCACTTCTTGTCAGATTTGTCCAGCGCAATGTCGCAGTCCCGCTAAAAAACGCTGATTGCTGCCATTACTAGTGAAAAAAATAAAAATAAATAAAACATCCATAAATCTATCCCATAGTTTGGTTTGTGCAAAAGTTATAGCATCTACAATCAATATGTGCTTATTGTTTTATTTTTTTTATTTTTTTTTATTTCAAAAATAATTTTATTGAAGTAAAATCACAATCAGTCACGGTAACAGGATTGTCATGTACATATTCAAGAGTTACAGAATAATCGAATAGGCGAACAATAAACATTAGTAATTTTGAATGCGGCATATAAATCTGACCTCTTGGTATGAGACCGAGATATTTTGGGAACCATATGGATAATATTCCTAAGTATTATTATATTTTGTTCCAATTTGTGGCATGGGTCGTCTGTGGAGGCTGTAACTGTATGGGTATTGAAATGGCTGTCTGGATGACAGATCTGTTTACGGGCGCATGAAGCTACAACTGGATGCCTTGCTATGGGCAGCCAGGTAGTGACAGGTGATAGAGGATTCTGTAGTATGTCAAGGGGCTGGGGGTGAGGGGATAGGTTATTAAGTTTTGGGGAAGAAATATATGGGGAGTTGGCCGGTGTCTCCTCGGTCTCCGCTATGTAGTATGCGGTTTCGGTCTAGTGCCATTTTTGTGCTGTGGGGGTTAAGTGTGTAGTAATGCTATTCAGTTGTATGTATAGCGTATGGTGGGTAGCGACATGCGGTCTTCCATACTCGTCCCTTGGGTAGGGGTGGAAGGCCCATGTCGTCTGAAGGAAGGAGGAAACGGGGTGGGGGGGAGCTGGGGGTGAGTGGTCATGTGGTTTAGTAGGTAGGTGTTTTACCTTATGTGTGTAAGGCCTGGTTGGGGGTTAATTCATCAGAGTCAGATACCTATCAGTGGTTTGGAAATGTTTCCAACAGGCCCATGTCGTTGTGAATTTGGCTGGGGAGTCATGAGCGATGGCAATAAGTTCTTCCATTTCAGCTATCCTATTGATTTGTCTGAACCATTCAGGGATGGTTGGGACGTGAGGCGAGCCCCAGTGTCTAGGAATGCACATTTTGGCCGCATTAAGTAGAGGCAGAATCAGGGTCTTACGATAATGGTGAACTGGTATGTCAGATAGATGGAATAGACATTGGGCTGGAGTGTGATCTAAGCTATATGTGGATACTATTTCTGTGAGTTCCCTAACCTGTATCCAGAATGTCTGCATCAGTGGACATGACCACATGATGTGCAACAATGTACCTGGTTCTCCAGCACATCTCCAGCATTTGTTAGGATAGGAAGGGTTGTATTTGTTTAAAACTGCTGGGGTTCTGTACCAGCGTGTTAGGGTCTTGTAGTTATTTTCCTGAATAGAAACATTCAGGGATCCCTTGTGGGCGATAGTAAATATATGTTCCCATTGGTTTTCAGCTAATTCTGATTGTATTTCTCTTTCCCAAGACTTAGAGGATTTCCCCTCCTTAGGGGAGATATCTGAAAATAGCATGGTGTATATGTTAGAGATCAAGTGTTGTTGGGGGCTGGATTGGGAGCACATGTGTTCAAACGGGGTCAGTGGTCGTGTAACAGCAGAGTTGCGATCTAATTCCTGTAAGAAATGGCAAATTTGGAAGTAGGTCCATTGTGGGATTGGGTTGTCGGTGTGAGTGGGAGTCAGAGCGAGGCGGTCTAGTAAAGAGCCGTTGTGAAAAAATTGGTGTGCCAGCACTTCTGGGTATTGCCAATGCTGTGTTAAGAAGTGCGTGGACATCCCAGGAAGGAAGGCTGGGTTCAGTCTAATAGGAGTTAGGGGTCCTGGGGTAGAGGAGATCTGTAGTTTTTTGCATGTCTCTCTGAAGGATCGGAGTGTTGGGTCGATAAGGGGGTGAACTGTCAGTGGTGGGGGTATGTGGATACGCGATATCCAGGGCATTGAGCGTAGTGGTATGGGGGACATCAAGTTCTCTAGGGTAACCCAGTCTTTGCGTTGATCGTGTAGCGCCCAATCTACAATTCTGGTAAGGTGACATGCCCAGTAATATTTTTTGAGGTCTGGAAGACCAATACCTCCCAATCTTTTTGGCTGTGTCAGGATGTCAAATGCAATTCTCGGACTTTTTTGTCCCCATAAAAATTTTGTAGACATTCTTTTGTAAGATAAGAAGAAAGATGGGGGGAGCTTTATGGGTATAGTTTGTAGGATATATAGAATACGGGGCAGGATGTTCATCTTAAGAATTGCTGCGCGGCCGAACCAGGAGAATTGTGGTTTGTTCCATCTTTTGAGGTCATCAGATATCGTTTTGAGGATGAGTAAGTAATTTCTGGCGTAGAGATCTGAGAGGTTTGCTGTTAGATTAATCCCTAGATATTTGATCGTATCATGTCGCCAGTGGAAGGGGAAGTTGTTTTCACATTGTGTAACTGTTTCTTGCGGGATGGTGACATTGAGAGCATGGGATTTAGAAAAGTTGATTTTAAAATTAGAAAGTATTTGGAAGAATTTGAAGTCTTTTAGTATATTTGGGATTGAGATATGGGGCTCGGTAAGGGAAAGTAGAATGTCGTCAGCAAAAGCTGCTAGCTTATAGGTGTGATTTGCTATGGGTATGCCTTTAATATTTTCATTGTTTCTGAGGCAGTTCAGGAGGGGTTCTAGGGTTAGAACGAAAAGAATTGGAGAGAGCGGGCATCCTTGTCTGGTTTCGTAGGATATGGAGAAGGCGCCCGACAGATGGCCATTGATCCGAACCCTAGCAGTTGGCGTTGTATATAGGGACATTATTGAATTGAACATTCGATTTTGCAGTCCTAAGTGTCTCAGCACTGCCCCCATGTAGTCCCAGGCCAATCTGTCGAACGCCTTCTCCGCATCCAACGACAGGAAGAAACCTTTATGTTTGTTGGTGGTCATCCAGTGCTGCAGATTTATGGCCTTAATCGTGTTATCCCTTGCCTCCCTTCCCGGTATAAAACCAACTTGGTCTTTTTTTATCAGTGATGGCAGGAAGGGAAGCAAGCGATTGGCAAGGATCTTGGCAAAGAGCTTTATGTCTACGTTTAGTAGCGATATTGGTCTATAATTAGTGACTAGGGTTGTGTCTTTTCCGTCTTTGGGTATGACTGTGATATGTGTCTCCAGAAGTCTGTGAAAGGGGAGGGTGGAGGATGAGAGGGAGTTAAAGGCCTTGAGGAAGGGGCTAGTGAGTATTTCGGTAAAGGTTTTGAAATAAGTGGCTGTGAACCCGTCTGGGCCCGGGCTCTTCCCTGATTTTAGCTGTTTGATTGCAATTTTTAGTTCATCTTCTGAGATGGGGTTGTCCAATTGGAGAGTATCAGCCTTGTCAATGGGTTTTGGGCAGTGATCATTTAAGAAGTTTTTAATGAGGGTGCGTCGATTGTTATTTGCTGTGGGGTCGGCTGGTTGTTTATTGAGATTGTAGAGGTCGGAGTAGTATGCTTCGAACTGGGATTCTATATCTGGGGCTGTGACTTTCGTCCTACCCTGAGAGTCATTGATGGCGTGAATATTGGTCTGGGCTCTGTTTTTTTGGATGGCTCTGGCAAGATATTTTCCGCTTTTGTTTCCAAATTCGTAGAATAACTTCTGTTGTAGAATAAATTTACGTTCTGTCTTGTGGGATAGTTCCGTCAGCAGAAGTTCCCGGGTCTGTGTAAGGTCGAGATATGTCTGTTGGGCTTGGGTCTGTTTGTGCGCTAGCTCTAGACCTTTAATTTTTTGGATCAGGTTATTGATCGTGGCTTGATGAGCCTTCTTTCGGGCAGTTTTTAGGGCGATGAATTTACCCCTAAGGACGCACTTGTGAGCTTCCCACTGTGTAAGGGGAGCAGTTTCTCCGTTGTCATTTTCTACGAAGTAGTTTTGAATGGCTTGCCTAATGGTCGTTATATCTTCTTCTGCTGTGAGTAGGGAGGAGTCTAGGCGCCAGGTCTTTGAGCAGGGAAAGTTAAAGTCATGGTAATAGGGTGGTGGTCGGATAAGAGCATTGGTTCGATAGTAGCGTGGGAGAGGAGCGGGAGGTCTGTCTGGGAGAGGAAAAGGTAGTCAATTCTAGAATATTTATTATGAAGGGCAGAGAAGAACGTATAGTCTTTTTCGTTTGGATGGAGGGTGTTCCAACTGTCATGTAGGAGTAAATTTTGGAATTGTGTCTTGATATGTCGAAGGGTTCTATAGGGCAATGAAGTGGAGCCTGAAGAGGTGTCTAATATTGGATATAGTGCCACATTAAAGTCTCCACCAAAAATGGTCATTCCAGTAGAAAACTCTGTTAGGAGTTGGGAGACCTGTCTAAAGAAGCTGGCTTGTGCAGAGTTTGGGCTGTAGATATTGGCCAAGGTCACAGGTCGGCCTTGAATCTTCCCTTTTAAGAATATGTACCTGCCTTCATTGTCTATAAGAGAATCCGTATGTTCCCAGCGTACATTCTTGGAGATCAAGATTGAAACTCCCTTAGTTTTTGCATGTGAGTTAGTTGAGTGATAGGAGGTTGGGAACACATGGTTGGAGAGTTTAGGAATCTTATCTGTGCGAAAATGTGATTCTTGTAGGAAGACAATGTTGGCTTTTAGTTTATGCATTTGGGAAAGGACTTGACTACGTTTTTCTGGAATGTTAAGCCCTTTGGCGTTCAAAGATACTATTTTCAGCGTGGTATGATTAGTGAAAGGCATTGTCTGTGTCATGTTATGAGAGTGGCAAGGTTATTAAGAAGAGGGGAAGTTAGGTAGGTGTTCTCGTCTGATATCTTAGTTGGGTGGGTGATGGAAGTATTGATTCCCTTCCCTTGTGACCGAGAGATTGGAGTAGCGGAGACCGAGGAGATCAGAGGGGGGGGTGATAATGGGGGGCAGTGGAGGGGGAAGAGGGTGAAGAGTGAAAGAAGATAGGGTGTGGACGAGGGGGGGAGTGTTATATGAGGGGGTTGTATAGGGTAGAGGGGAAAGGAACGGGAGAATTGCCGAGGACGAGGGGGGGGGGGGGGGGGAAGGAAGTAGTATACCGGAAGTAAGGAAAGGTACCGAGACCTTCCTTATATTGTGTTGCGTGGTCCGGTAAAGGTTAGCGGGAATGGGTATATTCCCGACGTGTGGAGAGGTGGAAGTTGCCGGTGTGGTAGTGGTAGGTTGTAAGTTCAAGTCCTCTGGTCCTTCGAGGAAAGTATTGGTATAAAGTGGGGGAGCCTCTAACATTTTACGTTACTTGCACAGATAATGGTTCAACCGAGGGGGAGATCAACATCAGATCGGTATGAGAGTGTCCAATAAGGTTTGGGTATCTAGGAGTAGGGATGAGCCGAACACCCCCCCCCGTTCGGCTCGCACCAGAACCCGCGAACGGACCTAAAGTCCGTGCGAGCTTTAGAACCCTATTAGTTATAATGGATGCGAACGTTTGAAATTAAAAGTGCTCATTTTAAAGGCTAATATGCATGTTAATGTCATAAAAAGTGTTTGGGGACCTGGGTCCTGCCCCAGGGGACATGTATCAATGCAAATTTTTTTTTTAAAAACGGCCGTTTTTTCAGGAGCAGTGATTTTAATAATGCTTAAATTGAAACAATAAAAGTGTAATATTCCTTTAAATTTCGTACCTGGGGGGTGTCTATAGTATGCCTGTAAAGGGGCGCATGTTTCCCGTGTTTAGAACTGTCTCTGCGCAAAGTGTCATTTTTGAAAGTAAAAAAGCTATTTAAAATCACTCGCGGCTAATGTTAATTCACGGCTCCCGTAACACAGAGAACAGTGATTCATTGAAACTCATTCATAAAAAAAAGTCATTGATAAAAAATAAAAAAAATGAAAAAAAAAGCGTAGGGGTCCCCCCAAATTCAATAACCAGGCCCTTCAGGTCTGGGATGGATATTAAGGGGGATCCCAGCCAAAAAAAAAAAAAAAAAAAATGGCGTAGGGTCCCCCTCAAAATCCATACCAGACCCTTGAGGTCTGGTATGGATTTTAAGGGGAACCCTAGCCAAAAAAAATGGCGTGGGGTCCCCCTCAAAATCCATACCAGACCCTTATCCGAGCACGCAACCTGGCAGGCCGCAGGAAAAGAGGGGGGGACGAGAGCGGCCCCCCCTCTCGCCTGAACCGTACCAGGCCACATGCCCTCAACATTGGGAGGATGCTTTGGGGGTCTAAGACCCCTAAAGCACCTTGTCCCCATGTTGATGAGGACAAGGGCCTCTTCCCCACAACCCTGGCCGGTGGTTGTGGGGGTCTGCGGGCGGGGGGCTTATCGGAATCTGGAAGCCCCCTTTAACAAGGGGACCCCCAGATCCCGCCCCCCCCCCCTGTGTGAAATGGTAAGGGGGTACAAAAGTACCCCTACCATTTCACCAAAAAAGTGGCAAAAATTGTAAAAAATGACAGGAGACAGTCTTTGACAATTCCTTTATTAAAATCTTCTTTCTTCTTTCTTCATCCTTCGGATTCTTCATCTTCTCCTTCCTTCATCTTCTTCCATCTTCTTCTTCCATTTTCTTCTTCCTCCGATCCGCTTCTTCTTGCGCTGGTCTTCTCGTCCTTCTCGTCCGGCATCTTCTTCCGTCGGCGTCGGTGTCGGTGTCGGTGTCGGTGTCTTCTTGGGCCTCTCCGCGCAATGGGAGGCTCCCGCTGTGTGAGGCTCCGCTCCATCTGACAGGTCTTTTAAAACGGGGGGCACCTGGTGACCCCGCCCCCTCTGACGTCATGGGGAAAGCCATCATGGAATTCCCCATGACGTCCCTGTGCGTCAGAGGGGGCGGGGTCACCAGGTGCCCTCCATTATAAAAGACCTGTCAGACGGAGCGGAGCCTCACACAGCGGGAGCCTCCCATTGCGCGGAGCGGCCCAAGAAGAGACACCGACACCGACGCCGACGGAAGAAGATGCCGGACGAGAAGGACGAGAAGACCAGCGCAAGAAGAAGCGGATCGGAGGAAGAAGAAAATGGAAGAAGAAGATGGAAGAAGATGAAGGAAGGAGAAGATGAAGAAACCGAAGGATGAAGAAAGAAGAAAGAAGATTTTAATAAAGGAATTGTCAAAGACTGTCTCCTGTCATTTTTACCATTTTTGCCACTTTTTTGGTGAAATGGTAGGGGTACTTTTGTACCCCCTTACCATTTCACACAGGGGGGGGGGCGGGATCTGGGGGTCATCTTGTTAAAGGGGGCTTCCAGATTCCGATAAGCCCCCCGCCCGCAGACCCCCACAACCACCGGCCAGGGTTGTGGGGAAGAGGCCCTTGTCCTCATCAACATGGGGACAAGGTGCTTTAGGGGTCTTAGACCCCCAAAGCATCCTCCCAATGTTGAGGGCATGTGGCCTGGTACGGTTCAGGCGAGAGGGGGGGCCGCTCTCGTCCCCCCCTCTTTTCCTGCGGCCTGCCAGGTTGCGTGCGCGGATAAGGGTCTGGTATGGATTTTGAGGGGGACCCCACGCCATTTTTTTTGGCTAGGGTTCCCCTTAAAATCCATACCAGACCTCAAGGATCTGGTATGGATTTTGAGGGGGACCCTACGCCATTTTTTTTTTTTTTTTTTGGCTGGGATCCCCCTTAATATCCATCCCAGACCTGAAGGGCCTGGTTATTGAATTTGGGGGGACCCCTACGCTTTTTTTTTTTTTTTTTATTAATGAATGACAGCTCTCTGTGTTACAGGAGCCATCAATTCATTAGCCGCGAGTGATTTAAATAGCTTTCTTCCTGCAAAAATGACACTTTTTTGCAGGGAAAGTTCTAAGCACAGGAAACCTGCCCCCCTTCACAGGCCACCTATAGACACCCCCCAGATGTGATACTGCAATGCTGTTCTAACAGCATGCACACACATATCCCCAGAAATAAAGCACATATTGTTGTCAGCAGTCAGCAGCACACTGACACGCTGACACTGTCTGAAACATAATATGCGAGGCCGCCGGCGCGGCGGCCTCTTATACCGTGGGGCGTGTACTAAAGCCCCTGAGCTATAATTGGCTACAGGCATCCTGCCTGTAGCCAATTATGGCTCTCCTCGCTGCCGGCGCTGTGATTGGCCAAGCATGCGGGGTCACAGTGCATGCTTGGCCAATCATCAGCCAGCATTGCACTGCGCGGGCCGCAATGCATTGCGGGGCCGCTCGCATCACACGAATTTGATGCGAGCGGCCCCAATAGTTCTGGGCTCGCCGAGCGAGCGAACACCCGGTGCTCGATTCGAACATGGGTTCGAATCGAACACCGGGCTCATCCTTATCTAGGAGCATACCTATGGTAATTCCGTTCAAAGTGGGATATCCTCAGCATTGGTTGGTTGCATGTCGGTCAGATGAATTTAATTTAAAGGGGGTTTTTGTATCCTTGTGATACACGAAGAAAACCAAAAACCCACTCAACATAACAATGGTTATCTGTAGATCTATTTTGCCGCATTATCAGGTTTTGTCCGGAATGGATCTCTGTCGTGTGCGGCCGAGTCCGTCTTTCTTTACTAAAATAGTGTTGTAAGGAGGTGGCAGAAGGAATAGACCGGTCTTGCTTACCTGGTCGAATGATTGCCAAAAAGGCGGTCAAGTGGGATATCTAATACAGGTATGATGTAGTACTCGGCCCCACACTGCAAAGATCCCTCCAGTTTTCTTTGCTTAGCTGCTTATCAAAACAAAATTAAGATCAGAGACACCATTTGAACGAGAATCATTATTCAATCTGTAATCACATAAGACAGTAGTGAGATGGGTCGCTTCTCAATAAAGAGCAATAACAGTTTTAAACATAACATAATAACCATGAACAGGTAACTAGAGCCCGTGTGTCATTAATTTTTCCCTGCATGGATCCTGGCACCATCACAAGTCTTATCTCACCTGGAGACCTTTGGATATTTTTAGCAGGTCTATACGTGTGGGTGAGGGGCGAGTTCATGTGGGGAGTGAGGCTCCATTGGTCCACATGGAGTCGTCCTTCTGATAAGGAGTTGAGGCAAACCTTGTATAATGCTAACAAACAATGCTAATAATGCTAAAAGTCAATCTCTTAATCGAGTTTTGTAGGTTGAGACTGTTTTCTTTCTTCCCACCCCTTCCTAGGTTGTTTCCTATATGGGATCTATTCTCAGGGACACGTTCATCAGGGTTGCATGAATGCTAGAAAGGGGGTGAGTGAGTGAGGAGGAGGGAGATTATGAAAATGTGAGAGGGGATAGGGAGGGGGAAACCTGTTCGTAACATTATTTGGTAGTCTTAGAGATTGTTTGTCACATAGCAGGTAGATGTATACTTGCGTGGGGAAGGTCAAGTTGGGAGTAAGCGTTCTGTGAGGCAAAGGTTCCCCTTCGTTGCTTCCGATGGGAATGTTCAGACAGCTTGGGGAGGTCCTGTTGCTTGGACAAGTGTTATAAGCTGGCGAAGGGGAAAGTTCTCCTCCGGTTGTGGGTGGGACCTAGGGTTAGACTAAAAGATCGTTATTTAGTTCTTAACGATGTAGAGCCAGTGGGTTGAACAGTCAATGTGTGGAACAGTTCAATTCCGGTGTCCAGGTTTGACTTGCGTTGACGGGCTTGGTGGTGTCTCAGCGGGCCAGGTATCCTCGTAAGGTTTACATCTGGTTTCCTGGGAGTAGAGAGAAGGGGAGGTCGCTCCTTACTCTGGACCCCCATGGCGGGGCCTCCTATGTGCAGGTGAGGCTGTAGGGCTGTTTGCGGTGTTTCTGGTTCCTTCAGATGTGTTGGTTCTGGGCGAGTTGGATCTGCGTCTTCGAATGTGAAAATCATCTCTGACTGGTATGGCATCTGTTGATGTGGATCTTCTGAGATGAGGAGGTTGGAGGGATCTGTACCACTCGGGTACATCAATTTGGGGTATGTGTAGAGTCTCGCAGAATGAGCGAAGATCTTCGGGTACTCTCAGGTTGGCTGTGCGGCCTTGCGCTGAGGCCGAGAGGCAAAAGGGAAATTTCCAGCGATACTGGATTCCATTGGCACGTAATAGGTCAAGGAGAGGGCGCAGATCCCGTCTGTTCTGGAGAGCGATGGGTGACAGGTCTTGAAAGATCTTTATTTCCGTGCCCTGGAACATGAGGTTGCGGCGGTCCCTGGCCCTACGCAGGACTTCTTCTTTCAGTTTAAAGTTGACCAAGCAACAAACTATATCTCTGGGCGGGTCAGTGTCTCTTCCTTTGGGTCTGAGGGCTCTATGCAGACGCTCGTATTCAATGGGGGACTCCGGGGGTCTGCCTAGAAGGTCGTTAAATACTGCGATAGTGGCCTAGGCAATTTGGGTCTGGTCGATCGATTCTGGCATGCCTCTTACCCGAATGTTGTGACGTCTGCCGCGATTGTCCAAGTCCTCCATGTACCTGTGCATGTCTCTGAGCTGTACGCTGTTTGCTTGGGAGGACGATTGCAGCTGGTGTATGGCATTTTCGTTGCCCATTGTTGTTTCTTCAACCTCCTCTATCCTCATGTTCATGGAGTGGAGGTCTCTCCTGAGGTCAGTAATGGCAGAGGCTAGTGTGGCTTTTATGTCCTCTGCCACTGACTTTAGGTCTCTAATACTCAGGGGCTGATCAGCAGCCATAGGTGGTGACGGGGACTGTGTCTGGTGTCTGCCTGAGGGGCTGAGACTGGAGGATCGCGCTGCTCCGGAGTAGGCCCGAGATGGAGCCGGGGCCTCGCGTGATTGCGTCCGGAATATTTCCAGAATGCTGCAGCCCCCTTGTGAGTCGGGTCTCCGGGGAGAGCGGGAGCGGGACGGGGATGGGTTCCCCTTCGGTTTCCCCATGTTAGGTATTTGGTGAGGCTCCTTGTGCTTATGTTGCAATCCTCTGTGGACCGGAGCTCGAGGATTAGGCGTCCATTAAAGACCGGCTCCTATTGTTTTTTTTTTTTAACCAAAAATATGTAACAGAATACATATTGGCCTAAATTAATGAAGAAATTTGGTCTTTTTATGTTTATAGCGCAAAAAAACAACAACACAGTGATGGACAAATACCACCAAAAGAAAGCTCTATTTGTGGGGGGAAAAAGACATCAATTTTATTTGGGTACAATGTCGCATGACTGGGCAATTGTCAGGTAAAGCAATGCAGTGTGGTATCACCGGAGCTGAAGTGGTTAAAAAGTAATTTTTTTTCCTTGTTTTATAAGTAAATCAGAGTAGGGTGTTGCTGCTGTTGTACTAAAGCCATGCAATAAAAAAGTAGAATAATATTTTCAACATGCAAAAAGTGTTATGCCAGCAAGCAGTTTTGCTTGCACTGTTCATGGGACTTGTATTGTTCCACAACACCACTTGCAGCTTAATGTGATTGTAAGCCTTTTTTTTTTTTTTCATTAAAATAAAAATTGAAAATTTATATCAAATACTTACCGTAATTTTCCTTTCCTGATAGGCTCCATGGCAGCATACGTGTGGGTTACCCCCGCCTCCATAACTACCCAATAGGACCCCTCTCCCATAAATCTTTGCTCCTGGCTGCTAGCCGTGTTCCGTAACTAGCCTACTCCAGACATTTGGGAGGAAACTCCTGCTGCCATGGAGCCTATCAGGAAAGGTAAATTACGGTAAGTATTTGATATAAATTTTCCATTTTCCTGACAGGCTCCATGGCAGCATATGTGTGGGAAATAACTCGCCAAACACACCCTGGTGGGCAAAATGTTGAGCAAAGAAAACCTAAATTTATTTTACATTGTCAGCCGACAATACTTATAAACCAAAATTAATAGAGGACAGAGCAGCTGGTTCAACACAATAATGCGAAACAAAAGTATTGATTGAAGACCAAGAAGCAGCTCTACAAATGATCTCTGGTGCTGCCCATGAAGTTGAAATACTTCGGGTTGAATGAGCCGTCACTGCCTCAGGAGGAGCCAAGCCCTTTGGATGGTTTGAACGATCCAAGATGAGATGGATCTAATTGAAGCTTGCATCCCCTTGTTTTTGCCGTGGAGAAGCACAAAGAGGAATTCTGTGCATCTGAAAGAAGCCGTAGCATCCAAATATTGTTTCAAGGTGTGACTTACATCCAATGGATGAATCTCTTGGTCGTCTGTTGTTTTAAACGTGGGTTGAACGATTTCTTGATTTTCGTGAAATATTGACGTAACTTTAGGGTTTGACCCCAACATAGGAATTAATACTGCTCTGTCTGGAAAGAAGGTCAAGAAGGGTTCTTCTGAACCTAAACTTCTGATTTCTGACACTCTCTTGGCAGAAGTAATAGCCACTAGGAAAGTGGTCTTGAGAGTAAGATCTCTTAACGATAAGGGTTGCTCAGGATCTTTACCAAGGTTAGAAAGGAAATCCAAAACTAAAGGAAGATCCCATTTAGGGAATCTAGGTCTTCTCTGAGGCCTAAGCCTGACAGCTCCCTTGAAGAATTGCCGTACTAGGGCGTGATTTGCCCATGAAACTCCCGTGAAAGCCGAGATGGCTGAGACTTGCACTCTTAATGAGCTGACCGCCAAGGATAGATCAAGCCCTGATTGGAGAAAACTCAAAATATCCTGGACTGCTGGAGAATTGCAAGAATTTGATCTGGAAGCCATGTGGACAGTGAATCTGGACCATATTCGTTCGTACACTCTGTTCGTACTCTTCCGTCTGGCACTAAGAAGGGTAGGAATCGCCTGTTCCGGACACCCCAGAGCTTCTAGCCTTCCCCTCTCAAGAACCACACCCTGAGGTGCAGAAAGGACGGGCACGGGTGTAGCATCGTGCCTTGTGAAAGTAGATCCGGCCTGAGAGGCAGGGGAACTGGATCTTGAAAGCTGAGGAGTAGCAACAGAGGGAACCAAGGCCTGTTGGGCCAGAATGGAATCACCGCAATGATCTCCACCTTCTCTGCTCTGAGCCTCCGAAGAAACTGCAGAATTACTGGAACTGGAGGGAAGGCGTAGGCTCTCTGGAACTTCCAACAATCCGTGAGAGCATCTGTCCCGTATGCCTGCGGGTCCCTGAACCTCGAGTAGTATTTGGGCATCTTGTGATTGCACGGCGAAGCGAACAAGATCGACCTCTGGAGACACACCCAGAGTTAGAAGCCAGTCGAATACATCTCTGTGGAGGGACCATTCGTTGTTGTCCATCCTGACCCGTAAAAGGAAATCCGCTTGCACATTCTGGATCCCCGGAATGTATACTGCAGAAATGTTGGCCACATTCTTCTGAGCCCAGGTCATTATTGGCTCTACTTCCTGTAATAGGGACCAGCTGCGGGTTCCACCTTGCTTCCGTACATAAGCCACCGCGGTTGTGCTGTCCAGCCTCAACATTACAGACGACTTCTCTACAAGATGGCGAAAGGAAAGAAGCGCTTGAAAGGCTGTTCTTAACTCTAAGATGTTGGAGACAACTCTTTGGGACGGAAATGTCCATCTGCCCTGAGCCACATCTGAAAGGCAATGAGCGCCCCATCCTTGGTTGCTGGCGTCTGAGGTCACCGTCCCCCAAGAGATAGGAATGATGGAATGGTGATTGCGCAGATTCTTCCCTTGCAGCCACCAGAGGAGAGATGCCCTCATGGCTGGAGTGAGGAGTATGGGCTGGGTCTGGCTGGAAGAATCCCATTGCTGTAGGAATCCCTTCTGGAAGGGACGAGTGTGCCATTGGGCCCACTTCACCATCGGAATGGTGGCTGTCATCGTGCCAATAACTTTCAGGCATTGGAGAGCCGTCAGATGAGAAGACGCAAGGGCTGCGTGAATCCTGTCCCGGATTACCCCAATTTTTTCTTCCGGAAGGGAGATAGTACCTTCTATCGTATTGAACTGAGCCCCTAGAAACACAAGGGTTTGTGTTGGATCCAGATTGCTCTTCTCTAGATTCAGGAGCCACCCAAACTCCTGTAGGGTGGAGATGACTAAATTCTTGTGTTCCAAGATCTGATCTCTGTTCTGGGACAGTAGGAGCAAGTCGTCCAGATAGTGGTGGAGACGAACACCCTTGACTCGAAGAAGAGCTACCACTGCAAGGAGAACTTTGGAGAAGACTCGAGGAGAAGTTGTTAACCGAAAGGGAGACAGGGAAACTGTAGGTGTTGATCGCCTACTGCAAAGCGGAGGAACTGATGAAAGTCCTTTGCCACTGGCACATGGAAGTATGCATCTATTAAATCGATGGATATTAACCAATCTCCCAGATGCACTGACTGCTGAATGGTAAGCAGGGATTCCATTTTGAATTATTCCTTGCGGATGAAGGAATTGGGATGGGTCAGGTCTATCACAG
Source organism: Lithobates sylvaticus (assembly GCA_028564925.1). Classification (NCBI taxonomy): domain Eukaryota; kingdom Metazoa; phylum Chordata; class Amphibia; order Anura; family Ranidae; genus Lithobates; species Lithobates sylvaticus. The sequence goes on from CM053033.1 coordinate 135,314,705, forward strand.
GCCTCCATGAGCCGTTTTTCTTCTGTACCATAAACAGAGGCGAATACATGCCTTTGCCACGTTCTTCTTCTGGAACGGGTATAGCTGCGCCTTGCTCTAGTAAACAATTCACGTAGGTCAACAGGACCTGTCTTTTCAGCAGGCGGGTGACATTAATAGATGCCTCCCCCAGAAAGGCGGAAGCCATTCTAATCTCCTGAATAGGAGAGTCTTTAGCTGCTTCTATAGAGATTCCTCTCAGAAACTCTTCAATATTATCGGCCCAGGATTCAATAGCCTTTGAAACTGCCGCTAGTGCCAGAATTGGTTTGCATGCCATTCCAGAGGTAAGGTAAATCCTCTTCAGATCCGAATCAATTCTCCTTTCCAATGGATCTTTGAAAGATACTGTGTCTTCTAAAGGAAGAGTCACATACTTCACTAAACACATAAGCTCTGCGTCCACCAAAGGAGCCGATTCAAGATGTTTTACATCGTCCTTTTTAAAGGGATACAATTTAAACATTTTTGATTGCATTGAACTTTTCCTGTCCATTTTGCTCCACTCATCAGAAATGATTTCACCTAGTTCCGATAGAAAAGGGAAATATTGTCGCTCCTTGTTGAGCTGTTTAAAAAACTTTCTCTGCTTGGGGGGAGAAGTAACAGGATCTTCCCACTTTAGAGCTTCCCTCACCGCCTTGATTAACGCGGGTACTAGCGCATAATCAAATCCCAAGCCTGGATCCTCCAGATCCGAATCGCTATCTGAGACAGGAGCAGAGTGGCGACTTGGTTGAGAGGATTCCCATGCCTCTTGTAATAGCCCTTCCCCCTCTATGGGACATAACGGGTCTGATGGGGACTCATCGGTTTGTTGAGCTTCCCTCTGCTGTAGGGACTCCTTCACTACTCTTCTCACCATTCATTCCAACCGCTAGTCTGCACCATCTCTCTCGTCTGTGGCTTTAGAGAAGCAATGATCGCAGAGTGACTTATCCGTTGGAACAGGCATCCTACAACCCCACCATGTTTTTTTCTGGCCTCTTACTAGAGTGAGAAGAAGGGGGGCGAGAGCAATCTCTACTACGCTGTTCGGGTCTAGATGATTTGTGATGACTAGATTTTGAGGATGACTTTTGGTGGTGTGATTTAGATGATCCACTACGGCTATGCGAACTACGCTGCGGATCAGATCTAGAAGGGCTATAGAGACAAAATATACAAGAGACAAGAAGGGAAAAAAGATAAAGGACCAGCTGAAATCTAGTGCCAAAAAATACAAAAATAAAAAATAATTTCTCCAAATACATAGCAACTTAGCTATGTACATACCTGCTACAAGCGGGCTGGCCACTAGGGGGCAGTGAGGCATCCATTGCAAAATACACTTGGCTGAAAAGACAGACACATTCCTATCAGCTCCTGCAATAGCATCTATCCAGCATATATAGGTAAAGGAAAGCATAATCCTACCTTGTCCTTGTTCAGAAATAGCCCCGGGAAGTCGCCGTTTCCTCTGCAAACATTCCCGGGGCTCTGACAGCGCTCTGGGCTTTTCAAATTTCAGATGCCGGGTGCTCGTGCGCATGCGCGAGAACCAAGCCTCGCTTTGAATTGGGTCCGCGCATGCGCAGAACGCCGCGGCGGAACCGGAAACAGGGGAGAAAGGCTGCTGGAACGCAGAAGCACCCGCGCCGTGCACAGCATCAGCTGGGGGACAATACAGGAGTAAACAGGTACAAATAAACACTGCTGCCATAAATATTGATACATCTCACCACTCCACCAACGATCACGGCCGAATCTTACCCCATACACACCACCGGTCATCCTGGCAGATAATGGCCACCTCACAGCAGTAGGCAATCAGCCGGGCGCACTTATAGACACCAGATCCAGGTCATCAGCGCTACTCTGTCATACACTCCATACCCATGCTTAACAGACAGGGCTTATCGGAGGATCAAATTTTGACAATCGGCCGATCGATCGTTGTAAAGGTATCTTCAGGTAGGAGAACCACCAGGTCCTACGGAGGAGGACAAAAAAGGAACACGAATAGCAGCCAGGAGCAAAGATTTATGGGAGAGGGGTCCTATTGGGTAGGTATGGAGGCGTGGCTAACCCACATGTATGCTGCCATGGAGCCTGTCAGGAAAAACATGTTATACTTACCTGCTGGTAGTATTGCACAGAGCAGCCCCTTACCTACTCTTCTGGAGTCCCCGGCCGGCACTTTCTTCTCCACCTCTTCTCGGAGTGCCCCTCTCAGCAAGCTGTGTGCTGAGGGGGTACCTACAGTGCCTCAAAAAAGTATTCATACCCCTTGAAATGTTCTACATTTTGTCATGTTACAACCAAAAACTTAATTGTACACGGGGTCCACGAGTTACGAACATCCGACTTGCAAACTACTCCTACTTACGAGCGACGGCTGGCACATCGGAAAACAGAAAAAAACGGCGGAAAATGACATTTGAGCATGCGCGGCTACTTGACAGAACATCGGAAAACATCGGAAAACATTGTCTCTGCCATTCTGCGCATGCACTTCCGACTTACAAACAAATCTGGCTTAAGAAAAAAACATCAGTCCTTAACCCGTTCGCAACTCGGGGACCCCCTGTATTTAATTGGGATTTTATGTGATATACCAACACAAAGTGGCACATAATTGTGAAGTGGAAGGAAAATGATAAATGGTTTTCAATTCTTTTTACAAATAAATATGTGAAAAGTGTGGAGTACATTTATATTCAGCCTCCCTAAGTCAATACTTTGTAGAACCGCCTTTCGATGCAATTACAGCTGCAAGTCTTTTTGGGGATGTTTCTACCAGTTTTGCACATCTAGAGAGTGACATTTCTTCCCATTCTTCTTTGCAAAAATAGCCATTTTCAAGTCTTGCCACAGATTCTCAACTGGATTTATATCTGGATCTTTGACTCGGCCATTCTAACAGATGCATATACTATAATATAATATATTCACGGTGGGGATGGTGTGTTGAGGGTGATGTGCAGTGTTAATTTTCCGTAATCTGAAAAGGGGGAAGGGAAATGAGGCCAGACGGCCCCACGAATGCTCACAATGGACAAAGAAAGCAACAAAAAATGTGAATGAAAGATATGTGAACTTTATTGATAAAAATCAAGCACTCATCAAGAAGTTAATTTTCCGTAACACAGATCGTTTTGCTTTTAGGCCAAAGTTGAATTTTGGTCTCATCTGACCAGAACACCTTCTTCCACATGTTGGAAGTCACTTGCTGTGTCCCCCACATGGCTTCTCGCAAACTGCAAACGTGACTTCTTAAGGCTTTGTTTCAGTAATGCTTTTCTTCTTGCCACTCTTCCATAAAGGCCAGATTTGTGGAGTGCATGACTAATGCCGTGTACACACGATCGGAAATTCCGACAGCAAAAGTCCAATGAGAGCTTTTGGTCAGAAAATGCAACCGTGTGTATGTTCCATCAGACTTTTGCTGTGGAATTCCAGCAAGCAAAATATTGAGAGCATGTTCTCAATATTTTGGTCAGAAAAAGTTTTGATCGTCTGTACCAATTCCGCAAATTAATTCCTAAGCATGCTCGGAAACAATTCAACGCATGCTCGAAGCATTGAACTTCATTTTCTCGGCTCGTCTTAGTATTGTATGTCACCACGTTCTTGGCGGTCGAAAGTTCAGCAAACTTTTGTGTGACCTTGTGTATGCAAGTCAAGCTTGAGCGGAATTCCGTTGGAAAATCCGCTCGTGTTTACGCAACATTATAGTTGTCCTGTGGACAGATTCTCCTACCTGAGCTGTGGATCTCCGTGGATCTCCTCCAGAGTTACCATGGGCCTCTTGGCTGCTTCTCTGATTAATACTCTCCTTGCCCAGCCTTTCAGTTTAGGCGGTTGCCCATGTCTTGGTAGGTTTGCTGTTGTGCCATTCTCTTTCCATTTTCGGATGATGGATTGAACAGTGCTCCGTGAGATGTTAAAAGCTTGGGGCATTTTCTTAAATCTAACCCTGCTTTAACCACATGCTGATCGGCTCCTGTAGATATATGTCGGCAAAATGTCACGGCTGGGCAAAGTAACGTACACGTACGGTACTTTGAATTTCCATGTCCGCCGGGTGCCCGCTATGGTGTCACGAAGCCGAAGAACAGGGAGATTCCGATGTAAACACAGCATCTCCCCTTTCTGCCTAGTGACAGGACACTGATCGACTGATCGTCTGCTCCCTGTCATCGGGAGTAGCGATCAGTGTCGTGTCACTGCTAGCCCATCTCCCAGACAGTTAGAATCACTCCCCAGGACACATTTAACCCCTTCCACGCCCCCTAGTGGTTAACCCCTTCACTGCCAGTGCCATTTTTACAGTAATCAATGCAATTTTATAGCATTGATCGCTGTATTAATGCCAAGGGTCCCAAAAATGTATCAAAATTGTCCGATGTGTCCGCCACAATGTCGCAGTCATGATAAAAATTGCTGATCACCACCATTACTAGTAAAAAAAAATATTAATAAAAATGCCATAAATCTATCCCCTATTTTGTAGACGCTATAACTTTTGCGCAAACCAAGCAATAAATGCTTATTGCGATTTTTTTTACCAAAAATATGTCGAAGAATACGTATATTGACCTAAACTGAGGAAAAAATTGTTTTTTATATTTTTGGGGATATTTATTATAGCAAAAGGTAAAAAATAATGATTTTTTTTTAAAAATTTACGCTCTTTTTTTGTTTATAGCGCAAAAAATAAAAAACGCAGAGGTGATCAAATACCACCAAAAAAAGCTCTATTTGTGGGGAAAAAAAGGATGTAAATTTTGTTTGGGAGCCACACTGCACGACCGCGCAATTGTCAGTTAAATCAATGCAGTGCCGAATCGCAAAAAGTGCTCTGGTCTTTGGCCATCAAAATGGTCCGGGGCTTAAGTGGTTAAACTTCACAACTTTATCCCTGACCTGTCTGGTGTGTTCCCTGACTTTCATGATGCTGTTTGTTCACTAAGGTTCTCTAACAAACCTCTGAGGGCTTCACAGAACAGCTGTATTTATACTGAGATTAAATTACACACAGGTGGACTCTATTTACTAATTAGGTGACTTCTAAAGGCAATTGGTTCCATTATATTTTAGTTGGGGATATCAGAGTAAAGGGGGCTGAATACAAATGCATGCCACACTTTTCACATATTTATTTGTAAAAAAAATTGAGTGGAGGAAAAGCCGATGCACACCTTTTCCTGATTACACTGTGATCAGCTGTGATTGGACACAGCAGATCACATGGTAAAGAACCCCTGCCAGAGACTCTTTACCACGATCGGAGATGCGGTGTGTCAGACTGACACACCAGACCACTGATCGCCACACTGTATGGCCCCGGGTGCGCGTGATTGCGGCTTATCCTGCTGGACATCATATTATGCCCAGTCAGGATAATGAATCGACTTCCCGGATGTCATTCTGTTATATGGTGGGCAAGAGGTGGTTAAAGTGATTGTAAAGTCTCATTTAAAAAAAATGACTAAAGAATAACAAACATATTATACTTACCTGCCCCGTTTAGTGGATTTGCACAGGGCAGCCTGGATCCTCCTCTTCTCAAGTCCCTCTTCTGTGCTCCTGGCCCCTCCCTCCTGTCGAGTGCCCCACAGCAAGCAGCTTGCTATGGGGACACCCGAGCTGAGCTGCAGCTCTGTGTGTCCATTCAGACACTGAGCTGTGGTTCAGCTCTGCCCCCTCTCTCTCCTGATAGGCTAACTGACTTTGATTGACAGCATCATGAGCCAATGGCAATGCTGCTGTGCCAATCAGTAGGGAGAGTCCTGGGTGGCCGAGGGACTCGTGGACATCGCTGAATAGAGAGGGGGCTCAGGTAGGTATGAGGGCGGCTGCTGCACACAGAAGGCTTTTTATCTAAATGCATAGAATGCATTAGGATAAAAAAAACTTCTGCCAGCTCCATGCACATGTTTTTTATAAGCTCAAAAAACTCTAGAGAAAAAACAGTAGATGAAAAACGCTGATGGGGGCGCATGCGCTGCTCTCTGAGATGGCGGACGCGTGACTCCTGAGCTCTGCTCCCGCCCGGTGATCCAAGACCCCTGCTCCGCATCTAAAGCTACCAAAAGCATCGGGGGTAAGACTCCACGACTCCCCCTGGCACTGCATGGGGAAAATCGGAGACCAACGAGACCACTACCGAGCCATACGATGCTTGCGGCCCCGGCCACCATGGACCACTTCCTGACTAGGCCGTCATCCCTGGCCTCGATTTTGCAGGGAGATCCGGAGGACTACGTCAGCACCCTGATGGCGGAGGACGGACCGCAGCAGGCCGCTCTCCCACACCCTGCCTTACCACCTCAACTGGTCCTCACCCCGGAGATGATGGATCTCAAGCTCCAGGCTCTGGCCCAGCAGGTAACCAGAGACATTGCCCAGGAAATGGGGAGAATCTCTAGAGAGCTTAGGGGAGAAATAGATGCCCTTGGTGAGCGCACAGCTACTTTAGAAACAAAATTTAATGAAACCTTACATTATGTACAGGCTCTTGAAGAGGAGAATGCTCTCCTCAAAAACTCAGTGTCCCAATTACAACTCCAACAGGAGGACCTTGAAAATAGGAAACTACGCCAGAATCTTAGAATCCGCGAAGTCCCAGAAACGGTCGCTGACAACAACATTAGGCCTTATCTCCTGGACTTTTCTTTTTTTTTAATATAAACTTTTTATTGATGAGAAGGCAGAAAACTTGTACAGACAATTGTGCAGAGAAGAAAAAAAGGGGGTATCATGAACAGATCATATACAGGTTATACATTGAGACCGTTACAGAGCTCAAGATATCCGCATTAAGCCGTCCTACACTTAGTTCTCACATAGGGATAGGGGATAGACAAAAAGACAGAGTGAGCATCTATCAGCAGAACAGGTATAAACTTAATTCTCATACATCCTTTTAATATGATCAACGTAATATGCTAGTCATAACAGAACTGCAACTATAACTGTCGCTGCTATCAGTATAAAAAAAAGGAGTCTTTACTACCAATAATACCGAGGATATGAAGGGCAATACTTATAAAAGCTAAACATTGGAGGATGCATACTTGCTAGCTTATGCGTACCTCATGACCCAATATATTATTCCGGGGGGTTCGATGCCTGAGCCTGCAAAAGCAGGTCCAGGGCCCAACTGGACCATTTCTTATCATGGATATCCATTGTGTCCATTATGGAATGGAACAGTCGCTCCATTAGGCGAATTGCTTCCATTCTATGGAGGACCTGGGCCCACGAGATCGATTGGGATTTCCAGTTCATGGCTATGGTCCACTGTATAGCACAAAATAAAGTATATATCAGGTTAAGGGTATGTGTGGGGATACCCGAGATAGGGGCAAAAAGGAGACATATCTGGGGCGAAAGAGTCACCGTTGCCCCAGAGAGTGCGCTAATTTTGGAGGAGGCTTGGGCCCAGATCTGGCTGAGAAGCGGACAGCTCCAGAAGGTGTGTAACAGGGTCCCCACCTCGCGACAACCTCTGAAACAACTATCCGGAACCTCCGGGTGAAATTTATGTACCTTATCTGGGGTAAGGTACCAACGGGTGTGGACCTTAAGGATAGTCTCTCTAATGGATATGGACTTAGAGCATCTATGTAGGTTAGATAGCATGTCAGACCACTCCTCTACAGTTAACTCCAGACCTAGGTCCGATTCCCATTTAAGCATGGCCACCGATTTTTCGGGAAGGCCTGAATTTAGTAGGTCTTTGTAAATTGTAGATACGATGCCCTTATCTCTAGGTCGTGCAAGGCAGATTTGTTCATAAAAGGTAGGGGTAGGAATGGTTCTACGTTTGAAATGGGTTTCAAAGAAATGTCTAATTTGCAGAAATTTAAAAAACTCAACCCTTGGGATCTGGGCCTTGTCTTGCAGGTCAGCGAAAGAGAGAAAGCCCTGGCGATTAGTGAGGGATTTCAGGGTAACTAGTGAGTGGAAAATCCACCATGAGAATGAGCTTGGGGAGTCAAAGGCTAGGGGGAACCTCCTGTCTCCGAGGAATGAGGCTTGAGGGGGGGTAGGGGAACAGAGTTTAAATTTAGTCTTGTACAGGTTCCAAAGCTGTATTGTATGGCGCACTATTGTGTTTAGGGAAGCTAACTCTTTAGGTTTCAGTGTAGATTGCCATAGCAGGCCTGGGAGAAAAAAGGGGCGGATGGATTGGGTCTCAAAACGTGCCCAGGGTATCACTTCGGTAGTTGAGTGCCACTGAGCCGCTTGGGCCAGCCTAGCTGAGATATAGTAGAGCCAAATGTCTGGCAAACCTAGGCCTCCCTGGGACATTGGCCTGTGCATCAGAGGTTTACCAAGTCTAGGCCGTTTGTTACGCCAAATGAAAGTGTTAATATCTCTTTGTAGAGAAAGCAACAACTTACGGGGCACATAGTTTGGTAAAGCTCTGAAAAAATACAGTAATTTGGGTAAGATAGACATTTTTATTGCTACCACTCTGCCAAGTAATGAGATATTAAAGGAGGACCAAGTTTTGAGCCAGCGTCTGGTCATTATGAAGGCTCTTGGGTAGTTGGCGTTAAATATTTCTGTGAGGGACGGGGCTAAATAAATTCCTAAGTAAGAGAGAGTGGGGTTAGATAAAGAAATGCCGAATGTTTGATTGATGGTGGAAATAGTGTGTTGTGCTATGTTAATCGGGAGGGCTGAGCATTTGGACAGATTGATGCCTAGGCCCGAGAATTTTTGAAAGGTCTGCAATGTTGAAAGGAGGTTTGGGAGGGAGACTAGAGGGTCTGGCAAGAAGGCAAGGACATCATCTGCGTAAAGACTGATCTTGTATTCGCTCTCCTCCTTCCTATAGCCCTTTATGTTGGGATTGCTGTTGATAGCTCTGGCAAGTGGTTCAATTGCCAGTGCAAACACCAGGGGGGACAGGGGGCACCCCTGTCTGGTGCCCCTGCCAAGTGAGAAGTATTCCGAGGAACAACCTGGGAGTCTTATTCTAGTTTGGGGATTATGATACATGGCTTTAAAACCCTGGACAAATTCACCTTCAAACCCAAATTTCTCTAGAACCCGGTCTAGGTATGGCCAGAGGACGCTATCGAAGGCCTTGTGTATGTCAAGGCCTAAGATCAGGACCTTGCGGGAGAACAAGTCTGCATCTTGGATTATATTTGTTGCCAGTCTAATGTTGTCCGTGATCTGCCTATTTGGGATGAAGCCTGTTTGTTCGGGGCCAATTAAGGATGAGATAATCGGGGCCAATCTATTGGCTAATATTTTGCCTAATATTTTGGTGTCATTGTTCAGGACCGAAATTGGTCTGTAGTTTTGGGGGAGGGAGTGGTCTTTATTAGGCTTGGGGATCAGGGTCATATTGGCAAGGAGCATCTCGGGGGGGGGGGGGGGGGTTGTGTCCTTGTAGGGTATAGTTAACAAATTTACAAAGTTGTGGGGCTAACAATTGAGCAAATTTCTTATAGTATACTGACGTGAATCCATCTGGGCCTGGGGCAGTTGAAGATTTAAGGGATTTGATAATAAGTAAAATTTCTTGTTCGGAGCAGGGGGCATTTAGGGTGGATAGCTGTTCCTCTGAGAGTTTGGGGAGGTTTAGGGAGTCTAGCCACTGGGATAGGCCCGCCTCTGGGGGGGAGTCAGGGGTGGAAAATAGGGATTCGTAGAATGAGGAAAAGATCTGGAGAACCTCTTTGGGGTGTGTTACAAGTTGGCCTGCCTTATTCTTAAGTTTGTAGACGTGAGCTGGTTGAATGGAGTGATGTAGCTTTCGTGAGAACATACCCGAGGCTGAATTACTATGTAGTAGAAACCTTGCCTTGGTCCATCTGAGGGATTTTTCTGTACTTTCTGAGAGTATGGAGTCAAGTTCTGATCTTTTTTGAGTGATCTGTGCCAGGGTTTGTTGAGATTGGTCTCTAACATGCGTGTAGTAGAGTGAGTGGAGTTCACGGGTGAGGGAATTAATTTTATCCATTTTTTGTTTTTTGTTTCGTACTGCTATTTCAATTAGTTGGCCCCTCAGGACTGCTTTATGGGCTGCCCACAGGGTATGTGGGGATATGTCACCGGTGTCATTCAAACGGAAATATTCTTCAATGTTAGCTGCTACTTGGGTTTGAGTGGCTAGGTCAGATAAGAGGGAGTCATTTAGCTTCCATGTGGCTACAGAGGGGGATAAGCCCACGTGACGTGTATGAAAGGATACAACATGATGGTCAGACCAAGGGCAGACCTTTATGTCCGCTTTTACAGCATTGGCCAGGAGAATTGGGGTAGACATTATATAATCTAGCCTGGCATAACTGCCATGTGGGTTAGAAAAGTGTGTGTACTCTCTGGAGCCAATATTTAGGGCTCTCCAGGTGTCTATAAGTTGTAAGGAGGAGAGGGCTTTGGTCAGGGATTTTGGGAAGGATTTGGCGAAGTGAGTATATCTGCTTCTATCCAGACAGGGGTGTGCGACTGTGTTAAAGTCACCCCCTACTATCATGTGGGGAGAAATATATCTATCTAGGATTTGTAGAAATTCAGTGAAAAATCTGCTATGTGCCGAGTTAGGAGCATATACATTAGCAATAGTGATTGCTTTGCCCTGGATTTGACCTTGTAAGATAAGAAACCTACTACTAGGATCCTTATATGAGTGAGCAACTTCAAAGGCGACATTGTTTTTAATAAAGATGGCCACCCCCCTAGCCTTGGTCTCAAAAGTTGTGTAAAAATTTTGCTTATAAGCCCTGTCAAAGAAATTCGGGTGAGACTTAGAAGAGAAATGAGTCTCTTGCAGCAGTACCACGTCTGCCCCCAATTGTTTATAAAAGCGGAAAGCTTTTCTCCTTTTAAGAGGGGTATTAAACCCTCGCACATTGTGCAATATTACATGTAATCCCATCATGGTGGGGGTTCATGGCTTTTATAGAGCGAGACCGGGTGGTTTACACTGAGAGACCAAGGCCAGGGGGCGTCCCACCATGTATCACAAGCATGCATTAAAATAGTACCCTTCTTGCAGGTGAGCAGGAAATAATATGACAATCTATTTACAGTAGCATCATTGGTAAGTTGGTAATAATCAGGTAAGCTAGCAGCAAAAAAAGAAAAAACATTTAACACTTCAAAAACAATAAGGGGTCTGGTGGATTGGACCATCCAGACTACCAAATGTACTTAGAGTGGACTAAAAAAATGTCCACTACTCACACTCGCCCCTCACCAAGTCCTCCCAAACCGTGGGGAGCTGCTTTGTGGTAGGAGGGGGAGACCACGTCCAGGGTCTCACTAACGGTCCCAACGAAGATGAGGGTTGTCAGCGACAATCCCTCACTGAGCAAGTGTGAGGGGGGGTAGGCACGAATCGGGGTACCAGTGAACCCCGGGGGGTCGGAGACATTACTGAAAGAGTGGCAGTGATACTGCCGACAGGGTGCTCGTCGGAGCGGTATTAAGGGGATCTGAGGTAGGTGGTTGGCGAGGGGATGTGGGAGCAGGAGGGATGGGGAAACATCAGGTCCTGGCAGGGAGGGAATGGTAATAATAGGGAAAAAAAAAAAAAGGCAGAGAAAAAAAAAATTGAAAATGGTCAAGAGGGGAATTGAAAAGCAGATAAGGCAAACCTATTGTGCCGGGGAGTTTCATCATCCGGCCACCATGTAGAATTTGGAGGAAAGGGGACCCTGAGGTCCTCTATGGAGCCGAAGCTGGTCAGAAGTCTGGTAGCGGTGGCGGTCTGCGGGAACTCCGGCCTCTCTGCGGTGAAGGGGTGCCCCAGATGGGTGAGATCCGCGGAGTAGAAGGGGGACGGACAGCGTGCTGGGGTTCTATGAGGCCCAGTTTGATGAGGATATCCTTGCCTTCTCTTATCGACATGGCAATGTAGGTGGTCCCGTTGTGAGGGATGATCAGCTTAAACGGGAATCCCCAGCGGTATCGAATGCAGGCTGACTGCAGGACGGATGTGATCTCCTTCATCCTCCTTCGCTTCTCCAGGGTGGCTGGGGAAATATCTGGGTAGATCTGGAGGGGGAAGCCGTCCAGCACAATACGTGGGGTGTTGCGGGAAGCCTTGAGGATCTCCTCCTTTATCAAATAGTCCTTGAGGCACATGATGATGTCCCTGGGCGGCTTTTCTGGTGGAGGTTTGGGTCGAAGGGCACGATGGAGCCGATCGCATGTGAACGATTCCTCCGGAAGCTCGGGTAACAGGGAGTGGAACAACCGGTTGATGGCGTCTGTTAGGTCCGTTACCGACTCGGGCACTCCACGGACCCTCACGTTGTTCCTCCTGTTCCGGTTATCCAAGTCTTCCATGTGATTTTGTAGCTGGGTAACCGTATCTTCCAGAGATTCATGTTCTTTTCTCAGGTCTGTGTAGGCCAGGAGAAGCTCGTCATGCTTCACTTCCAGGAGATCAGTGCGGTTGCCCAGCGTGGAGATCTCCTGGGAGAGGGTACTGGTCGTCTTTTGAAGTTCGGCCTGGAACTTTCTGGCCAGCCTGTCATACATTGCTGCTAGGCTATCTTCAAGGTCCGCTTTAGTCAACTGAGCCGATTGTCCACCCGGATCATTTTGAAGAGGGCCTGTACCGCTCAACTCACGCGGTGGGGTCCTTGGTTGGGCGCCATTTTGGGACATCCCGGCCTGTTCCCGGGTTCTTAGGAGATAGTTTGTTAGGGACCGCTGAGCGGTTTTAGGCTTGTTTTTTTTGCCTGTCGGCATGCACAGATGGTCCCTCAGGAGGGATAGGTTGCTTTTGAGGCTGTATATGAGGTTCAATCGTCCCGGGGAGTGCTAGTTGTCTCCGAGGCCGCCGGAGCTCTTTCCTTTAGCTGCTACTCCTCTCCGTGCCGCGCATGCGCCCCATCTCCTGGACTTTTCAATACTCTTGCCCCTGAAATTGTGGACATTGACTGGCACCTGGATCGCGCACACAGGTCCCTGGCCCCCAAACCCCCTGCAGGGGCCAGACCCCGTGACATAGTGGTACGCTTCCACTTTGATGAAAGCAAAGAGACCCTGACTAGGGCCACATGCAACCGATCAGGCATTGACTACAAAGGGGACAAGATACAGCTATTCAGTGACCTCTCCCCGATTACACTGGCCAAGCGTCGCTCTCTAAGACCCATCACCTCTCATCTCCAGGTGCACAAGGTCCCTTACTATTGGGGCTTTCCCTTTCGCCTCAATGTTACCCAGGACAGGGTTCAACACATTCTCCGTGACCCTCAGGAGGGGGATGCAAAGGCGGGAGTGGCGGTTTTGATCAAACACTCTTGTCCCCTCCAGATTAAGTCTACCAAATTGGACCCTCATGGTCGTTATATAATTCTGGAATGTACCTATTTATCCAACCCTATAACGATCATGAACGTCTATGCCCCTAACACGGGTCAAATTAAATTTTTAAATGAGACATTTGACAGGTTGAATAGAGTATTACACCCCTTTATGATAATTGGAGGAGATTTTAATACTGTTCTCTCGCCCACTAGGGACAAGAAATCCCTGTTCCATACCGTGTCCTCCTCTGCCCCACAATCATTAGCTACCTCTTAGGAAACTGATCCAAAATTACCATCTATTTGATGTATGGCGAATCAAACATCCTTTGGGTAGGCAGTACTCGTTCTATTCCCCTCCCCACAAGATGTTCTCCAGGTTGGATTACTTTTTGATATCTGCCCCATTACTCTCCCACTCGGTAGGCTCCGACCTGGGTCCAATTGCCTGGTCGGATCATGCCCCTCTGTCCTTAGACCTATGTCTTTCCACTGCATTTCCCAGGAAATGTCACTGGAGGCTTAATGAATCCCTACTAAAACAACCCGAAACTAAACCCAAACTCCTTACCGCCTTAACAGAATACTTTCAATTAAATACAGGTTCCATGTCCAGCCCGTCTGTCCTATGGGAAGCCCACAAAGCTTTTTTTAGAGGACAATGCATCTCTATTGGATCCCAGAGGAAGAGAGACTCATCCCTCTTAAGATCCTCTCTAATATCTGACCTAGCAATTGCTGAACGATCTTTGATTATCGATCCCACGATGGACCGGCTGCGCACGCTAACTTCCCTACGAAATCGCATAAAGTCCTTAGACATGTCTAAAATTGATAAATTCCTACTCTGGGCTAAACAAAAATTCTACAAATTTTCTAATAAGCCACACAGGATATTGGTCTCTAGGCTTAACCCTAGGCCCTTCCTCTCTTTTCCAGACCATTTAAAACGCCCTGACGGGACCCCCACTCATTGCCCGCAGACGATGACCCAAGTCTTTGGTGAATTTTATGATAAACTTTATAACTGCCTCACCCCTGACCATCATCCCCCATTCAATCAGTCAACTTTTGAAACATTTATGACCGATCTCCAACTCCCCTCACTCACCGAGACAGATGTACAGACATTGAATAACCCCATTACTGCAGAAGAGCTTGCTTCCACCGTCAAATCCCTTCCATCCCATAAATCTCCGGGTCCAGAAGGCCTTCCATACTCCTACTACAAGACTTTTCTCCCGATCCTCTCACCACATCTGACTTCTCTTTATAATTCTCTCCTCCAAGGTCAACATCACCACCAACAGTTTTTACACTCTTATATCACAGGAGTACCCAAACCGGACAAAGACCCTTCGCTCCCTGACAGCTACAGACCGATCGCACTTCTGAATTCAGACTATAAGGTTTTTACTAAAATCCTTGCTAATCGCCTCTCCCAATTCCTGACGAAACTGATAGACAGAGACCAAGTGGGTTTTGTCCCCTCTAGACATGCTGGAGACAACACCAGACGAACATCGACATACTTAAGAGAGTTAAATGCCCCGCCCTGATTCTCAGCCTTGACGGCCAAAAGGCTTTCGACAGATTAAACTGGCCCTACATGTTTGCGACCCTTAATAAATTTGGAATTAGAGGCCCCTTTATCTCGGCTCTATGCACCCTTTATTCCCCAAATATTTTGGAATTCAAATTACACCATCCTACTCCACCCTTTACTCAGCTAATTATGCCCCTATGTTTAATTCTATCAAACAAACAGATGCTAAATAGATGGACCCCCCTCCCCATATCATGGATAGGCAGAATCAACGTGCTGAAGATGACGGTTATGCCAAAACTGTTATATCTCTTTGACACCCTGCCTGTGTTTATCCCTATGGTTCAACTGAAACTCCTCAAGAGATGGTTTCTTAACTTCATCTGGAGGGACGGGGCTCACAGGGTGGCCAGCTCGGTTATTTTGTCACCCAGAGGTCAGGGAGGTATGGGAGCCCCGGACATCCATAAGTACTACTTGGCTTCTCATCTCCGTGCGGTGGTAGCTTGGTCTAGTATGCGCCCCCCGAATAGATGGGCGGAGATAGAAATGGGTTCCCTGTTCCCGACCCATCCCTGCTCCTTGATTTAGTCCCCTACCTTATCCTCGGATCCCAAGCTCCGTGACCTCTGTTTAGGCTTGTTGTTTTCGCTTAAAATATGGCATTCCAGTAGTGTCAAGTTTTCCTTAGCTTCCTCCTGCCCCCCCCCCCTTTCTAATGTTCTCTTCAACCCCTTGCTCCCAGATAGTTTATCCCATTCTTGGATGTTTCCTTGGGCCAAAGCAGGTCTGTTCCAACTCCGACACTTTGTACACCCTGTTACACGCAAATTCTACTCATTCTCAGACCTCCAATCTAAAAGCCAAATCCCAAATCACCTGTCCTTCTCATACCTCCAAATATCCCACTACCTAGCATCCCTCTCGCCATCACTCACCCTAACTAAACCTACACATTTTGGGATTATCTGTTTTCGGGGACCGTACCAAACGCGACTAATATCCAAAATATACCGAATATTACAAGAAAACCATCCGCTCTCCAGTGATCCCCACTCATACATGGTCAAATGGTCACACGCTACACAACAACAAATATCCCCTTCCCAATGGGCCAAAATTTGGACATCAACCTCCAAAATCTCCCGCTGTGTGGAACAAAAAGAGACAGCATATAAGGTATTATTCTTTTGGTATAGGACCCCCAAGGTTCTACATAGTTATGACCCCTCCCTTTCTCCTCTCTGTTGGAGATGTGGTAAGCTTAGGGGTACTCATTATCATATCTTTTGGCAGTGCGAATTGATAGCCCCTTTTTGGTCTAAGGTCTCATCAGTGCTCCAACAGGTCTTAGGTATCTCTATCCCGCTGGACCCAATACAACTTCTTCTAGGTCTCCCAGTCCCAGTCCCTGGGTTAGGAAAAGCCTCAAATAAATTGGCTTTGTTCATTTTATTAGCAGCCAAAATAGCTATTTCTGCATGTTGGCTATCAACTTCCCCCCCATCTCAGACCCAATTGATACAAGGTATTAGTGATATCCGCAGAATGGAGCATATGACAGCCTTGACGGAAGATGCCATTGATAGATTTGATAAGATATGGGATCCCTGGGTTCACTCAATATATGGCTCCTCTCTTTTTATATCTTTATATCTTATCGAGCCGGCCGGCTCTCTTACTTTGCTCACTGCCCGTCGCTTCCTGGAATGGACGGGAGAAGGAGGTGACGTCAGCACGCCGCTCACCCTACGTCGTTTCGTCAAAATGTGACGTCTTCCTGGGGCACGTCCCTGAGAAGCCCGGATAAAGACCTAGGCAGGGGTACATGCCATACGCCCATCTGGTCTCTCTAATACAGGGACCAGATCAGCTGGTAAGCGGCTAATTTTACCATTTGGTGGAGGATCTCTGGTTTCTGCTATCTCACCATCCTTTCAGTGCGTGTTGGATGTCCCAGATGGGAATTACCACTAATATAGTTTGAATCCTGTGGTGGACGTTTCCTTGCATGAACTGGTTTTCTCCGTGCAAATGTCATCTTCTCTAATTTTGGACCTTTACTGTTCTCTATGACACCCTAATAGATCTCAATTTAAAATTTTTTTTAATTTATTTGTTTTCAGCGCAGCCCATGACCCCCTCAACTTTTAACTAAGGTCTCTCATTGACCCTCCTCTCCCCCCCCCCCCCTTTTTTTTTCCATTCCCTATGGAGACAGGCTTTCGTTTTAAATTTTTAAAGTAGCGACTTTTGCTGGATGATCACCCCCTACAGTTGTATATATGCCTGATGCTTATTTACCTCTTTATATTTTTATTTTATTTTTATTTTTTTATATTTCGTTGTATTATTTTCTCATTTTTATTTCTTGTATTATTGTTTACAATCTGTGATGTAACATTTCTCAATTATATGACTTCTTATTGATGTTCCCAAAATACTGTACGATTTGTACTGTTATATTATTTCCTACATTTAAATAAACATACAATTTAATAAAAAAATAAAAAAACGCTGATAATAGTGTTCCAGCTTGTAGTAGCTTTTAGAAGCTTTTAGGTGTGTTTAGAAGCATTAGCAGTTTATTAGCGTTTTTACAGTACATAAATAAAAAAAAAAAAAACGCTTGAAAAAAGCTGTGTTAGGAGCGCTCCAAAAACTCTTGAAAAACGATTCTAGAATAAAATAATGCATGGACAATAATGCTATTAGCTTCTGGGAGCAGAAAAAAAAATGCTCATAATAGCTTTTAGGAGCTTAAAAAAACACTAGTGTACATGGAGCCTTATGCCGTGTACACACGTTCGGACTTCCCCACACACGCCCGGACTTCCGAGCGTGCGACTTGCCCACACACGCCCGGACTTCTCCGGAGGATAATCCGCGGGAAAAAGTCTGCGGGAATGAACGGACTTTCCAATGAGCGGCAAGTCCGTTCATTTCAAAAGTCCGGCGGACTAGCCTACTAACGGCGGGATTGTCCGCCGGACTGCCAAGTCCAGCGGACAATTTTAAAACAAAACTTAAAACCTAGTCCGCCGGACTTTTGGCGCCAAAAAGTCCGCCGGCGCCCACACACGAGGGGATTGTCCGGTGGACTTGAGTCCAGCGGACAATCCCGCGGGATAGTCCCTTCGTGTGTACGCGGCATTAGGTTACCTTTTAGGGTATTTTAAATTAAAGCTGATCATTGTAAGCCCCCCAATCAATTGTACATGGTTTGTCTCAACCCCATAACTGCTACATAAGCAGGACAGCTTGGTCTGTTAAAAAAACAACAAAATTACTGTCGAGATCACCAGGTAAAAAAGTAAGAAAGCCAAAAAAGAAAACAATTGTCGACAGCACATCTAAGAACTGGTAAACTGCAATATAATGAATGGTTGCTTTTGGGTTTAATACTAAGCATATCAATGTTGTTCTTCATAGTGTTTTAATTTACATTCTTTCTACTAATGCAACCTCTGTGTATACAATATACAGTACAATGCACACCCCTGGTGATAACTGCCTGAGTTTCTAGTGTGTCTATGTCAGCTCTCAATCAAACTCCAAAAAGTCCACAAATGGCTGGTGTCATGGCTGGTCACGTATTCAGCACCATGGCAACAGCAGATCTAAATAACAGTAAAGATGACGCCGCCTTTGGTAGATAGGAAGGTTTAATTCTAGCTTTATTAGGCTGCATTCTAAGATCTGATGAGTCTAACCAGTGCAATCATACCTTTTTATTTGAGCTGTGTAGGTAAATTGTATACAAATTTCAAAGGCTGCATGCATGACAATCCCAAAAGAATGACTAGAAAAACTAATTCCATTAGCCAAGTAATATAAATGAGTTAAATACTCATTTAATAATTACTAATTTAGTAATATCAATGAGGTAGCACAGATTCACAGAACTTGGACTCTTTTGGCCATCTCTGTTGGTAGGGAATATTGTATTTGCATTCATATTAGGAAGTGGTCCAGTCTGGCATAACAGCTTGTCTACACCTATATGCACTATATTATCAAAAGTATTGGGACACCTGCCTTTACACATGCATGAACTTTAATGGCATCCCAGTCTTAGTCCATAGGGTTCAATTATGAGTTGGCCAACCCTTTGCAGCTAGAACAGCTTCAACACTTCTGGAAAGGCTGTCCACTAGAGATGGGCCCGATGTTCGAGTGGAACGTAAGTATCTGGGGTGCTTGTGGGATGTGCGCCCAGCGGTGAGCGCCCCATAAAGCAATGGGAGATGGTAGTGCATTGATGGCTGCTGATTGGCCAAAGCATGCACCTGACCTGTATGCTTTGGCCAATCACAGCACAATGTACTGTCAGAGCCATGATTGGCCAAAGGCAGGGTACCTTTGGCCAATCATGACTCAGTCCACGCCCCACACTATATAAGGCTGCTTACACGGCAGCCATATGTAGTGTGTTATAGTGGACTGGAGAGAGATTAGGCAGGTTAGTTAGTGGATTGAGCGTGCAGTCAGTGTAGAATATATATAATACAGTGCAGTTAGTGTAGTGTATATAATACAGTGCAGTTAGTGTATAATATATAATACAGTGCAGTAAGTGTAGTGTATAAAATGCAGTACAGTCAGTGTAGTTTATATAGTCCAGTGCATAGTGTATAGTGCAGTTCAGTTCAGAGTATATAGTACAGTGCAGAGTATATAATGCAGTGCAGAGCAAAGTATATAACACAGTGGAGTGTGGTGTGAATAACACTGTGTAGTGTGGTGTATTTAATACAGTGTAGTGCAGTGTATATAATACAGTGTAGTGCGGTGTGAATAACACAGTGTAGTGCAGTATATATAGTGTAGTGTGGTGTGAATGACACAGTGTTGTGGTGCTACTGAAGTGTTAGTGTGTACACTGTTGATCCCTTTTTTTTTTTTCATTAATCTATTTTTTTCTTTTTTTTGCAGTATCAGGTTCTGTTGCGGCATTATTAGTACCCCCCCCCCCCTTCTGTGTCACAGGTGCTATTCCTTCTGCATCAGCACAGCAGTGGTACACTTTTTTATTCGGTGGCGCAGGAGCACTATGTATACTCAGGGCATAATTGCTGTCCCCCCTTCTGCGTCGCAGGTGTTCCTATTTTTTTTTTCCAACAGCAGCAAAAAAAAAATGTCTCCATAATTGCTGTTCCTTCTTCTGAGTCGCAGGTGGTCTTCCTTCTATGTCACCACTGTTTTTTTGTTTTTTTTACCTTTCCTAATTTTTTTTACATTTATGTTATTTTAGTTTTTTGCAGCAACAGTAAAAAAAAAAATTCTCCACAATAACTACACTCTTATTTTCTTTATTAAAAAAAAATATTTAATAAAATGGTTTATAGTGCACCAAGCACAAAAGTATTGCACCATTTTTCCACCCCACACTCTATAATAAAAAGGTATAAGAATCCCTCCAAAAAATCTCTATCATGTCTGAAAGGCCAACAAGAAGAGGCAGATACTCACAGGCCACTAAAAGAGGGCAAGCAGCCTATGTGTCTACAGTGAAAAGTGGTGTTCGCGGACATGGTGCATACTCTCCAGGTGGGACACGCTTGTCCTTTTTTTCCGCTGCAGGCCGTGTTATTGAGCCATGCAGAAGAGTTGGTTGGGGTGGATAACTAAGCCGTCCTCATCCTCCTCATCCTTGGGCATTCAGGCTCATGCTAGATTTCCTTCCACCGCAGCTGCCAAAGCGGCCTATTCCACTGGCTACTTGTCCACAGCTACTCCTTCTATAGCCCCACCATCATGCACAGAGGAGTCCCCTGAATTATTGGATCATAGTGTCGGTTACATGCTGCTGGAGAATGAGCAGCAATTTGAATGCTCCGATGTTTGTTCCCAGATTGAGGAAGGGAGTAACGTGAGCCTAGATAGAGGGGGTGCCAATGACGGACAAGAAACTAGCAGTCATGTTCCCCCAGCTGCAGCATACTGCCAAGTTTGCTCCAGTGATGAGGAGGGAGGGGATGATGAGGTCACTGACTGTACTTGGGTGCCTGAGAGAACAGAGGAGGAAAGTGAGGGGGAGGAGGCACAACTCCAACGAGGCAGGATATCCTCCAGGGGCTGGGTTAAGGGCAGCCACCCTATAGCAACACACCACAGAGCTCCACAGGTGAAGGGCGCTGCCGACTTCCCGCTGACTTCCAAAAGTTCATTGGTGTGGCCTTTTTTCAACACATGTGCAGCAGACCGCAGCGGTGCTGTTTGCAAACTGTGTGAAGCGATCAAGCATGGCCAGAACACCAGCTATTTGGGCACCACATGCTTGACAAGACATATGTCGACCTGCCATTCAGGTGCTGTTGCCAACGGACTGCAAGACCCACATCATAAAAAAGATCTAGGATCTCTACCCCTACTATACCTCAAGTCTTCTCAAAAGCCTCCACTGAGTGGAATGATGGTATAGCAATGGGTGCCACAGGTACTTGCACCCAATCTGCTAGCTGTACACTAGGGATGGGCCCGGTGCTCGATTCGAACCCACGTTCGAATCGAGCACCGGGCGTTTGCCCGCTCGGCGAGCCCAGAACTATTTGGGCCGTTCGCATCACATTCGTGTGATGCGAGCGGCCCGCAATGCATTGTGGCCGGCACAGTGCATTGCTGGCTGTTGATTGGCCAAGCATGCACTGTGACCCCGCATGCTTGGCCAATCACAGCGCCGGCAGCGAGGAGAGCAATAATTGGCTACAGGCAGGACGCCTGTAGCCAATTAATGCTCAGGGGCTTTAGTACACGCCCCAATGTATAAAAGGCCGCCACGCCGTTGGCCCAGGGCACATGTGTTCCGGCTTTGAGAAGAGTAAATAGGCAGTCTGCTGATTGATTCGTTCCTTTCTAAACCATTGCTGATTCTTTCAATACTATTACTGATCATTTCTGCTGATTGCACTGCTGAGTGTGACATTATCTGCTGCTGGGTATTAATCTGGTGTGTGCGTGCTGTTAGTACAGCATTGCAGTAGCACCCATTGCAGTGCTGTTAGAACAGCATTGCACCCCAACTTTCTGTCCCAACCTTCTGTCCCAACCTTCTGTCCCATCCCAGGCAGGCAGGCAGGGATTTATAGGAGCTATATTTTTTGTTAGCACACATAAGAGATATAGTGTGATTGTGTCAGCACACATAGGACCTATAGTGTGTTTGTGTCAGCACACATAGGACCTATAGTGTGTTTGTGTAAGCACACATAGGAGCTATATTTTTTTTTTGTCAGCACACATAGGAGCTATATTTTTTTGTCAGCACACATAGGAGCTATAGTGTGTTTGTGTCAGGACACATAGGAGCTATAGTGTGTTTGTGTCAGCACACATAGGAGCTATAGTGTGTTTGTGTCAGCACACATAGGAGCTATAGTGTGTTGTCAGCACACATAGGAGCTATAGTGTGTTTGTGTCAGCACACATAGGAGCTATAGTGTGTTTGTGTCAGCACACATAGGAGCTATAGTGTGTTTGTGTCAGCACACATAGGAGCTATAGTGTGTTTGTGTCAGCACACATAGGAGCTATATTTTTTTGTCAGCACACATAGGAGCTATATTTTTTTGTCAGCACACATAGGAGCTATAGTGTGTTTGTGTCAGCACACATAGGAGCTATAGTGTGTTTGTGTCAGCACACATAGGAGCTATAGTGTGTTGTGAGCACACATAGGAGCTATATTTTTTTGTCAGGACACATAGGAGCTATAGTGTGTTGTCAGCACACATAGGAGCTATAGTGTGTTGTCAGCATACAAAGGAGATATAGTGTGTTTGTGTAAGCACACATAGGAGCTATAGTGTGTTTGTGTCAGCACACATAGGAGCTATAGTGTGTTTGTGTCAGCACACATAGGAGCTATAGTGTGTTTGTGTCAGCACACATAGGAGCTATAGTGTGTTTGTGTCAGCACACATAGGAGCTATAGTGTGTTTGTGTCAGCACACATAGGAGCTATAGTGTGTTTGTGTCAGCACACATAGGAGCTATAGTGTGTTGTGAGCACACATAGGAGCTATATTTTTTTGTCAGCACACATAGGAGCTATATTTTTTTGTCAGCACACATAATAGCTATAGTGTGTTGTCAGCACACATAGGAGCTATAGTGTGTTGTCAGCACACATAGGAGCTATAGTGTGTTGTCAGCACACATAGGAGCTATAGTGTGTTTGTGTCAGCACACATAGGAGCTATAGTGTGTTGTCAGCACACAAAGGAGCTATAGTGTGTTTGTGTAAGCACACATAGGAGCTATATTTTTTTGTCAGCACACATAGGAGCTATAGTGTGTTTGTGTCAGCACACAAAAGGAGCTATAGTGTGTTGTCAGCACACAAAGGAGCTATAGTGTGTTTGTGTAAGCACACATAGGAGCTATATTTTTTTGTCAGCACACATAGGAGCTATAGTGTGTTTGTGTCAGCACACATAGGAGCTAGTGTGTGTGTGTGTGTGTGTGTCAGCACACATAGGAGCTAGTGTGTGTGTGTGTGTCAGCACACATAGGAGCTAGTGTGTGTGTGTGTCAGCCCAGTTCTTGTCATCTAAGGCAGCCTCTATCTGCCATAGGGCCCTGTTGCTGTCATCTAAGGCAGGAGTTAGTGTGTGTGCTGTGTGACTCCAGCACAATATACACTACCCACTACAATGCCTGGAAGACCGCCAAGGAGAGGCAGACAGTCCCGAGGCAAGAACACAGGGCAAGCAGGCTCTGTTTCTAGAGACAACAGTGCTGGTCGTGGACGTGGTCGTGCATCGTCATCAGCACGTGGCCATGGGACACGCTTGTCTTTGTTTTCGACAGCTGGACATGTTGAGCCGCATCATGCCGAAGGCTTGGTAGAATGGATGACCAAGCCCTCCTCATCCTCCTCATCCTCCTCATCCTCTCTCACCCAGGCTCAGGGTACTGGCAGAGCAGCTGCCAATGCATACTCAATGGCATCATCAGGCACCCCTTCCCTAGACCCACCATGTCCTCCTGAGGAGTCCCCCGAACTGTTTGAGCACACAGTGTTGGGTACAGTGTTGGGTTCATGCTCCACGATTTGAAGGCTCGGATGATGATACCCAGCTTGAGGTAGGCAGTAGTGTGCGCGCAGAGAGAGGGGATGCTGAAGGACAGCAATCTGGCAGTCATGTTCCACCAGCTGCAGCTTACTGCCAGGTTTGCTCTAGTGGTGAAGAGGGAGGGGATGATCAGGTCACTGACTCCACGTGGGTGCCTGAAGGGAGAGAGGAGGAGGAGGAGGCCAGCTAGAGGCCAGCACACCAACTGAATCACACCGCAGAGCTCCGCCTGTGCAGGGCGCTGCCTCTGCACGTTATCACAAAAGTTCTTTGGTGTGGGCCTTTTTTGAGACGGGTACATCAGATCGCACCACTGCTATTTGCAATATTTGTCTCAAGCGTATCTCGCGTGGCCAAAACATCAGCCGCTTGGGCACCACAAGCATGAGCAGACATATGTCGACCTGCCATGCAGCTCGTTGGCAAGCGCACATTAAAGACCCACACCAAAGAACAAAGCGGACCTCATCTTGCTCCTCATCAGCTGGGATCTCCAACCCCACTATATCTTCAGTCCTCTCTGAAAGCTGCTCTGAGAGGACTGAAGGTGTAGAATTAGGTGTGTCACAACCAAGTACTTGCAGTACACCAACGTCCGATTGTAGTAGGCAAATTTCCCTGCCCCAGCTGCTGGACCGTCGAAAGAAGTATACTCCCAGCCATCCACATGCCCAGCGGTTAAATGCTAGCTTGGCTAAATTGCTAGCACTTCAACTGCTGCCTTTTCAGTTGGTAGACTCGGCCCCCTTCCGTGAGTTTGTTCAATGTGCGGTTCCTCAGTGGCAGGTTCCCAAACGCCACTTTTTCTCACGGAAGGCGATTCCGGCTCTCTACCGGCATGTGGAAGGCAATGTCCATGCCTCGCTGGACAGGGCGGTCAGCGGTAAGGTGCATATTACCGCTGACTCATGGTCCAGCAGGCATGGACAGGGACGTTATCTGTCTTTCACGGCCCATTGGGTCACTCTTTTGGCAGCTGGGAGGGATGCAGGACAAGGTGCAGTAGTGTTGGAGGTTGTTCCGCCACCACGCCTCCAAAATGCTACTACTGATTGTGACACACCTCTCTCCCCCGCCTCTTCTTCTTCCTCCATGGCCTCTTCGAGTGCTCTGTCCTCGGAACCAGCGGTGCTCCATAGGCGTTCAAGGGGCTACGCGAGTACGCAGGCAAAAAGATGCCATGCCGTGCTTGCGCTGGTGTGTTTGGGGGACAGGAGCCACACTGGGGCAGAGTTTCTGGCAGCTCTAAAGGGGCAGGCCGAGAGGTGGTTGACGCCACGCCAGCTTAAGCCAGGAATGGTGGTTTCTGACAATGGCACCAACCTCCTCTCCGCCCTGCGACAGGGGCAGCTCACCCATGTGCCCTGTATGGCTCACGTCCTCAACCTGGTGGTGCAGCGGTTCTTGGGCAGGTACCCAGGCTTACAGGATGTCCTGAGGCAGGCCAGGAAAGTCTGTGCGCATTTCCGCCGATCGTATAATGCCAGTGCTCGGCTGGCTGAGCTGCAAAAGGAGTTGAACCTGCCCAAGAACCGCCTAATATGTGACATGCCCACCAGGTGGAACTCAACGTTGGCCATGCTGCAATGACTGCACACGCAGCAGAGGGCCATCAATGAGTACCTTTGCGACTACGGCACCAGGACAGGGTCAGGGGAGCTTGGCTTTTTTTCCCCATGTCCTCTTCGGCTGGCCACTCTCCTTGATCCACGGTACAAGGGTAAGGTTGCGGACCTTATCTTGCAGTCGCCGAGGGAGCAGAGGATGAGACATCTCAGGGAGGCCTTGCAGAAAGGTCTGTGCAACGCGTTCCCAGAAACTGGGAGGTTACAAACTCCTGGTCCTGGACGACGGGTTGCTGAGGCTTCGGTCAGTAGCAGAAGGAGCGGTGGGGAAGGTGGACGTCTGACCGATGCGTTCAGACAATTTTTTAGTCTGCAGCCCCAAGGTATGATCGGTTCCAGCAACCATCGCCAGCGTCTGATATACATGGTGCAGGAATACCTAGGGGCAAGGTCAGACTTGGACACCTTTCCCACCGAAAATCCTCTGGCTTACTGGGTCTTGAGGATGGATCACTGGCCAGAGCTTGCACAGTATGCAATGGAGCTACTGGCCTGTCCTGTATCCAGCGTTCTTTCCGAACGCACATTCAGTGCTGCTGGAGAATTTGTCACCGATCACAGGGTGCGCCTGTCCACCGACTCGGTTGATCGACTGACCTTCATAAAGATGAATCAGTCTTGGATCACCACCAGCTACCAGGCACCTGAAGCGGATATAACTGAATAATTTATAATGTCACATCCCTTCAAGACTGCCTATGCTGATGCTGAGTGACTGTCCTGTTATGTTCACGGACTATCCTCTTCCTCCTCCTCAATGATCCATTCCTTGATAGCTTGGAAGAACATTTTTTTTTCTGGGTGCCACCACACCAGTGCCTAAGGCACAATTTTTCAGCCCCTGTATAACAGGGGTGTGTAATTACAATTTTTTTAAAAAAAATGCTTCGCAACAGGTCTGTCCGCTGTGCTCCAAGTACAGTATCTGTGAGGGGTTGCAGTGTTGTGGCACCAGCACCGTTGCCTAAGGCACAATTTTTCAGCCCCTGTTTAACAGGGGCGTGTAGTTACAATTTTTTAAGCAATGCTTCGCAACAGGTCTGACTGCTGTGCTCCAAGTACAGTATCTGTGAGGGGTTGCAGTGTTGTGGCACCAGCACCAGTGCCTAAGGCACAAATTTTCAGCCCCTGTTTAACAGGGGCATGTAATTACAAATCTTGATCTAATAGTTCACAGCAGGGCCCATTCCTGCGCCCACCAAGAGTAACTGTGAGGGCTTACAGTCTTGTGGCAACACCGTCCACCACCACCAAAGGCCCAATCTTTCTGCCCTATTCAACAGGTGCATGCAATTACAAATCTTGATCTAATAACTCACAGCAGGGCCCATTCCTGCGCCCACCAAGAGTAACTGTGAGGGCTTACAGTCTTGTGGCAACACCGTCCACCACCACCACCAAAGGCCCAATTTTTCTGCCCTGTTCAACAGGTGCATGCAATTACAAATCTTGATCTAATAACTCACAGCAGGGCCCATTCTTGCGCCCACCAAGAGTAACTGTGAGGGCTTACAGTCTTGTGGCAACACCGTCCACCACCACCATCAAAGGCCCAATTTGTCTGCCCTGTTCAACAGGTGCATGCAATTACAAATCTTGATCTAATAATTCACAGCAGGGCCAATTCCTGTGCCCACCAAGAGTAACTGTGAGGGCTTACAGTGTTGTGGCTTCACCAACATCTAATGGGGCAAATTTCTGCAGAGTATTTACGGCAGGAATACCCCCACTTTCAAACATCCAACTTACAAACGACTCCTACTTGCAAACGGAAGGAGAAAACAGGAAGTGAGAGGAAATCTACCCCTAGGAAGGGAAATTCTATCATGTTAGATTTAATTTGGGAAAAAGGTATCTCCTCTCTACTGGGTCTCCCAGCTTTACAGCCTACTGCGTTTTTTATTTGATTTTATTGGAACAGCTCCATTCAATACAAATTTGTTTTTTTGTTGGATGCTTGTTCTTTTTACAATAAAAGCAAACCCCTACATTTGGGTTTTTACACGATGAGGAGTCCCTCTTCTGTTTTTTCTCTCTCTATGCATGGCGAGTCTGACTGTTGAGCATTCATCCTACCATACCGATCTAGTTGTCGTCCATCTGGTCGGTGAGTATCCGCTAAGGACCTCGAGACGTTCCAGTCTATACTCAACAACTCATTCCACATTATTGGCACCTGGAGGTAGCCACACAAGCTGTTTCTGACCTTCCACTTCTGGTGAGTTGGTCCATCACACAGGGTAAGCGCTTATGTTTTACTTCCTGCTGGTTGCTCTGTTGCCCTTTAATGAGAGGATTCAACATCTGAACCATATCACTATTACTGTCTTACTTCGCACCATTTGGACTTTATGAAACAGTTTATTTTGCTTGAAATTTTCTTTGATGTTTTGGTTGTCTACCAACTACCATGATCTGGACTGTTTACTGAGGCTTTTTAGCAATAATATAGTCTTTACCATATACTGCCCACTGAATAAGTGTCTAGCGGTACCTATTGATTGTTCACTGCCTCATGCGTTCACTGGTTAAGTGGCAGTCTTGACATGAACCCTGATGTTCTATTTTTATTTATTTTTATTTTTATTTTTAGCCCTCTTGTATTTTAACAGTGTGCACACATCCTGTTACCAATACTATTCACCTGTCGCCTATACAATTCCATGTATTTGGTCACACTATACACTTAATGCTATTGTCTTGAGACACGTTTTTTGTTAGTTCACACGAGTTTGTTTACTTTAATTAGTTATTGGCATTGTGACAATTTTGTCAATTACTCACACCCCAAGGGGATCACTTGGTAGTGTACCCACACGATTGGTCCCTATGGTTTGTAGGTGCATCATGCCCCCATTGAGGAAGAGGACCTGATGCCCACCAACCATTTGACCTACAATTGTTATTATACTAACAATCTGAACAGCAAACTGGTGGTTGTTGATCTTCTCAGTCCACAGCCATTGCTGCACAGAGACATTTGTAGCGCTACACTGGTATACACCTTCACCACCATCTCCTCTCTACTGATGCTTTATCACCAATCCTTGTTTCAATTAAAACCCCACTTTTCCAAAAACATTTGTCATTGGGACCGAAAGTGAGGTGAAATGTTCTGAACAGATGTGCAAAGACAGCAAATGTTATAGGGGTTATAACCCCTCTCTATGTTCTCCAAAAAGCTTAAAAATAGTTTTTTTTGGAATGGAGCTACACTTCATAATGTACCTGTTCAGATTCTACTTAAGAACAAACCTACAGTCCCTCTCTTGTTTGCACCGCCTGTATACTGCTGTTCAGAGTATATAGGGTTGTAGGTATAGGGTTTTATTTTGGAAACCTGTTTTATGACATTAACATGCATATTGTCCGTTGTAATTACCAATTTTGATTTCGAACGTTCGCGTCCATTGTAACGAATAGGGTTCGAAAATTCGCGCAAACTTTCGGTCCGTTCGAAGGTTCTGCTGCGAACCGAACCCGGGGGTGTTCGGCTCATCCATACTGTACACCACCTGTTGATTTTTCCAGGCCAATTTCCCTACCCCAGTTCCTGAACCGTAAAAGAAAATACTGCCCACATGCTCAGTGTCTAAATGCTAGCTTGGCCAAATTGCTAGCACTACAACTGCTGCCTTTTCATCTGGTAGACTTTGCCCCCTTTTGTGAATTTGCAGAATGTGCTGTACCACAGTGGCAGGTTCCAAAGAGAAATTTATTTTCATGTAAGGCCATTCCAGCTCTGCACCATCATGTGGAAGGCATGGTTTTGGTCTTGTTGGCAGCAAGGTTCACATTACTGCTTACTTATGGTCCAGCAGGCATGGTCCAGGATGTTACATTTCCTTCACAGCGCACTGGGTAACTCTGCTGGCAGCTGGGAAGGATGCAGGACAGGGTTCAGTGCTGGAGCTTGTTTTGCAACCACACCTCCAAAAAGCTGGTGAGGATTCTGCCATATCTGTCTGCTCCACCCCCTCCTCTTCTTCCTCTATGTAATACAAGTAATTGGCGCAAGCACTTAAAACAATAATCCAAAAAGAATTTTCATTCAGAAGAAACATAGTACACAGTGCTAAATACAAAGGCTGATATATACTCTGGTAAACCTTATATCAGCTATTGTGTATATGTGCAATTAGCAACGTTTAAAATTCTGGGTTTAGATGGGGGTAAAACAAGTGGGTTAAAATGACTGGGGAGATGACAGGGGGGGGTACAATAAAGTCCACAACAACGGCAGCCATCCAATGGAAACAGAAACCTTTGTTCCCGAAGCACTAAGAGAAAAAAAACAAGAAAGAGAGGCGCCTCTGGGTGCAGACTGTACAACAGTTTTAATTCTGTGCAGTACACAGCAGTAAAAACACTCACATTTGATCTACACTGTACTGATGAAGACTTGTCTAGATTACTCACACAGCATCTGGTCACATCCCCTCCGATCATTCATTCCAGCCTCAAACACAAATCAATATTTTTTCCTACACACTCCAAAGGACCATGCCTAGAACGTTTTTATAGAGTTGTTTTTGCCGATAT
The DNA here is from genome assembly GCA_028564925.1 of Lithobates sylvaticus. Taxonomy (NCBI): domain Eukaryota; kingdom Metazoa; phylum Chordata; class Amphibia; order Anura; family Ranidae; genus Lithobates; species Lithobates sylvaticus. The sequence continues at coordinate 135,344,808 of CM053033.1, forward strand.
GGTCAAATTATGTAACTCTACGTCCCCATCCCCTTCTTATAACCTCACTACCCTGGAAACCAGAGCTTTGGATCATCTTACACATGCTTAAGATATCATCATCAAGTCTGCTGACAAGGGAGGAGGTATTGTATTACAGAACAAAGATGAATACATTATAGAAGCTGAAAGACTTCTGTCAGATTCACAAACCTACATAAAACTCAAAACCGATCCCACCAGCAATTTTGCTTCAGAAGCTGACCTCCTCATGCAGACCGCTCTAGCAGATGGCATCATTTCTAAAATTGAGTGCTCCTTTCTCCAAAAATCTTTCCATTCCATTCCATATTTTTATCATCTTCCAAAAATCCATAAAGATCAACAACACGCCCCCGGCAGACCCATTGTGGCATCTATGGACAGTGTTACTTCTGGCTCCAGCCTTTATGTCGACCATTTTCTGCAGCCTCTGGTTCATCAACTCCCTTCCTACATTCGAGACGGTACACACCTCCTTGAATCACTTTCACCATATACATGGGAACCTACATATGTCTGGTTGTCCTTGGACGGGAACTCACTATATACCTCCATCCCCCACAGTTTTGGCATTACAGCGTTGGAACATTATCTGACCATGGACCCTCTGATTAACACCCGCCAAGCATCCTTCATCTCTGAAGCTACCAAAATCTGTTTAACCCATAATTATTTTACCTTTAATGGAGACTTCTACTTACAACAGCAAGGAACAGCAATGCAGGCTAATTTTGCCCCATCGTACGCCAATTTGGCGATGGGCTATTGGGAGCATCAATATATTTACAACAACAACCCTTTTTCGTCAAACATCATATTCTTTGGAAGGTATATAGATGACCTTATCATCTGGGACGGTGACGCTGACCTCATCAAGTCCTTTGTCACACATTGCAACAATAACCCGTTTGGACTTTCACTCATGAGAGTAATCAGACCACCCTAGCCTTTCTGGACCTAGAACTCGGACATGATGGTCAAGAGATCTACGCCAAAAATTACACCAAGCCCACAGCGGGCAATTCTTATTTACATTTCAAAAGCTGTCATTATCCCAAATGGATCCACAATATTCCTAAAGGACAATTTTGTCGTCTCAGAAAGAACTGCACAAGAGATGTGGACTATGTTGAACTCAGTGCCAATCTAAAAAAGAAATTCCTAGAGAAAGAATACCCAGAGAGTCTAGTGGATGAAGCATTTAATATGTTCCTCCATGGAAAACCAGAAAAAACTCAACGACCATCCATCAAGTGCTCTAGCAATTTTATTACTACATTTCACTCTAAACACAGAAAAATGGAAAATATCATATCCAGACATTGGGATATATTACAACAAGATCCGCACCTTAAATCCATTCTTCCCACACGACCAAGGGTCACGTATCGCAGGGCCCCAAATCTCAAAAATAAAATTGCCCCCCAGCAAATTAAAAACTGCTAACGCTATCCCCATTCCTCTCCCTCTCATCCCCCTGGTCGGGATGTATAGATGCCATAAAAAATTATGCAAAACTTGTCATTTTGTAGACCATGGTAAAAAATGTTTTAATACTAAAGGCACTACTTACACACTAAAAGAATTCTATAATTGTTTGTCCGATTACGTGATATACGGCCTCATCTGTCCTTGTGGCCTGTTATATATAGGACGAACAATACGGCCCCTGAGGCAGAGATTTGGGGAACATAGGAGGTCCATTGAAGGAGGAAAAGACCCACATAGTGTCCCTTGACATTTTGCTATTGCCCACCAGGGGTCTACTGCTGGGCTACAAGTGTCGGTCATTGAACAAATTTCCAAGTCCCTCTCTATGGCAGAACGTTTCAAAAAACTCTGCGCCAGAGAGACCTATTGGATTTATCGACTTGATACTCTCTCGCCAGGAGGTATCAATGAATGTATTGAAGTCTCGTCTATCTTGTGAATTTTCCATATACCATCATATTATATATACAATATAATTTTATATAGATTTTATTAGCATTAATTTTTTATAACAACAATATATTTTTATATATATATATATATATATATATATATATATATATATATATATATATATATATATATATATATATATATATATATATATTATATATATATATATATAATTTTAATATATATATATTTATTGTACAATTTTAATAACATTTCCAATTCCAGTGGTCATATGTCTAGGCTCAAACGCACATGAATGATATATTTTCATTTCGTGCCTTATCAGATATAGGCACATTTTTTCCTCTATCTTTTGCACAATTTCACAATATAATGTATAGTACCACTATGTTTTTATAGGTTCACAATATGTAAATAGATTTTTATCTCAATTTTTATCTCAATAATACTCCCCACTTTATACTATCTGTACACTATTATTTACCTTTTTATTATTATTAGTCCCGTGCCTGCCCCCCTTCTGCTAATTATATTATTACAGGTTTATATTACCATAATCAGTCCATATATATATCACCTCATTCTTTCCCAGCCCTCACTTAATTTTACCCCTTCAAAATACATTCATGTGTGATTTTTCATACATTTCTTTTTAATTCAGTTTCCAGTCCATATGTAGATATTTACACATAATTTTTTTGCTCAGGTATACCATCCATACCAGTTATCTGTGTATATACACATATGCGCATTTGATTTGTATTTTTAATTGTATATTTTTAATTATTATTTTTTAAACTGCCTTAATTTTATCTGTCTTTTTCTCTATGCATGGTATTATTATCTATTATATATATATATATATATATATTTTTTTTTGCCTTCAGTCCCATTTCTTTTTACTATGCCGGTATTGATTATTTATAAATGCATCCCTTTCGTTTTTATTGTGCACTATCCCCCTTTCACAAATGCTGCTGCTGTTTTTACACTGCACAGACCATGTTGTCGGTTTTAAAAAAAAAAAATGTTTGCATTGATACATGTCCCCTGGGGCAGGACCCAGGTCCCCAAACACTTTTTATGACAATAACTTGCATATAGACTTTTAAAATTAGCACTTGAGATTTCTCCCATAGACTTTTACAGGGTGCTCGCGGCTTTTCGAATTTGCCACGAACACCCCAAATTGTTCGCTGTTCGCTGAATAGGCGAACAGTCAATGTTCGAGTCGAACATGAGTTCGACTCGAACTCGAAGCTCATCCCTAGTCCTGAATTTGGTGGTGCAGGTACCCAGGCTTACAAGATCTTCTGAGGCAGGCCAGAAAAGTCTGTGGCCATTTCAAGGGGTCATACAATCGCAGTGCTCGACTGGCTGACATTCAATGGGAATGTAACCTGCCCACCAACTGCCTCATTTGTGACATGTCCACCAGGTGGAACTCAACATTGGCAATGCTGCAATGGCTGCACATACAGCAGAGGGCCATCAATGAGTACCTGTGTAAGTATGTGTAAGTATGGCACAAGGGCAGGCTCAGGGGAGCTACTGATAAAGGATGCATGCACTGTCCTGTCACCATTTTAGGAGGCCACAAGGATGGTGAGCCGCGACGATGCCTGCATCAGTGACACTGTTCCTCTAGTCTTCCCGCTGGAGCACACACACTTTGTGGAATCATGGAAAGGGCACTTGAGGCAGAACAGTGGGAGGAAGAGGAGGAGTATGATTGTGTCAGCAAGGATGTAGAGGATAACATACAGCAGTCTTCAAGGAATGGTTTTCAGTCCCAGACACCCAAGGAGTTGTACGTGGCCGAGAGGAGGTAGTTCCTGACAATGTAATTCTTAGTGACCCAGAGGACTCAGAATCACATGCCTCCTCAGACTTTTGCTACATGGGCTCTCTGATTCTGCAAAGCCTACAAAAGGATCTGAGGATTTGTGGTATCAAGGAGAGGGATCATTACTGGTTGGCAACCCTTCTTGATCCACGTTACAAGGGTAAAGTTCCAGAGCTCATCCTGCCTTTGCACAGGGAGCAGAGGATGAAATATCATTAGGACGCCTTGAAGAAAAATTTGTGTAACACCTTTCCAGACTCTGGCTTTCTGAAAGCCGCCGAGGACGGCCGAAGATAGCCAGGAGGGGCCGAAAATACCCGAAAACCGACGTGAACGGCCGAAGATAGCCGGGAGTGGCCGAAAATACCCGAAAGCCACCAAAAACGGCAGAAGAGGTTAGAAATGGTGGGGGGTTCGGCGTATAACACGCACCCCCGATTTTCCCCTGATTTTAAGGGGGAAAAAGTGCGTGTTATACACCAATAAATACGGTAAATACCACCAAAAGAAAGCATTTGTTTGGGTAGTGTTGCATGACTGAGTAATTGTCATTTAAAGTGTGAGAGCACTGAAAGCCCTAGGGAACCCTATAACAGAATTAAGAAGAAAAAAAAAATGACGTGGGATCCCCCCCCGAAAACCATACCAGGTCCTTTGGGTCTGTTATAGATTTTAAGGGGAACTCCACTTCAATTCTTTTTTTAAATGGCGTGGGGTCCCCCCAAAAAGGAAAGGGCACCCCCCTCCTGAACCCTACAAGGCTGCTTGCCCTCAACATGGGGAGGTTGCTTTGGGGTGCCCCCCAAAGGACCTTGTCCCCATGTTGATGGAGCAAGGGCCTCTTCCCGACAACCCTGGGCTGTGGTTGTCGGGGTCTGCAGGCGGGGGGCTTTTTTGGAATCTGGAAGCCCTCTATATCAAGCCCTCCCCCTCATGTGAATGGGTATCAGGTACATTGTACCCCTACCCATTCACAAAAAAAGGGTCAAAAAGTAAGAAACACATTAAACAGTTTTTAACAAGTTTAGTTCCCACCCGGCTGACTGGTCATATGACGTCTTTCAGGATAACTGCCTGCGGGCACCCGTGGGGGTGCGCAGAGCGGCGATCGGTATGTTGAGGGCATGTGGCCTGGTATGGTTCAGGAGGGGGGTGCTTGTTTGCCCCCCTTTTCCTGACCTGACAGGCTGCATGCTCGGATAAGGGTCTGGTATGGATTTTGGGGGGGACCCCACGCCTATTTTTGGAAAAATATTTATTAAAGGACTTGTCAAAAAATGTTTACTGTGTGTCTTACTTTTTGACACTTTTTTAGTGAATGGGTAGGGGTACGATGTACCCGATACCCATTCACATGGGGGGGATCGGGATCTGAGAGCCCCCTTGTAAAAGGGGGCTTCCAGATTCCGATAAGCCCCCCACCCGCAGACCCTGACAACCACAGCCCAGAGTTGTTGGGAAGAGGCCCTTGGACTGGGCAGCACTTGATCCAGATGTGACACCTTACTGGACCTCCTCCCTGGTGTCTCCAACAAGGGATCCAAACAGACAGGGGACCTCCTGGGGGCCTATTTGGGGTTCGGATCTACTGGTGGGAGCTTTATTATACCCCTACATTTTTAGGGAGGCAGTGGATCTGTAATTTCAGTACCCACACCAGCTTGCACTCTTTGCGGAGGGATGCACTAATATCCGGGGTGTCACTAGGGACCTTTTTCTGGGGTCCAGCTGCATCTGCATCCAATACTTTTATTATTCATTGAGGATTGGCTCCATCATGAGCTGTTATTATACTGTATTTCATCTTACTCCCCACCCCTGATGAAAGTTTTCAAGCAAAACTGGAAACGCGTCGGGTTTTGGGGTGTCTAACCCCCACGAGAGCATAAGTGTTGTTGTAATGTTCTAATGTTTTCTTGTATTGTATTGCATATTGCTCAGATGCTAGTCGTCTGTTTTTACTATTTTTTGTATTAATAAACACTATATTTTATAGTTTCTTTGCATGTGTTGGTGGTCTGTCAAAGTCCTATTCAGGTTTTTTTTCTTTTGTCTACACATAGGGATGGGACCACCACACTGCTATTGCTTTTTTTTTTTTTTTTTTTTTTTTTCCACATTCAGATAGATCAGTGAGGGGTAATGTCAGCACGGCCCACATCTCCGTCCCCTTTTTGTCTTAACATCATTTGTGGATACTTTTGAATTGCTTTTCTTCCCCCTTTTTTTTTTTTTTTTTTTTTTTCCTGGGGGGTTTATTCAGTTTAAATTTTCCATCGTAGGCATACACAGGTCAGAGCAGTGAGGGTAGTGGGTCAAGTTGTTTCCAATCTGCCCCTTGATCCGAGTCTAGGTTAGGCCCATTTTCCCCTCCTCGTTTTCCAGCCTCCCGGGAAAGGCTTTCTCTTATCTATTCACTCTGACTTGTTTGCCCCTTTTTTTTTTTTTTTTTAATTTATGATTTATCCCCTACTAGTGTAATCCTCCCCCCGTCCTCCCCCCGCCCCTCCCCCCCTCCGCTACTGACATACGGCGCTTTTTTTTTATTTTTTTTTATTAATTTTTTTTTTAAATTCGATGTGGGTACTTGCTGTTGAGACTTTATCCCCTTGGGCAACTATGGTTGGGTCCTCAGGGCCTCTGAGTAGCTCCATGTTTTTTTAAACTTTCTCCAGCCTTCCCACTTCTCTTTCATTGTTTCTCTACCCCCCCCAGTGCAATTTATCACACACTCCATTGTGTATGCGGATTCAACCTCGTCCACCCATAGCCACAGAGGCGGGCTTTCCCGATCCATCCAACATCTCGGGATCGCCCCCTTTGCTGCGTTAAGAAGGTGGGGGACCAGGGAGCTTGTGTATTGGCTGATTCCCTGCGTCGTTGCGTGCATGAGAACAACCCAGGGATCCCATTTCACCTCCACGGAGGTGATATCTTTTATATACTTTAAGATGGTCTCCCAGTATTTTTTTATTTTGTGGCAGTCCCACCAGAGGTGACCCATGGTCCCTCTGTCCTCGCATCCCCTCCAGCACATGGCTGATGTATCCCTCTGAAATTTGCTTAGCTTGTCTGGGGTCCTATACCATCTGGCCATAAGCTTAAAATTCATTTCCGCTGTCTTGGAGTCAGCTGCTGAACCGTGGGCTAATTTTAATATTTTCCTCACTGTGTCTAAATCTAATTGTGAACCCAATTCCCTCTCCCATTTCCTGAAGTATGGGGGTATCTCCGGTCTGTCCTGCTCCAAGAGTAGTTTGTAGATTTTCGAGATTCTTTTTTTGGAGTTCTCTGCCGTAAAGATTTTTTCTAGCTTCGTCAGGTCGTTAATGTCCCTTAACGGCGCTGGGAGGGAGCTGATGAAGTGACTTATTTGGAGATACCGCCATGCATCTATGGAAAACAACTCGCCTTTAGTCTGTAGCTCCTGTAGTGCCAATACTTTCCCGTTGCTAATAATTTCTCCTATACATGTGCTATCCTTTGTGATCCAATCTCCGCTTACCCCTTTATTCCCGGGGGGGAAGAAGGGGTTTTCCTTAAGTGTAATTAGTGGTGAATTATATGTTTTATTAAATATTTTATATGTCTTATCCCAAATTTTGAGTGTATTCCGTGTGATTGTGTGTGTTTTTTCACCCAGTGACCTATATTTTGGGGGGTTCCATACAATCTTCCCCAATTTTACTTCGCTAAGTGCCTCCTCCAAACCAACCCATCTTTTAACATTGTGTGTTTTAACCCATTCTGGTATTCTAAGTAGTGCTATGGCGTGGTAGTAACCCTCGATGTCCGGGACTGCAAGGCCGCCTAAGTTCTTATCTTGCTTTAAGATTTGAAGGGAAATTCTGTGTTTTTTGTGCTTCCACACAAAGTTCATGATCAAAGCTCTTAATTTTCCAAGGTACTGTTTTGGGAGAGGGAGTGGGAGCATCTGGAGTTTGTACGTGATAATCGGCAGTATCATCATCTTTAATGTATTGACCCTACCTATCCATGATAGGGCTCTTCCATTGTATTCTTGACATTTTTTTTTAATTTCCTCCAGCAGTGGAATAAAGTTTATTTTATACATTTTCCGTGGGTTATTGGCCAACTCGATGCCCAGGTATTTTATCTGTTTTTTCCAGGCGAAACTCACCTCTTTCTGTATGTTTTGTTTTTCGGTCTTGCTGAGGTTTATATTTAGAATGAAGGTTTTCGTGCTATTAATTCTAAAATTTGTTAGTTTGCCGTACTTGGCTAGGATTTTTAGGAGGTTGGGGATTGACTGCTGTGGTGACCCGACGTAGAAAAGGACGTCGTCTGCAAACGCAGCGAGTTTGTGTTCCTCCCTGCCGACTCTGCATCCCTCTACTCCCGAACTACCTCTGATAGTAGACAGCAGAGGTTCCAGGGACAAGACAAAGAGGAGAGGGGATAACGGACATCCTTGCCGAGTCCCGTTATGCATCTCAAACATAGACGAGACTATCCCGTTGATTCTAATATTCGCTTTGGGATGTGCATAGAGTACTTTGATTTTCTGTATGATCCCTGGGCCGAATCCCATTCTTTGTAGAGTTTTAAACATGAACCCCCAGTCTACCCTGTCAAATGCTTTTTCTGCATCAATTGAGAGCAGTAGACTGGGGGTTCGCGTATCCCTCATCCTCTGCATGGCCAGTAGTGTCCGAATCCCATTATCTCTCCCCTCTCTGCCCGGGATAAAGCCCACTTGGTCTGGATGGATCAGCGTGCACAAGTGTCCCTTAATTCGCTCGGCCAAAATCTTGGCGTAAAGTTTTGTGTCAAAATTTAGTAATGATATGGGTCTATAACTTGAGCACGCTGAGCCATCCTTCCCTTCCTTGAGCAGAACAGTTATCGTCGCCAAGAGTGAACCCTCGCTCATATCGTATTCTGTCCCCAGGCCATTCATGTAACGCTGTAGTCTTGGGACTAGAATTTCCTTGAATGTCTTATAATATAGAGCGGGGAACCCGTCGGGGCCCGGGCTCTTTCCTGGGGGGGAGTTGTTTAAGGCTCTGAGGATTTCGTCCTCTGAGATCGGTCTTTCCAGAGCTTCACTGTCCTCTGTGTTTAAGGCTGCCAACCCTGCCCTACCCAGGAAGTCGTCTATTTTCGTGCTGTTTTCGCCCCCTTTATTACCGCCCTCCGGGGCTACCGCGTACAGCTCTTCATAGTACTGCCTAAATGTTGCTGCTATTTCTCTAGATACATGTTTAATCTCCCCTTTGCCGGTTTGAATTTTCTCGATAAAGTTTCTCGTTTTTTTCTTTTGGAGTTTTCTGGCTAAAAATTTCCCCGGCTTATTTCCCCATAGGTACTGGTCCTTTGCCATCTTGTTAAATACCTGTCTAACTTCCTGTTCGGCTAAGTCTTTTAACTCCTCCCTCTTTTCCACCAGCTTGAGGTATGTGTCATGCCCCTGGGCCCCCCCTGTCTTATGTTTTTGTTCAAGTCTAGTGATCTCGGCCGTCACTTCCTGTGTCTGTCTCATCCTCTCTTTTTTCAACCAGGATGCCTTCGCTATAAAGATACCCCTAGCGAACGCCTTATGGGCGTCCCAGATGACCGCTTCTGAGACTTCACCATTGTCGTTTGTTTGAAAAAACCATTCGAGTTCTTTCCGAATGGACTCCCGTATATCTTTGTCATATAATAGTTCTGTATTCAATTTCCACCCATTCGAGGGTTGTTTATACTCTGGGATGCTTAAGTTCATGGAGACTGGGGCATGGTCAGAGAGGGACATTATCTCTATACTAGAGTTGGTGATTCTGTCCAATAATCCATGTTCAACCAGGATGTGGTCCAGGCGAGAGTACGTCTGGTGTGCTGGGGAGAAGAACGTGAAGTCCCTTTTCTGAGGGTGCTGGATCCTCCAAATATCCACCAGTTGTTCTCCGATGAGCCTTTTTTTTAGTCTCTTGAGTTGGGCGGACTCTGCCCCCTGCACCCCGGACGTACTATCCCAGGATGGATCCATTACGAAGTTTAGGTCCCCCATGATTATCAAATAGCCCTTTTTAAAAGCCCTTAACTTTGATAGAATTGATTCTAAGTAACTGATGGGTCTTCGGTTGGGGGCGTATATGTTAGCCAAGGTGATTTCTGTCCCGCTGAGGGATCCCCTTAAAAAAAGGAACCTCCCCTCGGGGTCCGTTTTCCTGTCTTCCAGTATGAAGTTGATGTTTCTGCCGAACCCGATGGCCACCCCTCTTGCCCTATTTGTTGCAGTGTCTCCATAGAACCACGTAGGATATGAGGGTGAGAATAGTCTGATATTGGAGACGTGCGTCAGGTGAGTCTCCTGTAGGAAGACTATTCCCGCCCCATATCTCCTGATCTCCTCTAGGACCCTTTGTCGCTTGATGGGGGCGTTCATTCCCTTTACATTATAGGTAATAAGCTTAATTTCAGTCTTCATTTCTCTCTTAGGGTGTTTTTACTGTTTTTAATAGAAAATTTCCCCTTTGTTCTGTTTTGATTGTTAGGTTGTTTAAAAGCCGATGCCCTGTCAGTAGCGGAGGGGACCCCCCTCCCTATCCCGTCCCTCCCTCCCCTTTCTACTTCCCGCTTCACCCTCCCCTTACCATACCCTCCTACCCCCCCTCCCTCCCGCCTTCCCCAGACCCCCCTCCCCCCATCCAACCCCTCTCTGACCCTGATATGGGTCTCTAGGTCCGTGGGTGTCGTCTTCATGCGGCACCCTTGGGCACTAGATTCGTGGTGAGGTGGAGTTTGATCCCAGCTCCCCCTTGTCTCCCCATGTCTGTCACCTCTTCCTTCACCACCACTTCTCGGGAAACTCCGAGAAATCGTGGGTATTAGGCCGGGTCTTTTGGAGCTTACATATAGACTTTTCTACATACGCCCCCCTCCTATTCTGCCGTTATTTTAGACAAGATCATCTAAGCCCTCTTTTTCATTCCAGCCGGGTAACTCCGGTACTGGGATCCCCAGCTTAGCACAGAAGCCCTGGAGCTCCTCCGGGAACCTCAGTTTAGCCGCCATCCCCTCTTTTAGGCCTATTAGGCACGGTGGAAAGCCCCAATTGTACTTGATGTTTTCTTTCCGGAGGATTTCTAATAGGGGTTTTTGGAATCTTCTTCTCTCCAGGGTGCGAGCCAATAAGTCGGCGTATACCTGGATGTCTGTGTCTTCATACCTCAATGGGGTATTCCCCCTAATTTTTACCCAGATGTCCTCTTTTTCTTTGAAGTGGAGAAATCTAATAATTATATCTCGCGGTCTGTCTGGGCCCGACCTCTCAGGTCTTCCCACTCGATGGGTTCTTTCAATTTCAGGGAACTGATCCTGGTTTTTGCCAGTAATCGGGCCCAGTATAGAGAATATTTTTTTCTCGAGGTCTTCCCCTCTTTGCTCTGGCACCCCACGCAGTCTCAGGTTTTGCCTTCTATCCCTGTTTTCTTGTTCTTCAATTTTGTAGGCAGTGTCTCTCTGAGATAGTTGTGATTTTTTCAATAGGGATTTTAACTGTGAGATTTCCTGATCAGTATTGTCTGCTCTGGTTTCGACCGACTCTACCCTGGTTAGAAGATGGCCCATGTCCTCTCTGAGGGTGTTAATTTCTGTTTTGATGGCGTTTTCTAGGCGCAATAGCATGGCCTCCATTTCCGTTTTGTTGGGGACGTGCGTTCCTGTCTGGTGGTCCTCGGTCCGGCTCATGTCGACCTCGCTATCTATGGTGTAATCTGCTCTTGATTGGTTGTTGACGCCGTCAGCCCCTGCACTTCTCTCCAAACTAGCCCCCGCCTGAGATGCGGGCCCTGTGGTTTTTGGACTGGCTCCTTGTCTGAGATAATGTTTAATCGTAGTTCCTTCTCCTTTGGTGCCTTTGGTGGCTCCCTTTTTTGAAGATTTGGATGCGTCTTTGCTCATGGTGCCCTTTTTTATGCCTCTTATTCTCCTCCCCAGTCTTGTTTCTTTCCTTCTCCTCTTTTTTTTTTTTTGTTGGGAATCCCCTATTTCCTTCCTTCCCCCTGTCCCGCCGGGGCCCTTACCTGTGTTTGAGCTTGTGAAGATGGGATTGTACCCTCTTCCGGGGTATTCTGTTACCAGGTGGTGGGCCCTTTAGAAGAGGGGAACCTTGCCCTCTTTGAGTTTCCCCTTGGACAGTACACTTCCTCTCTCCGGCAGGGCCCCTGCCCGTCACATAGGGATGGGACCACCACACTGCTATTGCTGACACAGTGGGAGCCCTCTTCTTCTTGTCCTTGTCCATTTTTTTTTAAATGCTGGGAGCCAGCAATACATTACAGCCGCAAGCAAGTTTAAATAAATGATTTCTTTAGAAATGTAATTTTTGCTGCGGCATGTTCTATACATCGCACATATGCGCCACTTTACAGGCAGACTAAGGGGACCCCCATGCACGACTTTTAAATAAATATTTAATTTTTATTGTTTCACTTTAAGCATCATTAAAATCACTAATCATTAAAAAAAAAATTATTTTTAATGTTTTTTTGCATTGATGTATGTCCCCTAGGGCAGTACCCCATACACTTTTTATGGCAATAACTTGCAGAAAAGCCTTTAAAATTAGGAATTTTAGATTTTTCATGTTTGTGTCCCATAGACTTTAATAGAGTTTGCATGTTCGCTAGAACTTTCTGCCTGTTCAAGATGTTCTGGTGCGTACCGAACCAAGGGGTGTTCAGCCCATCCCTACTATCCACAAAGTTTAGGAGTGTGCCTATGGGAACGTTTGGCCAATCTTCCAGAGGCACATTTGTGAGGCCAGGCACTGATGTGGAGGAGAAGACCTGGCTCTCAGTCTCCACTCTAATTCATCTCAAAGGTGTTCTATTGGGTTGAGGTCAGAACTCTGCGCAGGTCAATTTCCTCCACCCCAAACTTGCTCATCCATGTCTTTATGGACCTTGCTTTGTGCACTGGTGCGCAGTCATGTTGGAACACGAAGGGGCCATCCCCAAACAGTTCCCACAAAGTTGGAAGCATGAAATTGTCCAAAATGTCTTGGTATGCTGACACCTTAAGCGTTCCCTTCACTGCAACTAAGGGACCAAGCTCAACCCCTAAAAAACAACCCCACACCATAATCCCACCTTAACCAAATGATTTTGACCAGTGCACAAAGCAAGGTCCATAAAGTCATAGATAAACGAGTTTGGCCTGGAGGAACTTGACTGTCCTGCACAGTGTCCTAACCTCAACATGAGAGAACACCTTTGGGATGAATTAGAGCGGTGATTGCGAGCTAGGCCTTTTCGTCCACATCAGTGCCGGAACTTCTAGAAGAATGGTCAAATTGTCCCATAGACACACTCCTAAACCTTGTGGGCAGCCTTCCCAGAATGTAAAGGTAATATAGTGTATTTAGCATTATTATGAGCACCTTTATATTAGAATGGGTGAACCTTGTTAGCTGTTGCTTACAAGTGTAGTGATTTTGTTGGAAATCCTCCATATTGTAATTATAGGGGGAGTTTAATTAAATATTAGTCTTAAATTTAAATGAAAAATACCTTTAAAATGTTGCTGACAACACCAACATATGCTAAAGAGAGGAAGAGAGAGAGGGAGAATAGGGGGAGAGAGAAGTGTGAATGTTTGGTTATCTACTAATTGCAACTTTTTAATCTCTTCCTCCTTGGAAATATATTTATAATGTGTACTTTTTAGTTGTAAAGACCTAAAATAAATTGTTTACACATCCTGATGTTTCTCCCTCATAAAGGTCAACACATTTGTTCTGTTTCGTGTGGTTATGGTGACAGTCTCTAGTGCTAGAAGACGCTCCAAGATGATGACACCCAACTGTAGTCTAGAGAAACAGATTGGCATCCAGGTCTGGTAAGTTTACATATCTCAACAAACCCTGACATAACGTAAAAAGGACTATGAAAATCCAACTTTAATACAGTACATATTTCACTATTGATCACAAACACCAAGGATCTGCTGTATGTTTTACAAAATAATTTATCATACAATATTTTACTCACTTAGAAAATGCTAAAGGATAAAACAAAAATCAAAAAACAAACAAAAAACAAGCATTTCTAAGTTTTGCTATAGATTCGGAGCTTGTTACAGATAACACAACTCACTGCTGCCCACTGCACATTCAATGGGGAGCAACTCTTGCTGCCTGGCGTAAATCTACATACAATTAAGCGTATTAATTCTGGATAGCTTAATTAATTTATTAATTTCAGCAAAGAATAATATGTCTTTACTCTGGAAGTTCAGGCCCATCCATTGTCATGGTTTATTCAAGTAGATCATATCATGTTCATGGGGGAATTTAAACAGCATAGTTGACAATCTTTGAAATCCAACATGTGGGATCTCTGGAGAGAATTTAAAGAGGAGCTAAAGGCTTTTTTTAACAGACTGCTAATAAGCAGGCTATTATCGTAGAAGAGACATGCAATAAAATCCACCTACCTGTCTGCTTGCAGTCTTCTGCAGCATGTAAGCTGAGCTGCACATGCACAGCTCAGCTTGCATTGCTGGCACAGTCTGTGTGCCAGGATGACTGACTTCTGTGCAGTAGTTCTGTCATTCTGTGCCAACCAATGGAGATGCCCGAAGACCGGCACCCAGGGAGAAGAAGCCATCGATGACGAGAGACCTGGACCACTAGAGAGGAAGTAATTTTACCGTAGTTCCCCTTACAGATATTTACAAACTATACAGGCTTGCAGTCCCTTACGTTACTGATTTAATGACACATGATCTAGGAGACTCCTATAATTATTACCTGCATTTATAGACAACATTTGGGCTTAAGGGAAATCAATGCTCCTTCTTTTCCCCTTTTTTTTCTTTTTTCTATATTCTTATATGGATGCCTATGTATAATCTTAAGAAGCAGATCTATAATTTTTGAATTAAGATGAAACAAAGCATGACTTGCTTTTGGCAACTAATTGTTTATTTGGAAAGAAATGTATTTTTCTGATAATAAAATTGTAATTAATAAAAAAAAAGTCCACCTTCAGAACACACTTACATTTCCTTAAAGTGTCACTAAACCCAGGACCCTGCATTCACTATATCTGGCCACACACAGTACACAGAAGACGGAAATGCAATTATTTTAGTAAACATAAACTTCTAAATACCTTTTCTCATCAGCAGTATGTAGCAGTCTTGTGACTTCTATCAGTGTCTGGTTAAAGCTTGTAGGAGGAGTTTTCATACTGCACTGGTTGTTCTATCAGGATGCAGGACCCCGGACCCTCTGTCTGGACAGTACTGATTGGTCCTGTGCTGATCACATTCACTCTCCCAAGCAAAAAGAAAAAACTCTTTAGCAATACACACCAAAAGGAGAATGTGCAGTAACTCTGTCTTATCCGGACATGTTTTGGAGATGATGCAAGAAGGGGAGAATTAGAAAAGACAGGATCAAAGAGCCTTTTTACACAATGCAGAGGATTAACCTCTTAGGTTCCACAGTGAGTATAACAAGCTTTACTGCATATACAGACTAATTTTGGGTGGGTGGGTTTAGTAACACTATAATTTGTTCAAGGTTTCTCATAAAATATAACATAAAACTGAAAATTAATCTGTGCAATATTTTCTTTTCAGGGCCACTGCAAAACCCATCATTGTCCTGCTCCCTGTCTTAGGACTGACCTGGTTATGTGGCATTTTGGTACATCTCAGTGTAATATGGGCCTATGTTTTTATCTTCTTGAATTCATTTCAGGTACTGGATATTTTCCCTTATCTTTAATCCTCCATATCTTTTATGCGTTTGTTTCATGTGGGGACCCATTTATTAAGCTAAAGCAAAGCAAACAATTTTCATTCTCCTGACTTTTTGTAAAAGTAATTTTTTTTTCAAAATCTAGTAAAGAAACATAGAACTATAGACAAAACATTTTTACATTTACATTTTTACCTCCCAGCAAACTAAGACAATTCCTTTGTGACCCCCAGGTCCCCAGAACTAATGTCCCCATTGGAAGATTTCCCCACTATTACTTTTCTGGGACAACCCAAAATCTGGGATTTTATGTTACTTTCACTTTCAATGATAATGGTAAACAGGACTAACAGTGAATTTCCTTAACGGAGGCACAGACAGAAATAAAAATGAACAAGCATCCTAATCTCTCCACACTCTATCCAAAATCAAAAAAATACGTTTTGCCTTTAGCTCTACTTTACCTACTGGGGCTGTTGCACAAAAATATCTATTTCTTGTAAAGCACCAGTTGCTTAAGTTGATGAAAACTGGTCTTTTTGACACCTGATGTCCCAAAAAAGAATCCATACAAATGCTGATCCCAAATTTTCAGAGAGGACTGGCACTCTGCTGACTTCCATTATCCAATCATGTGCAAGCAAAAAAAAATAAATAAAAATTATATATATATGCCCGAGCGACCAGCTGGCATGTACGCTGGCTGGCCAGAGATCCCAACAAAGCGAATTGCTTTGTTTGGGTCTCTGATCTAGTAACCTGTCATGACATCACTTTCGGATTACTCATCCTAAAGGCGCCAGTTTTAAAAATAGAATAGTATTAAAAAACGCTGATCTTGGCATTTTGAATACTTTTAAGTGCAAAGGAGGGGTTTGGGGTCTTATAGATCCTCTATAAAGAGTATCTGTCACTGCCTATTACGGTCACAAGGGATGTTTACATTCCTTGTGACAGCAATAAAAGTGAAAAAAAAAAAAAAAATGTAAAAGAACAGTGTAAAAATATAAACTTTACATCTATAGAATATTGGCACACGATAGCAGCCAAAAAAAAAAATCGGTATTGTATCACCCCTGAAAAACAATATAGGTCGACCCCTAAAATTGAGAACCATGTCTGTGCAAAGATCCCACACTCCTTCCTGTATCACAAAGTGGTTAGCACTTCCGCCTAGCAGCACTAGGGTCATTGCTTGGAATCCCAACCATGGCACTACATGCCTGAGGTTTGCATGTTCTCCCTGTGCCTGTGTGGATTTCCTCCCACACTCCAAAGATGTTCTTGTTAATTTGCTCCCGTCTAAAACGCCTCTAGTTTGTGTATGCATGAGTTAGGGACCTTAGATTGTAAGCTCCTTGAGGACAGGGACTGATGTGAATGTACAATATATATATATATATATAAAATGCTGTGTAATTTAATGGTACTTAATAAGTTTAGGGCCGCTGGAAGATGACTGGTTGCCCTGACCTCGCAAGCCTTCTGACACCCTGGGTTCAGAAATATTTCAAAGTGATAATGCAATTACACAGACACCAGACTGTAGCAAAGTAAACAAGTAATTTACTTAATATTCTTGAATCAGATAAGAATAACTTAGGCAGATATCTTTCAGTGTTAAACTCTTAGCCTCCGTACACACGGTGGAACATTCCGACCACAAAATCCGTCGGATTTTTTCCAATGGATTTTGTCTGAAACTGGTGTTGCATACACACGGTCGGACAAAGTTGTCGGAAAATCTGATCGTTCGGAACGTGATGACGTTCGTTCGTTACGACGGGACTACGTTCAGGCTAGTAGCCAATAGATTTGGTCTCGTAATTTGATCTGAGCATGCGTGGCACTTGGTCCAATCAGAATTTTCTACAAACAAATCGGACAAAGTCGATCGGATTTTGTTGTCGGAAAATTTGAGATCCTGCCCTCAAATTTTTTCCGGCGGAATTTCCATAGGAAAAAGTCCGACAGAGCCCACACACGATCGGATTTTCCGACAATATAATCCGACCTTTTCTGTCTGATATTCCGACCGTTTGTACAGGGCATTACTCTTGGTAAATATGCAAAATTCAATGAAAAAAAATCACATGTCAAGCAGTAGTAACTACTGACCCCAGGTATAACCCCAGGTATAATAGGCAAGAGAATGACCTTTTATGTCAGACTGCTCTCTTCAAATCCTGATGCCATGGGCCCAATAAACTTTGTGGCAAAAAAACAAGTTACAAGAAATGCAATACTCTCTCTGAGCAGAGTTCCCCTTAAAATGTGCAGATATTGTGCACAGAGTCCTTTAAGTGGGGGAGGAAAAGGAGAGTGGAGTAGTCCTTGTGATGTAGACGTTCAGTGTCTTCAGCCCATTCATTTGAATCGGCTGCCAAACTTACTAAAACACACTTGCAAGGGTGTGTGAACCAATTTTAGCAATGCAGCACAAAACACAGAAGTGTGTGACTGTAGTAGTGTGCATCTGTAGAGATCCCCTCCATACTCATTATTAGGGTTGAGCGAACCCGAACTGTAAATTTTGGGTTCGTACCGGACTTTTGGGTTTTTGGGTCCCGTACCCAAACCCAA
The DNA here is from genome assembly GCA_028564925.1 of Lithobates sylvaticus. Lineage (NCBI taxonomy): Eukaryota > Metazoa > Chordata > Amphibia > Anura > Ranidae > Lithobates > Lithobates sylvaticus. Next base: position 135,362,879 of record CM053033.1, read on the forward strand.
ACCCAAACAATTTACTGTATGTTCGGGTTAGAGTTCGATGCATTCATGTATCAATGCAAAAAAAAGTTTTAAAAACGTCAGTTTTTTCGGGAGCAGTGATTTTAATAATGCTTAAAGTGAAGCAATAAAAGTGTAATATTCCTTTAAATTTCGTACCTGGGGGGTGTGTATAGTATGCCTGTAAAGGAGCGCATGTTTCCCGTGCTTAGAACTGTCCCTGCACAAAGTGTCATTTCCGAAAGAAAAAAAGTAATTTTATAGCACTTGCGGCTAAAATGAATTGCCGACTCCCGTAATACAGAGAACAGTCAAGTGGGGTTCCCAACCTATGTGTGTGATTATATATCAGTATTACATTGTATATCCCTGTATGTTGTGGTCATTCAGGTGCTTATCTAATAGTTTTTTGAAACTATCGATGCTCCCCACTGAGACCACCGCCTGTGGAAGGGAATTCCACATCCTTGCCGCTCTTACAGTAAAGAACCCTTTACATCTATGTCACATGTGTCAAACACAAGACCCGTGGGCTGAATCCGGCCCCCCAGACCATTTCATGTGGCCCTTGGACCTCTCCTGCAGCTGCAGGAGAGCTCCAGCCCTCCTCTGGTCCTCCTCCAGACCCTACTTTATGCTTTCAAGCAATGCATCCAGCTTCTTCCCAGCAGCTGCCTAAGGAAAGGGGGGGGGGGCACTGTGATGTTAGGGAGAGTAGGGGAGTCAACTTCTGATGGTGGGTTGACTCTTGACATCTAATGTACGGGGAGGGGATGCGCTGGACATCATTTTACAGATACAACTGGCCCTTTTGAGGACAATCATAATGCTGATGCGGCCCACGATGAAATTGAGTTTGACACCCCTGCTCTATGTAGTTTAAGGTTAAACCTCTTTTCTTCAAATTTTAATGAATAGCCACGTATCTTGTTAAACTCCCTTCCTCAAAAAAGTTTTATCCATATCGTGGGGTCACCAATACAGTATTTATAAATTGAAATCATATCCCCTCTAAAGCGTCTCTTCTCTAGAGAGAATAAGTTCAGTGCTTGCAACCTTTCTTCATAACGAATATCCTCCAGACCCTTTATTAGCTTAGTTGCCCTTCTTTGTACTCGCTCCATTTCCAGTACATCCTTCCTGAGAAATGGTGCCCAGAACTGGACAGCATACTCTAGGTGCGGCTGGACCAGAGTCTTGTAGAGCGGGAGAATTATCGTTTTATCTCTGGAGTTGATCCCCTTTTTAATGCATGCCAATATTCTGTTTGCTTTGTTAGCAGCAGCTTGGCCTTGCATGCCATTGCTAAGCCTATCATCTACTAGGACCCCCAGGTCCTTTTCCATCCTAGATTCCCCCAAAGGTCCTCCCTCCAGTGTATAGATTGCATTCATATGTTTGCCACCCAAATGCATTATTTTAAAATTTTCTACATTAAACCTCATTTGCCATGTAGTTGTGTCCCATTAATTTGTTCAGATCTTTTTGCAAGGTTACCACATCCTGCGGGTTGCCCTGCTTAGCAGTTATTGCCCTGCTTAGCTTAGTATTGTCAGCAAATACAGAGATTGATCTGTTTACCCCCATCCTCCAGGTCGTTTATGAACAAAATAAATATGATTGGTCCCAGCACAGAACCCTGGGAGACCCCACTACCCACCTCTGACCATTCCGAGTACTCCCCATTGATCACAAACCCTCTAAACTCGCCCTTGTAGCCAGTTTTCAATCCATGTACTCACCCTATGGTCCATGCCAACAGACCTTATTTTGTACAGTAAACGTTTATGGAGAACTGTGCCAAATGCTTTTGCAAAATCCAGATACGTGCCTTCTTTTATCTAGCTGGCAACTCGCCTCCTCATAGAAGGTTAATAGATTGGTTTGACAAGAATGATTCTTCATGAATCCATGCCGATTACTGCCAATGATATTGTTCTTGTCACTAAAATCTTGTATATAGTCCCTTATCATCCCCTTTAAGAGCTTGCATACTATAGATGTTTGGCTAACTGGTCTGTAATTCCCAGAGATGTATTTTGGGCCCTTTTTAAATATTGGTGCTACAACATTGGCTTTTCTCCAATCACCTGGTACCATTGCAGTCCAGGTTTTAATGAAACATCAATATATAGTCTATGGGGGTTATTTACTAAAGGCAAATCCACTTTGCACTGCAAGTGCACTTGAAAGTGCACTTGGAAGTAAAGTCACTGTAAATCCGAGGGGAATATGCAAGGAAAATAAAAAAAACGCATTTTAGCTTGCACATGATTGGATGATAAAATCAGCAGAGCTTCCACTGATTTCAGATCTACCCCTTAGATTTAGAGCGACTGCACTTCCAAGTGCACTTTCAGTGCATTTTCAAGTGCACTTGCAGTGCAAAGTGGATTTGCCTTTCGTAAATAACCCCCTATGTGGAATGAAAAAGAACAACAACATGTAATGTAAAGATGCTTATATAAACTGACAATATGTACTTTATGCATTATACCTTTCTATCCAGCAGGGTGCACTGCAGTATGATAATGTGTATTCTCTGTGGTAATGTAAAAACAGGATGTATTGTCTGTATCCAAGTGTATGTACTTGTATTGTCCTGTTTCCTGTAAGACACAATAAAGACATCCTCCATAAAAGTAAAGCCATTTGCTGTATCCAAGAACCTTCCAAAGCATGATTACAGTACTCAGCTAATAGGTTATGGGTCCTGGGCACCCAGGCATTGGAGAGGATTCCCCAGCGTACCCAGCAGAGCATCCAGCTGGCACCCAGAGGCACAGGAAAGAATAATCAGTGAGTACAAGTCTGTGAATACTGTATACATGCAGTTGAAAGATGGCAAGTGATTCAGATGTGAAGTTTGCAATTGCAAAGCTGAACAATGCCAATTACCAGCTGTGGAAGTTTAAACTGGAAGTATTTCTCACCAAGGATGACTTGTGGCATGTGCTGAATACAGACAGACCCACAGACGGAGAGACAGGACTGGGATAGGAAGGATAGACAAGCAAAAGCGATTATAAGCTTGCTGGTGGAAGCTTATCCACATAGAACAGAGAAAACAGCTAAAGGTATGTGGACTTTACAAAAGCTGCATAATAGTTCAAGCCTCAACAGCAAACTGTTTTTGCTTCGAAAGTTATACAAGATGAGACTACAAGAAGGCCAGCAAATGTGTGACCACATGAATGCTATGCTAGAGTTTATAGAGCAGCTGTGTGCCATCGGAGAGGACATCAAAGATAATCATATTGTTGCCCTGCTCCTCTGCAGCCTTCCTGAGACATATACTACTCTCATTAACGCTTTAGAAACCAGACCCGAGCAGGAGCTCACACTGGAATATGTCAAAGGGAAATTAATGGATGAATATGACAGAAGGAAAGAAAATATGCACCATTATGACAAAGCTCTTAAGATATACAAAGGCATAATGCAAAACAAAGAAAGAAGAGCCTGTTTTCGCTGTTAGAAGACCGGTCACTTAAAAAAGGACTGTTTGGAAAGCCAAGCAGCGAAACCTAAAGCTATCAAAGTCAAAGTAATCACCAAGGAAACTGCAGATACATCATGGAGTGGCACCTTTAAAGTAACACAAAGCGGCAAGCCACGTGGCTGGTGCATAGACTCAGGTGGGACAAGCCACATGACTAGTGATGAGACCTTCTTCACAAACATTGATTACAGTGCAAAAGACAAAGTTTTATCAGATGACTTAACAATAGCACATTGCAAAGTGCTCATGAAATGCAAGTGCTGTATTGAAGCAAAAGCCACACGTGTTCCCCTTCCACAGGCGTCTCAAAGAAAAACTACCCACCCCCTGCAGCTCATACACAGTGATATGTGCGGTCCAATGAAAAGTCCCACGTCAGGCGGGAATAGATATCTACTGACTTTCATTGATGATTATTCCAGGTACACAACTACTTATCTGATGAAACACAAGAATGAAACATCAGAGAAACTTCAAGAGTTCGTTGCCATGTCTAGCAACAAATTCCAACGCAAACCAGGACTAATATGCACAGACAATGGGGGAGAATACATAAGCAAAGAAGTGACTTCATACCTGAAGAGACAAGGAATAGTACACCAGACAACCACACCATACACTCCTGAACAAAACGGTGTAGCAGAAAGGAAAAATCGCATTCTTATAGAAATGGCCAGATGTATGTTGTCGGATGCCAACCTACCTCACAAATACTGGGGAGAAGCAGTCATGACTGCAACCTACCTACAGAAAAGACTACCCTCAAGAGCAATTAAGAGTACTCCATTTGAAAATGTGGCATGGATCAAAGCCTAGCATAGGGCCAATCAGAGTGTTTGGATGTAAAGCACATGCCTATATTCCAAGTGAAAAGAGATCAAAGCGGGAGAACAAAGCCATAGAGTGCATTCTAATAGACTACAGGCAAACTAAGGGTTACAGAATCCTACACACAAAGACGGACAAAGTAAGACAAACTAAGGTCTGTCGGCATGGACAAAAGGGTGAGTACATGGATTGAAAACTGGCTACAGGGGCGAGTTTCGAGGGTAGTGAGAAATAGTGAGTACTCTGAATGGTCTGGTGTGGAGAGTGGGGTCCCCCAGGTTCTGTCCTGGGACCAATCCTATTTAATTTATTCATAGATGATCTGGAGGATTGGATAAAAAGCTTAATCTCAGTACCAATGTCACCACAAAGCTTCTAATCCACTCCCTGGTCATCTCCCGCCTCGACTATTTCAACTTCCTCCTCATTGGCTTACCTCTAAATAGGCTATCCCCACTTCAGTCCATCATGAACGCTGCTGCCAGGCTCATCCACCTCACAAACCGCTCAACGTCTGTTATACCCCTCTGCCAATTCCTCCATTGGCTGCCACTCAGTCACCGAATTAAATTCAAGATACTAACTATAACTTACAAAGCCATCCACAACCTGGCCCCCAGCTACATCTGTAACCTAGTTTCAAAATACCAACCTAATCGTTCTCTTCGCTCCTCCCAAGACCTCCTGCTCTCAAACTCCCTTGTCACCTCACCCCATGCTCACCTTCAGGACTTCTCCAGAGCCTCTCCCATCCTCTGGAATGCTCTACCCCAATCTGTCCGATTTTCACCTACTTTATCCACTTTCAGACGATCCCTTAAAAAACTAACCTCTTCAGAGAAGCCTATCTGGCCCCCACCTAACAACTGTACATTTATCTTCTCAATCAGCACATCGCCCACAGTTATAGATTGTAAGCTCTAAGGAGCAGGGCCCTCTGATTCCTACTTAAAGTGTATTGTATTTGTACTGTCTACCCTCAAGTTGTAAAGCGCTATGTAAATTGTTGGCGCTATATAAATCCTGTATAATATAATAATAATATTTGTGGATGATACTAAGTTAAGCAGGGCAATAGCTTCTCCACAGGATGTGGAATCCTTGCAAGAAGATCTGAGCAAATGAATGGGTGGACAACCACATGGCAAATGAGGTTTAATGTAGAAAATGTAAAATAATGCATTTGGGCAGCAAAAACACGAATGAAATCTACTCACTAGGGGGAGAACTTCTGGGGGAATCTAGGATGGAAAATTACCTGGGGGTCCTAGTAGATGACAGGCTCAGCAATAGCATGCAATGCCAAGCAGCTGCAAGCAAAGCCAATAGAACATTGGCATGTATTAAAAAGGGAATTAACTCCAGAGATAATTTTCCCACTCTACAAGACTAGTCCGGCCGCACCTGGAGTATGCTGTACAGTTCTGGGCTCCAGTCCTCAGGAAAGATGTGCTGGAATTAGAGAGAGTCCAGAGAAGGACAATAAAGCTAATAAAGGGACTGGAGGATCTTAGTTATGAGGAAAGATTACAAGCACTGAACTTATTCTCTCTAGAGAGGAGATGCTTGAGAGGGGATATGATTTCAATGTACAAATACCGTACTGGTGACCCCACAATATAGATAAAACTTTTCTGCGATAGGGAATTTAAAAAAAAATTGCAGCCATTCACTAAAATGAGAAGAAAAGCGGTTTACCTTAAACTGCATAGAGGTTTCTTTACTGTAAGAGAGGTTAGGATGTGGAATTCTCTGGGCGCATTGATAATTAAAAAAAAATATTATATAGGCACCTAAACGTCCACAACATACAGGGATATAAAATGTAATATTGACATAAAAGCGCACACACACAGGTTGGACTTGTTGGACTTGTGTCTTTTTTCAACCTTACCAACTATGTAGGTCAACTATGTAAGAGATAGTGTTTATTTTGATTAGAGACAATCATCAGAAACACAGATCCCTGAAAGCTGTGAAGTGAATATGCAAAGCAAACCAGAAGAAAAGGTCGATCAAAGTGAACCTGTGCAGGTATCAGAACAAGAGGTGGAACTCACAATGCCTAAATCAAGTTCCCCACCAGATCCTGCTGAACTGCCTGAAGTCAGAAGATCCACTCGGACCACAGAGGGGATACAACCCCGCGAGCTGCCATACACTGTCAAAAAACACAGCATACTTGAACCCACATCCTAGGAAGACATAGAAAAACTGCCAAAAACATGAAGCCAATAAATGGAGAAAAGCAGCAGAAGAAGAATTAAAATCACTTCAAGAAAATACAACCTGGACACTCACAGAGCTCCCTCCTAACCGCAAAACTATAGGAAGTAAGTGGACTTTCAAAATAAAGTCAGACGCAGAAGGGAATATCCACAAATATAAAGCCAGACTAGTTGCCAAGGGTTACTCCCAGAAATTTGGTGAAGATTACGTTGAAACATTCGCTCCTGTAGTAAAACACTCCACCTTCAGAGTGCTTCTTAACCACTTCCCGACCGGCGCACGATGATGTACGTCGGCAGAATGGCACGGACAGGCAAAAGGGCATACAGGTACATCCCCTTAAGATTGCTGCCATGCCATCGCGTCCGCACCGGTCAGGACCCCCGTGAGTTTGGTCGCAGGTCCCGCGATTGTCTCACGGGAAGGCTGAACGGGGAGATGCGGAAGTAAACAGCATCTCCCCATTCTGCCTAGCAACTAGTGACACTGATCTCTGCTCCCTGTGATTGGAGCAGAGATCAGTGTTCACTAAAACACAGCCACGCCCACCCACAGTTAGTAACAAGCCCCTAGGAACACTTAACCTCTACACTGCCACCTATTGGTTAACCCCTTCACTGCCAGTGTCATTTACACAGGAATTAGTGCATTTAAATAGCACTGATTGCTGTATAAATGACAATGGTCCCAAAAATGTGTCAAAAATGTCTGATGTGTCCGCCATAATGTTGCGGTCACAATAAAAAAAGCTGATCGCCATTACTAGTAAAAAAAAAATTATTAATAAAAATGCTATAAAACTATCCCCTATTTTGTAAACGCTATAACTTTTGTGCAAACCAATCAATAATCGCTTATTGCGATTTTTTTACCAAAAATATGTAGAAGAATACGTATCGACCTAAACTGAGGAAAAAATATTTTTTTTATATATTTTTGGGGGATATTTATTATAGCAAAAAGTAAAAAATAATGTGTTTTTTTCAAATTGTCGCTCTTTTTTTGTTTATAGCGCAAAAAAAAAAAAAAGGGGGCGATCAAATAGCACCAAAAGGAAGCTCTATTTGTGGGGAAAAAAATAAGTCAATTTTGTTTGGGAGCCACGTCGCACGACCGCGCAATTGTCAGTTAAAGCGACGCAGTGCCCAATCGAAAAAAGAGGTCTGGTCTTAAGCCAGCAAAATTGTCCGGTCTGAAAGTGGTTAATGTTGCAGCTGGGAAGGGCATGCAAGTCAAACTTCTAGATGCTAAAACTGCTTTCCTATATGGAGACATTAAGGAGGATCTCTACATGGAGCAACCACCAGGGTTTGAGCAAGGAGTCAACCTTGTGTGTAAGCTTCAGAAGAGCCTCTACGGTCTTAAGAAATCTGCAAGGATGTGGAATGAGAAACTGACTTACTAAAGAGGGATTCTCAAGAAGTAAAGCAGACCCCTGTCTCTACTCCAAGAATCAAGAAGACAGATGGATATACATCCTAATCTATGTTGATGACAATGCAAGATGCACAGGAAGTGAAAATGGAATCAGGCTATCTAAAGAGCAATGAAGCAGAAAACTTGCTACCCAACAATGATACGTATCGCAGAGCAATTTGTCAGAGTGACTGAAACGCAGTAAAAAGAGTGATACAGTACCTCAAAGGAACAATTCAGATGAAATTACGGTTACCAGCAACATTACATACAAAACTGGTCAGATATGTGGATGCTGATTGGGCCGGGGACTGCACAGACCACAAATCCACAAGCGGATTAATCTTTCAGTATGGGGAAGGAACCAGAAGACGGTCTAGTCGAAAGCAGAAACGGTCACTCTATCTTCAACTGAAGCAGAGTACATTGCAGCAGCACATGCATGTCAAGAAGCGATATGGATTCGTCAACTTTTTGTTGACATTGGGATAGACATGTCAAAACCAAATTCCCATTTTTGAAGATAACCAGGCATGTATAAGAAATATGTATTATGTGATAGTGCTGCTTGACATTGGATTCTAATAAGTGTCCTAATAAACTTGATGTGTCAAATAAAGGAATGTCAATACCCCTATATAAAGTGCTAAACATTCATTAAGTGCAAATAATATTTATAAAAAGTCCATATTATAAACAAATATAAAGGAATCTTCTTGTGAACTGTGCACACCAAAATTCTCAGTAAAATACGTGCCTCACTTCAAATTCCAATTTGTGATGTGTGCTCCCTTCACCAGGTGAAATTCAAGCTCATCTCCTTCAATGACCCTATAAAAGGGTCAGACACGCTCTTATTGCAGTATGTTCCTCCTTTGTGGGTAACGCCACACTGATCCCCAACGGCTGATGTATAAGGCTTACGCAATCAGAAAGGGTCAATCCTAGAACCAAACACATTGACGTCAAGTATATCCTACTGAGGGACAATCAAGAGCAAAGTGTTGTTGACATTCAATAATCCCCATCAGAGGAGATGACTGCTGATGCACTCACCAAGCCTTTATTGAAGGAACGTCATAACCATTTCCAGAATAACCTTAATATAATTTTGACAAAGCACATGCTGTTGAGAAGGGGTGTTGGAAGAACAACAACATGTAATGTAAAGTTGCTTATATAAACTGACAATATGTACTGTATACATTATAACTTTCTATCCAGCAGATGGCACTGCAGTATGATCGTGTATATTCTCTGTGGTAATGTAATAACAGGATGTATTGTCTGTGTCTAAGTGTATGTACTTGTATTGTCCTGTTTCTTGTAAGACATGCTTAAGACATCCTGCATTAAAGTAAAGCCGTTTTCTGTATCCAAGAAGCTTCCAAAGCATGATTTCAATACTCAGCTAATAGCAACCATGTATCAGGGTGCTTCACGATTTAGCAGCAAGTCCTCCTGTCTCTGTTGACTGGGGAGTGCATGCCCTTGGTCCTAAATACCCTAGTCTGTCTTAGGTTGCTTTCACACTGATCTGTTTTTCTTCCTCTTTTGCTTTTAAAAAAAAAGCAGAAGAAAAATGTGTGACCATGTGCATTTAATATAATAGCTGGACCGGGATAAATGGAGAGGTCAAAAGAATGGAGGCCATGCGTGTTTGCAGTACTTAACATTAATGTGTAGCAAAGATATCTCATGTTTTTTAATGGGTATTTTATGTATATATAGTGTTTTTATGGAGAAATAAAACACAATAAGTTTTTAATGAAACATCAATATATGTGATGCTTTAAAAGCTCAGCTTATTTTTTCCTTTGAGTCATTCAAGCCAAATCAGTTAGTCTTTCAAAAATCAAGTGTTAAGATGTGTGACTTATTCTTTATTCTTAACAACAATAGTGTGCAGAATGAAAGTTGTGCTGTTAAAATAACCTTAATATTAAATTCAAAATACTAACCACAACTTACAAAGCCATCCACAGCTCTGCCCCGAGCTACATCACCAATCTTGTCTCCAAACATATCCCAAACTGTCCTCTCCGCTCTTCTCAAGATCTTCTCCTGTCAAGCTCTCTTGTTTCCTCCTCCCATGCTCGTCTCCAGGATTTCTCCAGAGCCTCTCCCATCCTCTGGAACTCGCTACCTCAACCTGTCCGGCTATCCCCTACTCTAGCTACCTTCAGGCGATCCCTGAAAACTCATCTCTTCAGGGAAGCCTATCATGTCTCCAACTAATCTTCTACCACTGCCATCAGCTCATTCCCCACAGTTACAACCTTTTGTCTCACCTCCCCCACCCTATTAGATTGTAAGCTCTTCTGAGCAGGGCCCCCTTAATCCTCTTGTATTTTATTGTATTATAACTGTATTGTCTCCCTTTTTATATTGTAAAGTGCTGCGTAAACTGTTGGCGCTATATAAATCCTGTAATTAAATAAAATAATATTTAGTGGGGGCGATTTACTTAAATTGGTGCACACAGAATCTGGTGCGGCTGTGCATAGTAACTAATCAGTTTCTAACTTCAGCTTGTTCAATTAGGCTTTGACAATAAAACCTGGAAGCTGATTAGTTACTATGCACAGCTGCACTAGATTCTGTGTACACCAGTTTTAGTAAATCTCCCCCAGAGTGTGTAAACATAGGTTTGTTTTTGTGTTTTATGGCAAGAGTAATTACTAAAAGGTTATGTTGTTCTCCACGTGGGCACAGCAGTGCCAGTTATCAATATAATATACAAGAGTTTGGATAACCTCCCTCCAAGACACTGCAGCTGTGTTCCCAACCTCTGCCCCCCTCCACCCTACATCTTATAGAACTTGGCAGCTTTTCCAGAAAAGTCCTGTGTGGGAGTGACCTGTGTTTCTTTTGAAGCACAAGAACTTTGTGACTTTGCTGGATGTTATTCCAAATGCTTGTTTGGAAGGACGTTACTTGGTGTTGATGAGATGCATTGCTTTCTGAAGTACAGCTGATTTATTTGGCAAGACCAGTCCAGGGATACATTGTAAATCAGGAAGAGAAGAGAGACCATTTTTTGTAAAATGATCTTTGCTGTGTAGCCCTGTGGTGACCTAAACATTCTGCATATCATTTCTGCATATATCCTTCTACTTAGTCATTATACTTGAAGTGATTGTAGCCGTATTAGTGCAATTGTGACAGAGAAAATTGAGTACTGTCCGTGATACTTTTTTTATTTTCACTAAACATATAATTTTTCATGGACAAGCTTTCAGGGTGTGTCCCCTTCTTCAAGGTCTAAGCAGTACTGATTCACAAAAGTTTTAGCAGAAGGTAAAATGTTAAAAAACAAAAGAAAAAATCTGAGGGGTAGGAAAAGAAAAACAAACACATACATATGCAAATCAATAGTATGGCAATGGTAATAAAGCTGAGATAAGACATAGGGAAAGCTATAGACTGGAGGGGGGGGGGGGGGGATCACAGTCACAGAGGGGGGTCATAAAACTCTAGTATAGTGTGTGAGGAAACCAATATCCAAATTTAAGTCATTGTTTTTTGTGTCAAAAAAAAAGTATCATTCTTAGCTCAAATGTTTTCCTTTCCTGGATAGTTCTGAAATTCCCTTTAAGAACTAAAACATTGAAGTTTTCTATAGTGTAGTCCGGTTGTGAGAAATGATGTCCCACAGGTGTGCAGAGACCATCTTCCTTATGTTCCTTGATGGTATGTCTGTGCAAATTCATCCTTACTTGTAACTTCTGTCCTGTTTCACCAATATAAGATCCTTTGCTACACCTGTTGCATTGGATTAGGTACACCACATTACTGGAGGTACAGTTGTATGAGCCTGTGATATTGAAGGTCCCATTTGTGTGTGTGACACTTTTGGATAGATTGATCTGGTTGCATAATTTGCAGCGTTTTTTATTGCAGGGTTTGCTTCCATTATTTGTGACTTTATAATCAGAGTGAAGTTTCCTGCTGATTAGTTTATGTCTGAGGTTAGGTGGTTGTCTGAAAGCCAATAATGGGGGTTGTTGGAATGTTTTTTTCAGAGTTTCATCCTCTGTTATAATGGGTTGTAAATCTTTGATTATCTATTTGATCCCTTCTAGTGTTGGGTTGTATGTGGTGACTAGAGGTACTTGGTTGTTCGTTTTTCTCTCTTTGTATTGGAGGAGATTTTCTCTTTGGGTTTTCAAGGCTGTGTGTATGCTATTGTTGATGGTTTTGTCTTTGTAACCTTTCTTATGGAAGGAGTCTGCCAGTGTTCTGAGATGTTTATCTCTGTCTTCTGGGTCTGAACATATTCGGTGGTATCTGATGGCCTGGCTGTGTATGATGGCTCGTTTAGTGTGTTGGGGGTGAAAACTGGAATTATGGAGATAGCTGCATCGGTCAGTCGGTTTTCTGTATATCGACGTGTGAAGCTTATCATTCCTAATGTATACTGTAGTGTCTAGGAAGTTGACATGTGTGTCCGAATAATCAATTTTTAGTTTGATAGATGGGTGAAAAGTGTTGATCAATGAGAAAAATTGTTTTAGATTTTCTTCACCTTCAGTCCATATCATGAAGATATCATTAATATAATCGGTAATATCTGTATGGCTTTTGTTGTATGCTGTTCAGGAAATTGTCCTCCAGGTCAGCCATAAATAAATTTGCATGCCATTTTACTTTCCATAGCAGTACCCATACATTGTAGATAGATGTCATTGTTGAAAGTAAAGTAGTTATGTGTAAGAATGAATGAGCTGTGTAACATCCTCAGCAGTGTATTTGTGGTTTGTTGAGGATGATAAGAATCTGTGACATGCTGCCAACCCATCCTTGTGAGAGATGTTACTGTACAGAGATTCTACATCCATAGTGACTAGAAGTGTTTTTGGTGGTAATTGTTGTATATTGTTAAGCTTGTTCAGAAAATCAGTGGTGTCTTGCAGGAAACTAGTAGTGTTCATGACCAACGGTTTTAACATGTTTTCTACAAGGCCTGAGATATGTTCGGTAAGTGTATTCATACCTGTTATAATGGGTCTGCCTGGATTTCCTGGCTTGTGAATCTTGGGCAGCATGTAGAAGTCTCCAATTTCTGGATTATCTGGAATCGCACTGGTACGTTCTGAATGTAGGTGGCTTGGTATTGTTTTAATGAGACCTTTTAATTGCTTAGTAAAATCCTGGGTCGGATCATAATCCAGTTTTTTGTAGTAAGTGGTATTTGCCAGCTGCCTCTGGCCCTCTTGTATATATTTGTCTGTATCCATCACAATGGCTGCTCCCCCTTTATCTGTTGGTTTGATGGTTATTGTCTGATTATTGCGCAGATCATGTACAGCCCTTCGCTCCAGTGGTGAAAGGTTGTATAATATTTTCTTTTGTTGGATGGATATCAGGGATATGACACACAGCCTGAAGCTGTCGATATAGGTATCCAGTTTGGGGTTGCGTCCTTGTGGAGGTGTGAAGTTGCTGTTCTTTTTCTTTTTGTCACCTTTTTGTCACCTTTTTGTCCTAGGATTCCTTTCATTACAGTGAAAGTATTCTTTGAGCCTTAGTCTCCTGAAGAATTCCTCCATATCTGACCATACCTGTAAATTATCCAATTTGGTGGTTGGGCAGAATGTGAGGCCTTTGGAGAGGACTGTTATTTCTGGTGTGGAAAGTTTATGATTTGACAAATTTATGATTCCGAGTTCCACTGTTATATCCACATTTTCCGTCAGGTCAGCATTTACACAAGAGATATGATGGGATTCTGAATTGGGTTCCAAGTTGTTGATAGCAGGAGTTATAGAGGTTGTGTTCGTTTTGTGTTGTTTAGGTTGTATCCAAAAGGTCTGCTCTTGGTGTAGCTTTTGGAGTTTTTTTTTGCTTCCTGTTCATGGCAAGTTTTTGCAGTTGTCTTTGTAAGGTTTCAATTTCATTCTTAATTAGGTTGATGCTTGTAGGGACTTAGTCATTACAAAGGGCTTTAGACCCCTTTCACACTGGGGCCACCCGTGCGCTCGCGGTAAAGCGCTGATCGTTCCCGCAGCGCTTTACCACTGTTTAAGCTGAGCTTTTTGGACGCTAGCAGGGCGCTTTTAACACAAAAAAAAGGTGTTTAAAAACTCCCGTTTTGCGGCTCATTGAAAGCCCAAAGATGCTGCTTGCAGGACTTTTTTTCCCGTCCGGCAAGCGCACCGCTCCAGTGTTAAAAGGCACACTGGAATGAATGGGAGGCAGTTTTTAGGCGCTTAGCAGAGACTATTTCTAGCGTTAAAGCACCTGAAAACCACCCTGTGTGAAAGGGGTCTTAGGACTAATACTAATATGTGTTTAAATGTGTGTTTAAAAACTGCTTGAGATGTAAAAAATGCTTATTTGCTCTGGTCTTCCTAGATTATCGAGGTGGGGAGAGATGATCTGATCTCTTCTCACCTCTGAAACCAGCCACACGAACCATTCGATAATTTCCCAAGCTCCCCGGTCAGAACGGTAAGCCAGAGAAACCCCATTGGGAGGGGGGGGGGGGCCTTCCGCTACTTCTAGAAGCGATCTTGTGGCTAATCAGCTGCTCAGATCACTTTTATGAGAGAGAGAATTGTCGTTTGGAAAATAAAAAATACCAGGGTTATGGCTGATAGCTTCAGCCATAACCCCGGTAAACCACTTAAACACTGCAACTTATATATAGGTATTACAGTCTTTACGTGATTGGGTTCCAGTGAATATATAAGGGCTAGGCCTTGAAAGCCGGTCACAAAAATTACCCTGGTCTGAGCAAAAAGGCCTAGCCCATGGAGCAAGTGGTGTTGTAGGCTAGTGCTCCTTCTCTCAGTAAAACCCATAGTAATACTGGAAGCAACCCTAGGTCTCCCACAAAGGTGCTCAACACCGCAGATTCTCTGCCTTCTTCATAGCTTTTCTTATATTATCTCATGCTTGGTGTAACGATGTGAATCCCCTGTGCTTCATCACTTTAGGCAGAGTGCTTTCACTCAGCATGTAGGAAGCAGAGAATTAGGTATTTGGATTGCAATGGGGATCCTTTAGCTCCCCACAGATGAACAGGCCTGGTAACAGCTAATTATTTTGTGACCTGTTCCTACAGATTTTTTCGGCATACTCGTCTTACCCCCAGTGCCACTATTTTACAGTTAGTAGTGGTACCCACTGCAAGGCAACTCTTATATACATGAAAAATCTTATTTTTTTCACATTCATAGAAGACACAATGGGAATAAATGTTTATACTGCTCTTCTGTAGATGAAAGTGATTTGTATGCTTGTTCTTCACTTGCAAAAATGATTCTTGCAGTAGATAAATGATTCATTTATACAGCAACTGATTCTGTCTTTTGTTCTAATGTGTTAGCAAAGTCACACGGCACACCATTTTTTTAATAAAAAGAGGGTTTTGTAACACTCGGCGATGTCTATTACAGCTCAAACAGTTTAAAATGGTCAACAAATGCTTTGAATGTTACATTAGTCAAACCGATGCTTATCCACTTATAATAATAATAGGTGTTACGAGTGGGAGATAAAAAAAGGAATTCTCTGAAAGACAACACAGAATGAAAATGTCACTAAGCATGTAGCTTAAAGTGAGTTGACACAGAGGGCAATTTTCTTAGATTTAATTAGTAAATTGAACAGTTAGATGGACTACTTGTGACTACAGTTATAGCAGACCTTGTTCCTGATATTGGACCCGGAAGTGCAGGGTGGAAGGACTATTTTTACATATTAATCTATGCAGACAGCAATAGCACTTTTTCAAATACATTCGGGTATGGTTTTTGTGGTGGGTTTCATAACACATAATTATGGCATTGTGTGCTATTTAAGTTCTGTAACCTTCCATGGTGCTATTGTTCTAACATGTTTTAGGAGGAGGTGTTTACATAGACTACAGTGTGAGCAGGGCATAAAAAAGACTCCAGTGGTGTAATGATGTGCTTACATAATCCACTGATCATAGGCCAGCCAGATGACAAAGAAAGCTAAAAAGCTGTGTAGCGATACCCCCAACTAAGAGGGCCGCAAGTTTTATTTTGGGTCCCTGAGTACAGCTCCACCAACCCCCCGGCAATTTGCTCTACCCGCTCTGGCACAGTTAATACACATATATCAGCACACATGAAATTACTTATGCTCTAAGTGTGATGGATTCAAACTCACAGACAATCTTCTAGCTGAAATAACTGTCTTTACTTCTGGTAATTTAAAAGTGGTAACATGCATCAAACATTTGGCTTTCAACACATAAGCAGGTCCCTGCAGTATGTATTACAATAATATAACTGAACCGCAATGGGGGGGGGGGGGGGGACGGAGCACCACGTGTGGCGACCGTTTCCTAAGCACCCCTGAGGTGCAACAATCTAATTGCGACTACCTAACGGACCAGGCCTGATCCCCAACAATGGAGCTCAGTCCTTGAGGGAACACAATATTCTTCACCGGCACAAGATCTGTAGAGGTGGTGCACATATAGGTTTAAACAAGATATTTGTAATCCACAAAGGAAGAAACAATGTTCTGCAGACTGGAGTAATAGCCTTGGAAGTCTAATAGGCATAAGGTGTAAAGCAACAGCATAAGATGAGCTTTCGCTCGCTCACCACTCCGGATACCGTCCTTGGTTCTGGGACCTCCACTGGCTGTGTCCGGCCTCGTTCGCCACAACCCCTGCGTTCCGGTCCCTGTTCTGACCGACTGCCGACAGACGAAAGTCTCCGTGCCACTCAGGCTGGCAGTAAGGTGCGAGGCTCTCCCTCAGTCTGCTACAAGGCCCAGGCTTCAGGCCCTCAGCAGTCCCGGTCCGCACAGGTGTTTCCTCTCTCTCTCGTCCCCGCGTCAGAAGAGGAAGAGGCGGGCCTTCTCTCCCCCTTACATCATCTCTCCCATCAGCCTCTGGGGCAAGAACATCCAACCTCCCGGGAACCAGGGGGGTTATGGGAATGGTAGTCTTATCCCCTGCTTCTGCTGGCTGAAACCGTCTTTTCCCTAAAAGGGGAACACCCCCGCTACACACTCCCCCCACTTTGAATCTTTGGTCCCCAAAGACATTGTTCAATCTACAAACCCTTTTTGCTTCAATGCGTTCACATAAGATCGACAGAGGAGCCTCCCACCAATTATCATAGGGTGGGGAGCTGTCCTGTCTACAGGTTGCTTCAGTGTGGGCGACCTGTCTAACTGTGCCAGAGAGTGAGCTGGGGTTGTCCCCCACTAAACGAACAGTGGGTGGGTCAGAGCATTCAGCACTTCTCCTAGCCGTCATAACAGAGTCCTCTGAGCTTTTTCCCATTTGGGGGTAAGTTAGCTTCTTGGGAGGCCTCACAACTCTGCGAGCTCTCTGTTCTCTTGGGACTTCAGGCTCTGGCACCACAGGCTCTTCTTCAGGAACACACTCTGGCAGTATCACTGGTTCTGGAACATCTACCTCCTCCTCTTCTGAATAAAGGCCAGAGATATCTTCCCAGCACTCGGGCACAACACTGGATGGAACGAACTCTGTAGCTTCTGGGTTCAAGGTTCCATCTTCCACATCCTCAGTAAGTGGAAGATCTATAGCGGAATTTCCTGAAGTTGAGGAAGGCCATAGCCATTCAAATTCTCCTTTCTCTTCTTCAGCCAGTTGGGGGTCTTGTCCATCCCTTGCTTGGGAGGTCTGGGACCGAGTGTTGGGTCTGGGAGTATCCAGAATGGGAACAGGTTCAGGTAAGTCTCTCACTGGAGGTATTCTGACTGCTTCAATGAGTGGGAGTAAGTGGTTTCTATGCCAGGTCTTCAAGGGCCCCACTCTCCCTTCTGGCTTTAACTTATACACAGGCAATCCAGGTAGCTTTCTGCAGATTTATGGCTCTGATCTCCACCTATCAGCAAGCTTGTGCTTTCCAGGGATCCCTAGATTGCGTAACAGTACACGGTCCCCCGGCTGCAGGTCTTGTACTCGAACCTTCAGGTCAAAGTTCCGCTTGTTTCGGGCCCCCCTCTGGTCAGAGGCTGCCTGAGCTTTTTCGTAAGCTATTTTCAAACTGTGTCTCAGTCGGTCCACATATCCTTTGTGGGAGGCAGCAGAGGCATGGTCTAGAGAAATGCCGAAGGCCAGATCCACTGGCAATCTTGATTCTCTCCCAAACATAAGCCGGTAGGGGGAGAAACCCGTCACATCACTTGTGGTGCAGTTATAGGCATGCACCAGAGCTGATATGTGTTGGCTCCAATGCTGCTTCTTCTCTGTCTCTAGAGTTCCAAGCATGTTTAATAGGGTCCGGTTAAACCTCTCAGGTTGGACATCTCCTTGAGGGTGGTATGGTGTAGTTCTGGTCTTCTCTACTCCCAAAGAGTCCAGTAACTTCCGGATCAGGCGACTCTCAAAGTCCCTTCCTTGGTCTGAGTGGATTCTCTGTGGTAGTCCATAATGAACAAAGTATTTTTCTAGGAGCACCTTGGCCACGGTAGAAGCCTTCTGGTCTTTGGTTGGGAAAGCATGGGCATAACAGGTGAAATGGTCGGTTATCACCAGAACATTTCCCAATCCACCCAAAATCGGGTTCGAGGCAGAGAAAATCAATGCATACCAGATCCATTGGGCCTTGACTCTGTAGATGGCCCATTGGGGCAGCTTGATGAGGTAAAGTCTTCCTCTGATTGCATTGTGCACAAGAATGGCAATATTCCTCCACTTCAGCCCTCATACAGGGCCAATAGAACCGGTCCCTGACAAGTTGGAAGGTTCTCTCTGCTCCCAGGTGACCATGCTGGTCATGTAAGGCAATCAACACAGTCTCCCGATGCTTTTCTGGGAGGAACAGCTGCCACTTATCTTCTGAGCTATCAGAGGGGCGCCTTCGGTAGACCACTCTCTGATGCACCTGTAGTTTATCTAACTCTTTCCTCAGCAGGCGAGCCTCTTTGGAAGGGTGATGTCGAAGTCCCTCTGGACTCTTGTTTTCCAATGCTTCCAGGACCAATTTCCCCATGGGGTCTTCCAATTGGTCACACCTTAACTCCTTCTTGGACAGCTTCGGTCGGCATTCTTCTTTCAGTCGAGTTACCCCACAGTAATGTTTGGGGACTCCCACTGTGGTGACTCCTATCTCTTCAGCTCTAGATCCTCCTCTGGCTTGGAGTTCAGCCCCCTGACAAAGGGCTCGCACTCCTTCTGGTGCCACTTGGGTCCAGTCTTCCCAATCATCGGCCATGGCATGAGATCTTCGGGACAGGGCATCTGCATCCCTATTTCCAGCCCCTGGCCTGTACTTGAGGCTAAAGTTGAATCCAGATAACGCCGCCAACCATCTGTGTCCAGTTGCATCCAGCTTGGCGGTGGTGAACAGGTAGGTCAAGGGGTTGTTATCTGTTTTTACAGTAAATTCGGCCCCATAAAGGTAGTCTTTTAGTTTGTTGACTACTGCCCATTTGAGGGCCAAGAACTCCAACTTATGGGTGGGGTTGTTCTTCTCCGAGGGGGTCAGGCTCCGGCTCACATAGGCCACTGGTCACAGCTGATCTTCATACTCTTGGTAGAGTACTCCACCTAGGCCCTCATGGCTGGCATCAACATGTAACTCATATGGTCTGGTGGGGTCAGCATAGGCCAAAACTGGGGCCGTGGTGAGACTCCTCTTCAAGGTTCTGAAAGCCTCTTCACACCTTGAGTTCCACTGGTCTTGAACCGACTCACCGGGCCTCCTGGGTCCCAAGCCATCTTCCTCCCCTTCTGTCTTGAGCAGCTCGTTTAGGGGTTTCGCAATACGGGCAAACCCATCCACAAACCTTCGATAGTAGGAGCAGAACCCCAAGAACGATCGAAGTTCGGTGACTGTTGTGGGTCTTGGCCACGAAGTAACTGCCTCCAACTTCTCAGGGTCTGTAGCCACTCCCTTTTCAGACACTATGTGTCCCAGATAGTTCACAGAAGACTGGTAGAACCGACACTTCTCGGGGGAAAGTTTGAGTCCCTCCTCGCTGAGCCTCCTCAACACTTTCTTCCAATCTGGCTTCATGTTCCTCCAAAGTTTTTCCGAAGACAATGACATTGTCCAGGTACACAAGGACTTCTATGAGATTCATGTCTCCAACAGTCCTTTCCATGAGGCGTTGAAAGGTAGCAGGAGCTCCAGACAGGCCCTGAGGCATCCTGTTGAACTCAAAGAACCCTACTGGGGTTATGAAGGCGGTCTTTTCTCTATCTTCTGGATGCATGGGGATTTGATAGTACCCACTCTTGAGATCCATCACGCTGAACCACTTGGCTCCAGACAAACTCTGTAAGGCATCCTCTATCCTTGGCGTGGTGTACTGATCAGGAATGGTCCTCCTGTTGAGAGTTCTGTAGTCAATGCAGAGTCTCAACGACCCATTCTTCTTCCGGACCACCACTATTGGGGAGGCATAGGGGCTTCTGGACTCCTGAATCACTCCAGTTTTCTTTAGTTCCGCAAGCTGTTCCCTCAGATCCTCCAGATCTGCCAGCGGAACCTGCCTGACTCTCTCCCTGAATGGCTTGTCCTCTTGCATACGGATTCGATGAGTGGCACTCCTCGCACACCCCACATCAAACTCATCCTTGGAGAAAATCTTCTCCCATCCGGTCAGCTGGGCCTTGGCTCTCTCCTTCCAAGCTCCAGGTAAGTTCGGGTTTTCCATGGAGAGTTTCTTCCAAAACATCTTCTCCTTCACCCGTCCCTTTCACTTCTGACCAGCCAACTGGGACAGCAGGGCTCACTTGTCCCAACAGCATCCTGGCAGGGATCCCTACGGGCCGCTCCGTGGAGTTCCTCACACTCACTGGGACTCTCCCTCGGGCCTTCTTCAGTGCCTTGATTGGGATTACTTCCAGTATCACTTCCAGGCCTGAGTGACCCTCCATTGGGTCGGATTCCAGCATGACAAAGGGGCCAGGCTGCTCCCAGGTAAGCTTCACAGTGGCCCTGAGGCAGGCTACCTCTCCGGGCTGTAGCACCGCCCCTTCTCTCCCAAGTCTCCACACCTTCCCTATCCCCTCACTTGGGGTCTTCTGCTCTAAGACCAGTCGTTGATAGGCCGTCTTCAGCATGGGATGGATCTTGGGAGCTGAGTGATTCTGCTTCTTTACCAGGGGTGTCAGAAGCCTTCGGACTAGATCCGTGTTTGTCCCTATAATTAGGGAAGTCTTGCTGGTTCCAGGCGGGCGAGGGCACACAACTGCCAAGGTGTCAAACACCTCAGCCTTCCCAGCCACGGATGGGTCAAAGGTCAATTGTATGGGCAGGTAGCCATCATAGGGGAAACTCTGAGTTCCCAGGTCCCATATTTCCAGCTTCTCTATCTTCTGGATAGGAAAATGACTCAGGTATCTATCATAGAAGTCCCTGTACAATAAGGTCACTTGTGCTCCAGTGTCCAGGAGGGCCTGTGCGTATACTCCTTCCACCTGGATGGGTACAGTAGGAGATGGACCAACCAGCTCTTCTGGGTAGGGCCGAGTTGATGCTACCTTCTTCTGCGGGCTCTTCTTTCAGCTAGATTTGTGCTTTATTCTTTCCGGAGCCTGGTATGCATTAATTTTCTCCCTCTCTGTCGGAGTACGAACCCGCTGAGGGATACTGTTATTTCTCTTTTTTAGGGGTTCTCGCTTAGGAGTGCTGTGTCTCTTCGGAGGGGTCTTGTCCCCTCTTTCTGGGGTGTATCTTGGTTGAGGAACCCTGGGTTCCCTCCGAGGAGTTTGGTCTCCTCTCTTTCTTTTCATCCTGTTCTTCCTGGAGCTCACTGAAGGTGGTGGGCACCCGGTTGACTCCTTCACCGGGGCCCTCTGGAGTTTCCCGCCGGCTGGCGGCTATCTGTTTTCTTCTTCTTGGGACTGGAACATACAGCTGCAATATGGCCAACTCCCCCACAGTTAAAACAGATCATCTCTCCCCAGTCTGGTAGGGGTGCTGGTGCTGAAACAACTGGGAATAGTTCCCTCCTGCTTACTTCTCTCTTTGGACTGGGCGCCTCTTTCGCCACCAGAGATGTCAGTATCTCCATCATCTGGGACATCTGTAACTTCAGAGCATCTACTTCTGTCTCTCTTTCAGGGGTTAAGGCCGGCTTGACCGTTGCCACTGGAAGTTTTGTGGGACCCATCACTTGTTTTTCCCGTTTCTCTTCCAACATGGCCTCTTCCTCTCTGACCATCCGAATGAGATCGGGGTAGTCCAGGCTCTTCCCATCCTGTCGGGTGCGTAGTACTAGTGCAATAGGGTCTAGGGGTTGGGCTCCCCTCATCACCTGCTGAGCACGGGCTTCGTCTACTTTCCCCGGATCTATCCCCTTCTTCAGGATAATCCTATGCAGGATCTTGTCTATACGTCCCATATACTCTGATAGCTTCTCCCCTGTCTTCTGGTAACAGTGTTCCAGTTGATAGGTAAGCTCCGCGATTTTCTCTGTCCCACCAAACACACTCTCCAGGATGTCTAAGTAATCCTGTGCAGTGCAATCTTTCTTGCTGGTCTTCAAGTTGCGTATGGCCTCTAAGGCAGGCCCCTTCAAGCTCTCAACAATCCTTTGCTTCTTTCTACCTTCTGGGACTTCCCATTCTTCCAAAGCCTGTGTGGCGCCATCTAGCCACTCTTCAAATCCCTCTTCCCCTGTGGGTACAGGTTTCCTCCCTGAAAACATCCGAAGCTTTCTGTATCCCGACATCGGGTAATCCCCGGGATCTCTTCTGCACTGAGTCACAATCTCCCCCAGGACAGCGCACAGTTCTGCGCTAAGAGTGGTTTGTACAGGTGCGGGACTCTCTGTGCCCTTCTGCTCTTCTGCCTTCGGGGATAGCATGGTTTTCATTTGAAAACAGTCTCCCTTGCGCGGCAGCGCATGCAGCAATTGGTAGGTCTGGCCATCCAGTGCTTGTATGCTTTGACTCCTAAACTGCTCTGGGGTCTCACTTCTCCATTCTATCAGAGCGTATGTACACCCGGCATCATTTCTCATGTCCATTATCCGTGCTTTGTGGCATGGGGATAGGGACATTATGAGCTGCTTCACTGCCTCTTCCTGCCATATCCCCGGTAGTTCAATAACTGCTGCTGCGGCTGGATCAGTGCCCCATATTGTGTACCACCGTCCCACTTCTATCGGGTCATGCCGGTACCTTCTGGCGGGTTTTCCCGCTGTCTTAGAATCCCGGATGACGAGCCCCCATGTGTAGCGATACCCCCAACTAAGAGGGCCGCAAGTTTTATTTTGAGTCCCTGAGTACAGCTCCACCAACCCCCCCGCAATTTGCTCTACCCGCTCTGGCACAGTTAATACACATATATCAGCACACATGAAATTACTTATGCTCTAAGTGTGATGGATTCAAACTCACAGACAATCTTCTAGCTGAAATAACTGTCTTTACTTCTGGTAATTTAAAAGTGGTAACATGCATCAAACATTTGGCTTTCAACACATAAGCAGGTCCCTGCAGTATGTATTACAATAATATAACTGAACCGCAATGGGGGGGGGGGACAGAGCGCCACGTGTGGCGATCGTTTCCTAAGCACCCCTGAGGTGCAACAATCTAATTGCGACTACCTAACGGACCAGGCCTGATCCCTAACAATGGAGCTCAGTCCTTGAGGGAACACAATATTCTTCACCGGCACAAGATCTGTAGAGGTGGTGCACATATAGGTTTAAACAAGATATTTGTAATCCACAAAGGAAGAAACAATGTTCTGCAGACTGGAGTAATAGCCTTGGAAGTCTAATAGGCATAAGGTGTAAAGCAACAGCATAAGATGAGCTTTCGCTCGCTCACCACTCCGGATACCGTCCTTGGTTCTGGGACCTCCACTGGCTGTGTCCGGCCTCGTTCGCCACAACCCCTGCGTTCCGGTCCCCGTTCTGACCGACTGCCGACAGACGAAAGTCTCCGTGCCACTCAGGCTGGCAGTAAGGTGCGAGGCTCTCCCTCAGTCTGCTGCAAGGCCCAGGCTTCAGGCCCTCAGCAGTCCCGGTCCGCACAGGTGTCTCCTCTCTCTCTCGTCCCCGCGTCAGAAGAGGAAGAGGCGGGCCTTCTCTCCCCCTTACATCATCTCTCCCATCAGCCTCTGGGGCGAGAACATCCAACCTCCCGGGAACCAGGGGGGTTATGGGAATGGTAGTCTTATCCCCTGCTTCTGCTGGCTGAAACCGTCTTTTGCCTAAAAGGGGAACACCCCCGCTACAGCTGCAACATATTAAATAGGATGGCATTTCAAATTGTATAAAGTCGTTAGATTTTCTTTATGGATTTGAAGTATTACAGATGTTGTGGCTTGAGATTGCTTTGGTGATAAGCCATTCTCTAAGTTGTCAAGAGGATATAACTACCAGTGTGGTGACTTAAAGGCTAAGCTCACCTTTGTTCACCTTTTTTTTTTTTTATAAATTCCAGCTCCCCTATGTACCAATATAGCATTAATGTACTTCTTTTGCAATAATATCCAAGCTTTTCATTAATTCTACACACACACACTTAATTCACGGTCTTCATGGATGTTTCCCAAATGTATCCATTAGTTCTGCCTTACTTACTGGACAGACTTTAGGTCATGACACAGTAAAGAGTTGACCAGCTGATCTCATTAGCACACACCCTGCATCATCCACCCACCCATTTCCAGGTGTTTGTTTTTTTAATGAAATGCAATCAATCAGTGATCACCCTTCTCACCAAATACACAGGCATTGATTGTTTTTTTTTTGCTTAATTTTAACCTTGAATGATCGTTCATTTAGCATTTTGAAGTGTGCAGAAATAAGAGATAACAGCCAATGTGGAGCAAAGCTGTAGTATTGAAATCAGGAGAAGTGTGCCCTGAGTTCTGTAAAGTTCACCATACACTATACAATCTTATTGTACAATCTCCTTTAGATCTACCATCAACTCTGTAGTGCAACGGCCTGCCTGATTGGATAAAGAGTGATTGGCTAGATAGGTGGGTACTCTAATCCATAGTTCTTTTAAGTCTAAACAAAATTGTACAGAGATTGCACAATCAGATTTCATAGTATATGGCCATCTTTATACAAGTACATAGGAGGGAGTGGACAGAAACACTAAACTGTCAAGCCCACATCTATGCATAGTGGGAACTCACATTCCCACATGTTTTGGCGCACTTTCACTCATCATGCATAGGGCAGCCCATCCACCTAAATGGGCCGCCCTACACACAACAATCGCTCCAAAGAAGCTTCAGAACTTTTCTTTAGAGCAGAGCTTGGTGCAATTTTTACTGTGATTTTCAGTGCAGCGCATATCTGAGATGCAAAGAAACGCACATACGTGAATGGAGCCTCATTGTTCTTGTGTTAGCGCACCAATATCACTTTCGGGACCCATTCACATCTAGCATAGTGGAAGTGCACATTTTGTAGAGGGTCTTTCCTGTGACGCACATAGGGCAGCTTGTTGATTTCAATAGGCTGCGCTACATGTGGCCCATGGGACATTTTGGCATGTTGTGGGTTGCGTGTTTTTTGCAGCGTTTGTCACTTGTTTTTTCAGATGGCAAAATGCTTGTTTGCTTCTGTGTTTGGTGTAGCATTAGCAATTAATGGCACTGAAAGCACAACTAGGTAATTTTAGGTGTATAAAAGTGGCCATATACTATACAATCTGAATGTACAATCTCCTTTATATTTACCAAATTTATATAATAGGAGGAAACACCTATCTAGCCAATCACTCTGTATCCAATCAGGCAGGCCCTTGCACTAAATAGTTGATGGTAGATCTTAACCGCTTCCCGACCACCTAACGCAGATATACTGCGGCAAAATGGCACGGGCAGGCAAAATCACGAACCTGTACATGATCGTGCATGTGCCTGCCTGTGGGTCGCGCTCGCGACCCGGTCGGGAGCTCCGTGACCCCGGCCGCGGGACCAGCGGACCCGATCGCCGCTGGTGTCCCGCGATCGGGTTACGGAGCTGAAGAACGGGGAGAGGTATGGGTAAACAAACCTCTCCCCGCGCTTCCTACACTGCCTGTCATTGATCGGCTGTTCCCTGTCATCGGGAAAGCCGATCAATGACGTCAGACGTCAGCCCCGCCCCCTAATGTAAAAAAAAAACACACGTCACAGCCCATAACCCCTCCCCCTAGTGGTTAACCCCTTCACTACAACTGTAATTTATACAGGAACCAATGCATTTAAATAGCATTGATTGCTGTATAAATGACAATGGTCCCAAAAATGTGTCAAAAATGTCCGATGTGTCCGCCATAATGTCGCAGTCACAATAAAAAATCGCTGATCGCTGCCATTACTAGAAAAAAAAAATATTAATAAAAATGCTATAAAAACTATCCCCTATTTTGTAAACGCTATAACTTTTGCGCAAACCAATCAATAATCGCTAATTGCGATTTTTTTTACCAAAAATATGTAGAAGAATACGTATCGGCCTAAACTGAGGAAAAAAAAAAGTTTTTTTATATATTTTTTTGGGGATATTTATTATAGCAAAAAGCAAAAAATATTGCATTGTTTTCAAAATTGTCGCTCTATTTTTGTTTATAGCGCAAAAAATAAAAACCGCAGGGGCGATCAAATACCACCAAAAGAAAGCTCTATTTGTGGGAAAAAAAGGACGCCAATTTTGTTTTGGAGCCACGTCGCACGACAGCGCAATTGTCAGTTAAAGCGACGTTGTGCCGAATCGCAAAAAGGGGCCTGGTCCTTTGGCTGCCAATTGGTCCGGGGCTGAAGTGGTTAAGGAGATTGTACAATCAGATTGTATAGTGTATGGTGAACTTTACAGAACCCAGGGCACACTCCTGTTTTCAATACTACAGCTCTGTTCCACATTGGCTGTTATCTCATCTCTAATTTCTGCACAATTTAAAATGCCAAATGAACAATCTATGCAAGATTAAGATTAAGGAAAAAAAATCAATGCCTGTGTATTTAGTGAGAAGGGTGATCACTGATTGATTGCATTTCGTTTTAAAAAACCTACACCTGGGAGTGGGTGGGTAGGTAGTAGGGTGGATGATGCAGGGTGTGTGCTATTGAGGTCAGCTGGTCAACTCCTTCCTGTGTCATGACCTCTAGTCTGCCCAGGAAGTAAGGCAGAACTAATGGATACATTTGGGGAACACCCATGAAGACAGTGAAGTAAGTGTCTGTAGAATTAATGAAAAACTTTGATATTTTTGCAAACTAATTACACTAATGCTATATTGGTACATCGGGGAGCTGGAATTTAGAAAAAAAAAAAAAGATGAACAAAAGGTGAACTTAGTCTTTAAATCTTAATTCCAGCTATCACCACCTTCCTCGGGCACCTCCCTTGAAACACTACTCTGCCCCCATTTTTAAATTAAATGTGTAACATTTTCTTACAGTCTTTAGTCAAGTTATGCAATGAAATGGGCTTCTTCCTTATTTTTCCCCTCCAGTTGGGTTGGGTTATAAAATAAATCTGTGTTTTGCTAGTTTTATGAAGCCCTCCAGCAGCATATACTCACTGCTCTGTTCAGCAACTGAGAACAAAGAAGAAACCCTGTGTAAGCTAGGTCTAAAAATACACAGAGTTTAACCACTTGCCGACCAGCTCAAGCAAATGTACTGTGGCAGGTCGTCTCTCCTGCGTAAACCGACATACCTGTACGTTGGTCAGTGCAAGGAGGATAGTGGGTGCGCGCGTGCCGCGGGAGCGAGCCCACGGGTCACGCGGACTCGATGTCTGCTGGCGACCTGTGATCGCTATGTAAACAAGGCAATTCCCCATTCTGCCTAATGACATGTCAGAGATCTTATGTTGCCAGTGATTGGGAACAGCGATCCTTTGTTATGTCCCTGGCAGCCTATTAACCCTACATTTAGAACATACCCAGGGAACACACTTAACCCCTTGATTGCCCCTAGTGTTAACCCATTCCCCGCCCGTGTGTCATTTTTACATTGATCAGTGCATTTTTATAGCAGTGATCAATGTAATAATGTCACTGGTCCCCAAAAAGTGTTACTTGGGTCAGATTTGTCCGCCGCAATGTCGCAGTCACGCTAAAAATCGCAGATCGCCGCCATTACCAGTAAAAACAATTAAACTAAATAAAAGTCCCTAAATCTATCCCGTCTAAACCAATCAATATACGCCTACTGCAATTTTTTAACAAAAATATGTAGAAGAATATATATCGACCTAAACTGATGAAAATATTTGTTTTCTTTATATATTTTTGGGGATATCTGTTATAGCAGAAAGTAAAAAATTTTTTTTTTTTTAAATTGTTGGTCTTTTTTTGTTTATAGCGTAAAAAATAAAAACCGCAGAGGTGATCAAATACCACCAAAAGAAAGCTCTATTTGTGGGTAAAAAAGGATGCAAATTTTGTTTCGGTACAGCATTGCACAACCGCACAATTGTCAGTTAAAGCAATGCAGTGCCGTATTGCATAAAATATCCTGGTCATTAAGGGGGCAAATCCTTCAGGGGCTGAAGTGGTTAAACAAGGCTGAGAACCCCTTGCCTATCATTAGAGTGCATGGGCAAAGCACAGATGTGATTTAAATATTGATTTAAATATTTGTTACTAAGGGTTTACTCTTGTTTGAAAGTTATTAATTATAGGTGTCTACTGGGTCCACCAGTTACTTGCAAAGTATACAATTTAATCAAATTAGTGTCTACATGTTATTTTGCTCTGCTTCAGCAAATCTTGCTGAACTCTCTGGAAGAAAAATTAGCAAGATAAGATTTGTGTTAGGTGTGGAAAAAAAAAAGAGATAGAATATGATGTTATATTAACAAACTGTTAATGTACAGTATGGAAGAACTGTGTAATATAGACTTCACCAAGAAGTGGAAATGCACGTTTATTTTTTTACCCTTGGCTCCGGCGGCCGTCAATCAAAGTCAGTTAGCCAATCTGAAGAGAGAGGGGGCGGGGCCAGGTCAGGGCCCCATGTATGAATGGACACACGGAGCTGTGACACGGATCGGGTGCCCCCAAAGCAAGCTTCTTACTGTGGGGGCACTCGACAGGAGGGAGGGGCCAGGAGCAGCAAACAAGGACCCGAGAAGAGAAGGATCTGGGCCGCTCTGTGCAAATTCACTGCACAGATGAGGTAAGTATAACATATTTGTTATTTTTCTTTTTTTTTAAATCTGAGACTTTACAATCCCTTTAAGCATGTCGATTTCCTCTTCTGAGTGCAATGGTAATGCTCTGTAACCAGAGCCGATCCGCCCTATACGCTGACTATGCAAGCTGCGTAGGGCCCCGCTGCCGTGCTGGGCCCCCAAGGGCGGATCAGCTCTGCTCAGGGACCCCTGGGGCCGCCGCCACCGCTGTGAGGGCAGCGGCGCCTGAAAAAAAGATGCGCATGCGCCAGTGCTGTTCCGAAGTCCGGACTCACTCGGCAATTTTCGGAAAGGCGGGCGCATGCACAGTGACACGATGGTGCCGAGTGGTGCCATTTTTAAAAATAAGGCCTTCCTATGTCCCCTCCGCAGCCTCTAACCTCCTGTGGCCCCCTGCAGCCTCTGACCTCCTGTCCCCCCCCCTGCAGCCTCTGACCTCCTGTGGCCCCCTGCAGCCTCTGACCTCCTGTCCCCCCCCTCGCAGCCTCTGACCTCCTGTCCCCCCCCTCGCAGCCTCTGACCTCCCCCCGCAGCCTCTGACCTCTACTGTTGCCCTCCGCAGCCTCTGACCTCTCCTGTTGCCCCCCCACAGCCTCTGACCTCTCCTGTACCATCCACAGCCTCTGACCTCCCCTTTACCATCCACAGCCTCTGACCTCCCCTGTACCATCCGCAGCCTCTGACCTCCCCTGTACCATCCGCAGCCTCTGACCTCCCCTGTACCATCCGCAGCCTCTGACCTCCCCTGTACTATCCGCAGCCTCTGACCTCCCCTGTACCATCCGCAGCCTCTGACCATCTCTTGTCTTATATCACGTCTGGAGAGGAGTCAAGAGTGGGAGTGCCGCCAGGATGGGGGTCATGGGAGAAGACAGACATGTATGGACTGCGGAGAGGACACTATGGGATAAAACCAGAGCCACCAAGCTGGAGCCGACTGACTGAGCCCTGCATGGTGCACCTGAGAGAAGGTCAGTGACAGCACCGCCAGGCCAGTCTAGGGGGGGTCAATACAATATTGTAAGGGGGAACTGATATAAAGGTTTCCCCCTTATATCAGTAAACCCCCTTATCTTAGTGTTTTCTTTCTCTGGTCACCACAGTCCTCCCCACATTCCCAGAGTTCCCCTTTACATCATAGTCTGCAAGATTCCACCTTACAGTGCAAGGGGGGACTCTGATGTAAAGGGCAATGCTGCAGACCCTGATGTAAATAGGGAGGCTCTCTGGGGACCCTGATGTAAGGAGGGGCTTTATAGGGATGCTCTCTGGGGACCCTGATGTAAGGGGGATGCTCTCTGGGGACCCTGATGTAAGGGGGATGCTCTCTGGGGATCCTGATGTAAGGGGGATGCTCTCTGGGGATCCTGATGTAAGGGGGATGCTCTCTGGGGATCCTGATGTAAGGGGGATGCTCTCTGGGGACCCTGATGTAAGGGGGATGCTCTCTGGGGACCCTGATGTAAGGGGGATGCTCTCTGGGGACCCTGATGTAAGGGGGATGCTCTCTGGGGACCCTGATGTAAGTAGGGGATTTCTGGGGACCCTGATCCGCACTCAAATATGTAAAGATATATATATATATATATATATATATATATATATATATTTATTATATACATGTCTGTTCTATATAGTTGTACTTATTCTTTGACTGTTTTGTTTAAAGGAGGGAGGATTGTATTGGGAGCACTGAAGTGTCAGGTGTGACTGTGTGGCAATGGCAAATGGTTTACATGGCTCACGGCATCACGGGTCAGGTAGAGGGCCTCTTAGCAGAATTTTGCTTAGGGCCCCAGGGAGGTCAGGATCGGCACTGTCTGTAACCACACCTTAACAGCAACTATAGCATTTATGGTGTGTTAGTGAAGCATTTACAAAGTGTTAGCTAGGCACTGGGGGAGAGACTGTGAAGGCTCCTGTATCCCAGAATGCAATGAAACCTTAGAGCAGAACAGAGCGCTCCAGACACTTCCTGTGTCTACAAAGCAGCCATGTGGTAAAACCATTCGACTGTGTACAGGCAAAAGGGTCAAGACGCTCAGCAATACTAACAGTCCCTGGCAGAAGCAGAGGCTTTGGGCATTATTGCCAGTGGCAAAGCCTTTTGTGTCAGCAAAGCTGAGCTGGACCAGGCCAAGTGTCAAAGAGATCAAAGTAAAATCCCAGAGAATGCAGAGAATTCACAAAAATATCTGCTATCACACCACAACCTAACCACACCTCTACATCACTTCCCCTTTATGCACTTTTAAAGCATTCTTGAAGCTTTTTCAATGAACACAATAGACACATTAATGAGCATTGCTTCGTTTTTCATAATCAACACACGTGTGAACAAGCCTCTTGGGGAATATTTTTCCCACTGACTACCAATGTAAGGGGCATTTTCCTAATGCCCCATAATTCTCTAATCCTAGCAGGGGTCAGCTGAGATGTGAAAATAATGTCAAGCTTGAAATGGGGCTGCTCTAAAATGTAGGGGGCCTTTATCAAAAAAGTAGTGTCATGATGATCAGGGCTTTCTCTTCACACTTAGACATTGATTTGATATGGTTTCCCCTTAACTTCATGATGCCAGCTCTGATGCATCTTTTGGTCCTCCAGATTCCAGGATCCATAGAGTAATATAGGGAGACACAAGGTAAAAAGATTTTAAAAAACTTTGCAGGGAGTAAGGCAAATATACTGTGTAGATCTCCACCTATGGTATCCCAAATGTTCACCTGAACAGCCTGTAGCCATTATAGGATTCAAAAAATTTTGTTGCATATTAGTTCATACATTGACCATTTCTGGTTCCTTAACTTTAAAGGGAGCCACTGCCTGAAAAAGGAAGAACAAACCTAAAGCTTGTCTTCCCAATAACTGGGATAATTTTCCTCTGGCATATTTTAAAGTAATTTTTACTTTTATTAGCATATTTTTGTACATTTTATTGGGAAAAATAATCCATTCTCTATTTTGTTTTACAGGGGCTTTATATTTTCTTGATTTATGCCATTTACAACAGTGAGGTAAGACCAATACACTCAGACATTTTTCAGTGAGCTCGTCATATTACAATGACATTTCATCAAGTCACTGATTATTGAACATTCCATTATCATTTCTTATGGACTACTGCTAATTTTCACTGTTTTTTTTCTTTACATTTCTACCGAAATGCCAATGTGACACCATAGCCTGCCAGTCAACATACAGGTTGTCAGCTACTCAGTCATGCAGCCTTATGCCCCATACACACGGTCGGAAATTCCGACCACAAAATCCGTCTGATTTTTTCCGACAGATTTTGTCCGACACTGGTGTCGGACAAAGTTGTCGGAAAATCAGATCATTCTGACCGTGGTGACATTCGTTGCGTACGACATAACTACGTAGAGGCTATTAGCCAATAGCTTTGGTCTCGTAATTTGATCTGAGCATGCGTGGCACTTTGTCCGTCGGAATTCTCTACACACGATCGGAAAAAGTCTGATCGTATTTTGTTGTTTGAAAATTTGAGAGCAGGATCTCAAATTTTTTCCGTCGGAAATTCCAACAGAAAAAGTCAGATGGAGCCCACACACGGGCAGATTTTCCGACAACATGGTCCGATCGGACATTTTCCGTTTTAATTTCCGACCGTGTGTACGGGGCATAAGGAGTAATTTACACAGGAAATACTAATGTATCTCTAGCAAGCCCTAGACAGCAGATGTGAAAACTATCTGCTAAAATTGACTTTACCCTAAGAAGTTAGATATTCATAGCTGGAGAGTGAAGTCTTCCTGATACAATGACATCATTCCTTTTTCAGAATTGGCTTTAAAGCGGAGTTCCACCATAAAAAAAAGGTTTCCTTTAAAAGATTCCTTTTAACCTATAAACAAACATTTGGAGGACATTTTTTTTTTATACTTACCCTAAATGCCCTGTTGCTATGTGGTCCTTGTAATCTGCCACTTCCTGGTCCGCGGAGCTCCTCTCCGAAGTGATCTCGATTGGGCTTCACATGCCCACATTCAGGATGGAAATGGCCACAAACGGAGGCATAAAAGATAACAGTAAGAAATTTATATTTTTTAACAAGCGATCATGATCATTGTATAGTCTTTTCGAAATTTCATTAGCAATAGCAATAATGCTAGCATAATTTTTAGCCGGAACTCTGCTTATTATATTATTATTATTATTATATTATGCTTAACTCTGTTTATTTTTTCCTCTACTGGCTGACAACACAGCTCAATCCATGGGTACCCTAAGGCCTCATTCATACAGTATGTACTAAAACATACACCCATGGAGGGTCATGTCTATCCACACGGGAGGGAACACATAGGTGTTCCGTGCATTGCTATGAACAGTGTTCCTATTGATGTCAATTGGGATGCAGCAGCTGCAAGGATACAAATGATGTTTCTAATCTGAAATCCGTGCTGGTGCAGGGCCCCAGAACACACACTGTCTGCATCAGGGCTGTGCATGGCATAGATGTTAGATTGGGAGCAGCGTCTGTGTATGTGCAGCCACTGCATCCTAGTTGACATCAATGGGACTTCCTGCATGGGGATGTACACTTATGCATCCTCATGTTGGCAAGTAGACCCGTGTGAATAAAGCCTTAGGGTACACATGGATTGAGCTGTGTGTCAGCCAATAAGAGAAAAATATTTAATTAAAGCCGATTGAAAAAGTTATGATGTCATTGTATCAGGAAAAAATTGTTCTCCGGCTATAGATATCTAACTTCTGAAGGTAAAGACAATTTTAGCAGAAAGTTTTCACATCTGATATCTAGGGTCGGCTAGAGAGCTATGCCAAAAGAATAGGAGCAATAAAGAGTTGGCAACAGCTATTGTTGCTCTTAAAAGTTGGGGAAATTTTTATAGCGTGATAAAACTATACGTGGCCTAATATGCACCATCAAAATGTATTTTGAATACATTATACTTGTGGATGCATTGCGAAAACAGTAAAAAAATTAAATATATTGAAGAGACATTGCAGAAGTTGCGCAATGCCATGAACAAATGAGAAAAGGGACTAAACATCAGTTTCAGGATCTAAGAGAACTGGTAGTTTGCTGTGTCTATGCAGACATAGTAAAATATATTAACAATTACACCTGGCAAACAAAGAGAAGTGGTGATGTGCAATGTCCATCCATAAAGAATAGCA
The DNA here is from genome assembly GCA_028564925.1 of Lithobates sylvaticus. Lineage (NCBI taxonomy): Eukaryota > Metazoa > Chordata > Amphibia > Anura > Ranidae > Lithobates > Lithobates sylvaticus. Next base: position 135,397,089 of record CM053033.1, read on the forward strand.
ACAAATACTGAGAATTACACCCAGCATTCAGAAGCAGAAAAGTGTTACTATGCAGTGTTCATACACAAAGAACAAGAACATACTGGGGGTTATTTACGAAAGGCAAATCCATTTAACTACAAGTGCAAAATGCACTTGAAATTGCACTGCAAGTGCACTCGGAAGTGCAGTCACTGTAAATCTGAGGGGTAGATCTGAAATGAGGGGAAATTCTGCTGATTTTCTAATCCAATCATGTGCAAGCTAAAAAGCTGTCTTTTTTTTCCCTTGCATGTCCCCCTCAGATCCACAGCGACTGCACTTCCAAGTGCACTTTCAGTGCAATTTCAAGTGCACTTTCGTAAATAACCCCCACTGTATACTAAGAGATCTACGTATAAAAATTGGCAGTGCAGATATCTTAATCATTTGCATAGGCACAATGAACGATCACTGTATTATTTGTAATATGATTATCTTCTATGGTCAGCAGCTCCATCTAGTGGCCATAATGCAGTATTGTTTTCTAAAATACCTAAATAAAAACAAATCTGCATCATGACCACTAGATGGAGCTGGTGATAATCAAAGATAATCATGTTACAAAACAATACGGTGATCAATAGTTCTGCCTGTGTAAAAACATTCAAATCATGTCATCATTCATGTGAAATTTGTTATGCATACCCCTAAAAGTTACAACCTGTATGAAGCAGATATAAAGCAGTACTGTGTCTAGTTTACCTAAAAAAAAACAAAAAAAAAACGGAGAATTCCAGTGTAGATAACAAAGGAAGTAGTATTGTACAGGGGCCATAAGCAAATGTCCCCATCCTTCTTAAAACAGGAGCCAAAAACAAAAACATATTCTATTGTATTTTATACAAAAAAAATATATATATATCGTCACACAACTGGGTGGGCTCGGAGGGCAATGATCTGCGCTCCGATTCCACCCTTTTATAAAGCATATTAGAGCCTCTGGCCCAAAGAAACATTGATTTAATTTGCACAAATAAATTGTGGATGGACTTGGCACTGCTAATCACATGCACACTTTATACTGTTTTGCAGTCTATTTTTCTTGGAAAGAGAAGTGTTGATTTAAAAAAAAAAAAAACATTTATACTCACCTACTGTAGGTGAATGCAGAATCGATCCAATGCTGCATCTGTCCCCTGCCGGCTCTGCATTAACAGCTAAGCGTTCACAGTCTCCGGCTCTCTGCTCTGCTCCCCCCCCCCCCCCCCGGCACGCACGCGTTCGCTGGGGTTCTGGGCTGTGGAGGGGGTGAGAGGGCCTGCTGAGCCAGCTACTGGCCCAGGCTTATGGGTTGATCCTTTCTGATCCTGGGGCAGCTCAATGACATCAACTGAAAATGGATCACAGGAGTGTAGAACAAACTGCACTCCTGTGATCTATACGAGAAGTACAGCCAAAATAGCTTTGGCTATAATTCTCCTTTAATGAAATGATGAGTAAATGATTGGTTTATTTAGTCACTTTGAGCTTTAAAATACTGAGCTTAGGGGGTGAAAGAGTAAGAGCATACCATTATCACAATTACGAGTCTTCTATGCTTGATGGTTATGTGTGTTGGCATTGTTAAATAAAATAGAAGAAAACATGTTATGAAATGTCCAAGATATTTGTTGAATTATGTAGAATATTTATTTCTAGGTCAGAAATGCCATTCAGAGGATAAAAGAAAAGAAAAGGGCCCTTTCATTCACGGTAAGTTAGGATAAAATGTTTTTTTTTTTTACATGAATAACTGTCTAATAGTTTTTGCCTAATATACATTTTGGCAGACCTTTCATCCACTTTATTTATCTTTAGCTATGGACCGAGTGATACTGATATTGATATACACTCTTTTTCCTTTGTAGTTATTGAGCTGTATCCTTTGTTAAGTGAGTTTCCTGCAGGCAAACCAGATCGACACCATAATTCTTCATCATAGAAAATACTGCTGCCTTCTTACCCACTGTGCCTAACCCTCTTATGTTCCATGATCCTATCTTTAGTGTTTTAAGTTGCATCTACTTTCACCAGATATATATATTTCTTAAAAAAGTGCTTTATCTCTACAAAAATATTTTCACCCTTTATTCTTGTGGGTCCCCATTTCAAAACTCTTTGTGTCTCCCTTTTTCCTTTCCTCTTCTGTGTATCTTCCATAATTATCATTGTTTTAGCGATAAATGTGCCCTTATTTACCTGTCCCTTTACGCAACTTTGACCTTTATCAATACCGATACCTCCCCCCTCCCCCCTCTCCCCCCCCTCTCTAGGTGATCCCCCAGGGGATTAACAATGACCTTAACCCATACCATTAAACCCTCCTTCCCATACACCAATACCTTCACTTTCATCCTCACATACCCACCCACTGTGCAGACCCTCCCCTCCCCCTTCCATAATCCAAAATATATAAGAAAATACCCTTTTTCTAAATTTTCTTTCCCCTGCTCCGAATCTATTCAGAATACCACAATGCCAGCAATCTTTCCCTGTTCTCGTCCAACCATTTCTCCACCCCCCCCCGATCTTCAAAATACAGGGTTTCCCCCAGGGCAGTTACCCACAGTTTAGCCGGGTAAAAAAGAGCATACTGGATTTTAAATTTTTGTAGTAAACGCTTGGCCTGAATAAATTCTGCTCTGGGAAAAATCAGAATAAAAATAAATCTTAATCCTGTTAAAAAAAATGTTTCCCTTATCCCTGGCCTTTCGTAGAGGTGTCACTTTATCCTTGAAATTAAGAAACTTCATTAACAGAGTTTGCAGATATCCTCCTGCTGGCGGGGGGTGGAACGGCACCCTATGTGCTCTTTCTATACTAAATGTCGCTGAAAAGGATTCCTTCCCGAATAACTCAATCAACCAACCTTCTAGGAACTCAGTAGGGTTAGATCCTTCACTCTTTTCGGGCATTCCCACTACCCTTATGTTATCTCTTCAGCTCCTATTTTCAATTTCCTCCAACTTAACGGCTTGCCTGAGTATCTGCTCTTTCATACTCTTCATCCCTTTAAGTAAAGGTAGCACGTCATCTTCTACCTGGCTGATCCTTCCTTCCAGATCTGTAGTCCTCTCAGATATCTTTTGCACGTCCTGTCTTACCAGCACTAAATCCTCTTTAACTCCCTTCATCTGTTCACATAGCTCTTTGAGTGAGTCATTAGAGATTTTTACTGCCTTGTGTACGTCCATTAGTGTAGGTTCTTTCTCCAAAGGCATATTAGGCCCTACCGCAATGTCCATTGTTTCTATATTTATTTTTAAACTTTGATCGAGCTGAGCAGGGGTTTGTTTCCCTGTGCCTGTGCCTTTGTCCCCTGAACACGTGGCGTTACGACGGTTGATTGGCAGTTCTTCAGACAATGTGCTGATGACAAGACACGGGTGGTTTGCAATCAGAGCCTGAAGCGAGGCAACCTGAGCACAACCTGCATGACCAGGCATCTAAGCAAAAGCACGAGCTGTAGTGGAGTAGACACCTCAAAAACCAAGAAAAGTCTCTGGCTTCTCCTGCTTCCTCTTCTGCTGCAGTCTCGGCCTCTTCATCCACCTCTGTAGTGACAGTGGCACCTGCCAACCTGCAAACAGAGGATCTGCCAGCAACACTACCACCTGGGTCACCAACCATCTCCACAATGTCCCATGGAAGCATTCAGCTCTCTATCTCCCAAACACTGGAGCGGAAGAGGAAGTACCCCCCCCGCGATCCCTGGCCCTGAATGCCAGCATTTCAAAATTCCTCGCCTTTGAAATGCTGTCATTCCGTCTGGTGGAGACGCAGAGTTTTAAAAGCCTGATGGCATTGGCTGTCCCACAGTATGTCGTGCCCAGCCGCCACTAATTTTCCAGGCAAGCCGTACCTTCCCTGCACAACCAAGTGGGGGACAAAATCAGGTGTGCACTGAGCAACACCATCTGTGGCAAGGTCCACCTAACTACGGATGCGTGGACCAGTAAGCACGGTCAGGGACGTTATATCTCCCTAACAGCACACTGGGTAAATGCAGTGGTGGTTGGGCCTGAGGCGGATAGCAGTTTGGCGCATGTCCTTCCACCACGAGGATTGCAGGGCGCTTCAGTTTGCCTCCTGTTGCTAACTCCTCCTACTCCGCCTCCTCATCCTCTACCGCCTCCTCATCCGGTCAGCGTAACACCTTCACCACTAACTTCAGCACAGCCAGGGGTAAATGATAGCAGGCAGGTTTAAAACTTTCCTGTTTGGGGGAAAAAAAAAAAAAACACACCGCGCAGGAGTTGTGGAGGGACATGGAACAACAGACCGATGAGTGGTTGGTGGCATTGAGCCTCAAGCCCGGCCTGGTGGTGTGCAATAATGGGCGAAATCTCGTAGCAGCTCTTGGCCTAGCCGGTTTTCCACACATCCCTTGCCTGGCGCATGTGCTGAACTTGGTGGTCCAGAGGTTCCTTAAAAATGACCCCGATATGCCAGAGCTGCTGCAGGAAGTGCGGGCTGTCTGTGTGCACTTTCGGCGTTCTCACTCTGCTGATGCTCGCCTGTCAGCGCTGCAGCATAACTTCGGCCTTTCCGCTCACCACCTCACGTGACGTGCCCCCAAGGTGGAACTCCACCTTGCACATGCTGGCCAGACTGTGCGAGCAGCAGCAGGCTAAAGTGGAGTTTCAGCTGCATGCGTAAGTCACTCTACGGAACAGCACCACTTCACCACCAATAACTGGGCCTCCATACGAGACCTGTGTGCCTTGATGCGCTGTTTCGCACTCCACCAACATGGCCAGTGCCGATGATGCCGTTCTCAGCGTTACTATCCCAGTTCTAAGCCTCCTTGAAAAAACGCTTTGGCCGATGATGGAAGAGGATGTGGCACAGGAGGAGGAGGAGGACGATGAGGAAGAGGGATCATTTCCAAGGCTTTCAGGGCAGTCATTCACAAGTGGCTACGAGGGTGGGTTCCTGCACCAACAAACGCCAGGTACACAATTGTCCAGCAAGGGCACAGTTCTGGAGCATGATGAGGTGGAGGATGAGGAGGAGGAGATGGAGGAGGAGGAACCATGTTTACAACAGAACAGCTCATGGCCACCACGGGTGCGTGGCTGGGGGTATACAGAGGACACAGACGATACACCTCCCACAGAGGACAGCTTTTCGTTGCCTCTGGGCAGCCTGGCACACATGAGCGATTACATGCTGCAGTGTCTCCGCAACGACCACCGGGTTGCCCACATTCTAACTGGTGCTGATTACTGGGTGACCATGCTGCTGGATCCGCGTTACAAGGACAACGTACCGTCCTTAATTCCCTCACTGGAGCGTGATCGTAAGATGCGCGAGTACAAGAGCACGCTGGTAGGCGCGCTGCTGGTGGCATTCCCACCTGACAGCGGGGGGTACGGTGGAAGCACAAGGTGGAAGCACAAGGCGAAGGCAGAGGAGGAGGAAGAGGTCGCCAACGCAGCCGGGGCACCGCCAGCAACTCAGAAGGCAGGGTTAGCATGGCCGAAATGTGGAAAAGCTTTGTCAGCACGCCACAACAACCAGCACCACCAGCTGAGATGGAACGTCTTAGCAGGAGGCAGCATTTCACCAACATGGTGGAGCAGTATGTGTGCACACGCCTACACGTACTGAATGACGGGTCTGCCCCCTTCAACTTCTGGGTCTCCAAATTGGGCACATGGCCTGAGCTTGCCCTTTATGCCTTGGAGGTGCTGCCCTGCCCTGCAGCCAGTGTATTATCTGAACGTGTATTTAGCACGGCAGGGGGTGTTATCACAGACAAGCGCAGCCGCCTGTCCAGAGCCAGTGGACAAGCTCACGTTCATTAAAATTAACCAGGCATGGATCCCACAGGACTTGTCCGTACCTTGTGCAGAATAGACATGTATACCGGTGTTCTGACAAAAACTGTCCGGCCATCGGATAGTGTCCGGTCCGTACTGTGCAGGCGCAGTGCTTGTGCAGTACGGAGGACAAGGAGATTCTGAAAATCTCCGAAGATGAATGGCGCCTGCGCAGTGAGTGCAGGTTCAAGCCCCACCATCCAAGTGGACATACGGTAGCACATAGTAACAGGGACCCTCACTTCACTTGCCATGCTTCGGGCACGGCCTCGGCTTCGCTCGGCTTGAACCTCGGATGGTGGGGCTTGAACCTGGACTCACCACGCAGGCGCCGCTTGTCTTCGGAGATTTTCGAAATCCCCTCGTCCTACGGACTGCGCAAGTGCAGTACAGGGCGGACACTATCCGACGGGGGACAGAATTAGACACATCACCGGACTTACCCAGCCATTGTTGTATTTTTGATCTTTCTCACTCTTTTGGGGTGTACCCTAATTTAAAAAAAATTCAATTAAAAACAAAAAAAAACAGTATTGGCTACCTCATCCTCCTCCACAGCAGCTTCCACCTACACTGCCACCTCAGCCTCCTACTCCATATGGACCTCGTCCTCCTAGGTCAAGATTATTTTTTATTTTTTTAATTTCAAAGTATTTTATTTTCCCACAAGCTTTTAGATTAAATTGAATACTTTTTTCCAGAAGGGGTGTATTCTGGGACATTCCCACCATATGTGTGGCATCGTGCCGTTGAGTTTCTGAGGTTCTTAATGACTTCCTGTACCTCTTCTTCTGAGAAGGGGGCCTCCAGCATATTATTTTTCATTTTTATGTATTTTATGTTATTTTAAGTTATTTCTAGCACTATCCCTATCCAGCACTTGTCATGCTCTTAACAACATTTTGCTGCCATTTGCAGCCCTCTAGCCCTTTCCATTTCTTTTTTAGAGCCATTTTAGTCCTCAAAAGTTCGGGTCCCTATTGACTTCAATGGGGTTCGGGTTCGGGGTCAAGTTCGGTACCGAACTCGAACTTTTTTGCGAAGTTCGGCAGAACTCGAACATCCAGGTGTCCGCTCAACTCTACAAGTAAGCCCCATTCTGCACACAGTGGTTGCAGTGGGGAGCTGTGTGCTGTAGCCACTCCCGTCCTCCCTTCTCTCCCTCTGCTCTGCTCCTGATCAGGATCATTGTGTGTGTGGAGAATTTCCTTGTGTTGCGCTGCCTGCATACAGAGACACTCCTATTTATAATACCCCCTCCCCCAGCCATCAGTGAGAAGTGCTATAACCACTGCTGGGAAGCCATGGAAGAGGTAATTTCTGCATTTATGCCCTTCTTGCATAAACAGGCTGCTCTTCTCATTAAATCCGCTGCTCTGCTAGTATAACCACAAAGTTCCCCAATAGAAGTGCTGGGCGATACTATAAGTCTGTACAGCTACAAACCAGTGTTGTAGAAGCTGGTGGCTGGTAGATATAGTTCCACAAATGGAAGACCAAAACCACAGATAATGCAAACATATAAATCATATATATTGTTTATTGGTCAAACAACAAACTTAAAAGAGAGAAAAAAGCTCCTGTATAAACAAACTAGTCTTTATGGATGTCGGTCACATATTGCCATAATCCCACATTAATGTAACTGAAAGGCTGAAACCATGTGCTATAGTTCAAGCAGGTGCTGGAAAGGCGAAAGGAGGATGGTCTACCCGGGAACCACTCGTTCCCCTAGATGGAAATAAGCAGATGCTTTGCGAAGAATATGGTGGAGAGCCCAATGTGTACCATCGTGGTGAACTGTTCACCCAACATCAGAAAAATGAAGGAGTATTGGAGCAGCCGGAGGTGACGTGAAGCTGTTCAGCAGGGCCGCGGGCTTGCTGGTTGATCCTAAGACAAATCCGGGAGACTTAGGCAAAGAGTGGGTGGCCGCAGCTTCCAGACATTGCACTGAATGTGACCTCAAGTGTCAGACTTTCACATACCCGACTGATGAGCCCAATGGAGCAGAGGAAGGTCTCCCTTACGTGTCTGACTCGAGTCCCCTGGTAGAGCAAACAGGAGGCATGGGAGCGCAGAGTGGTATGAGAGCCTGGTGGGTCAGTTGCAGGAAGGGTGGCTCTGGGGTCCCAGATGCAGTAGAGATGGTCACCAACTGGACAGCCGGCAGGTGGAAACAGGAGCAGCCGATATCCATAGCCAGAAGCTGGATGGAGCAGTCTGTACACAGTTTAGGGGCACAGAAAGATGGCCCTGGAGCAGGGTGAACAGGTCAGGTCACAGGCAAGGTCGACAACAGGCGGGCAATGAGAGGAGCAGAACGGTTCAGAGTCAAAGGCTGGCTGAGGTCAGGTGCAGGCAGAAAGCAGGGGAATCCAAATGTCAAGCTGAGTTGTCAGGAGATCAGACATACAAGGCAGGTAAACAGGAACAGGGGTCACAGGGAGCTGCAGATCAGACCGCACCAATCCAAAGTGGACTTCCAGCTTAAATAGGCCGATTGGCGCCAGAGCGCCGCGTGCGCACGTGCACCAGCGCACACGCGCAATAGCGCACACTAGAGCAGCCAATACTGCTTCTTCCACGGGGACTTTCCTGACATCAAGACCGCAATGGTCACTAGATGCGGTGTATAGTATGGAACTAGGAAAAGGCAAATGGCATTCCATGGAGCAATCTCTCAGAAGGCTGTAGTCATGAGAGTTAAATAGGAAATGCACGGGGAGGTAGTTATATCTTATAGGCAGAATGACCTCCTTTTTCTGCCTCCAGCATAGCCATGTAAACCGATAACATTAGGAATATACAGGCATAAAACATAGATCCACTGAACAATTTGATAAAATATGTTAATTGATTATATATCCTATTGAAATATATATACTACAATAAATAAATGATATATATAATAGATAGTAAAAAAGAAATAAAAAGAAATAACATAAAAAAGTTAAAAAAAGTATTCAAAAAGAAAAAAAATGTTTAAGAATAAAAATAATAAAAAATAGACACGGATGGAAAATACTGTAAATGGTGAATGTGATATAGATACCATCAAATGTATATATATTTTTATACTTATAAACCGATCCATTCCACAGTGAACCAGAATCTTATGATGGTATAACTAAAGATCCTGAGTGAATGATGAACTTAATCGAAGTTTATAAGATGGTGTGTACATCCAGCTCTTCGTTCAACCAATTGGGTGACAAAGTAGACAGCTTTAAAATCAAAAAGGTTTCCCTCTTGCACAATAAGGAAAACCTCTCATTGGCAGTCAGGTTCCCTTCTGGTATGCACTTAATGGCATAGACAGATCTCTAATGTTTTGGGTATGATAAGTCTTAAGTGTGTCGGGGTACACCATGTAAGTCATAACCTCCAGAAATAAAACCCATGTGTTTTCTGAGGGTGAGTTTAGTGTGCCCGACATACGATAGGTTACAAGGGCATGTGAGCATGTATACAACATATTCTGTGGAGCAGGTTATAAACTGCTTGATATGGAAACCATTAACAGTTAAAAACATCATTGCACCTAGCAAGATAAAGAGTATATGCAACAAGAGACCCATGGATATACAGTCCTACTTTGACAACAGGACATGGTCCTTTCAAAGCAAAAACTTTAACTTTCAAGTTCATTAGACATGGACAAACTTCAAACTGTTGTATTTCTGGAGGTTGTGACTTAAATAGTGTGCCTCGACACTTCAACACTTATTATACCCAAAACATTAGAGCTCTGTCGGTCTGTGCCATTGAGTGCATACCAGAAGGGAACCTGACTGCCAATTAGGGCTGGACAATTTCCCCCCCCCAAAAAAAAAAAAAATCTCGATTTACGAATTTTTTTTTAATTATATTAAAGTGCATCAACAAAACAAACTTACAAAGGCAAACCCTTTCTCTAACTGAAAAGTCAGTGTGCAACAAAGATAGTTAAAGATCCAAATTATTTATACTGTATTTGGATTGAGCTAATAAAACAACAAAAAATCCTGAGGTTACTTAGTTGAATTGAACATGTAAACAGTAACACCATTCCCATAAAAAATGCAATTGCATTTTAAACATTCTTTGCAAGGAAAATGTGCCGATCAACAACAACAGCAGGTTGAGGCAAGCTCAGTGACAGGTGACAAGTCACAATACCCCCACAAAACAACAACAAATCCTTCACAGCCGGGCACCCACTGCGCATGCGCGAGCGGCGCCGTGCGCCGTGATTTGACGCTCAGTCATCTGGGACATGTGACAGGTCCCAGATGACTGTGCGGCGCCGAGGGGAAGTGACGTTTTGCCCGGGCAATGAAGGTGGCAGACTTCGAGGGACCCCCTAGCAACAGGCATTTAGAGGTGAGTAAACATTTTTTTTTTTCCAATTTTTTATTTTATTTTTTATGATTTTTAAGCCCCTTTTGTTTTTTTGACCGCAACCCCACTTTAAGACGAGGCCGCGGCTTTGGCCTAGTCCGCACCGGCCGGAATCGCGGGCGGCTGACTGAGAGTTCAACTTCTCCCCTGCACACAATCACACACGGGGAGGGGCTTGGGGACACAGGAGGGTCGTGTGTGAGGGCAATAATAGGAGGATTAATAGGAGGATTGAGCTGGTGGGGAGCTCAGAGCCTCAGACACAGTGCACATGTCTGCTCCCAGTGTCAAGTGCCATTGCGGACACGCAGGGCCGTTTGAAGGAATTTGGGGGCCCCAATCAAAATGGACATGGAGGCCCAAACCCAATCCCCCCCCCCGCACGCACGCACAGCCTACAGGAATCCCAGCATAGCGATACAGTTTAAGTTCACCAACAATTTCTGCTTGCCGAATGGCTGCTAGAGGTTACTGCACTATATTAGCGCTCACTGATTGGTTGCTATAGGTTAATGCACATCATTACCACTCACTGAGCAGTGGAGCAATCCCAAATAATTGAGCAAGTAAAGCGGCACATTAATACACATACTACAGGAGAGAGTCAGAGAGTGCAGACAAACTGCAGGAGATTACCAGAGACTGTGGACATACTGCACAAGATTACCAGAGACTGCGGACATACTGCACAAGATTACCAGAGACTGCGGACATACTGCATGAGATTATCAGAGACTGCGCATATACTGCATGAGATTATCAGAGACTGCGGACATACTGCATGTGATTATCAGAGACTGCGCATATACTGCATGAGATTATCAGAGACTACGGATATACTGCATGTGATTATCAGAGACTGCGCATATACTGCATGAGATTATCAGAGACTACGGATATACTGCATGAGATTATCAGAGACTGCAGACATATTGCACAAGAGTGCCAGAGACTGCGGACATACTGCACAAGATTACCAGAGACTGTGGACATACTGCATGAGATTATCAGAGACTGCAGACATACTGCATGGGATTACCAGAGACTGCGGACATACTGCACAAGATTACCAGAGACTGCGGATATACTGCACAAGATTACCAGAGACTGCGGATATACTGCACAAGATTACCAGAGACTGTGGATATACTGCATGAGATTATCAGAGACTGTGGATATACTGCATGAGATTACCTGTGAATTGGGGCCCCGGTGACAGCTTGGCAGAGTGCACTGCACAGAGGACACAGGGGGCTGTATTTGCACGCTAGCTAGCAGAGAGGGGGTGGGGCCGGGAGCTCCACTGGGAACAGAGCGGCTGTAGTTAGAGCAGTGATCCGAGTGGGCGTGTCAGTGGAGCTTCACTAGATCGCTAGATCGGGAATACATCCTCCCATGTCCTCTGTGCGCTCTGCAAAGTCGCTTGTTTTGCCTATCCTGTCGCAACGGGCCTGCGGACATGCCCCCTGCTACGGATTTTTTTTTGTTGAAAAATTGATTTTCTTCAATTCTGAATCGATTTGAACTCACAACTTGATTCACGATTAAAATCGATTTTTTTTCCCCAGCCCTACTGCCAATGAGAGGTTTTTCTTATTGTACAAGAGGGAAACCTTTTTGGATTTTTAATCGGTCTACTTTGTCACCCAATGGGTTGAACGAAGAGCTGGATGTACACACCATCTTATGAACCTTTATTTAGGTTCATCATTTAAGGTTCTGGTTTGCTGTGGAATGGAGATTATATATATATATATATATATATATATATATATATATATATATATATATATATATATATATATATATATATATATATATATATATTTGATGGTATCTTTATCACATCCACCATTTACAGTATTTTCCATCCATCTAAATTTTTATTCTTAAAAAAAAAATTTTGTTTTTCTTTTTAAAATTAGATTTTTTTCATTTATATGGTATTTAATTTATTTGTTTATTACTATCTATTATATATATATATATATATATATATATATATATATATATATATATATATATATATATATATATATATATATATTTATTGTGGGAGGATTAGCCTCGCGGGATCTCCTTTTCTGAATGACAGTCAGCAAACAGGCAGTTTTCTTAAAATTCTGGCAGATGCCAGGTTTATTTGCAAGGGGGTTTGCAAAGTAAAAAAAAAAACAAACAAACAGTAAATCAAATCCTTGCCGTCCGGCGCTAACTAAACAAACAAACAGTCTCAAAACCAGAGCCCTCCTGTGCTCTCTTCCTGGTTATTTAAGTCCAGCTGATTGTGGACTCCAGTGGGCCAGAACATCCGGACCGGAACCCAGCCTGCCACAGAGGCTGGAAAACCCGGGCCGGATTCTGGTTTAGTCTCTTACAATGTAACGAATGCGAGGTGAAATGTACCTATGATCGTGTATCTCACCTCGCATACCGTCACATATCCTCCCCCTCTGCTCAAGCCCCTGTGGCTTAGCACTTGACCTAACCATACACTGCACGCGAGAGAGGGCATCTAAGTTATTTTAGAACTTTCCCGGCCTGTGCTCTACCGTAAACCGAAAGGGCTGTAAAGCCAGGAACCACCTTGTCACACGGCCTTTTTTCTCCCTCTTGTCACACATCCACTTTAAGGGAGCATGGTCAGTGACCAGTTTAAATGACCTCCCCAGTAGGTAATACCTCAGGGAGTCTAAGGCTCATTTAATGGCAAGACACTCTTTTTCTATGATGGCATAGTTCTTTTCGTGCTTCCGGCTCAGGTATACAACTGGGTGCTCCTCACCATCCCTGTTCTGTGACAGTACAGCCCCTAGGCCTACCTCAGAAGCGTCCGTCTGTACGACAAACTCCTTGCTAAAGTCCGGGGCCACTAGTAGTAGTACTGGTAACCCACAAAGGGCCTGCTTCTGAAATGCCTCCTCGGCTTCGGCATTCCACTTAACCATGACCGACCCTCTACCCTTCGTCAGGTCGGTCAGAGGGGCGGCCATGGTGGCAAAGTTGGGTATGAACCGTCTGTAATACCCCGTAATGCCCAGGAAGGCCCTCACTTGTTTTTTATTGATCGGTTGGGGCCATTTTTGAATTGCCGCAACCTTATTGGTCTGCGGCTTGACCACTCCCCGGCCAATAATGTACCCAAGGTATTTGGCCTCCTCCAGGCCTATGGCACATTTTTTGGGGTTAGCCGTGAGACCTGCTTCCCTAAGGGAATCACCGCTTGTACACGGAGCAGGTGCAATTCCCAATCTGGGCTGTGGATGACCCCATCGTCCAAATGCTCCACTGCATACTGGCGATGTGGTCTCAAGGCTTTGTAAATAATTCGCTGGAATGATGCAGGGGCTCCGTGCAGACCAAAAGGCATCCGCTTATACTGAAACGAGCCCACAGGAGTAGAAAAGGCAGTCTTCTCTTTGGCCGATTCAGTTAGCGGGATTCGCCAATAGTCTTTCTCTAAGTCTAGGGTTGTGATGTAGTGAGCCTGTCCTAACCTGTCCACAAGTTCATCGGCTACGCATCGAACTTGGACACACTGTTGAGTTTCCTAAAGTCGTTACAAAACCTGATGGTGCCATCAGGTTTTTGGGACCAGCACTATTGGGCTCGACCACTCACTGTGGGACTCACGTCCAACTCTAACATACTTTTTATTTCCTTAGCAACTGCCTCTCGCCTGGCTTCTGGGATTCTATATGGTTTTACATTTACGCAAACCCCTGGTATTGTCACTATATCATGTTGGATCATGTTGGTCAGTCCGGGCAAGGGGGAGAAAAAGTCTCTATTTTTATGCACAAACGGCTTAACGTCACTTTGTTGTGCCATGGACAGGGTATCCGTTATGGGGACGTCAGGTCTCGCCGATACCCGGCCTGTTGGGGGAGTGGACGTGGCCAGTAAAGTCTCTCTGTCCTTCCAGGGCTTTAAGAGATTCACATGGTTCCTTTTCCCTGGCTGGTAGACTTTGTAGTTTACCCCCCCCACCCTTTCAACAACCTCAAAGGGACCCTGCCACTTGGCTAGGAACTTACTTTCGACCGTGGGAACCAGTACTAACACTCTGTCTCCGGGGCTGAAAGTACGGACCTTGGCACTCCGGTCATAGACCCTTCTCTGGGCTTCCTGGGCTCGCACCATATGTTCTCGCACCAGGGGCAGGACAGCTGCGCTTCGATCCTGTCAAGGAAACATGCTCTATGATGCTTCTATATGGGGTGGCCTCTCCTTCCCACGTTTCTTTGGCAACATCTAGAAGCCCCCTGGGATGTGTACCATACAAACGCTCAAAGGGGGAATAGCCTGTGGATGCCTGCGGAACCTCTCGTATCGCAAACATGAGATATGGTAGCAAAAAATCCCAGTTTCTCCCATCTTTGTCGCCCACCTTTTTCAGCATACTTTTTAAAGTTTTATTAAACCTTTCGACCAGACCATGCGTTTGGGGGTGGTAGACAGAGGTACAGAGATGGGAGATTTTGTATAATCTACACAGTTCCTTAGTAACCCTGGACATAAATGGGATACCCTGATCGGTTAAGATCTCCTTTAGGATCCCCACTCAACTAAACACCTGAACCAATTCCTTGGCGATAGCCTTAGCGGAGGTATTGCGCAAGGGTATGGCCTCAGGATAGTGTGTTGCATAGTCTAGGATCACCAAAATATGCTGGTGACCCCGGGCAGATTTCACAACTGGCCCCACCAGGTCCATGCCAATCCTCTCAAAGGGGACCTCGATTATTGGTAGAGGAACAAGAGGGCTGCGAAAATGGGGTGACGGTGCCGACATTTGGCACTCAGGGCACGATTCACAGTACTCCTTGACATCTGCATGCAACCCGGGCCAGAAAAATCTCTGGGCGATCCTCTCCCTGTTTTTCTTCGATACCGAGATGTCCCCCCATTACATGGGTCTAGCACCACCCTGCGGAAAGGTTTGGGAACCAGTAGCTGTTCTATCTCATCCTCTCCACGTTTTACCACTTGGTACAATAAATTGTTTTTAATGGCCATGTAGGGGAAAGACACCCCCCAGTTAGGATCTACGGGTTCCCCATCCAACATCTTAACGTTCTCCCTGGCTGTCATGAGGGTGGCATCTCGCAGTTGCTCGGTACAAAAATCCTCTCTCCTGACCTCTAAGTCGGGTATGACATTTTGGCTACTCTCAATGTCAGGGTCAGAGGGGGTCTCCTGTTCGTTACCCTCAGGCTGAGAACTAGCTTCTAGGTCCTCTGGCTCCCCAGCCATGACAGGGAAAGGAAGAGGATCTCCGGCTTTCTCGATCCCCCCAACAGCATCCCCCTCCCTTTGGCAAAAAGGGTCTGGTGAGAGTTCCTGTGCTTCCCTAGCAGAGGGAGCTCCATCTACCAGCCTCCCTTTGCTCTCCCATAACGTCCAAAAATGGGGAAAATCTCTCCCCACTAAAGCTTCATGAAGCAGTGATGGTACCACCCCCACTGAATGGGTTACACTGCCCCAGGGGGTATCAACCTTAACCACCGCTGTCTGGTAGCCCCGAGTGTCCCCATGGATGCAAATTACCCCAATAGTACTAGGATGTCGTTTTGTGGGGTTCACACAATCATTCCTGACTAGGGTCACCACACTACCAGAGTCTAGCAAGGCTGTGAGTGGCTTTCCATCCACTGAAACAATGCACATCTGTTTTTCAATCTGACTCTGACATGATGCAGTACATGCGACCTGTGCAAACATCACATTGCATAGGTCCATCATCTATAGGACAGTTTTCAGCAATATGCCCTAATGCATGGCAACGAAAACATCGTATATGCTCTACCGCCAGTCCCCTTATCGGTCCCAAAGACCTTCCTGGCTTCTTTGGCCAGTCTCGAGGTCTAGGACCCACAGTCTCTTCATCTGTAACAACAGTCTTATCAAATTTTCCCAAGCTCTTGAACCCCGGAACAGTCTTACCAGATCCGATGGGCGATCTTGCACGCCTAGAGACACCGAAGTGGGGCGTAGATGGGTTCACCATGTCCTCAGTGGCAGAGTACCTCTCCACTAGGTCCACCAACTGGGTTGCAGTTTTGGGGTCCCCCTGTCCGACCCACTTCCTCAGGGCAGCAGGGAGCGCATGCAGGTACCGGTCCATTACCACAAGCTCCACGATCTGAGAGCTTGTCAAGGTCTCTGGCTGCAGCCACTTCCTGGCAAGGTGGACCAGGTCAAACATTTGTGAACGGGGTGGCTTGTTGCTGGAGTAGGACCACTGATGCACGCGCTGGGCCCGAACTGCCATGGTGACACCCAAGCGTGCGAGTATCTCCGCCTTTAGAGTCTCATAGTCCTGGGCCTTATCTGGTTCTAGATCAAAATAGGCCTTTTGGGGGTTCTCCTGTTAGAAATGGGGCCAACAGACCCGCCCACTGCTCTTTTGGCCATCTTTTGTGGACAGCAACTCTCTCAAAAGTCGCAAGGTTTGCCTCGACATCATCAGCAGGTGTCATTTTCTGTAGGTGGTAGGAGGCACGTACCATCTTTGGGGCCACCGGCACAGGAGGTGAGGGCCCCTTTTTCAGTTCCATTAGAGCCTCTGCGAACTGCCGGTTCATTTCCTGTTGGGCCGCTTGTTGTGCTGCAGCGACCGCCTGTTGTGCTGCAGCGGCCTCTGCCACTTGGCGGTTGGTTTCCCGCTGAGCTGCATTGGCCTGTAGCAGGGCCTTTATCATTTCCTCCATCTTCAGAAAAAGTGCCCGCTGAATCCACGTCTCTTTGTAATCAATATGCTCTGCTAGTACAGTGATTTGTAAGAACTCCTTTCTTTTACATACAGTAAGCTTACGGCCTAGTTCTCCCTTAAAGAAGTTCCAGCACCCCTAAAATCAGCCCCACTTATCTCTTTTAGCCACCCTCCCTGCACAGAGCATCAGCACCCCCCCCCCCCCCCTCCTCTGAGTGCCAGTGCCCTCCACTACCTCTGCAAAAGCATTAGTTCTCCCTTCTTCCTCCACAAAGTGCCACTGCCCCCCCCCCCTCTCCCTCTGCAGAATGCCAGTTCCCCCCACTTTCAGGTAGAGAACCAATGCCCCCCTTCTACCTCCACAAAGCACCAGTGCCCCCCTCTACCACTGCAGAGCACTAATTTACCCATTCCCCTCCGCAGAGTGCCAGTGCCCCCCCCTCTCCACCTCAATTGTGGAGAACCAGTGCCCCCCTTTTCTCCCCAGAGTACCATTGCTCCACCTAAACCTCTGCAGAGCACTAGTGCTCACCTCTACCTCTTCAGAGCACTAGTATCCACCTCTACCTCCTCAGAGCACTAGTGCCCACCCCCACCTCTGCAGAGCACCAGTGCCCCCCCTCTACCTCCACAGAGCATCAGTTTAACTATGTTCCTTTAGGTGACACATAATATCCAGCACAATTTAGCCACATCCACTTTTCGCCGCAGTGCACTTTGCTCACTGCATCTTTTTGCCTTAACAGCTGTCCCTCATTGTCAATTTCAAATGTTGGGAGGTATGCACCATTACCAAAATAAAAATGAGTTGTAGTATTGGCACTATATTGGCACTAGATGTTAGCTTAAACACATTAATACATACGGTACATAATGAAATGCAATACAACAGTAGTGGATACACAATGTGTTCCAGAACAGCAATTGTTATCTCAAAGAGGTTCTTTAGCCTCCCTAGTTCTTATCATAGACTATAGAATGATTAGCCTTTATGTTGTAGTTATTTGAGAGTACTTTAGTTTGGTTAAACAGTTAAGCAAAAGACAATGGGAGGACTGACCCCACTCAGTCCACAAAACACTGCATTGTCAGCCCACAACAGGACTTTAACTGGCCATAGACAGATCTAAATTCATCCAACAATCAACTTCAGTACAACCAGCCTGTCAAGGTTTTTTCGCACAATCACTGCCACTATAGCCACCGGCAGTGATTATTGTATTCTGCTGGTAGGGAGCCTCCCCACGCTGCCCGCTGGCAGAACACAAATAGTGCTGCAGGAGGGATTCACCCAGCAACCTTGACTGCATTGATAGGGTTAACAAGCAATTTTCTTAACCTTAAGCATGTGGTTGAAGGAAAGAAAATTGCATAATGTATGGCTTGCCATAGGACCTAAGGAAATTTCTAACAGATCAAAAAGGTACTTGCAGGGACTTTAACCATTTTATTGCCAGGGCCTTTGCATTGTTTGCTCACATGCTTAAAAAAAATCATTTTAGAAATTAGAGATAAAACCCCTAAACAGTATATATTTTCTGAAAGCACAAAATCTGGACAATAAAATGTCGATAGTTCTATTATTTTAGGTCAAGCAGTACTTGTGCAACAAATTACCAAATGTAAATTTTCAATAATAAAACACTAAACTTATTTTTAGGGGAGACAAATGCTACCCAATTTTGGTAAGATAATAAAGATAAGGTTGTGCAAAGTAAATAGATACCCAACATGTCAGACCTTAAAATTGCAGGTGCCAGTGAAACAGTGACAAACTTTGATTTTTTAAAGCTTCTACAGGTCACCAGTTTAGAGTTAACCATGAATAATGGCCCTAGAATTATTGCTGTCACTCAAGCAAGCAAGATGATAAGCAAAGCTCCTCTGTTTTTCCTACTCCTGCAGCCTCTTTAAAAATGTAAATGCAGAATGGGGAGGTAGACCTGCCAGAGTGTGAAGATCCACCGGAAGTACTAGAAAAAAAGGATGATTTGTAATTAGGGGCCAGGCAGGCTAAGATTTTTTTTGTTGTGTTATGAATTTATTGCTTAAGTTATGTATCACTGGAAATGATGATAATGTTTTAACTATTACTTGGCAAGTGTAATAAAGCTAATGATGCTAGTTTAAAGTTGAATTGGTATGTGGACACTTACTGCCTCTATAAACCCCTGATACAAACAGATAAGCGCTGTCTACACCAAGAGATAGCTAATGTAAGGTTGCTGTCATTACAATGATACCATTTAAAAAGTTGGTGACTGGTGGTGATTCTGGTGAATATGAAAATATATCTACCTAACTGGGTGTATTACAAACGCAGTATTTGTGCAGTGAAGGTACAGTGAATGTTAAATTTTCCACCTTACAGTATGTCCCTAGTTGCTGAGAATGTTCAGATTTCTAATAAACTGTGACATTCCTATTTACTCTTTGACTTTGAAAAAGGGAAAACTATACTAGTCTGTATCTGCAAGCAAAGAGGGAAGAAAATTGTCCCTCCTCTGACTCATTCAACCGTTGTGTGCAATCTGAACTGCTTTTTAGGTCTATACATAACATATGCTATTGAAGCTATTCAAAGAAAATCACTGCATAAAAGTGCAGAAAGAGCAGCTTAGAGATTTCCATTGATAATATTTCATACTGACTTAACGAAAAAGAAAAACGTTTTTTAAAAAAGGTTATATTACAGAAAAAGTAAAAGAAAAAAAAAGAAAAAATGTATGCATGCATATGTTGTGTAGCACTGACCCCCGAAGATGCTGCTGGTTTAATTGGGCTTACCGTTACCTTCTTCACCTCGTCTCCGTCTAGGGTTTCCCATGGTAGATGGCCCAAAGAAATGCAGAAACTGACACTTTATCTTCCTTTTTTTGGGTTATTTATTTGAAAGATAACACAGTATCTTAATGTAGGGTAGAGGGTTAGGAGGAAAGTTGGAACTGCGAGATTAGGAAGTCTCTTATAGAAGAAATCCAGAGAATAACCATTTCACAGCTGATTATCACAACCCCCGGATATAGACCTCCTCTCACTAGGCCTAGCAGCCAACAGGGTGTTAAGTAAAGAAAAGTCTCTGCCACAGACTTGAGTGTAGAATACTTGAAGTAAAGTCTCTGCCACAGACTTGAATGTAGAAAACTTTAGGAACAGTCTCTGCCACAGACTTGAATGTAACAGGGACATGAACAAATTTAGAAAGCTATTATGCGGAACCAGTATCTCTCAGCCGGTCTGGCGATACCGTATGAGTGTAGATCCACAAAGTGTCCTTCAACTGAGCCTCCAGGCCCCTTCAGAGAAACCAGCCTTGCGCATGGCCTTCTCCTGAAGAATCCTCCCCTGGATGTTCCTCCAGTTGCTGGGCCTCTCCTTAGATGAGACGGCACCGGACCACCCTTGGATAAGTCGGGCCCGATATCCATTCAGGCCTGTCCCTGCAGTTTCTTCGCCTCGGGCTATCCAACCCAGAGACTTGGAATTGTATGGGTCCGCACCCCAGGCCAGAAGGGCTGTGAGGGCTGGTCAGGAGGACCAGGACCAAAACAGACAAAAGATCTCTTCTGGGCCGGAACGAAACAAAACACATGAGATCAGTACCTTAAATACCCCCTCCCAGAATTCACAACAGGATAAACACTCCCACTGGGCTGGTTCCGAGAGAAAGAATGGTATCCAATACACCCAGCTAAACTGCGTTCTCATACTTGCCGGCGGTGACAGCGACACCTGCGGCCAAGTAGAACCCAGTGCAATCCAGCCAGACTGGCACTGAAATCATAATTTAGCAGAATTAGCCCTAAAACCCAACTGTGGGTTCAGGAATATTAATTTTCAAAAAACACATAGCATATGCTCGTCAGGAGCCAGTGCTACAGTTGTATTATACATTGTGTAAAGTTCGGGGGACCAGCTAGATCGCAGGACACGGGCTTTCACTCAAAAGGAGGATTATTGAACTTAAATAGCTTTACAGCAGCAAAAGAAAAGAAAGAGATTTCAGTCTCACGATTTGCAAAGTCCAGAATTGCTATCGTAATCAAACAGTCCTTGGTTTCTGTTGCAGGTAGCTTCCCCTGCCAGGAGGTTTTCAGGCAGAACACTGTTGTCCACTTTTTTTGCTGCAAACCAAACACAAAACACCATCCACCATCTCCTCTACACTCTTCCACACCCATCTACAACTTCCTGTCCAGTTTTAAACCCACTTCCTTTGACAGGTGAGTTAACCCTTTTTGTTCCCTTAAAGGGACCGCAGTCCAAACAGAGGGGAAACATAGCATCCTTCCAGGACCCAGCCACGGCGTCCTCTACATATCCCCCCCCCCCCCGTGCCCCAACGCCAAGGAGGTGGAGGCAACAGTGGAGCTCAAACAATGGACTCGGGAGAGGGCATCTGCATTTTGATGCAGTCTCCCGGGCCTATACTCCACTACAAATTTAAATTCCTGGAGTGCCAGGAACCACGAGTAACCCTGGCATTAGTCCCTTTACCTTGTCTCAGCCATGTTAAAGGGGCATGGTCAGAAACCAGCCTAAACTTCCTCCCCAAAAGGAAATATCTGAGGGATTCCAGAGCCCACTTAATGGCCAGACACTCTCATTTAATTATAGCGTAGTTTTTCTCTGCTGGTGTTAACTTCCTACTAAGGAAGACTACTGGGTGCTCCTCGCCATGAACAACCTGTGACAACACCGCTCCCAATCCTACATCGGAAGCTACTAAAACAGGGTGTTGGCACAGTGCCGACTTGAGCTCCAAAAAAGCCTTCTCAGCGTCTGCATTCCACTCCACCATGACCGATTTCCGACCCTTAGTCAGATCGGTCAATGGAGTTGCCAACGTGGCAAAGTTGGGTACAAACCTCCTGTAGTATCCCACCATGCCCAGGAATGCACGTACCTGTTTTTTTGTGAGGGGGTGGGGCCAGTTCTGTATAGCCTCTACCTTGTTGACCTGAGGTTTTACTACCCCTCTACCAACGATATAGCCCAGGTATTTCACCTCCTCCATTCCCAAAGCACATTTTTCAGGGTTTATTGTAAACCCCTCCATCCAAAGAGAGTCCAGTACTGCCTGGACTTTGGGCAAGTGTGATTCCCAGTCTCTGCTAAAAATGACTATGTCATCCAAGTACATAGAGGCATACTCCCGATGAGGATGTAAAATCCTATCCATTGCCCTCTGGAATGGGGCTGGAGCAGTTTGCAATCCAAAAGGCATTCTTTTGTACTCAAAACTCCCATCTGGGGTAGAAAAAGCAAACGGATTTTCTGACCGTGTGTATGCCCATCGGTCTTTTTCTGTCGGAATTTCCCACGGAATTTGGATTGAGAACCTGTTCTCAATTTTTCCGATGGAAAACCTTTCTATCGGATTTTCCGATCATGTGTATGCAATTCCGACACGCAAAATTCCGACGCATGCTTGGAAACAATTAGACGCATGCTCGGAAGCATTTAACTTCCCTTTTATAGTGCTGTCGAACGTGTTTTATGCCGCTGTGTTACTGACCATCGGAATTTGGTGTGACCGTGTGTAGGCAAGACAGATTGAGCGAAATTCCGTCGGAATTTCAACGGGAAAACCATCAGAGCTTTTTCTGACGAGAATTCCGACCGTGTGTACGTGGCATTAGTCAATGGGATTTGCCAATACCCCTTGGTAAGGTCTAATGTAGTGACATATCTGGCTGGACCTAGTCTCCTAATAAGCTCATCTACCTGGGGCATGGGGTAGGCATCAAACCGTGAAACATTTAGTTTCCGGAAATCATTGCAGAATCACAGAGTCCCGTTTGGCTTCGGTACCAACACAATCGGGCTTGACCACTCACTCTGCGATTCTTCAATAATTTCCAGGTCTAACATCTAACTCACTTCCTCTGAAACAGCCTTCCTTTGGGCCCCTGGAATGCGGTTGGGCTGGACAAAATTTTGACTCCTGGTTCTGTGATAATATCATGCTCTATGACACTAGTGATCCCTGGCAAGTCTGACAATTTCTCTTTATTTCTCTGCAAGAGAACTCCTTTGCTTGCTGACTTTGGATTTTAGACAGGGTATTTGCTACTTGGACACTCTCCACCCCAACCCGAGGCTCAAGTCTTGCACTAGCCAGGGAGGTCACCGGTTCCCTGTCTGTCCAGGGCTTTAACAAGTTTATATGATATATCTGATAGGGTTTCCTCTTACCTGGTTGGTGGACTCTATAATTTACCTCTCCCACTTTTTCTACAACTTCAAATGGGCCTTGCCACCTGGCCAAGAATTTACTTTCCATAGTGGGAATCAACACCGATACCCGATCCCCCACTTGGAAGTTCCTTATTTTAGCAGCCCTATTATAGACCCATCGTTGAGCCTCCTGGGCTTTGTGCAAATGTGTCTTTTTTTTTTTTCAAAATAGATTTTTATTGTATTTTCAACATATAGTAACAACATTGACATCTTAAACGAATAGACATCTCAACAGAAAAGAATAATGCTGCCAAAGTAAGATGGCGTAACAATGTAGAACCTGTAGCAATTGTTGTACATTAAATGTTACAATTCTTTGCATATATAGAATCATGAAGCAATAAGTCACAGCTATAATAAAGAAAAATAAAAAAATAAAAATAAAAGGAGGACGAAAAGAAAGGAGAGAAATAAGCATGAGCCGTTGTTTCTAGTTATGGTGAGATAAGGGGGAGGGGATTGCCTCCGTCCGAGCACCCCAAAGGGTGCTAGACTGTGCTCGAGCAGGGGCAACCCTGTTCCTGTGCAACACAATTTTCCCAGCGTAGTCATCAAACAGAGTTAGGGGTGTAATGTCTTAGTCAATTCGTCGGATTGGTACCAGTCAGTCCATTGTTGCCATTTATGTAGTACACACTCTTTGTTGTGGTGCCGTAGAGTCAGGGTAGTTTCATGGATAAAGTGTTCGTGTGTGGTATTGATCACCTCTCGGAGGCAGGGGGGGATCTGAGTTTTTCCCATTTCCTAGTGATGCTGAGGCGAGCCGCCAGTAGTATGAGTCATGATATATCTAGACGGATTGGGGATTCTATCCGCGTTCAAGGAAAGCAATGCCAGTGAAGGTTGTTGTTCCACTGTTATGCCCGTCACTTCGGAGAGCAAGCGAAAAACTGAGTGCCAAAAGAGGGAGAGCTTGGGGCATGACCAAAATGTGTGGAGAAGGTCACCTGGGTGGCCACAGAGCCTCCAGCAGGAGCCATCCAATGTTGCGTTGAATTTGGACAGTTTGTCGGGGGTCAGGTACCAACGGTATGTCATTTTGTATGCGAGTTCCCAGATAGTGGAGCAGCTAGTGGCCTTATATATCGATTGGGCAGCTTTTTCCCATTGGTCTAAGGTGAAGGTTTGTTGTAGATCCTTTTCCCATCGGACGAGAGCGATAGAGGTAGAGAATTTAGTCTTGGATTGGAGCAAGTTATAGAACATAGTAATGCCCTTTTGGTGTGTGGTAGCGGACTTAAAATATATCCAAGCAGGTTGGGGTAGTTTACACACTATTGAGGGGAGTGATTGGAGGCAGTGTTGGGTGCGGATGTGTAGAAAGATGTCTGAATTGGGAAGTAGGTATTCTTTTTGTAGTGTCGGAAAGGATTTGGGTTTATCTCCCTCAAAAAGATCTGAGATGTATGTGATACCTTTGTCTTTCCATTTGGAATAGGAGGTTGAGAACATCAGCCTCTGTAGAGCTTCAATTGGGATTTGGACTACCGCTCGTGCTTGGTGATTTGAGGTGTTCTGTAAGAATTTAGCCCAAGATTTTATGGTTGCTACAATCGTTGGTGGGCAATGGGGGGGGGGCAGTTTTGCTCCCAGAGTGTTGGCAAAAATCATTGAAGGCAGTGAAGTGCTTTTGGCTAGGGATGATTCAATTTTCCTCCAAATTGTGTAAGGGGGAGACGGAAGGAACCATTCTCTTGATTGTGTGAGGACGGATGCTATATAATAATCTTGGAAGCTAACAAGACCGAGACCTCCATGCATTCGATGTTTGGCTAGTTGATAGTGGGCGCATCTCGGTTTTTTTGTCCTTCCAGAGAAATTTGGACAGTATCGATTGAAGTGAGTTGAGGTAGTTGAGAGGCAGGGGAATGGGTATCGTGCGAAAGAAATAAAGTATTTGGGGGAGATGTAGCATTTTAAATGCCGCCAGGCGGCCTAGCCATGAGAATTCAAAGGACGCCAACTTGGCAAGATCCGCCTGTAATTTAGACCGGGCCGGCAAATAGTTAGCCGCAAACAAGGACTTTGTAGAGGCGGTTAATTTAATGCCCAGGTACGCTATGCTATGATCCGCCCATATGTAAGGGAATCGTTGTTTGAGGCGATTACAGGTGATAGGGTCTAGTCCTAAGTTCAGTATGTAAGATTTAGTCTCATTGGCTTTATAATATGAAACTTCACCAAACCAAGTTAGCGTCCTTTGGATCTCTGAAAGAGATTTGTCAGGTTCAGTAATCATGAGGATCACGTCATCGGCGAACAGACTAATTTTGTGTTCTAGACCTGCTAAATGAATGCCAGAAATTTGTTTATTGGATCTTATGCTTTCTGCTAATGGCTCCATGACCAGGTTAAATATGATGGCCGATAGTGGGCAGCCTTGTCTCGTGCCATTCGTGATCTTGAATGGCGAAGAGAGAGTGTCTGCTGAGAACACTCGGGCAGAGGGTTGGGAGTAAAGAGCCATTATCGCTTTGTGTATGGTGCCAGTGATTCCGAATTTGAGTAATACTGCTGAAATGTATGCCCAGTGCACCCTATCAAATGCCTTTTCGGCGTCTAGGGAGAGGAGAAGTGAGGGGACTTTGGCATTTTCTACGTGATGTATAATATTTATCATCCGGCGGGTTGCATCAGAGGCTTGGCGGCCCCTGGTGAAGCCCGATTGTTCTTGAGAGATTAGGGTGGGGAGGATATTTTCTATTCTAGTGGCAATGAGTTTGGCGTAGATCTTTAAGTCAAGATTGAGCAATGAGATGGGGGCGGAAATATAATTTCTGTGGTGGTAAATGGGTCATTTAGGCAGGAAAGTTGTTCAGGAGTGATCGAGGGGAGGTTTACACTATCAAGAAATGTTTGGGAGATGGGGCGGAAATTTTTTGGGGCTGTGGGTTCTTTACCTGGTTTGGGGAGAGTAATTATGATTGCTGTGAGCATATCAGTAGGGAATGAGGAAGAGTTTGCTGAGACATTGAATGTTTGGCACAGTGTGGGGGCTAGAATATGTTTGAATTTTTTGACAGGGGAGTTTGTCTATTGCTGATATAATTTCTGTGGTGGTAAATGGGTCATTTAGGCAGGAAAGTTGTTCAGGAGTGATCGAGGGGAGGTTTACACTATCAAGAAATGCTTGGATCTTTGCTTGTGAGGGTTGGGGAGTGGCGGGGTCATTTCTAAGATTATATAGATCAGCGTAGTAGGCGCTGAATGCCTCTGCTATAGAATTGGGCTTAAGAAGTTTTTTGTTTGTGTGAGGGTGGAATAGATATGGGATTTTTGTTTTGTTCCTATGGCCTTTAATTCGCTGGGACATAGCTTTCCCTGCTTTATTTCCTGTAGTGTAGGAAGTGGCTTTGAGGATCTTGTACATTTTTTCATACTTTGCGAGGAGTAGTGAGCGTAATTCATGTCTAAGTTTGAATATTTTCGTTTGTAAGGAAGGAGAGGGATTAGTCTTATTAAGAAGTTCGGTTGACGTTATGGCAGTCGTGATTTCGTCCAGTCTTTGTGCTTTCTGTTTTTTTGCTCTGGCTCCCATTTGTAAAAATACCCCCCTTATAACTGCCTTATGGGCGTTCCACACCACCAGCGGGTCTGACACTGATGTTTGGTTAAGGGAGAAATATTCTTCTAGTTGGTTTTTAATGGGCGTAGAGTAGCATGGGGTATCTAGTAAATAATTGTTAGCTCTCCAGATGTAGGAGTTAGGTTGGGATGAGTTGTCATCGCTGGTGACACTAATGGGAGCGTGGTCTGACCAGGTGGTGGTGTGAATAGATGCGTCCGTTACTCTTTGCAATAGCCAGCTATCAGCTAGAAACAAATCGATTCGTGAGTAGGTGTTATGACGCGGCGAAAGGAACGTGAAGTCCCTTTCGCTCGCATGACAACACCTCCACACGTCAAACAAATCATTGTTAGAAATAAATTTATCTAGAGAAGGAGAATGTCTTTTGAGATCTGCAGTAGAGTCCAATGAGACATTAGGGACCAAGTTGAAGTCCCCGCAAAACAAAAGATGACCTTTCTGTAGTTTCCGAGGTGCTCTCAAGGTTTTCCTGATAAAGGGTATTTGGCCTTGGTTTGGGGCGTATATAGAAGTGATGATGTAGTCAATGTTGTTTATTGAACAGTGCAGGAAGATGTATCGCCCGTTGGGGTCTGTGATACATTGGTATAGCTGAAAGAGGACAGTGTCTCTAATTGCGATCATTACTCCGCGCTGTTTCTTGGAGTAAGATGATTGGAATACATGTGGAAATTGTCTGTTCTTGCAGTTGGGGGATGAGTTTATGTCAAAGTGAGTTTCCTGAACGCAGATTACATCACAATTGTGAGCTAGTGCAGACTTCCATAGGGATGAGCGCTTTGCTGGATGGTTCAAACCATTAGCGTTGATGGATAAGATAGTGATCCCCATGTTGTGTTTCAGGAGTAATGAGGTGCAGAGAAGGTACTCACAGTTACCGCTGTATGTGGTCTGGCACTCGTTGGTTTAGTTGAGGTGGGTGGTCACTGTTCTGGATGCGTCCCAAAGGTCTGAAGACGTGAGGGAAGAGGAGCGCCTCTTGCGCACGATGGATCACTCAGGCAGAGTTCTTTGGATGCAAGGTGGACAGAGTTAAGTGGCAGGTTATCGGAGTGCTGGAGGAGAAAAATGGATTAGTACACAAGTCAACAATATATGAGCGGGTAATGTGTGTTTGTCGTTTCTAGGTTCGTTGGAAGTAGGCTTAGTTCTCTCAATCCTTAGGTAGGTGGAATCATCAGCACAAAAAGTACTGGAGAGTGCTATTATTAAAAAAGGGTAAGTACCAAATTGATGGGCTCAGTTTAGAGCAGACAGGTAAGTCTGTAATACACCAAAAAAAAAAAAAAAGGAATCCAAATAAAAATAAAAATAAAGAGAAGGAAAAGGTAGTACACTTCTGATAACTATGGGTGTAGAATTGTGCCGTAGGCAATCCAGTCAGCAAACTGAAGCTCAACAGAGCGGCTGACCAAAATCAGGGGTAAGTTCAGAAAGCAGATGACAGGTCGCATGTGCAGACCGGACTCCAAAGTGCGTTACTTGTAGCAAGGTGGGCTAACGCATTAGTAGTTGTTACGTTTGGGTTTTGCCGTATGCGGACCAAAGGAGAAGGGGTTCGGGCCCTTTTGTGGCTCAGGATGGAGCTGTTGGGGGTCAGGAAGTATTCCCCATGCGTGGAGAAGTTTCAGGCCGCCT
This sequence comes from Lithobates sylvaticus, assembly GCA_028564925.1. NCBI lineage: Eukaryota > Metazoa > Chordata > Amphibia > Anura > Ranidae > Lithobates > Lithobates sylvaticus. Next base: position 135,425,482 of record CM053033.1, read on the forward strand.
TCTAGGGTGGATATGGCGTGTGGGATGCCATTGTGTGTGGCCAGTATTGTGGCAGGGTGACGCCATTTGTACGTGATTTGGTGATTATTCATCGCCTTGGTGATAGTTTTGAGCTGCCTCCTCATCTGGAGTGTGTATTGTGACAAGTCGGCGTACAGCTGAATGTCTGCGTATGGTGACGGGAGCGGAGACATTTCTCTTGCTTTCCTCAGAATTTGCGCTTTAGCTTGGTAAAAATGTACTTTTAGGAGCACATCCCTAGGGATGTCAGCCTCAAGATGGCGGGGTTTGGGCAACCTGTGTATTCGGTCAATAGTAAGTTCTATAGGGGTCAGATCCGGAAGCATGCTAGAAAACAAGGTGTTAGCGTAATTGTGCAAATCTTTGGGAGGAATTGATTCTGGTATGCCACGTATTTTTACATTATTGCATCTGGAGCGATCCTCGAGGTCTGCGATTTTCGCTTTGATCCAAGTACTATCCTCTTTTTGTTCTGTGTATGCATCTACCAGATCATTCACAGTCTCAGTGCAGTCCTCCATTTTGTTTTCTATGAATTGCATTCTGTTATCCATGTGCTTCATTTCTAATGAGAACCTGTTAATCAATGCTGACAGGTTTGTCATAAGAGAGGATTGCAGGGATAGGAGCATGTCCTTCATGGTAGTATCAAGTAAAGGTTGGCCAGAGGTTGGGAATTGTGCAATAGAGGATTGGAGTGAGGAGATAGCATTATCATTATGTAAGGCTGTACTCACTGTGTCAGCGGCCTGTTCGGATACATCCATCCGCATTCTCGATTTGGCTGGACTTTGGGAGGCCAGGGGGTCAGATGAGGAGGCAGATGGGAAGGGAGATGAGAATCCATCCCTTATTTCTGGTGGATGTGGCCCAGGAGGGTCGGCATATTGTAATGCTTGTCGTGCTGATCCGCCGCCGGCGCCATCTTGGGCCTTGTTTTGAGTGCGGCGCGGCTGGAAGGAGAAAGATTCCAGCCTCTTAGGCCCTTTTTCCTGGATCCTTTTGCGGGACATCGGTGCAGCGGAAGATGGGGGAGAAGGATGAGGAGCTGTGGGGTCCGATGACAGGTGCTGTGGAGCCCGTTAGTCGATGTATGCCGGTCTGCTATGCGGAGCTCTCAACTCAGGCAGCCATTCTCGTGCGCGCGCAAGCAACGCCCCCCTGTGCAAATGTTTCTTGACTAGTGGCATCACAGTTTGGATCCTCTCCTGCATTTGGGAAACATATTCAAGAACACTCTTATGCTGAATAGGTTCACTTTCCGATTCCTCTTTAACAAAATCCAGTAGTCCGCGAGGTCTCCGCCCATATACCAACTCAAAGGGCGAAAACCCAGTGGAGGCTTGGGGCACTTCCCGGATAGCAAACAGGAGAGCGGGTAACAGGTAGTCCCAGTCTTTCCCATCCCTTTGTACAACTCTCTTGAGCATAGACTTAAGAGTCTTATTAAAGCGTTCTACCAACCCATCCGTTTGTGGATGATAGACCGATGTGCGCAGCTGTTTAATCCAGAACAGCTTACACACATCAGCCATAACCTTCAACATAAACAGGTTGTCCCCGTTCCGTGAGTATTTCCTTGGGAAAACCAGTCCGTGTAAACAACTGGAATAATTCCCAGGCAATAGCCTTAGAGGAGGTATTCTGCAGGGGTAGCGCTTCAGGATATCGGGTGGCATAGTCGAGGATCACCAGTATGTAGGAGTGACCTTGAGCCGACTTTACCAAAGGACCCACTATATCCATGGCTATCCTCTCGAATGGGACCTCAATTATGGGCAGAGGGACCAAAGGGCTCCGGAAGTGGGTCACCGGAGCAGTCAACTGACAGGTGGGAGAAGAGGTACAGTATCTCCTTACCTCTGCTTTCAGACCTGGCCAGTAAAACCGGTCAGTGATCCGTGCCTCCGTCTTTTCAACTCCCAGGTGTCCCCCTAAAACATCGTCATGGGCCAGGTCCAGGACCTTGCGTCTATACTGTTGGGGTACCAATAATTGTTCTACCACATTTTCTCTCACTTTGGTAACCCGATAAAGCAATTCATTACATACAGTGGTGTGAAAAAGTGTTTGCCCCCTTCCTCATTTCCTGTTCCTTTGCATGTTTGTCACACTTAAGTGTTTCGGAACATCAAACCAATTTAAACAATGGTCAAGGACAACACAAGTAAACACAAAATGCAATTTGTAAATGAAGGTGTTTATTATTAAAGGTGAAAAAAAAAATCCAAACCATCATGGCCCTGTGTGAAAAAGTGATTGCCCCCCTTGTTAAAACATACTATAACTGTGGTTGTCCACACCTGAGTTCAATTTCTCTAGCCACACCCAGGCCTGATTATTGCCACACCTGTTCACAATCAAGGCATCACTTAAATAGGAGCTGCTTGACACAGTAAGGTCCACCAGAAGATCCTTAAAAGCTACACATCATGCCGAGACCCAAAGAAATTCAGGAACAATTGAGAAAGAAAGTAATTGAGATCTATCAGTCTGGAAAGGGTTATAAAGCCATTTCCAAAGCTTTGGGAATCCAGCGAACCACAGTGAGAGCCATTATCCACAAATGGCGAAGACATGGAACAGTGGTGAACCTTCCCAGGAGTGGCCGGCCACCCAAAATTACCCCAAGAGCGCAGCGACGACTCATCCAAGAGGTCACAAAAGACCCCACAACAACGTCCAAGGAACTGCAGGCCTCACTTGCCTCAGTTAAGGTCAGCGTTCATGCCTCCACCATCAGGATAAGACTGGGCAAAAATGGCCTGCATGGCAGAGTTCCAAGGAGAAAACCACTGCTGAGCAAAAAGAACATCAAAGCTCGTCTCAATTTCTCCACAACACATCTTGATGATCCCCAAGACTTTTGGGACAACATTCTGTGGACCGATGAGACAACAGTGGAACTCTTTGGAAGGTGTGTGTCCAAGTATATCTGGCGTAGAAGGAACACTGCATTTCAGAAAAAGAACATTATACCAACAGTAAAATATGGTGGTGGTAGTGTGATGGTCTGGGGCTGTTTTGCTGCTTCAGGACCTGGAAGACTTGCCGTGATAAAAGGAACTATGAATTCTGCTGTCTACCAAGAGATCCTGAAGGAGAATGTTCCGACCATCTGTTCGTGTACTCAAGCTGAAACGAACTTGGGTTCTGCAGCAGGACAATGATCCTAAACACACCAGCAAGTCCACCACCAAATGGCTGAAGAAAAACAAAATGAAGACTTTGGAGTGGCCTAGCCAAAGTCCTGACCTGAATCCTATTGAGATGTTGTGGTATGACCTTAAAAAGGCCGTTCATGCTCGAAAACCCTCTAATGTAACTGAATTAGGACAATTCTGCAAAGATGAGTGGGCCAAAATTCCTCCAGGACGCTGTAAAAGCCTCATTGCACGTTATCGCAAACGCTTGGTTGCAGTTGTTGCTGCTAAGGGTGGCCCAACCAGTTATTAGGTTTAGGGGGCAATCACTTTTTCACACAGGGCCATGATGGTTTGGATTTTTTTTCACCTTTAATAATAAACACCTTCATTTACAAATTGCATTTTGTGTTTACTTGTGTTGTCCTTGACTATTGTTTAAATTGGTTTGATGTTCCGAAACACTTAAGTGTGACAAACATGCAAAGGAACAGGAAATGAGGAAGGGGGCAAACACTTTTTCACACCACTGTATTGCAAAGTGTGGCCACCGCTCATTTGTACCTGGCTCTTGGGGTACCCCATTTACTACTACAACCTGTTCCCGTGCATGGGCCAAAGTGGGGTCCTGCATCTGGGCAGTACCAAATGCCCCCTGGGGAACACCCAAATCCGGAAGGGCAGGGGTAGAGGCCACTTCCTCAACCTCTTCCCCCAGCATTACCTGAAGTGGGAAAGGTTCCCCCTCCTCAGTATTCAGGTAGGTCTGTGAACCACACATCTTGACATCCTTAAGAGTATCAGCACTAGTTTTCATCATCATTAACTAAATTAGCATTTTCATCAACTGGGTCCACATTAAGAACATTTGGCATTTCAGGGTTATTCCTCTCAACAGCAGAAACAGAGGGACTAGTTTTTTCCCCAGTCTTGGGATCGTTCAGGTAGTTCTCTTTGTCCCCACAGTTTTTCAAAAAATGGACAGCCTCGTCCTATGATAACATCATGTATCAAGTGCTTTACCACCCCCACCTCTTGAGTACCAGTGCCACATGCTGTGGAGATGGACACCGAGATGAGAGGGTACTCTCTAGTAGGGATGAGCCGAACACCCCCGGGTTCGGTTCGCACCAGAACCCGCGAACGGACCTAAAGTCTGTGTGAATTTAAGAACTCTATTAATTTACAATGAATGCGAACGTTCAAAATCAAAAGTGCTAATTTTAAAGGCTAATATGAAAGTTATTGTCATAAAAAGTGTTTTGGGACCTGGGTCCTGCCCCAGGGGACATGTATCAATGCAAATTTATTTTTTTTTTTAAAACGGTCGTTTTTTTCAGGAGCAGTGATTTTAATAATGCTTAAAGTGAAACAATAAAAGTGTAATATTCCTTTAAATTTCGTACCTGGGGGGTGTCTATAGTATGCCTGTGAAGGGGCGCATGTTTCCCGTGCTTAGAACTGTCCCTGCACAAAGTGTCATTTTTGCAGGAAAAAAAGCTATTTAAAATCACTCGCGGCTATAATGAATTGTCGGCTCCCGTAACACAGAGAACAGTCATTCATTGAAATTAATTTAAAAAAAAAAAATTAATTTAAAAAAAAAAAAAAAAAAAAAAAAAAGCGTGGGGGTCCCCCCAAATTCAATTACCAGGCTCTTCAGGTCTGCTATGCATATTAAGGGGAACCCCGGCCAACAAAAAATAAATAAATGGCGTACCAGACCCTTATCTGAGCACGCAACCTGGCAGGCCCCCCTCCCTCCTGAACCGTACCAGGCCACATGCCCTCAACATTGGGAGGGTGCTTTGGGGTCCCCCCCAAAGCACCTTGTCCCCATGTTGATGAGGACAAGGGCCTCGTCCCCACAACCCTGACCATTGGTTGTGGGGGTCTGTGGGCGGGGGGCTTATCAGAAACTGGAAGCCCCCTTTAACAAGGGGACCCCCAGATCCTGCCCCCCCGTGTGAAATGGTAAGGGGGTACAAAAGTACCCCTACCATCTCACCAAAAAAGTGTCAAAAATTGTAAAAATTACAGGGGACGGTCTTTGACAATTCCTTTATTAAAATCTTCTTTCTTCTGGTCTTCGTCCCCGTGCGTCAGAGGGGGCAGGGTCACCAGGTGGCCCCGCCCTCCATTTATAAAAGACCTGTCAGACGCAGCGAATCCTAACACAGCGGGAGCCTCCCATTGCTGGGAGCGGCCCAGAAGAGACGCCGACGTCATGGAAGAAGATGCCGGACGAGAAGACCAGAGCAAGAAGAAGCGGATCGGAGGAAGAAGAAGATGGAAGAAGAAGATGGAAGAAGATGCCGGAAGGAGAAGATGAAGAAACCGAAGGATGAAGAAAGGAAGAAGACCAGAAGAAAGAAGATTTTAATAAAGGAATTGTCAAAGACCGTCTCCTGTCATTTTTACAATTTTTGACACTTTTTTGGTGAAATGGTAGGGGTAATTTTGTACCCCCTTACCATTTCACACAGGAGGGGGCAGGATCTGGGGGTCCCCTTGTTAAAGGGGGCTTCCAGATTCCGATAAGCCCCCCGCCTGCAGACCCCCACAACCAATGGCCAGGTTTGTGGGGAAGAGGCCCTTGTCCTCATCAACATGGGACAAGGTGCTTTGGGGGGACCTCAAAGCACCCTCCCAATGTTGAGGGCATGTGGCCTGGTACGGTTCAGGAGGGAGGGGGGGCGCTCTCGTGCGGCCTGCCAGGCCTGGTATGGATTTTTGAGGGGGGCCCCACGCCATTTTTTTTTGGCCGGGTTCCCCTTAAAATCCATCCCAGACCTCAAGGGTCTGGGATGGATTTTGAGGGGGGCCCCACGCCATTTTTTTTTTTGGCTGGGGTTCCCCTTAATATCCATAGCAGACCTGAAGGGCCTGGTTATTGAATTTGCGGGGACCCCCACGCTTTTTTTTTTTTTGTTTTGTTTTTTATCAATGACTTTTTTTTTTTTTTCAATGACTTTCAATGAATGACTGTTCTCTGTGTTACGGGAACCGGCAATTCATTAGCCGCAGATGGCTGCCTTAGATGACACAACAGGATGAAGAAAGGAAGGAAGGTGTTTTAATGTGATACTGCAATGCTGTACTAACAGCATACACGCACTAATCCCCAGAATCACAGCACAGATAATGTCAGCAGTCAGCAGCACTGCACAGCAGAGCACATAATATCCCTGACACGATGGAACACAATATACGAGGCCGCCGGCGCGGCGGCCTTATATAATGTGGGGCATGTACTAAACCCCCTGAGCTATAATAGGATGCCTGTGGCCAATTATGGCTCTCCTCGCCGCTGGCTCTATGATGATTGGCCAAGCATGCACTGTGACCCCGCATGCTTGGCCAATCATCAGCCAGCAATGCACTGCGACTGGCGCAGTGCATTGCGGGCCGCTCGCATCACACAAATTTGATGTGAGTGGCCCAAAAAGTTCTGGGCTCGCCGAGTGGGCGAACGCCCGATGTTCGATTCAAACATGGGTTTGAATCGAACACCGAGCCCATCCCTACATCCCTAATCTCTAGTGTCCCCGTGAATGCACACAACCTGTAAAGTTTTGCTTACTGGACTGATCTTCCCAATTACTCTAGGATGAACCAGGGTTACCATGCTTCCGGAGTCCAGCAAAGTCCGGGCAGGGAGGTGGTTCACTTGGACTTCACACTCAAATTTCTCTTCTCCAAGGTCAAGATGTGTTGTACATGCTCTATGGGCAAAAAAAGACCCCCTCCGAAGAACCCTGCATTCCATGGGCTCCTCTTGACGAGGGCAGTGGGCCCGCGTATGGCCCCAGGAATGACATTGCCAACATTGTACATCCCCTCCTCTCCAAACAGGAACAGATCGCTGAGGAGGTACCGGGAGTGACTCTTGACCTTCGGGGGTGTTGATTCCAGGGCTCCGAGGAACATCATTTCGAAGGGCAGCAGTCGATCGAATAGGCCTTGGCAGACTGGGCCCTTGGCGCTTGGTAGGGCCAAGCAGATCCTCCATCTCGACAAGGAGGTTCACAGTTTTGGGGTCTCCATGGCTGACCCACCGTTGAAGGTCGTCTGGCAGTGACTGTAGGTATCGGTCCACCACGACCCGCTCCAGGATTTGGGGGCCAGACAACACTTCGGGCTGCAGCCATTTTTTTACCAGGTCATGCATTTGAGACCGCGGTGGACGATCTGGACGATACTTCCATTGGTGCACTTGTTGGGCCCGAGCGGCCGTAGTGACCCCCAAACGAGCCAGTATTTCTGCCTTTAGTATTTGATAGTCTTTAGCGTCATCTGGCGGCAGGTCGCAAAAGGCTTTTTGAGGATCTCTGGTGAGGAAAGGGGCAATTAGGCTGGCCCACTGGTCCTGGGGCCACCCTTCTCTCTCTGCCGTCCTTTTAAATGTTGCAAGAAATGCCTCTACACCATCACTCAGGGACAACTTCTGCAAAAAATGGCTTGCCCTCATGGTCACCTGGTTGCCAGGGGCAACAGCAGCTTGCTCACGACCCTGAGAAAGCTGCTGCACTACTTATTTTAAGGCAGTCACCTGAGCCTGCATAACCCCTTGCAGGGTTGCTTGTTGTACCTCCAGCTGGGTTGCTAAGCGCTGATTAGCTTCCTCATGGCGGGTCTGCGCTTGCATATTAGCCAGGAACAGCTGTTTAATTAGTTCCTCCATTGCTTCAGCTTTCAGGGTTTGGGCAGCTTTAACCCCAGAATCCACTGTACTGTCCCTTTAAATTTCAGTTTAAGTTCAAATGCAAAAACAGCAACAAAAATACCTGTTACTCTGTCCTGCCCGCATTCGAGCACCACTTGTAAAGTTCGGGGGACCAGCTAGATCGCAGGACACAGGCTTTTCACTCAAAAGGAGGTTTATTGAACTTAAATAGCTTTACAGCAGCAAAAACAAAAGAAAGAGATTTCAGTCTCACCGATTTGCAAAGTCCAGAATTGCTATCGTAATCAAACAGTCCTTGGTTTCTGTTGCAGGTAGCTTCCCCTGCCAGGAGGCTTCCAGGCAGGACACTGCTGTCCACTTTTTTTTGCTGCAAACCAAACACAAAACACCATCCACCATCTCCTCTACACTCCTCCACACCAATCTACAACTTACTATCCTGTTTTAAACCCACTTCCTTTGACAGGTGAGTTAACCCTTTTTGTTCCTTTTTTGTTCCCACAGTCGAAACAGAGGGGAAACATAGCGTCCTTCCGGGACCCAGCCACGGTGTCCTGTACAATTGCTTTTCAGGGATTTCTAAAAATGTAAATACTACTTATCTTGGTGCTTTTCTGTAGTAACGGAGTTATAGAATTATTTTGGATTGGAACTCTAAAACAAAGTTAATACTACAGCTGCAGGAACAGATTCACAGGACTCAATCACTGTGTTTAAAATGTTCGTTCAGTGTCAAAATGTATTATTACATGTTATTTTATACATAGATAAGAAGGGGGTGGTGTGAGATGTTATTAAAAACAAACAAAAAGAAATATGTTATTAAAAGCTAACAAATTAAATATATTATTAAAAGCTAGCCAATAGAACAATTGCAAAAGTAAAACCTTGAGAGGGGAGGGGGGAGTAGAGAGCTTCTAGCAGAAGATGTGTCTGTGTGTTAGGTAAAGGTTACAGAACACATTTAAAAAAAAACCAAAAAAAAAAACATGGAGTCCCTTTTGCTTAACTGACAAATACAGTGAATGTCCATGTCATTTCCCTCCTTTTGTTTTTTGTTTTTTTACACCATTCTTCTCTGTGTTACATTTAGCTGATTGCTGGTAACTCCTGTTACATTGGCACAGAGAGATGGCGTCCAGTTCAGCTCTCTCCTAACTTTCGCACAATAATGGGTTCATCAGGGCTGGTGGACCATTTGTTGGTACAGCGGTAGTCACACAGAGGCAAAGCCTTATGAGGAAGTAATTAACAACAATGAGAAATAGGAACATCACAATGTAAGCACCTAGTTTCTGTAACCATGTTGCTATGCCATATAAAAAGTCACCAAAACCTCCCAATTCCTTAAAGGGGTTCCATCCATCTTTAGCAATATCTCTGGCCTTATTCTGTAGTTCTCTCATCTTAGCAAGATGCCCTTTAATATTGTCCTCATTATCAGAAATGTATATACCACTGTTAGTGTGAAATACCTTGCAAATCCCACCTTGAGCTGCAGTGAGATAATTTAGCGTTAATCTGTGCTCTAATACTACTTTTTTAAGCTGAGCCATTTCTTCACCTAATAAACCTATATCAGTGGTAGTAAGGTTAATAATCTCATCTACAATTCTAGTGTAATTATTTATTCTTTTCATTACTTCAATTCCCCATCCTGTCCAGGAAGGGAACCATGACCATGCCATGTCACCTTCAGTGAACAGCTCTCTTTTGAACATGAAAGGGTATTCTGGACTTCGATCTGGTCGCACTGTATCTTTGCGAACAGCCAAAGCAGGTGCTAACTTCCCAATATAACATGTTCCTGTAACATTAGTAGGAGGCCAGAAGTAAGCTTTATTTCCACATATATAATATAACCCTCTACATATGGATTTTATACCTGCTCCTAAAAAAGTGGAAGCAATAACATGGAATCTCAGGTAACCGATATTGGGAACAGTGAGCAATTTGTACTATAAATGGTTATATTTAGTTCTTGATCTGGGATATAATAATATTGACCATAGTTTCGTCCATTAACTGTAATTTTTGCTCCAGTGCAATCTGAATTGCCCAACTGTGTACATTTAGTGTTAAACGTAATTGTAATGTTTAAACAAATCTGTGGAGTGTCTATCTGTTTTGAGACCATCAAAGTTACTGATCTGTGCTCATTAGCTGTGGAGACTATGTATGAGCCATTTATTCTGGTCCTGTTTTGATCAGAGAATTTAAGAGGCATTGCTATCATAGGTATTGTTCCTGTTTGGGAATGTAAGTGAGAACACACCCAGCAGTTACTAGCATTGCTATGGGTGGCATACAATTTTAACATTTGGATGAAAGGGTTATTTTTCCATGTCTCAGTTCTCACAAACAACAAAAAGAAAAGAAACATCATCATCATTTTTTCAAAGGATATCATCACTTCAGGATTTTCTTGCAGTGACTCGCATGAATTTCAGGTGGGCTTTCCTTCCAACTTGACAGCGGAACAGGTTGTCAAAAGCACCAAATGTGGTCCATCAAATTTTGGTTCTAGTGGCTTTCTGACATGTCGCTTGACTACTACCCAGTCACCGGGTTGGATTCTGTGAATACCTGAAACAGAATCTGTGTCGGGGATAGATTTATAAATACCTTCATGTAATTTATTCAATGTTCTTTGCAAAATCTGAACATATTCTAACAGATTAGAGTGAAAAGCCTCAACTGTTGGGGAAAATATAGCCCTGTTTTGGGTGGCCCTCCAAATAAAATCTCATAGGGGGACAGCCCATGTGGTTGTTTAGGGGTAGTTCGTACAGAATATAGGGCTACTGGCAAAGCTTCCACCCATTCTTTTCCTGTATCTGCTTTCATTTTTGCACATTCGTTTTTCAAAATTCCATTAAGTCTCTCAACTTTACCACTACTTTGTGGATGATAAGGTGTATGGAAAGCTTGCTGTATGTGAAGGGCTTCCATTACTTCTTTCATTACTTTCCCAGTAAAATGGGTTCCTCTGTCACTCTCAACAGTTTCAGGAACTCCATATCTACAAACTGTTTCATTCAAAATTTTCTTTGTTGTTGTTTTTGCATTTGCTTTAGCTATCGGCCAGCACTCAGGCCAACCTGAGAACATGTCAACACACACTAAAGCGTACTCATAGGTGCCTATTCTGGGCATCTGAATGTAGTCTATTTGAATTCTTTGGAAAGGGAAATCTGGCTTAGGAGAATGCTTTTGGGGGAACATGGACAGGCCTCCCTACATTGTACAGAGCACAAGTGAGACATGAAGCACAAAACCTGGCTGCAAATGCACTAAATCCAGGTGCTATCCAATAGCAGTTAGTAAGTGCCACCATCGCGCTCTTAGCAAGATGACTGACGCCATGTGCCAGTTGTGCTAAAACTGGGTACAAATTCCTGGGTAGACACCATCTTTTGTCAGCGCTCCACAGGCCCTGCTGATTTTGGGTAGCATTACATTTGATCCACTTATCCTTCTCTTCATCAGGGACCTGGTTCTGCAACTGAATTAAAGTTTATACATCCCACTGCTCTTGTTGAGGGTCCTGGGCGACCCCTACAGTAGGTGCGACTCCAAATGCCATAAGGGCAGCATCCTTTGTCGCTTGGTCCGCTAAAGCATTTCCTCTGGCTGTCATGTAATTTTCCATTGCATGTCCTTTTACCTTCAAAATGGCAACTTCTGCTGGTTTCTGAAAAGCCTTAAATAGCCATTCTATGAGTTTTGCATGTCTCACTGGCTTCCCTGAAACTAGTCAGGAAGTTCCATGCTTTCCAAATAGGCCCAAAATCGTGAGCTATTCCAAACGCATATCTGCTGTCAGTGTAAACGTTTCCCCCTAGAAGATGACATGCTTTGACTACAGCACACAACTCTGCTTCCTATGCTGACATCTGGAGTATCAATGCTTCCTGTTGTAAAATGGTGTCTGTAGTGGTTACAGCAAACTTTGTGTGTGGCTGACCATCATCAGTTTAAAATCTGGGATCATCTACGAATAAGTGTGTCACAATATGATAAGGGCTCATCTTTTGCTGGTGTGACAGAGGCCCTTTATACCTCCATCAGAGCCATACAATCATGAGAAAAACTCTCAGGTTCTACATCAGTACCATTTGTTGCATCTTCCTCATCAATTATAGGAAGAAGAGTAGCCGGATTTAAAGTTAAACATCGTTTGGTTGTTAAATTCGATGGAGCAAAAAGAGCAGACTGGTACTTGTCAAATCTACTGGCAGACACATGTCTGGTATTTACTATATTCATGATTTCCTGTACTGCATGTGGTACATACAGGGTCAGAGCAGAATCCAGTAAAAGCTCAGTTACTTTTTCTAGCAGCAAAATGCAGGCTGCTATGGCTTGCATACAACTGGGGGAGCCTTTGATGACAGGGTCTAATGAGGCTGATACATACATCACAGGCCTTTGCTTGTCTCCATGTAGCTGGGTGAGTACACCTGCAGCAAATACATTGACTTCATGAAAGAACAATGATAAAGTCTAAAGCCCCATACACACGGTCAGACAATCCGCGGACCAGGTCGGTCGGATCCTGTCCGTCATACTTTGTCTGATGTTGGTTTTGCGTACACACAGTCGGACAAAGTTGTCGGAAAATCCGATCATTCTGAACGTGGTGACGTTTGTTGCCTACGACGGGACTACTTAGAGGCTAGTAGCCAATAGCTTTGGTCTTGTAATGTGATCTGAGCATGCGTAGCACTTTGTCCGGTCGGACAACCGTACACACGATCGGATTTGGTGTGATCGGACCGTGTTGTCAGCAAATCTTTCCAGCAGGAGATAAGACTTTGTCCGTCGGACAATCCGACGTACACTGTCCGATGGTGCATACACACGGTCTGATTTTTCAACACCATTGTCCGATCGGACAGAATCCATGAAAAAGTCAGACCGTGTGTATGGGGCTTTAGTATAGTCAGGCAGTCCAATGGGAGCTTCAGACAAAATTTTAATAAGCTCCTTCATCTGCAATTCATTGTTCCATGTGAGTTTGAAAGGGTTTCTAGTGGTAGCCTCATATAGGAGTTCTCATGCATTTGGAATCCAGTCCCTACAATATCCCACTAACCCCAGTTGCCGTACATTTCTTGGCTTTTCAAATTTTTGGAGAGTTTTAACTCGATCTGGGGTTAGGTGAGGATTCCATGTTAAATGCAGTGACCCAGGAAGATCACTTTCTCTTGGCAGTATTGTAGCTCATCTTTGCTAACTGTGTTGTTACCGTTATAGAGAAACATGAGAAGGCTTACTGTTTCTCTGCTACAAATGTCCTTTGTATCAGAAAAAATAAGCAAATTGTCTATGTACTGAAGCAAAACTGTGTTTGGGTGTGAGGGCGCCATTGGTCCAATACTTGCTTTAACGCAGTATTATATTCAGAGGGGCTACTCACACAGCCTTAGGGCAATCTTGTCCATGCTAACTTTTGGGCATCATGGGTAAATAAAAAAAGGTGCCAGCAATCTGGGTGCAGTGGCACCAAAAAGAAAGCGTTTGCAATATCGATCACTGTAAAGCAGGTGCTGGAGGTGGGGGTTGGGCACGATCAGGGTATCTGCCTCAATTATATTGTTAATGGCTCTCGAATCATGCACCATGCAGTATGTCACCTGCCCACCCTTCTTGTTTGGCTTCTTTGCAATTGGGAACGGGTGTGTTGACTTGGGACTTAATTGGTACAACAACCCGTGCTGCTTTCAGTTGAGTGATTTGATCCTTTATCCCCTCAGTCTGAGCAATACTCAGTGGGTACTGTTTAATCTGTAGAAGATGGGCTCCTGGTTTAATTTTTATCATGACTGGGGTGCAATCCAGCAGACCTACATCATATTTGCTGGTGGCCCATAATTCAGCGGGAATCACTTTCAATTTTGGTGGAAATGGCGGAGTGGAGTCTTGGTTTAAAAATACTCAGGCAGAATTTAAAACTTCTCCTGACAGACTGCTGACCACTTGGACTCCTGTAGGAGTGTAGTCTATTTTTGTAAAATTTGGTTCAAAATGTCAGCTCAGAAAAGATTTGTAGGAACTGTGTCTGAAACTAACACTTTAGTGACAATTTCTGTTTGCTGTCCTAGCCTGAGTTTATGTGGCTTGGACTCAACCAAATCAGTAGAGGTCCCGGTTAGGCAAACACCAGAGAAAACATTTATAGATAATAATCCTGGAGGTAAGTCTTTGATATTAAAAACACACGGCTTGCACCAGTATCGATTTAAACAGGTTAATACTGTTTCTCCTCCAGGATAGGGGAGTTCTTGTAAAAATACTTTTACTCTGGCCTCGGGACTAGGAATGGGCCCGATGTTCGATTCAAACCCATGTTCGAATCGAACATCGGCCGTTCGACTGCTCGTCGAGCCCAGAACTATGTGGGCCGTTAGCATCAAATTTGTGTGATGCGAACGGTCCACGATGCACTGCGCTAGTCACAGTGCATTGCTGGCTGATGATTGGCCAAGCATGCACTGTGACCACACATGCTTGGCCAATCATAGAGCCAGCGGCGAGTAGAGCAATAATTGGCCACAGGCAGGATGCCTGTGGCCAATTATAGCTCAGGGGGTTTAGTACACGCCCCACACTATATAAGGCCGCCGCACCGGCGGCCTCATGTAGTGTGTTCCGGTGTTAGTCAGTGATATTATCTGCTGTGATTCATTCTGCAGTGCTGACATTATCAGCTGTGATTCATTCTGCAGACATTATCTGCTGTGATTCTGGGGATTAGTGTAGTGTGTGCATGCTGTTAGTATAGCACTGCAGTATCACATGAAACCACCTTTACCCTTCTGCCTGTTGTCATCTAAGGCAGCCAGACAGCCATCTGCAGGAGTTAGCGTGTGTGTGTGTGAGTATAGCACAGCAGTATCACATTAAACCACCTCAGCCTGTATCTGCCCTCTGGCCCTGTTGTCATCTAAGGCAGCCAGACAGCCATCTGCAGGAGTTAGCGTGTGTGTGCTGTGTGAGTATAGCACAGCACACAATAAACCACCTCAGCCTGTATCTGCCCTAAGGCCCTGTTGTCATCTAAGACAGCCAGACAGCCATCTGCAGGAGTTAGTGTGTGTGCTGTGTGAGTATAGCACAGCACACTTAACCACCTCAGCCTGTATCTGCCCTAAGGCCCTTTTGTCATCTAAGACAGCCATCTGCAGGAGTTAGTGTGTGTGCTGTGTGACTCCAGCACAATATACACTACCCACTACAATGTCTGGAAGACCGACAAGGAGAGGCAGACAGTCCCGAGCCAAGAAAACAGGGAAAGCAGGCTCTGTGTCAAGAGACAACAGTGCTGGTCGTGGACGTGGTGCATCGTCATCAGCACGTGGCCATGGGACACGCTTGTCCTTCTTTTCGGCAGCTGGACATGTTGAGCCGCATCATGCCGAAGGCTTGGTAGAGTGGATGACCAAGCCCTCCTCATCCTCTCTCACCCAGGCTCAGGGTACTGGCAAAGCAGCTGCCAACGCGTACTCAATGTCATCATCAGGCACCCCTTCCCTAGACCCCCCATGTCCTCCTGAGGAGTCCCCCGAACTGTTTGAGCACAGTGTTGGGTACATGCTCCAGGAGGATGCCCAGCGTTTTGAAGGCTCAGATGATGATACCCAGCTAGAGGAAGGCAGTAGCGTGAGCGCAGAGAGAGGGGATGCTCAAGGACAGCAATCTGGCAGTCATGTTCCACCAGCTGCAGCTTACTGCCAGGTTTGCTCCAGTGGTGAAGAGGGAGGGGATGATGCGGTCACTGACTCCACGTGGGTGCCTGAACGGAGAGAGGAGGAGGAGGAGGAGGCGGCACATCTCCAATGAGGCAGGATGCCCTCTGGGGGCCAGCTTGAGGCCAGCACACCAACTGAATCACACAGCAGAGCTCCGCCTGTGCAGGGCACTCCCTCTGCACGTTCTTACAAAAGTTTTTTGGCGTGGGCCTTTTTTGAGATGAGTGCATCAGATCGCACCACTGCTATTTGCAACATATGTCTGAAGCGTATCTCGCCTGGCCAAAACATCAGCCGCTTGGGCACCACAAGCATGACCAGACATATGTCGACCTGCCATGCAGCTCGTTGGCAAGCGCACATTAAAGACCCACACCAAAGAACAAAGCGGACCTCTCCTTGCTCCTCATCAGCTGGGATCTCCAACCCCACTATACCTTCAGTCCTCTCGGAAAGCTGCACTGAGAGGAATGAAGGTATAGAATTAGGTGTGTCACAGCCAAGTACTTGCGGGCACTCTGCTAGCAGTACACCGACGTCCGATTCTACCAGGCAAATTTCCCTGCCCCAGCTGCTGGACCATCGAAAGAAGTTTACTCCCAGCCATCCACATGCCCAGCGGTTGAATGCTAGCTTGGCTAAATTGCTAGCACTTCAACTGCTGCCTTTTCAGTTGGTAGACTCGGCCCTCTTCCGTGAGTTTGTGCAATGTGCGGTTCCTCAGTGGCAGGTTCCCAAACGACACTTTTTCTCACGGAAGGCGATTCCGGCTCTCTACCGGCATGTGGAAGGCAATGTCCATGCCTCGCTGGACAGGGCGGTCAGCGGTAATATTACCGCTGACTCATGGTCCAGCAGACATGGACAGGGACGTTACCTGTCTTTCACGGCCCATTGGGTCACTCTTTTGGCAGCTGGGAAGGATGCAGGACAAGGTGCAGTAGTGTTGGAGGTTGTTCCGCCACCGCGCCTCCAAAATGCTACTACTGGTTGTGACACACCTCTCTCCTCCACCCCTCCTCTTCTTCTTCCTCCATGGCCTCTTCGAGTGCTCTGTCCTCTGAACCAGCGGTGCTCCGTAGGCGTCCAAGGGGCTACGCAAGTACACAGGCAAAAAGATGCCATGCCGTGCTTGCGCTGGTGTGTTTGGGGGACAGGAGCCACACTGGGGCAGAGGTTCTGTCAGCTCTGCAGGGGCAGGCCGAGAGGTGGTTGATGCCACGCCAGCTTAAGCCAGGAATGGTGGTTTGTGACAATGGCACCAACCTCCTCTCTGCCCTGTGACAGGGACAGCTGACCCATGTGCCCTGTATGGCTCACGTCCTTAACCTGGTGGTGCAGCAGTACTTGGGCAAGTACCCAGGCTTACAGGATGTCCTGAGGCAGGCCAGGAAAGTCTGTGTGCATTTCCGCCGATCATATAATGCCAGTGCTCGGCTGGCTGAGCTGCAAAAGGAGTTGAACCTGCCCAAGAACCGCCTTATATGTGACATGCCCACCAGGTGGAACTCAACGTTGGCCATGCTGCAGTGACTGCACATGCAGCAGAGGGCCATCAATGAGTACCTGTGCAACTATGGCACCAGGACAGGGTCAGGGGAGCTCTGATTTTTTTCCCCACGCCAGTGGAGCATGATCAGGGATGCATGCACTGTCCTGTCACCATTTGAGGAGGCCACGAGGATGGTGAGCAGTGACAGTGCATGCATCAGTGACACTGTACCTCTTGTCCACCTGTTGGAGCATAGGCTGCGTGGGATAATGGACAGGGCACTTGAGGCAGAACAGAGGCAGGAATAGGAGGACTTACTTGCCTCTCAAGGCCCCCTTTATCCAGACAGTGTTCCTTCTCTCCCACCAATCACACAGGAAGAGGATGAGGAGGAGGAGGAGGATTGTGTCAGCATGGAGGTGGAGCCTGGCACTCAGCATCAGCAGCAGCAGCAGTCTTTTAGGGATGATTTACAGTCCCAAGAAACCAGTGGGCTTGTACGTGGCTGGGAGGAGGTGGCTGCGGATCATGTCGTCCTCAGTGACCCAGAAGACTCCGGACCAAATGCCTCAGCTAACCTACGTTGTATGGCCTCCCTTATCCTGCAAAGCCTGCAGAAGGATCCTCGTATTCTTCGGATCAAGGAGAGGGACCATTACTGGCTGGCCACTCTCCTTGATCCACGGTACAAGGGTTAGGTTGCGAACCTTATCTTGCCGTCGCAGAGGGAGCAGAGGATGAGACATCTCCGGGAGGCCTTGCAGAAAGGTCTGTGCAACGCGTTCCCAGAGACTGGGAGGTTACAAACTCCTGGTCCTGGACGATGAGTTGCTCAGGCTTCGGTCAGTAGCAGAAAGAGCTGTGGGGAAGGTGGACGTTTGACCGATGCGTTCAGACAATTTTTTAGTCCGCAGCCCCAAGGTATGATCGGTTCCAGCAACCATCGCCAGCGTCTGATATACATAGTGCAGGAATACCTAGGGGCAAGGTCAGACTTGGACACCTTTCCAACCGAAAAAATCCTCTGGCTTACTGGGTCTTGAGGATGGATCACTGGCCAGAGCTTGCACAGTATGCAATTGAGCTACTGGCCTGTCCTGCATCCAGCGTTCTTTCCGAAAGCACATTCAGTGCTACTGGAGGCTTTGTCACTTATCACAGGGTGCGCCTGTCCACCGACTCGGTTGATCGACTGACCTTCATAAAGATGAATCAGTCTTGGATCACCACCAGCTACCAGGCACCTGAAGCTGATATAACAGAATCATTTATTTTGAAATGTCACATCCCTTCAAGACTGCCTATGCTGATGCTGAGTGACTGTCCTGTTATGTTGACTGACTATCCTCTTCCTCCTCAATGATCCTGATGATAGCTTGGAAGAACATTTTTGTTTCTGGGTGCCACCACCAGTGGCTAAGGCCCAATTTTTCAGCCTCTGTTTAACAGGGGCGTGCAATTACAATTTTTTTATGCAATGCTTTGCAACAGGTCTGATTGCTGTGCTCAGAGTACAGTATCTGTGAGGGGTTGCAGTGTTGTGGCACCAGCACCAGTGCCTAAGGCACAATTTTTCAGCCTCTGTTTAACAGGGGCGTGTAATTACAATTTTTTAAGCAATGCTTCGCAACAGGTCTGATTGCTGTGCTTCAAGTACAGTATCTGTGAGGGCTTACAGTGTTGTGGCAACAACGTCCACCACCACCACCACCAAAGGCCCAATTTTTCTGCCTCTGTTCAACAGGTGCATGCAATTACAAATCTTGATCTAATAATTCACAGCAGGGCCCATTCCTGTGCCCACCAAGAGTAACTGTGAGGGTTTACAGTGTTGTGGCAACACCAACATCTAATGGGGCAAATTTCTGCAGAGTATATACGGCAGGCCCCTACTTTCAAACATCCAACTTACAAATGACTCCTACTTGCAAACGGAAGGAGAAAACTACCCCTAGGAAGGAAAATTCTATCCTGTTAGATTTAATTTGGGAAAAAGGTATCTCCTCTCTACTGATGCTTTATCACCAATCCTTGTTTCAATAAAAAACACACTTTTCCAAAAACATTTTCCATGCCATTTTTCTCAAAGATTTTCATCCATATTGCCAGGACAAGACATGACATCACAGGCATACTTTAGACACCCCCCAGATACCACATTTAAAGGAATATTTCACTTTATGCATCATTAAAATGACTGCTCCCGAAAAAACTTCTTTTTGCATTGATACATGTCCCCTGGGGCAGGACCCGGGTCTCTAAACCTCTTTTATGACATTAACATGCATATTGGCCATTATAATTAGCACTTTAGATTTTGAACGTTCACGTCCATTGTAACTAATAGGGTTTGAATTTTCGCGCGAACTTTCGGTCCGTTTGCAGGTTCTGGTGCGAACCGAACCCAGGGGTGTTCGGCTCATCCCTACTCGGGACCATTGTCTCCCCTATTTAACATAATTGATACTGGCATGCCATTGTCCTATGCCTGATCCACTGCAGAGAACTGGGATTAGCATGAGGTGCCTCTAAGCTCTTTTCCAGTCAACGGTCAGGAAGATGGCAGAATTTGGCCTTCCACATTACAATTGTAGCATATAATTGGTCCCCGATTGCCATGATTTCTGAAATTGCCTTTGCCTTTTCCTTTTCCTCTCTGCTTCTCCATGTACATAACTTTGGGTTTGCTGTCTTTTTGGTTAAACCTGTTTTCTATGGATAACAGGATAGGCAGGAGGTCTCGAATAGAGACAGGCCTTGCCGTGAACAACTTTTCTTTCAACTGGGGTATTAAACCATTAAGAAACCTTTGTTTCACCAGTTGTGTTGATGGACTTGCAGTTTCTCCCACCTTCTCTTGCTCTATTTTAAGGCCTGCTTCCTCAGCCATATCGCTTAACCACCTCCAATAAGCCCTTACGGCTTCCTCTTTCCCTTGCTTAGCATTCATAAATTCAGCATGTCTGGTTTGTCCATATATTTGGGGCAACACATTCTTTAAGTATATAGTGTGACAGTAGGAGATGCTGTCAAGGTAAAATTGATAATTTGGGGGACACAGGGTATGCACATTTGCTTGGTGCAAGGCTACAGAGCATAAATGTGGACTGGAGAAAACTGCTTTTGCAGCTTTCTCCAGGTTTTGGTATTCGGTCATGGGGCTCTGTAGTTTGGAGATTCCATAGTGTCTTGGGTGGGACGGGATCTCCAACCCTGTGTCCAGACTTTGTAAATTACCAGCAGGGTGAGCACAGCACTTAGAATGAGAGTATGGGAAGACTTCATGGCTCCCAGTTGGAGACTGCTCCACACCCAGAGAGACAGGAGGTCTCCAGGAGTCAGAGAGGTTGCAGGAGGCAGCCAGAACGTGCGACTGCAAGAGGCAGTGCAACAGCCTGAGGACTAAGGCCAGAGCGAAGCTGTGTGCGCTAAAGAGAAGCCATCCCCATTGAGGAATCCTGTGGTCTGTGTGACCAGGACAAAAAGGTACTGCTAAAGAGCCAGGTGGGCTAGCATTTTTTGAGTGTTTATTTGCTGGAGAAGAACCCCTGTGTGGGAAACCTTTATGTCACAGACTTTCATTTGCCTTTTTAATAAAAATGGACTACCATGCCCTTAAATATAGTTCCTGACTGGCTTGAAACACTAACAAACGCATCTGCCACAAGAGCTAATGGTCCCTCATGTTACAATAGCCAGACATGTTGCTTCCCACTGCTTTAATAAGAAGCTGATGAATTTCAGTAGCAGAAGCCTCATATGCTCCCTGTGCAGCGCTAAGTTTGTTTGCAAATCCAATTGGATTATTTCTAGGATCTCCCAATCCCTCCAAAATGGCTCTGATTTCTTAGGGACTAAAAGGTACATGCCATTTATTTGATACTTACTGTCAACAGCATTACCTTCAAAAACGAATTGGGTTCTGACAGGATAAACTGCAACAGATTGCTCTGTGCCAGGGGCAGAAGGGTTGGCATCTCCCTTCCTTCTCTCTTAATCTTGCTGCCACAATTTGGAAATTATGGTTTGCTCCAGAAGCCCAGACCCTACCCCTCCCTCCCTGGTCCAGAGAGATCCAGCCCCGCACATGTGCCCCTTGATCCATGTCAATCATCTGTTTCTAAGATACGAGCCAAATCCCTCTTTGTAGGTTGATTTGGGGCTGTTAAACCTCTGCTTTCTACTATATTGCCCAGCTCATCTTTTGTGTGTTCCATGTAATCTAATTATTTAGCTTTTGTGCGTGGACCCCTTAAAGCCAAACTTGCAGCCACATAAGGTGGGGGGTCCTCCTCTACAGAGTCTTCTGGCCAAACGTAGTAAATTTGGGCAGTACTTTTATTAAACATCCCTGTCAAACCAGTTTGATTTGCCATTTTAGCTTCTGTCTCCCATGTGCAAGCTATTCTCCACGTTCATTGACTGCACAGTAGTGGGCCATAATCATGCAGAAAAGTTTGCCATACTTGTAAATCAAAAGTCCCTTCAGATTTTAAAGGTTTAGCTGTTCCCTTTGTCCATTCTACCCATTTATCTAGGGGCTCACTATAGGCAGAACCATACCGTACCTTCGGTTCATATATTCTCTAGCGCTCATGTTGAGCTGGGCATTTTCTGAAGGCCTCTCACCCTTCATTCCCTTAATTTAATGCCCATAATGACTGGCCAGTCTTCTCTACTTGTGCCTATATCCTCTTGCCTCTAAAACAAATAGTACAGCAAATCTGCAGATTTACAAGAATAGTCTCCACTTATCTACGTGGATAGAAGGGGTTTATGACAATAGACAAAACACTCATTAAGAGACCCTCCTTGTCTCTTCTCTCCTCTGTGAGTTTTATCTGACCCTACCATGCGCCTCTGACCCAGGTTGCCCACAAGGAGTCAACGCAGGGAACTGCAGATTATTCTCCCTATCCACACACAGTCCAACTTGTGAAGGGTGACACAAACACGATCACACACGTTACCCAATCAGAAAGGTCCGAGAGTGGTCTGGTTTCCTTGAGAACCAACAGATAGGGTACATAGGAAAGGCAGAAATATAGGAAGCTTAAGGACAGCTTACCTAGCTGCCATTTAGAGGTCTGCGTTCCCGATGATCCCGATCAAAGCATGGTTCTTTCTGGAGACTCTGCCAAACTCCTGATATTGCCAAAACTGTTATGGAATTATTTCTGACTGGGACTCTAAAACAAAGTTAATACTGCAGCTGCAAGAACAGATTCACAGGACTCAATCACTGTGTTTAAAATGTCCGTTCAGTGTCAAAATGTATTATTACATGTTATTTTATACATAAATAATAAAGTGGTGGGTGGTGTGAGATGTTATTAAAAGCTAACAAATAGAAATATATTATTAAAAGCTAGCGAATAGAACAATTGCAAAAGTAAAACCTTCAGAGGGGAGGGGGGGAATAGAGAGCTTCTAACATAAGATGTGTCTGTTTGTTAGGTAAAGGTTACAGAACACAATTCAACAGTGAGAACAAAATGGAGTCTCTTTTGCTTAAATGAACAAATACAGTGAATGTCCATGTCACTAGAGTTCTCACCTTCACCACTGCAGGAAACAAAAAATCAGATAAATGTCCTTTTGTTGTTTGCAGTCAGACATTAATCTCAGACTATATTAACTTAAAGGGTAACTCCACTTTTGTGGGGAAAAAAAAATATATCATATATAATTGCAACTCAAGTCATATTGTAATTGAATGTTATTAAAAAGTTACCTTTCCTTTTCAATCTGCAGCTCCATAATTTTCTGTAAAGTGCAATGCAATATGACTACCTGAAGGTGTTCTGTACACAGAATGAGTATAGAACGCCACCCAGAAACATAATTTCCTGCTTGTGTGATTTGCTCTTTGATTTTCCCAAAACTCTGCACTAAGATTACTTATGAAAGGCCCATCATGTTCTTAAATGTTCTACAGGACAACTCCATGTCCCAATTGGTGGATTCCCCCACGATAAATGATGCATTACTAGATCTATTAATTACAAATGACTCAGATCTGATCACAGATGTGGACATACGGGACAACTTGAGATCTAGAATGATCACATTCCGCATAAATCATAAGGGAGGCACAAGGGTAGTACAAGAACACAACATTTCAGGCAAGCCAATTTTTCAAAACTGAGCTCAATATTGCAAGATATTAAATGTGACCAAATCTTACATACATTAAATACAGAAGAAAAATGTGAGTGTTTTAGGAACATCAATTAAACGTATCTGTGGATAAAAGGGGATATAACTGTGCCGCCCTATAGGAAGCTGCTAACACAACAATAAGACTAATTGTATAAGTGAATGTAAAATAAAAAGTGTAGCGCTAAGATGTATCTGGACAACACTAGTACATCAGAACTGAAATCTGGGTACAATAGTGTAGTCTAGATATTTAATGAAAAGAGTCCCATCCGGGAAAAAGTATGTGTAATGCCGCGTACACACGAAGGGACTTTTCCCTCCGGACCTAGTTCAGCGGACAATCCGCCGGACTTTCCAGCGGGGCTTCGCCGGACTTTCCGAGCGTGTGACTTGCCCACACACGCCTGGACTTCTCCGGCGGACAATCCGCGGGAAAAAGTCCGCGGGACTTTTGAAAATGAACGGACTTGCTCACACACGGAGCAGTTCATTCATTTAGAACATAACTTCAGGTACGTAGCTAGCGTAGGCAGTAAATGCCGGTGCGCTAGCTCCGTCACCTGGCATGGATTTAAAGGGACTCCCCACGCCGAAAAACGGCGTGGGGGTCCCCCCCAAATCCATCTCAGACCCTTATCCGAGCACGCAGCCCCGGCAGGCCAGGAAAGGGGTGGGGACGAGCGAGCGCCCCCCCTCCTGAGCCGTACCAGGCCGTGTGCCCTCAACATGGGGGGTGCCCTGGGGAAAGGGGGGCCTTGCGCCCCCCCACCCCAAAGCACCTTGTCCCCATGTTGATGAGGACAAGGGCCTCTTCCCGACAACCCTGGCCATTGGTTGTCGGGGTCTGCGGGCTTATCGGAATCTGGGAGCCCCCCACCCTATGTGAATGAGTATGGGGTACAATGTACCCCTACCCATTCACCTAAGGTGTAAAATACCACACTTTTGAAAAAATATTTTATTGCAGTGCTCCGGGGGTCTTCTCGCCGGACTCCTCCGCCATTTACCGAGCGGAGAGGCTCCTCCTCCTCCTTACGCGGCCTGGTACGGCTCAGGAGGGGGGGGGCGCTTGCTCGTCCCCACCCCTTTCCTGGCCTGCCGGGCTGCGTGCTCGGATAAGGGTCTGAGATGGATTTGGGGGGGACCCCACGCCGTTTTTCGGCGTGGGGAGTCCCTTTAAATCCATGCCAGGTGATGGAGCTAGCGCGCCGGCATTTACTGCCTACGCTAGCTACGTACCTGAAGTCACGTGCTAAATGAACGGACTTTCCGATGAGCGGCAAATCCGTTCATTTCAAAAGTCCGGCGGACTAGCCTACTAACGGCGGGATTGTCCGCTGGACTGCCAAGTCCAGCGGATAATTTTAAAACAAAAAACGTAAAACTTTAGTCCGCCGGATTTTTTGAAAAAAAGTCAGTCGGAGGCCCACACACGAGGGGATTATCCCCTGGACTTAGTCCAGCGGACAATCCCGCAGGATAATCCCTTCGTGTGTACGCGGCATAAGTAATACCATATACTGAAAAAGGTCAATGTGACTAAAAGTGAATCTAATCACTTGACTGACACCGTGAGGTGCTATTAAGCTAATATATGTGCTTGTTCATATGCCTAAAACATAGAACAACTAAGCATGTGTGAATGATGGTCCACGAGTATAAAATAAAATGTGAAACTGAAATCGACTAAAAAACAAAAGTAAAAAATTATCACAAAAAATGTATGATTAAAAACTGCAGAAGAAGTTGGTCATCAGATCCCAGATGTTGCTATAGATGGCAATATAACACCAACCTATTGGATGAGACACCCAATCTCAGCAGAAATGCATGTGAAATACATCAAATAAAAAGAAATATACAAAGTGTTGACCAATGTACTCATACTTGGGCGTTGCAGGTGTTCAAATGTGTTGATCAATGTACGCTCATACTTGGGCGTTGCAGGGACAAAAAATGGGTCATTGTCAGCATTCAAACACTATAAGGAATGCAACAAGAAGTGTAATAACGCAAAGGGGTGGCTAAGATAGAGCACGAGAGACACATAGCAGAGGAGAGTAAGAAAAATCCAAATAAATTCTTTAAATATATAATATAATATAATATATAAAAAAAGAGAATGCAACTGCACTAAATGCTTTCTTCTCCTCAGTTTTTACACAGGAAAAGGAGGGGTATAACAGCCACGACTGTATTGTTAGCAACATGTCACAGGATGTAACCTTGTGGCTTAAAGAAGCCGGTGTCCAGTTTTTTAATGAAAACCGTATCTTTAGTAGTAATCAGCGTGGGTTTACAAAAGGTTGTTCTTGCCAAACCAACCTGTTAACCTTCTACAAGGAAGTGAGCTGCCACCTGGACAAAGGTAGTATCAGAGAGGTTACCTTGGTGGACGATGTGCTGGCCGCGCTGGTGTGCGCGCTCCTGTGGGCACTGGTGTGCATGATCTGGTTGGCCCTGGTGTGCGCTAGCGCGTGTATCCCTGTGGGCACTGGTTTGCATGTTCCTGTGTGCACTCTGGTGTTCGTGCGCGTGCGCACGCCTGTGCGCAGCGTTTGCCGCCAATCGGCCTATTTAGGTCTGCAGCACACTCTGCTCGGTGCTGCCTGATCATCAGCTCCCTGTGTCCTTGATCCTGTTACCTTTACCTGCGTTCCTGATCTCCTGATGACTCGGCTTGCTACTCGGATACCCCTGACTTCTGCCTGCACCTGACCTCGGCCTGTTTGACTCTGCTTCTGCCTGCTCCTCTGTACTTCGTTGCCCGCCCGTTGCTGAACCCAGCCTGTACCCAGACCTGCCTGCTCTGCTCCTGTTCAGCACCTGTTGCCTGTGTTCCTGTTTACCAACTTGCTGTTTGAAGATCACCCACTTTCCAGCATCTGGATCCCTACTACCAGGCTCTCATACCATTCCATACTCCCGTGCCTCCTGCTCTCTCTACCAGGGGCCGCTAGTCAGACACGTAATGGAGCCCATGCTTTGCCCAAGTGGACTCATCGGTCAGGTACGTTGAAGTCTGATAGTATCAGGCAGCCATGACTGAATCCGGGCAGGGGGCCTCCCCATGGATGAACTTTGTAGGCACCTGGCGGGCCTCACTCAAGTGGTGAAAAGCCTACAGGAAGGCTACTCCAGACTAGAGGAACAAGCCCAGGTCCTGTCCTCTCCTTCTAACCCCCAGGGAGCATCTTCTGCCGGATTTCCTCATGCACCCTCAGCGGTAATGCTCCCTCCAGAGCCTAGAGTACCCACACCCAAAAGGTTCACAGGAGAACGCAGTAAATACTGTGCTTTCCGCAACACCTGCAAGCTCTATTTTGCTTTGCAACCTCGCACCTTCTCCTTGGAAGCAACAAAGGTGGGCTTTGTCATCTCCCTATTGGCCAGCGAGTCTCAAACCTGGGCCCACTACCTTTTGGAGCAAAAATCAGGATCCCTGAACTCCCTTGACGCCTTCTTCTCGGCTATGTCACAGTTATATGAGGACCCCCAACTAACTGTGACTGCCGAAGCCGCACTGCATTCCCTGCCACAAGGTTGCAGAGCGGCTGAAGATTATGCGATTAAGTTCACACGCTGGAGCTCTGACACAGAATGGAATGATGCTGCCCTGCATCTCCAGTTTCGGATGGGGTTATCCGACTCACTTAAGGACGAGTTGGCATGTGTTGGAATACCCCAGTCCCTGGATGAACTTGTCAACCTTTCCATCCAAATCCTAAGGAAGCAACGTTCCGAGAGGTCTACCAGCCATTTTCATCCCACCTGGATGCTTCCTAAAGTTCCCAGTTCCTCCAGTCAGTTCCCTCCTACCTCTTCTGCTCCGGTCTCTGAAGCTCCGGTACCCATGCAACTTGGCTTGCTCCGTCCTTCTCTCACTCCAGAAGAAAATTTGCACAGACTTGCCCACAACTTGTGCCTGTATTGCGGTGAACCTGGACATTATGTTATGGCCTGCCCCAACAAGACGTGTAAGTGCCTTCCTTTCTCTCCTTTGTGTGCACCTGTCTTGCCTAAATCTGGTACTCACCTTGCTCTATCATGTCGCAGCTTCCAGGAAGGAACATCCCAGGATCAGTCATCATTGACTCCGGAGCATGCAGCTGCTTCACTGACCTGGTTTTCACTAGCAACCACGGCATTCCTCTCCAACCCAAGGCTCAAGGCCTTGCAGTACACCTGGTGGATGGCTCCACCCTCAGTCCTGTCACTCAGGAGACTGTCCCCTTGCTGGCCGTCATGGGCCCCCATCATCAGGAACTTTTATGTCTGGATGTCAGCTCCTCTCCTCTCTTCTCAATCATCCTGGGAATACCCTGGCTGCAGGCCCATTACCAGTATTAACTGGGCCACAGGGGAAATTCTATTTCTTTCTGAATACTTCCGGCAGCACTGTTTACATGGCGCATCTGTAAAAACGTCTCAACTTCTCTGCCTGGATTCAGACACTGAGTTACACAAGTCCATTCCCGAACCTTATCAGGATTTTTTGGATGTTTTTAGCAAAAATGGAGCTGAGATCCTCCCACCACACAGGCCCTATGACTGCCCGATAGAACTCTTACCCGGAACAGAAGTCCCTTTTGGAAGGATCTTCCCATTAACTGAGCAGGAGTTAGACACCTTGAAGGACTATATAGATAAAAAACCGGAGTAGGGGTTAATTTGCCCTTCCACCTCCCCAGCCGGTGCGGGCATTTCCTTTGTTGAAGAAGAAGGCCCTTCCTTACATCCCTGCATCGACTACCGGGAGTTGAACAAGATTAGTATTAAAAAACGATACCCGCTACCACTTGTGCCTGAACTTTTCCAAAGGCTCAACAATTTTCACGAAACTAGAC
This sequence comes from Lithobates sylvaticus, assembly GCA_028564925.1. NCBI lineage: Eukaryota > Metazoa > Chordata > Amphibia > Anura > Ranidae > Lithobates > Lithobates sylvaticus. The sequence continues at coordinate 135,453,588 of CM053033.1, forward strand.
CTCCGCGGAGCTTATAATTTAATCCTTATGCGATAAGGGGACAAATACCTTCGGTCTGTGCAATGCACCAGCGACATTTCCAACATTTTGTCAACGTCATCTTCCGTGATTACCTGGACTTGTATGTCATAGTTTATCTCAATGGCATCTTAATTTTCTCTGCTTCACTGGCCGATCACCGCAGGCACATCCGGAATGTACTTACTCGACTCAGGCAACATGGGCTTTATGCAAAACCCATAAAATGCGAGTTCGAACTCCAGTGCATCACATTTTTAGGCTTAGTCATCTCGGTCGAGGGCATTAAGATGAACCCCCAAAAAGTATCAGCTATCCTGGATTTGCCTGCACCCGCAGATAAGAAAGGGGTGCAGTGCTTCATTGGCTTTTCCAATTTTTACAGGAAATTCATCAGGGGTTTCTCTGCAATAATCGCTCCTATTACCGAGCTAACCAGACAAGGGATCCGATTCTGCTGGACTCCCAAGGCGCAGTTGGCCTTTGAAAAACTCAAAGAACTGTTCACCTCAGCTACCATTCTTAAACACCCTAATCCTGCTCTACCTTTTGTTTTGGAAGTTGTCGCCTCTGAAATTGCAGTAGGAGCGGTGCTCTCCCAACGGCAAGGTGCCAAGGCTCTCATTTACCCAGTGGCGTTCTTCTAACGCAAACTTTCAATGTCGGAAAGGAATTACGATGTGGGGGATTGGGAACTTCTAGCCATCAAGGTGGCTCTGAAGGAGTGGCGTTATCTACTGGAGGGTGCTGTACATCCCATTTTGGTCTATACTGACCATAAAAATTTGGAGTGCTTGAGAACAGCCAAAAGACTAAGACCTCGGCAAGCCAGATGGGCACTTTTTTTTCCAGATTTTAATTCCATATTACCTACAGACCCAGTTCCAAAAATATCAAGCCAGATGCTCTCTTCCGCATGTTTCACGACTCTGAGAAAACCTTACCTCCGGACACCATTCTTCCTTCTGGGAACTTCTTGCTTCTTCAAGGGGATCTCTTCTCCCGGATTAGACAGGACTCTATGGGAATGTCCCCGTCTGCTGAAACTTATGCTAAAGATGGCCTGTTCTGGCACAAGGGCAAGATTGTGGTTCTTGAGGGCCTAAGAGTACCTGTACTGGAGCTTTGCCACGACCATAAGTTGGCCAGACATTTTGGTGTACTGAAAACTACTGACCTGGTACAGCGTACCTTCTGGTGGCCTCATCTGATCAAGGACTGTAAGGATTATGTTGACTCGTGCAACACTTGCGCCCAAAGTAATTACAGCCGGACAAGAGCCTGGGGCCTATTAAAACCTTTACCAGACCCAGAAAGACCGTGGAGTATGATCTTGATGGACTTCGTCGTTGAACTCCCCCCATCAGAAGGCTTTTCCTCCATCTTTGTTGTTGTGGACAGGTTGTCCAAGATGGCACATTTCCTTCCTATGAGGGGCACTCCCTCAGCCATGGAGATGGCAAAGATCTTCATTAAAGAAATAGTAAGGTTGCATGGGGTTCCAGCGAGGATTGTGTGTCTGATCGAGGTGTCCAGTTTACCTCTAGGTTCTGGAAGGCCCTCTGCGGCTCCCTGGAAATAGAATTGGCATTTTCTTCGGCTTATCACCGCCATACGAATGAGCAAACTGAGAGAACCAATCAAACTCTGGAGCAATACCTCTGCTGCTTCTCTGCCTTCTCTCAGGACGATTGGGCCTCCTTGCTTTCTGTTGCTGAGTTTTCTTATAATAATTCTTTGCATTCGTCCATCAATCAGACACCATTCTTTGCCAACTATGGTTTCCACCCGTCTTTCCTGCCTAGTTCAATATCCGAATGTACCGTTCCTGCAGTCTCTGAAACCTTGGATTTTTTCTCCTCTAACAGTAAACTTCTGCAAGAAACCATGGCCAAGTCTCAGAAATATTATAAGAAGATATTCGATAAGAAGAGGCGTGGGGAACTTATCCTGGAACCTGGCAACCAAGTGTGGTTGTCCATTGTCAACCTGAAAATGACCTGTCCCTCAAAGAAACTGGGCCCTAAGTTCTTGGGTCCTTTCTCGGTGAAAAGGAAAATTAATGACGTCACCTACGAACTTGACCTGCCCGATTCTCTGAAGGTTCACCCGGTCTTTCACGTGACTCTCCTGAAACCTGCTACTCCTAATTCCTTTGCTGGCCGTAGTACCGGCCCACCCAAGCCTTTTGTAATCAATAATGAGGAGGAATTTGAAGTGGAAGCAATTCTGGATTGCAGGAAAAGACACAATCAAACCCAGTATCTCATCAAATGGAGAGGGTATGGTCCCGAAGCTAACTCCTGGGAGCCGAGAGTAACCTACACACCGGAGAATTTTTACAGGCATTTAAGAACTCTCATGCCTCCAATTTGGCTCAACTGGGCATCCAGAGTCTGCCCTTGAGGAGAGGGCACTGTCAGAGAGGTTACCTTGGTGGACGATGTGCTGGCTGCTCTGGTGTACGCTGGCACATTCGTTCCTGTGTGTGCTGGTGTGCCCGCTCCTGTGGGCACTGGTGTGCATGATCTGGTTGGCCCTGTGTGCATGATCCGGTTGGCCCTGGTGTGTGCGCCGTTCTCCGCGTGTGCTAGCACACGTATCCATGTAGGCACTGGTTTGCATGTTCCTGTGGGCGCTGGTTTGCGCGCTGGTGTTTGTGCGTGCGCCTGTGCGCGTTGGTGCACACGCGTGCGCGGCGTTTGGCACCAATCGACCTATTTAGGTCTGCAGCACACTGCTCGGTGCTGCCTGTTCATCAGCTCCCTGGGTCCTTGCTCATGTTACCTGTACCTATGTTCCTGATCTCCTGACGACTCGGCTTGCTACTCGGATACCCCTGACTTCTATCTGCACCTGACCTCGGCCTGTTTGATCCCGCTTCTGCCTGCTCCTCTGTACTTAGTTGCCCGCCCATTGCTGAACCCAGCCTGTACCTGCACCTGCCTGCTCTGCTCCTGCTCAGCACCTGTTTACCAACTTGCTGTTTGAAGATCACCCACCTTCCAGCATCTGGATCCCTACTACCAGGCTCTCATACCATTCCGTACTCCCATGCCTCCTGTTCTCTCTACCAGGGGCCACGAGTCGGACACGTAAGGGAAACCACCCTCTGCCCAAGCGGACTCATTGGTCAGGTACATAGAAGTCTGATAGGTAGGCCTGTGTATGTGGTGTATCTAGATTTGAGCATTTGATACAGTGCCCCACAAACACTTAATCTACAAAATAAGGTCTATAGGCATGGACCATAGGGATTGTTCTTGGATAGACAGGGGCGCATCCTAAGTGGTGTTAAATAACGTGTATTTAAAATGGTCTAGAGTGGTAAGTTGGGCACCCCAAGGCTCTGTCCTGGGACTAATTCTGTTTAATTTATGATATAATATAGAGGATGGGATAAATAGCTCATTCTCAGTGTTTGCCGATGACACAAAATGAGTAGGGCAATAATATTACAGCAAGATATAGAAACCTTACAAGAGGACCTCAATAAATTAATGGAGCGGGCAACTAGAGGGGGGGTTAAAAATAAAAACACAAGTTACTTACTAGGGGGAGAAGCTCTGCGGGATTCCAGGATGGAGAAGAATCTGGGCATCCTAGTAGATGACAGACTGAGCAATAGCATGCATTGTAAAGCTGCGGCAAGCAAAGCCAGCAGAATATTAGCATGCATTAAAAAAGGGATTTACTATCTTTCACCCTCAGACATCTACCAATACCTCCAAATATCCCATTTTCTCAGGTCCTCCCAGAAACAAGAACTCTTTGTTCACTCTACGGCCTGGAAATATGCCAAAAGGCATATCCCTTTTTTATAATTTATTTCAAGATAAGCTTACCTAGCCTAAGTCGTCCCCTTATCAAAAATAAGAACTAGATATTGGTAGATCTTATACCCCTGCTCAATGGACCCTTGCACTCAATTCAATTTACATATCCTAACATTGTGTTAACCACTGGGAACTATCCCAAAAAATTGCACTATGGTGGTATCTTACCCCCATTGTATCGCTAAATTCCTTCCAAACTCCTCCCCACTTTGCTGGAGAGGTTGCAGGGATACTGGCCATCTTCTGCACATATTTTGGCAATGCAAGCAACTCCCCAGCTTCTGGCGGAATGTTTTCCTCTTCATCTCTGCCATCTCTTCATCTCTGCCGTTACACCTCCAGACCCTGGTGTTGAAATTCTCACTCTCAGCATAGATACATTTCCTCCCTCTCGCGGCATTATGGTTACCCACAATTTAGCCAGACTGCTTATAGCAAGGAAATGGAAGTCTGATAGAATCTGTCAGAAACTTTTGAGATCATACGATTGCGCCATAGATATGAGGCTATGCTTGCTAACATATGGGGCACTAGAATGATATTTGAAAAACAATGGAAAATGTGCACTGAATGGACTAGTGAGCTAATTGCACCTTTTCATTCATATTACTGATGTTTATACTCATGCTGAATAGATGGCTATTTGGACCATATCCTATGTTTTACTCATGTTTATTTTTGCACTCTTGTAATTTTTTATGCACCTTTGTACTCTGTACCATATCTCTTTAAAACCAATAAAAACTAAGGAGAAAAAAAAAGGGATTTACTCCAGAGATAAAACGATCATTCCACCACTTTATAAAACTTTGGTTTGGCCACATCTAGCGTAATCCATCCAGTCCTGGTCCCCAATCCTCAGAAAGGATGTGCTGGAATAAGAGAGAGTTCAGAGAAGGGCAGCAAAAGGAATAGGGGGGGGGGCTAGAGGACCTCAAATACGAGGAACGATTACAATCGCTAAATTTATTCTCCCCGGAGAAGAGACGCTTGAGAGGACATATGATAGAAATATACAAATATCTCAATGGTAATCCCAGTATAGGTAGGAAACTATTCAGTCTCATGGAGTGTAAAAGGACCACACAATGAGACTGGAAGAGATGCGGTTTAACCTCAAGGGGTTTTTCACTGTCAGGGCGTTAAGGATGTGAACTCTCTTCTACAAATCGGTGGTGTCAACAGGAAGTATTGACTCTTGGACGTGCATCTTAGCGAACACAATATACAGAGATATAAGAAATGATTATCTACACAAACACACACCCACACAGGTTGAACTGGATGGGATATTGTCAGCTGTTCTCCCCCTGGTATGTTTGATTTATGCATGTTTTTAGCCCCCAAGTACCTAACTTTACATTTATCAACATTAAACCTCATTGGCTGCCCAGGTACGTAGTGCACGGAGTTCTGCTTGTAAGTTGAAATCATACTTTTATTCTTAAACTCTGTCCTTGTCCTCTGTTCTCCCCTGCTTGGGGGGGGGGGGGTGTCTGCCCTCCCCCCCGCCCCCCCGGCCCCCCCCCCGGGGTTGTCAAATGCTTTTGCAAAATCTAAGTATGCTATATCCACAGCCACTCCTATCTACATTTTTGCCTTTTCATCATAAAAAAAATCAGATTTGCTTGAGAACTTTTGTGAATCCATATGGTCTATTGCTTAAAATATTTTTTAGCATAAACTCTTCTATGTAGTCATGTAGTAAACCCCTCAAGTATCTTAGTAATTCTGTAAGTCCGCCCCCCTCCCTGTCTCACCATCACCTCCTTCCCCACCCCCCCTAACTTCCCCTCTCTCCCCCTGTTCCTTTGCGCTCCCTGTCCCCTTCAGCTCCCTCCTCCTGCTGCTTCTCTTCTCCCTTTCTCGCTCCCTCATCTGTGGTACTTGTGACTTTGGCCTGTTTCCTCTTGTCTCCCCGCCTCTGCCGAATTGCCTGTTCCTCCTGGTTCTTTGTCTCTCATCGGATCTTCCATGCGCTCTGCCCTCCTGTCGCTTCTTCCTTTCCCCTGTCCTGGCCGCCTCCTGTTCTGGTTCCTTGTTCTCCCCCCCCTGCTGCCTCTTTTTTTCCTCCTCCCCCTCCCCCCGTTGTGCTCTGGCCCTCCTGTCGCTCCCTTCCGCCTGTGTCTGTTCTTCCTGGCCGCTCGTCCTCCCGCCTCTGGCTTCTGGCCCCTGTCCCCTTCCTTTCTCTTTCTGCTCCTGTGCTGTTGCCCCTGCCTCTTGTCTGTTTCCCCCCCATTACTCCGTGCTCTTGTCCACCCCTTTGCGGGTGTTTGGACCTCTGCCCCCCCTGGTTATCTTGTCGGTGTCCCTCCCCCCCCCCCCTGTCCCCCCTGTTCTTCTTCTGGGTACCCGTCCCTGCTGTTCTTCTGCGTTGCCAACCTTCCCGATCTCCCCCCTTATGCTGTTTGTCTGTCCTGCCCTCCCTCCTTTCTGTTTTCTCTGTTGTTTTCCTGCCTCCTCTATGTCTTGTTCTCTTTTGCCCCTCTCTTGTTGTTGCTCGTGTCACTCCCTGCTGCCTACCCGCTTCCTCTGCCTGTCGGCTCCCTCCCTTTGCTCCAACCCCCCTGCCCTAATGTCTTTCCGCCTGTTTCTAATTTAGTCCCCCTCTTGCCTTCCTCACTCTTCTCGGGTGCCTGTTCTCCTGCTGCTGCCTGCTGTCCTCTCTTCTTGCCTGGTTTCCTTCCTCCTCTGCCTGTGGCCTCGTGTCCCTGGCCCCCTGTCACCCCTCTCCTTGCTGCGCTGGCTCCCCCCCCCGTCCCTCGCCGGACTCCCCTCGCTCCCCCTTGTCCCCCCCCGGTCCCTGTTTCATGCCTTCCTCCATGCCTGTTCCCCCCTGTCCTCTCTTACCCCCCCGGCCGCTTCCGCTCGCTGTGGCTCCGGTACCCCCTTGTCTGCGTGCCCGACGATGTTGCTGTCCGGCTAGGTTCGGCTGGTACCTGTCCTGTTCTGTGTCTCTCCCTTCAGTTGAAATCATACTTTTATTCTTAAACTCTGTATAAATGATAAATATGTTAAAAAGTAAGGGTCCCAGCATTGAACCTTGAGGTACAGCATTAATAACCTTTCAAACAATGAATCAGTAAGCACTATTCTCTACACTTTTAGACAGTTTTCTATCCATTTACAAACGGAATTTACTAAGCATGTAAACTTTAACTTACATATTAGCTGTGGGGGGGGGGGGGCTGTTGTCAAATGCTTTTGCAAAATCTAAGTATGCTATATCCACAGCCACTCCTATCTACATTTTTGCCTTTTCATCATAAAAAAAATCAGATTTGCTTGAGAACTTTTGTGAATCCATATGGTCTATTGCTTAAAATATTTTTTAGCAAAAACTCTTCTGTGTAGTCATGTAGTAAACCCTCAAGTATCTTAGTAATTCTGTAGCACCACATCTGTCTTACACCAATCCAGGGGTACTAAACCAGTCATTAGAGTTTCTAAAAATTAGACAATGGCTTAAAAATAACAGAGCTCAACTTTTTGTTGACCCATGAGTGTAAGCCATCTGGTCCGAGTGCTTTATTTACTTTTTTGTGTTTCTGGACCATATCAATTTCGAGCCATTGTGGATGATTTGGGGCTATGCCAATACTATCCTAAGAACTTGAACAGCTGGGGGATCAGACCTTGGACTCTCCACAGTTAGTAATTGCGCAAATATAAAAGATACAGTAGGTTAACCCATTTCCACTTATAATTAAATTGGAACTAACCCTTTAAAGTTGTAATTCCATATAGCTATTGTTGGTTTTCGTTTATTCCATATTCTGCTTCATGTCAATATGAAGTTGGTATTAATGTGTATTATGAGAATTTATGACTAATTCACCAACAACAATATCCTGTACTTATTTTGCATACTATATTCAATTCTGAATAAATGTCATGGGGATCCATTAACCTTTACCGTGTTTGCCTTGTTAGTTTGCAGGCTTTATTAATATAGTGTCATATACAATTTGACTTTGTTTTCAGAATTGTTCTCAGCCAACAAACTATGTATCCAGTCCAAGGAATACCATGTGGGACACTGGAAAATCAAGCCTCAACCCACCTAAAAGTAGTTTATCCACTATGCCAATAAGAAATACACCAGGCAAGGGTAACTTTTTCCTGTTTTGTTTTGTAATGAATGTTGCAGGGATGAATGACGCCGGCACCCGTCAGCATCTTAACAACCAATGACTCATCCCTGCTATCAGCAGGGAATTCCTGGCTCACAGTAGAATGTAAAAATACATTGACACTAACCTTAACATTTAACCCTAATCATTAACCCTAACCTTAACATTTATCCCTAACCCTTAACACTAACATTTAACCCTAGCTCTTAACCCTAACCCTGCCATGCGACTTTGGACACATAAAGCTTTCTGCACTACTTTGATGTGTGTGGCTTTAATGCTACTTGATTGCCATAGAGTGTAAAGTTGCATAAAAGTGGCATCAAAGTAGCACTTCATGAACAGATTGTGATAGCGCTGCCCAATAGTGAACAATCGAACAATCATTTAATTGAAAGAATTGAATATAGTGGCTGCCATAGAAAAGTAATCAAAATAACTCCTGTGCTATACATCTGTTAAAAAACATTGAAAAATGTGTACACAAAAATAAACTCTCAACAATCCACACATAAAGTACTCTAGTGCATCTTCATATGAAAATATGTGTGTTGCTTTTTCAATATGTGCTCCACCATATAACAAGAGTGCTTCACCAGGGGAAATACTCGCTCACCTCAGGACAAGACCCTCAAAAGGGCCAACACAGCATAATGATAATCAATCTTGCACACCAGATAGTGGGTCCTCTGCTCACTGCCTCCTCTAATGATAGAATTTCTCCAGCTGGAATGACTCCACAGAACTCTCAGAATAAAGGAAACTATCTCCAATAGTGCAGGATAGTTGTTAAAATGCATAAGAGAATACCAGCCAAGCTAATAGAAATACAGGCATAAAGGGGGAGCCAGGCGGCGTGTACCAATATTGATCTGGGTGCTGGAGCCTGTTACTCTGTTACATTATATTGCCTGTTTTTAACTGAATAAATGTGAGTGTCGCTTCATGTTAACTCAATCTTATGTCTTCATATCTGTTTCAGGAAATGTAGTCATCAAGAACCCTGTAAACATATATTCCATCTTGTCCACTGACAACACAGTGAGTAGGCACTTCTTTGATTGTCCTGGTTATTTTATAGTTTTTTCTCCTCCATTACAACCTGCCTTCATATGTAGTAATGGTGAGGAAGATAAGGCAGGAGGGGGCTGTGACAAACCCATACTCAAGAGGAGTATGTCAGCAGTATAAACTTTCCTTTCCCGGGAACCAGCACGATTCGAGATCCCTTAGCCCACCCAGTAACTAGCTATAACTCAGTGTAGGGTAGTAAGATGTACGACTGTTTATTGAAACACGGGTACAAAGAGATATACACTCTGGGGACTATCCCCCCTTCTTTATATAATAATAATGGGTGGAGTAAACTGTACATCCAGTAACATGAGACAAAGGTACATTCAAACGTTTCAACATTAGACAGTCTTATCAACAGGTAGGGCTGTTGGAGAAATCCAACAGCAACTAATAGCTGACAGTGATTTCATTGACCCGTAAGCTAATCCACATAAACACACACATCCCATAATAGTTTGCTCCCAAGGCAGACAAACAATGAAACAATGGGATACAGCCACTTAACAATAAACACAAAACAAACCCCACAGTGGTCTTTGAGATAAACTCTTATAAGCAGTCTGAAAAGGTGACATCAATCAATCTTCATATATTTCTTGAGAGATATTGTTCATAAATATTACTGTCCCAGGTGAAAGAGCCGCTCCATTATTTAAACACAAATCACACATATAAGACCCAGGTAACAGGGGTAAAACGAAATGCTGAATCTGGTGTGGTTGTACTGGGTGTCTGGTTAGGGTGGGCCAAACTGGGCTTCTCGGTCACCCTGCGCCCTAATAGACACAGTGTAACTTATACATAAAAAGGGCCTGGGGAGCTGAACAAGGAGTTTCCCACCCTCTCTAGCTGGGTTCTACAGGCTCCCCCCATCTAAAGTGACTCCTGTGACAGGGGCAAACCATCAATTAACATTTCTGCTCCTGGGATGTTTGAGAAGGGTGGAAATGTGCATTAAATTGAGAAAGCTAACTTAAACTAATAATTGGTGTAAAACTAAAGCGCTGATATATAATTTAAAAGCCCCAAATCTAATTGAATAAAATAAGATTACTAAATGAAATGCTGCTACCATTAAAAGTGTTCCCACACTTGAAAAAAGGTGAAAGATATACAAATAGTGTATAAATGGTACGCAATTCAACCTTAATTATGTGAGCATAGAGCTTTAAAAATAATTATTGCCACAATGTCAATTGTGGTCAATAGTGCACAAGTGAAAAAAATATAAAATAAAATATATATACACTCCGTATATATAGTGCTGGAGGTGTGTGAAATAAAATATACAATCCTTGTATATAAATTAATATGTGAGTATGTGATCCTTATTATAAAAGAAATGCCAAACGTGCATATAAAATCTTATTTAATAGGTGAAAGTATTTGTTGTGTTGGTAAAATGAAAAAAAGTTGAACGACGATTCAGTGATAGCAATCAAGATGATTGGGAATTGTGTCCTGTGTTAGAAAGAGTGAAGGAACTCTGGCGCAGCAACAGGTGCTCTGATTACAAGATTGGTACCATACACCAGACAATTAGTGTTGAATACAATCTAATTGCAACAATATGCAGATACACCAGGCGATTACTCTAATTGCAAGGTTGGTGCCATACACCATACAATCCTATTGTATGCAATCTGTTTGCTACGATAACCAGATAAACATATACACCAGGCGATTGGGGTTTAAAAAGATATAACAATTAAGACAGCTGGTTTAAACTCCCACACAAAAAGCAAAAAATACTGCTATTTTGGAAAATATAAATATAAAATGTTGCCACTTCGGTAATAGTATTTATAAATATATAGGAAGAAAGAAACTTCCCTTAATGTTGCCGGTACAATTATAGGTGATTCTTTGAAATCTTCCTGATGCTCAAGCCGGTTTTAACATGAAAAAGGTGACGCCGTGTGTTACACGAGCTCAGCAAAGGAGGAGAAGGGCTGACAGCCCAGGAGCGAAAGCCTGACCATTGACACTTTTTATCTGCACTATATCCACCTGGTACACGTGAGTGCATACAACTTGAGGCATCTCATGGGGAGTCTATAGTTAGCAATATTGCGCAATGGTTTTTGTTTGTTTTTTCATGTTAAAACCGGCTTGAGCATCAGGAAGATTTCAAAGAATCACCTATAATTGTACCGGCAACATTAAGGGAAGTTTTTGTTTCTTTCTTCCTATATATTTATAAATACCATTACCGAAGTGGCAACATTTTTTATTTATATTTTCCAAAATAGCAGTCTTTTTTGCTTTTTGTTTCTCTAAACAGTGTGAGTTTAAACCAGCTGTCTTAATTGTTATATCAGTAATGCACCACTGCACTTTTAAAACACCAATCGCCTGGTGTATATGTTTATCTGGTTATCGTAGCAAACAGATTGCATACAATAGGATTGTATGGTGTATGGCACCAACCTTGCAATTAGAGTAATCGCCTGGTGTATCTGCATATTGTTGCAATAGGATTGTATGGCACCAACCTTGCAATTAGAGTAATCGCCTGGTGTATCTGCATATTGTTGCAATTAGATTTTATTCAACACTAATTGTCTGGTGTATGATACCAATCTTGTAATCAGTTCACCTGTTGCTACGCCAGAGTTCCTTCACTCTTTCTAACACAGGACACAATTCCCAATCATCTTGATTGCTATAACTGAATCGTCGTTCAACTTTTTTTCATTTTATCAACACAACAAATACTTTCACCTATTAAATAAGATTTTATATGCACGTTTGGCATTTCTTTTATAATAAGGATCACATATCCATTTATATACAAGGATTGTATATTTTATTTCACACACCTCCAGTACTATATATACGGAGTGTATATATATTTTATTTTATATTTTTTTCACTTGTGCACTATTGACCACAATTGTGGCAATAATTATTTTTAAAGATCTATGCTCACATAATTAAGGTTGAATTGCGCACCATTTATACGCCATTTGTATATCTTTCACCTAACTTAAACTAATGGTCACAAGGCTAGAGAGTGATTGATAGAGTTAAAATAATGAGTCGTTTAGCAAATTACTAGGTTCAAGGCTATAGGAAAGAACATGTGGATATGAGCACTTTGAAAAGCAAATGTTGCAAAAAATGTAAATGATACATGTGAGCAACTCACACTTTCAGTATTAAATATGCTGTTTACATGTTCATTTACGTTAAAAATGATCATGGTTTTATTATGAAATATTGATATTGAAATGCTTCTCTTTACTATGTGTAAAACATGGGGCCCCATGCAATTTTTTTCTAAATAGTTTTGAAGGTGGGTTTTAGGCTAATCTTCAGTTTAAAAAAATCGTTTCCTATCTCATCCTTTTTTAGTGACTCATTGAATTTTATAAACTAAATTTAGAAAATCCTTTTATTTACCTGAAATCACAGATACATGGCAGGCTGGGTCTTAAATCTTTTCCTGGTCTGCATTGTGGGAAGTTTCTTCTTGCAGTGCCCAAATTCAAACACCAATTGGTGCAGTGCCCTCATCCCCACAGCCCCTAGTTTTATATCCATTGCAGGGCAAACCACTGTCAAATGAAATGTGTTTTTATGCCACAGAAACCTGATCTTTGAGTAATTTGTCCTATAGTACCTAGATTTGTTTCTAACCCTTTCACCTTGCGTAACTCTTTATTAGTCAGGGAAACCATCAATTAGTGAGTGAGTGAGAGGCCAAAGAAAAAGAAATAGAAAGTGAGAGGGTAGGTGCTTTCTGTAGCTTTTACATTTTCATATGTATTATAATATTGAGCTATAGCCCTTTCTACTTCCCTTATGTAATTTCTTTATATTGTGCTATACTTGCTGTCACATATATAATGCTGTCACATATATAATATATATATATATATAGTGCTAAAAGCGTTTGTTACCCAAAGACTTCATATTCATGATATGTGCCTACCGTACTATGTACTTGTATGGGAAAGTATCCTATTCTTTCTTTATCATTTCCTTTGCGTGAAATCCCTGGTGTACCTGCTAGTCCCCTTGTTTTTTTTATTAAAAACTTACCACACTAAGCAGGAGAGCAGTTCTATAGCTATGCTGGGAACTCAGTGTACTCTCCTCCAATGATCAGACTTGTCCTGACATGATCCCACTGCACAGCCATTCACAGGGAAGCTCAGTGAGCTGCTGCCTCTTCTCCTCCCTCTAGCCTATATGCAGCTGAAAACAAAAGCAATGTGATCACATATTAAAAAAAAAAAATTATAATTACCTTTTTTCCCTTTTTATATCTATACAAAAATGTTTTGCCTTTCATTTCTATTTTAAACTGAATGTGTTGTTTTACAAGGTGATCATTTAAAGTCCATTCACACAGGGGCAACTTTGGATCCGACTTACAAGTCGCCCCAAGTCTCCCCTAGTCTCCCCTAGTTTATGGATCCGTCTTAATGCACAACTGCAGTCGACTTCAGAAAAGGTTCCTGTACTACTTCAATCCGACTTGTAGGCGACTTGTACCCATAGAATTCAATGGAAGTCGCCTCCAAGTCGGAATACCATCTATATTGAAGTGACAATGTCGCCTTACTAATAATAAAAACCAGCATGGGTTCTCCTCCAAGGGCAAACCAGGCCCTTAGGTCTGGTATGGATTTTAAGGGGAACCCCTAAAAAACAGCGTGGGGGTCCCCCAAAATCCATACCAGACCCCTATCCGAGCACACAGCCTGGCCGGTCAGGAAAGGGGGTGGGGACAAGCGAGCCCCCCCCTGAACCGTACCAGGCTGCATGCCCTCAACATGAGAAGTGGGTGCTTTGGGGAAGGGGGCATACATCGTACCCCTACCCATTCACCTGAGGGAAAAAAGTGTCAATAAAAAACACACTAGACAGGTTTTTAAAGTAATTTATTAGGCAGCTCCAGGGGTCTTCTTCCGAATTCGGGGGTCTCTTCCGACTCCCAGTCTCTGGTTCTTTTCCCGCTTCTCCCTCTTCTCTTTTTCCGATGTTGACACAACGCTTTCTCCCGCTGTAATGTCATGTGCGAGGTGCGCAACGACTTATATAGGCATGGGGCGTGGTCACCGGGTGATGCCACACGGTGACCCCGCCCCTTATGGTGTCACAGTCCCAGCATGCCCCGGGACTTGACATCATACGGGGCGGGGTCACCGCGTGACATCACCCGGCGACCACGCCCCATGCCTATATAAGTTGTTGCACACCTCGCACATGGTTTTACAGCGGGAGAGAGCGTTGTGTCAACATCGGAAGAAGAGAGAAAAGGGGAAGAAGGACGCAGAAGACCGGGTCAACGATAGCAAAAGAGCTGGAAGAAGATGGCGGAGGAGCCCGGCAGAAGAACCTGGAGAGCTGGAGAAGAACCAGAGAGCGGGATAAGAGGCCGGAGTGCAGGAGAAGAACCAGAGAGCGGGACAAGAGGCCGGAGAGCGCAAAGGAGTCGCAAGTGAGACCCCCGAAGTCTGAAGAGACACCCGAAGCTGACTAATAAATTACTTTAAAAACCTATCTAGTGTGTTTTTTTTATTGACACTTTTTTCCCCAGGTGAATGGGTGGGGGTACGATGTACCCCATACTCATTCACATAGGGTGGGGGGCCCCCTTATTAAAGGGGGCTCCCAGATTCCGATAAGCCCCCCGCCTGCAAACCCCAAAAACCAACGGCCAGGGTTGTCGGGAAGAGGCCCTTGTCCTCATCAACATGGGGACAAGGTGCTTTGGGGTGGGGGGGCAGCAGGGCGCTCGCTCATCCCCACCCCCTTTCCTGACCGGCCGGGCTGCGTGCTCGGATAAGGGTCTGGTATGGATTTTGGGTGGACCCCCACGCCGTTTTTTTGGCATAGGACGTTCCCCTTAAAATCCATACCAGACCTAAGGGGAACCCATGCTGTTTTTTTATTTAAAATTTGGCCTGGAGTTCCCCCTCGAGAGCTGATTATTCTGTGATTGGCCACGGCCAAAGTCGCCTGGCCTGGGGGCGACTTAAAGTTGTGTTGTAAGTCGCCCCAAGTTGTGTTGAAGTCGCCCCAAGTCACGATGTGATTCATACTTAAGTCGTGTCCAAGTTGCCTCCCAAAGTCACGCTGTAAGTCGTGTTGCCCCTGTGTGAATGGACTCTTATAATCACTTGTGAATCTTCAGTGTTCCATATATACAGTTTTTATTGTTATAATTGCACACATTATCACTACAAACTGCTGTATTTATAAATGACTATACTATATAAATGATAGATCGGGCACACAGACCTTTTCACAGCTCTTACTGTGAAGAAGCACTTCCATATTTGGAGATGAAATCTCTTTTCCTCCAGACATATAGCATGCCCCCCTTGTCCTCTGTGATGACTTTAAAGTGGTTGTAAAGCCCTAAGGTTTTTCACCTTAATGCATTCTATGCTGCAGTGCCCCCCCCCCCCCCAGCCCCCCTTTTTTTTCTTACCGGAGCCCAATCCGATCCAGCGATGTGTGGCTCCAGCTACTGTCTCTCTCCTCATTGGACAGATTGATAGCATCCTGTGGTGGGGAGGCGAGTCCTGCTGTTTGTGTCAATGGATGCAGCAGCGGGACTCAGGACCAAGTCCGCACAGGTGGCTTTCCTTGGGGGCACCTGATGAAGAGGAGGAGCCTGGAGCGCCGGAGGGGGGCCCCAGAAGAAGAGAATTAGGGCTGCTCTGTGCAAAAGAATTGCACAGAACAGGTAAGTATAGACATGTTTGTTATTTTAATTCGAAAGATAAAAATAAAAGCTTTACAACCACTTTAAAGTGAATAACTCAACTCCAAGTTCACTACACATGTTGATCATATCCCCCTTAATCTCCTCTTCTCAGGAGAAAATGCATCCAGTTCAGCTAATTGTTTCTCATAGCTGAGTTCATTTATGCCTCTTATCAGTTTGGTTGCCCTTCTCTGCACTTTCTCCAGTTCCCCCATATCCTTTTTATAAACTGGTGCCCAAAACTGAACTGCATATTCCAGATGAGGTCTTCCTAATGATTTGCCATTTTAAGGGCTTGTTGGCCCACTTTTATTAACCAGTTGTGAAACGTAGATTTACTGTGGCAGGGCGGCAGCTCTGCACCAGATCAAATACCTAGTACGTGATTGTCACTTCTGGGTAGGGGGGCGCACGCATCGTCCATCTACAGGTCTAGGCCAATGATTTCTGGTCTGGACCTGCTGATCAGTGCTGGCCAATGACAGATCATCATGAACATAGGCACAGGATGTGAAGAGATCTTCTTGCATGGAGCCCTTTTCATTTCAAGAGAGAGAAAATAACAGTCACAGTTAATAAAAGCACTAAACTTACACATAGCAAAACATTTAGATAGGCACATTTAACCCCCTGATCGCCCCCACAGTTAACCCTTTTACTTCTGTCACAGTGATGCCAGGGAACAGTGTGCAGATTTTTTGCTTATCAATGTATTGGTGTCACTAGGGAGTTAGCGTCATTCCTATATAGCATCAGGGTCACGCCACATATTTCCTAATAAAGGTTTAAGCCCTTGATCTCCCCCCAGTTAACCCTTTCACTGTCCTTTCACAGTGTCATTAGTACAGTGTACAGATATTTTTTCTGATCACTGTATTAGTGTCATGGGTGACGCCAGTTAGCTTTAGCGCTAGTTAGCGTCAATCCCAGACAGCGTCATATTGCCTGTCACATATTCAATACATAATACATTTTAACCCTTTGATTTCTAGTAACACTAATGCCTCGTACACACGTACGGACTTTTGCCGGCGGACCTAAGTCCAGCGGACAATCCGCTGGACTTTCCAGCTAGGTACGCTGGACTAAAAAGCGAACGGACTTGTTTGTTTGATCAGCCGACCGTTTTGAAGCCATGGAGTGTGGACGTACTCGGGAACGAGTTCGTGCTGTGCAGGGGCTCGGTGTTGCGGTTAACACCTTGGCACGAGCCCAGTCCATGAACAGGGTGAGGAGGAGTTCATGGACCAAGAATTGGTTGCGCCAGCGTGACCAATTCTCGCATATGCCTTTGCTCCGTGAGATCCGTGAGAATAATCCTGATGATTTCAGGAATTATCTCCGGATGACGGACCCCATTTTTCACCGTCTGTTGGCTTCGCTGTCCCCTTATATTACCAGGCAGAATACCTGCATGCGGCAAGCCATCAGTGCGGAGCAGAGGCTAGTCGCCACGTTGCGTTACTTGGCGACGGGGAGAAGCTTGCAGGACCTCAAGTTCACGACAGGCATCTCCCCCCAGGCTCTGGGGCTCATTATTCCAGAGACCTGTTCTGCCATTATCCACGTCCTGCAGGAGGAATACATTAAGGTAAGTCTTCTCTTTTAAAATTACCTATGTCTTGTATGTTTGCTAATGTAGTGCATCAATGTCATCATTAGCTAATTCCCATGATAGGACTATTCTATGAATGTCCCCTATTCCTTATTTTTTTTTTTTTTTTTAGTTTTTTGTCTAGTATTTTATGGTTGACTTATCGAAATAGCTTGAACAATGTATTATTTAGTGGGTCACATGCATCTTTCCTTGCACCAACCTCCCCAGCATGGAATCTTGGCCCCCTAAACACCCCTAGCCTAGTCACTTTCTTTGGTTAAAAATGTATATTACCAGCTCCATTGTACTGCTTTACTCACCCCCCCTTTCACCCCCCTTGCCCCTCACCCCTTTCACCCCCCTTGACCCTCACCCCTTTCACCCCCCTTGACCCTCATTTTTAAATTGATTGCATGTGGTTTGGGTCAGCTTGTAATTAACCCCCCACCCCCACACACACCTTTAATTGATTGCATGTGGTTTGGGTCAGCTTGTAATTAACCCCCCACCCCCACACACACCTTTAATTGATTGCATGTGGTTTGGGTCAGCTTGTAATTAACCCCCCACCCCCACACACACCTTTAATTGAT
Organism: Lithobates sylvaticus; assembly: GCA_028564925.1. Taxonomy (NCBI): domain Eukaryota; kingdom Metazoa; phylum Chordata; class Amphibia; order Anura; family Ranidae; genus Lithobates; species Lithobates sylvaticus. The sequence goes on from CM053033.1 coordinate 135,471,569, forward strand.
TGCATGTGGTTTGGGTCAGCTTGTAATTAACCCCCCACCCCCACACACACCTTTAATTGATTGCATGTGTATTGTGTGAACTTACAATTAATTACTCCCCACCCACATCCCCATTATTATCTTCTCTGGGCCATCAGAGGGGTCATCAATCAGAGATTTGTCCCTTTTATCCTTAATCTTTTGGCTTTATTTCAAGGACTTACAAAATAAATACATATGTTCTTCCAAATTGTTTGTTATTTTGTTGCATTTAGTTTGGTGTTTTGCCTGGTTGTTAATTTGAATTGTATCTTTCTGTTTGACTTCACAGTGTCCCTCCACGCCACAGGAATGGCAGACTGTGGCTTCCCAGTTTGCTGCCCGTTGGGACTTTCCCAACTGCGGAGGGGCGATTGACGGCAAACATGTGCGAATTGTGCCCCCACCCCATTCGGGGTCATACTATTGGAATTATAAGGGGTTCCATAGTATCGTGTTGATGGCGGTGGTGTCGGCACAATATGACTTTCTGTATGTGGATGTGGGGAAAACGGCCGGATGTCGGACGGAGGAGTCTTCAACCACACGGAGTTCGGTCATCGTCTCCAGACTGGTGGCCTGGAGCTGCCACCAGATGAAGATAATGTGGAGGGACTCCCGTTCGTTTTCATTGCCGACGAGGCGTTCGGTCTGGGTGACCACCTGATGAGGCCATTTCCCCAACGATCCCTCACCCCTGAGAGGAGGATTTTTAATTATCGGTTGGCCAGAGCAAGAAGGGTTGTGGAAAATGCCTTTGGTATTATGGCCAACCGTTTCAGATTGCTCCTTACATCCATACATCTGGCAGAGTACAAACTGAATACTATTATTCTTGCATGCTGTGTCATGCACAATTATTTACGCAAACATTCGGGAACATACTCATTACCAATCGGGCCTGAGGCCGGAGTGGAAGGCGACCTGACAGGGCCTGATACTCGCCGTCTTGGTTTGGCCCCACAATCAGCCCAGCAAGTGCGGGACCGTTATTTAAATTATTTTAATGGTAGGGGGGCCATTGCAATGGCAGCAGACCCTTAAACCATCTTTTTGTTTGAGAAAGAATAAATACAGTTATTTATGTTTGAAAGATTGGTATTTTGGTATTGTTTTTCTTTTAATTTTGCCTGTTTTATATGTTGTCCTAGTGCACTTCTTAATAGTGGCAAACTTGGTTTGCGTTTAGTAAATAAGCCCCTTTGTCAATGAACCACAACATGTTTTGGTCAAACTGGTAGTATTTAAAAAGAAGAAGCCACACATTGTTTAATTTGTGCAAACATTTTTTTATTTCTTCTAGTGCACATCCAAACCTTTTTTTTTATTTTTATTTATTTTTTTTTTTTTTTGGTATTTTTGGTAAATATTTTTTTTTTTTTTTTTTTTTTTTAACAAAATATTTTAGATTTTTTTGGTTATATTTTTTAAAATTTTTTGGTCTTTTTCTCACAACATATTATTTTTTTTTTAATTTTTATTTATTTTTATAAACAAACATAAAAAAACATGTTTTAAAATGGTATACAATTTTGGCTTAGCATTTGCAAATATTTACAATATGTAAAAGTCGAGAACTTACAAAGTTCAACAGGTAACCCATGAACAGTATAAGCCAAATTTATAATATGCACACTAATTTTGCAGGAAAATGGGTAATGTCAACATGTGCTATGTCCCATCATGGGGAATCAATGGACGTGTTTGGTGTGTGAAACCCCTTCCCTCTCACCTACTAGCATTAGGGGTTGCAAACACCAAATGCATGCATTGAGATCCCCTGATGGCACATAGCACATGTTGACACACCGTGTGCATATTAAAAATTGGGCCTCTAAAATTTGTAACAAATAGCGCATCAAAAGGGGAATGAAGGACATGATTGATGTTAAGAAATGGAAAAGGGTGTTTAGATTCTCCCCAAAACATCAATCATGTCCTTCATTCCCTGCTGCATGGTGGCCATCTCCTTCTGCATATTTTCCAGCTGCAGATTCCAGGCCATGATCTGGCCAATAAGCCTGTGGGCACTGTCTGTGGAAAATGGCTCCGCAGCTTGTCCTTCCACAAACAGATCAGCATCACCTAAAAGTTGGGTAGATAAAACACAAGAAAAAAAGTGTCAAAAACATGCAGACCTTAATTTATTAGCTCAATCTGTGTTCTGAGACACTCACTTGGTGGGGTGCAGATTTGATCCACTTCAACCACCTGTTCCGCCACATCCACGCGTGGGCTTGGGCTAACTGCCCAATTAGTCTGGTGAGGCCGGGAGGTCCTCGTAGGTTCGGACTGACGTCTGAGTCTTTTGCCCCCTATGGTAATGGAACACAAAAAGGTACACTTTTAATCACACTGATATTTGAGTGCCAAAATAGGATTATTAAACATTGTTTAAAAGTGTTGTCCAATTATTAGCAGTTTGTTAGAAGATCCTACTTGAAGACAGAATTGAAATGTCTATCTAATGAAACTCCAATACTTAAACGCCCCTTCAACCCTAAATTTGAACTTCCGCTCATTGTATCCCTGCACCCCTGTGGTGTCTTATTTGGAACCTTTTAGGGGGGAGGGGTTGCAGATACCTGTGTAAGGCAGGTATTTGCACACACATCCGGCCCTAGACTCCCACAGAAGTATACGCCACATCCCGTCCCACCGTGCTGTCTGCTGGGACACACAGCGCGGACCAGTCCTATTGCATTGCGCAACTGGCACATGCCCAATAGTGACCCGGGAAGTGAAGCCGCAAAGATTAATTTCATGATTGCAAGATCAGAGATTGTAGCTGCACCATCCAAGGGACAGGTGAGTGTACTTCTTCGAAAAGTCACCACCTACAGTATTTGTAGATGATGAGCATTTTTCCTGAATTGTGAGCTTGACACCCTGCTTAACATATTTATCCCCCCCCCCAAAACAGCTTCTGGAGTCCCTGTGTAAGTTACCCCTAAAACCCTTACTACAGCAGTAATTGTATAGATAGTGACAATAATAAACAACCTTACAACTCCAACAACCCAAAGCCAGGTAAACTGACTAAACGTTATGAAGACAAACTGAACTTTCATCAAATCTGCGCAAGTTTCACGTACGAATGGTAATAACATCTGCGCAAGTTTCACGTACGAATGGTAATAACATCTGCGCAAGTTTCACGTACGAATGGTAATAACATCTGCGCAAGTTTCACGTACGAATGGTAATAACATCTGCGCAAGTTTCACGTACGAATGGTAATAACATCTGCGCAAGTTTCACGTACGAATGGTAATAACATCTGCGCAAGTTTCACGTACGAATGGTAATAACATCTGCGCAAGTTTCACGTACGAATGGTAATAACATCTGCGCAAGTTTCACGTACGAATGGTAATAACATCTGCGCAAGTTTCACGTACGAATGGTAATAACATCTGCGCAAGTTTCACGTACGAATGGTAAGAACATCTGCGCAAGTTTCACGTACGAATGGTAATAACATCTGCGCAAGTTTCACGTACGAATGGTAATAACATCTGCGCAAGTTTCACGTACGAATGGTAATAACATCTGCGCAAGTTTCACGTACGAATGGTAATAACATCTGCGCAAGTTTCACGTACGAATGGTAATAACATCTGCGCAAGTTTCACGTACGAATGGTAATAACATCTGCGCAAGATTAGACATATCAAGTATAACCATAGTAGCGCACGTGCTTGACTTACTTTTTTTGATGGCTTTTCGAATTCTCCTGTACTGATCGTGCTCCCTGGATTTGATGTCGGACCATCGCTTGCGCAGTTGATCCTTGCCCCTTCGTACGCCGAATTTCTGCTCCAGGGTGCTGACGATTGTAGTGAGAATCTTGTCCTTGCGCAAGTTGGGTCGAGGGTAGGGGCCATTTTCCCCGTCGTAATCTTCCCTTTGGAGGATGTCCACCATCTCCACCATCTCTTCAAAGGCCATATTGGTGGCCTTATATCTGCTGCTGGATGCAGATGTGTTCGCTTCTTGGCTTTCCTCCGCGCTACTGGCTGAGAATGTGTCCGCCATCTTCATGAATTTATTCACCCACAATGCAACGAGGGGAAGCGGGGCGGGGAATACTCGTCAGGAGGAACGTCATGGGCGGGCGACGCGGAGGACGCAGGCGGACTTCGACGCGTGCGCAGTGTATATAAGGCTGTTTGAGGGCCCCACGTGTTCCCGAACGGAAGTAGCGAGCGCTCTGTACGAAGGTACGTGTTTTCTAGGATGCATTACTGTGGTTTATTGGGTTTTGGGCCTGCATTTTTTAAGGATATGTGTGTGTTGCTGCCTGTGTGTAGGGGTTGCTGCCTGTGTGGGTGTGTTGCTGCCTGTGTGTAGGGTTGCTGCCTGTGTGGGTGTGTTGCTGCCTGTGTGGGTGTGTTGCTGCCTGTGTGGATGTGTTGCTGCCTGTGTGGGTGTGTTGCTGCCTGTGTGGGTGTGTTGCTGCCTGTGTGGATGTGTTGCTGCCTGTGTGGGTGTGTTGCTGCCTGTGTGTGGGTGTGTTGTGTAATGTTTGGTTTGAAAAACTGGATGTGCGTTTTTAGTAACATTTGTGTTTTTGGTCTTTTGTATTGCCATTACTAACAAAACAGAAACAAACATGGCAGCAGCCCAGTGGAATCCATTCAAGGACCAGCAGTTCATGTCCGAATTCATTGCGCTCTACAGAAAAAATACCAACCTGTGGCAGCTCAAGAACCCTTTATATGGCAATAGGGAAGTCCGGAAGGCAACACTGGGGCCACTTGTGGATTTTGTGAAGACTCAAGTCCCCAACGCAGACACCAAGTTGTTGAAGCCAGAATTGCAAGTTTAAGGCACATGTACAAGCGGGAGCGCAAGAAGATTGAGGAATCAGTCAGATCAGGAGCAGCAGCAGAGAATGTTTATGTACCGAAGCTGTGGTACTACAACCAACTGGCTTTTATAGGTGACCAGATGGAACCCAGGCAATCACTGTCCACTCTTCCCTCCACCCTTCCCTCCACTCTTCCCTCCACTCTTCCCTCCACTCTTCCCTCCACCCCAGCTGAGGCTTCCACGGAAGGAGAAGACCCCTCCACCTTGGAGCAGGCTGATGCGCCCAGCTGGAGCCAGGTATATATTTAGTATCCCAAATTGTGATTGTGTGAATATTAATGCTGTAAACATTAAAATGTGAAACAATTAACACCCTGAACTCAGAATTGTGAAAAAAGCTGCCAAAAATTGCGCAAACTTCGAAAAAGTGTGGGTGCAACATATCGATACATATATAGTGTATACATACATCCAGTAGTGGGAAAAAATGCCTTATACAACATTGGTGATCTGCTTGGAAAATGCAGGGGTCCAAATGATAGCCTTTTGGATGTTTTTAAAAATGTATCTGCTCCTTCATAAGTTTACAATTGGATGATTGAGGAGGCCATAAACCAAAAACCAGGTGTTTGATTTTTGTTTTTATTTGCACACAGGATGAGCTGACCCAGGATGATGCCGGGACAAGTGGTATGGAGGAGGAGGACATGACCAGCGAGAGCCAGGAGGTGGCTGGGCCCAGCACGAGCCAGACTGGATTAAGAAGTCTACCTCCACCCCTGCCCTTACCCCCAAGAAGGCCCAGGAGGATGACCATTGTTGAGGAGGAATCACTCCAACTTATTCGGAAGGCGAGTGCGATTCTCGAAAGACCCCCCATTCCAGAAGAGGCCTATGGCACCTACTTGGCCAGCAGGTTGCTGGAAATGGAAAAGGGCCAACGGCACCTGTGCGAGGGCCTCATTTTTGAGGCTATTAAGGGGGGTTTGAGGGGTCAATTAAGAGAATCCACCCGCCTGACACATGAAGGCCCGACAGCAACTTCTCCTCCTTCTCCTCCTCTTCCTTCTTCTCCTCCTCCTCCTCCTCCTCCTCCTCCTACCACAAGTCAGCCTCCAAGGAAGCGTGCAGGGAAGACTGCAGGGAAGAGTGCAGGGCAGCGTGGTGGGAAGAGTCGGAAGTGATTGCCTGGCTTCAGTCTGGTCTCACAGAAGACACAGGCTGTTGTAGTGCCACAGCTTGGGGACATAGATGTCATCTGCTGCTGTTCCTGGTCTGTCTGATTCCTGGTCAATCTTCTTGTGCTCCCTATATTGGATGAAATCTGTCCAAGCTTAATTTTTGGCTTCACAAACTTGATGTCTGCCGTTGGGGCAAAAAGTCTTTGCAAAATCGCAAAGTGGCTCCAGTGTTGCCTTCCTATTTTGTTTTGCCTTGTTTGTTTAAACCAGAATAAATGGTATTTATTTTTTCATCAACAAATGATATACGTGCTTGTTATTGAAAAACATAGTTTCTTTAGGAGTAGGCAGGTACATGTCTAAACATTCATTTGACAATACAAGTGTAAAGTGCAACTTCAATGGAACTGCAAGTGCAGTCGCTGGAAAGGTGAGGGTTAAGATCTGAATTAAGGGCAAGCTCTGCTGACTCCACAATTGTATCATGTGTAATAACAAATCCTTTTGATAACCAACAAATACTAAAATATATCTAAATAGAGATATATGTACATATATAATATATATAATATATATATATATATATATTTATATATATATATATATATATATATAGATCTATATATATATATATATATATATATATATATATATATATATATATATATATATATATATATATATATATATATATATATATATATATATACGTATATATCTATATATCTATATATATAAATATATATATATATGTATATGTATATATAGATAGATCTTTTTTTGGGTTTATTGAGAAATATAGATATCTTTTAAATTTGGCGATTTGGATATCTATATCTATATATATATATATATATATATATATATATACACAAATATATAACTTCACTAAAGAATGCTGAAGAAAAAACGTTCGGGAGTACTCTGCGTGAATATACAAGCAGCAAGGCAAAATCATTCTTCAAGTACGATAACATACAAATCCCGCTGTCAGAAAAAAAAAACAAAAGATCAGCAGCGTGACGATTGTGCGAGCTTCAAAACGAAGGCTAGTTTTACCAGACCGAGCGAGTCCGTGACATACTAGCTACTGAGCATGCGTCCTTTTTGGTACGCCGGACCATACTACACACGACCGGATTATCCGCTGGACTGCCAAGTCCAGCGGATAATTTTAAAACAAAACTTAAAACTTTAGTCCGCCGTACTTTGGCCAAAAAAAGTCCGCCGGCGCCCACACACGAGGGGATTATCCGCTGGACTTCAGTCCAGCGGATAATCCCACGGGATTGTCCCTTCGTGTGTACGCGGCATAACACACACACACACTATACACCTCCATTACTAGTATAGTGTCTGAATGGTTCAATATCTTTAATCAGATCTGAACTGTACTAGCGTCCCCAATAGTAGTGTTCCCAAAAATGCAGCGTTAGCAGGATCAGCCCCAACACCTGCTAGCACCTGCATTTAGCCCCTCTTCACCCCACCCCCAAACAAGTTCAGAATCAGTAGATCACTGTCACTTCTGATACACAGCACACAAAATCACAGCATTAGCAGAGTCAGGCCAGGTAAAAAAAGAATGTAGTGGTTCAAGCAGTCCCTGACAGCCAAAAAGTCGCACTAGGTACATATACATTCATTGGCCAAAAGATCTATTGTGTACCAAAGCAATTTATATGCCAACTGCCTAGACTACAAAGGAAGCAGTGGCAAGATTGTTTGGGACTTATTCCAAAAGGGGTACCGCTTGTACATGGACGATTATTACACAAGCGTACCACTTTTTGGACACCTTTTTGAATTTGGAATTGGTGCATTTGGCACTGTGCGACCTAATCGCCGGGACTTCCCCCAGCAGTTTGTAAATACCCAACTTAGACGGGGGCAGAGAATCTGCTTGAGGTGTAATGAATTGCTTGCAGTGAGGTGGAAGGACAAAAGGAAAATGTTTTCATTCTGTCTTCTATTCACGCAGATATGGCAGTCTAAATTACAATGGTGACTGGTGTTGTTGAGAAGCCCCTCTCTGTCCATGACTAAAACCTTAACATGGGAGGGGTGGACTTCAAGGACCAGATGATGGGCCCCTCTCTGTTCATGACTACAACGTTAACATGGGAGGGGTGGACTTCAACGACCAGATGATGGGGCTGTACTTAATTTCCCATAAAGCCAAAAGCTGGCACAAAAAAGTGTCTGTATATTTATTCCAATTGGCCGTGTTCAACGCTATTGTACTATACAAAGCGTCACCCAGAAGTGGATCGTGCCTAAAATTCCAGGAAGAGATCATCACAGCCCTTTTGTATCCAGAAGGTGCTGTGGCCCGATCTCCCAATCCGGATGCAGTGAGCCGGCTGCATGAGAGGCATTTTCCGGATGTCCTCCCTGGTACCCCTACCCAAAGATCACCCCAAAAAATATGTTGTGTCTGTAGTAGACGCAGATACAGGCGTGACACCTGCACTTTCTGTTCCGCCTGTCCTGGTCAACCTGGTCTCTGCCTCAAGGAGAGTTTCCTTTGCTATCACACACTAGTGGAATATTCGTATAGGGTACAGCATGGCACAGTCTAGGGCACACATTCACACAGGGTCTCGAAAGATGTTAGATGGCTATCAAATTTTGAGAGTCCCTAGCCTAGAATGTTTAAGGTTTTTTACAGTTTAAAAAAAAGTGTAAAATAAATAAATATATAGTTGTTTTATTTTATTTTTCCTACTTTTTTACTGTATTTTATGCTATACTGTCAGGGCTTTTTTTCTCAAGTCACCCCTTGTCTTCGCCCCCTATCCACCTCTGAGCACCGTCCCTTGGTTCCATCCTCTACCCACCTTCCAGTACGGCCCTTTTTAGAGAATACAGAACCAAGTATCATTTTGTGGTGCTAAGTAATTTGTATAGATTTTGTTAATAAGCATTAAGATATACACCCTTCTTTCAACAATAGATCCTCCCTTTCAACAATAGACCCCTTGCAACAAAATGACCCTCCAGTAACAAAAGATCCACCCTAGTAACAACAGATCCACCCCAGCAACAATAGACCTCTGTCAGCAACAACAGATCTCCCAGCAGCCAGCATTAAAAAAGGAGAAAATATCACCCTGGGACTTTATATGAGGTGTGCACCACTGAACCAATAAAAGTAACAGGAGTAAATACAGTATATATTTTTTTTACCGTATATACTCGAGTATAAGCCGAGATTTTCAGCCCTTTTTTTAGGGCTGAAAGCAGGGGTCGAGTCCTGGGGAAAAAAGCGTGGGAACTCCCACCCAAGATCCACTCCCCCACCAAAAAAAAATAAAAAATTATACGCTCATATGCACGAATGCTTCAAAAGTGGTATTTTTCATCCAATTTTCGTATTGTGTGTATGAAGCTTAATTGTTAGTACATAAAAAATAAACAATCCTCAATAAACATAAATACGGTAATTCTCTGAATAATCAGCATTCATTCAATTGAGCTTCCATGCAAATGTGAACATCATGTTCTGATCTTTATTGGGGAATTTTATTTTGTATATAGAGTGTTTATGTGGTGAGTTTACACTTTTCATTGAACAGAGTTTGGATAACACAGGGTTAAACGGAAAGGTCATAAATTAACTGCACATTATCTGGACAGAATGCTTGGGGAGATAGTGATGTGTTCCTGCTTAGGAGATGTTAGCTTGGGGGGCTGCAAACTCCGCAGGGCTCCAACACACACTCGCTGCTATTCCAACCCTTCACATATTTCCACATAAACTTCCCTCCTGGCATTAAACTTTGCCAGGTATTGTGCTCAGTTTACCACCCCAAACTGATGTTCCTCCGTCAGCTCACCTCTCTCCCTGCATGTCCTGTGAGCAAAATAGCTGTGCTCCTCCTCTGGGTTCTCTCATCATATGGCACTGAAGATAGAGGGGGGGGGGATTCAGCGGGACACACAGAGCAAGTATGCAGGAGACTGGGGGAGGGGAGATGAGGAGACAGAAAATCAGGAGGGGCCGGCGGGGAGGAGCGCATGACGAGAGGTCTGACAAAACACAATCTCTTAGCAGCAGGGACCTGATCTACCCGTCAGCTAGTTGTGATTGACAGGTAGATCGAAGTGGAAGCTGTCATGGAGCCCCTACTGGCAATGCCTGAATGGTCAGTCCACCCCTGGTGTGTGTCACTTACTATTGCGAGCTGTGTCGGCGGCTGCTGGTGTAGCACCTGCCACACAGCTGCTAAAGGGAACTGAGTTCCTGTTGTGGAAAAAGTACAGGAACTCCGTTCCCATGCGTTCCCGCAGGACTTGAGCCCTGGCTGAAAGTGCCCCCCCTCGGCTTATACTCGAGTCACCGCCGTCTGCCTACATGAACAGTGTGTCATGCAGACAGACGGCAGTGTTCAAAAGCCGCGCCTCCTCCTCCTCCCTGTCTGTGATAGGAGGAACACTAATTTTCCCAGCAGTAAGTCAGTGTGCAGTGTTCCGCCTATCACGGACGTCCTGTCATTCTCATATCATGGACGAGGATGAGAGGATGTCCGTGATAGGCAGAACACTGAACACTGACTGCTGGGAAAACAGAGTGTTCCTCCTATCACGGACGAGGAGGCGCGGCTTTTGAATGTGGAATGGCTCCTTACACGCTGATCGGCAGGATCAGCAATGGGGGGCACAGGACGAACAAGGACGCATCTAACAATTGGCACAAGACTGCAATGGTGGACACAGGTGGCACAGGGAGGCATACACAGGACCCAGGGGATGCAGATCGGCACAGGTAGGCTGCAATGGACACAGAGGGGTTTGTACAGGACACAGAGAGACATGTAGCTGCAGATGGGCATTTGCTGACCCTCTTTTCCACTTACAGTAGCTGCTGCATTTTTCACCCTCGGCTTATACTCGGGTCAATACGTTTTCCCAGTTTTTTTGTGGTAAATAAGGGGCCTCGGCTTATAATCGGGTCGGCCTATACTTGAGTATATACGGTAATTATTCAGTAAAAGTATTACATGCATTATTGTCATCAGAGAAAGCCACTTCATGCAAAGTACATATAACTGGGTAGAGTAACATTGGTAAAAATAGTAGTAATGGTACAATTTGTGTATGAACAATCAAATAGCATACAGACATCAGGTGTACCTGACATGTTTCGCAAGTCCTTGCTCGCTCTTCAGGGGTAGATGTGTATGATTGAAAGGTGAAAGGATATAGTTTTGGTATATATGGCATGATACTGGTATTTAAAGGCAGGGGGTAAGAGGGGCCTAATAAGTAGAGGCCCCATACTTACCACTACACATAGCCGAGCCAATGGGTGTGAAGCCTCCAGACAGCGGCAGCAGGTGTCTCCCCAGGGAGCTGAGGCGGCGGAGCCCGAAGAAACCCCACACAGGGCAAATTGGAGGGAAAGCATCGCATGGATTGAAATTGTGTATCCCTATTGATCTCATTGTGTCCAAGGTAAGTATTGACTGTAAACATAAAAGGTGTATGTCAGATAGTCTGGAGTAGTATATAAAGTACAAGAGTAATGACATGGACAAATCTATATGTAAATATAAGACTAAAGCCATAAATGGCATGGACAATGGACTTTAGGGAGATGTGGTAAAGAGACACCTAAAACTAGCATAAGTGGAAGTAAGGAAGGTGAGCAAAAAAAAGAGATAAGAAAAAAATAAATAAATTGCAAGTATAGGAAAAAACCTGTGTGATCAAAGACAGGCTGCATTAGGCATGAGCTTTGAGTTTGAGTCGAACTCATGTTCGACTCAAACATTGCCTGTTTGCCTATTCACCGAACAGCGAACAATTTGGGGTGTTCGCGGCAAATTCGAAAAGCCGCGGAACACTGTAACAGTCTATGGGAGAAATCAAAAGTGCTGATTTTAAAGGCTTATATGCAAGTTATTGTCATAAAAAGTGTTGGGGACATGGGTACTGCCCCAGGGGACATGTATCAATGCAAAAAAAAGTTTTAAAAACAGCAATTTTTTCAGGAGCAGTGATTTTAATAATGCTTAAAGTGAAACAAAAAGTGTAATATTCCTTTATATTTCGTACCTGGGGGGTGTGTATAGTATGCCTGTAAAGGGGCACATGTTTCCCGTACTGTCCCTGCACAAAGCGTAATTTCTGCAGGAAAAAAAGTCATTTAAAAGCACTCGCGGCTATAATGAATTGTCGGCTCCCCGTAAAACAGAGAAAAAGTCATTGAAAGTCATTGATAAAAAAAAAAAAGCGTGGGGTTCCCCCCAAATTCAATTACCAGGCCTTTCAGGTCTGGTATGGATATTAAGGGGAACCCCACGTCAAATTTAAAAAAAATATATCGTGGGGTTCCCCATAATATATCCATACCAGACCCTTCAGGTCTGATATGGATTTTAAGGGGAATTCCACGCCAAATAAAAAAAAATGGCCTGGAGTTCCCCCCAAAAATCCATACCAGAACCTTTATCCGAGCACGCAACTGGAGAAGAGATTAGCCATCGCTGGATACCAAGAGTGGATTACCACTGCTGGAATCTTTTTTTTATTTTTAATAAAGAACTTTTCCCAATGGTGTCTGTGTGTTTTTTTTAAATTTTTTTACACTTTCTTTGTGAAATGGTAGGGGTACTTTTGTACCCCCTTACCATTTCAAACAGGGGGGGCCGGGATCTGGGGGTCCCCTTGTTAAAGGGGGCTAACAGATTCTGATAAGCCCCCCCCCGCCCGCAGACCCCCACAACCACCGGCCAGGGTTGTGGGGATGAGGCACTTGTCCCCATCAACATGGGGACATGGTGCTTTGAGGGGTCACAGACCCCCAAAGCATCCTCCCAATGTTGAAGGCATGTGGCCTGGTACGGTTTAGGAGGGGGGGGGGGGGGGCGCTCTCTCATCCCACCTCTTTCCCTGCGGCCTGTCAGTTTGCATGCTCGGATAAAGGGTCTGGTATGGCTTTTTAGGGGGAACTCCACGCCATTTTTTTTTTATTTGGCGTGGAGTTCCCCTTAAAATCCATACCAGACCTGAAGGATCTGGTATGGATATTTGGGGGGAACCTCGCATCATTTTTTTTATTTGACCCGGGGTTCTTCCCCTTAATATCCATACCAGACCTGAAGGGCCTGGTAATTGAATTTGGGGGGAACCCCACGCATATTTTTTTTTTGTATCACTGACTTTCAATGACTGTTCTCTGTATTACAGGGAGCCGACAATTCATTATAGCCGCCAGTGCTTTTAAATGACTTTTTTTCCTGCAGAAATTACACTTTGTGCCGGGACAATTCTAAGCACGGGAAAAATGCACCCCTTTACAGGCATACTATACACACCCCCAGGGATGAAATTTAAAGGAATATTACACTTTTATTGTTTCACTTTAAGCATTATTAAAATCACTTCTCCTAAAAAACTGCCTTTTTTTAAAGTTTTTTTTTTTTGCATTGATACATGTCCCCTGGGGCAGGACCCAGGTCCCCAAACACTTTTTAGGACAATAACTTGCATATTAGCCGTTAAAATTAGCACTTTTGATTTTGAACGTTCGAGTCCCATAGACTTTAATAGGGTTCTAAAGTTCACACGAAATTTAGGTCTGTTCGCAGGTTCTGGTGCGAACCGAATCGGGGGGTGTTCGGTTCATCCCTAGCCAGCATCAATAAATGCTCCGGCAGCCAGCAATAATAAACCCCTCTCTCATCAGTAGATCTCTCCCAGCAACAATTGGTCCCCAGCAACGATAGATCCCCCAGCAGACAGCATCAATAGACCATCCAGCAGCCAACAACAATAGACCCTTCCCTCAAAAGTAGATTCCTCCCATCAACAATAGATCTCCCAGCCCCCAGCACACCCCAGCACCCTTTGCCATTACATACATTCAGTGCAGAGGGTTCCGGAACTGCGTTCCCACCACGTTCCTGCTGAAAAAAAAACTGTATACTGTAATGTTTTATTGTTACTGTGTTTTATTGTTAACCATTGTTTGCTTTGCAGGTATGCCATTCAGCTGCAGCACTGATCTGTATTCTGACAGCAATAGGGTTTGCTTTCATCATACGTAAATTAGTGACTACAGTGACAGTGCTGTAGGAGGTAATTTCACCACCGCAGTTAAAAAAAAAAGAGCACATTTGCTGAAGCTTAGTGCTGGGGTAGACACTTTTCACTTTTCTTGGGAGAGATCTCTTCACTCACATTGTTCGATGTGAATGGAGAAATGATGATGCGTAAACCTGCAGGCATTACTCTGGTATAACCACTCAAAGTCCAGCAACGTTCTTTTTTTCATGCAACCCATGAGCTGAGCGAAAAAAAAGTGAACATTGCATGTATGCCCATCATTAGAAGTGTGTGGATGCAGGGTGGTATATTCTAATGGTTGGCATACCACACGCTTTTTCTAGCAGAGATTTCTTCATCCACATAGGTCGATGTGAATGGAAGAAACTGTTAGGTTCTCTTTTTTTCGTTCAGCCAACAGGCTGCCTGAAAAAAAGAACGTTGCTGGACTTTGAGAGGTTATACCAGAGTGATGCCTGCAGGTTTACGCATCATCTTGGTATAGTTTTTTTTTCAGCTGGCAGTCAGCTTTGATGTAAAAGCAATCCTAGTGGCTAATTAGCTGCTAGACTGCTTTTACAAGCAGTGGGAGGGGACACCCCCTCCCTCCGCCTTCCATGGTTTTCTTGGGCTCTCATGTCCCAGTGGGAAACCCAAAAATGCAGCCGGTGGTTCTGCCAGCTGACCATAGAGTTGATCGGAGACCAGAATGGCTCCAATCATCTCTATGGGCTAAGAAATGGGAAGCTACGAGCATTTTATCACTTCGGTTTCCGGATATAAACAGTAAACAGCGCCGTTTTTTTATTTTGGGAAATCATCTTATCACACTGATATTGGTGTGGTCAGATGCTTTAAGGGCAGAGGATAGATCTAGAGTCTAATATACCCCACATTTTTAAAAAAAGAGTACTTTTACAGTCCCTGTCAAAAAAAGAGTACTTTTAGATTTGCATTCCCTGTGATAACAGTACAAGTGATAACAAAAAAAAAATGAAAGGGACAGTGTAAAAATAAAATAAAAAAAGCAAAATAAAAATAAATAAATAATTAAAGCACCCCTGTTCCCCAGTGCTAACGTGAAAAGGCAAAAGCAAGAATCGGTCTCGTGTCAGATGTAAACTTCATTTGCACCATGTGAGGTATCACCATGTTTGTTAGATCGAGGGCAGTAATTCTAGCAGTAGGCGTCCTCTGTAAATATAAAGTGGTAACCTGTGAAGGCTTTTAAAGTCTTTCTAAAAATGTAAGAAGTTTGTCAACGCTGCACGGGCGTGCGCAATTTTAAAGCATGTTGTGTTTGGTATCTATGTACTCGACATGAGATTATCTTTTATATTTTACCAAACAATTGGGCAATATATTGTGTTTTTGTGCATTAAAATTAAAAAAATTGTTTATTTTCCCAAAAAATTGCGTTTGAAAAATTGCTGCATAAATACTGTGTGAAAATTGCAACTCCCACCATTTTATTCTGTAGGGCCTCTGCTTTAAAAAAAAATATATAATGTTTGAGGTTCAGAGTAATTTTCTACCAAGAAAATATATATTTTTTATGTAAACGAAAAGTTAGAAAAGGCTTGGTCTTCAAGTGGTTAGAAGAGTGGGTGATATGTGGCATAAGCTTCTAATTTTGGGCATAAAATGCCAGGACAGTTCAAACACCCCCAAATGACCCCTTTTTGGAAAGTAGACAGTAGAAAAAGCTATTTGCCGAGAGTCATGTTGAGTCCATGGAATATTTTTTCTTTTGCCACAAGTATCGGGAAAATGACAAAATGTATTTATTTTTTTTATTTTTTTTACACAAAGTTGTTACTTGCTCAAACATGCCATGGGTATATGTGAAATGACACCCCAAAATACAGTCTGCTGCTTCTCCTGAGTATGGGGATACCACATGTATAAGATTTTTGGCAGTATAGCTGGGTACAGGACAATTTACGCCCCTTAGAAAGCATGTAGGCGGTGATTCGTTTTCGTGGTCCTGTACGTGGCTAGACTGCCAAAAAATCTCACACGTGGTATCCCCATACTCAGGAGAAGCAGCAGAATGTCACTTTCCTAAAATTTGTGGCAAAACATAAAATATTCCATGGACTCAACATGCCTCTCAGCAAATAGCTTGGGGTGTCTACTTTCCAAAAAGGGGTAATTTGGGGAGGTTTGGTGCTATCTTAACATTTCAGGGTCTCCGAGACTGTGATAGGTAGTGAGGAAGTGAAAGGAGAGACTTTTCATTTTTCGGCACCTGTACGCTGCTAGGCTTCCAAAATGTCTAACACATGTGGCATACCCATACTCGGGAGAAACAGCAGAATATATTTTGGGGTGTAATTCCACATATACCCATGGCATTTGTGAGCAATATACCATTCTACTTTCCAAAAAGGGGTAATTTGGGGGGGATTGTACTGCCCTGCCATTTTAGCACCTTAATAAATGAGATAGGCAGTAGGGATGAGCCGAACACCCCTGGTTCGGTTTGCACCAGAATATGCGAACAGAAAAAAACATTTGTGCAAACATGCGAACACCGTTAAAGTCTATGGGACATAAATATAAAAAATAGAAAGATTTTAAAGGCTTATATGCAAGTTATTGCCATAAAAAGTATATGGGGACCCCAATACTGCCCTAGGGACATCTATCAATGCAAAAAAAGTTTTAAAAACGACAGTTTTTTCAAGAGCAGTGATTTTAATAATACTTAACCACTTCCCGACCGGCACAAGTCGATGTACGTCGGCAGAATGGCACGGACAGGCAAATGGGTGTACAGGTAAGTCCCTTTAAATTTGCCGTTGCGCCATTGCGTGCGCACCGGCCGGGATCTCTGTGAGTCAGATCGCGGGTCCCATGGACTTGATCGCCGCGGGGATACCCGCGATCGTCTCACGGGGAGGTAGAACGGGGAGATGCTAATGTTAACAAGCATCTCCCCATTCTGCCTAGTGACAATGTCACTGATCTCTGCTCCCTGTGAGCGGAGCAGGTATCAGTGATGTGTCACACACAGCCAAGCCCCCCCACAGTTATAAACACTTAACCCCTACACTGCCACCTAGTGGTAACCCCTTCACTGCCAGTGTCATTTACACAGGAATCCATGCATTTGTATAGCACTGAAGGCTGTATAAATGACAATGGTCCCAAAAATGTGTCAAAAATGTCCGATGTGTCCGCCATAATGTTGCAGTCACGATAAAAATCACTGATCGCAGCCATTACTAGTAAAAAAAAAAATTATTAATAAAAATGCCATAAAACTATCCCCTATTTTGTAAACGCTATAACTTTTGTGCAAACCAATCAATAATCGCTTATTGCGTTTTTTTTTAACACAAATATGTAGAAGAATACGTATCGGTCTAAACTGAGGAAATTGTTGCTTTTTTTTTTTGTTTATAGCGCAAAAAATAAAAACCGCAGGAGTGAACAAATACCACCAAAAGAAAGCTCTATTTGTGGGAAAAAAAGGACGTCAATTTTGTTTGGGAGCCACGTTGCACAACTGTGCAATTGTCAGTTAAAGCGACGCAGTGCCAAATGGCAAAAAAGTGCTCGTCTTTGTCCAGCAAAAGTGGTTAAAGTGAAACAATAAAAATGAAATATTCCTTTAAATATTGTGCCTGGAGGGTTCCCTTAGTCTGCCTGTAAAGTGGCACATTTTTCTGATGTTTATTACAGTACAGCAGCAAACAAAATTTGCGTCCTATTTTTTACACAAATAGAGCTTTCTTTTGATGGGATTTGATTGCTTCTGCGATTTTTATTTTTTGCGATATAAATGGAAAAAGACCAAAATTTTTGAAAAAAAAATATATTTTCTACTTTTTATTATAAAAAAATTGAATAAACTCAATGTTAGTCATACATTTAGGCCAAAATGTATTCAGTCACATGTCTTTGGTGAAAAATGTCAATAAGCATATATTTATTGGTTTGCGCAAAAGTTATAGCGTCTACAAACTAGGGCACATTTACGCAGCTTTTATGACTGCCTATCTCATTTCTTGAGGTGCTAAAATGGCAGGGCAGTACAACCACCCCCCTTCAAATGACCCCATTTTGGAAAGTAGACACCCCAAGGAAATTGCTGAAAGGCATGTTGAGCCCATTGAATATTTTATTTTTTAGTTTTTTATTTTTTGAAAAATGACAAAAAATTACACAAAGTTGTCACTAAATGATATATTGCTCACACATGGCATGGTTGTATGTGGAATTACACCCCAAAATACATTCTGCTGCTTCTCCTGGGTATGGGGTTACCTCATGTGTGAGACTTTTTGGGAGCCTAGCCACGTACAGGACCCCGAAAACCAATCACCGCCTTCAGGATTTCTAATAGCCTGTACACAAGACCGGTTTTCCCTTCGGAATAAACTCTGAAGGTTTTTTCCGACGAAATTCCGCTGAAGCTGTCTTGCGTACACACTATCACACCAAATTCCGACCGTCAAGAACGCAGTCACGTACAACGCTTATGACAGGACTAGAAAAAGGAAGTTCAATAGCCAGTAGCCAATAGCTCGTACTTGCTTCAGAGCATGCGTCATTTTTGGTAAGTCGGAACAGCATACAGACGAGCGGTTTTCCCGATAGGAATTGGTTCCGTCAGAAAAATATAGAACATGTTCTCTTTCTAGGTCTGTCAGAATTTACGACATAAAAAGTCCAATGGGGCATACACACTGTTGGAATATATGATGAAAAGCTCTCGTCTGGCTTTTTCTGTCGGAAATTCCGCTTGTGTGTACGGGGCATAAGGGTGTAAATTTTTGATTTCACTCCTCACTATCGATCACAGTTATGAAGGCCATAAAATGCCAAGATAGCACAACCCCCCCCCCCAAATGACCCAATTTTGGAAAGAAGACACTTCAAGCTATTTGCTGAGAGGCATTTTGAGTCCATGGAATATTTTATATTTTGTCACAAGTTTCTGGAAAATTTTAAAAATATATATTTTTTTTGTACACAACATTGTCACTAAATTATATATTGTTCAAACTTGGCATAGTTATATGTGAAATTACACCCCAAAATACATTCTGCTGCTTCTCCTGAGTACGGGGATACCACATGTGTGGAACTTTTTGGCAGCCTAACCGCGTACAGGACCTCGAAAATCAATCACCGCCTTCAGGCTTTCTAAGGGCGTAGATTTTTGATTTCACTCCTCACTGCCTATCACAGTTTCGGAGGCCATGACATGCCCAGTTAACACAAAACCTCCCAAATTACCCCATTTTGGATAGTAGACACACCACGCTATCTGCTGAGAGGCATGGTGAGTATTTTGCAGATCTAACTTTTTGTCACAAAGTTATAAAAATTAAAAAAAAAAATGTTTTGTTCCTTTCTTCATTTTCAAAAATAAATGAGATCTGCTAAATACTCACCATGCCTCTTAGAAAATACCTTGGGGTGTCTACTTTCCATAATTGGGTAATTTGGGGGGGGGGGGGTGTGCTTTTTGGACATTTCAGGGACTCCGTAACTGTGATAGGTAGTGAGGAGTAAAATCTAAATTTTACGCCTTTATAAAGCCTGAAGGCGGTACTTGGTTTTTGGGCTCCCAAAAAGTCTCACACATGAGGTATTCCTGTACACAGGAGGAGCAGCAGAATGTATTTTGGGGTGTAATTTTACATATGCCCATGGCATACTTGAACATTACAGTGGTGTGAAAAAGTGTTTGCCCCCTTCCTCATTTCCTGTTCCTTTGCATGTTTGTCACACTTAAGTGTTTCGGAACATCAAACCAATTTAAACAATAGTCAAGGACAACACAAGTAAACACAAAATGCAATTTGTAAATGAAGGTGTTTATTATTAAAGGTGAAAAAAAATCCAAACCATTATGGCCCTGTGTGAAAAAGTGATTGCCCCCCTTGTTAAAACATACTATAACTGTGGTTGTCCACACCTGAGTTCAATTTCTCTAGCCACACCCAGGCCTGATTATTGCCACACCTGTTCACAATCAAGGCATCACTTAAATAGGAGCTGCTTGACACAGTAAGGTCCACCAGAAGATCCTTAAAAGCTACACATCATGCCGAGACCCAAAGAAATTCAGGAACAATTGAGAAAGAAAGTATTTGAGATCTATCAGTCTGGAAAGGGTTATAAAGCTATTTCCAAAGCTTTGGGAATCCAGCGAACCACAGTGAGAGCCATTATCCACAAATGGCGAAGACATGGAACAGTGGTGAACCTTCCCAGGAGTGGCCGGCCGCCCAAAATTACCCCAAGAGCGCAGCGACGACTCATCCAAGAGGTCACAAAAGACCCCACAACAACGTCCAAGGAACTGCAGGCCTCACTTGCCTCAATTAAGGTCAGCGTTCATGCCTCCACCATCAGGAAAAGACTGGGCAAAAATGGCCTGCATGGCAGAGTTCCAATGAGAAAACCACTGCTGAGCAAAAAGAACATCAAAGCTCGTCTCAATTTCTCCACAACACATCTTGATGATCCCCAAGACTTTTGGGACAACATTCTGTGGACCGATGAGACAAAAGTGGAACTCTTTGGAAGGTGTGTGTCCAAGTATATCTGGCGTAGAAGGAACACTGCATTTCAGAAAAAGAACATTATACCAACAGTAAAATATGGTGGTGGTAGTGTGATGGTCTGGGGCTGTTTTGCTGCTTCAGGACCTGGAAGACTTGCCGTGATAAAAGGAACTATGAATTCTGCTGTCTACCAAGAGATCCTGAAGGAGAATGTCCGACCATCTGTTCGTGTACTCAAGCTGAAACGAACTTTGGTTCTGCAGCAGGACAATGATCCTAAACACAGCAGCAAGTCCACCACCGAATGGCTGAAGAAAAACAAAATGAAGACTTTGGAGTGGCCTAGCCAAAGTCCTGACCTGAATCCTATTGAGATGTTGTGGTATGACCTTAAAAAGGCCGTTCATGCTCGAAAACCCTCTAATGTAACTGAATTAGGACAATTCTGCAAAGATGAGTGGGCCAAAATTCCTCCAGGACGCTGTAAAAGCCTCATTGCACGTTATCGCAAACGCTTGGTTGCAGTTGTTGCTGCTAAGGGTGGCCCAACCAGTTATTAGGTTTAGGGGGCAATCACTTTTTCACACAGGACCATGATGGTTTGGATTTTTTTTCACCTTTAATAATAAACACCTTCATTTACAAATTGCATTTTGTGTTTACTTGTGTTGTCCTTGACTATTGTTTAAATTGGTTTGATGTTCCGAAACACTTAAGTGTGACAAACATGCAAAGGAACAGGAAATGAGGAAGGGGGCAAACACTTTTTCACACCACTGTATATCATTTAGTGACAACTTTATGCAAAAAAAAAAAATGTAATTTTCCTCAAACTTGTGGCAAAATATCAAATATTCCATGAACACAACATGCCTCTCAGTAAAAAGCTTGAAGTGTCTTCTTTCCAAAATGGGGTCCTTTGGGGGGGTTGTGCTATCTTGACATTTCAGGGCCTCCGAAACTGTGATAGGTAGTGAGGATCTGAAATCACCATTTTACGGCCTTAAAAAGCCTGAAGTAGGTGATTGGTTTTCGGGGTCCTGTACACGGCTAGGCTCCAAAAAAGTCTCCCACATATAGTATCCCCATACTCAGGAGAAGCAGCAATATGTATTTTGGGGTGTAATTTCACATATGCCCATGGCATGTTTGAGCAATAGATCATTTAGTGCCAACTCTGTGCAAAAAAATTAAAATAACATTTCCTGCAACTTGTGGCAAAATATAAAATATTCCATGGACTCAACATGCCTCTCATCAAATAGCTTGGGGTGTCTACTTTCCAAAATGGGGTCATTTGGGGGGCGGGGGTTGTGCTATCTTGGTATTTTATTGCCTTTAAAACTGTAATAGGTAGTGAGGAGTAAAATAAAAAATATTACCCTTTGAAATCCTGAAGGCGGTGATTGGTTTTCGGGGTCCTGTACACGGCTAGGCTCAAAAAAAGTCTCACATGTGGTATTGCCATACTCAGGAGAAGCAGCAGAATGTATTTTGGGGTGTAATTTCACATATGCCCATGGCATGTTTGAGCAATAGATCATTTAGTGATCAGCCACTTTTCTAACCACTTGAAGACAAAGCCCTTTCTGACACTTTTTGTTTACGGGAAAATATATATTTTGTTTGCAAGAAAATTACTTTGAACCCCCAAACATTATATATATTTTTTTTTAAATCAAAGGCCTTACAGATTAAAATGGTGGGTGTTATTTTTCACACAGTATTTGCGCAGCGATTTTTCAAATGCTATTTTTTTGAAAAAAAAAAAACACTTTAAATTTTAATGGACTGGACTTCTCCGGCGGACAATCCGCTGGAAAAAGTCTGCGGGACTTTTGAAAATGAACGGACTTGCCCACAAACGGAGCAGTCCGTTCATTTAGAACGTAACGTAGCTAGCGTAGGCAGTGAATGCCACCGCGCTAGCCCCATCACCAGGCAAGGATTTAAAGGGACTCCCCACGCCGAAAAAACAGCGTGGGGGTCCCCCCCCAAATCCATCTCAGACCCTTATCAAAGCACGCAGCCCGGCAGGCCAGGAAAGGGGTGGGGACGAGCGAGCGCCCCCCCTCCTGAGCCATACCAGGCCGCGTGCCCTCAACATGGGCGGTGCCCTGGGGAAATGGGGGCCGTGTGCCCCCCCCCACCCCAAAGCACCTTGTCCCCATGTTGATGAGGACAAGGGCCTCTTCCCGACAACCCTGGCCGTTGGTTGTCGGGGTCTGCGGGCGGGGGCTTATCGGAATCTGGGAGCCCCCTTTTATAAGGGGGCCCCCAGATCCCGGCCCTCCACCCTATGTGAATGAGTATGGGGTACAATGTACCCCTACCCATTCACCTAAGGTGTAAAATGTAAAGTTAAAAACCACACAATTTTGAAAAAATATTTTATTGCACTGCTTCCATCTTGGGGGTCTTCTCGCCGGACTCCTCCGCCATTTACCTAGCTCTTTTACCGAGCGGAGGAGGCCGGCTACCTTCTTCGCCATCGACGCTGTCGTCTGGGGGTCTCGATCCGCCTTCGGGGGTCTGCCGGGGTCTCTTCTGTTCTTGCCGCGGTCGTTGTTTTCCGCGCCGCCGGCGCCGCCGGCGCCGCCTCCTTCTTCTTCTTCTTCTTCTTCTTCTTCTTCTCCTTCTTCTTCTTCTTCTTCTCCTTTTTCTTCTTCTTCTTCGATGTTGACCCGTCGCTGTCTCTGGCCGGAATGCCAGAGCCGTGCTGTGCTGGGACTTATATAGGGACAAGGGGACAGGGTCCCATGCTCATGTCACATGGTGACCCCGCCCCCTTGTGATGTCACAGTCCCGGAGGATGCCCCTTTCCTGGCCTGCCGGGCTGCGTGCTCGGATAAGGGTCTGAGATGGATTTGGGGGGGACCCCCACGCCGTTTTTTTCGGCGTGGGGAGACCCTTTAAATCCATGCCAGGTGACGGGGCTAGCGCGGCGGCATTCACTGCCTACGCTAGCTATGTCTACCTGAAGTCACGTGCTAAATGAACGGACTTTCCGATGAGCGGCAAGTTCGTTCATTTCAAAAGTCCGGCGGACTAGCCTACTAACGGCGGGATTGTCCACCGGACTGCCAAGTCCAGCGGACAATTTTAAAACAAAACTTAAAACCTAGTCCGCCGGCGCCCCCACACGAGGGGATTGTCCGGTGGACTCGAGTCCAGCAGACAATCCCACGGGATAGTCCCTTCGTGTGTATGCGGCATAAAAAAGATGACAAACACGACATGCTTTAAAATTGCGCACAAACGTGCAGCGGCGACAAACTACATACATTTTTAAAGCCTTTAAAAGCCTTTACAGGTTATCATTTTAGATCTACAGAGGAGGTCTACTGCTAAAATTTCTGCCCTCGATCTGACCTCCGCGGTGATACCTCACATGCATGGTGCAATTGCTGTTTACATATGACACCAGACCAACGCTTGCGTTCGCCTTTGCGGGGGGGACAGTGCTTTTTTTATTTATTATTTATTTTGCTTTTTTATAACATTTTTAAAGTATTGCTTTCCTATTTTCCCAATGGCGCTGTTTATATCCGGCAAAACCTAAGTCATGAAATGCTCGTAGCTTCCGGTTTCTTAGGCCATAGAGATGATTGGAGCCATTCTGGTCTCTGATCAGCTCTATGGTCAGCTGGCTAAACCACTGGCTGCATTCTCTGATTCCCTGTTGGGACAGGGGAGCCTAAGAAAACCATGGAAGACGGTGGGGGGGGGCATTCCCTCCCACTGCTTATAAAAGCAGTCTATAGGCTAATTAGCTGCTAGGATTGCTTTTATATGAAAGCCGACCCCTGGCTAAAAAGAATGATACCAAGATACCTCAACCTGCAGGCATCATTCTGGTATAACCACTCAAAGTCCAGCAACATACAAGTACATTGCTGGTCCTTGTTGGGCATACATTGTAATGTTCTTTTTCATGCAGCCTGTGGGCTGAACGAAAAAAAAAAGAGATTGATCGGTGGGTATGCCCACCATTAGAATACCTACCTTCATCCACCCAATTCTAATGATGGGCATACATGCACCATTTTTTTTAACTGTGGTGGTAAAATCACCTCCGACAGTGCTGGAGTCACGGCTTTACATATCGTGGGAACAAATGCTGTTGCTGTCAAGATAAATAAACCTGTGCTGCAGCTGAATGGCGTACCTGCTAACCAAATGATGGTTAACAATAAAACAAAGTAACATTACAGTATAACAGTAATGCCGCGTACACACGAAGGGACTATCCCGCGGTATTATCCCCTGGACTCAAGTCCAGCGGACAATCCCCTCGTGTGTGGGCGTCGGCAGACTTTTTGGCGCCAAAAGTCCGGCGGACTAGGTTTTAAGTTTTGGTTTAAAATTATCCGCTGGACTTGGCAGTCCGGCGGACAATCCCGCCGTTGAAATGAACGGACCTGCCGCTCATCGGAAAGTCCGTTCATTTAGCACGTAACTTCAGGTACGTAGCTAGTATAGGCAGTAAATGCCGGCGCGCTAGCTCCGTCACCCGTCACCTGGCATGGATTTAAAGTCCCCCCCAAATCCATCTCAGACCCTTATCCGAGCACGCAGCCCGGCAGGCCAGGAAAGGGGTGGGGACGAGCGAGCACCCCCCCCCTCCTGAGCCGTACCAGGCCGCGTGCCCTCAAGATGGGGGGTGCCCTGGGGAAAGGGGGGCCGTGCGGCCCCCCCACCCCAAAGCACCTTGTCCCCATGTTGATGAGGACAAGAGCCTCTTCCCAACAACCCTGCCCGTTGGTTGTCGGGGTCTGCGGGCGGGGGCTTATCGGAATCTGGGAGCCCCCTTTTATAAGGGGGCCCCCAGATCCCGGCCCCCCACCCTATGTGAATGAGTATGGGGTACGATGTACCCCTACCCATTCACCTAAGGTGTAAAATGTAAAGTAAAAAAACCACACTTTTGAAAAAACACTGCTCCGGGGGTCTTCTTCCGTCTTGGGGGTCTTCTCGCCGGACTCCTCCGCCATTTACGTAGCTCTTTTACCCAGCGGAGAAGTCCGGCTACCTTCTTCTTCGGCGTCGCCGCCGTCGTCTGGGGGTCTCGATCCGCCTTCGGGGGTCTTCCGGGGTCTCTTCTGTTCTTGCCGCTGTCGTCGCTTTCTGCGCCGCCTTCTTCTTCTGCCTTCTTCTTCTTCTTCCGATGTTGACACGTCGCTCTCTCTGGCCGGAATGCCAGAGCCGCGCTGTGCTGGGACTTATATAGGGACAAGGGGACAGGGTCACATGCTCATGTCACATGGTGACCCCGCCCCTTGTGATGTCACAGTCCCGGAGGCTCCCAGATTCCGATAAGCCCCCGCCCGCAGACCCCGACAACCAACGGCCAGGGTTGTCAGGAAGAGGCCCTTGTCCTCATCAACATGGGGACAAGGTGCTTTGGGGTGGGGGGGGGCCGCACGGCCCCCCTTTCCCCAGGGCACCCCCCATGTTGAGGGCATGCGGCCTGGTACGGCTCAGGAGGGGGGGGTGCTCGCTCGTCCCCACCCCTTTCCTGGCCTGCCGGGCTGCGTGCTCGGATAAGGGTCTGACGTTTTTCGGCGTGGGGATTCCCTTTAAATCCATGCCAGGTGACGGAGCTAGCGTGCCGGCATTTACTGCCTACGCTAGCTACGTACCTGAAGTTACGTTCTAAATGAACGGACTGCTCCGTGTGTGGGCAAGTCCGTTCATTTTCAAAAGTCCCGCGGACTTTGTACAGCGGATTGTCCGCCGGAGAAGTCCGGGCATGTGTGGGCAAGTCCACACACTCGGAAAGTCCGGCGAAGCCAGCTGGAAAGTCCGGCGGATTGTCCGCTGGACTAGGTCCGCCGGGAAAAGTTCCTTCGTGTGTACGCGGCATAAGACTTACCATACCTGCAAAGCAAATACAATAAAACATAGTAAAAATAAAACAATGCAATATGTGCCTAAAAAATTATATGCCGAAGCATGGGGGCAATCTGCCCCTAATGTTAGGAGCAAATCTAATGTTAGGAGCTCCACCCCTGCCCCCATGCTTCGGCATATATGCTTTTTTTCTTTAACTGTGGTGGTAAAATCACCTCCAACAGTGCTGGAGTCACGGCTTTATGTAACGTGGGAGCAAACGCTGTTGCTGTCAAGATAAATAAACCCGTGCTGCAGCTGAATGGTGTACCTACTAAGCAAATGATGGTTAACAATAGAACAAACATTACAGTATACATACCATACCTGCAAAGCAAATACAATAAAACATTTTAAAAATAAAACAGAGATAGAACGATAGATATAGAACAATAGTGAGTGAATAGTGAGTGAATAGTGAGTGAACAGTAGAGAGCGAACATAAGAGAGAGAACAATAGAGAGAGAAGAAAAATACAACCACAACTATTTTTGGATTTTATATTTTTTTGTGTGTGTTTTTTATTTTTTCACTTTTTTCACTAAACGTTGCAGATTAGGGTCTCTCAAAATGTGATGGCCATCACATCTTTCGAGACCCCGAGACCCTGTGTTAGTGTGCCTAGGACTATGTAGTGCTATACCTTATGCTAAAACTCCACTAGTGTGTGGTAGCATTTGAAACATTCACCAATGTAGAGACCAGGATGGCCAGGACAAGAGGGACAATAAAAACGCTTTTATTGTCACGCCTAAATCCGTGTTTGCTGCAGACACATCGTTTTTGGGGGTTTCTTTGGGTAGGGGTACCAGGGAGGACAAAAGGAAAATGCCTCTCATGCAGCCGGCTCACTGCATTTGGATTGGGAAGTTGGGCAAGAGCACCGACTGTAAACAGAAGGGCTCTGATGATCTCTTCCTGGAATTTAACCACTTCCCGCCCGGTCAATAGCAGATTGACGTCCGGGAAGTGGTTTCGTTATCCTGACTGGGCGTCATATGACGTCCTTCAGGATAACAGCCGCCGCGCGCCCGTGGGGGCGCGCATCGCGGCGATCGGTGGAGCGGTGTGTCAGTCTGACACACCGCTACACTGATCTCGGTAAAGAGCCTCCGGCGGAGGCTCTTTACCACGTGATCAGCCGTGTCCAATCATGGCTGATCACGATGTACACAGGAAGAGCCGTTGATCGGCTTTTTCTCACTCGCGTCTGATAGACGCGAGTAGAGGAGAGACGATCGGCGGCTCTCCTGACAGGGGGGGTAGGCGCTATACCACCAGGGAAGCCCCCAGGACCACCAGGGAAGCCCCCAGGACCACCAGGGAAGCCCCCAGCATGTGGATGGCCAGGTACATCCCCCATGGCCATCCACATGTTAAAAAAAATGCAAAAAATATGCCAATCAGTGCCCACAGATGGGCACTGATTGGCACATCATATTTAATAAAAAAAAAAAGTTAAAAAAAGGGATGCCCAGCAATGCCACCCATCAGTGTCATCAGTGCCACTCATCAGCGTCTATCAGTGCCCATCCGTGCCCACCCATGCCACCTATCAGTGCCCATCCATGCCACCTATCAGTGCCACCTATATGTGTGCATCAGTGCCACCCATAAGTACCCATCAGTGCCGCCTATGAGTGCCCGTCAGTGCCGCCTATGAGTGCCCATCAGTGCCGCCTATGAGTGCCCATCAGTGCCACCTGAGTGCCCATCAGTGCCACCTGAGTGCCCATCAGTGCCGCATACCAGTGCCACATATCAATGCTCATCAGTGCCACCTATCAGTGCCGCCTATCAGTGCCCATCATCAGTGCCACCTCATCGGTGCCCCCTAATTGGTGCCCCCTCATCGGTGCCCATCAGTGCCGCCTTATCAGTGCCCATTAGTGCCGCCTTATCAGTGCCCGTCATTGAAGAAGAAAACGCACTTATTTACAAAAATAAATTAACAGTGACAAAGAAAAACTTGTTTTTTTGCAAAATTTTCAGTCTTTTTTTGTTTGTTGCGCAAAAAATAATAATCGCAGAGGTGATCAAATACCACCAAAAGAAAGCTCTATTTGTTGGAACAAAATGATAAAATATTTGTTTGGGTACAGAGTAGCATGACCGCGCAATTGTCCTTCAAATTGCGACATCGCTGAAAGCTGAAAATTGGCTTGGGCGGGAAGGTGTCTAAGTGTCTGGTATTGAAGTGGTTAAGGAAGGATCCAGTCGGTTCTGAAGCTTTGTATAGCACAAAGTGTTCAGCAAAGCCAATTGAAATAAATAAACAGACACTTTTTTGTACCAGCATCTGGCCTTACAGACAATTAGGTACGGCGCCAACAACTGGTCGTTGAGGTCCACCCCTCCCATGTTAAGGTTGTATTTGTGGACATAGAGGGGTTTCTCCACAACATCAGTCGCCGTAGAAATTTGGACTGCCGTGTCTGCGTGAAGCGAGGACAGAACAAAAACTTTCCGTGAATCCCTCCACTTCACTGCTAACAAATTATTACACTTCAAGCAGGCTCTCTCCCCCATCTAAGTCGGGATTCTACAAGCCGTTGGGGGAAGCCCCGGTGATTAGATTGAATGGTGCCACATGCGCCAATTCCATAATCAAAAAGGTGACTAAAAAGTGTCACGCTCGTGTAATAATTGTCCATGTACAAGTGGTACCCCTTTCCAAACAAGGGTGACACCAAGACCCACATTATCTTGACAGGGCTCCCTATGTAGTCTGGGCACAGTTCTCCAGCTCTACGTGACTATCTCTTCCCTCGTAAACCATAGAACTATATGTATAGCCTGTGGCCCTGTCAGAGAGCTTATACATCTTGACCCCGTATCTGGCACGCTTGCTGGGAAGATACTGTTTGATAGACAAGTGGCAAGAAAACATAATCAGGGACTCATCAACACAGACAATTTGATGGGGAGTAAACAAGGCTGCAAGGCAAGGCACAAGGCACCCTGCCTTTGGCCAATTATGGCTCTCGCAGCACAGCGTGCTGTGATTGGCCAAAGCATGCAGGTCAGGTGCATGCTTTGGTCAATCATCAGACATCAATGCACTGCGACCTCGCAGTGCATTATGGGCTGTTCCGTGGTGCTCGAATTTGCCATAAACGACCCATAATATTCGCTGTTCTGCGAACAGGCTAACACCCGATGTTCGAGTCGAACTTACGTTCGACTCGAATATCAACCTCATCCCTAATAGGCAGTCAGAAGTAAAAGCTGACGTTCGACTCGAATATCAACCTCATCCCTAATAGGCAGTCAGAAGTAAAAGCTGTTTAAATTCCAGTAAATATACCATAGTTTGTAGACACTATAACTTTTGTGCAAACTATAACTTTTGTGCAGACACTATAACTTTTTATGCTTATTGAATTTTTTTTTTTTTACCAAAAACATGTGGTCTTTTTTCATTTATATTGCAAAAAATAAAAATCCCAGTGGTAATCAAATACTACCAAAAGAAAGCTCTATTTGTGGGAAATAAAGGATGTAAATTTTGTTTGGGTTTGGCATGACCGCGCAATTGCCAGTTAAAATAGCGCAGTGCCAAATTGCAAAGAATGCACTGGTCAGGAAGGGGGTGAAACCTTCCGGAGGTCAAGTGATTAAACAAAAATAAACAATCCATCCAGGATTCCCAGACAGGGGTTTCAGCTTTACACAGTAACAATGTAAACAAAAAATAGAGTCACCTGGCTCTTTGGTCTGCACTGCTGCTCAGACTTTGGGCCTCTGCTCTCTTGACAATGTAGAAGTGTCTCTGTTCTGTACAGCCTCTGTACCTCTGCTGGCACTCTCTTTCACAGCTTCCTTGCTGCTACAGCCCACAGGCTTGGGCTCTCCGTCTGTTCTGTCAGACTGCACTGTGCTGACATGCACGCTTCTCCCTTCCACACCTGGTCTCTTTGGGAGGGTGGAGCCCAGAACCCATCTGAGCAATCAGTGTCCTGGCTATTCCCCAAATTCTGGTTCCCAGACTGGAGATTTCCTCCCACCCAGATCGCTGCGAATATCTCCTAAAGAAGTTTTGACCCAAAATTATCCGCCGGACTGCCACAATCCGGCCGTCTGTGTGCTAGTCCGCCGGACTTTTGAAATGAACGGACTTGCCCACACACAGAGTAAAGTCTGTTCATTTTGAACGTGACTCCAGGTAGACGGGACTAGTGAAGGAACCTTGCTAGCCCCGTCGCCTGGTATGAATTTAAAGGGGAATCCCTACGCCGAAAAAACAGCGTGGGGGTCCCCCCCCAAGATCCATATCAGACCCTTATCCAAGCACGCAGCCCAGCCGGTCAGGAAAGGGGGTGGGGACGAGCGAGCGCCCCCCCCCCTGAGCCGTACTAGGTCGCATGAGGGCAACATGGGGGGGTGCCCTGGGGAAGGGGGGCCCTGCGGCCCCCCCACCCCAAAGCACCTTGTTCCCATGTTGATGAGGACAAGGGCCTCTTCCTGACAACCCTGGCCGTTGGTTGTCAGGGTCTGCGGGCGGGGGGCTTATGGGAATCCGGGAGGTCCCTTTAATAAGGGGGCCCCCAGATCCCGGCCACCCACCCTATGTGAATGAGTATGGGGTACATGGTACCCCTACCCATTCACCTAAGGGAAAAATTGTTAAAAAAAAAACACAACACAGGTTTTTAAAGTACTTTATTAGACAGCTAGGGAGGTATTATTAGGGAGCTAGGGAGGTGTTTCTAACTGTGGGGACAGTAGTGACTGGAGGAAGAGACAGATCGCTGTTCCTAATCACTAGGAACTGCAGATATGTCTATCCTCCCCTGACAGAATGGGGATCTGTCTTTTTCCATTGACAGATCCCTGTTCTGTCTCTCTCAGGACGATCGCGGGTGGCTGGCGCGCCCCCTAGTGGTCTTCAAGCGGCCGATGTACAAGGATGGCGATTCACCCAGGAGAGCCAACCTGCCACAGTACAGCCGGCAGCTGGTCTTTAACTGGTTAAGCAACAGACAGCATGGATTCATGAAAGACAGAAGTTGTCAAACAAACCTGTTTTTTTTTATGATGAGGTAAGTAAAACCTTGGACAGAGGAGTGGCTGTAGATGTGGTATACTTGGATTATGCAAAACTGTTTGACACAGTTTCCCACACACGACTAACGTGTAAGGTAAAGTCTACAAGCTTGGAAAGATCAATTTGTAAATGGATAGAAAACTGCTTAAAAAAAACAAATTCAGAGAGTAGTGGTTATTGATTCTTACTCTGAATGGTCTAAGGTTATCAGTTGTGTTATCAGTGGTGTATGTGAGAAAATTGCGCTACTAGTGAATATGATGGAACAATAGATCAGCAGCTAGCATCAACAATATAGTGAATTGTATAACAAATAAAATATATACTTTGTTGTACATCTGCATGTTGCTGGTTTTCACTAATTAGCAGGGACCTGTGCAATACTTATCCCTGGGGATTGCTCCAGGGACTTCCAACACAAGTACTTGTATATTTTTTGCACATTTATATAATTTGTTGTGTATTTGTATGTCGCTGGTTTTGATTAATTAGCAGTCACTAGTATAACACTCATCCCTGGGGGTTGCTCCTGGGATTTTCACAAACAAGTGTTATCAGTGGTGCTCAGTGTTGGGACCCTTACTTTTTAATATCTTTATTAATGATAAGGGTATTAAAAGTACCATTTCAGTCTTTCAGTGCAGTGCACTGTTTAATTGGGCAACTATGTGGCAAATGAGGTTTAATGTTGATAAATGCAAAGTTATGCACATGGGGCTAAGAATATGTATGCATCATACATACTAGGGGGAGTGCAACTGGGGGAATCAATGGTGGAGAAGGATCTGGGGGTTTTGGTAGATCAAATGCTTAATAATAGCATTCAATGCCAAGCTGCGGTTTCCAAAGCAAGCAGAGTTATTTCTTGTATTAAGAGAGGTATGGACTCCAGAAAGCAAGATATCATTTTGCCCCTGTACAAATCATTAGTAAGCCCTCATCTGGAATTTGCTGTTCAGTTTTGGGCACCAGTACTCAAAAAGGGTATTGGGAAACTGGAGAAAGTGCAGAGAAGGGCAACCAAACTGATACGAGGCATGGAGGAACTCAGCTATGAGGAAAAATTTGAGAAACTGAATATATTCTCTCTTTAGAAGAAGAAATAAAGTGGGCATATGATAAACATGTACAAAGTAGTCCATATAGTGAACTTGATGTTGAGTTATTCACTTTACGGTCATCACAGAGGACAAGGGGGCAAGCTTTGCATCTAGAGGAAAAAAGATTTCATCTCTAAATATGGAAAGGTTTCTTCACAGTAAGAGCTGTGAAAATGTGGACTAGACTCCCTCCTGAGGTGGTTCTGGCCAGCTCAGTAAGATTGCTTTAAAAAAAAGGTCTGGATTTTGTCCTAAATGTACATAATATAACTGGGTTCTGACATAGGTAAAGTTAATCTAGGGAAAATCTTATTGCCTCTCGGGGGATCAGGAAGGAATATTTTCCCCCTGCTTTAGCAAATTGGAGCATGCTTTGCTGGGGTTATTCACCTTCCTCTGGATCAACTGTGGATGAAGGATTGTGTATATGGGATTGTATGATTCTTTTTTTTTTGGTTGAACTAGATTCAACCTGACTAACTATGTAACTATGTAACTATGTAACTAAGTAATAACACCCCTCACCCAGGTATGGACATATATCAGCTCTCTCATTGTACTGAAAGGGGTTGTAAAGGTTTGTGTTTTTTCACCTTAATGCATTAAGGTGAAAAAACACCTGGCAATGACGGGCCCCCCAGCCCCCCGTTTTACTTACCTAAGCCTGTTTACCTGCTCGGCATGTCCCTGATGTCCTCTCCTCCACTAAGTTTTGGCGTTGATTGGATAGATTGATAGCAGCGCAGCCATTGGCTCCCGCTGCTGTTAATCAAATCCAATGATGCTGCCACCGGGGGGCGGGACTGAGATATACACTCTGTGTCTATGGACGCAGAGTGTATGAGACGGGAGCGTGCCCGCAAGGTAACCCCCGCATGAGATTGGGGGCCACTCTGTGCAAAACGAGCTGTACAGTGGAAGTAAGTATAACATGTTTGTTATTTTAAAAAAAATTTAAATGAACCTTTACAACCCCTGGAAGTTTGGCTTGCTTTCCTCTTTAGCTTGGCCCAATGCTGCCAGGTGCCGCTTGCATCAGTCCCCAGCAGATTCAAACACAGGTGGACTCACTTTCTATGGAAACTCCATATTCGTAGTCACTCCACTGCCCAGAGCAACAACAGGACTACTGTCTCTTTAGGGAGCCTCTTCCTTCCAGATATAACACCTGCTGCACACACTGCAGAGCACAGGCAGTTTCTGGCAATAGTTCACTGGTATAGCAATGCAAGGATCTCCAGTTATGCCCGCTGCATTCGAGCACCACTTGTGATGTTTGTGGTTATTTAGTGTAATGCCCCATACACACGAGTGTAATTTCCGTCGGAAAAATCTTGGATGTTTTTTCCGACGGAATTCCGCTCAAGCTTGGCTTGCATACACACGGTCACACAAAAGTTCTCTGAATTTTCGACCGTCAAGAACGCAGTGACATACAACACTACGACGAGCCGAGAAAATTAAGTTCAATGCTTCCGAGCATGCGTCAAATTTTTTCCGAGCATGCGTAGGAATTTTTTTTTTTTAACTTCAAATAATTTTTATTGAAAAATTTTCAGACAAAACAATACTGAATATGCATAACAATCCATGGTACAGTAATAATAAACGAAAATCAAAATATCCATTACTACTTCAACATACACATGGAACAAGATAGTAACAGGTACCTGGTAATTACCTAAATTAGCTGTATGCTCAGTGTGGACATAAGGTGCAGAAATAGCAGGAAGTAATGGTGTGGAGCTCCAAGATTGTAGGTCAGGGCCATAGCAAGTAGATGGCTGTCCCTCAAAGACCCATGCACCCCACCCCATTGGGATCAGTACTGTGGAGTTGCGTGGAGTCCCCGGGGTGTCCCCGTCCCAATACTTCTGTGGAGTAGCTGACCTTACCCTGATGCCATCCATGGTGCTCATGACTCCAAGTGTACGGTCAGGTAATGTCGACCACCGCCCTTGTATCGAAAGCACATTACCTGGGCTCTGAGAAGCATGCCTGCGACTATCGCAACGGTTCTCCAGATTCCAAAGAGAAACTGGAATAATTTGACAGGTAGTCGGGAGCAGAGTGTCCCCAGCAGGAGAGGAAGAAAAAAGGTGAGAAAAGGGGAAAGAGAAGACAAGGGGTAGGTTTAATGCAGGTTAGGTGTTCCCACAGATTCCTATGACATTCCAGGAAGGAGAGGAATATTACAGTGTGTGGCCCAGGGTTCCCAGATGTAATAAAATTTTTCCATTTTGTCATGTAGTTTTGCCACTATTTGTTCTTGTGCCATGATCCAGGAGACCTTTCTCCTGAATCCCTGGAGGGAGGCTCTGGGTTTCTTCCAGGCTTTAGCGATTTTAACTTTGGCCCCTAACAAAATGAAAAAAACCAACACCTGAGAATGTTTAGGAAGCGCCACAATATTGCCATTCAATAATGCTATATTTGGGTTAGGAGATATTGTTACCTTTGTGATGGTACTAATTGTGCGGAATACTTTCTGCCAGAAAGATCTGATGCGTGGACAAGTCCACCACGTGTGGATCATCGTTCCTTCTAAGGCCGCGTACACACGAAGGGACAATCCCGCGGGATTATCCTCTGGAACAAGAAGCAGAACAAGAAGCAAGAACAAGAACAAGAACAAGAACAAGAACAAGAAGCAGAAGGCGCCAGCGGCGCGGAAGACGACGACCGCCGCAAGAACAGAAGAGACCCCCGGAGGACCCCCGAAGGCGGATCGAGACCCCCAGACGACGGCGGCGGCGAAGAAGGTAGCCGGACTCCTCCGCTCGTGAAAGAGCTAGGTAAAAGAGCAGAAGAGAGCGGAGGAGTCCGGCGAGAAGACCCCCAAGACGGAAGAAGACCCCCGGAGCAGTGCAATAAAATATTTTTTTCAAAAGTGTGTGTGTTTTTGTACTTTACATTTTACACCTTAGGTGAATGGGTAGGGGTACATCGTACCCCATACTCATTCACATAGGGTGGGGGGCCGGTATCTGGGGGCCCCCTTATTAAAGGGTGCTCCCAGATTCCGATAAGCCCCCACCCGCAGACCCCGACAACCAACGGCCAGGGTTGTCGGGAAGAGGCCCTTGTCCTCATCAACATGGGGACAAGGTGCTTTGGGGTGGGGGGGCCGCACGGCCCCCCTTTCCCCAGGGCACCCCCCATGTTGAGGGCACGCGGCCTGGTACGGCTCAGGAGGGGGGGGGGGCGCTCGTTCGTCCCCACCCCTTTCCTGGCCTGCCAGGCTGCGTGCTCGGATGAGGGTCTGACATGGATTTGGGGGGAACCCCCACGCCGTTTTTTCGGCGTGGGGAGTCCCTTTAAATCCATGCCAGGTCACGGAGCTAGCGCAGCGGCATTTACTGCCTACGCTAGCTACGTAACCTGAAGTTACGTTCGAAATGAACGGACTGCTCCGTGTGTGGGCAAGTCCGTTCATTTTCAAAAGTCCCGCGGACTTTGGCCGGCGGATTATCCGCCGGAGAAGTCCGTGCGTGTGTGGGCAAGTCCACTCGGAAAGTCCGGCGGACCCAGCTGGAAAGTCCGGCGGGATTGTCCGCTGGACTAAGTCCGCCGGAAAAAGTCTGCACGTGTGTACGCGGCATAAGTCACAACCTCTAAAGCATAGTGGGGAGGTTCCTGGAAAGATAGCCACCAGTCTAACAGGGACATAGTACCATCTAGTCATTACCTTAATGCTGGCTTCAATAAGGGAAATGTTAAGGATGCCTTTGTATGCACATGCAAACGCACGGTACCAGTCTTGTAAAGTCCAGGTATTGTCTGTGTCCTCCTCCCAGGCCCGAGTGTAGGTTGGTTTGTCTGAATGTGACACAAGGGCATTATAGATCAAAGATACCCCTCCCCTCTGAACCTCTGTGTTGGAGCACCAGTTTTCATAGGGAGTTATTGTGGGGGGATCTTGTGTATTCGGCCAAATGGAATGTAGGTAGTGGGAGATTTGTGAGAACCTGAAAATTTCGGAATCTGGCATGTCAAGTTTCTTCTTAAAGTGTGAAAGCGTAATCGGGCCCTTGGAGGAGAGAAAATGACCAATCCTATAAAGGCCTTTGTCTGTCCACCATTGAAAAGATTTGATGGACATTCCTGGTGTAAAGTCCATGTTATGGAATAGATGGGCTAATGGTTTCATGGGTGAGATCAGAATTTGTCGAGAGTAGAGCTTGGAGCACAAGGTCATGAAGTGAGATAGGGTGGGTGATAAAATGGCTGGCCTGAGTTTTGGGTTGCACAAAAGAAGGTAGTCAATGGTATTCAGAGGGATAGCATAACGCTCCATCGAGAGCCATTTAGGCTTCGGTCCCTTCGAGAAGACCACCGAAATTTGAGCCAGTTGCGCAGCTTGGTAGTATCCCCACAAATTAGGTAGGCCTAGACCCCCTTGAGTTTTTACGCGATAAAGAATGCTAGAGGGACATCTATACCCTTTGCGACCCCATATAAATCGGACAATCTCTGACTGGAATTTGCTTAGTACCTGTTTCTCTATTGGGATCGGGAGGGAGCAAAATAAGAAGAAAAGACGGGGGAGAAGGGTCATCTTTACTGCGTGAATTCTGCCCAGCCAGGATGGACCACATTTTGCCCACTTATCCAAATCACCACTGCATTTTAGCATCATAGGAGGGTAGTTTGCTCTGAAAAGACCAGTTATATCTGGCGTAATAGAGTCTTTATCCGGCTTCGGGATAACAGAAATATAGGCAGAGTTGAGATCAGGCCCCAAAGGGGCTCCATCCCTGAGATAGTTAAAAAGTCTAGCCATATGAGGGGCCAGGTGGGATCCAAACTTCTTGTAAAAGCCTGTTGAGAAGCCATCAGGGCCAGGGGCGGATCCAGTTTTAAGGGAGTGGATGGTGTCTAATATTTCTTCTGCAGAGAATGGGCTGTCCATGAGGTCACTATGGTCCTTAGATAGGGTGGGCAAAGGAATGTTATCAAAAAAATGTCCCCGTATTTGTTGGGGTGGGGGCTTGAGAGGTTTGTATAAGTCTGAATAGAAGTGAGAAAACGCTTCCATTATTTTGGTTGGGTTCTGAGTCAGATCCCCTGAAGAGGTCTTTATTTTAGGAAAGGCTAGGTATCGTTGTTTAGGACTGAGTTTCGCTGCTAGTCTCGACCCCATCCGGTCAGTCTGGGAATAGAATTTAGCACCAGTCCATCTCAGGTGTCTTTCAGCTGCTGTCGTTAGGGATAGGTTAAGGAGAGTACGGGCCTTGTCAAGGTTCGTCAGAGACTCAGGAGAAGGGTTAGTTTTGTGTGCCTTCGCTAGTGATTTGTATTCTGCAGTAAGTTTAAGCAGGTCAGCTTTGTGTTCAGCTTTAAGTCTCGAGGTTATTTGAATGATGTGTCCCCTGATGACCGATTTATGTGCTGCCCAGACTGTGGCAGGGGTGACCTCGCTTGTCTGATTCAATTGGAAATACTCTTTAATGGCCTTTTCCAGAACCTTACACTGGATTGGATCACTGAGGAGGGATTCCTGCAGACGCCAGCGAGGGGGTCCTCTCGGGCCTCCCGCCCTCCTGGCTTCCACAGTAACCACAGCGTGATCAGACAATGAGGAGTCTATGATTTTAGACCTAATTATGAGTGGAATTGTATGGGAACGCGTGAAGATATGGTTTATCCTGGCAAAAGAGTTATGTGGGGCCGAGAAGTGAGTATAGTCTTTTGTGTGTGGATTGACTTCCCTCCAGACATCAATCAACCCTTCGTCATGAAGGAGGGTGGCTATTTTAGTACTTTGTTTCGACGGACGCTTTGAGAATGATCTCCCCAGCAGCTGATTTGTCTAAAGTGAAGTCAAAGGCTGTGTTAGAGTCACCTTCTATAAAGACAGTCCCTTTCAGGTGTGCTCGTAAAGTACGTAGCATAGATTCGAAGAAGGGCTTCTGACCCTTATTAGGGGAATAGTATGAGATAAAAGGTGTATAGCGCACCATCTATGTATCCAGATACTAACACGAATCGACCATGGGGATCTACAATAGTCTCCGGCTGGGACATATTAATATGTTTAGCCAAACAAATAGCTACTCCCTTTGTTTTGTTTTCGGCAGAAGCCAGAAAGAATTGGGGATAATGTTGATGGAGGAATGTGGGTTTGTAGGTAGATGGGAAGTGTGTCTCCTGCAATAGCAGGATATCTGCGTGCATGGAGTGATAGGATTGTAGGAGTTTCCTACGCTTGACAGGGGAGTTGAGTCCCTGCGTGTTGTGTGAAATAATTTTGAGATTGAGGAGAGGGTTACTTGTATTTGTCATGGTTCAGAGGGGAGAGAGCTACCCAGTAGATCTGTGTCTTACCTTTGGTAAGTGAAGAGAACTCTTGAAGCAGCTCAGAGGACGGAGAGTACCCCTCACTCGGGCCTGGGATAGGAATCCAGAGACAACCTTGAGAATCATGAGAACCTACAATAGAGTGCAAGAGGAAGTTGGGAAGGGGAGAAGAGAGAGAAACGAAAGGAAATAAGAGAGATAACCATTGATAAATTTGTTCCAAAAAAAAAGAGAAACACGAAGTGATAATGGTATAAATGAACTTCGGGGTCCCCCGACCCCATCCCACCCCAAAGGTAGGAAGGAGAAATCTTCCTACCTTTACAACCAAACGGATTGGATTATCCGAAGTACAGGGACTCCGGAGAGAGTCCAAGGTTACTCAAAGTACTCCTCGGCTCAATGGGAGGCGCACTGGATCCACCACAGCCTCAGTGCCTCATAACATGCTAACTAAAGACCTCGTGTGGGTCTATTATGATCATAAGACAGCGCTTCCCGATGACAGAAAATAAAACATTAATAGCTTAAATAAACAGTGTAACTAGTTTGCCCCAGAACACGTAGTTACCCCAGAAACCCATCCTCAAAGGTCGGGAGAACGGGGAAACCCTCACCTCAGGTCCGGGAGAGAACCAGTAACAACCCTCCACCCTGGGGGTATACTTTCCGTGTAGTGGGAGCGTAAACCACATCCCCCTCAGGGCCCCAAAAATAAGAGAACAATTCCTATAGATAAGGCAATCGAACACCCATAAAACGGGAAAAGAAAAAAACAAAAAAAAAAAATATATATATATATATATATATATATATATATATATCTAAATAAAAATAAACAATACCCAAAAAACAGCTAGTATACTCCTTGACTTCACCGCTAAACATGATGCTATATGGTCTCCCTGGATTGGATATCTATCTATACCTACCATTGACTAGATTTGTACCGGGTGCCGCTGGTGAATGGGATTTGCACTGTTATTCTTTCTTTAGCGCCTCCTTCTCCTCTTTCACCTCTATCTTCTTTCCTTTTCTCTCTTTACCTTTTACTGCTTTTTCTTGAAGCCTGACATACAGGTTATATGACGGTACCGCTTGTTTTTTTTTTTTTTTTCACATAAGCCTTATATTGTTTTATCTACATAGATGACTTGCTTTGCTTTATCTGTTTGCCTACCTTTTATTGGGACCTAGTGTTAGGTCTCTGATAGGATTTTTGTTTTATATTTTTTATCCCATGTCTCTAGGTGATCTACCATTTATTGTTTTACTCACAATCGACAGATTTTCTACACATGCTTACTGTCTTACGGGCAAACTTGTATGGTATCCCCTTTTTATTTGACCTATTAAACACAGTTAACTGGACGAGATTTTTCTATCTCAGGTCTTGTCCCTCGGTGCTCGGGCCCGGATGGGAGGGGGCGCTTTCCGTAGCACGGCACAGCAAGATCCCGTCAGGGGTGCCGGGCTGGGGGGAGGTGTTCTCTCTGTCCGGGCCCGTTTACCCTGGACTTTACTCTAGAGAAACGTCCTAAACGACCTAGATTATACCGCGTCTTGTGTTATCCGTCATACTGTTATATTGATTGTTTGGATTTCTGGTTACCTGTATTGGCATTGTATTGTGCTTTTATTATTTTTCAAAATTTAATAAAAATCTATTGAAAGTAAAAATAAACAATACCCATAGTGTGCTTGACATGTACAGGCTGGGATGCAGAATCTAATAACATAGGAGGGGAGGGGAGTGAACATGAATAGAGAGCTCTAATCATAAACTATACATGTATGATGCTCCCCCATGTGCATCGAGGGATAGAATCTCTCCCCTCCTCCCAAGCCCAAGAGAAAAATTGTCCCAGTCTCTCAAACAGCACCAACCTACTGCTCAGAAGAGATAAAATAAAGAAATGGAGGGCCATGAACCCGGGGGGGGGGGGGGGTATCCCCCACAATAAAACAAAGGCACGTGGTAGTAACTCAGATCAGAGCCCTGATCTGTTGGCGGAGGGCCGATAGTCAAGGAGGGAGAGCTTCTTTCGACCGCTTGGAGTTCTGTTTCAGCCAAGAGGGTTGCAGCGGGCTAGCTGGAGGAGGTCTTTTCGTGGAGGCAGGGTTCCCTCTGTTTGTGTGCGAAGATGGTGGATCCTGTGGGAGTAGGCCAGGCTGTAGCAGGAGCCGTTCTCCTTCTGCGAAAGTAGAGAAGCTGCAGCTTTTGTTCTTGTAGGAGAAATTTAGGCGCAGGGGGAAAGACCATCTGTAATGGATTTCATTGTCCATCAGCAGTTGAATCAGTGGCTTCAGGGCTCTTCGTTTCTGAACAGTATAAGGGGACAGATCCGTAAAGATCTGGATTTTGTGTCCCTGCAGCGTCAGGTTATTAGAATTTCTGGCCTTCCTCATCACCTCCTCCTTCACCGAGTAAAAATGAGGCTTCACTATAATGTCCCGTGGGAGGCCATCTGTGCGGGGGGGCTGCAGAGCTCTGTGTGCCCTGTCGAGCTCGAGGCGATATTCTGGAATCCCAGGGATGAGATCAGAGATGAGGGTTTTTATAGCAGTATGCACCTCTTTTACAGATTCAGGGAGCCCCCTGACCCGAAAATTATAGCGTCTCGACCTATTTTCGAGGTCATCGATCTTCGCATAGGCGATTTCAAGCTGATCCTGCACATCCTGGAGCCTTGCAGAATTTTGATTGATCCTAGCAACTGCTTGGTCAGCTTTCAGTTCAATGGAGTCTACTCTCATCCCAAATTGTTGTAAGTCAGCGTGGATAGATGAGGTTATTTGTGCTGC
Source organism: Lithobates sylvaticus (assembly GCA_028564925.1). Taxonomy (NCBI): domain Eukaryota; kingdom Metazoa; phylum Chordata; class Amphibia; order Anura; family Ranidae; genus Lithobates; species Lithobates sylvaticus. The sequence goes on from CM053033.1 coordinate 135,513,306, forward strand.
ATTCAGAGCCAGACTTTTGGATAGCATTTGAGCAAAAGCTTCCATCATAGAGGGAAAGTCAGTTGGGGTGGGGGATGCCTCATGAGCCTCACTGACAGTAAGTAACAGGCCTGTGTGGGGATCCATCATAGGGGTGGATGGGAGGCCAGAGTGCAGGCTGAGTAACAGGGATTCAGTGGATGCTGGTGAGGATGCCTGGGGCAGAGGTGAGGGCACAGTACCTGGAGAGGGCGGGGGGCCCAGGTCTTGGTCAGCAATGGAGTCCTCAGGGCCCTCTGTTATGTGTGGGCCTCGTAGGGTGGCCGCCATTTTAGCATAGCTTGGCCTGTGTACAGCGGCCGTCATGTGGGTCGTGTGGTGCCGCCGATCGGTACCCGCGGACATCGGGTGAATCCCGGGGGTGTCCCCTGCGCGATTGTGCCGGTGTATGCCTGGTGGGACCGCTCTGTCAGCTCCAGAGGTCCGTGATGGGCTGTGACGGCGGCCATCTTGGAAGCGCCGCGCATGCGCACTGTCGCGTAGGAATTTTACGCGTCGGAATTGGTACAGACGATCTGAATTTTCGATCAGAACTTTTTCCGACCGAAAAATAGAGAACCTGCTCTCAATCTTTTGCTGGCGGGAATTCCGCCAGCAAAAGTCCGATGGAGCATACACAGGGTCGGAATTTCTGACCAAAAGCTCACATCAGACTTTTGCTTGCAGAATTTCCGATCATGTTTACAGGGCATAAGTGTAGAGCTGAACAGTGAGTATAATCCATGGCAGTTTCGCAGTTTAAGGGCTTGTTGGCCCACTTTTATTAAACAAAAATAAACAGTCTATCCGCGATTCCCACGCAGGGGTTTCAGCTTTACACTGCAACAATGTAAATAAAAAAAATACAGAGCCACCTGGCTCTTTGGTCAGCACTTGACCATGTAAGAGTGTCCCTGTTCTGTACACCCTATGTATCTCTGCTGGCACTCTCTTTCACAGCTTCCTTGCTGCTACAGCCCACAGGCTTGGGCAATCTGTCTGCTTTGTCAGACTGCACCGTGCAGATATGCACGCTTCTCCCTTGCACACCTGGACTCCTTGGGAGGGTGGAGCCCAGAACCCTGGTTCTGACTCTACTATTAGCCCAGAACCCAACTGAACAATCAGTGTCCTGGCTATTCCCAAATTCTGGTCCCAGGACTGGAGATTTCCTCGCACCCAGATCACTGCAAATTTTCCAGGCTCCCAACTGGATTTTATAAACCACAGAGGAAACTGACAAAACAGATTCCTCCACATTAAACAATCATACTGGAGCCCCTCAACTTGTCTGGTTGAAAATCCTGGGCTGCATATCCCATCACAGCTAACTGCACTGTTACAGGGGGTGAAATAATATCTCTATCTCTGCAGTCCATGCCTTTCTTACAAGAAAGGACTTTGCTCTCTTTGGAAACTGCAGCTTGGCATTGCATGCTATTATTAAGCTTATGATCAACCAGAACACCCAAATCCTTCTGCACCATTGACTTCACAATTGACTCCCCCAGCTGATCTTCTCCTATTTTGTAAGATCCATGCATGTTTCTAGCCCCCAAATGCATAACATTACATTTACCAACATTAAACCTAATTTTTCACATAGTTGCCCAACTAAACAGTGCATTGAGGTTGGCTTTTAAGTTGGAGACATCCTGTAAGTACGTTATTCCACTGCATAGCTTGGTGTCATCTGCAAAACACTGAACTGGTACTTTTAATCCCAGACTTTATATTATTTATAAACATGTTAAAAGGTAAGAGTCCCAGCACTGAACCTTGGGGTACACCACTGTTAACCTTCGACCATTTAGAGTAAGAATCATTAACCACTACTCTCTGAATACAGTCTTTTAGCTTAGTTTTCTATCCATTTACAAACTGTTTTTTCAAGCCTGTAGACTTTACCTTACACATTAGCTGTATGTGGGTAACTTAGCTGTGTGTGGGTAATTTACGGATTGGATTCTGCATGAAACCAAAGTCTAGGAACATTTTTAAGTATTGACAATGTACATTAGCACTTTTAACCAACATACATATATTTAAACATCCAAGCAAATTAGACTTCTAAACCAGAAACTATATACAGTATCTCACAAAAGTAAAGAGTATACCCCTCACATTTTGTAAATATTTTATTATACCTTTTCATGTGACAACACTGAAGAAATTACACTTTGCTACAATGTAAAGTAGTGAGTGTACAGCTTGTATAACATTGTAAATTCGCTGTCCCCTCAAAATAACTCAACACACAGTCATTGTTGTCTAAACCGCTGGAAACAAAAGTGAGTACACCCCTAAGTGAAAATTTCCAAATTCGGCCCAATTAGCCATTTTACCTCCCCGGTGCCATGTGACTCATTAGTGTTACAAAGTCTCAGGTGTGAATGAAGAGCAGGTGTGTTAAATTTGGTGTTATTTCTCTCACTCATACTGGTCACTAGAAGTTCAACATGGCACCTCATGGCAAATAACTCTCTGAGGATCTGAAAAAAAGAATTGTTGCTCTACATCAGTGGTTTTCAACTCCTGTCCTTGGGACCCACTAACAGGCCAGATTTTAGGTATTACATTGGGGAGATGCAGACTAGAATACTGCAATCACTGAGCAGCAAATTAAATCACCTGTGATGTATTTCAGTTATCTTGCAAACCTGGCATGTTAGTGGGTCCTGAGGACAGGAGTTTAGAACCACTGCTCTACATAAAGATGGTCTAGGCTATAAGAATATTGCCAAGACCCTGAAACGGAGCCACAGGACGGTGGCCAAGACCATACAGCAGTTTAACAGGACAGGTTCCACTCAGAACAGGTATCGCCATGGTCAACCAAAGAAGACAAGCAGACTAAGGACATGGATTACTGGAACCATGTCCTGTGGTCTGATGAGACCAAGATAACTTATTTGGTTCAGATGATGTCAAGCATGTGTGGTGGCAACCAGGTGAGGAGTACAAAGACAAGTGTGTCTTGCTTACAGTCAAGCATGATGGTGGGAGTGTCATGGTCTGGGGCTGCATGAGTGCTGCCGGCACTGGGGAGCTACAGTTCATTGAGGAAAACATAAATGCTAACATGTACTGTGACATACTGAAGCAGAGCATGATCCCCCTCCTTTCGGAGACTGGACCACAGGGCAGGATTCCAACATGATACTGACCCCAAACACACCCCTAAGATGGCCACTGCCTTGCTAAAGAAACTGAGGGTAAAGGTGATGGACTGGCCAAGCATGTCTCCAGATCTAAACCCTATTGAGCATCTGTGGGGCACCCTCAAATGGAAGGTGGAGGAGCGCAAGGTCTCTAACATCCACCAGCTCTGCCATGTCATGATGGAGGAGTGGAAGAGGACTCCAATGGCAACCTGTGAATCTCTGGTGAACTCCATGCCCAAGACGATTAAGGCAGTGCTGGAAAATAATGGCGGTCACACAAAATATTGACACTTTGGGCCCAATTTGGACATTTTCACTTGTGTACTGACTTTTGTTGCCAGCAGTTTAGACATTAAAGGCTGTGTGTTGAGTTGTTTTTAGGGGACAGCAAAATTACACTGTTATACAAGCTGCGCACTCACTACTTTACATTGAAGCAAAGTATAATTTCTTCAGTGTTGTCACATGAAAAAATATAATAAAATATTTACAAAAATGTAAGGGGTGTACTCATTTTTGTGTGATACTGTATGCCAAAACATTTCACAAACTGTCCAACCACAGGGATTATTCATTTAGTATTTTGTGAGTGTTAGGCCTACCATGTAGGAAAAATTAAAAGAGAAGTACATGATCACATTCATAGCATTAAAGACAGATATCTACAATACCCACTGCATGTCACTTTGCTTATCATTATGGATAAAAGCTGAATGTATGCCTGATTATGGTCATATGCCAACAAAGAGATGGACATCGTGACAGAGTATTATTACAACCAGGATTGAAACAGATATATTATATACAGTAGATATAGGCTAAAGATATACTCTATGAAAATATGCAAAGATCTATGATATATGAGGTTTGTATGTGATATATTGTAATGCATATATAAGATGATGGTGCTATATGAAACTTGCACTATGTACACTTTTATTAATAAGCTCATTTTTATTAGTTGAACTTGCATGCGCATCCTTGAGAAAGTTGACTTAGTTCCATGGAATGCGTTGGATAGAATTCAGCATGTGTAAGATTATTATTTGTGTACCATAATAGTGTTGCCTTTTTATGGTCTGAACAAAAATCTGTGCATGTGATATGGGGGTTGTTTAGCTCACTGGTCGATGCGTTTCAGTGAGTCCACGCCTTTTTTAAACAAAATAAAGTTCTCAAAAATAAATACAAAACAGGTAATGGAAATGCCAAGCCACCTAGCTTTCTCTTCAGCAGCTCTGCTACTCTTCTCAGGATCCTTCAGACCCAGCTCCCCCAGCTCTCTGAGCTCTCATGGCCTTTAGTTATAGCACCTAGCTTGCATACCATAAAAATCCCTCCGGTTCGTACATAGCAGTTTTCCAAATCATAGCAAAATGATACAAAATGTCAGCTGTCTCTTTTTTTGTAAAGGTAATAAGTATTTGTGCATACATATTTGTGAATGTGTTTATTATGATGCAAACGGCACTGCATGTATTTTTAGGATTAATATATAAATTTGCAAAACAATAACCTAATATACTGTACAAATACGTTGGGTTAATGTTTTTTTTCGTAAAGTTCAGTATTAGTTGTCATTTATACCTGTTTTCAAGACAAGACAGAATTTGGTTTCCCGTGAGCCAATAAGGATTAGTGCTCTTGATATAAAATCGTTAGAGAGATTTTTATGTAAGCCCCTGTCCATGATTAATTTAATCCTTCCAAAGTCCACTGCTGCTAACTTTTCCTAAATTGCTTGGACTTAACATATGAAAGTGATTTAAGAGCTTATAAAAAGACTGATGTTTACAATTTCTATAATTCACAAGTCAGCATTTTTAAATGCCAAGGACACTTTTTTCCTAGTAAGAGACAAAATTAAAGAGCAATGGTTTGAGTACATATTATTTATTACTTCATAGCTTAGAGTAATTGTATTGTCAATCTGATCAAAAGATCTGTTAATTTAAAGAAGTGAATGTCAAGAAGTGTGCATAGAAAAAGGAAAAAAAAAAAAACAATACCTTTTCCGATATTGTGGCAGAATGTCTTTTAGAGACATTTAACGCAAGCAGACCTCCATTTTCACAAGCCTGCTGTACTCATTCAACTGTCCGATGTTCCATTCACTTGGAAATATAAACACGTTATATGTAGTATTTATGCATGGTTATCACAAGACCATCTAACCCAATGAGCTTTAAAGGCATTTAAAGCATTGTTTATTGATAATTTTGGGTACCAATCTTTTTCTCTATTTCACACACAGTTTTGAGGCCTGACATATTTAGGATTGATCTGTTTGAAAGAACCTCATCTTTTATATTGTACAAAAAAAAAAAAAAATGGAGATTATATTTTTTTAGTGTGCATTAAAATACATTTTAAATAAATCATTTTGAGAGGACTTCCTCTAGTCCACATATACCATATTTCATTAATTATATCTAGTTTAATAACGTTTGGCACTATGGGCACAATTTTGCTGGTATTCAATCTAGCTGTTATATGTTCTAATGAGTAGTTTAACCAATCAAATTTCTTTTTTTTTAAAACCATCATCAAACGATATGAATACAGACTATGTATGGAATATTTATTCACTAGATATGTATTCACAATTAATAGTTATATTATGGGTGACAAATACAATCTTACATAAAATACAAATTGTTAGGCAACACTTGCTACTGGATTTTGATACAATATGAATAGAATGAAAGCATCAATTTCTCCCCATGGACACACTAACTATATGTAGCGGGGTTCTACCCCTTTTTCTGGTAGAGACTACATCTCCCATGATTCCCCGGGCCCCCGGGCTGCTGACTTCCGCCCGGGAGGCTGCTGGGGGAGATTATAAAAGGGAAGAGCGGAGACCGCCTCTTCCTCTTGGGACACTTCCTCTTCAGAGGCCTGACAGGACTGGCCTGCCTCTGCTGACAGAGCGTGTGACGCGGAGACTGCAGCCAGCAGAGACACCTGTGCGGACCGGAGCTGAAGGCCTGAAGCCTGGGCCTTGCAGCCGATGGAGTGAGACTCTCACCCCTCACTTTCCACAGCAGCGGAGCGGAGACTTCCCCTTACTGTCGGTCGGACGGAGCTGATGACCGGAGTGCAGGGCTGTGACTGAGGAGACCGGACGCCGCCATTGAAGAGACCAGAGCCGCCATTAGAGGGACCGGATCGGAGGACGGTACCCCAAGGATTGGTGAGAGAGCCTGTAGGCTCAATCCTGCATTGACACACAAGTTTTATGCCTATTGAACTGCCTAGGCGCAATTTACCTCAGAGCAGCAATGTTACTTTTTGTGGATTACAAATGACACCATTTAAAGCTACATGTGCACCACCTCTACAGATTTATTGCCGGTGAAGAACACTGTACTAGTACAAGGACTGAGCTCTATTGCTAGGGATCAGGCCTGGTCCGTTAGGTAGGCGCAGATAGATTTGTTGCACCTCAGGGGTGTATAGCAGACGGTCGCCACACTTGGCGCTCCGTTTCCCCATTGTTAGATTCATATACCTGTGTACATGTTTGGAGTGCATATTGCAGGGACCTGCTAAAGTATTGTAAGATATATGTTCAAATGCATGTTGCTATTCTTTTTCCTTACTGACAAAAGTAAAGCCAGTTATTCTTATCTCAGCAGTCTGCTTGTGAGTTCATACCAATTACACTTAGAGTATAAGCTAAGTTTTATGTGCATAGATACATACCCCTTGACTAACTGTGCCAGAGCGGGTAGAGCCAAATTGCCGGGGGTTGGTGGAGCTGTACTCAGGGACCCAAAACAAACCAGCGGCTCTCTTAACTGGGGGTAGCGCTACACGTGGGGGCTCGTAATCCGGGATCCTGAGTCAGCGGGAAAAGCCGCCAGAAGGTACCGGCATGGACCCGATAGAAGTGGGACGGTGGTCCGCAACATGGGCCGCTGACCCAGCCGCAGCAGCAGTCATTGAACTGCCAGGGATGTGGCAGAGAGAGGCAGTGAAGCAGCTCATAATGTCATTATCCCCATGCCAGAAGTCATGGATAATGGACATGAGAAATGATGCTGGGTACACATACGCCTTAATAGAATGGAAGGAAGAGACTCCAGAGCAGTTCAGGAGCCAGAGCATACAGGCACCAAATGGTCAGCACTACCAATTGCTGCATGCGCTGCCGCGGAAGGGAGACTACTCTCCTATGAAAGCCATTCTATCCCCAAAGAAGGAGGAGCAGAAGGGCGCGGAAAGTCCCGCACCCACACACACTACTCTTAGTGCAGAACTGTGTGCTGTTCTAGGGGAAATTGTGACTCAGTGCAGAAGAGACCCCGGGGATTACCCAATGTCGGGATACAGGAAACTCCGGATGTTTTCAGGGAGGACACCTGTACCCTCGGGAGAAGAGGGATTTGAAGAGTGGTTAGATGGTGCCACGCAGGCCCTAGAAGAATGGGAGGTCTCAGAGGGCCGAAAGAAGCAAAGGATTGTTGAAAGCCTAAAAGGACCTGCCTTAGAGGCCATACGCAATCTGAAGACGAGTAAAAAGGATTGCACTGCCCAGGACTACATAGACATCCTGGAAGGTGTGTTTGGTGGGACAGAAAAAGTCACAGAACTTACCTATCAACTGGAACACTGTTACCAGAAGACAGGGGAGAAGCTGTCAGAGTACATGGGACGCATAGACAAGATCCTGCATAGGATTATCCTGAAGAAGGGGATAGATCCAGGGAAGGTAGATGAAGCCCGTGCCCAGCAGGTGATGAGGGGAGCCCAACCCTTGGACCCTGTCGCACTAGTACTACGTACCCGGCAGGATGGGAAGAGCCTGGACTACCCTGACCTCATCCGAATGGTCAGAGAAGAAGAGGCCATGTTGGAAGAGAAAAGGGAGAAGCAGGTGATGGGGTCTACAAAGTCTACAGTGGCCACGGTCAGGTCGGCCTTAACCCCTGAAAGAGACACAGAGGTAGATGCCCTGAAGTTGCAGATGTCCCAGATGATGGAGATACTGACGTCCTTAGTGGCGAAAGAGACGCCCAGTCCCAAGAAGGAAACAACCAGGAGGGAATTGTTTCCAGCTGTTCCAGCACCAGCATCCCCACCTGACTACGGTGAGATGATTTGCTTTAATTGTGGAGGAATTGGTCATATTGCAGCTGTATGTGCCAGTCCCAAGAAGAAGAAGGCAGGAAGCCGACAGCCGGCGGGAAACGCCAAAGGGCCCCGGTGAAGGAGTCAACCGGGTGCCCATCACCTTCAGTGAGCTCCAAGAAGCACAACAGGAAGAGAAAGCGAGGAGACCAAACCCCTCAGAAGGGGCCCAGGGATCCTCAACCAAGGTGCACTCCAGAGAAAGGGGGCAAGACCCCTCCGGAGAGACACAGCACCCCCAAGCGTGAACTCTTCAAAGTGAGAGATAACAATATCCCTCAACGGGTTCACACTCCCACTAAGAGGGAGAAAATCAATGCATATCAGGCTCAAGAAAGGAGCAAGTGCAAATCAAGTGCTGGTAAAGCAAAGAGTCCAAAGAAGAGGACAGCATCAACTAGGCCCTACCCAGAGGAGCTAGTTGGTCCATCTCCTACTGTACCCATCCAAGTGGAAGGAGTGTACACGAAGGCCCTTCTAGACACTGGAGCACAAGTGACCCTGTTGTACAGGGACTTCTATGACAGATACCTGAGTCATCTGCCTATACAGAAGATAGAAGAGCTGGAGATAAGGGGATTGGGAACTCAGAGTTTCCCCTATGATGGATACTTACCCATCAGATTGACGTTTGACCCATCCGTAGCTGGGAAGTCTGAAGTGTTCGACACCTTAGCAGTGGTGTGTCCCCGCCCACCAGGAACCAGCAAGACGTCCCTGATTATAGGGACGAACACGGACCTAGTCAGAAGGCTTCTGACCCCCCTGGTGAAGAAAGAGAATCTTCCAACTCCCAAGATCCATCCCATGCTGAAGGCAGCCTACCAGCGGTTGGTCCTAGAGCAGAAGACCCCAAGTGAGGGGATAGGAAGGGTATGGAGGCTTGGAAAAGAAGGAGCAGTGTTACAGCCTGGAGAGGTGACCTGCATGAGAGCCACGGTGAAACTCACTTGGGAGCAGCCTGGCCCCTTTGTGATGCTGGAACCCGACCCAATGGAGGGTCACTCAGGTCTGGAAGTGATACCAGAAGTAATTTCACTGAAGGACCTGAAGAAGGCTAGAGGCAGAGTCCCTGTCAGTGTGAGGAACCCCACGGAGCAGCCCGTGGAGATCCCTGCCAGGATGCTGCTGGGACAGGTGAGTCCTGCTGTCCCAGTTGGCTGGTCAGAAGTGAAGGGGACGGGTGAAGGAGAAGATGTTTGGAAGAAACTCTCCATGGAAAACCCAAACCTACCTGGAGCTTGGAAAGAGAGAGCCAAGGCCCAGCTGACCAGATGGGAGAAGATTTTCTCCAAAGATGAGTTTGATGTGGGGTGTGCGAGGAGTGCCACCCATCGAATCCGCATGCAAGAGGACAAGCCATTCAGAGAGAGAGTGAGGCGAGTCCCGCTAGCAGATCTGGAGGATCTGAGGGAGCAGCTTGCGGAACTGAAGAAGACGGGAGTGATTAGGGAGTCCAGAAGCCCCTACGCCTCCCCAATTGTGGTAGTCAGGAAGAAGAATGGGTCATTGAGACTCTGCATTGACTACAGAACTCTCAACAGGAGGACCATTCCTGACCAGTATACCACGCCAAGGATAGAGGATGCCTTGCAGAGTTTATCTGGAGCTAAGTGGTTCAGTGTGATGGACCTCAAGAGTGGGTATTACCAAATCCCCATGCATCCAGAAGATAGAGAGAAGACTGCCTTCATAACCCCAGTGGGATTCTTTGAGTTCAACAGGATGCCCCAGGGCCTATCTGGAGCTCCTGCTACGTTTCAACGCCTAATGGAAAGGACAGTTGGAGACATGAACCTCATAGAAGTCCTTGTGTACCTGGACGATGTCATTGTCTTTGGAAAGACTTTGGAAGAACATGAAGCCAGGCTGGAGAAAGTACTGAAGAGGCTCAGTGAAGAGGGACTGAAACTTTCTCCAGAGAAGTGTCGGTTCTATCAGTCTTCTGTGAACTATCTGGGACACATAGTGTCTGAAAAAGGAGTGTCTACAGACCCTGAGAAGTTGGAGGCAGTTACTTCGTGGCCAAGGCCCACAACAGTTACAGAACTTCGATCTTTCTTGGGGTTCTGCTCCTACTACCGCAGGTTTGTGGATGGATTTGCCCGCATTGCCAAACCCCTCAACGAGCTGCTGAAGACAGAAGGAGAGGAGGATGGAATGGGGCCTAGGAGGTCCAGTGAGTCGGTCCAAGACCAATGGAATTCAAGGTGTGAAGAGGCTTTCAGAACCTTGAAGAGAAGTCTCACCACAGCCCCAGTTTTGGCCTACGCTGATCCCACTAGACCCTATGAGCTACATGTTGATGCCAGCCATGAGGGCCTAGGTGGAGTACTTTACCAGGAGTATGAAGACCAGCTACGACCAGTGGCTTATGTGAGCCGGAGCCTGACCCCCTCCGAGAAGAACTATCCCACCCACAAGTTGGAGTTCTTAGCCCTCAAGTGGGCAGTTGTTGACAAGTTGAGAGACTATTTGTATGGGGCCGAGTTTACTGTAAAGACAGATAACAACCCCTTGACCTATCTATTCACCACCGCCAAGCTGGATGCAACTGGACACAGATGGATGGCGGCGTTGTCTGGATTCAATTTCAGTCTCAAGTACAGACCAGGGGCTGGAAATAGGGATGCAGATGCCCTGTCCCGAAGATCCCATGTCATGGTCGGTGACTGGGAAGACTGGACCCAAGTGGCACCAGATGGAGTGCGAGCCCTCTGCCAGGGGGCTGAACTCCAAGCCAGAGGAGGATCCAGAGCTGAAGAAATAGGAGTTACCACAGTGGGAGTCCCAAAGTGTTACTGTGGGGTAACTCAGCTGGCAGAAGAGTGTCTGCCGAAGTTGTCCAAGAAGGAGCTGAGGTGTGACCAATTGGAAGATCCCATGGGGAGATTGGTCCTGGAAGCCCTGGAAGACAAGAGTCCAGAGGGACTTCGCCTTCACCCTTCTAAAGAAGCTCGCCTACTGAGGAGAGAATTGGACAAGTTACAGGTGCATCAGGGGGTAGTCTACCGAAGGGGCCCCTCTGATGGACCAGAAGACAAGTGGCAGTTGTTTCTCCCAGAGAAGCATCGAGAGACTGTGCTGATTGCCTTACATGACCAGCATGGTCACTTGGGAGCAGAGAGAACCTTCCAACTTGTCAGAGACCGGTTTTACTGGCCCTGCATGAGGGCCGAAGTGGAGGAGTATTGCCATTCCTGTGCAAGATGCATTCAGAGGAAGACATTACCCCATCAAGCTGCCCCAATGGGCCACCTACAGAGTGAAGGCCCAATGGATCTGGTATGCATTGATTTTCTCTGCCTTGAACCCGATTTGAGCGGATTGGGAAATGTTCTGGTGGTAACCGACCATTTCACTCGTTATGCTCAGGCTTTCCCAACCAAGGACCAGAAGGCCTCTACAGTAGCCAAGGTACTTTTGGAGAAGTACTTTGTTCACTATGGACTGCCACAGAGAATCCATTCAGACCAAGGAAGGGACTTTGAGAGTCGCCTGATCAGGAAGTTGCTAGATTCTCTGGGAGTAGAGAAGACTAGAACTACACCCTATCACCCTCAAGGTGATGCCCAGCCTGAAAGGTTCAACAGGACCCTATTGAACATGTTGGGAACTTTGGAAACAGAGAAGAAGCAACATTGGAGTCAACACATATCAGCTCTAGTGCATGCTTACAATTGCACTACAAGTGATGTGACAGGTTTCTCCCCTTATCGGCTTATGTTTGGGAGAGAAGCAAGATTGCCAGTGGATTTGGCCTTCGGCATTTCTTTGGACCATGCCTCTGCTGCCTCACACAAAGGATATGTGGACAGACTGAGGCACAGTTTGAAGATAGCTTATGAGAAAGCTCAAGCGGCCTCCGACCAGAGGGGGGCCCGAAACAAGAGGAACTTTGATTTGAAAGTTAGAGTACAGGATCTACAGCCTGGGGACCGTGTACTGTTACGAAACCTAGGGATCCCTGGAAAACACAAGATTGCTGATAGATGGAGATCGGAACCATATATCATCTGTAGAAAACTTCCAGGATTGCCTGTCTACAAGTTGAAGCCAGAAGGAATATTGGGGCCTTTGAAGACCTGGCATAGGAATCATTTGCTCCCACTCACTGAAGCAGTCAGAATGCCTCCAGCAAGAGACGTACCTGAATCTGTTTCCATTCTGGATACCCCCAGGCCTAATACTAGGTCTCAAACATCCCAAGTTAGGGGTGGTGAGGACCCCCAACCTGAAGAAGAAAGAGGAGAACTTGAATGGTTATGGCCTTCCTCAACCCCAGGAAGTTCCGCCATAGATCTTCCACCTACTGAAGATGTGGAAGATAGCACATTGAACCCAGAAGCCACAGAGTTTGTGCCATTCAGTGATGTGCCTGAGTGCTGGGAAGATATCCCTGGTCTCTACCCAGAACAAGAAGAAGATGTTCCAGAACCAGAGATGTTGCCAGAATGTGTTCCTGAAGAGGTTCCAAGAGAACAGAGAGCTCGCAGGAGTGTGAAGCCTCCCAAGAAGCTAACTTACCCCAAGATGGGAGAAAGTTCAGAGGACTCTGTTACTACAGCAAGGAGAAGTGCTGAAAGCCCTGACTCTTCCGCTGTTCATTTAGTGGAGGGCAACCCCAGCTCACTCTCTGGCACAGTTAAGCAGGTCGCACACACTGAAGTGACCTGTCGACAGGACAGCTCCCCATCTCATGCCAATTGGTGGGAAGCTCCTCTGTCCAAATTATGTGAAAATGTTGTTCCCGAAAAAGTTTGTAGTTTGAGCACTATCTTTGGGGACCAAAGATTCAAAGTGGGGGGAGTGTGTAGCGGGGTTCTACCCCTTTTTCTGGTAGAGACTACATCTCCCATGATTCCCCGGGCCCCCGGGCTGCTGACTTCCGCCCGGGAGGCTGCTGGGGGAGATTATAAAAGGGAAGAGCGGAGACCGCCTCTTCCTCTTGGGACACTTCCTCTTCAGAGGCCTGACAGGACTGGCCTGCCTCTGCTGACAGAGCGTGTGACGCGGAGACTGCAGCCAGCAGAGACACCTGTGCGGACCGGAGCTGAAGGCCTGAAGCCTGGGCCTTGCAGCCGATGGAGTGAGACTCTCACCCCTCACTTTCCACAGCAGCGGAGCGGAGACTTCCCCTTACTGTCGGTCGGACGGAGCTGATGACCGGAGTGCAGGGCTGTGACTGAGGAGACCGGACGCCGCCATTGAAGAGACCAGAGCCGCCATTAGAGGGACCGGATCGGAGGACGGTACCCCAAGGATTGGTGAGAGAGCCTGTAGGCTCAATCCTGCATTGACACACAAGTTTTATGCCTATTGAACTGCCTAGGCGCAATTTACCTCAGAGCAGCAATGTTACTTTTTGTGGATTACAAATGACACCATTTAAAGCTACATGTGCACCACCTCTACAGATTTATTGCCGGTGAAGAACACTGTACTAGTACAAGGACTGAGCTCTATTGCTAGGGATCAGGCCTGGTCCGTTAGGTAGGCGCAGATAGATTTGTTGCACCTCAGGGGTGTATAGCAGACGGTCGCCACACTTGGCGCTCCGTTTCCCCATTGTTAGATTCATATACCTGTGTACATGTTTGGAGTGCATATTGCAGGGACCTGCTAAAGTATTGTAAGATATATGTTCAAATGCATGTTGCTATTCTTTTTCCTTACTGACAAAAGTAAAGCCAGTTATTCTTATCTCAGCAGTCTGCTTGTGAGTTCATACCAATTACACTTAGAGTATAAGCTAAGTTTTATGTGCATAGATACATACCCCTTGACTAACTGTGCCAGAGCGGGTAGAGCCAAATTGCCGGGGGTTGGTGGAGCTGTACTCAGGGACCCAAAACAAACCAGCGGCTCTCTTAACTGGGGGTAGCGCTACATATATATATATATATATATTGTAGGGGATCAGGGGGTGAACAGCGGGCTCAGAGACAGTCCATTAAAAATAAAAATGGCTTTTATTCAGCAAAACATCAAACAAAAAAAAAAAACAGACATAAGGCCAGGTAGACTTGTCTTAGCAAGCAGGTACAGCTCACAGTTCATGGCTCCAAAAAGCTACAGTCTTTACATGGTTCACAGTTCATGGCTCCAAAAAGATACAGTCTTTATATGGTTTGTTTTTAAGCTCACCCAGCAGGTACACCGTCCAGCAATGGACACTTCCACACAGCATGCGGCTGTGTCTCTTTCTCCTACACAAACAGCTCCTCTCTGACATTTTCAACACACCTGAATATAAGCAGGTCTGAAGGGGAAGTACCTGCCCTCTTCGATTAACCCCTTCCTAACCCTGCCCCAGGCTGACCCTCTACATATCCCCCCCCCCCCCTCTGTTCCAGGCCAGGGGTCTGGACACCACTAACCCAGTGGCAGTAGACCCGGGAAAGGGCATCCGCATTCTGATGTACCTTTCCCGGTCTATGTACCACTACAAAGCTGAAGTCCTGTAGAGCAAGGAACCACCGGGTGATTCTGGAGTTTTTATCTTTATTTTGGGCCATCCACTTAAGGGGCGCATGATCTGAAACTAACTTGAAGGGTCGGCCCAACAAGTAGTAGCGGAGTGTCTCCAAAGCCCATTTTATTGCGAGACACTCCCTTTCCACAATGGAATAATTCCTCTCAGCTGGCGTGAGCTTCCGGCTCAAGTACACAACAGGGTGCTCATCCCCCCCAATCATCTGGGACAGTACTGCACCCAGACCCAATTTTGAGGCATCTGTTTGTACCAGGAACTCTTTTTGGAAGTCAGGAGCTACCAACACTGGTTCCTGGCACAAAGCTTGCTTCAACCGGCAGAACGCTGCTTCTGCTTCTGCACTCCACTGAACAACAGTTGTGTTCTTTCCCTTGGTGAGATCAGTCAGGGGTGCTGCTAGACTGGCAAAGTTGGGGACAAACCTCCTATAATAACCCACAATGCCAAGGAAAGAACGCACTTGCTTCTTTGTGAGTGGACGTGGCCATTTCTGAATAGCCTCCACTTTGTTTAGTTGGGGTTTAATCACACCTCTGCCTACAACATACCCCAGGTAGCGGGCCTCCTCCAACCCAACCTTGCTCTTTTCTGGGTTCACTGTGAACCCCGCCCTTCGGAGGGCATCCAAGACCAACTGGACCTTTGGTAAGTGACTCTCCCAGTCCTGACTATGTCATCAAGATAGGCTCCTGAAAACCCCTTATGAGGTCTCAGGACGAAGTCCATGGCCCTCTGGAAAGTGGCTGGGGCCCCATGTAACCCGAATGGCATTCGGACATACTGCCATAAGCCCTCAGGTGTGGCAAATGCAGTTTTTTCTTTAGCCTCTGGGGAAAGCGGGATCTGCCAGTATCCCTTGGTCAAGTCAAGAGTGGTGATGTACCGGGCCGGTCCTAATCGCTCGATTAACTCATCGACCCGGGCCATGGGATACGCGTCTGGCTTGGAGACTTCGTTTAACTTGCGAAAGTCATTGCAGAACCGCCAGGTTCCATTCGGCTTGGGTACAAGGACTATAGGGCTGGACCAGCTACTTGAAGACTCCTCAATGACCCCAAGGTCCAACATACTCTTAAGCTCGGCCGAGACAATATTCCGGCGAGCTTCGGGTATGCGGTAGGGTTTGAGGTTTACTCGAACGCCAGGGTCTGTAATGACATTATGTTCAATTACCGAGGTTAGGCCCGGTAGATTTGAAAAAATGTCTCGATTCCTCTGCAAAAACTCCCAAGACTCCTGTTTTTGAGAAGGGGAGAGAGCCTCTGCAATCCCTACCTTCTTAATCTGAGCATCATAGTCTTCCGGGACTTTCAGACTTACTGTCAAAACCTGTCTATCTTTCCATGGTTTGATCAAGTTGATGTGGTAAATCTGGTAGGGCTTACGTTTGGTGGGCTGATGGACTTTATAGTTGACCTTGCCCACCCTCTCGACTACCTCAAAGGGTCCTTGCCACTTGGCGAGAAACTTACTCTCGACGGTAGGCACTAAGACCAGCACCCGATCCCCATGTTTAAACTCTCTAATCTTGGCAGATCGGTTGTATACACGACTCTGGGCGTTTTGCGCAGCCTGCAAATGTTCCCGTACTATGGGCATAACTTTTGTTATTCGGTCCTGCATTTGAGACACGTGTTCTACCACACTCCGATACGGGGAAGCTTCCTGTTCCCACGTCTCTTTCATTATATCCAGTAGTCCACGGGGGTGTCTCCCATAAACCAGCTCAAAGGGGGAGAATCCCGTGGAGGCCTGGGGTACCTCTCTTATGGCAAACAACAAGGGAGGCAACAAGCAATCCCAATCTCGACCATCCTCCTCAACTGCTTTCTTTAGCATTCCCTTTAAGGTTTTGTTGAACTGCTCCACTAACCCGTCAGTTTGTGGGTGATACACTGAAGTCCGTAAGTGTTTAATCTTAAACAGGTTACAGAGTTCCTTCATCACTTTTGACATGAAAGGGGTACCTTGATCTGTCAAGATCTCGGATGGGAGCCCTGTTCTCATGAACATCTGAAACAACTCCCGTGTGATGACCTTGGACGAGCAGTTTCTTAAAGGGACCACTTCCGGATACCTGGTGGCATAGTCAAGGACAACTAAAATGTATTGGTGTCCCCTAGCTGACTTTGGTAAGGGGCCCACCAAGTCCATGGCTATGCGATCAAAGGGAACCTCGATAATTGGAAGCGGTACCAGTGGGCTGCAAAAATGGGGTGTTGGAGCGGTTCTTTGACAGGTAGGGCAGGACTCACAGTAGTCCTTAATTTCTCGATAGACACCGGGCCAATAGAAACGCTGTAAAACCCGTTCCTGAGTTTTAGCCGCTCCAAGGTGACCCCCAAGTACATGACTATGAGCCAAATGCAACACCCTAGACCTAAAAGGTTTGGGCACCACCAGTTGTTCCAACACTTCTTGATTGACCTTAGTTACTCGGTACAACAAGTCATGATTCACAGCAAAATGGGGGAACTTCACGTCTGCCCCAGGGTGCTGTGGTTCACCATTTAAGACCGTGGCCTGTTCCCTGGCGGGGATCAAAGTGGGGTCCCTCATCTGAGCACTAAGGAAATCTTCCCGGGAGCCCCCAAGATCTGACACATCTGGCTCAGAGGAGGTACTTTCCACTTCCAATCCCGCAAACACCTCCAGGGGACCGGGCTCACTTCCTGCAGGTTCAGCAACCTGGTACTGATCCTTAGTAACATCCTCCTGCAATACAGTTTTATTTACCACCTCTGTGGATTCTTGGTTTTTGGGGGAAACCCCCGTACCTTTGAGCTTTTGCTCATACAAGTCCCAAAACATGGGGCAGTCTCGCCCGATTAGTAAATCATGAGGTAATCCCGGGACCACCCCCACTTTTAGTGTAGCCGTTCCTGCTGGTGTACACAGGGTCACACAGGCCACCGGATAGTTTTTAACATCACCATGCACACAGATGACCCCAACCTGTTCCCAGCTTTCTTGGCAACCCGTCCGATCAGAGCAGGGTAACGACACTCCCAGAGTCAAGGAGCGCTACCACCTCCTGTCCATTGACCCGCACCACACACTCATGTGGATTTAGGTTGATTGCAGCACATAATGCATGGACATATATCTTCCCGACTTGGGCACTGGGCCGCCAGATGACCCAGTTGATGGCAGGACCAACAGCGAACCTCACGGAGTTTCCCCTGTCGGTTCCCTGGAAGCTTAGGTCCTGATGTGCTCCTGGTAGTTGTATTATCCCTCCGAGCAGCCACTATGCGATCACCGGGAAGCCCACTGGTGCTGGAACGCACTTCTTTGAAACGGGCCAGCTCTCTTGTGACAGAGGGACTCTCCTGGAACTTTTCCGCACAACTGTAGCGCTCAACAGCTGTAGCCATCTCATCCAGGGACTGAGGCTCGGACTGAGCCACCCATCGGTGGAGGTCCCTAGGTAATCCATGCAGGAAACGATCGAGTGCGACTCTTTCCACAATCTGAGTGGGTGTCTTTTCCTCAGGTTTCAGCCAATCTTGCAACAAGTGCATCAGGTGGTAGAGCTGCGCACGGGCAGGCTTAGCCTTGTCAAAGCGCCAGCCATGGACTCGGTTCGCCCTTAAAGTGACAGTCACTCCTATCCTTGCTAGGATTTCTCCTTTCAGCAGCTGATAATCACGTGCAGCTTCAGGGGCCAAGTCACAGTACGCTTGTTGGGGGTCTGCGGTCAGGAAAGGAGCCAGTACATCTGCCCAGTCTTTATCAGGCAGACCTTCCCTTGCTGCAACCCGCTCAAACATAGCTAAGTATGCTTCCACATTATCCAAGGCCGTCATCTTTTGTAGGGTCCGCTGCACTGCCTTCCGGGGGTTACACTTTACAGCGGGGTCACCTTTCATCATTTCAGCCTGCTGGGTCACCGCCTTTTGTAATCCCGCTATCTGTTCACTCAGTAAGCGGATTTGTTTCCTGTTGCACAGCGACTGTCTGCACCAGGATCTGCTCCTGCCGAGCCTGTGCTTGCTGGGCCTCCTGATGGCGGGCCTGCGCTTGTGTATTAGCCAGTACCAGCTGCTTAACCACATCCTCCATGGCTTGTTCAGACGTTTTCACTGTCTGTGCGGCTTTAACCCAGGACATGGGATTAGACTGGACCCTTCAAACTGCCCGCATTCTCCACCAATTGTAGGGGATCAGGGGGTGAACAGCGGGCTCAGAGACAGTCCATTAAAAATAAAAATGGCTTTTATTCAGCAAAACATCAAAAAAAAAAAAAAAAACAGACATAAGGCCAGGTAGACTAGTCTTAGCAAGCAGGTACAGCTCACAGTTCATGGCTCCAAAAAGCTACAGTCTTTACATGGTTCACAGTTCATGGCTCCAAAAAGATACAGTCTTTATATGGTTTGTTTTTAAGCTCACCCAGCAGGTACACCGTCCAGCAATGGACACTTCCACACAGCATGCGGCTGTGTCTCTTTCTCCTACACAAACAGCTCCTCTCTGACATTTTCAACACACCTGAATATAAGCAGGTCTGAAGGGGAAGTACCTGCCCTCTTCGATTAACCCCTTCCTAACCCTGCCCCAGGCTGACCCTCTACAATATATATTGTGAGGGGTTAGCTCGGCAGCGGGTGTGTGTGACCCCCTGGATGGGTTCACAACACAAAATCAGGCACAGCAGACGGCGTTGTAGGTGAGAAAACAAAGGTGCAGTTTATTTAGGCTACATGCAGTGAAAAATATAAAAGCCAAACAAAAAGAAACATGAAAAGAAATCCTGGTCAGCTTGACCTCTTACTACACATGTAGATTCCCTGTCTATCAACTGAGTGCAGCCTTGTGCTACACCAGTCCCTATCTCTGTTGTAGAGGTTTGCCACACAGGCATTAACTCACCGCACAGCACAGAAGTCACACTCCCCAGTCTATACAAACACAAAACTGGTTCTAGGATGGAGCATCTCCCTAAGCATGCTGGGGTTTTTTGTAGAGGTCTTAATGAGCCCACTTACTTCAGCTGGGCTCATTAACTCTTCCCTTATAGGACTCCCAGCACTCCCCTCTAGTGGTATAAGTCTGCATAAAGCCTGAATCTAGGGCATACATATTTTCCATCCTGGATACAACCAGGTGATTTTACCTGCCTGCTGCCACAATATATATATATATATATATATATATATATATATATATATATATATATATATATATCCATAATTGCAGGCCACCATGCTGGCCTTCCTATTTATGGTCGGAGCCCTCGGTCCATAATGATGTGAAGGAGCAAAAACATAAACACGCCACAAGACAGACAACAAACTAGACCTGAAGAGTAGTGAGGCCCTTTCTGCTAGGAGAGTAGTTAAGAAAAGGGCGCAAAAGACTTGTTTTTAGGGAGGTAATGGTTTATTTGTTTGGTAAAGGCAAATGCTACAAGGCAAGGTTACTGAAGGCCCGGGACATTTCGGTCTGGGGATCGGGAATGTAACGGGCAAAACAGGTGGACTTCCATCGTCCCATCCTCCTGATCACGTGATCGGGGACTCCATTGCGGGAGGCCGCGGAGGCTGCTCCGATGCGAAAGGAGTGACCTGAGAATTTCGCTGGGTCAAGACCTAAGTTGCGGAGGAGAATCCTGACGTGCGTGACGAATTGATTGCTACTAAGGGGTCTGACCGGAAATGGTAGCAACGGGCTGTCAGGTGAGGGATCAGGTAGGTGTGCTAGTAGCTGATCTAGAACTGCCACGGGGCACCAGGCATTGAGAGTTTCGAACAGTTTGATGTCGATGCCTGGGCCAGTCTGCTGCGTTTTGGATGCCTCGAGGTGCAGGATGAAAAAGGTCTGATGGCGTACGAGGTGCCGCCTGCGTAGCGTCTTGCAGCTAGGGCCAGTAACTGAAAACTCGCTGGGCCGTAAGAAGCCGTAGAAGGCCAGGTACATGGCGGCCTGGATGACCAGGCTGGGAAAAAGGCCAAAAGGGGAATGCGAGAGCATGATCGATAAATCCCGGAAAATGGCACCGGTTACTGGGAGGCGTTTGGCATTGACCTGCGGCTGTTTTTTGAGGATGCCGCGCAGGATTGCCTTGACTGCGTGGGAAGCGAACAAAGATGGTTTAGAAGGGTCTTGTAAGGAAATGAAATGCTGGATACCGGCTAGATAAAGTTTGATGGTATTGTGTGATAACGCCAGCCGAGTGTAGCAGTGGGAAATGAAGGCTAGGATATGGTGGAGGTCCCCTGGTGACCCCCCGTGGCATGTGTCCAGAAACCGTAGGTACGTCCTCCAAGCAGCTTGGTAGGCTTTCAGCGTGTTGTGTGTCAATGAGAGGTTTATGAGACTGGTGGCGCCGTGAAGGTGGTGACTCAGACTGGGGTTAGTTGAGACCAGTGAGGGATCGCGGACATGGTCGGATCGGGTCCGGATTCTTGTAATGCATGATGTGGGGGTGGCGGGGGCGACAGCTGGTGGAGTGGGGGTAACTTGCTGGAGCTCCAAGGTCCCCACTCTGGCCTGGACGTCAGAGATGGTAGTTGATAGGGAGGAGACCAGCGTGTGTAGCTGGGACACTGCCGAGGCAATTGATTGTAGTGATGCCTGCGTGTCTGGTGGGTTTGGTGGGGATGGGCTTGGGAACAGTAGCCTGAACAGTTCAGCTTTCCTGGCCGTGATGGGGTAGGGGATGGTCCAAGCTCTGAAGGCTCGGCTGAGAGTCTGGGGATGGTCCAAGCGCTGAAGGCTTGTGCGAAGTTGTCTGCCGGGCCCGCTTAGGGAGGTGAGGGGGCGGGGTTGTGATTGTCGCTGCCGGCCAGAGACATGGCGTCTGCTAGAATAAAAGAGGGGGGGGGGATGCATGTTGCTCTCGTTTACTTTTTTTTTTTTTTAATTTTTTTTTTTTGAGTTTTAAGTTTTGAAGGGCAAGAGAGGATGTATCTGTAGTAATTGACGTGGGTTCGGTCAGCTAATACTGCACTGCCAGCAAGTCATGAGATTAGGTGACCTTGTCTGCGTAGTGATATATATATATATATATATATATATATATATATATATATATATATATATATATATGTGTATGTAAATATAAAATTAACTATCTGACAGAAAGTCTGTGATTTACACACGGTTACTCCTCTGCAGCAGTCATTAACTTTGTATTTACACCTGCATCGGTTCGTATATAGCGGCCTGAACTAACTGCGAGTCGGTGCGATGCTGGATTTGCACAGGTTCTTGCATCGCACTAGTGTGAACCGAGCCTAAGAGTTAAACTGTAAAAATGGTACACTACTATAGTGCCAAACAAAAGATGATAAAATTGAGAAAAACAGTTAACCACTTAAGGACTGCCTTACGCCGATATACGTCGGCAGAATAGCATGGCGACCCGGTCCTGAGCTCCGTGACCATGGCCGCGGGACCAGCGGACCCGATTGCTGCTGGTGTCCCGCGATCGGGTCACAGAGCTGAAGAACGAGGAGAGGTCTGTGTAAACAAACCTCTCCCTGTGCTTCTTACTGAGCCTGTCACTGATCGTCTGTTCCCTGTCATAAGAAAAACACACACACACTTAACTCCTTCACTGCCAGTGTCATTTACACAGGAATCAGCATTTAAATAGCACTGGTTGCTGTATAAATGACAATGGTCCCAAAAAATGTGTCAAAAATGGCCGATGTGTCCGCCATTATGTCGCAGTCACAATAAAAAACGCTGATCGCCGCCATTACTAGTAGAAAAAAAAAATAATAAAAATGCTATAAAACTATAACCTATTTGCGCTAATTGCGATTTTTTTTTTTACCAAAAATATGTAGAAGAATACGTATCGGCCTGAGGAAAAAAAACATTTTATATATTTTTTGGGGATATTTATTATAGCAAAAAGTAAAAAATATTGCATTTTTTTCAAAATTGTCGCTCTATTTTTGTTTATAGCGCAAAAAATAAAAACCGCATAGGTGATCAAATACCACCAAAAGAAAGCTCTATTTGAGGGAAAAAAAGGACGCCAATTTTGTTTGGCAGCCACGTCGCACGACCGTGCAATTGTCAGTTAAAGCGACGCAGTGCCGAATCGCAAAAAGGGGCCTGGTCCTTTGGCTGCAAATTGGTCCGGGGCTTAAGTGGTTAAAGAAAAACCCAAAATGGGTATTCTATCAGGGGAATAATAATCTAAATATCATGAAAAATCAATCATCAGTATTCTCAAATAATCAATAAATCAGGAAAGATCAATGTACAATATTTACCCTTCCAAAATGGCTGCTGGCTTAAAGTGGTCGTTACCAGAGTACCCAAGATGACTGCCTTCCCCAAAATGATGTCTTGGCAAGGTGGAGCTGCGTTTTGGCATCCTCAAAGTGTCAAATGATGAGGCGTGATAAGTGTATGAGGTGTAAATGAAGTGGGTGTAGTGTGAATGAAGTCAAGTGTCTTCCGAGTTTGCTGTGAAGTGTTCTACTGGCTTCCTCTCCTGGTCCCATATACCGTTCTGGACAATAAGCTCATAACAATTATAATAAGCCTAGCCCAGAAGGTGGAACGTCTTATCATTGGTTCATGTAGCTACATATTAATTTTGTTATTTGATTGGGCATTGCTTTTCTTAGCCATCAAGTGTCTTTCTAAGACCAGGGATATATTTGTTCTAAATAACTTGTTGTAGGACTGTGCGCTTTCACATGATACAAGTGTGGCCATGTGATAGTTCTAATACATATATATGTAATGTTAGAAGATCTGGTAACGAATTTAGATGAGTATATACAGTATCTCACAAAAGTGAGTACACCCCTAGCATTTTTGTAAATATTTATTATATCTTTTTATGTGACAACACTGAAGAAATTACACTTTGCTACAATGTAAAGTAGTGAGTGTACAGCTTGTATAACAGTATAAGTTTGCTCTAACAGTATACGTTTGCTGTCCCCTCAAAATAGCTCAACACACAGCCATTAATGTCTAAACCACTGGCAACAAAAGTGAGCACGCATCTTGCAGGTGTGCTTGGGGTTGTTATCATGTTGGAATACAGCCCTGCGGCCCAGTCTCCGAAGGGAGGAGAACATGCTCTGCTTCAGTATGTCACAGTACATGTTGGCATTCATGGTTCCCTAAATGAACTGTAGCTCCCCAGTGTCGGCAGCACTCATGCAGCCCCAGACCATGACACTCCCACCACCATGCTGGACTGTAGGCAAGACACACTTGTCGTTGTACTCCTGGTTGCCGCCACACACGCTTGACACCATCTGAACCAAATAAGTTTACAAAAATTCCATATTTCCTTCTTAGTTTATTCGGGACCATGGAGGTTGTACATCAATATTTATGTTAATATTCATAGAGGGATCTTCATTGTATAGTGTCCACATATTTTAAATGATGTCTTGCATAGTTACATAGTTACATAATTACATAGTAGGTGAGGTTGAAAAAAGACACAAGTCCATCAAGTCCAACCTATGTGTGTGATTATATGTCACTATTACATTGTATATCCCTGTATGTTGCGGTTGTTCAGGTGCTTATCTAATAGTTTTTTGAAACTATTGATGCTCCCCACTGAGACCACTGCCTGTGGAAGGGAATTACACATCCTTGCCCGCTCTTACAGTAAAGAACCAGCTACGTGGTTTAAGGTTAAACATCTTTTCTTCTAATTTTAATGAGTTGCCTCGTGTCTTGTTAAACTCCCTTCCGCTAGCAAGTTTTATCCCTGTTGTGGGGTCACCAGTACGGTATTTATAAATTTAAATCATATCCCCTCTCAAGCGTCTCTTCTCCAGAGAGAATAAGTTCAGTGCTTGCAACCATTCCTCATAACTAATATCCTCCAGACCCTTTATTAGCTTAGTTGCCCTTCTTTGTACTCACTCCATTTCCAGTACATCCTTCCTGAGGAATGGTGCCCAGAACTGGACAGCATACTCTAGGTGCGGCTGGACCAGAGTCTTGTAGAGCGGGAGAATTATTGTTTTAGCTCTAGAGTTGATCCCTTTTTAGTGTTTAGTCAATATTCTGTTTGCTTTGCATCCTAGATTCCCCCAGTGTAGATTGCATTCATATTTTTGCCACCCAAATGCATCATTTTAATTTTTTTTTACATTCAACCTCATTTGCCATATAGTTGCCCACCCCATTAATTTGATCAGATCTTTTTGCAAGGTTTCCACATCCTGCTGAGAAGTTTTTACCCTGCTTAGCTTAGTATTGTCCGCAAATACAGATATTGAACTGTTTATCTCATCCTACAGGTCATTTATGAACAAAATAAATAAGATTGGTCCCAGCACAGAACCCTGGGGAACCCCACTACCCACCTGTGAGTACTGAGTACTCCCCATTTTTCACCACCCTCTGAACTCGCCCCTGTTGTCAGTTTTCAATCCATGTACTCACCCTATGGTCCATGCCAACGGACCTTATTTTGTACAGTAAACGTTTATGGGTAACTGTGTCAAATGCTTTTGAAAAATCCAGATACACCACGTCTACGGGCCTTCCTTCATCTAGATGGCAACTCACCTCCTAATAGGTTGGCAAGAACGATTCTTCATGAATCCATGCTGATTACTGCTAAAGATACCGGTCTTGTTACTAAAATCTTGTATATAGTCCCTTATCATCCCCCTCCAAGAGCTTGCATACAATTTTTTTTAAATCAGAAAGGTTTTTATTGCTCATGAAACACAAAACAACATCATATATACATGTCATTACATCTTGCATCCCCATTATTAAATCAGTTGCGCAACCATTAGTCACATCTTGTCATACGTATATACATAAGGATGTACATTTTGTTATAGAGGGTTTGTTAAACCATTTTTTTTGCCCGCTCCCTTTTCCTCCACATGGCCCTTCGTTCTCCTGTTAATGAATCAGTAATCCTAGCATCTCCTCCTCTGCTCTAGTGTTAAATCTGTAGCCCACCTAAGCGTGTCTTTTATAAACATCCAAGCAGTCTCATCTGTACCAGTTCTCTGGGGCTTATTTCTGGCGTATCCAGCCATGCATCCCAATGCCTGTCAAATTTCCCAGGATTCGCTCTATGCTGGTATATATATTTCTCCATGATGAGAGTGTTGCCCATATGCTGAATCCATGTTTTAACCGTCGGCGGTATAGCAGATTTCCAGCTCATAAGTATTGTCTTTCTGGCTTGAAACAATGCCCGGGCAAAAGCCACCCTTGTTATCTACTCTGGAATTGCTTCCTCCAGTAACCCTAAGAGGCATCCTAGTGGGTCGAGGGGGACTTTAGTTTGGAATACCCTGTTAAGCAGGGCCAGTACCCCCATCCAGTACCTGTGGAGTTTGGGGCAACGCCATAGGAGATGTATTAGGTCACCTGGTGCTATCCTACACTTGCCACACATCGGATCTGGCAATTTGCCCATCTTATGCAGTTTTACTGGGGTGTAGTGCACTCTCAACAAGATGTATAATTGGGAGATTTTTTGCGATACGTTTAATGAGCAGTTGTTGACAGCCTGGAGGGCCTCTTCCCATTGCTCCCCTGAGATGGCGCCTAAATCTGTCTCCCACTGAGAAGCTGCCCTCATAGGGTGTCCCTCCAAAAATGAAGAAACAAGCATGAGGTAGCACTGGGATATTATCCCCTTTGTGTCTGTTGCTTTTTGCAGTATATTGAAAATAGGGGTAGGAGACTGTACCCAATCCACTGCGACACCCTGAGACTGAACAGCATGTTGCAGTTGTAAGTAATAGAAGAGCATGTTGGAAGGTAGTGCATATTTGGATTGCATGTCTGTAAACGAAAGCAACTTCCCATTATGAAAAATATGTTTGAGATGAGTAATTCCCATGAGGCGCCACCTGGGACCCTGTTGAAGTTTGGCCAGTTCCTCATATGATTTACTCCCCCATATTGGGCTATACGCAGTGTACCCCGTGACATGTTGCAATTGTTTGACCTTGTTCCACACTTTCTGAAGAAGCGTGTAAGGGGGCATTTGTTTGTTAGGCCGTTGAAAGGCCTGCGCCTCTAATCCTTCTGGTACCGATTTCGCTCCTGTGCCAATCATCAGCAGTTTAGCTGATGAGCCCTCAGGAGACGGAGCCATAGCCCCTATCAGGTGCTGCAGCTGTGCAGCCAAGTAATATATCCAAGGGTTGGGGAGTGTGAGACCTCCCCCCTCCTTTGGATATTGTAGCTGTTCCAGTTTAATCCTGGGGGGTTTAGTGTGCCATAATAATAGTCTGAATAGGGAGTTAACCACTCAAAATATTTTCAATTGAACAACTATTGGCGTCTTATGCAGCAGATAAAGGAGTTGGGGCATCAGAATCATTTTGACGAGATTAGTTTTTCCTGCGTCTATTCCATATGTTTATTTTGTCCCTGAAGCGGGATAACAAGGGATATACAGTGGTGTGAAAAAGTGTTTGCCCCCTTCCTCATTTCCTGTTCCTTTGCATGTTTGTCACACTTAAGTGTTTCGGAACATCAAACCAATTTAAACAATAGTCAAGGACAACACAAGTAAACACAAAATGCAATTTGTAAATGAAGGTGTTTATTATTAAAGGTGAAAAAAAATCCAAACCATCATGGCCCTGTGTGAAAAAGTGATTGCCCCCCTTGTTAAAACATACTATAACTGTGGTTGTCCACACCTGAGTTCAATTTCTCTAGCCACACCCAGGCCTGATTATTGCCATACCTGTTCACAATCAAGGCATCACTTAAATAGGAGCTGCTTGACACAGTAAGGTCCACCAGAAGATCCTTAAAAGCTACACATCATGCCGAGACCCAAAGAAATTCAGGAATAATTGAGAAAGAAAGTAATTGAGATCTATCAGTCTGGAAAGGGTTATAAAGCCATTTCCAAAGCTTTGGGAATCCAGTGAACCACAGTGAGAGCCATTATCCACAAATGGCGAAGACATGGAACAGTGGTGAACCTTCCCAGGAGTGGCCGGCCTCCCAAAATTACCCCAAGAGCGCAGCGACGACTCATCCAAGAGGTCACAAAAGACCCCACAACAATGTCCAAGGAACTGCAGGCCTCACTTGCCTCAGTTAAGGTCAGCGTTCATGCCTCCACCATCAGGAAAAGACTGGGCAAAAATGGCCTGCATGGCAGAGTTCCAAGGAGAAAACCACTGCTGAGCAAAAAGAACATCAAAGCTCGTCTCAATTTCTCCACAACACATCTTGATGATCCCAAGACTTTTGGGACAACATTCTGTGGACCGATGAGACAAAAGTGTAACTCTTTGGAAGGTGTGTGTCCAAGTATATCTGGCGTAGAAGGAACACTGCATTTCAGAAAAAGAACATTATACCAACAGTAAAATATGGTGGTGGTAGTGTGATGGTCTGGGGCTGTTTTGCTGCTTCAGGACCTGGAAGACTTGCCGTGATAAAAGGAACTATGAATTCTGCTGTCTACCAAGAGATCCTGAAGGAGAATGTCCGACCATCTGTTCGTGTACTCAAGCTGAAACGAACTTGGGTTCTGCAGCAGGACAATGATCCTAAACACACCAGCAAGTCCACCACCGAATGGCTGAAGAAAAACAAAATGAAGACTTTGGAGTGGCCTAGCCAAAGTCCTGACCTGAATCCTATTGAGATGTTGTGGTATGACCTTAAAAAGGCCGTTCATGCTCGAAAACCCTCTAATGTAACTGAATTAGGACAATTCTGCAAAGATGAGTGGACCAAAATTCCTCCAGGACGCTGTAAAAGCCTCATTGCACGTTATCGCAAACGCTTGGTTGAAGTTGTTGCTGCTAAGGGTGGCCCAACCAGTTATTAGGTTTAGGGGGCAATCACTTTTTCACACAGGGCCATGATGGTTTGGATTTTTTTTCACCTTTAATAATAAACACCTTCATTTACAAATTGCATTTTGTATTTACTTGTGTTGTCCTTGACTATTGTTTAAATTGGTTTGATGTTCCGAAACACTTAAGTGTGACAAACATGCAAAGAAACAGGAAATGAGGAAGGGGGCAAACACTTTTTCACACCACTGTATGTTTAGCTTATTGTAGTCAGTCAGCTTTGGGGATATATTAATGCCTAGATATTTAAAGGAGTCCACTATGGGAACAGGGCAAGGAAGATCTGCATTCAGACCTGGAGCCCCATCCAGGAACATCAGTGCAGACTTGGCCGAAGTCTGCCATATGGGACATTGCACGAGACAATGAGGCATCCACGTCCTCCAAAAAGAGGAGCATGTCATCGGCATAAAGGATTATTTTCTAGTGCAATTTGCCGTATCAAAATCCCTTAAATTGCGGGCATTCCCTCACCTGTGCAGCGAGGGGTTCAATAGCCAATGCAAAAAGCAGGGGAGACAGGGGACACCCCTGCCTAGTTCCCCTGCCCAGCGCAACGACATGCGACATCCTATCTGACATGCGTATGGTGGCCTGTGGTGAGGCATACAGCAACCGTGCCCATGTGACAAATCTAGGACCAAACCCAAATTTTGACAATACAGCCCAGAGGTGTCACCAGCTGACACTGTTGAATGCCTTATTGGCGTCAAGAGACAACAGTGCCCTATGGCCAGCCACATCCTTTGGGGTCTGCATGTTCAAAAAAGCTGTCTAATGTTTGTCGCGGTAGATTTTCGTGGCATGAAGCATGCCTGATCTGGCTGTATGATAGACAGAATGACCTTGTTAACCCTCATGGCCAGAACCTTAGTCAGTAGTTTTATGTCACTTTGAAGTAACGAAATGGGCCTGTAGTCTACTGGGTCCTTTTCAGGTTTAAGTAGTAATATGATATTTGCCCTGATTTGAAGGAGGAGTTTAATACCTCTAGTAGCCTGGGTAGAATCACCTCACCATACTGGGTGTAGACCTCCATCGGGATCCCATCGTCCCCTGGCGCCTTACAAGTAGGGAAGGAGGCGGCCGCCTCCCTCAATTCGTCAAGCGCGAGTGGGGCCTCCAGCTCCATGCGTGCTTGATGGGTCAGTACCGGTAGGGGTATTGTATCTAAGTAGCCCTGAAGTGTGTCATCTGAGTAGTCCTCACCTGATTTGTATAGGTTTGCATAAAAGGAAGCTAGTTCAGTAATTATCAGTTCAGGGTCGTTCACCAGTCTCCCAGTGGAGCAGCGAATGGCTCCTATGGCTGGGGGCGATTGTTGGGACTTTGCAATTCTAGCCAACAAGCGGCCAGTCTTCTCCCCCACCTCGTAAAAGGCCTGTTTAGTGAAGAACCTTTTCCGATGACACTTCCAAATCCAAAGGGGTATCCATCCTACTTAGCAAAGATGCTTCCTTTGAAGTCACTGACAAGTTGATCGACACGGGAGGGAGATACATTTTTCTCAGGGGGTCTCTCGCGGGAATACCTACCACACTAGCCAACGTATACTTCCCAAACACAGGACACCTAACATTTTGCAGACAACTAGTGGAAGACCTGATGGGCTTCAGCACTGGACTTTTAATTATGGGAGGAGACTTTAACATCCCCTTAGACCCATTATTGGACACATCCTCAGGAAAGACATACATTACATTTCGAATTCTAAAGCAAATCAAAAAACTCCTGCACTCATTAGAATTGGTAGACACTTGGCGATACCTACACCCGAATGATAAAGATTTCTCCTTTTTCTCAGCGCCACATGACCGCCACTCCAGGATCGACTACCTATTTATAACACAAAGGGACCTACACTTAGTGTCAGAGGCCAATATAGGTATTCAATCAATCTCAGACCATGCTCCGGTCTCATTGGATTTGGATCTATCCACAAATAACAGGAATTCCCCACAATGGAGACTGAACTCCTCTTTGCTGACTGATCCAACCCTACTCCCACAAATACACACGGCCCTAAAGGACTTTTTTGCTCTGAACGTTACACCCGACGCGACACCACTGGGTGTCTGGGAGGCCCATAAATGCAACATTAGGGGACTATTGATAAGCTTAGGAGCCCGTAGGAAAAGAGAAAGAGAAGCTGAAA